>JAREYC010000011.1:16505000-17755000 GCA_030015325.1 Cryptoblepharus egeriae | reverse complement strand
GAACTAAGCCCATTCTAGTAAGACCCTACTAAGACGCTAAGGGGTCTTACTCCCAGGCAATACTCTTTGCAGACCCAGAGCCCGATCCTGGGCAAGTAGATCTTACTCCCAGGTGAAGCACAACTCCATAGCCCAAGCCCCAGCACGTCTACTCAGAAGAAGGTCCCATCCTGGTCAAGGGGTCTTCCTCCCAGATAAAGCGTAGGCAACCCGAGCCCAATCCTGGACAGGTCTACTCGGAAATAAATCCCATCCACTGAAGGGGGTCTTACTCCCAGGTAAAGCGTAACCCCAGAGCCCAAGGCTCTGGAGGTTTACTCGTAAGTAAATCCCAATCCCATTCAAGGTTTCTTACTCCCAGATAAAGCGTAGGCAACCCCAGAGCCCAATCCTGGGCAGGTCTACTCGGAAGTAAATCCCATCCACTCGAAGGGGGTCTTGCTCCCAGGTAAAGCACAACCCCAGAGCCCAAGGCTCAGCAGGTCTACTCGGAAGTAAACCCATCCACTCAAAGGATCTTACTCCCAGGTAAAAGTCGGTCAGGCTCAGATTCCCCCCTATTCTGAAGCGTGTCCCCTTCCGACCGTCGGGGACGGCCAGCAGGCTGGGAGCGCTGGGGTTGGTGCTGGGTGCGCGGGGGTTGGTGCTGGGTGCGGGCGGACAGACGAGGGGCTCACCTCGATGGGGCTGACCGGGGTGGAGGAGAGGGGCTGCAGGTACTCCGGGTGCAGGAGGTGCCCCCCGTGCGCGCTCAGCATCTTCAGGACCCTGATGGGCAGCCGGTTCGCCTGGCGCAGGGGATCCTCCGGGGGAAGAAGGGGCTGCTGCTGCTGCGGGGCAGCTCCGGGGGAAGAAGAAGGGGCTGCTGCCGGGGGCGAGGGGCTGCCGGGGCTGGGGAGCGAGGCTGTCCCGACGGTAGATCCAGCGGGCGCTGCGCTCATTGGGGGGCGCAGCCCGGGGGAAGGGGCTCCAGCGCTGCCCGAGATACCCCTCTCTTCCTTTCCCGAAGCCACTCGAATGAGAGCTCCAGCCGCAGCGCCACCCTTCAAAGGCACCGGTCCTGCCCACCGAGCTCTCCGGGACGACCTCCAGGCGGGGCTGGGAAGGAAGGAAGAGGACACCGGCTCCTCCTCGGCTGGCTCAAGGAGGGGCTACTGGCTCAGCTCCACACCCTCTCCCTGCATCTCTCTCTCTCTCTCTCTCTCTCTCTCTCTCTCACCACCAGGTTGCAGGGCTAGGAGGGGAAAGGCTGGCTTAGAGGGGTTCAGGGACACACACACACACACACACACACACACACACAGAGTATTTCAACCACTTTCATCACTCAGAGCAGGGGAGCAGGAAAGACACCCCTTCATTACAGAAAAGAAGGGGGCACCCCTTCAACTCAGAGAAGAAGGGGGGCATGCACACACACGCACAGCCCTTCAACAAAAAAAGTAGAAGGAACATAAACACATGCACACCCCTTCTTCTCAACTCAAGAGTAGAAGGAACACACACACATGCGCACCCCTTCATTGGAACGCCACCCCAAACTCAGAGTAGCAGGAAGGCATTCACACCCCCTCATAACAACTCAGTAGAAAAATCATGCACAACTCAGGGAAGCAGGAAGGCATGCACACCCATGCACAGCCCTTCATCACAAAAAGTAGAAGGAACTCTAACACAAACATATGCACACTCCTTCATCAGAATAAAGAGTAGAAGGAACACACACACACACATGCGCACCCCTTTATTGGAACTCCACCAGCACACTGCAACTCAGCATAGTAGGAAGGCATGCACACCCCCTCATAACAACTCAGTAGAAAAATCATGCACATCCCTTCATCACAACTGAGAGAAGCAGGAGGGCATGCACACACATGCACAGCCCTTCATCACAACTCAGAATAGAAGCAACACAAACACTCAAGCACACCTCTTCATCACAAAAAAGTAGAAGGAACACAAATATATGCAGACCCCTTCATCACAACTGAGGCTAGAAGGAACATAAACATGTGTGCATTCCTACATTGCAACTCAGAGTAGCTGGAAGAAAGGCATGCACACCCCCTTATAACAACTCAGTAGAAAAATCAAGCACACATCCCTTCATCACAACCCAGAGTAGAAGGGAAGCAGGAAGACATGCACACCCATGCACAGCCCTTCATCACAACCCAGAGTAGAAGAAACACACACAGACACAGATACCTCTTCCTCACTCAAGCAGGAAGGCATGTGCACACATGCACACTCATGCATCCTCCTTCATTACAACTCAGAGAAGCAAGAAGGCATGCATACCAGTGGTGGGCACCAGCAGGTTCGCACCTACTCTGTAGAACCGGTTGTTAATAAGAGACAGGCCATGTAAAGTTTAAAAATAGCCATTTAAAAGTGGCTGCCAGATGGGCAGAGAACCGGTTGTTAATTTCTTTGAAGCCCATCACTGATGCATACCCCTTCATCACAACTCAGAGTTGGAGGAAAAAACATACACATTCTTCATCACAACACATAATAGTAAGAAAATATATATACACGTGACTTCATCATCACAATTCAGAGAAGGAAGAAAATGAACACACACACTTGCACTCCCTTTCATCACAACTCAGAGTAGCAGGAGCACCCAAAAACACCCCTTCATCACAACTCAGAGTAAAACACACACACAATCCAGAGTAGCAGGAAAATATACACACCCATTCATCACAACTCAGAATAGCAGGAAAACACACCACACATGCCCCCTTCATCACAGGGTAGCAAGAAAATACACACTGCTTCACAACTCAAAGTAGCAGGAACACACCCACCCCTTCATCACAACTCAGAGTTGCAGGAACGCACACTCACACATGCATTGGCTCTCCTATTATGACTGAATGTTTCATGTATTGCAAGATCAAATGAGTGACTTCCTTGACTCAACCCTTTCCCAACTGCTCTGGGTGACTCAAACCAATCATACTCTGCTTTCATTACCCCAGGATGCAGTGCACACTCCATTGGCACTGTTGTGCTGGCACTAGAAAAGGGGATTGTGCCTTCGGGCAGACCTCGGGCCAAATGCTACCCTCTGGCCCAGTTGTGTGCATGGCAAGCAGCCTGCACCTCTGCTGTTCTCCTTCCTCAACCTGCTTCCTGGGTTTGGAAGAGAAGAATGGAAAACAAGAAGAGCAACTGAAGCATGTGGAAGGACATGGTTAGCAATGAGTGCCCTTTTAGGGAGAAAGCCTGTATACAAAAACAAAGAGTCAAATAAATTTGCGACCTGATGCAGGTGCCTCACTCCACCTCTTAGATGGGCCAGCCCACTTGACTTGAATATTCCACTCTCCGTTTCTGTCAGTATGCCATATCTACAGATCAGACAGATTTGGGGTATGCCACTTTCTGGTCCCTTCCCCAATTATAGTAAAACCTTGGATTGAGAACGTTTTTGGATTGAGACCATTTTGCAAGACGAGCAAAGACTTCTAATAAAGTTTGCCTTTCAATACAAGTGAAAAAATTAGTCCTGACCAGGATACGGTCAGTTTCAGTGTCCTGTCAGCACGTGCTCAGTCACTCCTGAGTCATCAGACTGTGCATGTTTACTCAGAAGTAATCCTATTACAGTCAGTGGCTCACTCCTATGTAAGGGGGACAATGGAAATGAGCCTGAGAGACCTAGCCTTGCATGTCTAGTTTACAGTAAGCCCTACTATAGCAGAGCTCTACTATAGCAGAGCTCACTCCTTGGTAAAGGAGACAGATTGGATCCTGAGAGGCTGAGTGCAGGTTAATTTATTTTTCTTTATATTTTATATTTTTCTTTATTACCTTGAATAACACTACATGTTGTGAATATTGTAAATTACATAAATGTTGTAATTATTTTTATAAAAATATTTTTGAGTTGTGGAACAAATCATCTGAGTTTTCTTATTTATTTATTTATTTTCCTAATTTATACCCCACCTTTCTCCCCTACAAGAGGGAGCCCAAGGTGGCTAACATTGGAGAAGAATAAAACACCATTAAAATTGCTAATAAATACAGATTAAAACATAATTAAAATACAATTAAAATACAATTAGAATGAATAAAAAGACTAAGAACAATTAAAAACAAGCTAAAAGACATTTGATAAAACAATAAAATAAAACAATAAACACTGCCCCCCAACCTCTGCCCCGTTTAAAACGCTTTTTTAAAATAAAAGGTTTTAAGGCTCCGCCTGAAGCTCTGTGTTGAGGGAGCTTTCCTAAGTTCTAAGGGGAGGGAGTTCCAAAGCCGGGGTGCCACCACTGAGAAGGCCCTATCTCTGGCCGCCACACCTCTCACATCTCTTAGTGGTGGCACTGTCAGTAGGGCCCCCTCAGATGACCTTAGGTGATAGGACGGATTGTACAGAAGAAGGCAGTTCCTCAGGTACCCTGGACCCGAGCCATTTAGGGCTTTAAACCCTTATGGGAAAATTGCTTTGACATACAAGGACTGGAATGAATTATGCTTGTAAACCAAGGCACCGCTGTATTCTATCAATAATTGTTGATGGTAGAATACAGTGTCAAATGGGAAGTGTTAGTAACAAACATGGGTCACTCTATTAATGTTTTTTAAAGACTGCAACCCTATAACCCACTTATCTGAGACCAAGGGTGCAATCGTAACCTAGTTCCAGCGCAACTCATTGGTCTTCCTGTTCCTGTGGTGATATAGGGAGGTAAACGCATATCTGTGCACTAGCCTAACCCTCCCCCAGGAGTGGTGCACAAGTGTCTTCCAGCACTTTAGTGACGTCCCCAGGTCAGCACTGTACTTACGCCTTAGGCTGGCCTAACTGGAAGCTAGGATTGCAGCCCAATCATTGAAGGGTGAAGAAACAGGAATAGGATACTTATTAGGAATAAGATTAATAGACAGTTCAGGCTGCAATCCTTTATAACCTTTTCTGGGAACAACAATCAGCATAGTTGGACTTACTTCTGGCCCTTGCTGTAAATAACCCTCTGGTAGTATTTCAACACAGATGATATTTAGTGATAAGAGTTGCTGCTGTTTTCTTCCTATAACAGAAATGCCTTGGAATTCTTATCTGAAATTCTATTGCCTTGACTCAAGAACATGGGCAGATAATTGGATGAACCTTGAGACAACATACTATTTGGTGAATTAATTATTGTAGGCCAGATGTCTTTGACCTTATACCACAAATTTCACCCATGTATAATAGTTAGTTAGTTAGTTAGTTAGTTAGTTTCTTTCTTTCTTTCTTTCTTTCTTTCTTTCTTTCTTTCTTTCTTTCTTTCTTTCTTTCTTTCTTTCTTTCTTTCTTTCTTTCTTTCTTTCTTTCTTTCTTTCTTTCTTTCTTTCTTTCTTTCTTTCTTTCTTTCTCAAATTTCCCTCCTTCCCTCCAAGTCCAGACCCATCTTCCCATAAGATGAAAAAGGTTGAAAATAACGGCCTTAAATAAACAATAATTTATTTATTTATTTCAAAATAGGAAGATATTTTGGCATGTGCATCACCTGATGACTCCTGGTGTTGTGGTGTCACCCTCATGTGCATCACCTGGTGCATCACTTCTCCAAGACTTGAACCAAGAATAATTTGTTGCCTGCGGCAAGCGTCTCAACCAACCTCCAAGATGGGCTGGCCTTTTTGACATGAATATTTAGCTCTGTTTCTTCCCCAGAAATATAAGTAAAAGCCATGTGCGCAAAAGGACGAGGCACCAGAATCAAAGCCCTAATGGTGATTCCAGAGATCACCGTGGTGCCCACGCCCATATTGATGATGGTGCAGAAATTCTCTTGGGGTTCAGCAAAGTAGAGCAGCGTCCTTGGAGTGCAGTTTACTGGGTGCACCTCACCTTCCTTCTCTTTTTAAAAAAAATCTTAAAAGAAGGACACAAAGGTGGTAGTGTCACTGGTTGAACACTCTGCTTTTTCTCGATGAACCTAAGCTCTGTAGAACTAATAGTGTTTGGCACCCTGCCTTGGTCCTGCTACCCCATTTGTGGGAGGTTGGCCTTCAGAAGGCTCTGATGTGTCCAGATGATTTACAGTCGTTAAGAAATGAAAACTCACTTGTATTAGCCCCAGATACGCCAATGTTCTGATAGGCGAGTATGAGATTCTTTAGGGGCGGCTGGCAAAAAGTAATCATGGCCTGCCAGAGAGGAATTTAGTGCAGAGACAGAATCAAGTAATGGTCAGGCAGATTGATGAGCGTTGCAGACACGGCTGAAAGCGAGCATGAGTGGCATCGGAAAGTGTCACTGCAGAAAAAGCAAAGGATATCACCAGGCGTATTTATTGGTGAGGCATCTCAAATATTTACTGCTAGAACATCAAAGGCTGGCTTTGCATAGATGTCTGCAGGAGTGGCTGATGCGAGAATTGGATTGTGTGTTGTCTGGTGTGAGGAATGCTGCTGAGATGTGTGTCTACATGGTTGGATCCACCACCTGGTGCCCAGTGGGGCTACTTGGATCTGCACCACCTCAAAAGATGGTGCAAATCCAAGTAGTCAGGGGATGCCTGGGAACTGGGGTAAGATCCTAAATAATGCTGGGTCCTGGTTCTTCTCCCCACTTGCCTGCCCACAGGCTTCCCTTTTCCTGCCCTCCACATGTCCCAGACCCCGAGATACATTGTGACTGCCACAAACCTATCTTACCAGGCCTGGATCCAGCACATGGAGACCAAGGTATCTCCTTACTCCCTGGAAACTGTCTTTAGGATTGCAGCCTTATTCCCAGGAAAGCATGGATTGCAGCCTGAGTGTCTCATTCCAAGATAGCAGCGCCCAGTGCCAGATTCTAAGATGATGGTGCCCAGCTTTTCATGACCTTCCTGAAATGGAAGTCATGATTCCCGCTTTGAGAACCACTGCTTTATGGCACATTTGCAAAACTTTAGAGCCAGCACAAAGAACTTCCACGAGTCCAGGAAACTGTTAGGACTGTGCCCTTAATACCCAAATTGATTGAAGTGCACCCTGTTCCTCTTTGTTTGGTTTTCTTGTTTCCTGGGATAGGGAGGTCGAGCAGCAGAGGTGGAAAGGCAGACATGCTGCCTACAAATCTGCAGCTTGCAGACAGACTCACGGATGTGTTAGTCCCTATTTTGCATTTAGTAATTTATTATTAGCATTGGCATCCCGGCTGCCACTTTGTGCTGACCAGGAAAAGTGGGACACAAGCAACAGAGGTGTACTTAGCATGACCCATGGCATGCTATGACATCATGATGCCATAACATGACACATCATTATCATAGGTGGGCCCAGGCTGGTTTGGTCTGGATCCTGGGGACCTGTTGTTCCAATTTCATAACGGGGGGGGGGGGGGGGGGGACATAACCGGGCGGACCAGTTCAGCCACTGGCGCGGCAGTGAAAAGCTCCAGCAGCCAGCTGCCAGCCAGGCATTTTTAAATTTGCCGCTCCAAGCGGCGAGGCACCCCACAAGCCCCAGCGCCAGAGCGTCCTTTCCCCGGCCGCTTTCCCCGGCGTCTTTTCCCCGGCTGCTGGGGCTGGTGGGGTGCCTCGCCGCTTGGAGCGGCAAATTTAAAAATGCCCAGCCGGCGGCTGGCTGCTGGAGCCTTTCACTGCCACACCAGCAACCAGCTGCAGTGGCTGGCACTGCAGCCTGAGAGCCCAACCAGACTACTCAGAAGTAAGTCCCATGACAGTCAGTGGGACTTATTCCCAGGAAAGTGTGGCTGGCACTGCAGCCTGAGAGCCCAACCTGACTACTCAGAAGTCCCATGACAGTCAATTTTAATTTTTAATTTTTTTAATTTTTTAAATTAAAAACCTCCCCGCCCCTGCTCCCTGACCTGGCCCCGCCCCTGACCCCGGCCCCATCCCCTGACCCAGCCTGGCCCCGCCCACTTCTGGGGAACCAGTTGTTGGGCCAGGCCGGGCCCACCACTGATCATGATATGCATGATACGCATGTGCCATGGAAGTGCATGCACACTGCAGTGAAACCCCCCAATTGCAATGTGCAGTGGGCTCCCAAGAGGCATTGGGGGGGGTCTGTGCCTTCCATGCTGGGACTCCCAGTGGGGGAGGCAGAGATCCGTCTGTGTCCCTTGATCTGCAACAGAGCCCAACCAGCTACAGAGGGCACCTGGACTTCTCCAGGTGGGGGATTTGTGGGAGTGGGTGGGTGCTCTGGCACCCCTCTAGCTTTAGCACCCATGGCACCCATGGCCACTGCAGGCAATCCAAATGAGTCCAGAATCAAACCCACAAAGTACTCCTGATCTGAAAAAAGTGTTTCAGTGTGTGATCCTCCTGAAGGTTCACATTGTGAGAATCACAACCTCAGTCAGAGGAATCCCTGCTGATAAAGGAAGCATTATATCATGCAGCACAGGCTGAACCAATCTGTCAGCCCGTAGGCCAGAAAGCACAAAGGGCAAATGCATCGTACATTTGGGGAGGGGTTGATGTAATGGATTTGATATTAAAAAAGAAAAAAGGATGAAGAACAAGAAAAACAAAGAATCGAGGCTTAGCTGGAACAAATTATCCACTGAAGCCCCAGCGAAACGGCCTCCCTGATTGGCATGGCATCCGACAAACAGATTTCAAATTCAGATTGTTTGACAGTCTCCTGTTTCCTTTCCTGTGTGTCTAAGTGACGGTGTCGGATTTGCCAAAGGAACGCCACACGGCAGTTGTTGGCTGCGTGGCTGGGCAGCGAGGAAAAGTGAACTGAGTTCCAGGAGACATTTCCTGCCTGCGAGGAGATGCTAAGCAGACCTCGGAGCTTCCATTCCTGGGAACCGGAGTTTGTTTGTTCATCTGTCCTTTCTTGCAAATGCAGAGTTTTGGTTCCAGTTACCTCCAGAAGACAAAAAAGGGGAACAGCCTGGTAGCCGTATAATTAATCATGTTCGATCCTGGCAGATGCCTTCGGTTTGAAACAATGTCACTATTATTAAGTGTATACAGCCGACCGTTACAGCCAAGGGTCCACGTGTTTCGAGTTCTGGGAAGAAGGACTTGGCAACCTCTCCCTGAGCTGAGTAGGCCTGTCACATAGAATGCTTCAAGCACCACTTTCCCCACCACAATCAATCACTCCGCTTGTCAGATCTGTTCGTTCTGCTTCCTTGTGAGACCTTTCTTGAGAGGTGACCACGAGCTGGATTTGAGCTGAACATAAACAGAGGTGGAAAAGGAGACGGCGTCCCCTTCCCCCCCTCTCTTTTCAAGATGGCCGTTTGTTTGGAGGATTGAGAAAGTGCTGGGAGGGAAAGTCAAACCGAACTACTATATTTACTCAAATATAACGCTCACCTTTTTTCAGCCGAGTTCAGTCTCCATAATCAGGGTGAGCATTAGATTTGATGTTAATTAGAATTGAATAAATACAATATTTTGATTATAAGTATATAGTCCTCATTATATTTGATGGTGCATTATATTCGAGTAAATATAGTATTACTTAAGGCAGAGATTTTTAAACAGTGTCCCACAGTATGCCACAGATGTTCCACAGGCAGCACAATCCAGAGCAACTAATCTGTCCACATAAGAGCCCTTGGGTTGCCCTATCTATCACTAGGGTGGAGCAACTGCAAGATGCTCCACCCCAGTTACTCTGGAAGAGGCTTAGGGCAGAGCAAGGCAACATAGGGTGTCTTAAGAGAGGTGGACCTGCTCTGCCCTAACTGGGGCAGCCTAAGCAGCTCAGGAGAGGCAAGTTGAGGGCAAGTTTAGCATTGCCTAGGGCAGAGCAGTTACTCTGTATCCAAAGCCTGTTTCAAGGCAGAAATGCCCTCTTCCAGCCCTCAGAGTTATACCACCTCAGGAGCAGGTATAGTAATGAGTAGACCCATAGGGGTCCATGATAAGGCCTGAGTAAGAATGGCAGTGTTGACCAAAAATCTGAGTTCTTGGCCAGCCTAGCTGCAACTCTTGCCTCTCAACCTCAGGATATGGCACAACTATGGCAGCCCACAAACCTCAGGATACAGCAGGCCACTCCAAGCATCCATCTTGCACTAGAAGAACTGCAGCTGTAACTGGTTGTCAGGAACTGCTGGGCTTCCTTATAATGTAGGCATCACAGCTGTTCCTTCTTCAGTGTGATCTGAGGGGGTCTACTCAGGAGCAAGCCCTCCCCAGCTGTCACAGACTTAGCATGTTCTGGAGCAGTTAGGGCAGCCCAGGCTTCCTGACGCTCTGGATGCAGCATAACTTTCTGCTCTGGATACAGAATAGTTAGGAGAGAGCAGTTAGGGCAGAGCAGGTTGAACTTGCTCTGGATTGCGCCCTTAGTTCCACTTGTACTCCCTTAGGTATGCCACAGGAGTTTGGGAGAGAGTCACCATTGGGGGATGTGAGTGATAGCATACCTAAAGGCGTACATGGGGGTACAGGGTCCCAGTCCTCCTGTCTGAGAGGGTGTCAAGAGACTTCCCAGATGTGACCAAGTGCATATGCCCAAAGGTGCCAATGGATGTGAGCCCCCTCTGATAGCAGATTGCATCTTGCCAATTGTCAAGAAATTGGTATTGTGCCTTTCAACACTGTGATGAAAAAGGTTGAAAATTGCTGGTAATGCAGGCAAAGAGTTGGGACAGCTAAAAGCAGGCCTCCGTCAGTCTTGGAAGACTATGGTATCGTGCTCAGCTCTGCATACGCTGCATGCGAAGCACGAAAGCCTGGGTGAGATTGTTATGGAGGATAGGCTGTTACCCAAGCAGCAAATACCCCCTCTCCACACCACTGAATTAGTCCAATGGAAAGGCAGAGCCAATACGATTGGATCCAGCTGGCATCGCAGAGCTAGGCTAAGGACAGGAGCTCACCCTGTCTTGTGGGGCCGACCCGGGTCTCGAACCCAGCTACCATGGTCTGTATTGGACTTCTTTTTTATTACTTTCTTTGTCCAACTATACCTTTCTTGTCCAAAATAGAGAACAAGTATGTGCACCTCCACCAGGAAACATGTTTCAAGGCAGGCCCAAGATCTCCAAACATATGAGATTGTATACAATGTAGTGGCACCTGCCTCAATTCCCTTTCCTATGCAATGGTAGATGCACTTTGTCCTCCATTCTATATGGTCATCCTCACTACATGCCACTGCCCCCTCTTGTGTGATGCCAAATTCTGCCCTTGCTAGCTGCCAATGTGCGGGCTACTTCCTCTGTTGCTGTTATTCCTCCAGCTCTCTGGACTTGCTAAGGTAGAGAGGAACAGAGTGGAAGAGAATATCTATGAGACAACTAATTCAGGTGGCCTTTAGAAGGACCAGCCAATATATTATCTTCCATAATTAGGATTGCCATAATTCTCTTCAACAAAATTGGTAAAGGACTCTCTGTCCCATTTGCCAGTTTGTGAACACACTCCCCCAAAATCAGGACTGCCCATGTTTTTGGGACATATGGCAACCCTAACCATTATATATATACAGTAAGTCCATAATAAGTTTCCATTCCAGAAACAGGTTTGTAAGTTGAAATGTTTGTAAGTCCAATACCATGGATGTCAATGCACGTTTCACCCAGTTTGAAAAAATAAAAAAATGAGAAAGTAGTGTAGTAGGGATTTTCAATGCATGTAAGTTGAGGACACTGTAGTGAGAAGGCATTGGATAGTGTTAAGAACCATAATGTTTTAAGTAGAACTAGTTACCCAGATCTAAGGGCCAAACCACACATTACTTTAAAAGATATCATTGGCACTGATCCTTGCTTTTAGGAGCTGCCAGTAGTGGATGTATGTATTTGGATTTGTACAATGCTGTCAGAGAGGGAGGCTATAACCCTCTCTCTCCTTCCTGGTCCCAATCCCAATCTCTTATCTATGATTGGCCTCAAAAGGAAGATCCCCATTGACCCCAATGTGAAATTCCTCTCTAAGTAGGTTTACCATATATCCCGAAAAACAGGGACAATCCCAATTTTGGGGGATTGTGTTCACAGACCGGCAAATGGGACAGAGGGTACTGTCCTGATTTTGTGGAAGAGAATTGTGGCAACCCTATCTCTAATGCAACACAGCCATGAGAGATAGAGCAGAGGCCGAACTGTATGCCTCCTGCGGTTCTAACACGGATTCTCTTCCTGCAGCTGCTTTTAGTGAACAAAAATGAAGCGCATCAGGGCCAGCAATGTGTTTAATAGACTGTGAAGCTTGGCCCTTGGACACTCTGGCAGGAGCCCAAAGAAGGCCTGAGTACATTGGAGGAAACCGCATGGAATTTGGCTGGCTGTTTTCATCGCTGACTGCTGGAGATGCAAGTTTCTCCTTAAGTGTCCTGAGTTTGCAAAACAGCATGCCTTTTCTGTGATTGGAATGAGGCTGAGATGATGGACAACAAGATAACGGGGTGAACATTCTCCTCTTGACGGTGTCCTTTTCACACTGAACTACTACCAGAAGCCAGATGGAATCTGCAGATCTTGCAGTATCTCTTGGGCTAATACTGAACATGTCTGGTGTTAGCCACTGATGGAGGCTGGACACTGGGCATATTTTTGTCTTGCTTACTTCATATACTGTGAGTCAAGACCAGTGATGGGCTTCAAAGAAATTAAGAACCGGTTCTCTGCCCATCTGGCAGCCACTTTTAAATGGCTATTTTTAAACTTTATATGTCCTATCTCTTGTTAACAACCGGTTCTATAGAGTAGGTGCGAACCTGCTGGAGCCCACCACTGGTCAAGATCCACTAGACGGATCATGGGCCAATTTCAAGAGGGTTGAGTAGCACCTAGCTCAGCTACCATTATATAGATGGAGCTGAAAATGCGAGTACAGAGATGCTGGGCATGGTGGGCTCCCAGTGGAAGAAGGCATTCAGGCAGGGTGGAGGGTGAGTGGAGGGCACTCGTGGGTGGGGGAGCTGGAAGGCAGGGAGCAGGAGTCTGGTACCCAGTGACATGCCAGATCCTAACCCACTTCCTAGGGTGATGCAGAGCAATCTCTGGCTGCTTGTGTTTACTCAGTTCTGCACCTCCTTCAAAGATGGCACAGATCCGAATAGACCCATTGGGGCTCCTGCAGTATCCCCTTGCCCCATGGTTGCAGGCCAAAATTTGTGTTGGATGCATCACAGATCAAGTTAGGATTGCAGTTTAAATCAAGAAAAGGTGTCCTCAAAGAGCTCACAATCTAAAAAGGATGCAATAGAGATACCAGTAGCAGCCACTGGAAAAGATGCCATACTGGGGGTGGGAGAAACAGGGATGGTTGAACCATACTGACATACTGGATGCCATAGTAGGGGTGGTGGAAAGAGGAATGGTTGAGATAGAGATGAACACCATTTTAGAAGGTGTCATCCCAGTTGGCAGGGATTTAATATAATATGCTCAATACTTCTGTTGTTAATCTAACACAAGTTAAAAAATGAACAATAACAGATCCTAAGATCATAATTAGTAGGTGGACTTGGCTCTCCTTATGCAATAACCAGGTATGTTGAGCCCATTCAGGACCATCTTGAATTCCTCCTGTGAAGCACTTTGTCACCCCTAGCAAAATGTAAAACTGTATTCGGGAGTGTCGGTTCCTTGCCTTTCCTGCAAGGCCATGAGACTGATGCATCCTATGGTGGCTACCTACATTCACTTCACACCCTCATTTTCCTTCGTTCCCAAAGGCATCTCTGGACGTGTCCTGGAGTTTGCTTTAAATGCCTGCTCCTTTTCCAATTGCTTTCTCTCTCTCTTCCGGAGAGTTTATTTTGCTGTAAGCATCCAAATGTGTAAGAATAATTAAAGTGCCATTGTATTGATGGCTTTCAGGCAGAAGTTGGGGCCATATTTCTCTCTAAATAAAACTGTCCTACCTTGGCAAACGGGAGGAGAATGAGTGAAACATAATCAGCCATAACCACAAGGCTGTACTGGTATATTGGCAACAAAACCGCCAGCTCAGAGTCCTGTCAGCAAGAATAAAATATCATTATGAGATCAAAGACGGTGACGAGTACTGTTGTTCAACAGACTCACATTATGGAGAGCTATTGTTTTTGATTATTCCTTTATTGAAAAATTATATTCTTTGCTTCTGTTTGCCTTAGTGTGACATTCACCGTCGGTGGCAGGGGTGTGTGTGTGTGTGTGTGTGTGTGCGCATTGGGGGTGAGACAAAGTGTTCCATCCACTAACATAATTCATTTCTTTTCATCCTCTTTATCCAGGACATGTCCTCTTTTTTTCAGTCTTGTATTTTGGGAAAAAAACTTCATTGTCCTCCTTTTTCTTGTGAGCAGGCACCATGTAGCCTTCTTGCAATTAATAAATTATATGTAACTTTTAAATCTAATAAATAATATAGTGTTAACATTAACCACATGAAAGCAATATGCTCTAGGAGGATTTCTTGCTTTTGGCAGGGGGTTGGACTAGATGACCTACTGGGTCCTTTCCAACTCTAGGATTCTATGATTCTATGAGTATATAGAGTGTTATTTCCCTTTTATTTTGTCATGTCCCACATTTCTCTTCGATGGCCTACGTTTTTTGTTTGGAGGAGGGGAGGAGGAATTGTCCTCTTCTTTAGTTATGATCTTTGGTCATTCTGATTTCATTTCAAGTTGGTGTACATTCTTGGCAAGAAGAAGATGCACAGAAGAAAATGCCATTTTTAAAGTAACTCTCTTTTAGATGGAGGGAGTAGAGAAGGGGTGGAATGGAAAACTAAATACCCACAGAAGATGATACTCTCTCTTCCCTCCACCCCAAGTACTTTAAAATGATTTCTCAGAGTGATTTAACAGTGGAGTATCTCTGGATCAAACAAATTTGTATGCAGATGGGGCTACCAGGTGAAGGACTTCACCCATTTCCATCCACTAAAAGCGCTGTTTGCATTTCTTGAAGTCTGCAATTTGAATGTAAAAACCCACGTCGGCACAATTGCACATTCGGCTTGAAAATGGCTTTCACCCACACCCTCTGCCACTTCAGCAGCATTCACATGTGCACACGACATCCGCATGCAACTCAAGGCGTGAGTTAGGCCACAAACTTCAAGAGCAAACAGCTCCGGTGGAAGCAGGGTGATCATATAGAACGGAGGACAGAGTGCCTATACCTTTAACCATTGCATAGAGGAGGGAACTGAGGCAGGTGCTGCTTTCAAACCCTTCTATGCTGAGCTAAACTTGCCTAAATTCCCTCTTCTATGCAGTGGTTAAAAGTACAGGCACTCTGTCCTCCATTCTATATGGTCACCCTGGGTGGGAGGGCTGCCATTGCATTGCTGGGGTAACATGGGAAGCTTAGGGCCATACTGGAGGTAGAGGCATAACAAGGGCAGAGCATGAGGAGCTCCTGTCCTGGACACTACACCAAAGGGTAGTGTTTGTCCCACATAACTGTCTGTCCCACGGGCAGCCCAATCCTGAGCTACCTGGAGCACCAGGCTATCACTCTATCAAAATGGTTTCCATAGCATTCAGCACACAGCATCAATGTATGAAAGAATGAATGAATGATTCACTTAATCAATTCAATCAATCAATCAATCAGCAGTATTTATTTACCACTTTTCAACAAAAGTTCACAAAGTGGTACATAAATAAAAGTTCACAGATTTCACATATCCCTGCTGCCAACTTGGAGTGGCCTCTTGCACATGCCGCTGCAGCTTGGCACTCCGGGCCAGAGGCCTTTCTGGCCACTTTTTTGTATGCTACTCACCCTACCCACTCTGGGGTAGACAAGACTAGGGTTCAATGTGGCATTTGTTCATGTTCCTGTACTGTACTCCTGTACATGTTTAACAATGCAATCATAACCTCTGGTTGGGCTAGCGTTAGTTCTGTGCTGGCCTGGAGGTGTTGCATCAGGCTCTTCTGTGCCACTCCTGGTGGATTTAGTCCAGTGCACAGATATGTGCTCATGCTATATCAGTAATGCAGAAATGGATGAGTTGTGCTGGTCTAAATTGTTTAGGATTGCACCTTCAGTGTACCATGCAGCAACACCGAAATCTAAGCCATCTCCTCCAAGCCCTTGATTCACTCCTATGTCAGATTCCTGTCTGTAAACACCAACACAATTGAGGTTTTTCATCCATTCTCATAACATCCATTATTAAGAACACATATGTGATAAACACCCCATGCTTCATTATAAAAAAGGCTTTGTTTTTAATTTTGGCACACAAGAGCTTTTGCATTACAGATCTCACTGCAATATATCCTGGAAAGGAAGGTATTGTTTCTCCAACTTCCTGCAAGGGGCTTCCTGGTCCTTTGATCAATTGCTTTCCAGTTGCTTTTCAACTTATCTTACTACAACTACAGTAGGTTAGTGGTAGTATGTTCTGCAACAGATGTACCATCTTGAGGGGTGTCAAGGGCTACAACTGTGCCAGGACGCATGCCCGTGAGGTCTCGGCCACCATCCATGCCCTCCCCAGCCTGATTTTCCTCTGCTTTTTTCAAGGGAACAGAAGCAAGCAATGCTGCCAGCTTCTTTCCCTTTTCAAGAAAGTGACTCTGCGCCACTGAGGGCTGCCACTTCTTACTCCCACTTTTTTAAGGGGCAGAAGAGGATGGCCCTCAAATTGGTACAATGGTGCCATAAGTAATTGCAGTGATGACGTTACTACCATTATTTCCAGTTGATGGGGGCTGTCCATTTTCATTGTCCTCCATTTCCTTACAAGGAGAAACCATTGCCAGTTGTGGACTCTCCTTCACTGGGGATCTTCAAGCAGAGGATAAATCTATATACTGTATATAAAAACTGAAAAGTCACTGATTCACTCAGTCACTCACTCACCAACAACCAGCCAAAACCACTGGGCCTAGAAGTGTGAAATTTGGGGAGGGTGTCCCTTCCATGATGGAGGCACCCACTAAGAACTGGTTTTCGGAAATTCCTACCAGAAAGGGATGAAATGGTGTGCAATGCGTTTTCCTCCCTATACTTTGAAGAATTCCTGACTGAGGGACTCCCTGCCCCCAGACCTAGAAGCATGAAATTCAGGGAGGGTTTTCCTTCTGTGACATCAACACCCACCAAGAACCAATGGGGATCCCTCACTAGGAATATTCAAGCAGAAGCTGGACAAGCACCTGTCGGAGAGACTCTAGGAGGATTTTCTGCTACAGGCAGGGGGTTGGACTAGATGACCTGTTGGGTCCCTTCCAACTCTAGGATTCTTTGATGCTGAGAAATTTAACCCTTAAGGGGGTGAAAAGAGGTGCAATGTGTTTTTGTCCTATACTTTACTTTGAAGACTTGACTGATCAACATCCAGCCAATCTGGTGCCTAGTGACTGATAAACTGGGAGGGATGGTGCACTGGAGGGGTTTGATACACATTGGGAGTTGATACGCATTGGGGGGCTGATGTGCATGGGGGGATGGAGCACATGGGGATGTTGCACATGGGGATAATGTACGTGTGGGGGATGAAGTGCATGGGGGATGATTCACATGGGGGGAAGATGCACAAAGGAGGTTGATGAGTACGAGGGGTTGATGTGCACTGAGAGATGATGTGTATATGGAGGATGATGAATATGGAGAACTTGATCTATACAGAACTTTAGTAAGCGATGGGCGCAATCCTGAGTAACTACGGGGAGTCCTTGCTCCGGTGTAAGAACAATTTGCTCTGGATTGCAGTATGAATTTCCCATAGGTTATCATTAGGTGGTGCAGTAACTACGGGTGCACATAAAGTCTCTTACGTGCTCCCGTAGTTACTCTGGATTGTAGGGTAAGTCAAACCACTCACTTGATGCTCAGTACTGTCAGGTAAAACTAATCCAGGGCACATAGAAGTCTTCTGCTTTCTAAGACCCATACCCATCCTAGTACTTGTAAGCTCAACAGGTTCTGTATCATTGAGATGCAGTAAATCACATACTCACATGAGCAGATTTCAAAAACACTAGTTTAAAAGACCAGTTTAAAAGACCTTTTAAAAGACAACAGTTTGTACGTGTAATAAGAAAACATGGTTTTGCCACTGATGCTGATTTTTGCCTTCAAAGGTTAGGGCAACAGTCACCACCAAAATCGCTTTGGGAAGCCCATGTTACTCCTGTATCCATCATTTCTGACATGTTTCCTGTGTTAGTGACTCATCAGACAGGTCTGTTATTGATGGACATTTTCCAGGAGACTCTCGCCATCCCTTTCAGCCTGTGGTTCTTTTCAAAACAAAAACAAACTAAAAAAAACCTCAAAAGACAACATGGGTTACCATGGGATGTTGGAGCAAGGTTGCCTTTGGAAAGCAGTTTGTGAGCGGGAGGAATGCCTTGAAAATCTTGGAACCAGGCCGGAAATGTGTACAAGGCGTGACGGATGCCCTAATCTATGCATTCAACGAGGAAGTCATGCCAACGGGTAATTACAAGCTGCTGAAAGATCTTCAACACAGGAGAAAAAACAATGTCCTTCAATAGGTGGAACAGTGTTTTTCTGGTTGAAAAAAATGCAAATAGGTGCTGGATCACTTCTACCAGATTTTGAGATTTTGCTGTTACCTTAAGAATGGCAGAGAAGGGAGAATTTATGATGTGCCACTTTTCCCTTCGAAGCATCATTTGAAAGAGAAGTACTGTACTATACTAGAAAGTTTTTGACATATCTGCTGCTGCCGTCTTTCTAAGACCAGCTTCCAGTTTGTCCACAAGGTCTTCTGATGCAATGCAGAAGAGGTAAAGAAAATTAAATGCAAGCAAGAACAGAATTCACTAAAGATATAGGGATATTTTGAGTCCCGACTCTTTTTTAGTCATTGGCCCTGAGTCATGAGTCAAGATGAGGTCAGTGATGTCCACAACTTGAATCAACAAGAGCATCATGTGAGGCTTGGCAAGCATCTAAACCACATGGTAAGCCTCAGGAGGCCCTGAAAGGCCTGGAAAAGAATGGAGCTAGGATGCACTGTGTAGACCAGTAGGATGTCACTCACAGAACAAGGACCTGTCCACAGACCACACTTTTGAGAAGCATTGATCCTAAAGCATCAGTGGTGCACCATATATGTAGCATGAAGTGTTTTGTGCCATGGGTGCAGATGAAATGATGGGTGTGAGTGTACCCACCCATGCACTCCCCCAACTTCCCCAACCTAGTCCTTCCCCAGCTGGCTCTGAAGGACACATGCACAGCTAAGAAGTGCCCTTTGCAGCCAGCTGGAGGGTTTCTCTAGCTGGCTGCGAAGTGCATAAACACGATGACATCATGATGCAACATGGCGTCATGATGTCATGCAGGCCAAGGGTGTCCATCACTATTGCTACACCCCTGTTGAAAATGCTTACTTGAGAGCACATCTTGCTGAGTCCAGGAAGATGTTCACAGTACAGTATTTTAGGAGGTGGCTTCAGACATGGGGAGGACCATGAGAGAAAGGGTAGAAAGGAAACATTTTATAGAAGACACATTTGGATAGCAGAGAATGTCAGCGATTGATCTGTTATAAAACAAATCAAGTTTAAGCTTCACAGGTCATCATCTTGGTGTGGGACAGGAGGCAGAGAAGACTTTAGACCATACTGCTTAAAAAATTTGGGTCTATTTAATAATGTGCAGGAGTTTAAAAATAATAATAATATAGTGATATGTCAGCGAACAACCCCACTGAAGATGATAAGTATGGTTACCCAGACCTTGTTGCCAGTTGCAAAGGGGTTTCCCATAACAGTTCAAGCTTCAGAGCTCCATCTTCAGAGGTCCACCACTGAGGAGGAGGATGATGATGGAAGAACAGAGGAGTGAAATGGCATGTGATAGATAAGTGGAACAAATCCATGGAGAGGTGATGAAGTGAGGAGGATACACTTAGGGCCCAGTCCTACAGTACTTCAATGCCAGCACTCAGCTTTGGCCATAAGGAATGTCCATGACCCCCTACAAGGAGTCAGTACCAGCGAAGGCCCAGGATCAGTGGGTAATGAGCTCAATGCCACTCAGATGTTTTTTGGAGCCTGCTCTGATGTATCCTATGCCTTGTGTATAGAGTTGCCATATGTCCTAAAAAACATATGAATCACATATGATCATATATGATCCAGTTGCAGGCTGTTGTATGCCATGCATACAGTGCCATGCATACATGCAACTCCCTACATGCACATCTTGCTCTCCAATTCAGTCTTCTCCGTACCCTAGATGAGAAAAATTTGGGGGGATTGTGTTCACATACTGGCAAATGGGACAGAGGGTCATGTCCTGATTTTGTGGAAGAGAATCATGGCAACCCTACTTGTGTTGGGCTACAAAGTGTCTACATTCCTCCAATCTGTGCTAGTAAAATATCTGGAACCAAATAGAGGAGACCCACTGCGGTTCTCCCTTACTCAGGGAAAGGGATTAAGCTCTAGTGATGCAGAAGATTCCATTTTGGTGCTGTTGCACTGGCAGAACCACCAAGGATAAGACTGAGCTGCCCAACAGCTGGGACATTTTGTAAAGGGTTGGCTGGTGAGGCAAAACCATTGCACTAGTGTCCTCTGAAAACAGCCTAACCCCAGTGATTGCTCATGAGTTTCACCATTTGCACCTTAGTCAGCAGGAACAATGCAGGTATGTGCACTAGGTTAGACTGCAGCGATTTTTCAGAAGACATCAATAAGAAAGTTCTGCCTCACCCTCCTCTCACACACCTCATGTCCCAATTATGCATGATGACCATATTTCCTCATTTTCCAGGACACATCCTCTTTTTTACCCTCTTGTTCTGGAAGATCTCTTCATTGTCCTCCTTGTCCTCGAGAGCAGCCAGCATGTAGCCATCTTGTAATTAAAAAATTACATGTAATAAATTATATATAATAGTTTTGAATTTAATAATAAGTAATAGAGTGTTTAATAAATTAACCACAAGAAAGCAATATACTTGAGTGTTTTTACTTTTTATTTTGTCATGTCCTACATTTTTCTTGGGTGTCCTACATATTTGGGGACACTTGCCTTCCTTTGCAGTGATGACATCTGCTCACCCTGATGTTATATAGGATCTGGGAATGATCAGGAAACCAATGCAGGGATTTAAGGAGGGATGTGACATGGTTGCAAGCTTGAAATTCAAGTTACATCATCATCACCCCACTGCTCTGGGCCAGTTTGACCCCAATCTGGGGTTGAAGTTTAAATGCAAAGATTGGAAGCAGGAACATGATGTTTGCTTTGGCATCTGCTGTCTGAAGCAGTTGATTCTCATTGATTCTTGGTAATGCCAGCCCTTTCTGGCTCCGATTAAGCCCTGAGTCAGGACTATCCTCCACTTAGACTGCTGGACCCATGGCAAGTCTAGATAATATTTCATTTCTGTTCCTTAATGGAAGGATGATGACTCAAATACCTTTTTCATAGGAGTGGTTTCATTGGCTCTGTGATGTTTGCTATAAGCTTTTTATTTTATGTGCAAATCATCATCTATTAGCCCCCCTCCCTTTAAAAAAGATGATGGGAGCCTTTATTCACATCATAACTCCCTTTCAGCTGAGTATGTGGAAGGAACTGTGTGTCAGCAATTTTGTCCTTCTCTCCCCCCGAACTTTTGGGGTTTCTAACTCAGCATTGGAAAGACCTACTTGCTTACTGCTGTATGACTGCAAAAATGATGATGATCTTATTTATCACAGGTGACATGTTTTAAAACAACTGACAAAACATCAAAATGTAATATGGCAAACAAAAGAGGGTTTACACACACATACACACACAGGCACACACACGCACACATACACACTGCAAAGCATTCTGGCATTGAAAAGCAATGTTTCTTTTAAACTTGAAATTAGTTTTCAAAAGCAATAATGTACTTCAGTGTTTCTCAAACAGTGGTACAGACACCACTGTATCACCATCATGTCTCGAAAGACCATGGTATCATGCTCCAAACAGGAAAAGTGTCCCCTCCAGGGCATGAAGGCCTGGGTAGATTGATATGGAGGATAGACAGCAGCAAATCCCTCCTCTCCATGCCACTGAAACAGTCCAATGGAATGGCAGAGCCGATACAATTGGTTCCAGCTGTGTCGCAGGAGTTACCAGAAAGTGGTTGCAGAACAGTCATGCTTTCAGGACTCCGGCTCTGGATTTTTCCTTGAGGTTGAGTCCTCAAGCCTTTCCCATAGATGGATAAAGCCACAAGGCAGTGGCGGTTTGAGGTGGGAGTTTTCCTTCTCCTGAGTCAGATGTTGGTGAATCATAAATGTCCTGAGGGGGTGTTTCCTTGTCTTGGGTCAGATGTTGGTGGATCATAAATGTCCTGAGTGGGAGGATTCCTTTTCCTGGGCCAGATGTTGGTGGATCATAAGTGTCCTGGGTGAGATGTTGAGGGATCACTGTATCATTGGTGCATGTACTGTACATGTACCACTAGCACATGAGGTTGTTTTATGTACCACTGTAGTACATGATGTTGTTTTTGGTGGTATTTGTGGGACCCCCAAGGTAAACCCAGTAGCAAGACCAGTGACATGATGCAACAAACAGCAATATGAGGCTTGGCATAGCAGGCAGTGAACCAAAGCATGGTTTCTGCATCCTTGAAAAAGCTCTCCCTCCCATCCACTCAATCCTCTTACTATGGATTGTTGTTCACATTGATCCCCGTAACCCAGGAATAATTGAGGATGATGTCATCATTGTTTACTTCTGGTGATACTTCAACTTGTGGATCATTATTATTTCTAAACCAGGGGTAACCAAACTTTCAGCTTCAGGTCTCTTGGACCTTTAACAAGTGTGTAAAGGAGGGAATTTCAGCAGGTGCAGCTTCTCATCTTACATATCAAAAGCTGGACCTGCTGAAATTATCTCTTCTATACAATTGTTAAAGGTTCAAGAGATGTAAAATTAAAAGTTTGGACACCCCTGTCTTAAAGCAACATGATCGGTTGTCATTTTTGGGTCCTAGTGCTAAACACTTTGCAAGCACTATATTTTGGGTTTAATCCCAAAATTCCCACAAGAGTCCAAAGTCCTCCATCTCTATTCACTTACCCCTTTCCTTGCTCCAAATGCAGTTTGCTGTCTATGATTGAAGCTATTTGTGGAGATTTTTTCCCCTTACATTTGTTATAAAGTTGGACATACTGGGAGGCCCTGCAAAAATCTTGCATACTGCATTCAGTAGGCACTTGGGGAGTGACATGAATCATTGTGTAAGCAGGAGCTTGGAAAGAAAATGGTGGTGGCCACTGCACCGCCATCCACTGACATCTAGTGGGAACCACTTCCGGGTCCTGACCCTCTGCTGAGGATCTCCAGCATATATCAGGTTGTTGGCTGAACAACAGGTATATCAGGTTGTTGACTGAATAGATCTGGATGCAGAGTGAATAGATCTGGATGCAAGTCCCTTGGGACTTGCAAGGGATCTTTCCCTTGTGCCAGTGTCTCTGTCTACTGTTCCAGTGGTTTCCTTGTACTTTTCTCAGTCCAGTGATTAACATTAAAGAACTATGTGAACATTGAGGGGGGTGGGTGTGGGGGGAAGCAGGAGGTGAGATTTATTCCCCTCTCACTTTCATTCCCTTGATGTGTGACTAACAGCTGTTTTTCTTTGTGGCAAACCAGTGGGATCTTCCTGTTGTTGATGTAATGGAGATGTTTCCTGGTGTGAAATTCTACAGGATGGATTACGCAAGGGGAGGAGACCTTCCACGCACTTATCAAAGTGCTTTAGAAAAAAGAAAAAAGAAAAAAGAAAAGAAAATTGCTCTTTTATTCTGCAGGGATGGTGCAACAGAGGAAAACACACACAGTGTAGTGACATCAGGTCAGAATGACATGAGTTAATGCTATTTTGTTTAAAGCTTTTTTGGTTACAAAAAGAGCTTTCATGAACAAAGTCAGTGTAGAAAATGCAGTTGAGCAGCCATAATTTAAGATGCAGCCTCTTGTGTTGTTTTCTTATTGGGCCTCTCTGAGAATGGGTGTTTTGACAGTCCCCAAGCTATACTGTCCAGAAAAAAATAGTTTGTTTTTCTTTATTTGCAACCAGCTAAAATGATGGAATTATCCATTTTGAAACAATTTTGGGGGCCTCTGAATCAATCTTCTGATGGAATCAGATCTTCTGATGGAAAGCAAAATAAAATTAAAAAAATAAACAGACTAGTGCAGAGTGTTAAACCCATTCAATAGAGCTGGCCGAACAACATTCATGGTGCCTGCTGTGGACCAGAAGTGATGTCATTAAGCAGAATGTGTGATGTCATAAATCAGGAAATGATGTCATTTATCAGGGCAAGACCAGAAATAGGCATTTTCCTCCTCAGGAATTCATTAGCCAACAGAGGATGTAGGCAGGGTGACCAGATACCCAAACTTCAAAAGGAGGACAAGATCTTGGATTCCCTTCAGCTTGGCCTTTCATAGCAGACAATGGCACGTTTGTCTACTCAAGAGTAAAGCTGCGATATTGGGCACTTTCACTTTCCCATACAGCATATTTTTATATTTTGTTTATTTGTCAATAACTTTTGATAGGAAGGAGATATTTCAAAACTGATTTTTGATTTCTGCTCTTCAATATGAATCCAATGACATATGATATGATGGGGTACTGCACATCATTGCAAAGTTCCAAAATGAAGCCAAAATGGAGGACAATGAAGCCGTTTTGGAGGACACCTGGACAGAGAGCTAAAAAGAGGACAAATCCAGAAAAATCCGGTCATATAGTCACCCTGGATCATGCAGAGAGAACTGAGAGGGCCAGATCAAATACCTAGCAGAATTTCAAGAGTCAGAAAAAAATTTAAATATAAAATTTAAATAAACAGATTCGCGATAGAACTTAGACTAAGGAATAAATGGACTCAAATTTCCAGGATTTCTGTAGTGCCAACACACAGCACAGAAATAAAGAACACTGTTAAATGGACCTCCATTCCTCCACCCCACCATTACAGCTCCTGTCAACTAGATCATAGACACTTAGGAGAGCCCCTGCCACTTAAATTGCCACTTTACTCTTGTTGTCTGTGACTCTGTTCTCATTACCTGTTAATTAGTATTACCTGTTAATACTCTGACAGAGAGCAATTTAGTTATTTGATTTTCTCTGTAAACCATTTTTGAACTTTTTGAGAAGTGGTATACAAGTATGATGATGGTGATGATGAAGGTGATGATGGTGCACAGGCTGGCAGGGCAAAGTGCCACTATGAGCAGGTGGGTGAAGATGAGAGAGGTTTCAGGGGGATGATGAGAGGTCTCTGGAAGGCTACCTGAGGACTGCTCTGTGGTCTGGGCAAGCTCAGAGAAGGAGCCAAGAGGACAGGTGGAGGACGGAAGAAGAGTAACACAAACTCTTCCCCACTGCTGAACTCCAAGGACTCATTCTTGGCCCAGCAACCTTCAACAACTTGAGCAGGATGACCATATAGAATGGAGGACAGAGTGCCTCTAACTTTAAGCATTGTGCAGAAGAGGGAAATTTTGGCATGTGCTGCTTTTTAAATCCTTCTATGTTGAGTTAAACCTGCCTCAATTCCCTCTTCTATGCAATGGTTAAAGGTAGAAGCACTCTGTCCTCCGTTCTATATGGTCACCCTGAACTTGAGGGGATAGTGAGCACAGAGGATTTGTCATCAGCATAATTTTCAACCATATAGAAACCAGGTGCAGATGCCCATACGAAGACAGCACACCTGCATTATGGTTGATTAAACTTCCAAATATTTAGCAATTTAGAATTGGATTACCCAGGGTCTGTTCTAAACTCAGATGTGTTTTTGTGATTGAAATATAAATTATTTCCACTATATGAATGATTAAACATTTTCTTTGAAATTCGGTGGTCCCACCAACAAACAACAATGAAATGTTTCAAAATGATGTTCAAAAAATGCCAAAGAAAGGGCGAAAGAAATGAAAACAACCACCAAAAGCCTCCTTTTTTGTCATTTACTACCCATAAAAATGCCTATTGTTATGAAGGGCTCATAAATAATCTGATTTTGGCATGCTTTCATATGAAACAGAACACGAATAAATTAAACCTGATTTACTGCCTTTTTCATTTTTATGAGAGCTGCTCCAAACATTTTATGGAATGTACGTGCCAGACATTGGATGCCAAATGGTTTAAGGCTGGAGTATTGATATTGTAGAAATTAAGATGTTTTAATTTGCATAGTTTAATTAACTAATACTGTCAAGGGAAAAAAGAAAAACAGTGGTTGTACTGACTCCTTTCTTGAACAAACATAAGCAGTTCTTGACTGTGGTTCCCCCAACCTGTCTCCCTGTTGACATCCTTGGTTAGGTCACCAGATTCTCTTTTGAAAATATTTTCTTGGAAATTTTATTGTTTCTCTCAAATACTTTAATTTAAAATGGTGGCCAGATGTTAACTTCCGGATCACTTGGGTTTCAAGCAGCCCAAAACTAATCCGTGCTGGAATAGAGAGGTTGGCTGGTCTGCACTGGATCCTGTTCAGGGCTGGAGGTGGACTTGGTGCAACTTGGACCAAATCAACCAAATCAATGGTTCTGATCAGACCAAATTAAATTTAGGGACCAAATCAACCTAAATCAATGGTTCAGGTCACAGCTGACTCATGTAAGGCCAGGCACTATCAAAAATTCCCTCTTCTATACAATGGTTAAAGGTATGGGCACTCTGCCCTCCATTGTATCCGGTCATCCTGGTCAGGTCAAACCCTCTATCCTTAACCACTTGGGACAATTCCAAGATCAGCTCCAGATTTCAAGGGGTCCTCACTAGATCCAAAAGGATCTCTCCTTCCTAGGTGAACCCTGAAAGAATCTCCTTCTCTTCTACCTCAACACAAAGGTTACAGGCACGGAAGTGGTCTAGAATTAGTGCTTGATCATCAGAGGCTGCTGAGTGATGTCAACACCAGACATGCTTGCTGGACATTTCTAGTGGACCATCTTCTCCCACAATAGCTCACCAATAATTCTGATCTTTTTCAGGAGACCTTCTTAAGGTGGCAGCACCTTAAGTGATGATTGAATAGAGGGCACTTCAGTTGTGATGACTACATTATGGAATTCCTTCTCTACCAATGTTTACCCAGTAACTTCTCTGCAACCTTTTAGACCAGGGATTTCAATTTTTTAAAATCTAATGGCACACTTACAAGGTGTGAAAATGGTCAAGGGCACATTATCAGGTTTTTTATTTTTTATTTTTTTTACCATTGATAAGACACATTCAGCACAATCCAGAGCAACTAATCTGTCCACATAAGAGCAATGGTGGGCACTTACCGGTTCGGGCCTACTCGCCTGAACCGGATCTTCCTGTTTCCCTGCCATTAGTGAACCGCCAGCGGCAGGGAAACGCAAAAACATAGCGGACTGGTACGTTCCGCCATGTTTCTGCGCCCACTGCGCCTGCCTAGAAGCGTCGATATCGGCACTTGCGCAGAGCCTGCTTAGAAGCGGGCCTGCCCACTTCAGGGCAGGCACTGCGCAGGTGCCAACATTGCCCCGCCCCTCCCCCCTCCCCAGTCCCGCCCCTGACCCCCATCCCCTGACCCCGGCCTGGCCCCTCCCACTTCAGGCGAACCGGATCTTGGGAGAGGCTGGGCCCACCCCTGCATAAGAGCCCTTGGGTTGCCCTATCTATCAGTAGGGTGGAGCAACTGCAAGATGCTCCACCCCAGTTACTCTGGAAAAGGCTTAGGGAAGAGCAAGGCAACATAGGGTGCCCCAAGAGAGGTGCACCTGCTCTGCCCTAACTGGGACAGGCTAGGCAGCTCAGGAGAGGCATGTTGAGGGCATCTTTAGCATTGTCTAGGGCAGAGCAGTTACTCTGTATCCAAAGCCCGTTTCCAAGGCAGAAATGCCCTCTTCCAGTTCCCCAGAGATCTACCACCTCAGGAGCAGGTATAGGAATGAATAGACCCATAGGGGTCCATGATAAGGCCCGAGTAAGAATCGCAGTGTTGACCAAAAATCTGAGTTCTTGGCCAGCATTGCTGCAACTCCAGCCTCTCAACTTCAGGATATGGAACAAACTACGGCTGCCCACAAACCTCAGGATACAGCTGGCCGCTCCAAGAAGCCCCTTGTATTCACTGTAGAATGTACTGGCATCTCATCAGGGACTCCTTATAAGGCAGGCACACAGTGGCGTCATCAGACTGGAGCGGCTGGTGTGGGCTGCATTGGGTGATGCGCTTCGTATGGGGTGATGCACCGGAGGAGTTTGACTGTCCTTTGGCAGGCCCCAGGCGTCAACACGCCCATTCAGGCCTGCTCCAAGGCAGAGCAGCAGCCAGAAGCTGCCACTTGTCCTCGGAGTTGGCCTGAATGGCCATCTGAGGTGCACTGCGCAGAAACACACTAAGCATGCCGAGCAGCTTCAGAGGAGACTTCCTTAGAGCGGAGGAAGTCTGCGCCTCTGCATGGCCATTCGGCCTCACTCAGGAGGCAGACGCAGCCAAATGACTTCAGAAAGAGTACTGCACAGGCACCAACTCTGACGCCTGCTGTCTCCTCTGAAGCAGAAAGACTTCAGAAAAGTACTGCACAGGCGTCAGAGATGGTGCCTGCGCAGTACTCTTTCTGAAGCCAGTTGGCTTCAGAAACAGCTGCGCGGGCGCTAACTTTGACAACTGCGCAGTCCAGGTGGGGGGTGCACGCATCCCAGGGGTGATGCATAGACTACCTCACCGGGTGATGTGCAGAGTCGTGTCACCACTGTAGGCATCACAGCTGTTCCTTGTTCAGTGTGATCCTTGTTCAGTGTCTCCTCAGGAGCAAGTCCTCCCCATGTGTCAATTACTTAGCATGCTATGGAACACAGTTAGGGCAGCTCAAGCTTCCTGACTCTCTGGATGCAGCATTACTTTCTGCTCTGGATACAGAATAGTTAGGAGAGAGCAGCTAGGGCAGAGCAGGCTGAACTTGCTCTGGATTGTGCCCATGTTGGAAGGGGGCTCAAATCCTCTAGTTACCCTATTTCCCAAAGTCACACCTGTAGAGCATCTGACACAAATCTAAACAACAAATCTAAATCTAAAGAATCTAAAAACAACAGAACATCTAAAATAAATCCCTGTTTTAGACAAAGTTCATCCTGGTCTCTCTTACCTTTTAAGGCTTTTGATGACTTCAAAGGCTCATTTGTTATGGACAGATAGTGGAGGGTGCATCTTTCAGTGTAATACCTGAGACCACTACCTTGGTCTATGCAATAGCCTGATTCTGGTTGGAACAGAGGCACTGGAAGTCACCAGGAACATCTGGATGGTAGGCAAGATTATAGGCTTAGGTTGTATATAAGATGGAAGTGATCATATTTATTGGTGGGTCAATATAATTAATCTAAATCAGTGTTCTTCAAATTTGTGGGTTGTGATGAGGGTTGCCATAATTCTCTTCCATAAAATGGGGACAGGAACCTCTGTCCCATTTGCCAGTATGCGAACACAATCCCCCCAAATCAGGATTTTTCGCTGATTTTTGGGACATATGGCAACCCTAGTTGTGATAACAATAGGATCACAAAGCCTCATTTTGGGGAGTCATGGCAATCTTTCAAAGCCTGTGCAAGAGAGGGCTTGGATCTAATAAAACCTTATCTTGGATCTAATCAAACCAGGCCTTATCAAACTTAAATGTTATACATCATCCTGTTCAGCTTCTTGTTGTCTTGCCCCATAGCTCTAAGGGCATCTCTGCTCAAGATCTTACCTCACTATGAAGAAACAAGAGTAACAGAAAACAGAAATGGGTGGATTGTGTCCCAGGAGAGGTGGACAGGATCAGTGATGGATCCCCAAATTCATTATTTATTTATTGAAGTCCTGGCATGAAAAAGGTTGAATCACTGCTCTATTTGACTCAGCCTCACTGAGGACCACTCTCTTGAAAGAAATTTAAAGTAACCTATTTTGATGCATAATTTGCTGGTATTTTTCAGTCCTCAGTTAACTCCCTATCCTTCCCCCCTTTCAAGTTCCTGCCAAACCATTGGCCTTTTCCCATGGTGGAAAAAAACATTCAATACCGTTCTAAGCTTCTGGTTCCATCTGCACTAGGATAATAAACAAAAGATGGCTTGAAAAAGATGACATTTTTGATGGGCTGGGGGGGCAGTCTGTGCAATTATTTTCTAGGTGGTAATGCTTGCACGCAGTACTCATTTGTGAACTGTAGATGAATGGCTTTATTTGCCCAGCCCATCCTTCACACTCAAAACTGTTTCTCCATCTTTTTTCCCCACAGCAGGCTGCAGGCAAAGGTAATAATAGATTATTGGAGTTTGAAGGGATCATGGAGATCATCTAGCCCAACCCTCTGCTCCATGCAGGCAATCGCTATAGTACCCTGCATAGGCGGCTGCCCAGCCTTGCCTGTAAACCTCCATAAAGTGAGAGTTCACAACTGCATGAGACAGATTGTTTTGATAATGAACAGCATTTTCAGTGAGGAATTCTTCCTCTTCCTTCCTTTCTAAATTTGCTTCCTTGTAGTTTCAGCCCTTGGTTCTAGTTCAGGATCCACATAATAAGACCTCACCTTCTTCTGTATGTCATTCATCAGAGACGCGAAGACACCAAAAAACTCTCTCTTTAAACTTCTCTACTCTAGGCAACAAACATACCAATATATTTCATCTGGTCCTCATCAGATAAGTTTCCTGACCCATTATTTTCCCTCTACTTTGCAGTCCAAGGTGCCCCAAACTGAACCCTATATTCCAAGTAAAGTCTGCCTAGTGTTGAGTAGAGCATAACTATTACTGGACTTTGTGCCTCTGTTAATTCAATCCAGAAGTGCATTTGGTTTTTTTGCAGCTGCATCATACTGTTGGTTCATGCTCTACTTCTGGTCCACTAATGGTACAATCCTAAGAAATTTAGTCTGGCCTAACTCACCTGGCTTATCTTTCTGTGATGGTTTGGGGAGATTGGCGTATGTCTGAGCATTGGCCTAACCCCCCAGGAGTGGCACAGAAGTGTCTTATTGCATAGGACTTATGCTGGGGCTTAGGCTGGCCTAAAGTGGAGGTTAGGATTGTAGCCTAAAACACCCAGATCTTTTCCACAGATTCTGCTGCCAAGCTATCTCCCCCAGGTTCCCTTTGTACCTCTGATCCTTTTCATCTGTGTGCAGGACATTTTCCTCCACTGAAATTTGCCTTCACTTTCAAAGTGAAAAAGTGGGTGGCTACATCACCTGCATCATCATATCACAATTACTTCTGGATCAAGTGGGGCCAGCATTTAAAGCAGTGGTGTCCAAACATTTTGGAAGAAGGCCACACCATCTTTCTGACACTGTGGCAAGGGTTGGAAAAATGAATTATATTTCATATTTGAATCAATTTACATAAATTTACATATAAGAGTGTATTAGAGATGGATCTGTAGGATTACAAGGCTTGCCATGGGTCAGATTGGGGGACCGCATTGAGGTTTGCTGCAGGGCCAGGGTTTGGGCATCCTTAATTTAAAGGGAGACACCAGGGTGTCAGAAGACCCAGAATGCCACCATTTATTAGCGTTTGCCAGGAATGAGTGTTCATTCCATTATCCGAAGTAATCGCATTGAGCCCAGATTTTTACCATATTATCTGCAAGGACAGAATGGGAGATTTTGTCAAATGCTTTGCTGAAATCTAGGTACGTTCTGTCATGGTATACCCAAGATTAACTTGGCTAGTCACTCGAACAGAAAAGGAGATGAGTTCTCATTTGGCATGGTTTGTTCTTGACAAGCCCATACTGGCTCCTGGAAATCACCCCATTATTCTCCAAGTGCTCACAGACATTCCGCTTCATAATCTGTTCCTGGATCTTTCCAAGTTTTGATGTCAAGCTGACAGATCTGTAGTTTCCTGGATCCTCCTTTTCCCCTTTTTAAAAGATAGAGACATTTTTATTGTTGTTTAATAGATAATGTCTAACTCTTCATGATATTATGGACTGCATCACGCCAGAACACCCTCTTCTCCTCTAACTCCTGAAGTCAGAGAGTCAGTGAGTGAGTGGGTGAGTGAGTTTGTCTGTCTGTCATCTCCCACCTTTCCAATGTTAATGCAAGCCATTTGTCTAAATATATGATCACTGCTTTGGTGACATTATCTAAGGACCTCATACTCAGCTTCCCCCTCTCCTTTTGCCTTCAGATTTTTTTCAGTTTGCTTTCAGCATCATGTTTTTTACCCCCTAAAGATCCCTCCCTTATCATGATGTGGCCAAAGTATTTGAGCTTCATCTTTAGTATCTGTCTTTAGAAAGAACAGTGAGGATTGCAGTGGTGTAGCTACAGGGGGGTAGAGCAATCAAGTTTTGGAGGGAGCCCCACCCCTTTGAAGCCAAACCTGGAATGGCTTCAAGGGGATGAGGTTCCCTCTAAGACTTGACTGCTCCACTGCCCTCTAGCTATGCCACTGCAGGGTTGATTTCCTGGATGATTGACTGATTTGATGTCCTTGCAGTCCAAAGGACCCTCAAGAGCTTTCTCCACACCACAATTCAAACGCATCTATGCTTCAGCACCCAGCCTTGCCCATCTCCAATTCTTGGGCAACCTCACCCCAGGAATTCTCAAAGATTACATACAGTTCCCAGATCACATATGAAAGCACCTTCATTACTCCAGGGTGTGGTTCAGCAGGCCCCGCAGACTTAAATTGATTGAAAGAAACTAGGTGTTCTCTTGTCATCTTTTCATCTCTTGAGCTGGTTGTTTCCACTTCTTTGTTAGTGCAACGGTTGTCAGGTTGGGCCATCTTTGTGGGAGAAGATGGATGCGTGTAACATAACCATTAACCCATTTTTGCCTAGCCTACAGGTTTACACAGCTCTGTCTATTGTCCATTACGACTGTGAGCAGAGATGTGCTGCAGCAGGTTCGCACCACATCACAAGAACCTGTTTCTAACTTTGACCCAATCTTAGAGAACCGTCTCTTAGCACTAAGATTGGGACCACCTGGCAGCCACTTCAGGTTCACTTACTGAAAGTGAGTAATGCATAGGATTACTGAAAGTGGGCTGAAAGTACACTGAAAGTGAGTAATGCATAGGATTGCCCAGGAGTAATGCATATTAGGGCTGTGGGTGGCGCAAGTGGTTAAGTCACTGTGCCTGTTAACCAGCAGGCCAGGGTTCGAGACCCGGGTCGGCCCCACAAGACAGGGTGAACTCCTGTCCTTAGCCCAGCTCTGCGACGCCAGCTGGATCCAATTGTATTGGCTCTGCCTTTCCATTGGAGTAATTCAGTGGCATGGAGAGGGGGGATTTGCTGCTTGGGTAACAGCCTATCCTCCATAACAATCTAACCCAGGCTTTCATGCTTCACATGCAGTGTATGCAGCGCTGAGCATGATACCATAGCCTTTCAAGACTGACGGAGGCTTGCTTTTTTTAATGCATATTAATAAATTACACTGAACTCAGGGGCTTAATACTGATTGTTGCGGTCACACGTGATACAAAAAAATTTGGTAAACAAAGGGTTACAATGGTCATTAGGACATAGAGAACCGTTTCTTAAAATATTTGAGGCCCACCACTGACTGTGAGGTCTTCTCCATGCAACTGACTTGGAGTACATCCCCCCTTCCCTATTTTCTCTATCCCTCATAAGTCTCAGTTCATCCTGTTCAACCTTCCCACAGAAGTGGTACCAATTTACCTACTTGGATTTACATGCTTTCAAACTACTAGGTTGGCAGGAACTGGGCAAATAATGAGAGGTCTTGAATGACAGATGTGTTGACCTTCAGGTTGACAAGCACCACTTCTTGTCACTGCAGCCCTTGAAGATTGAATATGGCACCCTTTATTTTATTATCCCTCTTTTCTTTTGCTTATATTGCTGAAGAGTTCTGAAAAACCTGAATAACTTGGTTATTTAGGCTGATTCTAAGTAAAGTGTTAACTGATTTTTGATTGTTGTTAATTCTTGCCGTGGCCCAGGAGAGCCACCTACAATATTAAGTGCATCAAACTATTTCTTTGTCCTAGTGATTATCCTATGTAAGTGTAATGTCCTTGTTTGCATGCCTTTCTCCACATGGCCTGATCAAAGGTGACTTCAGGGGCAACATTAACAAGTTGCATGTCCTCAATTACTTGGTCCATCCATTTTTTTGGAGGGGGGCAACTATGTGGGATACATAGTTGAGAAACTACCAGTTGAGATACAGGGCTGGTTTGGCCATCAAATTTTCACCGCTTCTAAGCACATGGACATACTATTGCAGATGTATCTTGCACATCTTCCTGGTGATGCATGCTACTCCCATTGTTCTCTTCACCTACCCGATTGTTTTATGATCCAGATTCCCATGCAGTCCAGCATCCACATTTCCATGCATCCACATGCATCCGATTTCCATGCTATTCAGTAATGTATGCTACAATCCTAAAGACACTATTCTGGGGGTAAGACCCATTGAATACAATGGGGCTTACTTTTTAGTAGACATGGTTAGGACTATGTTCATAGAATATGATATCTTTCTGTCCACTGTAATCCATTTCTGTCCAGCTGTATTAATTTCTGGGTTTTCTGGCCATTTGAAGAGTTATTGTTGGAACTTTTGTTTCTGTTATTTCTTCAGCCTTTTGCTTCTGAGGATGCCATCAAATATGTTTGGTGAAACATTAGGCTTCCAAAAACTTTTCAAATGGCCAGAAAACCCAGAAATTAACACACAACAATATTGTGCAGTGTTTGTTCTTGTTTCTTACCCCCAAATCCAGAGTAACTATGGGAGCATGTAAGAGACTTTATGTCATCTGTAGTTACTGCACCATCTAGTGAAAACCTATGGGAAATTCATATTGCAATCCGAAGTAAGTTGTTCTTACACCGGAGCAAGGACTCCCCATAGTTCCTCTGGATTTTGCCCAAAGTCACAGGCCATATAGGGCCATTGTCTTACAGATTTTGGCTTTGAGGTGTATAGGTATCAACCTATGTTATGTGCATTAACCAAGCTCTTGAAATAACACCATCATCACATTTAAGAGATGCCTCCGAAAAGCTGTTGGAAATATGTTACAAACTATGTAGCAAGAAATACGTTACACACTAAAGCCTTGAGCAAAGAGGACATTCCCCTGGAAAAGAAAGAGGGGAGCTGATATTTCCTAAGGCAGCCAGGCCAGTGCAGAGGAGAACATCCTTTCCCACCATGGGAAAATTAGCATCCAGGACCTGTCAATCATGGAGAGCTTCCAGTAAAAGGGACTCCCTGTCAGGTTCCCTGCCTTTGATGTGACTGGGATAGAGGTGCTCAATTAAAAGCCTATCAGCCTGTGAGTAAATCAACGCCTATCAGGCTTGTCACATCAAACAAATGATTATTACACTAACCCGCCCACCCCATTTCTCTTGCTTTTCCTCCTTGACAGCTCAGGGTCAGAGCACTGTAAATCCAGCACTGGATTCCAGCCACCTGGATCAGGATTAAAGCCACTGGCCAACATGCCCTGCTGCACCCAATTATTTTTCGACCATCACAGTCAAAGAGCAAGGAGAGGAGAACACATTGCATTCTCAGGAAACTGGGGAGTCACAGAAATTGGTGTGTGTGCTTATATGTATGTGTATGCATGTGTGTGTGTATCTGAGAGAGAGAGAGAGAGAGAGAGAGAGAGAGAGAGAGAGAGAGAAATCAGAATCCATATGTGATGGACTAATATATGCAGCTATATTTAACAGGAATTATTAAATATATAGAGAGAGAAATGAACCCAGGTTGTGGGAATATAATACCCCCCATATGCCATCCCTCCACTGCGCAACAGCCCCATTGTGCAACACCCTCCCATATGCATCACCCCCATGTGCAACATCCCCCCATGCTCATCAACCTCCCATGCAAAACCCCCATGCACATCATCCCCCCATTCGCAACACCCCCATGCACAACACTCCAATGCGCAACACCCCTCCACACAACCCCCCGCAGCAATCCCCCTACATGCACATCAACCCCCCTATGTGCAACATCCCCTATGCTCAACCCCCCTATGTTATACATATTGGGTATGTACAACATACCCAATGCTCAACACTCCCACCAAAACATTGTTATATAGAAAGGGAAGATAGCCTTTCTTTCTGTTGCACAGCTAGTCTTTTGTTTTTAGAGTGTATGCCTTATTATTTTAGGATTATTAAATAATATTAAAAGATTCTAAAGGATTAATAGAAGGAATGGATGCGTCTGCTTGTTTTCTTTCCAGCTGACCATCACAGTTTCCTTCCATCCCTGCTCAACTCTGTTCCTATTTTTTGCTATTATTGAAAAAGAGAGATAATTTAAAGTATTTTTTCCCAGAGACTAAAATTGCACTATAATTGTCAAGGAACACCATTAGTTTTTTTTTCTTGACAACTGATAAGGCACAGTGCACTTCCAGTTAGGGAGGGGCTCACCCCCCCCCCCCCCCCAAAGGCCCTACTAATGATCTCCCTCAAACATCTGCAGTACACCTATGGACTATTCATGGCCCGTCAAATTTTTTATTTCTTTATCCAGCCTGTAATTATTCTGTGGAACTCATGTCCAGGCAGTGATGATGGCACTTGGCCTAGATGCTTCTAAAAGGTGACTGGACATATTTCTGGATGAAATGTCCATCACAGTTTATAAGCCATGACTGGGTACTCGTGTGTACCAAATAAAGAAACATTTTCTTTTGTCTGTTCTAACTCTCCCAATGTTCCATTTTAATGGATACCTCTGGTTTCTGATGACCCTCATGTTTTTATATGTATTTATTTCCATCACGCATAGACACAGGCACAGTTTTTATTTCTGCATATTGAAATTATATATATCCAACACAATTGCTTCAGTGGTTCTATCCTGGTAAAAATGAAATAAACCAGATCCGGCTTTTGGAAACCAAATCCTCCTCTGCTCAAGCCCCAGATGCTTACATCCAGTTTGTGTGAACAACAGGGATTGTAGATGTGCAACTATGTGCAAAAGGAAGATGCAAACATGACGCCCAGAGAATAAAATCTATCCATTAAGTACAAGTTTCTTTATGAGCTCATGTGCCTTTATATCAGGGTAGCCTGGAGGCAACAGGGGGACTTGTGATTATCCTCGTCAATGTTTTGGACCCTCTAATTACAACCAAACCTCTGTTCTAAGATCACATGGAACAAATTGACTGAGCATGCAAAAACCTATGTTTAGCCAACAGCAATATTTTCTATGTGGTCTCTGCTAATGCTGGATGATTTCCAAATTACATCCACTCCAGAGTTGGCTGCAAATGATTGCATTTCATTAACATGCCTGTCCTCTCTTGCCTTTGAGATTTCCAATCCTTTTCCTCATTACTGGATCCTGATTAGGGCTGCCAACTCTAACTGAAGCTGGAGAGGTATTTTTCACCCCCAAACTTGATGCCATGCTGGAAATTCCTGAAAGCCTTGTCAAACATACCTAGGATTGCTTTTGTCATCTGGTGATTGGCAGAAATTCTTGGGGATTCCAGGCCCATCCTGAAAGTTGGGTGGCCCAATCAGATTGTCAATTTTGAAAACCAGACTGCATATTTTCATATTGTCTTTTGCTTCATGTTCTTAAGTAGATGCTGAAAACAACAAGATTTAAGATGGTTCCTTAGTTCAACAGGTTTCATTTGCAGGTCAGATCTGAAATCCTGGATCACTAATGTCAGTCTGTTTTTGATGGTTCTGACTCCACATGCAGCAGTTTTCTTTACCCCTGCATGAAATATGACAGTAGGGATGTCAGAAGCCATTTACATCTATTGAGTGGTTCACAGTGTATGATAGGGGACAACTCCTGCTAACTGGGCAAGCCTATGACTGGATTTGTCCGGATTTGTCCTCTTTTTTAGTCTCCAGGTCTCCTGCAAAAGGGCTTCATTGTCCTCCATTTTTGGCTTCATTTTGGAACTTTAAAGTGGTGTGCAGTAGAGCAGAACCCAATGCAAAAATTGGTTTTGAAATATCTCCTACCTGTCAAAAGTTATGGCCAAAAAACTAAAAATAAAAAATACACATTGAGCTCTATGGGAAAATGAAAGTGCCAAATATCGTCGCTTTACTCATGAGTAGGAAAACGTGCCATTGTCTGCCAGAAAGGCCAGTTTGAGAGGAATCCAAGACCTTGTCCTCCTTTTTAGGTTCAGGCATCTGGTCACTCTGGACAAGAGGCACTCTTTCAAGTGGGTACTCCTCTTTTATTTAGCAGGGGAAGAATAACTGGCTCTTGCCCCCCCCCCTTGGAATGTCTGTTATAGTGGCTTGTACTGGTGTTCTTTTCCATCTTTTTTTAGACTGTGAGCTCTTTTGGGACAGGGACCTATTGCCCATTAATTGTTTTCATCTTCTTTGTAAACTGCTTTGTGAACCTTTTAGTTGAAAACCTTTTAGAGCTCAGTGTGTTTTTTATTTATTTGAAAAGCAGTATATAAGTATTGTATATAGATAGATAGATAGATAGATAGATAGATAGATAGATAGATAGATAGATAGATAGATAGAGTGAGTCCAGGAGCCTGAGTTGTAATTTGAGTCCTGAGTCAGTGATCCTGTGACTCGACACAACTTGTGTGGCTGTTGAACTTGCATGGCTGTTGTGAGCTGAGTCATGAGTACTTTTGAAAAATTAGCCTTATCCTTAAGCCTTGTAGGTGGCGCAAGTGGCTAAGACACTGTGCCTGTTAACCAGCAGGCCAGGGTTTGAGACCCGGGTCAGCCCCACAAGACAGGGTGAGCTCCTGTCCTTAGCCCAGCTCTGCGATGCCAGCTGGATCCAATCGTATTGGCTCTGCCTTTCCATTGAACTAATTCAGTGGCGTGGAGAGGGGGGATTTGCTGCTTGGGTAACATAATAGTCCAACCCAGGCTTTCGTGCTTCGCACGAAGCTTCGTGTTCTTTTTGCACTTTAGATTGTGAGCCTTTTTGGGACAGGGACCCATTAGCTATTAATTAGCTATTAATTTTTTCATTTTCTTGTAAACCGCTTTGTGAACTTTTCAGTTGAAAAGCGGTATATAAATACTGTAGATGTAGATGTAGATACCATAGTCTTTTAAGACTGATGGAGGTCTGCTCCTGGGCTAAACTCCCCAAGCCCAAGCCCATGCTGGTTTCCAGATTCCCCATGAGGTCTCGTGGTATGAAGTGGAAGCGGCAAAAAATCATGTTCCAGATCTGCATTCTCCTGAAAGAGTATTGTTTGAATTTTCTTTTATGGGAATAAATATAAGCAACAACACAGAAATAGACACACACACACACACACACACTCACACACACACACACACACACACAAGATAGGGATTCAAGTCTCATTTGTAGAAGCACTGCCTCTGAGTTGCAAGTCAAGTCAGTATTAATAACATACACAATTCAACACGAGTCTTCCAAAAACACTTTTAGGTGACTTGAGTCACCAGTTGCGTGCCCTTCTATATGGAATGGGAGTCAACATTATTAAAAGTGCAGACATGTTGGAAGGGTCACCTCTCTTCATTTTCCCTTTGGCCAGTGTGAAGGTATGCCTTCCAGGTCCTCCTTAGCCCAACTCAAAGCATTCCTGTGGCAATTTTAAAAGCACCCTTGGAAGCAGAATTAGAAGTAGAAAGCCAATGTGTCTGCCGCCAAAGCAACTCTCTCTCTCTCTCTCTCTCTCTCTCTCTCTCTCTCTCTGTGTGTGTGTGTGTGTGTGTGTGTGAGAGAGAGAGAGAGAGAGAGAGAGAGAGCAAGGCTGTAATTCTTACTCTTTAAGTACAAGAGCTTGAAAGCCACCCATCAGAAATAACAAAAGAAAATGGCTGGCATGGAGTAGCCAAGGAGAAGCAGCCTCAGAGGAAAAAGGCCAAGCTTATCTTTGTGGATTTCTGGAAACCACTGGCTGCTTTTTCTGGTCTGCCAGGTCCGTTTCCCGCTGCAGCTTGGAAAGTCTTGTGTGCTGGTTTCAACACCTCGTTCTCACACCATATTATGCAAAAGTTAATTTGACATTCCCCTTGCTTTTTATTGCTCTGGCAAAATGTGAAGACAATGTTAATTTGCATTCCCTGTGTTTCAAGTAACATGTTCCAGATCCTCATGTCACATTCTCTTGAAAGAGTATTATTTGCACTTTGCCTGAATGGAAGAAAGGGGAAAGCGTCCAAGACAGAGAAGTAAGTTTTGTTTGCTTTCAGAAATTCACCTGGAATGGCAACTAAAACTACCCTTTTTGGGGCAGTTTCAGACTTGGTTGACTTTTAAAGCTTCCTGGTTCAAAGTATTAGGGGGGGCATTGGCTATGTGAACTGGCTTAGCAGTCATCAAATCCATCTCCATCATTGGCGCTGTAATATTTATACATGGTTGCTGATGGATGGGCAGACAGACTGCAATTTTAGAAGGCTTATTAAGGAAACCGCAGTTGCATTAAAGAAGCCCTAAGCATGTTTTCCCAGATGTCTCACAGAACTCAGTGGGATTTAAGGGCCAAGCAGCCCCAGCCCTGGCACTGATAACACTCTAGCGCCTGCAAATATGCTTGTTAGCATGTTGTAAACATGTCGTAAAGCAGGGGTGTCCAACCTTTTAGCTTCCCTGGGCCGCATTGGAAGAAGACGAGTTGGTTTGGGCCGCACATAAACACTAACAACTTTTTTTAAAAATGTAGGACAAAATGTAGGATTTCCTATATTTTGTCCTACATTTTTTAAACCTTGGAGTAAATCTCATTGATTTTAATTGGGCTTACTTCTGAGTAGGCATGATGCATAGGATGGGCAGCAATCCTCTCCAAGCTAAACCTTGGAGTAAGTCTCATTGATTATCATGGGGTTTTCTGCTGAGTGGCCATGCATAGGATTGGGCTATCAGACTGCAACTTGGGAGTAAGCCTCTTTGACTTTAGTGGAGCTTACTTCTGAGGAGGCATGATGAGCTGCATAATCCACAATCAATGGGCTGTGATCGTCTCCAAGCTTAACCTTGGAGAAATGCTGCAATCCTTTCCTGGAAACACTTTCCTGGGAGTAAGACCCACTGGGTACAATGGGCCTTAATTCTGAGTAGACATGGTTAGGGTTGCAGCATATCTCCAAGGTTAAGCTTGGAGCATATCACAGCCCATCCTATGCATCATTGGGCTCTCAGACTGCAACTTGGGAGTAAGCCTCACTGACTTTAACGGAGCTTCCTTCTGAGTAGGTTTCAAGGGCAGCTGGCAGCAGCTGGGATAGAGGCTGAGGCTGCTTTTGGGGGATGTGGGTGGGCGAGCACTGCAAGGTCTTCAGGGGCCTGAAGCGCTCTGAGTGCCAGGAGGCAGGTAGGGGGAGGAGCCAGGCAGCCCAGACCAGCTTTGTGGCGGCCGCCCAGGGCAGTACGCAGAGAAATGCGCGAAATTTGAAAATGGCTGCTGCTACAAATTCAGGTTTTCCAATGATGGTGTCCAGCTTTGCAGGAGGGCCGCATCGAACCTCGTCCTGGGCCGCATGCGGCCCCCGGGCCTCATGTTGGACACCCCTGCCGTAAAGTATGTATAAAATTATACGTTCCTTGGAAGAAAGTCCCGGTGAATACAGTGAAGTCCTACTTCCAAATAAACACATATATAGGACTGATGATGATGATGATCAGTGATGGGCCCAGTCTCCCTTAAGATCCGGTTCGCCAGAAGTCAGGGGCGGGGCCGGAAGTCAGGGGGCAGGGCGGGCCCTAACCAGGCTGCACTGCGCTTGCACCAGACTTGGCGCATGCGCAGTGCATCCCTTGAAGCGTCCTTGGTGCCAGGACGCCAGGACGCTTAGTGCGCCTGCGTCCAGCTGGACGCAGGCGCGCTGAGCGTCCTGGCGCCTAGCCTGGCGTCGAGCTGGACGCAGGCGTGCTGAGCGTCCTGGCACCAAGCCCCAGGACGCTCAGTGCGCGTGCGTTCAGCTGGACGCAGGCACACTAAGCATCCTGGGGCTCGGCGCTAGGATGCTTCGTGTGCTTGCGTCCAGCTGGACGCAGGCGCACTAAGCTTCCTGGTGGCGAGCCCCAGGAGACCCGGCGCTGGCGGTCCCTGCGGCTCTTGCAGCCACGGCTGTGACCGGATCGCGAACGTCTGCCCAGGGGGAAGATCCGGTTCAGGCGAGTAGGCCCATACCGGCATCTGCCCACCTCTGATGATGATGATGATGATGATGATGATGATGATGATGATGATGATAGGAGTGGCTGCACTCAACTCAGCTTCATTTGAAATATTTGGAAAATTATGAAAATCAATTTATTTTCAGCTGCAATCCTATATACACCTTCCTGAGAATAATGGAACTCAGATGGAAGCCCCGCTGAGATCAATGGGGCTTCCTACTGAGTAGTCAAGCATAGGATTGTGTTCTCAGGAAGTTAGACTCGATACAGAGATTAAGGGGCAAAAGGAAAGCCACATGGAGTGAATGGCTGTGTTCTTTTTAAGACCTGTCAGTCTTAAACTACAATTGGGGATGTAGAATTAAGAGTGAGTTGACACCTCTCATTGTTCTTGAGCATTTCAGTCATCACTTTACAATGTGAAACTGCAGCAAATCAGATGCTATCACCCATTCCAAGCTATTACCCAAGCATGAAAACCAAACCAGGAGGAGAACAACCCATGTTGGCACAACATGAATGCAAACATTAAATTAAATGCAGAGAGATGAGCTGTAGCTTTGTACCTGGTAGGTCCAATGTGGCTTCTCTAGGTAGGGTTTCAAAAGAATCCCTTGAATCAGCCTGTGGACACTCATGGCCATGATGGACTGATAGCTTGAGTTAGCATAAAGTACTTTCCCTTCTAACATGTGAAGCCATTCTAAATCAAGTTTTTATTGTTATTGTGAAATCACTGAAGGAGCCTGAGGACAACCTAGTTCCAGTACAGTGGAACACTGTATCCTGTACAAAATTGAAATGCAGCCTATCCTGTTATTCTGTTCCACTTTCTACTTTTCTTTCCTTCTCTCTCTCTGCCCCAAAACACATACCTGGGTTTGTTTGATTGGACTGGAGATAGCGGTCTGTCTTTTATTGTACTCCCTGAATATTAATCATATAGAGATTTATTGGCATTATCCTCCTACATAAAAGCTTTAATGTGTGTAAGGGTGTCCTCAAACTCTCACACACATTCCATGTCAATCAAGTAGGCTGCAACTGTCAACATTCCAACTGACAAGAGGACAGGCTTAGAAGATGGTAGGGGGGCAATTGAGGAAAGCCACTGAGAAGAGATAGGGCAAAAGGGCAGTTGAGATGCTGGAAATGGGGATAATTTTTACTGATGAATGTTGTCATATTGGACTTACAAAAGCAACAACTGGGGGTTGTTACTCATAGAATTGTAGAGTTGGAAGGGATCCAGTAGGTCATTTAGTCCAATCCCCTGCATGCAGCAGGAAATCCCCCTAGAGCATCCCTGACAGCTGCTCGTTGAGCCTCTGTTTGAAGATCCCCGGTAAGGGAGAGTCCATCATCTCCCTTGGCAGTTTGTTCCACTGCCGAACCGCCCTCACCGTCATGAATTTTTTCCGGATATCCAACTGGAATCTCCTTTCTTGCAGTTTGTACCCATTGGTTTTAGTTCTATTTTCAGACCAAGCTAAGAACAAATAAGCCCCTTTTTCCATATGACAGCCTTTCAGGTATCTGATTATTGGTACTCATACTTCAGATATCAGGTACTACTATTGTTATACAGTTTTTCAACAAAAGACATCGCAAAGCCCTTGGAAAGTTGGTTCATTGTTGTAGCCTCTTGCCAAGTCCTCTAGTGCATGTGTGAAGTGCATCCTTTGTATTCTTCATGTGGGTGGGGAAGACCGAGGGCTACCTATGGCCAAGTAGCGAGGCCATGGTAGAGGTGAGATTCAAAAATACTTCCCTGCTCCAATTTCTCCACTGTTTTCAATGTCTTCAAAAATGAGATTACCCTTTCTACTATTTTTTGGAACAATGATTTTATTTGGGAGAGATAATTTTATTTATGAATGGGATTTAAATTTTCTTATCCCAAAATAGCACTTACACACTCCTCTTGGATGTCTCAGGATCTACTGTCTGGAGATACAGGGAATGAACCTGAGAACTTCATGCAAATTCACGTGCTCTGCCACCATGATGATGATGGTCCTTCCATGATCTATAGATCTTCAAGGCTCTGGATAGCTATAATATCAACTTCTTGATCGATACCATACCACAGCAAGCTATTGACATGAACTATACAGGGAGCATGGCTTCTTGCAAATCACATCTGCATTTTGTATCTAGGCCTAGAATCTGTTAGTGCCTTTAAGAGGCAGTGTTTTAAGGATCACACATTGCAAAAGCTCCTGGTACAGTTGCATCAATAAAACCTTTAATACCCACTCTCAGTAGGCGGCCCCTTTCTCTATAAAACAAATAGCCCATTGCTAACAAGCAGTTATTTGAGAAGTCAAATAATTATTACTTTAAACAGCATGCTCAAAATGCAGATACTTAAGGCAGCAAAATAATGGCTCGTTGTTTACGACTCTGATTGATACGCTCTGGTTTTGTGTGCGAACACAATATGGCAAAAATCTACCAATGTAGGCTGAGCTAGAATATAATAAAGATCCCAGCTGGGGGGAATACCCTTCAATTACTTCTACAATTAGCCACATGCTTCAAAATCTGCACTGATTGTTGGTCCTCATAGCCCTACTCCACCTTCTGTTCAACACACTGCTTTGGATGTATCTTGGTATATATAGAGCTGATGTCTCAATGTACACTGCCTTTATTTGTCCAACCAGGGCTAGCCTGAAATGAAGTACCAAATGTGACACTCTTATACTCAACAGTTGGGGGGCATAGTTGTGAATTCGGAAGTGTAGGAGCTAGTTGTTGAAGTCGACAGCTGAAAGGCAGGAGATGTGGTTTGGAGGTTCAGCTTGCCTAAGAAAGCTAAACAGGATCGGCTGCCTAGATGGGAGACCAAGACTGCTATCTGTGCAGAAGAGTCAGCTTGTGGAAAACCTGATAACATCCATAAGGTTGGCCTGAAGCTTGATTTGTAATTGCCTGCAAGAGCATGGAATGTATAAGCACTATCATCCAGGAGGATGATCATTCTATGAAGAAATGAACGTTCTATGGAGGAATGAAGGTTCTATGGTGGTGAGTTCGGCCATGGCTGATAAGTCAATCTTGTCACATTGGTGTTGTCTCTCCCTTGGTTCAGTTTGAAATTTTTCCCTGGAACTGCAAGGAACTGAACCTGTCTTTTCTAATATGCAAAGCTGGAGTGCTCCTAGTAAGCCATGGCTCTTTCAACTTAAGACAATTCCTATCTATAAACAAAAAGAACTGGGAATTTAGACTCACTGGAATTACCCAATCACTTCTGAAGTTGAGCAAGATACAGGGAAGATTCAACAATACATTTATATTTTTTATTTTAATCCCTCTTTTTCCAAATTATTTGGGTTGTTGTAAAATGGTCTAACAAGAGAAGTTAGACTGAGAGATGATGACTTGCACAAATTAGCAGGGTGAGCCTCAAGGTTGCATAAAAGGAAATTTAAAGGGTCCCTGACAGGTTGCCCTGCCAGCTATGACTGGCTGCAGATTACCCTGTCACTTGTAGGCACTTGCCACAACTAGAGGGTGAGGTGCTCATCTCTGTTTCTGTGGCAGAAGAACCAGCGCTGTCTGAAGACACCTCCAGTTTGACCAAACACCAAAGCGCACAGAACAAGGTGGTACCTATCTACTTACATTTCCATGCTTTTGAACTGTCAGGAGCTGGGCAAGGTACCAGAAGCTCACTCTGCATTGCAGTACTTGGGTCTCAAAACGCCAAGCTGCAAACCTTCATGTTGGCACGCATGGTGCCTTTACCACTGAGCCACTGCATGTGGCTTCCCTGTCCTCTAGCTTTGAACCCTTGGCTTCCCTGTCCTCTGCTTTAACCACTACACCACATATAGTGCTCTCTGTTTGCTCACTGTATATATATATATACAGTATCTTAGTATCTAAGTATCGCAGTATCTTAGCTGTTCCTAGCAATGCGCTTTTCTGAATCGAGTGTTCTGCTGTCCCTCCTGGAATCTGTTGGAGCCATTCTTCAAGCTTGGATGTCACAGCCCCCAGTGCTCCAATCACTACTGGGATCACATTCACCTTCACTTGCCACAATCTTTCTATTTCCTCCTTCAAACCCTGATACTTTCCCACCTTTTCATCCTCTTTTTACCTGATGTTGCTGTCGTTTGGTATCGCTACGTCTATCACCAGGGCTGTCTTCTGGGCCTGATCTACCACCACAATGTCTGGCTGGTTAGCCAGTACCTTCTTGTCTGTCCAGATATGGAAGTCCCACAGGACCTTTGCCCTGTCATTCTCCACAACCTTCAGAGGGGTCTGCCATCTGGTCTTGGGAGGGGTTAGTCCATAGGCTGAGCAGATGTTCCTATACACGATGCTGGCAACTTGGTTGTGCCGTTCAATGTATGCTTTTCCTGCCTGCATCTTACACCCTGCCACGATGTGTTGGATTGTTTCTGACATTTCTCTGCACAGCCTGCACTTTGGGTCTTCTCTTGTGTGGTAAATCTCCGCTTCTATGGATCTGGTACTTAGTGCCTGTTCTTGTGCTGCCATGATGAGGGCTTCAGTGCTATCAGTACTATATATATAAACTGAAAAGTCACTGACTCACTGACTGACTCACTGACTCATTCATTCATCAACGCCCAGCCAAAACCACCAGAGATAGAAACATGAAGATTGGGGAGGGTCTTCCTTCTGTGATGAGGCACCTGGTTTGGGAAATTTTAACTGAAAAGGGGTGCAACACATTTTCATCCCTGTAGTTTATAATGAACAATCACTGACTGATCAATGCCCTGACCCAACTCCTGGACCTAGAAGCATGAAATTTGAGGAGCAAGTTTCCATGTCAGGAGCACTCACTAAGAACCAGTTTTTAGAAATCTAACCCCTAAGGGGGTGAAAAGGGGTCCAATGCATTTTTGGCCTTTACTTAACATTGAGGACTGATCAACACCCAGCCCCAAACTGCACCTGCCCGTTAGGGATGACCACAGATGTGGAGGGATGGTGCATGGTTGTGAGGGGATGGTGCACAGGGTGCATGTTGCAGGTGGAGGCATGTTGCACTCAGGGGCATGGTGCACTGAGGAAGGGGCACAGGTGGTAGTGGTGGTGGCGGCGCATGTGGGAGATGTTGCATGCAGGGGGATTTGCACAGAGGGGATGGTGGAAAGGGGCATGTTGCATGTGTGGGGCATGTTGTACGGAGGTGGGATGTTACATGGGTGGTGCAGGGGTAGTGGTGGTGCATAGGGAATGTTGCAAGAAGAGAGGTGGTGCACAGGGGTGGTAGTGGTAGATGGAGATGTTGCACAGGGGCATTGGTTGTGCATGGAGGGGGATGGTGCACGGGGGAGGGAGGAGATGATCCATGAGGGGTGTGTTGAATGGAAGGGGATGTTGCATGGAAGGGAATCTTGCATGCGGGGATGGTGCATGGGGCAGTGGTGGTGCATGAGAGAAATGTTGCACAGAGGGGGTGTGGCATTGGGGGATGTGGCATGGGGTGGAATTTTACTCCCACAACGGTGGGTAAATTTTGCTAGTAACAATATAAAAACCAACTTGACTCAGTCAGTTGTTTTTAGGAAGCCCACAATGAAGGCGTAAGTGGCTTGGAGCTTCCATTCCTGTTTGGCCATAGCCATGGCCATCACTTGAGTTTGCATCACCTGATGTGGAAGCCCTGTGTGTCACCCCATGATGGACCTCCTTCCATGCAGTGGGTGTGGCAACACTCCAGGTGATGGGCATGCTTATGCACCAACACCCCACTTTCTTGACCAGAAACAGAGATTTCTAATGTATCAAGAACACATTTGATTTGTTTCATTGCATTCTAAATGAAATTACACATAGAATGATATAAAATATGGTAGTATTATTCAAAAAAATATCAAAATTTTAAAAATTTTGTCCAGGAGTTGCGTTACACTCATGCACATCACCAAGTGTGGCCCACAACCCCCACACAACCCCCAAGTAGTGCCAACAGTCAGTGCTTCTGAGCATAATTATTTTGCTATTATGGCAAAAAGTGCCATTGATGGACCAAGATGTACTCTTTTTAAAGCCTTTTATGCTAGTTTCCACCATCACATTTTGTGGCAGTACATGTCATAAATTAATGACATCTCATGTGACAAAGTCCCCATGCATGTGCCTCACTACACAGCCACATCCCCCCTCCCAATGGGCTGATCTGTCTATCTAGCTCAGCATCAGTGGCGTTTGGGGAGCCCACGGTGGCATGTGGAGGTGACAAATTCATTTCCATTTATGATCAGTTATGATGATATCCCTGAAGAATAGAAACCTATACATAATAATCTCTTTCTCTCTTGCTTTGTTAACAACTTCAATTAACAGAGAGCTGTGTAATGCTTCATCAGCCATTTGGATTACAGATGAAAATTAAGCCATCATATTTATGAACTACTCCGGCGAGTCGTGGGAGAAATTGGCGTATTTTATATTTAATAACGTGCCCTCTCATTTTATTTATCATGCTAATAATGATTTGGTGGCTGCTGGGGGGATGGGGAGTGGAACAGGGAATCCATAAATGACAAAAGCAGCCAAATCGCAAAGGCGCAGTAATGGGAGATGGGCTCGGTGGGAACGGCACACTGTCAATACCAGTTCTTTTCTTACCTCTGCCATTCTCTAGTCCTTTTCATATTTGATTGAATAGCCCCAAGAACAAGGAGGCTTCTTTTTAGTAATTGCTTCCCACTTGGCACTTTAAAAAACTGAAAGTGTCTTGTGTTAATAATTAAAATCTCCAAAGTGAATCAGTTATCTCTACAAACCACTGGAGTCAGGCGTGTTGGGAGGGTATGGAGTAACCATTCATTCAAGCCAAGTTGATATATAAAACACCAAGGCAGGGTTTTTGGATGTCTTAAAAAATTTATATACCATATATCAGATGGTGCCTTACTGGTACAGACCCAGTGCAGATGCACCCTAGTCAGAAGGTGTCGTAAACATGCTTTATAGCACATGTACATCACCCAGCACCAGTGCCTCATTTGGGAGGTGAAAAATGGGAAAGGAATATTTGAATATGGATCGTGGCTAATGGAGATTCAAACATGGGGTGGGTGGTTTTCACTGCTCTAAGGCTAATATACAACCTCTAAGCATGTTGCGCTCCAATGTAGGTGTATCTGAGTATGTATATTAAACAAGTGATATCTTGGCATCCCACAGGGGTTCAGTTCCTGTGGATAATAAATGCATAGTCAAGGCAGCCAGACCTCTGAATGCCATTGGAACTGTACTCTAGCTGCTTTCAGAGGGTGTTCTGAGGGCTTGGGAGGTCATGTACAGCCTCAGCTGATCTCAAAAAGCTCCCCAGAGATGGGTAGGGGTTTTCTGATGTTCATAGAGGCAGAACATGGCCTCTGTGGGCCTCAGAATGACTCTTGGACATGAAACTTGCACACAGGAGATTTGGTGTAACCTCATCCATGGATTGAAGTTCTATAGCTGGTCAGATCCATGCATCACAAATCTGTGGATGCACCTGTATAGATATATCTCTTGGTTGGCTCATCAATGAGACTGATTGAGATAGCTGCAACAGGCATTGGCTTGGTAGGGTGCATGCCTCATGCCTCTAGTCCCCTTGCCACCACTCCTTTTATCCTTTGAGTCAGAATAAATGGAGGTGTGCGTGGAGGAGATGAACTAAAGGTATTGGGAATGCTCGGCCACATTGCATGGAAACCTGGATGAGAATTCATCCTGATCTTAACTAAAGTGAGAGCTTTATGATTTGGCTTGGCAGAAACTTGATTATGAAAGTTTGTCTTGGCCTTTATGATGGCGAGTCTTGCTCTGAACCCCAAAGTTTACAAACTCCCACATTTCCTTCCAAGTTTGAAAAGCTGTGTTGTGAGGAAGGAGCAAGTGAGAGATTCCACTGGACACGCTCATCAACTACATCTTTGGATCCAAACCAAGGTGTGGATTCCACTTGGTTAAACGGTGCAGCAACTGTGAAAGAAAACAATCAATGTAACCTCCACCTCTGGTGCAAGCACAGTAGTAAACATGGATTTTTCTGGAGTAGATTCAGGCCTTATCACGCCATTACATTAAATTCTAAGACTGAGAGGGTTTATTTTATTTTATTTTATTTTGGGGTGGGCACTATTTGAAAGTGGACATGCCCCCCGTGTGCAACATGCTCCTTTCCACCATTCCCCCGTGCAACATCTCTCTCCATGCACCGTCCCCTATGTGCACCACCACCAGTCCCAGACTGATTTGGGGTCTTTTTAATACTATTTCTGAGCTAATTTCAGTCTCATGAAGTCATAATCTTCTCTCTTCAATGAGGACACAAAGAAAGTAAGTTTAATTGGTTTTATTGTTGTGCATCACTTTGAGCACTGGAAAAGTGGCATACAAATCTTTCAAATAAATAAAGTGGCAGCATATCTACTTTGTATTCAGAAGGTCTCAAGGTCAATCTTTAGGTACACATCTAAAACCCAGAAGACTTGCTACCAGTTATTAGTTGTCACTGCCATCCATGGGTCAGATTTGGTACAGTAAACGTGTACTTATTTTTCACATTTTTATACCACACTTCCTCTAAGAAGCTCAATGTGGCGACATGGATCCTTCCATCCTGTTGCTCTCACAACAACCTTGTGAGGCAGACAGGGGTGTCACTAGGGTTTGCATCACCAGGTGCCCCATGTGGTGGGCAGGGCTACAACCTGAATGGTGGACGTGGCTTTGTGCTATTGTCCCACATCCACTGATATTTTTTGGCCACATATTTTAATAGAATAAAGATATTTCAAAGTAGTTTGCTTCACTGCATTCTGTTGCAAATTACGCATCCAACAGTATGTAACATGATGGGGTTATTTCTACAAACCATAATTTTACTCATTTTGGTCACTAGGGGTATCACCCACTTCAAGGGTGCCCCTTTTCTACCACCTCGTGATGTCCCTGATTGGGACTACTTTGGAAGCCTTGCACTACACTGGACTGACCTTCCATACCCACCAAGACATGTTTGCTTACATGCTAGTAAACATGTGCTGTGAAGTTCACTTTCACTTTCAGTGTATTTCAATGCAATCATCAGGGACCTCCTTCTGGAGTGATTTGTGGGGGCTGCGTTCATTGGATCAGGATAATTCTGGTGTCCTTGGTTCACTCTGAAGTGCCCTTTCCAACAGACTATGGCATGTTTACCTACTCATGAATAAGGCTGCATTGTGGTTCACTTTCAATGCATATTTTTTTGGCCATATACTTTGATAGGAAGCTGCTATTTCAAAATAGATTTTTGCATGGAATTCTGTTCTTCAATACTATATGAGACGACGGGGTCTTCCACACCATTACAAAATTTGCATTTTTGGGTCCCCCAGTACACATCACCTCCCTTAGGTGCGTCATCTGATGTGGACCACACCACCCTCACCACCCAAGTAATGCCCCTGGAGGTAGGTGAGGCTAAGAGAAGACTGGTTCAAGGTAACCAGGAAGTTTCATGGCTTAGTTCCCCATCTGAGTCCAAAACCAAAACCACAACCAGATCCTGGCAAATGTATCTTTTTAATCAGTCAAATTTTGGTTGCAATCTCAACCTATTTAGGCCAGCATAAGTCACCCATTCCCATGGTGGTATGGGGAGGTTGATGCATGTATGTACACTGGCCTAAACCTCCCATGAGTGACACAGAAGTGCCTTAAGTCACTTTTGTGACACCCTCAGGCCAGTACGGGACTTGTGTTGGGACTTATGCCAGTCTAACTGGAAGTAAGGATTGCAGCCAAAGTTTTACCAAACCAGTCTGAAATTTGGCAGCAGAGAGAGTAAAAAATATGTTTTCTAAAAAACATTGCAAGGACATTGGTTGATGTGATTCTGGTCTTGTGTCCTAAATGGCCCAGAGTGCCCCAAATGACCCAACCAGCCCCTTTGATGATTTTTTTAAATGATCAAGGGAGCCCCAGTCTTTCCGCCGAGCCCAGCTGTCCTGCTGAATTGTCGCTCCAGCTGTTATGAAGCAATGGGTTCCTGTTGCCAAGATATGGATTTGGTTTTAATAACAGTTAGTGCAAACATTGTAAATTTACTGCTGCAAGAAAGCGTTTCTGAAAACGTCCTAGTCTGGCTATAATTTTTCAACCACACCAGCTGTTTGCACTCTGCTCATACCTGACATGGCCCTTTGAAATAGCAATCACTGTATTTATAAGAAGGGAAGGACTCATAAATATGTCAGGAGTGGAATATACAATGCCATATTTCACCGTTTTCTATTTTAAAATGGTGAGTTACGGCTACAGAAATGTAGGCCCATTAAAGGTGATATGATGTATTTTGTGTCTTGTTCAGGAGCCCATCCATCACGGAGACAATAAAGAAAACCGCACTTACTTTTTTTCCCCTTCCCTGTCACCTGTAATTTATGATGCCCCGAAAGCTGTAACCTTTTGGCAGGCTTTGCAGAAACTGCTGCACTGTTAGCAGCTAAATAACCTTTTATAAGGTTTTAAATGTGTTGCTACAGTCTCAATGCACTTGCTGTATCGACCCAGAAGATCTTGTTTGGGGGTGGGGGGGAGAAGGAGAGAAGGCTGGTGGGGGGAGAGAGAGAACATGATCTATAGCCAGATCGATAACGGGATATAGATTGTCGAAAAGATGCTTCTAATGATTTTTGCCAGCTGTCATCTTCAGCAAGTGTCTCCCAATTCTTTAAGGCTTTAGACTCCACTTAGATTAATTAACCCTGTCAAGAGTCTCAAATCATGAAGATCAAGGGACTGCTGTGGTTTTTTGGTTTTTGGGTACAAGACTGTTGCCATTCCCAGCTGGTTAAGCAATGCGGGTGAAAGTAACCGGGCCCTGAAATTGCCAAGGCAAGCAATCATGTGATCTGCAATTTTAAGTGAAATCTTGCCGAGGTCTACTTTCTGACTTTGAGGACTTGAGTTGGTGATGCTTATAGAGAAGTTTTTCAACGTCCAAAGCATTTCACAGGTTGATGCCATTTTTATGACAATCTCCTTAAACCTCACTTTCTCCCTCTCCACTCCTGTATTGCAGCTGAGTCTGCAAGGGAGCTAATTAAGACCACCCACTGACTGCAGCAAAAATGAACACCAAGGAGTGAAACTCTGATTCTCAGCTCTTTTGGGTAGATACTATGAAACACCAGCTCTCTAATTGCTGTTACATCTATTTCAACAAGATAGATGCATCAAGTATCTCCAAATTATTCTTGGCCCCAGAAAGGGTGTGCCAAAGATGAGGAGACAATATGGGATGGACCATGCAACAGGCATGGTTTGATGGTTGAATGAAAGGGCTGCTGAAGAAAACTAAGCAGAAAGAGACCTGGAAAACTCTTGGATGGGAGACCTGAAAAGCTGATAAAAAGCTGTTATGAGACAACAGAGCCAGAGATGTTACTGTTTATAGCTTGGCTGACTTGAAAACTCCTGCTGGAAGCTTGGAAGCCATTCCCAGATGCCAGATGTTATGATTATCAAGCTGTGTAGGATTTCACCTGGAAGAGAAGAGTCCTATGAGCTACCCGTAGAACAATTACCTACCTCCAGGGTTGTTGTGAAGACCAAAAAATGGTACGTGGAAGGTGGCTCCCCAAAGGCTACTGTGAAAATTACATATTACAGTCAGGCGTACCCTGGACAACACTGGAAACTCCACCAGTGGCTAAATACTCCCACCACTGTACTATTTGGACTTGGGAAACCAACCAACCAACCAACCAACCAACCAACCAACCAACCAACCAACCAACCAACCAACCAACCAACCATCAATCAATCAATCAATCAATCAATCAATCAATCAATCAATCAATCAATCAATCAATCAATCAATCAATAAATGGGGTGAGGTGCAGCAAACAAATAAAACCCTGAAACTGGAAAGGGGAGGAAATGAAAGTGGCTTAGAAGTACATGAGATATAAGCTTGGTGACCATTCATACTGTAGTTGGAAAGATTATGAAACTGGATCAGAGTTTCAAAATTGGCAAAAACTGCTTTGGATATTGAAATGGACCCCATCAAGAAGCATGCTCTCCATGTCTTCATCCATGAGGCTTTATGGAGTCGCCCAGGTGGTGGATGGGGAGACATGCATTTATGGTTGCATATGTCCCAAAAAACAGGGATAATCCCAATTTGGGGGGATTGTGTTCACATACTGGCAAATAAGACAGAGGGTCCTGTCCTGATTTTGTGGGAGAGAATTCTGGCAACTCTACATTCAGGGCTTCTGCCACCATCAATTCTTTTCCTTCTGCTTTCTTAATTTGAAATGAAACAGAGTAGAAATGTAGAGAAGATTTGCGGCCTAGAGTGTTGGAATGTCTAGCCCTCTTCTCTACTTTCCAACATATCCTTTTCAGTTCTGTTTCTTTTCCTGTTTGAAGCCAGGAAGGAGGATGAGGCTTGGCGGAGGAATGGTTGCCCAGTTGGGTTATTGGGGAGGTGGACACACACTTACTGGTGCCTCTGTAGACTTCTTGAGCAGGCTGTGGTCTTCACAAGGTCCAAAGGAACACTCTCAAAAGATTTTTATCTGTGTTGTGGTTCTAATTTCCCCTTCAATCCCAAATAGCAGGTTAATGATACATTATTAGGTTTCAAAGCCGCGGCTGTTTCTATAGAGTGATTCCCATTCAAGGCGATCGGAGTGTTTTCCTCATAAATACCTTATGATGAAAATAACCCTGCCAAGAGCCCTTCGGAACTCCGGCAGCTCTGGAGAGCACCCGGAATGCTCCATCCTCATTTACTCAGACAAAAGGCCTCTAATTAGCTTTTTGTTCCACCCGATTACGAATGGGAGTTTTGACCTTTAGAAGTGATTAGTTTTTAAGTTAACTCATTTGTACGAGGGCCCCTTTCTAAACTGTATACAAAAGCCAAGGCAAAGATTTTCTAGACGCTGCACTTAATAAGTTCAGCAAGGCCCCGATCCTACTGAAACCACTTGCTGAGCCTATTACAACTTCATTAAAACCAGTGCCTTGAATCCTGCTGGTTTGCAGACAATTGTCTTGTGTTCTGACATCCTGCCTTTCCTCCTAGAAACACATGGTATCACTGGTATCACATGGTATCACATGGTATTCAGTGGTATCACTAGGGATCACCCAGTGCAGGAAGCCAGCACATCACTCCATGATTGACCACTTATCAGGCAGCTGATGGAGCAGTGCCCCAGTGGGTGGAATGATGGATGCACCATTGCTCCACCCCACTGATTTTTTGCTATAACTTCGGATAATATAGATATATATATATAGATATATATATATATATATATAGAGATAGATAGATAGATAGATAGATAGATAGATAGATAGATAGTAATATGTTTCATTGCATTCTGCATGAAATTACACAATAATTCATCATCATCATTTTCTTAGTGTTATTCCTGCTCCTAGCAGGGTCTGCTTTAGATGATGGGTGTGACATGGGGAAATGTGGCAGGCCTGTCACCAGGATGTTGCTTCATGCAAGCATCCGGGTCTCAAATCGCTGACCTGCCAGTCAATAGGCACAGCACCTGTAACCACAGAGCCACAAGGGGTCCCCTATGAAATTGCACAGGAATTATACCTGTGAATTGGTACTGGGGAGATGATCCAATAATGATTCCAATCTCATTATTGGAAAGCCAAAGCTAAATACCATATAAGAACCATAGATAGATGTGAACCCCTTGCTGAAACAAAAGAGAACAATGTGCTTTTAGAAGTTCTTTATACTTGTTAAGTTCAGAAATGCATTTGCATTCTTTTATCTAAGGTGAGCCCTTTGGGTGTTTATGCTTTATTACCCAAGATTATTAAAGAATCATAACAAAAAAAAAGTTATTGATAACGAACCTTTAGGAACTTTCCATTCTGCTTTAAACTCTGTATCATCATAATGGAACCTCACTCTTGGAGTTTTATCAGCAGACGTGGAGCCCATTGTTCCTCCGACTTTTGTCTCCTCCTGGTTTATCAGAGCCAGGTGGGATTACCTCTATCGTTGATTATTATTCTCTATTCCTGTTAGCAGATGCTGTCTCTGCACAGAAGTGCCCAAAGATAAATTACTGCTTCAAGTAGCTCCTTTTCAGAATTTTTAGGTCTCGGCTCAACCGTCTTGTTGCTGGGGGGCCCAGGGAAGAGAGAGCGCAAATAGTTTTCCAATTTAAGAGTGGCTCATCACAATGAAAGCCCTTTTTGCCCTTCCTGATTTTTCCCATAAGACCAAGCAATGGCTCCATAGTTTGATGATTGGGGCTGGGGGACAGAGTGATGGGGGAGACATTGTACGCTAAATGTGTAAATGGAATAATTCTCTCTCTCTTTTTTCCCTCTCTCTGTCTTGTGTTCACTATGGGGTTGGTGAAACTAGGTAAATTCACAGTAAGAGGTAGATGGCCTTTGCACTCCCTCCTGCCATGGCCCTGATCATGCGTTCTCTGTGCACTTATTGCTTTAAATAGGGAACCAAAGCTCCTACTGAATATCAGTGAGGACTTTCTTTTTTAATAGCAAGGACAAAATGTAGGCAAAAGTAGGTGCCTTGAAGAAGCATAAAGTGCTCATGCATTTGATTTCAGGTGATTTCCCATCTTGACACCAGCCTGACCTGAGCTGTTTAGTTGCAGTAAGTAATCATGAGCTGTTTGCCACACAGATTTTTGGACACACAGTCCAATATCAATATGTTTGGGTTTGTTCACTTATACATAGTCCTCTGGAGTTTCAAAGAGCCTTCCAATGAAGTCCATCTCACTCATCACCAGTGGCTGAGCATCACAAGGTGCTCAACACAGTGGCATAGCTAGATCATCCCCTAGCTATGAATAATTATTAATTAGATTCTGGGGAGGCAGGTGGAAAAAGGTGCCAGTACTGAGTACCAGTGAGTACCCCAGAAAAAAGCCCTGGTCATCACTGTGTAACAGTAGCTCTTTTGCTACCATTGCTGGAGACATGTACAGTCAAGTCAGCCTTTGGTATAGGAAAATGATCCATTCCAGGACTGCTGCCTATGGATACTGTTTTGTAGTGATGTCACTTAGGGCAAGCAGGCCTGTGAGGGAGCTAAGACACCCATGGATGACTTCACTGAAGAAAGTGTGGAAAGGAGAGATGTGTGGAAGGAGGTCTTGGCATCTACCGAGAAGGACAGAGTGCACTGGAGTGAGAGTTATTGGTATGCAGTAAAAATGTATGGTGCATACCAATAACTCTCAGCTGTTCACCCCGGAAGAGCCATCTCAGCCAGATCTGGCCCCGGTTAATCCCAATCTGTAGGACCTATCCGAGAGGCTGATACCGAAAGGATGGGGAGGGGAGGTGGACGAGAAATATAAAAGGAAAAAGCAGGGCAGAGTGGCAGGGACACACTTGAGAGAAGTGAGTAGTCACTGGAGAGTGTGCTGGACACCTCACTACCCCTCAGCTCGAGATAAAGATCTGCAAGAAAAGTGAAAGAAAAGGACAGTTAATTCTTATGGACATTATTTTTTGCTTACCTGTTCTGGGGACTCATTTGGGGGGATGAATCCGGTTTGAAATGCAAGTAACAGTAATACAAAAGAAAAGATTAGTAACCAAGAAGTGAGCAAAGAAACAACCAAAATATAACATCTTCATACGTTTACCAACTTACCTGTGAGTCTGTGTACATCTTTCTTTTTCTTCGGTGGCACTCATGGCTGAAGGGAGGCAGGAGGAGGAAGACTTGGTGGAAGGAAGCATGGAGGAGAGGTCGGGTTCTGACAAGGCCATCCAAGGTGATGCACACTACTAGCAAAAAATGTTAAAATATTGATATTTTCAAATAATACCATCATGTTAAATACTAATCAATGTGTATTTTCATCCAGAATGAAATGAAACAAAACATATTTAAATATATCTATTCTATCAAAGTTTACAGCCCAAAAAAAAAGCAGGGGTGGGGCAATAGTGCATTACCGTACCCACAGCCCAGGGCATTGCCCCATCTAGGGAAGAGGTCCATTATAAGGGTGACACAAAGGGTTATGCCCTAGTGATGCCACTGTCAATTTCCGCAGATAATGAAATTCATGGAAAGCCTTTAAAGGACCTACTGGATGTGACCTGAAGACAATTTCAATCATGTTCATCTGATGCTTTCCGGTGCAGTTCAGCACCCATGTTGAGTCAGATCCATGTGTGTTGACCCCATAAATAAGGAGGGCCAACTCTATGTCCTACATGCTCTTCCATGGGCCTGTGTCCCTTTTCCGTAGCAAATTTTGAAGCCTCCTGATTCCCTTTTTGTAGCAGAAATCTTGAACTCTCCTACTTCCATGTCCACAATTGACCAAGCTTCTGAGATTCCTGGAAATCGGATGAACCAGTTGGCTCTTGACATGCTTAAATTATACACAGCACATGGGTTCCCAAAGAGTTATGCATGCACAGAGGCTGGAGTTTACAAGCCTGCCTTTATGAGCCTGCTGCCCCCCCTCCAAGTTGGTGTGCAAGAGGGTTTCTTTTCTGCACACATGCTGAACCCTTTGAGCCCATGACTGCTCTCTTTTATAACGTTGCTGTTTCCTGGCCTCACTTTATTACATCTGTTCTTTAGGGTATGGTGTTATAAATTAGGTATGTGATGATGTGTAATCGCTAACTGGAAAGCCAATACATTTTCACTGCCACAGCAGCCCAGACAAATAAAAGGGCTGGGAAAGAGAAGCTCACCATGGCTTTTGACAAAGGGGCATATTTGGAAAATCAGGTTGCAAATTGAAAAAATGTTACCCTAATGCAACTGGTTTCAGCAAGCAGTGCTGGCTGACATATTCTTGAGATGGGGGGGGGGGTGGTGGAGAGAAGGCTGATAACAATATCCTTTTGTTGTTGTTGTTGTTGTTGTTGTTTTGGGTTCTCCTGTTGACAACTTCAGATTTCCCCACTGTGTTCAATTATGTGTAGTAGTACTGATATCTCTAGGGAAGTGAACATTACACCAGGCAACAAACACCATAACTGGCTAAAATTTTTAAAATCTTGGTATTTCCAAATAATACCATTATGTTATATATCATCTGAAGCAGAATTTCATGCAAAATGCAACGAAACAAACTGCCTTGGAATATTCCTATTCTCTTAGAGATTATAGCCAAAAAACCAGTGGAGAGGAGCACCACACTGACCATGCAGGCTGTTGCCCTGCCCATTGTATGAGGTCCATCATAGGGGTGACGTGCTGGCCAGCCTCCCCAAGTGACATAAACCCTAGTGATGTCACTGCTGATGCACCATTTTTTGTACTTTGAAGGCCACAGAATTATTGTCAGCAGAATCCTATGTATGTCTACTCAGAAACAATTCCTATTTTGTTCCATGGGGCTTACTCTAAGGAAAATATGTAGATGATCACAGCCTGTGCTCATGAAAACACATATACACTGGGCAAGATCCAGCACCTGGTAAGGAATCATGCCATTTCAGGCATCAAGCATTGCCCCTCTCCCCACTGGTTTTTTGGCTATGGCTTTTAATAGAATAGAGATAATACAATGAGGTTTGTTTCACTGGATTCTGTTGCAAATTGTGTATCAACTGATATACAAGATAGTATTATTGCTAAAAACAGCAGTATTACAACTTTAGCAGTTGTGGTATCATCACCTTTACTTATTACCCAGTACAGCCCACTGCACCCCTTTAGTGACACCACTGGAGCCTGGGCAGGTGCCCCTCAAGCTCCATTCTAGTAACCCCTCTGTTATCAACCAGTCAGCTTTCCAGTCCCATAGATTTCTTCACTCCATCTAATAGTGAGTGAAAGAAAGGAAGTGAAGGCATTGGGGAGGGGAACAAATTGTAGGTTTGGTCAATAGCTTGTAAAAATCAAAAGATGGAGTTCAGGATGTTTTTGTGTAGATTTGAATCAGCCATGACAGGTGTGTGATGGTTTCAGCATACACAAGGAAGCACAAAACATGCCCCCTTTAAGCAGTGGTACAAACGGAAGGAACTATTCATGAGGAAGTTGCGTTTATTGGCAAAATGGTCCATCCAGTGTGCTGTCAGCAGAATTTATCTGTGTCCAACCCAGTCTTGCAGAATCCATTGCCATTTTGTAGCCAGCTTCGCTATTCTTCCCAAATTACTGACTAAGGGCACAATCCAGAGCAACTACAGGGAGTCCTTGCTCCGGTGTAAGAACAATTTGCTCTGGGTTGCAATATGAATTTCCCATAGGTTTTCATTAGGCGGTACAGTAACTATGGGCACACATAATGTCTCTTACGTGCTCCCGTAGTTGCTCTGGATTGTAGGGTAAGTTTTGGAGGAGACTTTGAAGGCCTGTCTCCAAATGTCAAGCTTTAGCTTGCTTACTTCTTTGTTTCAGTCATTATCCTTCTTTTCATCCTACCTTTTAACTTAAAAAGCCTGCAAGGCAGTTTCATAAATATGTGAAAGATATATATTTCCCAGAAATTGAAATAACTGTCAATCTTCTCCCTTTGCTATAGTAAGGAATGCATGCATATGGCCCCAATTCGTGCTGGAAATGTGGAGGTAGACAGTCTCAACCATGCTCAAGGAGAGGGACTCTCTCTTCATCCTTCCTCCTGCAGATCATATGTGGTCATTAGAGGCAGGTGAGGCAGAGCCTCAACTGAGCTCCCCAACTACCCAGACCTGAGAACCTAGACACAATTGAAGTTATTATCTGGTTGTGTTCAGGAGCCTGTCTGAGGCCTGAAGATACGGTGCATGGCTTCTCTGGCTTTACTTCCCCAGAAGTGTTTTGTAAGCACTTCAGTTTTTCTCCAAGTGGTGAGGCAGAGCCTCACCTGAGCTTCTAGACCACCCAGATCTGAACTTCTCAACACAACCAGAAATGTTCTCCAGTTGTGTGCAGGAGACTTTCTGAGATCACAGATGCTGTGTGGCCACTACAGGTTTCAGAAAACCTCTTCTTTACACCAGAGGGTAAACACCCCCAGAGGTGTTTTAAAGAACTTCTGGTTTCCACCAAAAACTAGAAGAGCTTTTAAAACACCTTCATTGTGGCATTCTGAAGCCTGCAGAGGCCATGTGCAGAGATCCATAGCTGGATAAGACGGGAACAATGTTCTGGTTGTATTCAGCAGTCTAGTGACATGGACCTGTTGCATCACTTTTGGGAGATATGATGTTCTGTGCCTCAGTAACACATAATATTATGGTATGTCCCTGCTGCAGATAGGCCCAGTCATCAGAAGGTGACCCAGATTGATAATATCCTTTTCCCCCCCCCCCTTTTGGATTGATTGCATCCACAGAATAATATTTAGAATGAGCAACTTCTTTGGGTTGAATTAGAAGAACTATTCTTTGCAAACGTAAGGCTGAAATGGTTGTATTTAGCTTTTGGAAATCACAGAGACTGGTCCATTTATGTCTTTGAGAAAGACTGGCTGGCAAGGGGGCAAAGGAGGCTGCACAAGGATGGAGGAAGGCACACACAGCCGTGTCTGTGTGTGTGTATGTGTGTGTGTGTCTGTGAGATGGAGATGCAGATGCCTTGGGGAGCACATGGATGCAGGTGTCATATGTGCTCCCCGAGGCATCTGGTGGGCTGCTATGTGATACAGGAAGATAGCCCTTTGGCCTGATTCAGTGGAGGCGCTTCTTATGTTCTTATGAGGGAGGGAGCAACAGGACCATGGGAGCTATGCTTGCATGGTGCCTTATGCAATGGAGGGCAAATGGAAGAGGAGTTCCAGTGTGATCCCTGCAGCTCCAGACAGCCTGCCACATGGTAAGGGAAGCTTTCCCCTCACACACTTATGCCTGAATTTTTTAAAAAATAAAGACATTTAATTCACAGCACATTGACTCAGATCCGTGAATACAAAAAAATGCTGAAAATGAGGTTCTACCTGTAATTTTGTACAAAACATTCTGGGTGCACAAAAGTGTGGTGTAAGCATGCTAGCGCATGAAGGGTTCTTGCACGGCAGGGTGCAATGCAAGCCAACAGCAATTCACGGAAGGCCTGTCTTCCCAACCAATTGCCTATATTTCATGGAAGAGAAGTTGACAATCAGACATTATGCCATTCCTGAAAAACCAGGAACTTGAAGCAATTTTCGCTGAACTTTTGCAACGCTGAAACAAATAGCCCTGTTCATGTTATAGAGCAAATAAATCACACCCAAATGAGAGCTGTAATTCCCAAAAGTACACAAGGAATTGATTTTGCTATGACAGTCGGCGTGATGAACGGGTGCCGCAGCATGCGGGCATGTCTTAAGCTGCAGTTGGTTAGTTAACTCCTTCCCTTTGTCTTTGCAGCCGAGTCTGTGCAATTGTACAATAACAGGGAACAGATAATAAGATAATAACTAGGAAGTTCAGATCCTACCCAAATAGGTGCCACGGGCCTTGCACACTGAGATCTGGCAAGTCCAGGCACAGAAATGTAGAGTGGGAGGTTTGTAAGGGGAATCTAGTCTGCCCTTTAACTCAGAAAACAGATGTGTCCATTTATTGCTGTTGCTTCTAAAGAATGATATCCTGCTTTTCTTGTACATAAATCTAGGGTGACCAAGAAGTGCAGAGGGACCATATGCCCACTTTTCCCAGAATATGTCCTCTTTCTTAGCCTTGTGTTTTGGAAAAAAAATATCTTGTCATCCTTTTCCTGTGAGTAGGCAGAATGTAGCCTTCTTGCAATTACTACATAGGCAATGCAATCCTGACTTTAGGCCAAAAAAGTGGCCCACCTAACCTGGCCTAAGTTAACCACATCCTGAGATGACAATTTAGGCCAAAACCTCAGGATCAGAAGGTCTTTCACTGGTCCAACTGCTGCTGAAGAGGCAGCAGTACAAGGGCTGCATGCTCACTGGGCTGGTGTAGTTGTACCATATTCTGAGGTGTGTTGGTGTAGTTGTGCCGTATCCTGAGGTGGACTGGTGTAGTTGTGCCATATTCTGAGGTGTGTTGGTGTAGTTGTGCTGAATCCTGAGGTGGGCTGGTGTAGTTGTTCCACATCCTGAGGTGTGTGGGTGTAATTGTGCTGTATCCTGAGGTAGAGTAGTGTAGTTGTGCCATAGCCTGAGGTTTGTTGGTGTAGTTGTGCCGTATACTGAGGTGTGTTGGTGTAGTTGTGCTGAATCCAGAGGTGGGCTGGTGTAGTTGTGCTGAATCCAGAGGTGGGCTGGTGTAGTTGGGCCATATCCTGAGGTGTGTTGGTGTAATTGTGCTGTATCCTGAGGTGGGTTGGTGTAATTGTGCCATATTTTGAGGTGTGTTGGTGTAGTTGTGCTGTATCCTGAGGTGGGCTGGTGTAGTTGTGCCATATCCTGAGGTGTGTTGGTGTAATTGTGCTGTATCCTGAGGTGGGTTGGTGTAATTGTGCCATATTTTGAGGTGTGTTGGTGTAGTTGTGCTGTATCCTGAGGTGGGCTGGTGTAGTTGTGCCATATCCTGAGGTGTGTTGGTGTAATTGTGCTGTATCCTGAGGTGGGCTGGTGTAGTTGTGCCGTATCCTGAGGTGTGTTGGTATAATTGTGCCATAGCCTGAGGTGTGTTGGTGTAATTGTGCTGTATCCTGAGGTGGGCACAGAGTGATCTTGAGGTTGTTCCAGGGTGACCAGATGCCCAAACCTCAAAAGGAGGACAAGGTCTTGGATTCCTCTCAGATTGGCTTTTCTGGCCAATAATGGTATATTTGGCTACTCACAAGTAAAGCTGCGATATTGGGCAGTTTCACTTTCCAATAGTGCTCAATGCATATTTTTAGTTTTTTAGCCATAACTTTTGATAGAAAGGAGATATTTCAAAACCAATTTTTTCCTTGGATTCTGCTCTTCAATACAAATCCAATGACATATGATATGATGGGGTATCACGCACCATTGCTAAGTTTCAAAATGAAGCCAAAATGGAGGACAATGAAGCCCTTTTGGAGGACAACTGGACAGGAGACTGAAAAAGAGGCCAAATCTGGATATTTCTGGTCATATAAACATCCTGAGTTGTGCTGTATCCTGAGACTGAGATCCAGGGGTTGGCCTAGGACTCAGAATTTTTTGCCATCACTTCCAATTTTATTCTGGCTTATGGACCTCTATGAGTCTACTGAGATGTATTCCTGCTCCAAAGGAGTACCAACTCTGAGGAGCTGTGAGGGGGCATTTCTGTCCTTGAAACAGATTTGGATACAGCATAACTGCACTGTTCTAGGCCATTCTGAACATGCCGTCAACATGTCTTTCCTGAGCTGCCTAGGCTGGCATAACTAGACTGGCCCAGGTCCATCTGTCTTGGGCCAGCCTATGTTGACTTCTGCCAGCCCAAGCCGTTCTGCTGTAACTGGGCTGGTCCAAATTGGAATTGGGCAGCCCAGTGACAGATAGGCTAGTCGTACGTGCACTTCATGTTTGCAACCTTAATGTAATAAATTACATGTAATAAATTAAATATAATAGTTTTAAATTTAGTAACAAGTGATATAGTGTTTAAATTAATCACTTGAAAGCAATATATATGATTTTTTAAATCTTTTATTTTGTCATGTCCTACATTTTTCTTGGCTGTCCTACATTTTGGGAAGCCTTATCCTCTTCGGCTGCTATGACTATTTATTTATTTATTTGTTTGTTTGTTTGTTTGTTTGTTTGTTTTCTTGCCTAAAGGAAGTATACTCAAGGAGGCCATCCTTCAAATGGTCATATGATATATGGTGATGAGGCAAATGCAGAATTCTCAATTTACATTTCTTTACTGTCACTGCAATGTAGTAATCTATCTTAATCTATAGTCTTAATTAAAAATTCCAACAAAAGAAAAACGCTAAAATTTATATACTAGATATCTACTCATCAAATCCACGATTCATTTGACTCATGTTCCCTTTCACACAGAGGAAATCCATGAATTTTTTACAATTGTCCACAAAAGTTTTTTCCTGACTTTTCCTTATGAAAAGTTGTAAGTTTGTCCATCTCAGCAAACTTTCTTCCACCATTCTTCATCTGAGGGTATCTCTGGAACTTTCCGATATTTAGCAAGAACAATATTTTTGCAGCAGATGTCATATATAAAAGACGTAGGCTGCAATCCTATAGACACTTTCCTGAGAATAAGACCCACTGAACTCATAGGCTGCAATCCCAAAGATACTTTCCTGGGATTAAGTAATATTGAACACAATGGGACTTACTTCTGAGTAGAGATGTTTAGGATTGCACTCGTAATTTCAAATATTTTTTTTAATGAATTGGAACAAGGAGCACAATCCTAACCATGTCTACTCAAAAGAAATCACCATTGTGTTCAATAGGTATTACTCCCATGAAAGTGTATTTAGGATTGCAGCCAAGATTCCCTTTCTAAGCTGCAAAGGTTTGCTAGTAAACTCTCAGCTCAAGCCTAAAGAACATTGGATTCTTGAAGCCCCGAAAGCTTCAAGGGCTCCTGAAAGCGCCTGGCCTTGCCTGGCAACCTCATCCCCCCCTCCCCACCCAATTTCCCTTGTGAGGAAGAAAATGGCCTCCTAAATGAAACCTCCCACTGACACCGAAATAACGAGTGAAATGAAAGCACCGGTCCCCAGGGAAAGGGCAGTTCACTTTGGAGCTCCTTTCAAGGAGGGCCTCCGACCAGCCTCCCCTTTCTCCATGCACCGGCTCAGAGGAAAATCCCCTTAGTTATTTCAATTACATGGATGACTGGCGAGAGTTTGAACACAAGTAATAGAGTCGGCAACCCTTGATTGAAGTTTTTTCCCCCTCGGTAGCACCATTTGAATTGGCATCATTGACCTTCAAAGAGGCGAACTGCTAACGCAGGGGTTAACCTCCGCGCCACTCATTTGAGGCCTGTCGTTAGTGCTTAAGCCCATGGCAGGTGTTTTTTGTTGTAACCTCGGAGGCCTGACACCTCTTCGGTGTGGAGGGAACCCCCTTTTCCCCCCACTTCACAGAGAAAGAGGCATTTTCTGCCAGGCGGGCATGTGGCTACGACCAGTGATGGGATTCAAAGAAATTAACAACTGGTTCTCTGTCCATCTGGCAGCCACTTTTAAATGGCTATTTTTAAACTTTGTATGTCCTATCTCTCATTAACAACCGGTTCTATAGAGTAGGTACGAACCTGCTGGAGCCCACCACTGGCTACGACATGTAACAAATGACGGAGATGTGTGGTTACTCATGTGTGCCCCTGTGCTAGGATCAACATTCCTGGCATTATTACAGTGGGACCTTAGTATCTGTGAGAGGATCCGTTCCTGGGATGTCCTCCTGTGGATACCAAATTCCATGGATATTGACATCCATGTCAATAGTTGGCAAGTGCCAACTATTGGCAAGTGTTGGCAAGTGCCAACAAGGGCAAGTGTTGGCAAAGCGGGTGTCTTCTAAAGCATCCAGGAGGTCCTCTACGGCCCTCAAACCATGGGCTAAGCACCTGTGAATATTCAGATCTGTAGCTGCCTCACCCCCACACCATAAAGCAGCAAGGTTTCAATAGCAAATAAGGCTGCAATCCTAAAGACACTTTCCTGGGAGTAAGCCCCATTGAACACAAAGCGGCATACTTCTGAGTAGACATGGTTAGGATTGTGCTCTAAGTCTACTATACTCAGGAAAACAAGGGATATTGTAATTAGCGGAGATGTGAGTTATGGGGACCCTGGTTCAATCTCCCCAGCTAATTCAGTCCCAGTGTGTGATTGTACGTGAAGAACAGACGGTCATTCCTCCCAGCAATGAATGGCCACTTTGTTTATTGTCATCCGCAAGCTATCTTGCATTTCCTTCTGTGTCTCAGAGGAGTCCCTCTGCTACGTTTCAGTAATAGGCAAATTGATTTAGATAGACTGGATTAATTAAGCTATCACACTTAGGACTGGAATCCTGATTTTGAGTGTGCAAAACTCACTGCAGATGCTATCTTGGTGGCATCCTTACAACCAGCAGACTAGCCAGAGAGTGGTGGCACAGTAACTACTGGAGGCACTACAATGCGCTGTGTAAGCAACTTCTCCCATTCACCATCGGAGCCATTCTGGGAAGTGCTGGCAATGTGCAGCCGCATGACTTCTTACAGCCAAGAAAGCATACATAGGATTGGGTAATTAGTCTGTGGAACTTCTTGCCACAGGATGTGGTGATGGTGTCTGGCCTAGAGTCCTTTAAAAGGGGATTCAACAGATGTCAAGAACATCTTTATCCAAACTTCCAACTTCAGGATTCTTGGATATTTAACAATTGTGGAGGAAGGAATTTCAGCAGGTATAGCTTGTGATTTCACAGATCATAAGCTGCACTGATTGAAAATCCCTCCTCTACACCAGGGGTATCCAAACATTTTGGCAGGAGGGCTGCATGTCTTTCTGACACTGTGTTGGGGGCTGGAAGAAAAAAAAGAATGGATTTACATTTTAAATTTGAATAAATTTACATAAATGAATATTTTAGAGATTGAACGAAAAAACAAAAGAATGAATTCAAATCCGCTGATAAACTCTTTGTAATCCAGAAAGGGGGTGATCTTCAAACCACTTCATAAGCATTTAGGAGCACATAAGAAGAGGTACTCGCAGCCTTCCCAGCAATTATAATACCCTTTGCGGGTTCAGGAAGAAGAGCTTTCTTCACCTTTGGAGGATGGAGGAGGCTTGCCGAGGGCTACATGGAGGTTCACTGAAGACTGCATGTAGCCCCAGGGCTGGGATTTGGACACCTCTACATTACACAATAGTTAAAGGTCCAGTTTAGACTTCCCAGGTCTAGAAGAAAAGTCCATCACAGGTTTCAAGTCATGCTGGGTATGTGCAGTCTTCTGGTTTTAGAAATGGTCTACCTCTCAAAACCAGGTACAAGGGAGGACAAGAGGACACAGGCCTCTTGTTGTCTTCTGTGTTCCCTTAGGCATCTGGTGGGCCAGGGTAACCATATACAGGGTAACCATATGTTATAACCAAAAAAAGAGGACAAGGACCCGTGAAAATGTAGGACAGTTAAGAAAAATGTAGGATGTAACAAAATAAAAGCTGAATGCCTCAATCCTGAAGACACTTGCCTAGGAGTAAGACTGACTGGATACAATGGGGCTTGCTTTTTAGTAGACATGGTTAGGATTCTACTCAAAAGCACTCATTATATTGCTTTCATGAGCTTAATGGCTGCAATCCCTACTTCACTTTCCTCTGATTAAGTACTATAGAACACAGTGGGACTTACTTCTGTGTAGACATGCTTAGGATTGCACTGTACATTACTTATTATTAAATTTAAAACTATTACATATAATTTATTGCATATAATATATTAATTGCAATAAGAAATTTATTAATTTCATGATGCCCAGTGAAAAAGAAAAGGAGGATACAAGATTTTTTTCAGGACACAACACTAAAATCCAGGAAATGTCCTAGAAAAAGACAACATATGGTCACCCAAGACAGTGATTTTAAAACTTTTTCATCTCATGGCACACTAACAAGGCAATGAAATTGTCAAGGCACACCATCAGTTGTGTTTATCATTGATAAGACACACCAGGCTGTTCAAATTTCCTAATTTTCCTATTAATTAATGACTCTCCCCAATTCCTGTAGCACACCTAAGGACTATTCATGGAGCACCAGCGTGCCACGGCACACTGATTGAAAATCACTGCCCCGGACCATGTTGAATGGAGGACAGAGTGCATGTACAGAGTGCAACCTCTTTATTGCATAGAAGAGGTTGATTTAAGCAGGTGTTGCTATTTATACCTTTCTGTTGAGCCAACTCTACCTATATTCCCTCTTCTATGCAATGGTTAAAGGTGCAGGCACTATGTTCTCCATTCTATGTGGTGTAGGATAGTGATTTTCAACCAGTGTGCTGTGGCACAGAGCACACTGGTGCTCCAAGAATAGTCCTCAGGTGTGCCATGGCTCATCCTGCACTGTTAAATACAGGTACCTGGACTAGATGAGCCCTGGGTATGATCATGCGGGGCATTTCTCAGGTTCTTAGTGCACAGGTTTAATCATAATTTTTGGGCAATGCAAATAATCAAAACTGACCCATAAATGGTTCCGAATTTCCATCAGGGCTACATTTCAGACCCATTGAGAATCTTTTCTTCTTTGGTTTCAAGATGTGAAGATCCCAGTTTTCCATCTCTAGACAATTGCTTTGCATCCCTGGGCTAAAACCTCTCTCTCTCTCTCTTTCTTTTTTCCACTTCAGTTTTAAAGTTAAGAACTTGTCGGGGTGGGGAGGGGAAGGCGAAAAAGAGCTGCAATTTGAGACAAAACACGAGTTTCAGCCGAGATCTTCTTTGGAATGACATGCAATAAACTGCCAGGTGAGGTAACCCATTAAGTTCAATGAGGATGAGTGAGCTGAAGAGACAGCTGAACATGTTTATGAAGTGACAGGGGACAAAAGGAAACGGAGGAGGCTGGGGCGCTATGCACTTAGAGGAGAGAAAGAAAGAGCTTTATTTGTGACCCCGTCTTTCATCTGAATTTATGGGGAGCTGCTTGATGTGGAGAAAAAGGAACTCTTGAAAAAGGTTTCTCTTTGTGTTCTTTAAAACCAGCATTTAGTTGTAATTAGACATGTCTGTGTTCCAGGTAGGGGAGGGTGTTTGGAGGCAGGAAATGGGCTTTTCAGCCCAACTTTCCTCCAGAAATGATTGTGAGATCATTACAAAGCTTTCAACTAACTGACAGCATCAGGGTATGGCCTGTTCTGAGGCTGAATGAGGCAGGTGCTTTAGGTGCAACCACTTCCATTCACGCTCCTATCTCCACAGCTGTTCTGGCTTACATTTCCTGGATTTGAGATGAAAGAGGGAAACAGCACAGAACAGGAAAGGTGGAGGAGAGAAGTGCATGGCAGCCAAGAAATGGCACAAATACATGATGCGCACTGGGACAAAGGGGATGAAGGACTGCATAAGTGGGTTTTTTTGGAGCCATTCTGGAAAAGCAAAATAGATTCATAACAACCTTGACAGCTGTTATCATCAGACCCACACCAACAAGAGGGAGAATGTCACTGGTTGAGAACCCCTGCTAACTGGTAAAGATGCACTCTTTCAAGTGAGTGTTCCTCTTTTATTTAGCTGGGGGAGAGTAACTGGCCCTGCACATCCCAGCAATGTCTGTTCAAGTGGCTTCTGCTGGTGTTGTTTTTTGCATTTTAGATTGTGATCCTTTTTGGGACAGGGACCCAGTAGCTATTAATTAGCTATTAATATTTTTCATTTTCTTTGTAAACCACTTTGTGAACATTTAGTTGAAAAGTGGTATATAAATACTATAGATAGATAGATAGATAGATAGGTAGATAGAAAGAACAGTCTGCTTTGGGCAATTGAGGGCTGATACTTATGGTGAGTTTCCAAGCAGAGGCTACACACCATTTGTTGGAGATGCCATAGCAGTTTCCTGCCCTGAGCCAGGGGTTGGACTAGACATCCTTCAAGGTTAGGGTTGCCATAATTCTCTTCCAGAAAATTGGGATAGGAGGACCCTCTGTCACACTTGCCAGTATATGAACACAATTCCCAAAAATCAGGACTGTCCCTGTTTTGTGGGACATATGGCAACCGTGTTCCCTTACAACTCTAACATCCTGTGGTGTGGCTAACTGGTGCATTTGGAAGGTGTGAGCTGAGCACCATTTGGCCAAAAGTTTCCTTTTATGTCACAGTTGACTTCGATAGTGAGCAGAAAGTGTGTGTGTATTTGTTCACACACAGAGAGCTACCAGCCTTGGAGCATGTCGTTCAGTCCCTGGAGGGACTTGAGAAGACTCTATCATACAAATTCCAGTGTAATAAGCAACTTTTGTTATATGAAACCATGTAATATTTGCAGTACTCATCTTGTGATGATTCCTTTACATTAATGATCCTTAGTGCTTCTTTTGGTAGGCCTTCAGAGGGGAAAGGCACACACATACCAAACCCAGTGCACATGTGGAAGTGTTCCTTACACTTGGTGGTTTTTTTAAATGTCATGTTCAATGTGTTGACATGTTTGTCAATGGGAACGTATGGACAGAAGAATGTGAGATAATGACTTTAATAATACCTGGCTTGAGTAGCCTTTCTTTTAGGAAATAAATAAATAAATAAATAAATAAATAAATAAATAAATAAATAAATAAATAATGTAGCAGGACATCAACACAAAAGAGAGGATATATGTTTTGTATAGTTAATGGAAGGCACCAGAGGAACTGATCTGAAAGTGTCCAAGATATTCTTGAGTTCCTTTCCTTTTCCAACTAGTGTGTGAGCTGCCAGTTTTCAGATTTCAAGGCAAAGGTTCAGAGGGGAGAATTAGACACAGAGATCCAGGCAAGATACAACTGAAGTCCTTGGCCATTGCAAATCTTGCTTTTGCTAAGATTTCCAGTATTGACTCAGAAGTAAGCTCCATGGGGCTTAGTTCAGTGAAACGTAGGGTACATAGGAGTCAGGGTTGGACCAAGATCTCTTACCAAATGTGCCAACCTTCATCTAGTGATATGCCAACCTCAGCTCCATCCAATTTCCAATGTTCTAACTGAGCGTTCTCCTCTCCAAAACATTATCTCTTCTTCCCTGACCCTCTTCTTTTACCAGTCTTGAGAGAAGAAAGTGGAAGAGCAACAAGTGGACAGACAGAGGTGGGTGCTCCTCCACCATCTGCTGCCTGAGATAACTGCTTCAGTTGGCTTCACGGATGCAGCCGGCTCTGATAACAGCATAGCCTTCAATGCAGAGTGGGGCTCCAAACAATGGTTTCGAGATATTTGGGTCTATTGAGGTTTACATACTGAGACACAGTGTAGTGCATCAGCCCATTGATCCATCTAGCTCTTCCTTTTATCCATCTGTTTCAGCATTGCCAAGGTCTCCAGAGTTTCAGGCAGGACATTTTCTCGACCCTTCTTAGAAATACTGGGGATGGAGCATGCAAAGGAAGAAGGGAACAGTGCAGAAAAGTGGATTACTAGTAAACTTCTAATGTTCTAGCCCACCACTTCTCCACCATTTTATGAATTTTGGAATCTATTACAAAGGAAGAGTCCTCCTGGAATGGGGAGGCAGATAAAAGTGAGCCTCAGGATGGTCCTGTGCAGCTTAAATTTTAGGACAAGCAGAGACCGGAAGATTTGGGCCACGGGGAAACAGCTTCTCCTTTTGTTTCCAGATCCACTCCATAAGTCCTTCCCCTGGGGAGGACCTAAAACACTAAAGTCTGAAGTCATTCCTGAGATCTGGCAGCCCAAAAGGAGTGATGATGCCATATTTGCAAGGCTGTCTATACCTTCACAGTGGGAAGGAATTTATCTGTTCTCCTGTCATCCTTGGCTATAAGTGTCCTGGAAATCTTCCCATAGATCTTAGCTGAACTGAATTCCATCAGCAGAATCATATGTAGGATCTGGAATTGAACCTTGTATTTCTGTTTTTGGATCAACACTCCCTTCCACTAAGCCTACCCCTTTCTTTTGCCATGGACTGCGAATCTTTTGGTTTGATCAAGTTAGCTCTGGAAAGCCCAGATGTGTCTGTTATAGTCAACATGTGCTGTAAATTTTGTTTTACATGTACACAGCCCATATAATACAGCCTCTGGCATGATCGCTAGGCAAGCAGAATCCAATTAAAAAACAAGTTTCATTTCCTTATGCTGAGTAGTGTAATTTCAGACACCTCATCTGTCCTGGGTAGATTTCAATACTAAGCAACGTGGCTGCTTGCCCTGCTACCTTTGCAAACCCAAAGTGAGAAAAAGCTGCATTCATATTGAGGTTTTATTCGACAGATGCTAGAAGATGGGGGTCAGGAGGGATGACCTCACTCCAAGTGTTGGATCAAAGCACATGGGGGCTGTTGCACTCTTAAAGAAACCAGAGGCAAACTCTTTGGCAGCTTGCAGATCTAAAAAAGGACCATGCTCATTGCTGTCAAGTGTTCATACCAAGGAGTTCCCTTTGCTGTGATTACGGATTAGCAAAGGCTCAGCTTCACTGATTGCATGTTTAATTCATTGACTCTGCAGCAGCATATCCTGCACTGGTGGTATCACAAGTGTTCATGTCAAGTGGTGCAGGAGGCCAGTGCATCCCTAGAATGGACCTCCAGCCTCTGGTTGCTCTCATCAGCTCAATCCAAGGCCAACTCAAGGTGGCCTCACTTGACCAAATGAGGCTGTGGCAACTCCACTGCAGGAAGTGGACAAGCCTTTCCTTCCCTATGGTAGCATTGGAGCAGTGCCAGTCCTTGGGTTCAATACAGCATCGCACTGTCTATGCCAGCCTTTGCTCCCCCATTCTTCAATGCTCCAGTCCTGGGGTCTCTAAACCTTTCAGTCAAAGGGCCGCATCAAATATCTGGCACAGTGTTGAGGGCTGGAAAAAAATTTTAATAGAAAATTTTAACAAATACATTAGAGATGGAATGTAGATTACTGAATAAATAAGTTCAAATTTCCATGATTTCTGCAAGCACCAACACATAGCACAGAAAAAGCACACACTTAAATGGAACTCCATTTCCCCATTCCATAGTCACAGCTCCAGTTGTGTTTGGTCATCTGGGTCAGAGGTTGGCCATGGGCCAAGTAAAGGCATGCTGGTGTCTGCGTCTAGCCACCAGACCGGGGTTTGGAGACCCCTGCTCTAGCCCAGTCCACTCCTCCCCTTTACATTTCTACTTCTCTCTCTGCTCTTCCTTTTCCAGTTCAGGGAGTGAAAGGTGGCAAGAAGGTAGACAGAGATGTGTGCCCTCTACAAATTTGCTCCATGATGCAACTACTTCAGTGGGCCTCATCAATGGGCCGAACTTGTGCAAGCACTTGATCACAAAATTTGTGACATCAGGTAAGTTTATAGAACCAGTTTAATTGAGAATTAGCATCTAATGCGAGTTGTGTGTGCTCCTCTGTTTGTCTCTCTGAGAATCGCCTCTTTAATTGTTGGACAGAGTCCTTTGTGCCATCACAGACATAAAGATCTGACTGGAATAGTGAATGTGATGTTTGAGTGTGACCATGTGCATAAAGAGATAACCTTATAATGCCAGAGGCAGGGGAGGGCATCTGGATGCAGGTGTCTTATTTATTTATTTATTTATTTATTTATTTACTTACTTACTTACTTACTTACTTACTTATTTAAGAGATTTCCATTCTGCCTTTCTCCACAGAGGAACCAAGGTATATGCTCCCCAAGCACATCTCTTATGTGCTCCCCGAGGCATCTAGTGGGCCTCTGTGTGATATAGGAAGCTGGACTAGATGGCCCTTCGCCCTGATTCAGCAGAGGCTGTTCTTATGTTCTTATGTTCGGTAGTTTTCGCTAAGCAGCCTGTTAATATTCATGGTGGTTCCTGATATTTAAGTAAAGGAGGAGTGGGGCAGAAATGCTTTACATAACTTTTGTGACACCCCCAAGTCAGTAATATGGACTTGTGCCGAGCTTAGGCTGGTTTAACTGCAGGTTTGAATTGCAACCTAAGAGAGTTAGAATGTCAAGATGATGGAAAGCCATTGACTGAGAGCAAGACTTTCCACCTTAAACAAAAGATGCTTGATATGCAATGGGAATGGAAGGGTCTTTCATACTGTTGTACCTACCATGATTGAGCTGCAGAGATTCACAATAGAGGTGGCCAGAGGAAAGTACTTCAGAAGTACATTTGGAGTTTAACCAGGGATTGAACCCAGATTGGGGCAGCAGGTCATTTAGGGGTTTCAGGCATCAACTTTTCAGGTTCCAGTTCAGATCACAAATTGCTCAGGATTGCAAAATAGGTTTCAGAACATCTCCTTGATTCTTTGAGATGAAGTGTCTGTTTAGTGCAGTGGTTCTCAATCTTCCTAACGTCATGACCCCTTTATAAGTTTCTCATGTTGTGGGGACCCCCAACCATAAAATTATTTTCGTTGCTAATTTATAACTGTAATTTTGCTACTGTTATGAATCGTTATGTTAATATCTAATATGCAGGCTGTATTTTCATTGTTACAAATGAAATGTGTGTTCTGTGCACACATTGAACACAATGCAATTTATTTCAGAGTAGGCATGCATAGGATTGGGCCCTGAGGCTGTCAGTCAGCCCCAGTGCACGCACAGCTACAGCCGGAGGTCTGGCAAGCCTGACCTGCCCCCCTGCACCAGGGGTCTTTAGGTGACCCCCAGGAAAGCTCTAGGTGACCCCAAAAGGGGTCCCAACCCCCACTTTGAGAAACTGGTTTAGTGGGACTGTGTAAATAATGTCTCAATGGATAACCTAGTCTGGGATTCAGGAATGGTTTGCAGACCACAAAAAGTCCATACTATATTTGCTAATTGATATGGTTTTGAGAAGACGGCAACATAGGATACTTCAAGAAAAGAATGTAACTGTTTAGGAGGGTTCTTTTTAAAATAATTTTTAAACTTCTAATTTTTTAATTTTCTTGCTTATTTAATGATTTTATTTTGTAATGTGGGGTGGTGGTGTTAAAAATTTTCCTTCTTGATGATGCGTCTGGCCACGACATCACTTCCAGGTTAATGACAACATTTCAAGTGGATCCTAAACATCTAGTCCTCTAATTATTCATTTGGCTCCAGATTTAGCATGTCATCTTGCCCTGGATTACAATCTCTCTCCATTTGATAATGACAAGAAAAACCTGGCAAGATTTCAAGGCAGATCTGGGATGATGATTGCTGCTGACCCACATTGACCAAAGCTTCTTTCTTTTCATGGCTCAACATGAGTTTCAGTTATTGGCGACAGGTCCCTGGGGTAGGTGGGCCTGGGGTAGGTGGGGTAGGTTTTCCAATGCTACATCAACTATGGATGACTCCAATCCAGAACAGTCAGACCTCACCACAGCACAAGCAAAGGTTGAAGAAGCTTTGAGATGAGTTTAATTTACAAAATACATTCAGAAGATCCTTCAACCCAAGACCATTCATGCAGTAAGGTCCCAATCCTATTCAGCTTTCCAGCATTGATGCAGCCAGGCCAGTAGGAGCAGGAATCACAGTCTTCCTCAAGTGTATAAGAACATTTGGGGCTGAAAGATGGGCAGGAAGCCAGCAGGTGAAAATTAATCAATAGGATCCATCCATCACAAACCTATCAAAATAACTATATCAAATAGATTATTTCTTTACTCCAGTTTTTGGGTACTGGAATATTAAATGAACTTTAAAAGTCTTATAAGATAGCAGCCCATTGAAAGCATATGTGCAAAAGCACCATCCTGTTGGAGTCATAAAGCTACGACAGAGTTCAGAGCTCAAGGTTTGCTTTAATTCGGACCAGTTAAGCCACTGCTGGGGTGACTGGGTTACAGAAGAATCATGCCTCATTCTAGTGCCTGTGATACTGAGAATGGATGGTGGTGTCTGGGGTTTACTTCTGATTTTAAAGTGTTATACTTTAAAAAACAAACCAAAAAAGGAGTATGCAAATGAGATCCAGAACAAACATTGCTTTTGTCTTGTAGCTTTGATGTTGTCACATAGTTGCATAGTTTTGATGGTGATCTGATTGCAGTTCTGTGTGAACATTTTCGGTTGTGGTTTGTTTTTCCACACATTCCTTCCCCTCCTTCCCACAGGATGGCTTCAGTCCCTTCCACCTGGCTCAAGGAACATTTGACAGAACGAACATGGCTATATATTATGCATGCATGATCAGAGGCAGACTTGGAATAGTGTTGACACCAGTTTCCAGGTACCCTGGAATAAAACTCTGTACAGGGCATCCTTTGCACATCTCTGGATAATGCCTTCTGTGCTATCACAGCAATCAGAGCTTGGCCTGGCCATATGGACCTTCTGAAAGATGTTGACCTCAGGCAGTGTTACCATGTATATCCTCTGTGATGGAATTGGAGTGTTCTATGTGAATGACACCTCAAGATGATTGACGTGAGGAGATCTGGGACCTGACAGTGATTTCCCATGGGTGAACAACTCTATCCTCAACATAAGAACAGCCTTGTGGGCCAAAGGCCCTTCGAATCCAGCATCATGTTTCTCACAGTAGCTCACCAAATGCCTCAGGGAGCACACAAGACAACCTGTATCCTGGTGCCACTTCCCTTTCTCTGGCATTCTAAGGTTGCCTACTTCTAAAATCAAGAATTTGCATGTACGAGTGTCCCCCACTTTCTGATGGTTTGTTTTCTGATGATTCTGCTCTTTCAACATTTTTCAGTTATACCCAGGACTCATTTATTCAATACACGCTCCACTCTTTCAACCTTTCTCTGCTGGTCTATCTATCTACAGTATTTATATACTGCTTTTCAACTAAAAAGTTAATAACTAATGGGTCCCTGTCCCAAAAGGGCTCACAATCTAAAATGCAAAAAGGACATCAGCAGAAGGCACTTGAACAGACATTGCTGGGGTGTGTAGGGCCAGTTACAGTTAGGCTGCAATCCTAAACACATTTTCCTGGGAGTGAGACCCACTGAACACAATGGGGCTCACTTTTGAGTAGACATGTTTAGGATTATGCTCTAAGGGCAAAATCCAGAGCAGTTACGGGTCCACGCAATTACGTCACTCTCTAATGTTATCTTATGGAAAGTCACCTTAACTGCTCCGGAGCAAAGGGCTTAATTTGACTTTAGGATATCTAAAGGCTAAAATTGCCTTCCCTGATGTTGATTTGCATGTGACATGGTGATCAAACTGTTTTTGGTATTTCTTTATGATTTTCTTCAGTAAGTAACCACCATTCATATACATAAGAAATTGATTGCTCACGCATGCCTGTGTTCATTTTACTGTAATTTATTATATATTTTTGGGTAGGTGTTAATAAATATGTGTTTAGGCTCTTGCATATGCTATTTATGTATTTTTGGTGGCCATGATGATAAAGACTGGATTTCACTTTTCTGTGGTTTTCACTTTTGGATGGTGCTCTGGTCCCTAACCTGTTCAACACAGGGTGATCATATGACCAGAAAAACCTGGATTTGTCCTTGATTTTTAGCCTCCGGTCCGGGTGTCCTGCATTTTGATTTCATTGTCCTACATTTTGGCTTCATTTTGAAACTTCGCGATAGTACACTGTACCCCATCATGCCATATGTCGTTGGATTCGTATTGAAGAGCAGAATCCAATGCAAAAATCAGTTTGAAGATATCTCCTTCCTGTCAAAAGTCATGGTCAAAAAACCAAAAAACCAAAACAAAAAAAATACATTTTTGGCAATTTTTTTAAGCAGGTAGGAATTTTGGCTTGGGATTAGGAATTTTGGCCCTGGGTTCAGGAATTTTCACCTTGGGGTTCAGGAATAATCTGGTCACCCTGAACAAGTGGGGGATGCCTGTACCTGTTATGGGTTGTAAATTATGATGGACTAATCTTGAATCCCTTTTTAAAGGCGTTCAGACCTGTGCATCTTGTAGAAAGAAGTTCCACAGACTAATTACAAGCAGGATAAAGAACTACTGTATTTTCTTTTGTCAGTCCTAATTCTATCTATCTATCTATCTATCTATCTATCTATCTATCTATCTATCTATCTATCTATCTATCTATCTATCTATCTAGCTAGCTAGCTAGCTAGCTAGCTAGCTATCTACCTACCTACCTACCTACCTACCTACCTACCTACAGTATTTATATACCACTTATCAACTAAAAAGTTCACAAAGCAGTTTACAAAGAAAATGGAAAAATAATAGCTAATTAAAAGCTAATGGGTCCCTGTCCCAAAAGGGCTCACAATCTAAAATGCAAAAAAAGAACACCAGCAGAAGCCACTAGAACAGACATTGCTGGGGTGTGCAAGGCCAGTTACTCTCCCCCTGCTAAATAAAAGAGGAACACCCACTTGAAAGAGTGTCTCTTGCTCAAGACAGCAACAGAAGCTCAATTTTAATGGATGTTTTCTGAAGCTCTGGTTGCAGTTCCCAGTGTCAGACAAGAATAAAACAAATCCCATGGGTAGGTAAAGTTCCCATGCAACCCTTGAAGGATGGTTCTGGGCTGGAGGAGCCATCTAATGGTCTGATGGCCTATACTGGAGAATGCTCCTTGCATCTTCTGTCCCACCACAGAGAATCCCTTTCCAGCCTCTCTTCTATTGCTCTTCTGGATTTCATTATCCCTTCTCTGAGCCAAACATGAGTAGCCTAATAGGCAATAACAGCCAAGTGTGAAAGGGGAAAAACCTCCATCTCCCTTTCTCCCTGGGCTAATCCTCTGACAAATTTTACACAGATCTCCCTTTCTGTAGTTTTGTTCCAAGGCTGCTTCTGATTTCAGTGGAAAGATCCCTACTCTGTCTGCGCTTTTCCAGAAAACCCCAAGCCCTGTCATACACAAAGCTATTTTTCTCCCCTCTCTCTCTTTTAAATAAAAAAAATAAAAAATAAGTGCCTGTGTACTTTAACTGCCACCCTTCCCTTCGGAATGTGCTCTCGCCATCTCAATAGCTCCAGGAAACATAGCTGCCCATAAACCCTTTTCATTTGGAGCTTACTGAGTGACTTTGTCATGAAACCAAAATACTCTGATGGTTATCAGAGGCCTACATCAAAGCTCTGCAGGTCATAAATCTTCCAGCAAATATAACACAGAACCCTCAAGAAAGCAGGCTGTGGAGCTAATGGGTATCCCCCGTGGAGCAAATGGAGGGGGGAGCAGGCAGCATGTGATGGACATGAAGAAAAGGAGGAAGAAGAAAATAAAAGAGTAGGATAGTGGTGGTGTTAGGGGTGGAGGGTGCAGGATAGTTGGTGAGAGCTCTGTTTTGCCCAGGGTGTAGGAGGAGTACAGTCACAAGACTGGAGAGGAACATTTCTTGGGAGGAATTTTGCTGTCCATGAATGGATTGCATTGGAGCATCAGAAAAGAGGCTCCTTTTCCAGCCATCAGAGGACTGGTATCTGGAAAAGAACTCTGCCCAGCAGTTGTTGGAACAAAACCTTTCCCCAGCTTCTCAAAACTAGCCCCAAAAATTCTGACTGGAAATTTGTGGTTATTTTTATAACACAAATGGATGCCAAAGTACTCCAGGCTTCTGACATAAGAACAAATGAAGAGCCCTGCTGGATCAGGCTAAAGGTTCATGTAGTCCAGTTTCATGGATCGCACAGTGGTGCACCAATAGGGTTGCCATAATTATTGTCCACAAAATCAGAACAGGACCCTCTGTCCCATTTGCCAGTATGTGAACACAATCCCCCAAAACTGGGATTGTCCCCGACATACTGTATGGTAATCCTATGCACCTCCAGGAACACATGCTTCCAGGAGCACATGTGACAACAAGATCCTGTTGCATTACCCTTGCATCTGGCATTCAGAGAGAGGCAATTTGGAGGTTACATATAGTCATATGATCTGGGTGCTATGCCAAATGTTGTCCCTGGTAAGGTGCCCACCCACCTAACTCTTAGCCTGCCAGCTGCTTTAAACATACCCTTTTTTCTTCTGCTCTTTGGAATTGAGGTCAGAAAGGCTCTTATGAGAAAAGAAGGGTAAGCTAACTGATCCTCCTCTTTGAGTGTAGCTATTGCCCAACATTGATGTGTCCATTCACCCAAAGGGCATTCAAGACTGGCACTGGGTATACATTGCTTGCCACCACTTGCCAAGGTCTGGCAGGGTCTTCTTTCCATGCCAAACTCCATGTTTTCCTACTAGATTGAGCATACCAACCATGGTCCATGAGAGGGGGTAAAGGGCAGTGATGGGAAAATTCATAGCAGTGCAGACTCAAATCAAGTCTTGAATCAAGACCCCTGTGACTAGGCTCAAGTTGGGTGATGCTGGGGTTTCACAAGTCCCCAAATCAAATGTTCTCAAGTTGAAAGTACCCAAGTCAACTGTACACTTGACTCGAATCAAGTGCCCCTTAATACAAGATATCCCACCAGACATAGGAGACTTGGGGTGCAATTGTCTACTTATAAGTACTCCCGTAATATTATATGGAACTTACACTAAGGAGTGTGTGTTTAGGATTGCAGCCTTGGTGACTCAAGTGGGGAACAGACCCAAGTCAGGGAGTTCCCACTTGAGAGTTTTAGAGTTTTCAAACTTTTTGTGACTCTAGAGTCTTTGAGTGACTTGAAAATGGAATTTTTGTCTCTTTCGACTCAAGTTCTCATTTCTATTAAAGGGTAATTGTACCTGGGCCCAGAATCAAAAAGAAGGCCCAGAAGTAAAATAATGATTCCCCCCAAATTATACCAACATCTGAACTCCATTTCATTCCACACAAGCTAGACCTGGTCTGGAAGTTTGGTTGGCTTTTCTTTAAAGATGTATGGCTATACAGGTTGTCCCAAAAAAAGACTTTGGCTGCAATCCAAGAGTCCAGTCCTAAGCAGGTCTACTCAGACACACATCTCATTATAGTCAATGGGTCTTACTCCCAAGTAAGTATGTTTAGGATTGCAGCTCCAGTTAGACCAGTCTAAGCCCCTGCATATGGCCTATGTTGATCTGGGGGGTGTCACAAAGTATCACAAAGCGTGCCACTCCTCGCAGAAGGTTAGGCTTGTCTCCCTACAACAGCGCAGGAATGGGAAGACCAATGAGTTATCCCAGCCTAAATTAGGATTGCACCTTACAAGTACTAATCTGACTCTTTCCACCCCAGGGCCCAACCATGGTCTCTGAAGAACCTTAAGGCAGTTTCAAACAGAGCAGCCAGGAAAGCAGCAGCCATTTTGGGAAGTAGCAATGTTACAAAATTGTCTTGTGGAAGGTTGCTCAGATGTGGCAATGATGAGAAGGCTGGAAAGGGAATCAAATACAACTTCATACTTTTGTCAAGTGGAAGGGAGACAACTGAGCTCCTCTCCACTGACATTTCGGTGTCTTCCGCCTTCCAAATCTGCCAGTGTCTCGGAGGGGGTGAGAGACTTTGTGGGCTGGATGTGTGTGACTTATGATACGCCTTACATGTAGCAGGTTCCGCGCTTTGTGCATGGCATGTTTTCTCCTTTTCTTCAGTCAACATGGCAGCCGGAGCTGAAGCCTTGACAAACCAAGTTTAAAATGCAAAAGTTTATGGAGCATCAGACAGTAATGTAACACCTCCCCCTCCTGCCATTACCTCCCTTTTGTGGCTTTGATGTTAACTTCTTACACACTCTAAGATGTCTGCTGAATTTGATCAGCAACAAACCTGTCATGCAAATGGAGAGGGACAAAGAGGACGCAAGGAAGAGTTTTCTTTCTGCAGTACTGGGATTCAGGCCCAGCCTAATCTCTTTAGATACATGAAATCGGCTCGAGATGCCTGCTCTGGCATTGACACAGCATCCCTACCCCATGTCCAGGGTCACAACTCCGTACACTTGTGGTTTCATGCCAAGTTCTGCCACCTTGTTCTGGTGATGTAGCAGTGTGTCCTCCTTCCATCCCCTAGATTGGGGAAGGAGAGGAAGCAGAAATCTGCAAAAAAGGAGAGTAATGGACTAGAGCAGTGGCCAGGGAACAGGGGTAAATTACCCCAAATGGGGTAAAAATGAAATTCCTGGGGGTAATGGACAATCACGCTACAGAGACACGGTCAGGCATGCATATGAAGGTGTCCCTTTGGGAGGGAGTCTCACCCCTTTGGAGCCATTTTAGGCAGGGGGGAGCATTCCACCTTGCCCTACCTGCCTGCGGCTCCGTTCTGCTCCCCCTGCCTGGAATGGCTCTGAAGGGGCGAGACTCCCTCCCAAAGGGACACCTTCATATGCACACCTGACTGTGTCTCGGCAGCATGACCATCCATTACCCCCAGGAATTTCATTTCAATGCATATAGAATATATATATGATTCTATATGCATGCCCAGCTGTGTGTGTTACAGTACTGTAGTGTACAAGGACCTGACGCACTTCACTATATTAATAATATATGATTTCCTTCCATTCAAATCAAGGGGGTAATGTCAGTGTATCTAAATATATTTTGGGGTAAAAGGTAAAAAAGTTCCCTGACCCCTGGACTAGAGTGTCTCACCTGTGTTTTAGCTGAGATACTCTAGCCCAGAAATTTTCAATCTTTTTAGTCTCAAGGGACACTGACAAGGCGCTAAAATTGTCAAGGAACAACATCCATTTTTTTGACCGACAAAACACATCATGCTACTTGTAGGGAACAAGTAGCAAATCAAGTAACAAGTAACAAATCCCCCAATTGCCCTCCCCAAAGTACCATGGAACACCTGCAGAATATCCGCAACAAACCTCTATACTAGGGGACTCCAAACGTTTTGGCAGGAGGGTCACACCATCTCTCTGACAATGTGTCAGGGGCAAAAAAACTATTTTACATTTCAAATGTGAATAAATTTACATAAATTTACATATAAGAATGTATTGGAGTGGGTTACAGGGCATGCCCAGTAGCCAAACTGAGGGATCTTGCAGCTTGCCAATGGCCGCATCTGGCCTCTAGGCCAGGGCTTGGAGACTCCTGCTATATACCATGGTACGGTGCAGTGATGGGCTTCAAAGAAATTAACAACCAGTTCTCTGCCACCTGGCAGCCACTTTTAAATGGCTATTTTTAAACTTTATATGTCCTATCTCTCATTAACAACCGGTTCTGTAGAGTAGGTGCGAACCTGCTGAAGCCCACCACTGGTATGGTGGTTAAAAATCACTGCTCTAACCCAGTGGTTTTAAAGTCCATAGGACCGAGAACCACTTTTTAGAAAAACAATAGGTTGGGACCCACTAGAAGTAGGGTTGCCAAAATTGTCTTCCACAAAATCAGGACAAAATCAGGACAGGACACAAGTATGTGAACATAATTCCTGAAAACTGGGATTGTCCTGATTCTTCGGGACATATGGCAACCCTAACTGGAAGTGATGTCATTAACTTGGAAGTGATGTCATGGCCAGAAGTGACATCATCAAACAGGAAGATGTTTTTTTAACCATCCTAGGCTGCTGAAGAAGTTGCTTTTGCCTAGGCTCCAATCCACTCCACATTTACCCAGAAGTAAGCCCCATTGACTATTGTTGTTAAAAGCATTTACATGCTAGCCTATTAAGAGGACAAATCTGTAGCATTTCCCCAAATGCAGTCACATACCATTGGAACTTAGGGCGCAATCCAGAGTAACTACGGGGAGTTCTTGCTCCAGTGTAAGAACAATTTGCTCTGGATTGCAATATTAATTTTCCATAGGTTTTCATTAGGTGGTGCAGAAACTACGGGTGCACGTAGTGCCTCTTATGTGCTCCCATAATTACTCTGGATTGTAGGGTAAGTCTATTAAACATAAAATGAACATTCAAATAAATGGGGACACTTCTACTACTACCACTTCTACCAATATCTAATACTCATGTGAAATTGGTTCACAAACTACCTAGTGGGTCCTGACCCACAGTTTGAGAAACGCTGCTCTGGCCCAACACTCCTCTACCTACATCCTCTTCCTCTCTGTCCCCCTGTTCCTTTTCCAATCTGGGAGGAATGCAGGCAAACAAATTGATGGAGATGGGCGTTCCTGCCAACTGCCTCAGTTGGCCACATAGATGGGCCGGCCCAGCTCATATCCTCTTTTGCACAACAACAGTGGCAATGGTGTTGTGCTGTCCTCCATTGCTTCAACAACAATGAGAGAGGCAAAGAAGGCATAGGCTTACTCTGGGGATACTCCAGTGGCATCAACACTTGCTAACCCTATCATCATAGTCAACATCACTTTTTCCTACTTGTCTAGGCTAGCCAACCACCCTCTATTGCTGGTACTTGCCCAGCTGCTTTTTAATAATAATGGGGGATGGCTAAACTACTTCAAATTAGCCTTGGTGAGGAAGAGGAGGAGGAGGAAGAGAAGGAATGCAGTGTGCAATTCAGCAGCAACCTTGGCATATGTCTCAGTCTCCACCAGAGAGTAATACAGACAGAATTACAGGGTGGAACTGTCTGTTCAGTGAGGCTCAACCATAGATGGTTGACCTTTCAACATAGATGCACCTTTACCAGTTGTGTCACTGAGCAAATTTTTAGCAGGTGCAGTTGATATGCTTTCGGGATAATGCCAGGGTGGGAAAAAGATGCCCTGGCAAAATTCTCATTATCTGCAGAGCATTTAGAGCTTCCAGAGACCTCCTTGTGGGGAAAGGTTGGACCTCTCTCCATGCAAGACCTATATTCCTCTGCCTGCTGGGAGCCTTCGGATGCTTCAGAGGAGTCACGTTGAAAGTCGGCCGTTCTGCCAACCGATGCAGGGACCTAAATAATTTATATTTACCGCCTTCTATGTTTGAAAGTCATTTGGGGAGATGTGACAGGTGAAGACTCCTTGTGGCAGATGTTCGCGGAGGCAGACAAGCCACCCACCACTCTGATGAGAGGTGTCTGCATGTGCCAAACAATAAAAGCTGCTCTTGGGTTGATTCACTGAAGACTCAAGGAAAAGAAACACAACCAGAAAAAGCTCTCTTTGTGAACAGCTTCTTTGAAAGGGGGGAGGAGAAGAAGATATCTACAAATCAGGAGCTGTAGTAGTTACTTTGCAACTTGAGCCAGTTTTAACTTGTCTTCATAACCTTCTGGGATAGATGTCCTGGTTGGGGAATCAAATGCTGATTCTGTACTCTTGTTTTGTCAATCCCTTTATTAGGGCAACTAGCGAAAAGTGTACCCGTGTTGTGGGAGTAAAATTCCCCCATATGCCGTCCCCCCACTGTGCATCAATCCCCCATGTACATCAAAACCCCATGCACATCCACCCCCATGTGCAACATCCCCCATGTGCACCAACCCTCCATGTGCATCACCCTCCAATGTGCATCACCCTCCATGTGCATCATCTCCCCTTGCGCATCTTCACATGCGCAACACCCCTCCATGTGCGGCATCCTCACCAGTGCAACCTCTTCCTCTGAACATCCCCCCACCAATTTGGCATCGAGCACCAAATTGGCTGGATGTTGGTCAGTCTTCCATGTTAAGTATAGGACAAAAACATGTTGCACCCCTTTTCAGCCACTTAAGAGTTAAATTTCTCCACATCTGTTCTTGGTGGGTGTTCATGAGACAGAAGGAACACCCTCTCTGAATTTCATGCTTCTAGGTCTGGGGGTTGGGGCAGAGCATCCCTCAGTCAGGGATTCTTCAATACAAGCTATAAGGAAGAAAATGTGTTGCGCCCATTTTCACCCCCTTCAGGTTAGAATTTTCCAAAACTGGTTTTTTAGTGCACCCCTCAGTCACAGAAGGAACACCCACCCCAAATTTCACACTTCTAGGCCCAGTGGTTTTGGCAGGGCATTGATAAGTCAGTGAGTGAGTCAGTGACTTTTTTATATACTGTGATGCCTCACGTAACAAATTTAATTTGTTCTGGTGGCATGTTTGTTACGTGAAACATTCTTTACATGAAGCATATTTTCCCATAGGAAAATTTCCCCAACCCCAAAAATATTCACATAAAAATATTAACTGGATGTAAAAATGATGACAACACACTGGAATTGAATTCAAAACATGCATTCAATGTGCACGATCCTGTGAAGTCTACTTAGGCTGCAATCCTAAAGACACTTTCCTGGGAGAAAGCCCCATTTAACACAATGGGGTTTACTTCTGAGTAGACATGGTTAAGAGGCTGCAATCAAAGACACTTTCCTGGAAGTAAGCCCCATTTAACACAATGGGGCTTACTTCTAGGTAGACATGGTTAGGAGGCTTCAATCAAAGACACTTTCCAAGTGTCTCCCCACTTCTTCCTGAGCCTCTCTCTCCTCTGCCCCCTTCTGGCTACCTCTGAACTGCTTCCCTCTTCTCCACTACAGGCGGGGGATGGACTAGATGACCTACTAGGTCCCTTCCAACTCTATGATTCCATGATTCCATGATCTGACTTTATGTTTAAAAGTACTTTCAGTTGCATTGCAGCATCCACAGATGTTCCATTCTGGAACCACCAAAACCCCAGATATCAAAATCCTTAGATACTGGAATACAAATTTAAATTCCTTTTAAAACAACAAAAAAGGGACCAAAATTGGGGTTCCTACCTTTTTTGCAGCCACGTCATACATCCAGCCAAAACATCCCCAACTTGGCTGTTTTTAGCATGGAAAGACCCATTTCTGGGTTGTAATGAGGTTCCACTCTTCTCCAACGTTTGCTCTAGAATGCCTCACAAAACATTGGAAAAGTCATGGTTTAGCCACTAAAAGGTATGAAGCCTGATTTTGGTGCTTTTTTCTTTGTTTTAAAAGGGAAGTAGGTTCATGTTATGTCCTGCATTTTTCTTAGTTATCCTACATTTGGGGAGTGGGCTAGCCCTCTTTTTCAGTTATGAGATCACCCTAGTCCATATCTTTTTTGCATGCTTCTTGGAACAGCAATTCTTTCATATTATGCAAAGCACTGTGCACCTTGATGTCACCATAGACTTATTATTTTTCTTATTATAAAATAATAATAATAATATTGTATGGGACCTAGCCTCCTTTTTTACAAGTACACAGAACCTTTCCCCGACAGAAGGCTTTCTTGCTGTGTGAGATGGCATCAAAGAATCCTACAGATGGATTGCCATCTGTTCCGTGCCAGGGTTGATGCAACAGCTATGGCATGTTTACATGGCTGCGTCGGAGATCAAACATCAGCATTATTACAGTACTTGTTTGACCCTCTCAGGAAACCATCACAGCAGCTTGGGAGAACTTGGCAAAGCCTAAGCAGGATTGAATCTGAAGCTTTAGGAATGAGGCAGGCAAGGAACTAGAAAATGTTTTCTTGTCTATAGTGATCTGGGATATTTTTACTCCATTTGTGAACTATAGATTTGTGAGCTTATACAGTAAATACATACCTAGGAGTAAGTCCTATAGAACTCCAAGTAAGCATGCATACTTTTTATGATCTACCTGTAAGTAGCTTGGAATATATTTAAAATTCAGGAAAATTGACCCAAGTAGGATCCACTTTTTAGAATTACTATCTGTAAGTTTACATAAGAAGAGACGTCATTAGCCTGGAAGTGGTGCCATGGTCAAAATGATATGATCAAGCAGAAAATTTTTTAAAACCTTCCTAACCTCAGTTGGCCGCATAGATGGCCTGACACTGCATCTTACTCATAATTCACTCCGCTCCCCTAATTACCAGTCATTCTCCTTTTGCTCTTTTCTTGCTGACCACCCAAGGAATGGATTGTCTTATGTTTAGGACTTTAGCCACTCTTAGCTACCCACCCTTCAAGTAAACAAGTTGTTCACCTAGGTGTCCCAGTAAGAATTACCCTGGTCAGTCTCTCAGAGCCCATTCTTATACCTGTCTACTCAAAAAGTAAGTTCCATTATGATCAGTGGAGCTTACTCCCAGGAAAATGTGGATAGGATTGCAGCCTAATTTCCTGACTACTAACAGCCTTCTGTATGTGAAAAAGTATCTGCCAATATCTACTACTGTTAACAACCTGCAGCATAGCTTTCGGAGGTACATCAACACTCTTCAGTAAAAAATCATTCCTCTTTCCAGCATCTCGACTGCCCTTTTGCTACCTCTTTCCTCAATTGCCTCCTCTCAGTCTTGCCTGTTATAAATTGACAGTTGGAACGTTGACAGTTGTATCTCCTCAGCCTATTTGATTGATATGGAATGTTGGTCAGAAGACACAGACACCCTTACACACAGGTTAAGGCTTTTATGTAGAAAGATAGTAACTTCATAGCATCAGCTAAATTAATAATGCTACCTTTTCCCCTGTTACCACATGGTGGGAAGGAAAAGATTCCTTTCAGATGGGACAGACTTCTTTAGTTTCTTGGTCCTCAGTGCACCGCACATGGGAGGAAGATTTTCAACCCTAAACAAAAGCTTTTGTTTTATCATAATTAACAGTCAGCTGTTCAGATTGAGACAAGTTTCCCAGAAGTGAGAACAGATGCCTCCAGCCAATTTTTGCATAGATGCACAAAATCATATCAGTTGTGCAATGTAAAAACTTGACAATGCCCTGCCACTGGGGAAGAGGGGGAAAAAAATCCTCATCCCCTTAACTTCACAAATGATATCTGGATCACACAATGGGCTGAGGATTAGATCCACCCTCCCCTCCTGCTACCAGGAAAAATGTGAGACAGTGCACTACAAGTGGCAATTTTGTTTTTCAAAGGTGTTTCTGTACATAATATTTCTATATAAAAAAGAAGAGTGTTTAGATTGTGAGCCCTTTAGGGAAAGGGACACATTGACTATTAATTATCTATTAATTTTTTTCATTCACTTTGTATACTGCTTTGTGAACTTTTTAGTGGAAAAGCTGTATAGAAATACTTTAGAAGGATACACACACACACACACACACACACACACACACACACACACACAGATTTTTTAGCCCATAATCTGACTTTACCCATGGGACAGAATGTTGCTTTCTGATCCACACATGAGGGTATCTTAACTGAGTGTTCTGCTCGTTGGAGTCCCGATTAATCAATTGGGATACCCACACTTGAATACCCAAGGCAAGAGGGAAGCACAGCAAAAAAACCTAATTTTTTTGCTCCACATGCTCGGAAATGGCATTTGATCCAGAGTATGTGTGCCAGAACATTAACTATGGCTAACTGCATGGAAAACCAAATGCCAGCCTTGTGACATCTTTCATTGCCTTCCAGTTGTTCCATTGGCTTCCAGACAGGGTGACCAGATGCCAAACCCAAAATTCCCCCCAAGTTCCCCAAAATTCCTGTCCTCCAAGCCAAAATTTCTACCTGGTTAAAAAATGTAGGACACCCCCAAAAATGTAGGACAAATGTAGGACATTTTAAAATAAAGCTAAAACACTTGTATTGCATTCCTGTACTTAATTTTTGCTCAAATCTCATTTCAATAGACCAAACAACCAACCAAAAAGACACATTTAAGAGATCCAGGAAGGCATGAAGAGGCTTTGTCTTACAGCCTCCCTTCCTTCCTCCCTTACACAATATAAGCTCCATTGTCTATAATGCTTTTGAGTGGACATAACTGGGCTTGGAGGCTTAAAACTTAAGAATCCAGTTCTCCCCATCTGAGAAGGTTGCCAACTTTACACCCAGCCTGCCTTTACACCCAGCCCAGATTTTACACTTTATACCCTGCTACTCTGCTTTGACAACAGCTGGATGAAAGGCCCTAGGACCTGAGCAGTTCAAGCCCTTGTTGTGAATTACATGCTTATATACAAAGTATATATTGGCAGATTTCATATGCAACAGTTTAATATTGGGATGTCAGTTGTAAAACTGGCCATTTTGGTGTTGAAACTGGGAAACCCAGTGGAAGGCCTGTTTCTGTCTCTGTGCCTGCAAATGTGAAAGCCGTCCATGACGTGATCGTGGAGAACTGCCGTATATCAGCTAAAAGTATTGCTACATATCTGGGAATATCACATGAGAGAGTTGGTGCCATTATCCACAATGACTTGGAAATGAGAAAACTTGCAGCAAAGTGGATCCCAAAACTTTTGACAGGAAACGTGTGGAGACATCGGTGGCTGTTTTGGAACATTAACTGTTGCATAAGAACAGCCACTGTCATCCAAAGTTTGTGATATTTCATCATGGACCTGCTTTGTACCTTTCCCTTGAAGAAACAGGAATTTGATGATGTTCCTATACTCTTCCCCATTGACCTTTTCTGGGAGGTGCTGCCATGTTCATTTTACACCTGAAAAACAAAGATAAGTTAAAATCATAGGTAGTTGATTTTTATACCATTGCATATAAACAAATTGACCAGCACACCCGCAATTTACAACTTCCTATCTCAGTTTTTTCTGGGTAAGGCTCTATCAGCACCCCCTCGTATTGTATTTTTCTTGCAGGCAGAAATTTCTCTCTGCTCAGGCTGTACCACCTTCTGCAGAATCTATACCACAGAGCCATAGACACTCCCTTTTCTTTCTACATGTGAGTCAACACTCTGTTCACTGGAAACTTTAGATCTATCTAGACTGGATGTCTTTTGCGAACAAACCCTTCTCATAAATCTCTGGTCCTGTCTGCTCCACCACACCCTCCTAGGTGTTTTTTGACTGGGTGATACAGTGCAGGTTTCTCCTTTCTCTTCAGTTCAAGGGAATGCCAAGGCCTCCTGTTGCTCCATAATATGGGTGTGTTTCTTCGGTTGCAGCTGGCTGCCAGGATGACAGAAGATCTCCATGGCTGATTCCTAGAGACTGTTTTCTTTTGGGATTGATTTATGATCTCCGAGGCAGTTAGGGAAGGACTGCCATGCTGAGCTATCATGGCCTGTGCTAGATACATGAAAAATGGGAAATCAGCATTTAAGGGCTGTCCTACCATTTGAAAGAAAGCCTCTGTAGCCTTCTTCTGTTCCTGGAAGAAGTCACCTGGGAAGAAAACCCACCCCAAACCAGAGATACCATCAGCCTGTGTCGAGAGATGTATGATGCTCCCCCAAACTGTTCTTCATCACACAAACTTAGTCTTTGCTTACTTGAGCTGCAACAGGTGGGGCTGTCTCTAAAAGATGCATGGAAACATCATCAATCATTTGTATCATATGGGACATCTGCTAATCTGCTAAAATTATAATACCAACTAGAGTCTGCAGTTGTCGCTTGCAGAGGTACAATACCACAACATTCATCAGTAAAATCCATCCCTGTTTCCTGCATCTGAACTACCCTTTTGCCACCTCTCTCCTCAGTGGCTCTCTTTATTGTCCTAATCCTGCAAACATTCAATTTTAGTGGATGTCTCCTAATTCTGGTGTTATGTGAAAGGGAAAAGAGCATTGCTCTGTCCACTCTGTTCATCCCTTGTATAATTTTGTATGTCTCAATATAACCCCCCCTCTTTTCTTGACTGAATAGCCCCCAATACTGCAACCTTTCCTCATACGGAAGGTGTGCCAGATCATCCATCGTTTTGGTTGCTTTCCTCTGAACGTTCTCCATTTCCTTTATATTCTTTTTGAGATGAGGTGACCAGAACTGGACACAGTACTCCAACTGTGGCCTCACCAATTTGTACAATGGCATCATAATTTTTGCCATTTTATTTTCAATCCCTTTTCTAATGACCCCAAACATGGACTTTGCCTTTTTACTGCTGCCACATAATGGGTTGACACTTTCATTGAGCTATCCACTAGCACCCCTAGATCTCTCTCCTGCTCTGTCACAGATAGCTCAGATCCCATTAACCTTCAAGTTAGGATTCTTTGTCCCAACGTGCATAACTTTACATTTACTTACATTAAAATGCATCTCACATTTTGCTTCCCATTCTTCCAGTATGGAGCGATCCTTCTGGAGCTCTTCACAGTCTCTTCTGGTCTTCACCACTCGGTGTCATCCGTGAATTTGGCTACCTCACTGCATATTCCTGTCTCTGGGTCATTTGTGAACAGGTTGAAAAGAAGTGAAATTGTCAGTGGGTCCTATGTTGGGGTCTCAACATGAACCCAGTAATGCCAAGCCCTGTTTTCCACTGGTAAGCTAAATTAGTGCCTTTTTGGTGGTGGTGCTCAGAATTTGTCTCAGGATATCCAGCCGAAGTCTTCAGTTTCTGCTTCAAGATAGAGGCTTGTCTGAGCTTTCTTTTGAAGTTAGATGAATTTATTAGAAATATCTGTTCCTTCTTGGTTATTCAATGTGGAAATGTCTCCTTGAAGACGGCTCCACAATTAATTATCATACTTGATACTTGTATGATCTTTTCTGAGTGGGCAAAGTGCATGTATTATCTTAAATGTTTTTAATTAAAAAAATTAAAGAAGGACAGTAATAGCCAATAGCTAAATGCAATTTATATTAATGCAAATAGTATACATACATATACTGTATTTACACAATAATAGCAAACTACAGAATAGTAGCAATGAAAGGAGGCAAAATTCATGTGCCATGCCTTTCTCCTGATATCAGTACACCAGTATGTCTCCTTCCTTGGTGGTGCAAATGCACCTTGCAGCAGTTTTGTAACACCTTTGATGGGACCTGCTGACCAACCAAGCATTAGGGTTTTTATAATCACATCCTAACAGCATGATCAAAAGGTATAATCTAACCCAACATCTATGTAATATAGAAGTGCCCTAATATCTGAATCTTAAGGTTGTATGAGTATGAGAAAAAAAGAGCTTGTACCTGTTTATCTTCAAATCAATACTGGAGAGTTTCCCTTTTTTCCCCTTCCATCCTGGTAGGTGTAAGCATTTGTATTATCTTGATGAGGTCCTGACAATTAACATGTAAGATTTATATTATTATTATTATATCACAGATGAAAGGGTTGATGATGAGATGGTGTGGCAGGCCTAAAGGACATTTGGTATATTCATGGTTGAGAGAAGATTTAGATCAGGGACTTCCGGATTTGCAGCTCAGTATCTTACCACTAAACCTAGCCCTTTCCTTATGCAATTATGGATTTGCCTTTTTATTAAAGAGATCTATTAAAATCCAAGTTTGGGATGACTCCAACAGCCAGAGTTAAATTAGAATATAGCTAGTTTTTCTTTCAGTTCAGGAAACACCATTCTTTTAATCTTTTAATTTTCTTTCTATACAGCAAACATATTCACTGGGTATTAATCTTAAATGTATGCTCTATCCTCACCCTTTAAATGTTTCTACTTTCCTGAGTAACAAATCATGACCTTATGTTGGTATCTTAATGAAGTCAATTTGGCACTGTAGATATGGAAAGAATTAGACTTACCTACAATCCAGAGTAACTATGGGAGCACGTAAGAGACATTTACATCAATGTAGTTACGGCACCACCTAGTGAAAACCTGTGGGAAATTCATATTGCAATCCAGAGTAAATTGTTCTTACATCGGAGCAAGGACTCCCCATAGTTATTCTGGATTGCTCCCTTAGGTTCCTATGCATACCAGAAATGGATGGCAATACATGGAAGAAAATATTTCTATAGCAAGTGTTATTAATCTATGGAACTCCTTGCCAAAGGATGCAATAATGATGTCTGGCCTAAATATCTTGAGAAGGGGATTGGATAGATTACTAGAAGAAAAGTCCATGAGAGGTTACAAGCAGAGGTGGGCCCAGCCTGGCCCAACATCTGTTTCACCGGAAGTGGAAGGGCCAGGTTGGGTCAGGGGGTGGGGCTGGGGTCGGGGGTCGGGGCCAGGGAGGGTCAGGGGCAAGGCCAGGGAGGGCACGCCACCCACCCCAGCACACTGCAGATGCGGGTGGGTGGGGCGAGAGGCGGGCCCCAACCCTGGTGCACTACGTGTGCACTAAGGTTGGCGCATGCGCAGTGCTGTCCTGAAGCTGGGCGATCAGCATGTGCAGTGCACAGTGCAGCTGGCCAAACTGGTATGGCCAGTTTTTTGCCCCCCCCTCCCCCGTGGCTACCGGATTGGTAGCAGGGGCAGAATGGACAACCGGTTCGGGCGATCCGGCCCAAACTGGTCTGTGCCCACCTCTGGTTACAAGCTATGATGAGTACATGCAACTTCCTAGAATGCTAAAATGCAAGGAAGTTGCAACAGGTTGAAGGTCATTTGTTGTCTTGTGTGTTCCCTGAAGCCTCTGGTGGGCCATTGTGAGATGCAGGAAGCTGGACTAGATGGGCATTTGGCCTGATCTCATGGGACTATGTTCTTATGTGTAAAGATAAATATATATAGCTAGTGGTGGGATTCAAATAAATTAACAAAAGTTTCTATGTCCTAATAACCTAAATCAACAACAGGTTCTGTGTCCATAGAACAACAGGTTCTATGTCCCATTAGTAACCGGTTCTCAGAACCAGGCACTCATTAGCACAGGGTTCTATAGCCCACCACTGAAGCCCACCACTGTGTATGGCTCTATGTAAGGTCATCTATACCACCTCTGAGATCAGGTAGAAGCACATCTGGCATACTAACACAGAACACATCATAATATACTCACTGCTAAAGTCAAGAAACTAAAGGTGTTGATGGATTTTGTGAGTAGGACAGTAGATTCAAAGTGGAGAATAAGGAAATCCATACATAAAGGACTCTGAGACAAGCAATGCAGAACAGGAACATTGAGCAAAAAGCAGGACATCTGAGGGCATGCACAGGAGCCACAAGGCAGGAGAAAAATCGAAGCAGGAGGAATCAATTTTTTTCAAACAGCAGGAATCAATAGATCAGGATAATCAATGACTGAAGAATTATATTTCAATGGTAGAGGACATGCTGAGTGTGTAGAATACCACAGGTTCAATTTATGGTATCTCCAGGTCAGGCTGTAGAAGAAGGATTCCACCTGGAAGTATCTCCAGGTCAGGCTGTGGTTTCACCAGTTCAGGCTGTCTGAAATGCTATGATCAGCTTCAAATCTTAGCAGACAGTGCAGCCAGGTAAACCAATTGCCTCACCCCAGTATGGTAGGTTCCTAAGTCATGGTGATGTCTAGTCAAATGTAGCCTCAAGAACATGTGCCCCAGGTACTATGCCAAAGCGGTGCATGATGTCGTAACTGCACCTCATGTGCATGACCTCTAGTTACAGAAGTTACAGAAGTTTGTTTCATGCTTCCCACACCTTCTCGTTCAAAGGGGAGACCACATTGGAAGGATGGAGACCAAACAATCACCACTCTCTCCTGCAGGGAAAACTCAGAAGTAATGCCAAGACAGAGCACTACGCCTTGGAGACAAAGGCTGCAATCCTAATTTTCCTGGGAGTAGGCCTCATTTAATACAACAGGACTTACGTCTGAGTAGACATGCTTAGGATTGCACTGAAAGAGTTCTGGACAAGATGCCAAGCTGAAAAAGAGAAAATAGCTGGTGTATCCAAGACTGTTGGACTGCTCTAAGAAGGAACAAACCCGGATACTTCTTGGATGGGAGACCTGAAAGTTGATAAAATCTGTCATGAGACAACAGAGACAGAGATATCACTGTTTATAGCTCGGCCGACCTGAAGTCTCCTGCTGGAAGATTCCCTGACGCCAGATATGATGTTGACCAAGTTTTGAAGGATTCCACCTGGAAGAGTTCTATGAGCAGCACATAGAACAATTACCAACCTCGCAAGGTTGTTGTGAGGACTAAAAGGATAATAACCTATGTAAGCCATCTTGGGCTTACATGTTAGCATGATAAAGGCAGGGTATGTATAAATAAATAAATACATGCATTCATACATACATACATACATGCATACATACATACTCAGGATTATACTGTATCTATATTCTTTTCAACTAAATGTTCACAAAGGATAATGTGCAAACTACTATACTTTATTGGTGGAGATACAAGTCTAGATCCTTGCTAAGTGGGCAAGAGGCAATTTTTCAAGTGGGTTCCCCTCTTTTATTTAATAGGGGAAGAGTAACTGGCCCTCCTCTCTCCGGCAATGTCAGTTATATTGGTTTCTGCTGGTATTCTGTGACATCTTTTTAGATTGTGAGCCCTTTTGTGACAGGGACCCATTAGCAATTACTTTTTTTAATTTTCTTTGGAAACAGCTTTGTGAACTATTCTGCTGAAAAGCGGTATATAAATATAGTAGAAAGATAGATAGATGGATGGATGGATGGATAGATAGATAGATAGATAGATAGATAGATAGATAGCCTGCCGCTGAGTTTTTAGGGCAAGAGACCACCCTGAAACCAGCAGATGCAGTTCTGAGCCCCAATGCTTTCGAGTGCATGGTCTGTGAGCCTGATCTCTCTGGCTTGCCTGCTTAGGCCTCATGCATCTTTGGATGGGTGTGTTGCAGTAATGAACTCCTCAATGCTCTAGTGTCAATTTCAGGCATGACATAGACACAAAGGTACGGTACCTTTTTAAAGGTGGGAAATTATAGGTGTGCAAACTTCAAAGCTTTTTCTTCCCCCCCAGCAAGAGCTTTTGCTTTGATAAATGACAGCGTTGTTAATGATGATCTATTGCAAGGGCTAGGTTGAAAAACCAAAAGAACCCGTTCCTTTTTTTTCCCTCCAGTTTTTTTCTTTCACTTGAGCTAGTCATTGCCAGAGGGAGGCTGGTTAACAGCTGTTTAAGTACTGGTGAAACATCTCATTTATTAACTTGTCATCGCCTGTCATAAAAGTTTAGTCAAATACAAAGTGATGAAGTGATTGTGCACTTAAGTCAGAATAATTACCTTGTTACTAAAGCCGGCTTACTTCAGGTAGCTTTGTGGAGGCTGCACTTACTTTTGTTCTATCTATTCTGAAGCAAAGCAAGGATCAGCAAAGCAAGGATCAGTCCCTTTAGTGATGGGCAGCACAATCCTAAATTGTGCTGGAGTAGGCAGACTGGCTTGCCTGTGCTGAATCCAGAGCACATATTGGGGCTGCTGATACACTATTGCAGGAAGGGGAAGGGTTGTCTCCAGGGAAGGGGAGCCTTAATGCTAGAAGTTGTTCTTAATGGCCTGGGAGGCGAGGTGTGGATCCATCATAACTGTTGGATCTGATCCCCACCTCTCCGTCCTTGCCCTCCCATTCCCAGACTGAACCTTCCCCTACCTAAGAACACCCCCTTCTGCTTCCTTCCCGCCTTCTCCTGCCCTGTCCCCCCTTCCCAGGCTCTCTCTATGGTGTCCCTAGAGTCATTGACATCTGATTACTGTTTTTTAAAGATCTTCTTGTGACTGTTTTGATATTTTGTTTTAATTTCTTTTTTATTGTGATTTTATGATTTTCCATTTTTAATTATTATACATCACCTTGGGTCACTATAGGGAAGGACATATAAACTAACTAACTAACTAACTAACTAACTAACTAACTAACTAACTAACTAACTAACTAACTAACTAACTATGGCTGCAATCCAGAGCAAATTCAGCCTGCTCTGACCTAACTGCACTCTCCTAACTATTCTGTATCCAGAGCAGAAAGTTATGCTGAATCCAGAGAGTCAGGAAGCCTGGGCTGCCCTAACTGCTCCAGAGCATGCTAAGTAATTGACACAAGGGGAAGACTTGCTCCTGAGGAGACACCCCTCAGATCACACTGAACAAGGAACAGCTGTGGTCCTACAGTGGTGACATGACTCTGCACATCACCTGGTGCGGAAGTCTGTGCGTCATCCCTGGGGTGCGCACCCCCCCCCCCACCTGGACTTCACAGTCACCAAAGTTGGCACCTGCGCAGTTGTTTCTGAAGCCAACTGGCTTCAGAAAGAGTACTGCGCAGGCACCATCTCTGACACCTGCGCAGTACTTTTCTGAAGCCTTTTGGCTTCGGGGGAGACTGTGCAGGCGTCAGAGTTGGTGCCTGTGCAGTACTCTTTCTGAAGCCATTCGGCTGCCGCTCCGCCTCCTGAGTGAGGCCGAATGGCTGTGCAGAGGCGCGGACTTTCTCTGCTCTAAGGAAGTCTCCTCTGAAGCTGTTCGGCATGCTCAGTGTGTTTCTGCGCAGTGCACCTCAGATGGCCGTTCAGGCCTGCTCCTCAGACAAGTGGCAGCTTCTGGCTGCTGCTCTGCCTTGGAGCAGGCCTGAATGGGGGTGCTGACGCCTGGGGCCTGCCAAAGGACAGTCAAACTCCTCCGGCACACCACCCCATACGGAGCGCATCCCCAATGCAGCCCACACCAGCCGCACCAGTCTGGTGACGCCACTGGGTGCCTGCCTTATAAGGAGTCCCTGATGAGATGCCAGTACATTCTACAGTGAATACAAGGGGCTTCTTGGAGTGGCCTGCTGTATCCTGAGGTTTGTGGGCAGCCGTAGTTTGTTCCATATCCTGAGGTTGAGAGGAAGGGGTTGCAGCTAGGATGGCCAAGAACGCAGATTTTTGGTCAGCACTGCCATTCTTACTCGGGCCTTATCATGGACCCCTATGGGTCTACTCATTACTATACCTGCTCCTGAGGTGGTATAACTCTGAGGGCTGGAAGAGGGCATTTCTGCCTTGGAAACAGGCTCTGGATACAGAGTAACTGCTCTGCCCTAGGCAATGCTAAACATGCCCTCAACTTGCCTCTCCTGAGCTGCTTAGGCTGCCCCAGTTAGGGCAGAGCAGGTCCACCTCTCTTAGGGCACCCTATCTTGCCTTGCTCTGCCCTAAGCCTCCTTCAGAGTAACTGGGCTGGAGCATCTTGCAGTTGCTCCAACCTAGTGTTAGATAGGGCAACCTAAGGGCTCTTATGTGGACAGATTAGTTGCTCTGGATTGGGCTGTAACTAACTAACTAACTAACTAACTAACTAAGCAATCTTAACCCATTTAAACTGGCCTAACTCACCTGGAATATCATCCCGTGTTGGTGTGGGGAGGTCACCACATTTCTGTGCAGTGGTCTACCCCCCCAGGTGTGGGGCAGACATTCCTTATGGCACTTGTGTGACACCCCCTGGTCAGCACATGACTTATTCTGGGCTTATGCCATGCCTAAGTGGAGGTTAAGATTGCAGCATAACCAATATGGGCAACTCTTACTAGAAGATAAGGATATAATAATTAGCAAGAAATACTTTTAGAAATGTCTCTGTGTGTGTGTGTGTGTGTGTGCGCGCGCGCGCGCGCACGCAGGGGGGTGGAGGAAGAGGATTTTGTACATGAATGATCCATTGACAGAAAGATTTTTAAAAGTTTTTAACATATGGCACACTTTGAGAATCCCACTCTCTGTATGACTTCTGGTCTCGTCTTCCTGCATCCAAATTCATGAGTTTATTAATAAACTGACCCCAAAGGAATTAAGAAAAAGCAAGACAAAACTCAACCTTAATGCATAGCTGGAAACATTCCAAGAGGGAGAAAATGTTCTCGAGATTTAAACTCCTCCTTTTCCCTTGAGGATCTTCTAAGTTCTGTTGAAATTAAAACTGCAAATATTAATAATAATAAAAGCAGCCACCTTCCCATTTCTCCTGGCATGCTTGTATAGGTTGATAAGGGCTTTTCAGCCTATCTGAAATCCACATGGGACATGGCAAGGAGATTTGTTCAGCAATTAAGAATCCAGGGTTGTGCTGTAATTATAAATAAAGGAGAGCTTTAATTTGCATCTCTGACCCACATCACCATGTTGTTCACTTGCCAGCAGACCAAAGGCCTATGTTGCAAGTATACTTTATGGGACTACAGAAGACACTATTTTTATTGTCTCATCCATTGATTTTCTCTTTTAGTCCTTTGACCCATTCATGGTGGAGGGTCTGTGTCTGAACAAACTGTTTGAAATTCACAAGCCTAAACTAAATTGTAAGTATATACTGATATATATAGTAAATTGTTGGAATGAGAGTAACTTTGACTGAGAGTGTTTTGCAAGACAAGCAAATATTTACATAAATTTTAACTTGATATATGAGCAATGTTTTGATAAAAAAGGAAAAAATAGATCCGGCTGGGATATGTCCGGTTTTGGCACTCCACCAGCACTTGCTCAGCCTCTCCTGAGAGATCAGCCTATGAATGTCTACTCTGAACCAGGGGCTTCACTAGGGTTCGTGTCACCTGGTGCAGGAGGCCAGCATGTCACCCCCATACATTGGGTGGGACAACAATATGACTGGTGGGCATGGTTATGTGCCATTGCCCTGTCTCAACTGGTATTTTTAGCCATAAATTTTAATAGCATAAAGATATTTCAAAGTGGTTTGTTTCACTGCATTCTGCTGTAAATTACACATTCAAAGGTGTATCACATGATGGGATACATGTATGTATTTCTACAAACTATGATGTTAGCCATTTAGGTCACAAGGGCTGCCACCCCCTTTCTCATGCCCTAGTAACGTCCCTGACTGGGACCATTTTGGAAGTCTTGTCCTCTCCTGTACTGACCTTCCACTCCAGCCAGTGCATGCCTGCTTACTTGCCAGTAAACACAGCTGTGCAGTTCACATCCATTTTCAATGAATTTCAATGCAATCATCAGGGACCTTATTCTGGGGTAATTTGTGGGGCTATGTTAATTGGATCAGGGCAATTCTTGTGTCCATAGATTTCTCTCAGCCTGCCCTTTCCAATGAACTATGGCACGTTTGCCTACTCATGTCGACTTGCGAGTAAAGCTAGAATATGGGTCACTTTCACTTTCCATAGAGTTCAATGCATATTTTAGTTTTTTATTTTGGCCATAACCTTTGCTAGGAAGATGCTATTTCAAAACAAACTTTTGCGTTGGATTCTGCTCTTTGATACAAATCCAATGGTCTATAACATGTTGGGGTTTGACACACTACCATGAAATTGCAATTTTTAGGTCCCCATGTGCGCGTCACCCCCCCCCGGCACATCACCCTGTGTGGACTGCACCACCCACACCACCCCAGTGATGCCTCTGCTCTGAAGTAAGCCTATTATAGTCAGTGGGGTTTACTCCTATGTAAGGGGCAATGAAACGGAGCCTAAGAGACCTAGAGCACAAGCCTAACCATATCTAATCAAAAGTAAGCGCCATTGTGTTCAGTGAGTCTTACTCTCAGGAAATTGTCTTTAGGATTGCAGCCTTAGTCTTGCATGTTTACCCTAAAGTAACCGCTATTATAATCAGTGGGGCTCACTCCTCTATAAGGGGCAGATTGCAGCCTAAGAGACCTAAGAGACTATGTACAGGTAAATTGGTTTTATTTTATATTTTGTATTTTCTTTATTTTTTTAATTATATGACTATTGTAATAATTTTTATATGAATATTTTGGGGTTTTGGAACAAATTGTCTGAGTGTCCTCTTCCACTTCTTCCCTTCTTCCACTAAATATGAAAAGAGGGAACAAACAGAGGAGGAAGTATGTAGGAGAGGGTGGTGCTAGTGCACGAGAAGCTCTAGTTCAGGGGACATGGAACTTTTTTACCTTTTACCCCAAAATATATTTAGATACGCCAGCGTTACCCCCTTGATTTGAAGGAAGGAAATAATATATTATTAATATAGTGTACTGTTTCAGGTCCTTGTACACTGCAGTACTGTAACACACACACAGCTAGGCATGCATATAAAATCTATAGATTCTATATGCAATGAAATGAAATTCCTGGGGTAACGGATGATCATGCTGCCGAGACACAGCCAGGCAAGCATATAGATTCATATGCATGCCTGGCTGTGTCTTGGCAGCATGAGACACAGGAATTCCATTACCGCCAGGAATTTCATTTTTACCCCATTTGGGGTAATTTACCCCTGTTCCTTGACCACTGTTCTAGCTGATCCCTCTTCTCTCCTCCACATCACTGTGAGGGATGTGTTGAGACCATATTGAGAAAATATGGTCTAGCTAGTTGAGACCATATTGAGAAAAGGCCACTGACTGGCTACAATTCTATATAGACTTCCCTGGGAATAAGCCAGCGGTGGGCTCCAGCAGGTTCGCACCTACTCTGTAGAACTGGTTGTTAACAAGAGATAGGACCTATAAAGTTTAAAAATAGCCATTTAAAAGCAGCTGCCAGTTGGGCATAGTACCGGTTGTTAATTTCTTTGAATCCCATCACTGGAGTAAGCCTCATTATGTAACTTATGTCTGAGTAAACATGCATAGGATTAGGCTGTAAGGGTGCAGTCCTAACCTAGGCTGGCACAACTCAGCAGTATTCCCATTCCTGTCTGAGATGTCACATCAAATGTTGCCTCCCCTTCCATTGTAAACTGCCCTGCAATGCCAGATGCCAGTTGTCTAACTCTGGATTCAAAACAGAAGAGAAGAGTTATTAAAAATGTTGTGCTGGAAGGTCTTCATGCTTTTGTTTCCCCTCTAGTCCGATATTCTGTTGTCCACACTACTTCTTCATTGCCCTCTTCTTTTTTACATCTAGGAGGCAAGTTGACCAACAGATGTGAATGGAAAGAGAGGCAGGTGTCCCCCCTCCACATTGCCGCCTGAAGTTAGGCTATAACCCAATGCACATTTTTTTTTTCTGAGAGCAGGCCCCACTGCATGCAATGGGACTTATCTCTGAGTAGACCTGCATAGGATTAGACTGACAGTCAACCTCATGGATAGAGCCCACCCTTGTTTTGTGGTCTTGATGCCATAAGAAACACAAAATTGTAGGGTACAAGAGTCTGTCTTAATCTACAGTGTGTTTTTATGCATTGTGTATTTTGGTGGTACTGTGCTAGGGTGCCCATATAGAATGTTGGATAGAGTGCCTCTGCTCTTAAGCAATGCATAGCAGGGGAAATTTAGGCAAGTGATGCTTTTTAAAGTCTTCTATGCTGAGCTACACTTGCCTAAATTCCCTCTTCTATGCAATCATTAAAGGTAGAGACACTGCCCTCCCTTCTATAAGGTCACCATGTACTGTATGGACTATCCCAAGAAATCCAAGAACAAAATTTGTGACTTTAATAATATATTAGATGCTCCCTGTGATAAAGTTATTTTTTTTAATTTGCTGAGCTTGCTTAACACATAAAAGAAGTGAAAAGTAGAGTTTGTTTCACTTTTATTGTTTCTGCATCAATTGACATTTGCAAAGATATAACCTTTTGTGTTGTAGATTACACATTTCAAATTGTGATCTTGTATTTAATACTTTAGTGTACTATATACTACTGGTAGTATAGTATTTGAAGATTATGTATGCGAAGGGCACTCAAAAATAGCACTAATGAATTTGACCTTCCCTTCCCCTGACTGAGCCCTAATTTGTCTTCTGGGTGTGTTGTGAAATTAGCCCTCTTGGAACTCCTGCACTGATTTTGCCTGTACAAAACAACCTTGGGAACTAAGAAATAATTGACTGGGATTCAGGGTATAAACTATTTTGGAAAATAGTCCTTAAAATTAGTACTGCATAATTTTGTCAATTATTTGACAATGAATGAATTTATTAGGAAAAACTGCTCAATGAATTTATTAGGAAAAACTGCTTCCAAACAACTTAGCAAGAGATTATTATTACTACAGTAAAACCGTGGATTGGGAGCATTTTGAATTGAGAGTATTTTGCAAGACAAGCATACATTTCTAATAAATTTTCATATGATATACAAGCAATGTCTTGATAAACAAGCAAAAAATAGTCCCAGCTAGGATATGACCAGTTTCAGCTCTCTGCCAACTCAGCCTCTCCTGAGAGATCAGCCTATGAATGTCTACTCTGAAGTAACCCTACTACAGTCAGCTTATTACAGACCAACGGTGTCACTAGGGTTTGCATGACCCTAGGTGTCACTAGGGTTTGCATGGGAGGCCAACACATCACTGCCAAGCACAGGTTAGACCCCCTCCCACGCAGTGGTCAGGGCAGAGCCCTGGGTCATGGATGCGGTGATGCACCATTTGCCCTGTTCTCACTGTTGAGAGTTTTTTTTTTGCTATATCATTTGATATAATAGAGATATTTCAACATGGTTTATTTCATTGCATCCTGCATGAAATCATACATAGAATAATATATTTGAAAATACCAAGATTTTTAAAAGTTGGGCCAGTACTGATGTCAAAGTACTCTCTCCACTTGGGAGCCTACCCTGCCCAGAATGTATTTTTTTAGCTCTGTATTTTCAATGGTAGTTGAGCTAGTTGAGCTAGATGCTACATGAACTACCTGATATTGGTGCACAACCCACATATTGGGCCACAACGCACAGTTTGAGAAATTTTCCTCTAAAGCTTTCCTGAGAACAAGCCTCAATGAAGGAAATTTGACTTACTTCCAGGTGGATGTGCACAGTATTGTGTTGTAAATAATGTACCTGTTGTAAGTCATATAGGACACATAACACGCATGTATGGTAATATCCAGGTGTATTACTTTATGTAGTTTTTATTTATATGGAAATTATTTATTTATAACAATTTATGAAGCATTATTTAGTTTTTTGGACAGATAGAACTGCATGGCTCAGCCACAAGCATAATTGTTGAGTATGGTTAAAGTCAAGGTGACCATATGACCAGAATTTTCCAGATTTGTCTTCCTTTTTACCTTCTACCCTCAGGTGTCCTCCAAAAGGGCTTCACTGTCCTCTATTTTAGCTTCATTTTGTAATTTTGTAATGGTGGGAATGGTACCCCATCATGTAATATGTCATTGGATTTCTATTTAAGATCAGAATCCAATGCAAAAATCAGTTTTGAAATATCTCTTTCATATCAAAGGTCATGGCCAAAAAATTTATATAAAAATATAAATATAAAAATATAAAAAATATGCATTGAGCTCTATGGGAAAGTGAAAGTGCCCAAAATTGCAGCTTTCCTCGTGAGTAGGCAAATGAGCCATTGTCTGGCAGAAAGGCCAGTCTGAGAGGAATCCAAGGCCTTGTCCATCTTTGAGGTTTGGGCATCTGGTCACCTGGGCTAAAGTATGAACTTGAATGGATTTTTTTACTGTTACTGTGTATTGGTGAGATAAATACATGAATAAAAAAGGGTACTCAGCTGCATTCCTACAAGGGTGGTGGGTTGTTTTACTGGGACAATACTTAACATCTGCCGGGAAATTGTCACCAGAATAATATTTGGTTTGCTGTTGAAAGCTTCTCAGTTCTCACTTTGCATAGGAGCAAAGGTAGAGCGAGGATGATGAGTGAAGGAGCCCCAGATCCTTCCTCTCTCTGTCAACAGCAAATAACGGGTGTGGTATGAGCCTGAAGGACAACTTTGTCAGGCTGGTGATGTGGAAATAGCACAGCTTGTCAAGTGGCTTTGCCGGCAGCAGCAAGGCAGGTGAGATTAGTGGGTATTGTCTTACCTGTCAACAGCCTCTTCAAGGCCGGTTCCCGTCAACTGGGTGGAGGTGTGAGAAGGATTCTCTCTTGATCCCACCCAGGGTTGTGGGAAAGAGTTCGACACAAACGGAGATGATAATATTTTCCTTGGCACCCAATGTAGCAAGGAAACACTGCTGTCCTAAATTAGATCAGTTGTACATACACGCACACACATGCAGGATTGACCCTGTTCTGCTGAGATCTTACCAAGTCAACCTAGCCAGAAACATAGAGCACAATCCTAGCCATGTCTACTCAAAAGTAAGCCCCATTGTGTTCAATGGGTCTCACTCCCAGGAAAGTGTCTTTAGAGTTGCAGCCATGATCAAGTGTTTGTAAAACATCTGATGTATTTAGTCGTGAAGATGACATGTTGGGATTCACATAATATCTTCCCACCACAAATTCCTGGGGAATCCATTCCAGGTTCCTCCATGAAAATGGAAACTGTGGATATGGGAAAACCTATTTTTGTGCCCCCCATGCACCTCTTCCACACGCGTTAATGCTGATTTGGAGCATTCCACAAATAAAATGTTTCTTCCTTTTAGAGCAGTGGTTCTCAATCTTCCTAACACCATGACCCCTTTATAAGTTCCTCATGTTGTGGGGACCCCCAACCATAAAATTATTTTCGTTGCTACTTTATAACTGTAATTTTGCTACTGTTATGAATCATAATGTAAATATCCGATATGCAGGATGTATTTTCAAATGAAAATACAAATGAAATGTGTGTTCTATGCACACATTGAACACAATGGGATTTATTTCAGAGTAGGCATGCATAGGATTGGGCTCTGAGGCTGTCAGTCAGCCCCAGTGAGTGCGCAGCTACAGCCAGAGGTCTGGCAAGCCTGACTTGGCCCCCTGCACCAGGGGTCTTTAGGCGACCCCCAGGAAAGCTCTAGGCGACCCCCAAAGGGGTCCCGACCCCCACTTTGAGAAATACTGTTTTAGAGCAACTAGAATCAACAGTTAACAGTTACCTTTCTGCTTCCTGTTAGCCCCAGATCTAGTCCAGAGAAAGACAAAATTGTGGCCTCAGTTCCTCAAAAAAGCAGTCCTCTTTGGATCAGAGCTCATTGTTCTGCCTCTGCACCACAAGTATTCAGAATAGACCTGGGCACCAGGATGATCTGGGCATTCACATCTCTTGCCTGGCATCCTAGGAGGCTGTACAACAGGATAGGACTCACTGCTCAGAGTGTTGCGGTGCCCACAGCTACTCCACATACACATGGCACAAGGCAGAATGGTAAGCTCTACTCACAGAGCAGAGGGATTTTCTCAAACCCTGGATCAGGGTTTGGAAAGTCCTGATCTAATCTTTTCAAGCATTCAGACTGCCTGCAGCCTGATTTTATATAGAATGACATTATATGTCATGACATTAAATGTCATACTAAAGGCTTGAATGATTATAGCAACCTGTAAAAGGAAGAAATTTGCTTTATGGTAAGCAATTAAACAATGTAAACAAACATGGTGGGGTGCAGGTGTGGATACAGGGTGACCATATGAACAGAAATATCCCAGTTTGTTCTCTTTTTTTAGCCTCCTGTTCAGATGTACTCCAAAAAGGCTTCATTGTCCTCCATTTTGGCTTCATTTTGGAATTTTGCAATGGTGTACCATCATATCATATGTCATTGGATTCGTATTGAAGATTAGAAACCAATGCAGCAATTGGTTTTGAAAATATCTCCTTCCTATCAAACGTTATAGCCAAAAAACTAAAAATAAAAAATATGCATTGAGCTCAATGGGAAAGTGAAAGTGTCCAATATTTTGGCTTTACTCATGAATAGGCAAACATACCACTATCCACCAGAAAAGCCAGGCTGAGAGGAATCCAAGACCTTGTCTTCTGTTTGAGGTTTGGGCATCTGGTCACCCTGTGTGGATACTAGGTCCATAGATACAGAAGAAGGCTGCCTGCATATTATACTCAGGATGTCCATATAGAATGCATCCTATACCTTTATGTATTCTGTAGAAGAGGGAATTTAGGCAGGTGCTGCTTTTTAAACCCCTCCATATTAAGCTAAACATTCAAAAAGGAAGCAGAGAAGAACAGAAGTTGAAGTGTGGAGGGCAAGAAACTGGTTGTCCATAACAAATTTTTGATGATACTCCAGTTGTTGCGATGGGGTTTTTCATTCTTAAAAAATACATTACTGCACGAAGGGTTTGTTGTGGAGGCCATCACTTGATGAGGAGGAAATACCATTCCAATTCAAAATTATTGCTCAAAGCTGGTCAAGCAGAGAAGGGATGCTGTTACTTTATGAGGCAAACATACAGATTTATAAACTGAGATTTTCTCTGCATGATTAGCCACTGTGTAAACTGTTTGGGCAGACAATGGTCATCTATCTGAGCAGCACCCTTTGTGATCAGGATACATAACAACATGAGATGGGATATGATAAGCTGATATAAGAAATTTGATATGAGAAACTGAGCATGCCAAATTTTCATAGATTAGCAATAGTTCACAACTATTGTTTGCAGAGGTATTAAATCCAGAGTAACTACAGGTAGTCCTTGCTCTGGTGTAAGAACAACTTACTCTGGATTCCAATGTGAATTTCCCATAGCTTTTCACTAGGTGGTGCAGTAACTACAGGTGCACGTAAAGTCTCTTACATGCTCCCATAGTTACTCTGGATATAACAACATTAACCAGTCTGCCAATATCTACTAGTAGTAACAACCCAAGGCATTGCTTATGAAAGTACAATGGAAGAACAACATTCAAGAGTAAATAATTCCAGCATCTCAACTGCCACAACTACCTCTCTTCTCAATTGCCCCCTCACCCAGCCCCTTTTCATCCTGGCCTGTTATCAGTAGACAGTTGCAATGTTGACAGTTTATCCCCTCAGCCTGCTTGATTGACACAGAATGTTGGCCAGAAGATGCGGACACCTTTACTCACAGGTTAAGGCTTTTACGTAGAAAAGAATTTATGACATGGAATCCTAAGACACAAAGCAGGAGACAGAGCTGGCCCAACCATTAAGATGATTGAAGCTGTCAATCACCTCTGATTAGGGTTGCCACGCGCAAGCGGTTAAGACGCTGTGCCTGTTAACCAGCAGGCCAGGGTTCGAGAACTGGGTTGGCCCCACAAGACAGGGTGAGCTCCTGTCCTTAGCCCAGCTCTGCGACGCCAGCTGGATCCAATTGTATTGGCTCTGCCTTTCCATTGGACTAATTCAGTGGCGTGGAGAGGGGGATTTGCTGCTTGGGTAACAGCCTATCCTCCATAACAATCCAACCCAGGCTTTCGTGCTTTGCATGCAGCATATGCAGTGCCAAGCACGATACCATAGTCTTTCTAGACTGACGGAGGCCTGCTTTTTAATTCTCTTTCACAAAATCGGGACAGGACCTTCTGTCCCATTTTCCAGCACAATCCCCAAAAATAAAGACTGTCCCCATATGGCAACCCTACCTCAAATGATAGACTGGCAAGGATGGCAAGATAGATGGCAAGGATGGGGGGAAAATCATTTACCTCCACCCCAGTGACCAGTACCTTTTGGTGAATTTAAGCACTCTATTATTTCTTACCAAATTTAAAACTATCACATACAATTTTTACATATAATTTATTAATTCTAAGAAGCCTACATGCTGCCTGCTCACAAGGATAAAGAGAACAATGATTCCCCTCCCCCCCCCCCCCCCCCCAGAATGCAAGGCTAAAAAAGAGGACATGTCCAGAAAAAAGAGCACGTATGGTTACCCTGGAAAAAAAAGAATTAATTAACATTTCAGATTTACATAAATGAATGCATTAGAGAAAGAACTTCTAGGAATCGTCGTTCTAAAATGTGAGTCACAGTGTTAGAAAGACTGAGAACCACTGATTATACCCAAACACCTGTGGAAGCCAGTTTTTGCTTGAGGATCAGATGGACATCTTTCAATGAAGGGTATTTAAGGACAACGCCCTTCATTTGCAGGAACATTTCTTAGCATGGTTTCCATGTCGGTGGAAAAACTGAGCCAGCCCTATAACACTCTCCACGCATTTGTCTATCAAATGAAGATCTGATTTGCAAGCACTTGACCCTGATTTTGAATGCACAGAGAACTCCGTTCTTGGAAAAGAGCTGGAATGGTGGGAGGGCAAATCCACCACCAAAACAAAGCATGTGGTTTTTGTAACGGCAGCGTCAAACATTTCTGGAGATCCTTTTGGCTGGCATGCCATATCTAATTACATCAGTCGGATCACATTATGCCACTGATAGGATCTAATATGAAGTGATGGATGTGAGTGAAACTGGATAGACTTAAAGAGTGACACCATGGGGATTTTTTTTCCACTCTCTTATGAGATCTGAATTTTTAAAAGAAGCATTTTTTTTACCCAAGTGCAATTTACCTTGGGTAGTGGTGTTCCTCAATATGTTGATGGTCCAGAAGAGCCAATGAAAACCTGGAGAAGAGGCACATCAATGTTTATGTTTATCAATGTTTATGAGCTAAGACAGCACTTTACCAAGTCCAGTGGTATTCAATGTGGGGTCAAGATTCAGTTGGGGTTTGCAACCTTGGTCAGGGGGACTGCATAACGGTGGGATCTACCATCTTGGAATCTGGTACTAGGCTTTCCTAAAAATCTCATTGAACACAATGGAACTTACTTCTGAGTAGACATGAAGGAGCTCTGTGATCTCAGTGATGTCACATCCTGGTAAGTTTGACAAGGGGTCCTAGACAGATTGTTTTCAAAGGGGATCCTGGGGGGAAATGCCCAAATACCACTGATCTAGAAAACCGTGACCAGTGGTCTTTAAAGTGCAATTGCACAGTTTTGCTTAGATAATAGATATCATAGCAATTGCACATCTCTTTCCATTTGGTTTCATTCATTGACAAATTCAACTGTCAAATTTAAGGACTACCATAAGTATAATTCATGTTGTGTTTAATATCTCTGTAAATCTGAGTTGTTGGCTGCCCATTTGGTTCTTAGTGAATAGGGTTGCCATATGTTCTGGAAAACTGGGACTGTTCCAGATTTCAGAGATTGCATTCACATACTGACAATTTTGACAGGAGTCCTCTCCACATTTTGTGAAAGAGAATTATGGCAACCCTGTGAGTGGAGGGCCACATTTTTAGCATGGTTTATTTTTTGTAACACCTCTGCAATATGTAGAAGGAAAAACAGAAACCCAGGGTTTATGGTTGGAGTGCTGGACACAGCAGACAGAGACTTTAGCTGCAATCCTAATCTCCATTTAGGCTGGCCTAAACTCTAACATAAGTCCTGTGCTGGCCTAGGGGTGTCACCAAAGTGCTGTAAGACACTTCTGCACCACTCCTGGGAAAGGGAGGCTGGTGCCATCCCAGGGGAGGAGGAACTTGGAAGTGGGGGAAAAGGGTGAGGGGGAAGTGAGGTAGTAGGAAACAAGGGGTAGAGGAAAGGGGTGAGGGAAGTGGCATAGCTACAGGATGGTGGATGAGTCAGGGAGAAAAGCGTGCCAGGCAGGGTGACTATGTTATAACGAAAAAAGAGGACAAGGGCTTGATGTTCCTGCATATGTACCAGCTTGATGATATCACTTTCATCCAGATCATCACTTCCAGTGGATCCCAACAGACTCATTCTAAAAAGTGGGTACGGAATTTTTAGGCACCACTAGCCTAAATATTTCAAAGGAAGATCAATTCACCCAAGCTTTCAGAGGAGCTCAGCATTGACCCAGAAGTGGAACCAGGACATGATGGAAAGTAAGATTCAATTTCCCTGTTGCTGCAATGCTGCTGGCAAGTGCCTGATGAGCACATTGGAGATGGGACTACAGGCCTCTACTCGCTCCTCTTCCTACACTCATCTAAAGCAGACAAGGCAGGGGGAGAGGAGAGGAAGGTGTGTTTGACAGCTGAAGAAAAGGGTGCGACAGCCGGAGCTGTGATCACTCAACAGAGCAGCCTGTCAACTTCCCTTATTGAGTTGTACTTGAAGGGCTGAATAGGAAACAGACCGGGATGCTTTTGAAGTCAAATTTCTTTGTTGTGATTCCGTCGTTGCAAAGCCGACGGAAATCTGGCAGGGCAATAATTGTTGTTGGTGCAATGTTTTCTATGCAGACACATTGTTGGGCGCCAGAAGGAGGGGGAAGGAGGAGGGGAAGGAGAGAGGCAGAAAAAGAGGGCAAAACAGCTCCAAATGTTAGATTTCAGCAGAGAGTTTTGCCAGGTTGTGACACAACAATTCTCCACGCCTTGGTTGCGTTTACATTTTTGGGGAGTTTTGTTGGGAGTAGATAGAACAGCACTTGTGACTTCAGTGATGCATGTGATGCTAGCCTTGATGTGATGACTTCATGTGATGCTAGCCCTTGGTTACAAGCTTGGGATTGTCTCAGAAGTACCTGGATGTGCCCTATTGGAAACCTAATGTTGGATACGATGATCAGATCCAACAAAAATGGTCTTATATTCCAGATGGGAGTCATAGAATCATAGAATCCTAGAGTTGGAAGGTCCCAGAAGGTCACCTAGTCCAACCCCTGCCTGTAGCAGGAAATCCTCTTAGACTTAGAGCATCTCTGATAGGAGCTCGTGGAGCCTTTGCTTGTTCACCACCTCCCTTGGCAATTTGTTCCACTGTCAAACCACCCTCACTGTCAGAACTTTTTCCATATATCCAACTGGAACCTCCTTTCTTGCGGTTTGTACCCATTGGTTTTAGTTCTGCCTTCAAAAGCAGCTATGAACAAATGAGCCCCTTCCTCCATATGACAGTCCTTCAGGTATCTGAAGAGTTTGATCAGGTCTCCCCTCTGTTTTCTCTTTTCCAGGCTGAACATTCCAAATTCCCCCAACCTTTCCTTGTAGGGCTTCCCTTCCATCCCACTGATCGTTCTTGTCCCTCTTCTCTGGACTTGCTCCAGGTTTGGATGCATCTTTTTTAAACTGAGGTGTCCAGAAATGAATGCAGTACTCAATATGAGGTCTAACCAATGCAGATTAAAGAGGAACTGTAACTTCTTGTGACTTGGAAGCTACATGCACCTCTGCTGAACTGGGTGTCCACTTGCCACTTGAGAAAAAGGAGAATATAAATTAATTAAATGAATGCGATAAGACTTTGGATCACATCAAATGCTAAAAAATTATGCATGGTTTAGAGCAGGCCTCCATCAGTCTTGAAAGACTATGGTATCATGCTCAGCACTGCATATGCTGCATGCAAAGCACGAAAGCCTGGGTTAGATTGTTATGGAGGATAGGCTGTTACCCAAGCAGCAAATTCCCCCTCTCCACGCCACTGAATTAGTCCAGAGGAAAGGCAGAGCCAATACGATTGGCATCATAGAGCTGGGCAAAGGACAGGAGCTCACCCTGTCTTGTGGGGCCGACCCGGGTCTCGAACCCTGGCCTGCTGGTTAACAGGCACAGTGTCTTAACACTTGCGCCACCCACAGCTCCAGGTTTAGAGCAGTGCTATTGAAACTGGGGTGTAACAATCTCCCAGTTTGTGTAAAAAGTCCCCCACTCCCTTTAAGGAGCAAGTGAAGGGGCAGAGCAGCAATGTGATCCCCAGGGTTGCACCGCCGCAGGGGAAGGGGGCATATTTTTAAACTTAACAGAGGTGCTGTTAGGGCCTGGGATGTGTGTGAGGAGTTCTGGGGAGTCTTGCAGAGTGCTTGCAGGATTTCTTTGCAGCTTGAAACTAGTGAAACTAGTGAAACTAGTGAACATTTCTTTGCAGCTTGAAACTAGTGAAATCATGTTTAAACCATATGTCTCACTTCTGATTTATATGATATTGCACTTTCAATATTAGTTATCTGATCTTGCCATCACCCTTGCACACCACATCAAAAATCAGATCACAAGTCACAGTGGGCTCGGACCAACAGTTTGGGAACCACTGATGTAGATTCTTTTTAAGACTATCATGGTGGCCATTTCATCTATAAGCTTTTGTTTTTTGGTTTTGCAAAAAAAAAAAAAAAGTTAAAAATCTGAGGATATTTTCTTCTCTGCCAAAATGCACTGTTTTAGCAACATACACAACCTTGCCATTTTGGAACTCACAACCTGTGTACGGTAATCCCTCCAGAGGTAGTCAACATTTTTAACTTGGTATCATGCCTCCTTGACCTTCAAGGTCGGTGGTTATTGACATTTTGCTCAACCGAGTCAATATTAACTTCTCAGCCAATGGATAACAAATAGTAAGAGGGAGAAAAAAGAATAGCAGTGTACAGTTAATATTGATTTATGATTATTTGAATCCTTTGCAAGACTTTCCCACGCACAAGCCAACTTTCAACAAGCAGGGATTAAACACTTAGTGCCAAGAGGTGAAACAAATAGGGAAGTTGGTCTGTTCCAAGGTCACAGATACGGGGTGCAATCCCTACCAGTTTAGGCTGGCACAATTTAATCTATCTCCCTGTTCCCATGTGAGGTGTGAGGAGGCCAGTGCATGTCAGTGCACTTGCCTAAACCCCCTAAGAGTGGTACAGAAGTGCCTTATGGCACTTTTGTGACACTTGCAGGCCAGCACGGGATTTGAGCCAGAACTTGTGAGGACTAAATGGCGGTTATGATTGCAGCCACAGTCATATAGGTGATTGAAAGCACCTATCTATGAATGCCCTTATATGTGGTTAGGTTGCATGACGGCCTTAGTGTTGGTTCATGTGGCTTGAAATGGGACTATAGTGCAATATTGCAATGTGTCCTTTGCTTGTAATAAGTTTTAGGTGATATTTTTCACTATTCCACTTAAGCTTACAGTGGCATCAGTAGGGTTTGCATCACACTGTGCGGAAGGCCAGTGTGTCACCCACATGAACTGCGTTTTGGAGGTCTCTAAGCACCCTTGTCAAGGCACGGTACTTTTCAGTTCTGCCATAAGTATGCCACCCTAGGGGCATCTTTGTGGAGCTTGAAGTGGGTTAATCTCATTGGCATGACAACAATTTTGCCAGGGGATACAAATTTTCTTTGGGCCCCTTCTAAAGGAGGTAGGGAAGGGCTCAAAGGGGAGGGGTGAAACTGAGTAGGGGAAGTTCAAGGTTGACACGAACCAGAAAAGTCTTTGGAGCCATGGTCTCCTGGGCTTCTCAACGCAGAGTCCAAGTCTACCCACCTGCACTGTGTTGACAATTAGTTAATATGGAAAACCAAACGTGCTCCTAAGGGTGCAGTCCTAATCTAGGGTGGCACAACTCACTGGTCTTCCTATTCCTGTAGTGATGTAGGGAGACAAGCACATGTCTGTGCACTGGCCTAACCCCAGAAGTGTCGCTTTTGTGACTTTCCCAAGTCAGCAAAGGACTTGTGCTGGAGCTTAGGCTGACTTTACAGGAGGTTAGGATTGTAGCCTCAGTCTTTCTAAAATCTTTTGAATATACAACGTCATTGCAGAGAGCAACCAACACAGAATTTAGGCTCACACTAGAATGGAAAGTGGATGCACCAAAACAGACTCCTGCAGCAGCTGTAGTACCACAGCTGTTCTAAGGTCCCATACACAAATTGCATTACAAGCAAAGAGCTATTGCAGAAAGCCAGTTTCCTTCCAGATTTGACACTATATTGTCACATATGCATTCCCCAGCCCAGCAGATATGGCTTGCAGAAGCTGCTGGCACTGCGTACTCAGTATTCCCACATAGAGAACTTGAGTGAGATCAGAAGATGTACTATCCAGAAAATTCCTGGGCACGCTTTTTGACCTCGAGCATAGATATGAATTACACCATTTACCCCTCTTTCCCCAATGGGGAGGGCAAGAGAAGGCATATTTTCCCACTGTTTCTAAAAACTGCTACTGGTGAGCATGGAGTTAGCAGGAACCCACCTTGCCAGTGGAGAAGTCAAGGTACTGCTTTGTCTGAGATGCCCAGTGACCTGGTGCCCCCATCCACCTATGACAAAAAGAAAGGTTTTCCTCTTTTAATCCAGCCATTGCTGTACCCACTACAGAGCCAGACAACTTTGGCTATGAATCTCACTCTCGTTTTTTCCTCCCTTCCTCCCGTCCTTGATGTCAGGATGTTTCAAAAACTCCAAATCAATTTGAAGCCTCCCGATTTTCAGCCAAGGAAGCAACGTGCTGATAGGGTCAAAAGGCCTGTCGCCAATATGGATCATAGAATTTGACATATTAATTCAAGCTGTCAGAACCAATATGTGTAACTGTTTTGCAGAGGCACAGACCTCGCTTTCTCAAAACCAGGGATAAGGATAACATTTCACAGATTCCTATGAAACCCAATGGGGGGCACACGTGACCTGTGAGTGCCCTTCCTCTGAGAGAGAGAGAGAGAGAGAGAGAGAGAGAGAGAGAGAGAGAGAGAGAGAGAGAGAGAGAATTTCAAAGCAGCAAATATTAATTAGCTTAATGAATGTGATAGAATCTGTCTCATTTCGCACAACCCTCCCTTAAAAAATTCTTTGCATTGGTTAACAACAATATCGGTGTTCCTTTCCCTCCCCAAGTTCCGCAGCTCCCGTGCTGGCATAAGAGCTCGTCTGCAAAGTGGCAGGAAATACATTTGTTATTGGGAACCCTTTGATATTCGGCATGTGAAATGTCGGCAAGTGGAAGCGGTTTAGGCATCTGGCAGGAAATTACCATGAATCCTGTTTCCTTAACAGCTTCATAGACGGGCACACACATTGAGATCCAGACGTGAACACACACACACACACACACACACACACACACACACACACACACACACACACACACACACCTTTTCCCAGACAGTCACAATCAAAGGCAGAAATGGGAAGTTGTTTTTTAGAGAGACTTCTATGGAGTTGTCTTCTATGAAGTCATACCATTGGTCCATCAAGGTCAGTATAGGCCATTATAGTATAAGTCAGAATAATCGGTCCTCAAAGGTTTTGGATAGGAATCTTCCAGCTCTACCTCTATGGAGTCTAGTCCATCCAGGTCAACACAGGCTGGTCAACAAACTCAAGTGTTTCTTATAGGGATCATTCCCAGCTTTACTTCTAAGGAGTCAGACTAGTGGCCCATCAAGTTTAGTATGGGTAATGGCTCTCAAGGGTTTTGGACAGGGATCTTCCCCAAGCTCTACCTGGAAGTGTTGCAGGGAATTGAAACTGGGAACATCTGCAAGCGACAAATGTGCTCTACCACAGAGTGAAGATGCCCTTGCCAAACTGGACTAAAATGTTGGACTAAAATGGGACGATTGTATTCCTAACTTGCATCCCATATGGTCATGCCAACCTATGTTATCCAGGGTTCTGCAGGGTTCTGCAGGGTTTCTGGAATTCACAGCCACAGGATCTGGTGATGGCTAATTGATGGCTACCTGGGCTACTTGGGATGGCCCATCAGAGATGGGATGGTCACTAGCCAGTTTGATCCCTGCACTGTCAGTGGTGTAGTGTATCCAATGTAGCACCAGAAGCCGGACAAGGGTGACATAGGGCTAGGGTTGCCATAATTTTCTTCTACAAAGTCCCCTCTGTCCCATTTGCCAGTATGTGAACATAATCCCCCCAAATCGGGATTGTCTCTGTTTTTCAGGACATATGGCAACCCTACATAGGATTGCAAGACTTTGCTCCAGAATGTCCAGCAACTTAGAACTTCGGCCAATAGATTCAAGAGTTTTAAACAAAGATTCAACAAACCATAGAACCATAGGGTTGGAAGGGACCTAATTGGTTTTCAAGTCCAACCACCTCCCTTTGCAGGAGATCCACATAGAGTAGGTACTAGTTATGATGACTACATGGAAACTCCTTTTCAGAGGCAGCATGCGACTGAATCTCAGAAGATAGGTAGAATCCCAGAAAATACTGTAGATAGATAGGTAGATAGAAGTGGAGGCTATTATTTATTCCCTGTTTATGAGTTCTTGGAGGCTGCCAAATGTAAGAAGAAAGATTCATGAATAGATGGATTTTTGGACACTTCGTTTATCAGTGTTACATCATCCCAGTTCTTGGACTCTTTAGACAGTGACACTGAGAGGGCCCACATCGTTGCAAGTTGGTCTGCTGAATGTATCTTGAATTGTCCAAGCCTACCAAGGCTCAGTCTGAAGAAGACCAAACTTTAGGGAAGAGCTCTTGATGCTTCTGAAAAGGCAGGCTCAGCTCTGCCTTTTCACCAAAGCTCTTCTGTCTCTGGTAGGCAGATCACACTTGGAGTCCAAACTGAAATATCATAGCAATAGATGGCAAGCCTAACTCTTGATGGACAGGCTTGGTTCTGTCACTTTTCAAAGCAACATCTGCAGCACCTTGGTGCTGTTCCTGGTGTTGAAGAATCTAAGCTTAAGAACATAAGAAGAGCCTCCACCGGATCAGGCCAAAGTCCCATCTAGTCCAGCCTATCACACAATGGCTCACCAGATGCTTCAGGGAGCACATCTGACATCTGCATCCAGGTGCCCCCCTGCATCTGGCATTTTCTGGTTGTCCACATCTACACATGCCTCATGGCTTGTAACCTGCAATTGTTCTTTCCTTTTGGAATGTGTCCAATGCATTGATGCTATCACCACAAACTGTGGCAGGGTGTTCCACAGACCAATTACATGCTGGATAAAGAAATATTTTCTCTTGTCCGTTCTAACCCTTGCAACATTCAATTTTAGTGGATGTGCTGGCAAAGCCCAGCTGCATCCCATTATTGACTCAAGCTACACTTCTGATGAGGCATTTGGTGTTACTACTTCAACTAGTACTAGTGATTCAGGGGTAGATGTGTGAAGGTTTGCCTCTCCACACAGCAAAGGTATACAGCAACAAACCCCACTGTGTGCTTCTTTAGAATGTTTCTCAAGAGCATATTTAACATCATGGGCTGATCTGAAATCACCTGGCACCTGAGGCAGTATGTTGACAGTGCCAAGATGTGATGTGCTCTTCCTAGTGAAGAGGCAGAGAAAGGCTATTCCCCCCACTAATATGCTGCCTGAGAAGGGTAGCCATAATTCTCTTTCACAAAATTGGGACAGGCTCCTCGGTCCCATTTGCCATTATGTGAACACAATCCCCTCAAATTGGGATTGTCCCTGTTTTTCAGGACATATGGCAACCATATGCCTGACCCATCTGCTTTAGTTGGCCTCATGGATGGGTAGACCTTTTAGACAGTCCAGTAACACCACAAAACTCTGACCATCCAGGATTTTAGGGGGCTCCAGTCCAAGCCTCAACCCCAACCAAGCTCTTTTCACTGCTACAGCACATACTGTAATTTATTCCTTCTTGTGTAATCTGCACAGGATTCATAAATCAGGCCCATTTGTGAGCATAGTTGCAGCATGTCTCAGGGATCCCCCCTCGTTAGTTTCACATATGAGCTGTCATAACTAATGCAAATTGAAAGCAGTTATTTACTCTCATTCTGCCACAGTTTCCCTGCTTTGTTTCCGGATAACAATGAGAAGATGGGCCTGTTTGCATTTCTGAACCTCAACATGTGTTTGCTTGCAGTTGCCTTTGAACAACATTGTGTTCCAAAGTTCAGCCAATCACCAACATGTACTTGGTGCACATGAAAAGTGTGTGGTGTCCATGAGTCAAGGCATGGAATCATTCTTCAGACCAAGAAGGGCATCACAGGCTCCACAGGGTTTTGAACACCATCTACTATTGCATATATTGGAGAGGCAGGACCCCATGAGTACAGTCCTATTCTCACAATACAACCAGTGCTGTTATGAACTTTCTCCTTATGTGATCTATTTTATATGCTCTGTAAGAATTTGATTTTTCCAGCAGCAGGTGGGGCCTGCTTCCAAGCTGGTTGAAGCACCCATTTCAAGCAGGGAGATGGAAAGGATTATCATCCTACTGCCCCCTTCCACCATCCTATTGGCTTTCCCAACCCTTTTCCACTCCCTGAGAGCAGTAAGGAAATTCTTCCTCTGTACATCGGAAGGAAACTTGCACCCTTTGACCACAATGTCAGAGCCTTTTGACCACAATGATCCAGAGCCTTTCTCCCATTCAGCTCATAGTTGCCTCCTTCTTCTGCAGCGGCATGCTCTGTTCATCCTTTTTTGTTTTAAATAGGAGTGCATGAACAAAGGAGGAGGCACTACTATAAATCATGCTGTCTTCCTTGTCCACCTGGTTGCTTTGTGAAACAAATGAGGAAAAGAAGGAAGAGTATCAGTAATAGCAGTGGGACACCGGAATCAGGGTACATACTAGCACAGGCTATTTATCTGTCCCAATTCAGATCCTTGTAGACCACTCCACTCTTGTTGTTTCCAGAGAACTAAAATAATTCTTTGGGTGTAATTAGTCTGGGGAACTCCTTCCCATGGGATGTGGTGATAGAGCCTGGTCTTAGATGCCTTTGAAAGAGGCTTGGACAGATTTACGGAGAAAAAGTTATCATCAGTTTAAAACCAGTTTTTCTGGGAAAAACGGTGCCAGTACTCAGCACAGGCCACCCTCATATGACTAATTATTAATTAGCTGCTGAGGGGGACCGGTAGAAAAAAGTGCCAGTACTGAGTACTCCCAGAAAAAAGCCCTGGTTACAACCAATTACATCATTGGTTACATCATTGGTTACATCATTGGCCGGGTGACCAGATGCCCAAAACTCAAAAGGAGGACAAGGTCTTGGATTCCTCTCAGCCTAGCCTTTCTGGCAGACAATGGTAAGTTTGCCTACTCATGAGTAAAGTCGCGATATTGAGCACTTTCACTTTCTCATAGAGCTCAATGCATATTTTTTATTTTTTCTTTTTTGGGCCATAACGTTTGATAGGAATGAGATATTTCAAAACCAATTTTTGCATTGGATTCTGCTCTTCAATATGAATCCAACAACATATGACATGATAGGATACTGCACACCATTGCAAACTTCCAAAGTGCAGCCAAAAAGGAGCCCTTTTGGAGGACACCTGGACAGAAGGCTAAAAAGGAGGACAAATCCAGAAAAAAATCCAGTCATATGGTCACCCATTGGTTACTTGCAACCTCCCAATTTTACAAGTAGGCTATTTCTAAATGCCAGATGCAAGGGAGCGGCAAAAGGATGCAGGTCTCTTGTTGTCTTTTGTGCTCCTCACTGGTGGGCCACTGTGAGGTACAGGAAGCTGGACTAGATGAGTCTTTGGTCAACGGGAGCTCTTCTTTCCAACTTTTTCTGACACCTGGTTTCTCCCAAATTGTCTGTTAGACCTTTATCAATCAAAGCACCTGACTGCAATTTCTCTTGGTCTCCTCATTCATGGGTGCTCTCCAGCAGCAACACAAGGAGCGACACGGCACCTTAAATACTAACACATTGTCAGTGCGGAATTGATCTCAGCGGGAGCTATTGTGGACTACAGTCTGCTTCACCAGATGTCCCAGAACTTCAGGTGCAATTGGCAGGGAGTACATGACACATTCACAGGTGCAGGGAGAGGAGGAAATCAAAACATGAAACTGACACCTGGAGCATCAGAAAAGAGGAAATGAAGGCCACCTATCCTAAAGACAGGCTTCAACATCCACATTGTGCTAGTGTGCTGACAAGTCAAAGTGGGAAAGACTGAGAAACAGGATGAAAGTTTCAAGACTGGCAATAACTAATTTTAGACAGGAAATTGATCTCAGTAAGAAGGTGATAATTAGTTTATTGAACTTGAAAAAAGTGAGTTTTACAACCATGATGAGTGATTTGAGGATGTAATCCTGTGCATGTTTGTGGACATGAATGGGACTGTGTTGTGAGTTTACAGTCAGGAATGGTGTCACTGATTGTCTGGCATGAGGACTGACATTCTTCAGAGTTGAACATGCCCCTCTTCCCCCCCCCCCACATGGTAATTGATGTGCCAGACCTGATATTATTATTTATTATTTATTGTTCCAGCTTCAACCCTTCCACTATTTTTCCTCTTCGCACTCTTTAGATTTGTAAAGGAAGGGATGAAAACAAAAGAGGAACTATGAAGGAGAAGAAGTGGTGGTCTAAAGCTGCCATCTCCAAGCCCCAGCCCTAGGCCAGATGCGGCCCTTGGCAAACCTCAAGATCCCTCTATCCGGCCCCTGGGCAAGCTCTGTAATCCACTCCAATACATTCTTATATGTCAATTTATTCAAATTTAAATATAAATTAGTATTTTTTGCCCCTGACATACAGCACAATCCTAACCATATCTACTCAAAAGTAAGCTCAGTTGTGTTCAATAGATCTTACTCCCAGGAAAGTGTCTTTAGGATTGTAGCCATAGTGTCAGAGAGATGATGTGGACCCCTGCCAAAATATATGGAGACCCCTGGAAAGCACTGATTTGCAACCTCTTTCATCTCACAGCATATCGACAAGGTGCTAAAATGAAATAAAAGCACACCATCCATTTTGTGCAATTGACAAGGCACACTGAACCATGTCTCTCTTAAATTTCTGTGGCACATCTGTGGTTCTTTCATGACATACCAATATGATTTTCAACACACCAGTTGAAAATCACTGGTCTCAACGATCCGGAATGGAAGAGGGAGCTGGAGGAATTCTCTCTCTCTCTCTCTCTCTCTCTCTCTCGCTCTCTCTCTCTCTCTCACTCTCTCTCTTACATAATCCTCCCCAAGGAAAGACATTTTCCTTTTCTCTTGCCAAATTTGTACCCAAACCAATAAAATTAAACAGTTTTGCCACTCCATGGCACGGAAGCTGCAGATTCTAAGCACTCTTCTCCTACCCTTCCCCTCCACCTGTGTCTTTTCCCATATCCACAAGCATATTAATAATTAAACAGCTAAACTCCAGCACAAGAAATGTCCGTCTCTCATTTAACAGCAGTTAATTTACCATTCCTCCTTCCCAAAGGATCTCGGTGCCTGTGGTTGATTAATTTTAATTAATATTTCATCTAATCTGGTAATATATCGCAAATTCTCTGCGTAAGTGTGCTTCCAAGTGGGCATAATTGAAATTTACACCAGGTTAAGTGATATTTATACTGCCAGCTCTGTACAAAGTGGTTTCCAGGCTGGTCTATCAGAGTACATACATTTACAAACCAGTCTTTGCCAATGTGTGTTGATAGTTGACCACATGTCCATGCTGAGATGCTGTGCACTTAAGACTCAATAATGCAGATGTGCAATGTCATAATTAAAAATGTGCAAACTTTTTAGATTGCTGATTCTGCTTGATACTGCTTAACATGATGTAATATTGAAAATTTCTGGAGACCATATTAAAAACCCTTAGATGCCCATCTAAAAATAGCCCAATTTGCATAAATTTGCATTTCCGGACTCCGGATCCGGATGGGCATCTAAGGGTTACAATATCAACTAAAACTTGACAATGATTTGTTGGCCTTCTCAGTGATCAGAGATCTAAATCTTGATCTCTCTTGTCCAAACTAGAAACTCCACCTTCTGCCTCCCACAAGAAGAGCTCTTCTGCTCTTTCCTTATTTGGCACCCTAGATCAGGGGTGTCAAAAATCAGGCCCACATGCTGGATGTGCCCCCCTGAAGCCATTTATCCAGCCCCCATTATAATTGGACTCTTTGAGCATAACTGTATTCTTTTGCACATTTGTACATTTGTAGATTTGTACATTTTCCTTCCTGTAATGATGAGTTCCTACTTGAAAACAAAGGGCTCATTTCTGGGCATCATCTGTTTAATGATGTCACTTCCTGCTTAATAATGTAATTTCATTCTTAATGATGTAATTTCTGGCCCTTGGCAAGTGCCATTAAATGCTTTAAGGGTTCACTATCAGTGATCTGATACCCAGGTGGTATTCTCATCCATCCTCCCAGTAATTGGCAAAGGTCCTCAGAGAGATAGCAAGATTTTTCAGGTCAATAGCTGGCTTCGAAAATGGTGTCATCGGGAAGGATTTGGATTCTGGGATCACAGGATGAACTTCCTTGAGGAAGGACTCCTAGCAAAGGATGGACTACATCTTACGGGTTGGGGGAAGAGTGTCTTCAGTGGGGAGATGGCCAACCTTATCAGGAGGGCTTTAAACTAAATAAGAAGGGGGTGGGTTACGTCCAAAGGGAACCTGGGAATAAGGAAAATGCGCTGGATGGAAATTGCCAGGGCACAGCTGTAACTCAAAAACCTTTAGAGGGGCCTGGCCTTACAAAAAAGGAGGGAAATGCATTGAGTTGCAACCTCCAGGGCTTAAGTTGCATTTACACAAATGCACAGAGCCTGGGAAATAAACAAGATGAGCTGGAGCTTTTAGCAAGGGAAGTTTGATTTGAAAGGAATAACTGAAACTTGGTGGGACTCCCATGACTGGAACACACAACTGGAAGGCTATCAGCTGTTCCGGAGGAACAGAAGTGGCAAAAGGGGAGGTGGAGTAGCATTATATGTCAAGAACATATATACTTGCTCTGAAATCCAGGAGAGTGGTCTGGATATCCCTGTGGAGTGTGTTTGGGTAAAAGTAAGGGGGGAAAATAAGAAACAAAACATTGTGGTGGGCGTCTACTATAGACTGCCAGGCCAAGGAGAAGGAGTAGACAATGTCTTCTTGGAGCAACTGGCAGGCATTGCAAGGAATTATGAGGTAGTAGTAATGGGGGACTTTAACTACCCAGACATTTGCTGGGAGACAAACTCAGCCAAACATGGAAGCTCAAGTAGATTCCTGATGGGCCTGGAAGATAACTTCATGGTCCAGAAGGTGGAGGAAACGACAAGGGGAGGGGCCATCCTTGACCTGATCTTAACAAATCGTGAAGAACTGGTTGATCAGGTCAACATAGTGGGAACTTTAGGGGAAAGCGATCATGAGCTGCTGGAATTTAGAATAATGTGGGAAATAAAAAGAGTGCAGAGTGAAACTTATAGGTTGGATTTCAGGAAAGCTGATTTCAACAGGCTTAGAGGAGTCATAGGTGGGATCCCATGGGTTGATGATCTAATGGGGAAAGGGGCCAAAGATGGGTGGGAGCTCCTTAAGAGGCAGCTTCTACAAGCACAGTCAGAAACAACTCCCATGAAAATGAAAGGGGGGAAAATGCTGAAAAAACCAGGTTGGCTCCACAGGCAACTTGGGGATCAGCTGAAGTTAAAGAAAGAGAAGTATAGGGAGTGGAAGACTGGAAAGATCACCAGGGAGGAGTACAGGCAGGTAGCCCGGTCCTGTAGGGAGGGGGTCAGGGATGCTAAAGCTCAGTATGAGCTGAGGCTGGCCAGGGGAGTCAAAGATAACAAAAAGAGCTTCTTTAGATATGCCCAGAGGAACAGGAGGAGAGACGAGGGGGTGGGGCTGCTCTTGGACAAGGGTGGACAACAGGTGTCTGGAAACCAGCAGAAGGCGGAGCTGCTCAACTCCTACTTTGCGTCCATCTATTCTCGGAAGGAGGGCTGTGCAAATGGGGGTGCAGGATCATTGACTGATTCGGGGATGTGTTTACATCCCCTAAGAGGTAATGAAAACATGGATGGTGCAGAACAGCAGATTAAGATTGACAGAGAACTGGTTCGAAACCACTTAACTGGCCTAAATGAATTCAAGTCATTTGGACCGGATGAGCTGCATCCTCGAGTTCTGAAGGAACTGGCAGATGTCCTTGCAGAGCCTCTGTCAATCATCTTTGAGAAATCCTTGAGGAGTGGAGAAGAGCCACTGGACTGGAAGAGGGCAAATGTAGTCCCAATCTTTAAGAAGGGGAAAAAAGAAGACCCGGGAAATTATAGACCAGTCAGTTTGACTTCAATCCCGGGCAAGATATTAGAGCAAATCATAAAACACACAATTTGTGCACATCTAGACAAGTACTCAGTGATCAAAACAACCCAGCATGGATTTACCAAGAATAAATCTTGCCAGACAAATCTGATCTCCTTTTTTGATCGGGTTACGAGCTTACTGGACAGTGGCAATGCTGTGGATGTCATTTATCTTGACTTCAGCAAATTATTTGACAAAGTCCCACATGACATTTTAATTAGGAAGTTGGAAAAATATGGGCTAGACAGGGCAATTGTTAGGTGGATCTGCAACTGGCTCGATGGCCGCACTCAAAGGGTTTTAGTAAATGGTTCTGTGTCAACCTGGAGGTCAGTTTCTAGTGGGGTCCCCCAAGGCTCTGTCTTGGGACCGGTTCTCTTTAACATTTTCATCAATGACTTGGAGGAAGGGATACGGGAGAGCCTGATCAAATTTGCAGATGACACCAAACTGGGAGGAGTAGCAAACACATCAGAAGACAGGAGAAACCTCCAGGAGGATCTGGATAAACTGGAATCCTGGGCTGTAACAAACAGAATGAATTTCAACAGGGAGAAGTGCAAGGTTCTGCACTTAGGCAATAAAAACCAAAAACATAGGTATAAAATGGGGGATACTTGGCTTGGCAGCACAACCTGTGAGCGGGATCTTGGAGTCGCCGTGGATCACAAGCTGAACATGAGTCAGCAGTGTGATGTGTCTGCAAAGAAGGCAAATGCCATTTTAGGTTGCATTAAGAGGACTGTAGCTCCAAGTCACGAGAAGTTCTAGTTCCTCTTTATTCTGCATTGGTGAGACCTCACCTTGAGTACTGTGTTCAGTTCTGGGCACCTCACTTTAAGAAAGATGCAGCCAAACTGGAGCAAGTCCAGAGGAGAGTGACAAGAATGATCAGTGGAATGGTAGGGAAACCCTACGAGGAAAGGCTGGGGGAACTTGGGATGTTCAGCCTGGAGAAGAGGAGGCTGAGGGGAGACATGATTGCCCTCTTCAGATACCTGAAGGGCTGTCATATGGAGGAAGGGGCCAATTTGCTCATAGCTGCTTCTGAATGCAGAACTAGAACCAATGGGTACAAACTGCAAGAGAGGAGATTCCGGCTGGAAATCCGGAAAAAATTCCTGACTGTGAGGGCGGTTCGGCAGTGGAACAGATTGCCAAGGGAGGTGGTGGACTCTCCCTCACTGGGGATCTTCAAGCAGAGGCTCGATGAGCACCTGTTGGAGATGCTCTAGGGGGAATTCCTGCTGCAGGCAGGGGGTTGGACTAGATGACCTAATAGGTCCCTTCCAACTCTATGATTCTATGATTCTATGATCTCCAAACTGGAGTCCACTGGACAATGCAAACAGCCTTCCTAGCATACCCAAATATACTTTCAATATCACCACTCATCACCCCCAAGGTCACTGTAACCTGCCACATCTACTAGGAAATCCTAGAGCTGAGCCCGCTGAGACAGCAAAACAGAATAAGTGGGGCAGAGGAGCAAACATGGGGCAATCAGCAGCAACAATGGAATTCTCCCTCTGGAAGAGTAGCACTGTGTCGGATCCAACCTGCCCTGTACTTTATGAAAAGTTTGATAACCTAATCTAGATATCAGCTTCACTCATGTGGTCTGATGATGGTGGAGCTCTGGGGTTCCTGGTAATTGTTCTGTAGTTGGTGCTGTTTGTTCTGGCTCTCCCCTCCCTATCATTTCATAAACTTATTACAGAATGGAACTGGAGATCTGGAGATCAAAGTTGACTTGTCCAACATTAAGAAATAAGAGAACCTGGAGTCCTTGCTCCTGTTCTCCTGATCTTGTCTCGAGATACTCTTCCCCAAGGGTGTTCTCATCAAGCTGATTACTTAACCCCAAGATGTTGCAAGTGAGGATATTTCAAGGGAAATCTTATTTTCCAGCTCATTTTCGAGCAGGGTGGCTGCAGATAGGTTGGCTGAAGTTCTGAGGAGAGGCACACCTCACCGGAGTCTCAAAGCTTGGCCGCACCATAAACACCCCAGTCTGCACTTCAAACTGGATTTTCATGTTGCTTCCTGTTAAAAGCAACCTTGCGTTTGATTTACTGTTTTAATCAGGCGGCTGTCACTCAGCCTCATTCCATATCACTCATCATAAACACAGGCCGTGCCAAGAAATTATGACTTATTAAATGATTTTATTACAGTAAACTGAAGATTGAGCTGTGCAAACACAGGTGTTGCAACACAATCTCCTTTTAACTCCCTCCAAGCCAGTCAAGACAATGTAGGAGACAGGGCAACGCGAGAGAAAAAAAACTGAGAGCTAATCAAAATTCTCAGGAAACACACACATACACACACACACACAGAGAGAGAGAGAGAGAGAGAGAGAGAGAGTTGTGATGGCTGCAATCCTAAAGACACTTTCCTGGGAGTAAGATCCATTCAACCAAATGGTTCTTACTTTTTGAGTAGACATGGTTAGGATTGTGCTCATAGTCTCGAAATGGCCTGTAACTCAGATGACTCACTCATGAGTACATGTTTTTTACAACACATATGGGTTTGAGTCATGTGTGTCAAAAACTTGGCACTGCCTTGGGATTTGGGAATTTTGTCCTAAAAATGAATAGATTAGCCTTGAATAGACACACTTTTGTGTTTGCTTGCATCTCTGTAGAGGTAAAGGTAGCAATGTGAGTCTGTGTGTGGGTGTCCAAAAAGAAGGGGGAATGGATGGAACTGTGGGTGCGGCTTCAAGTTCCAAATTAAACAGAGCCAGGCCTTTCTTCTAACCTTGGGACCATTCCTTGGGCTCACTAGCGGGGCAACAGATGCATCCTCTCCCTGGTGTGCATGTGCACCATGATGTGTTCCAGAGCTCTAAGGTCCCCACATGGTTCACACTCAGCTACTAGTGCAGCCTGTTTTGAACTATCCAGAGGACAATTGCATGTGCAGATGTATTATTAACCCATAGAACAAACAGCCCCTTGGTTTGAAATAGCTGGGGGTGTAGGAAGACAACACATGGAGCAGCTCCTGCAATGTGCAAATGGAGGAAGACTCAGAATGAGAACCATATCCTTGTTTATCATCTGTTCGCTGTGTAAGGCTGCATAACTATACCCACTGACCCACATTTGGAGACAGGACGTCCTGCGTAGAGTCTACCCCCAATAATTCTTATGCTGATATTCAGCCATGGGAGAGTACAAGGCACATGAGAGCCAAAGCCTATGCTGGTCTATTCAGAAATAAGTCCTATTATAGTCAATGGGGCTTACTCCTAGGTAAATATGATTTGATTTGTAGCCTATGGCTGCAGTCCTAATCCCCAGTTAGGCTGGCATAAGTCCTGCATTGACCTGGGGGTGTTATAAAACTGCAGTTAGGCATTTCTGGCCCATTCCTAGTGGTGTTAGGCCAGTGCACAAGCTTATGCAGACCTCCCCACACCACCAGAAGAAGACATGCCAGGTGAGTTAGGCCAGTCTAAATTGGTTAGAATTGCAGCCTATGTGTGTGAAAAAGAATGGGGCTTTGAGCAAGGCTTCAAAAGCTCAACACACAGCAGAAAGAAGGTGACTTCCAGGTGAAAGACCAAGAACAAAATGGGGGTGTGTGTGTGTGTGTGTGTGCGTGTGCTGGGACTTTAGAAAGCCAGGAAGGAACAGGGTCCATCTGATCCAGAGCCAAACACAGAGGCCCCTTTTAAAAAATAAATCTTCACTTTTAACTCTGCAGATAAAAATAGTACACAAAGGACACAGCGGTCTTGGACTTCTCCAAAATGATCTCTCTCTCTCTCTCTCTCTCTCTCTCACACACACACACACACACACACACACACACACAGGCCGTTTCATTCTAGCTTTGATTCCTGTGAGTTTACTGACAGATTACTTCATTTTAACTCTATGGCTTTTCCGTCTTGTGGGAGGCATATTTCTAAGTATCATATTTATCAAAGGAGCTCAGCTAAGGAAAAAAAATAAAAGAGCAAGGACCAGAATGAGGCTTTTGATGATTCCCCCAGTAACTACAACCACAATAAATTTTGTGCAAAGGAAAACACAAACCGGGATATCTTTTATGTTGAAACTTGGAAACAAGATTCTCCCATTGTCACTCAGAAACCTTTAGCATTTGGGTCTAATGGCTCTCTTTTTGTCTCTGTGTCTTTCCTTGCCCCCTTCCTCTCTTCCTCCTCCTCCTCTTCTCCATGCAGAAATATCACATCTGGACTCACTTGCAAAAGCGGGTCTCCAGATTCCCAAGGGCGACGTTTTTCCCCCCCTATAACTTTAAATCAGAGCAGCATTTCAATAAATCACAGGGAACACTTATTTATTGGACATAGTTTTGGGTCTCTTAAAGCACGGAAAATAAATTTAATGGAGCGTTTTCTCCAATCTTTTTGTGGAATTACTCGGGGAATTTGTCAACCCCGCCAAAGCACAGCCGCTTGATCCAGAAAGATGGGAAAGAAATTATGGGAGATACTCTACAAAGGCCCAGGTGTACCTTAAATCACATCAAAAAAAGATTAATGTCAAAGGATTGCTTGCCAGCAGATTTGATTGGCAGCGCTGCAGTTTACTTAATAAACTATCACTTTAGCCAAAGGGTGACTTTAATCTGACTTACATTTTCATGTTTTGTCATACGCCATGCCAAGAGATTTATTGAATACTGTAGCATACTTCTTAACCTCAAACACTAGAGAGAAAAAGGCGGGGTGGGGGATCAGGCAAGTCTTAAGAGCCCCAGGAAAACCTTGAGACAGCAAAAACCTGCTCTGAGAACAAAGGAGAGACTTTTCTCCCCGGGCAGGAGGCTGCATTCATCTTCAGCTCCAATGGGAACGGGTTGGAGAAGGAGCACTTCCAGCACATTAGAGGTTCAAATCTTAGTAGTGCACATGCCAGTTCTGGAGGCCTTTGGTTCATGGGCATGAGCTTAGGAGGAAAGGTTGTGAACTAAATTTGGATGACAACATGATCCTTCCCTTGGCCATAATTCTCTTCCACAAAATCAGGAAAGGGCCATCAGTCCCATTTGCCATTATGTGAACACAATCCCCCCAAATTGGTATTGTCCCTATTTCTCAGGACTTCTGGCAACCCTACCTTCCCTTCAGTTTTTGTTGCACTGTCTATGAACTGCTGTTGAATTTGCTTAGGATTTCTGGTAGAAATTTATATTAGGCTCTTGTGATCTTTGTATCTGATGTATGTTTTGGGGAAATGGAGAGGGGGAGAAATCAAAGAAACACCAGTGGTGGGGTGAGATGCAGTGGCATAGCTTGAGAGAGTTCAAGGGGATGCAAACGAGAGGCATAGCTAGAGGGGGTGCAAACAGTGGTGGGCACCAGCAGGTTCGCACCTACTCTATAGAACCGGTTGTTAACGAGAGACAGGACATATAAAGTTTTAAAAGAGCCATTTAAAAGTGGCTGCCAGATGGGCATAAAATCGGTTGTTAATTTCTTTGAATCCCATCACTGTGTGCAAAGTACTAGATTTTACAGGGAGCTTCACCACACATGCAAGGACCCCCTTCCTTTCAGAGTCATTCCAGGTTTTTCCCACTATTTTGTTCCCACTGCTTGGAATGATTCTGCAGGGGTGGAGAAGGGACTCCTGGAATGCTGTGATGAGGCTCCTTGCAACATAGAGCTTTGCCCCCCCAGCTATGCTACTGGTTCTGCCAGGAACTTCTGATTGCATGTTGAGAATTAAAATCTACATGCTTCCAGGAGGGCCCAAACGCCCACTTTCTGGGTCTGTTACAAATTAATACCCCAGCCCACTCTGTGCCGTTCCACATAAAAAGAGCCTTGGTCAGGGCAAAGGCCCACCCACCCCACTTTCTTGTATCCCACAGTGGCCCACCTGATGTCACAAGGTATACACATGACAACAAGAGACCCGCATCTTGGGGGCCAGGAAAACAAATTGATTTACACATCAAATAAATTTTCACAAATAAATAGATTAGAAATGAAAGTTATAAACAAATTCAAATCAATTCATAAACACTTTCTAACACAGAGAGGGGATCTTTGCACCAGTTTATACACCAGTTTATACACAGAGAGAGCATACATACATCACAGGGCTTGCCTGTGGACCAGATGGAGGGGCCTTGCTGTGGGTGGCAGGGATGCCAAGGTTTGGGCACCCAGGTTCTAGATCTTGTGTTCTTTTTTCTGATTGCCCCATCATTTACTGTTAGGTATTGCACCTTGGATTAGGATTGCACTATGAGTGTTTTTAGCGTTTATTTTGTCATACCTCATATTTTTCTGTGTCCTAAATTTTGAGTAGGAGTCCTACATTTTGGGTTGCCTTGTCCTCTTTAGTAGTTATGACATCTGGCCACCTGGCTGTTGAGATGTCATTGGGTGGGTGAGGTTGGCAGTGATGGGCCCAGCCTCCCCTAACAACTGGTTCTCCTGAAGTGGGCGGGACCAGGCTGGATCAGGGGGTGGGGCCGAGGTCAGGGGGCTGGGCCGAGGTTAGGGGGCGGGGCTGGGGAGAATTTAAAGGGGAATTTTATAAAATTTAATAAATTTAAAAAATAACCATGTGGCTTACTTCTGAGTAGACCTGCATAGGATGATGCTCTGAGGCTGCTGTCCTTTCCAATCCACCTTGGGAGTAAGCCCCATTGACTAGCATGCGGCTTACTTCTGAGTAGACCTGCTTAGGATGGTGCTCTGAGGCTGCAGCAGCCAGCTGAACAACTTTAAATTTTTAAACTTGCCGCTCCTAGCGGCAGTCCAGTGAAGTGCCCCAGAAGCCTCAGAGGCTGGGGAAGGAACAGTGCTGAGGTTTCTGGGGCACTTTGCTGGACTGCCGCTAGAGGTGGCAAATTTGAAAATTTAAAGTTGCTCAGCTGGCTGCGGCTGTGCGCCGCAGCCAGTGAACCGGTTCGGCCGGTTTGGGGGGACCGCTGCTACTGGGGAAATGGGAACTACAGGTTCCCAAGAACCGGTCCGAACTGGCCTGGGCCCACCAGTGGTTGAGGGTGACATCTGGCTTAGCAAGGTGACATGCATGGTGATGGAGATGGTTGTTATGGGCCACCCCAAGCTCCATTCACTGGGTAGTGATGGGCAAGCCCTGAGCATTCAGAACCCACCAACACAGGGGAATTTCACAGGTAACTAAAGAGCCAAACAAGCCAGGGGTTCTTTGCAAACATGCTTGTGCCAATGAATCCCCAATGAAGTACAATCCATCTTCTGAGCCCACAACTGAGTCTCCAGCTCTCAGTTCTGTCCAATATTTCGGCCAAATAACAAAAATCCTCAGTGATGTCTAGCAGGAAATCCAATAAAAATTCTTCAAAAGATGGGCCTGACGTTGAAAAATCACAAAACTATAAGCGCGGTCCGACAGCAAAAAAATACAAAAAAGAATGTGCAGGGAGAGTTATTACATCTGGCACCCACGCGAAGGCCCCGAGCTCCTTCTCCAAATGAGCCATCACGGATTGAAAGTGTTTAGCTTCCCGTTGATTAAATATGGTGAGGGACCTGAGGCGTGCCAAGCCTTAGGGATCGAAAGTTTGTTTTCAGTCAGAATGTGTTTTCAGTCAATGGAAAAAATGGCCAGGCTGTGCACGGCTATGTAAGTGAGAAGCCTCAGGTTTGGAGTGAGTAATGACCGGATTGGCAAAAGCCAAGAAGTCTGTTCATCAGGCAGCCTCAGTGCCTGTAATTCAACTCATAACTTGTACGGGGGGGGGGGGGTTGTGGCTTTACCTCCTCTCTTCTCTATTTCCCTCCTCTTTCTTTTCTTTCCAAAAGGAAATTTTCAGCCCTTGTTATTACTTTTCGGAGAAAGGCAAGGATAATCCAATAACACTGAAATGCATGGGGTGGGAGTAGGGTGAATGCGCATGCGTCGAGCAATTCTTGCGCTGTTTGGGGATAGCCACCCAATGCTGCAGTGGTTCAGATTCAATGTGGGCTTGTTGATCAGTGAAAGATGGAATAATGTAGTTTATAAGGCAAAGCTGTAGCCGGGCGGGGGGAACACTAAGTTTTGCAGGGAGCCTGACTGCTACAGACCTGTTTTGCTTCCCCTTTAGCTACAGACGTGGTAGTGGTTTCTGAGCATTTTAGCCTGAGACCCCGTTCTGAGGATGACAGCTATCTGTGAACCTCCCCCCCAATGTAAGTGTCCATTTGGAAGTGTCACCAGAAGTTACATTGAATTGGCGATGACGTCATTGTGATGCTAGAGCTCCTCCCTGTCTACTCAAAAGTAAATCCCATTGTGTTGAACAAGACTGCTAGGAATGCATGGATTGCAGCCTGAGTGTCCCACTCCAAAACAGCAGTGCTCATTGCCAGATTCAAAGATGGAAGCACCCAGCTTTTCGTCACACTCCCCTGAAATGAAATAGCAACTCCCCATGTGGGTTCTGAACCCCACTTTGAGAACCACTGGTCTAAGGTGTGGTCTAAGGTGGTCTAAAGTGTGGTAGCCTAATCCTAATTGGCACTGCTGCAGTGAAGTTGCACAATCACCTCTGTATCCTGTACATGTTGGGAACAGGCTAGAGGTCTCCTCTGGTGGTAGGGCAGGGTCCTCAAATGTCCTGAAAAACAGGGACAGTCCTGATTTTGGGGGACTGTGTTCACATACTGGCAAGTGTGACAGATCCTACAATCCAGAGTAACTATGGGAAGACGTAAGAGGCACTTACTCTGGATTGCTCTATGCATTTCCCATAGCTTTCCCTTTGGTGGCACCATAACTACATTGGTGTAAAAGGTCCCGTGGTTACTCTGGATTGTAGCCAGAGTCCTGTCCTGATTTTGTGGAAGAGAATTATGACAACCCTAGAGGAAGGGGATTTTTCCCCTTGCCCTGGGTAACACTTCAACTTGCCCAATGGGGATACTTGGATCTGTGCCAGCCAATTTGCTGCCACAGAGTATTCAGAACCAGGGTATTCTGAATCAGGAATAAGGATAGGTTATGGCAAAGACCACTTCCAGGATGTGCTCCACCTCATTCCACTCTCCCCCTACATGAAACCCTCCACAGCAGAGGACTCTTGCAAGAAGAAGGAAAATTCTTATCCACTCAAAGAGAGGAGCTGGGTCACTGGAAGGTCACTGGGGAACCTGTCCAGAGGCTGAGCTGTCACTGGCCTGCCCAGTGTTCTGACTGATCTCCTTGGCCTGTCACATCTCCTGATCAATGGGCTCCCCTTTCTTGGCAAAGGTGTCTTTTATGGCTCACCAACCATCTGCTTGGGTCTCCGGAGGAGGCAGCCGGATGTGCATGTGATAAATGAATAATGGATTTCATGAAACAAAAATGTTTTCGAATACTGCACAGTCTTCATGCTGCCAATTTGCGAAGAATCACAGTGAAGCACCGACTCACTTCTTTTGAGCAGAGGGAGAACAACTGTCCCTCTTCACATCAGCACAGCATCTATTCCAGGGGTCATTTGCTGATATTTTCCATTATCCAAACGGCTTTATGAACTTCTTTAAATTGAAAAAGCAATTTATAAACAAATGAAATGTTTGAAATTATGAACTTGTTTTGCCTGTGTACCAAGAAATGTATGTACCTGTTGTGAGAAGGCTTTGACTTGTATGATGTACCTGTATAAAGAAAATAATGTAGTGGTTGCCAAACTGGTGGGTCATGAGCCACCAACCAGGGAAGTTCTGCCTCTGCCCTGGTAAATGTTTGGCGATCTCTAGGATTCAGCTCTGCCAGAATAGATTTTTTTATGACTTACTCCAGCCTCCTGGGAGGTGCAAGGAGCCTGTGAGTACCACTCTGGAGCTTCCTTAACTCTGAATACCTAAAAATAGAGACTGAGATTGCAATCCACTTCCAGTCTGCTATTGCAAAAAAAAGAATATGGGTTGCAATTACAATTTTCTCCTACATAGTACCCAACAACCAGGCAGACATGGAAACCTTGCTGCTTTCCACAGCCATGTGGACACTGTGCACATTGAAAGTACACTAATATGTTATTTCTGGTTATGCTGCTGCTTTGCTATTAATAATACAAACATTTATTTATTTATTTATTTATTTATTTATTTATTTATTTAAGGAAGTGGTTTTATAAATAAAATTATAAGACTATAAAAAATTTCTATTAATATAAATTTATTAAGAATAAATAAATTATACCCTACCTTTCCTATGGTTAAGCTGCCTTGAGTCTCCAGCAAGAAAGGCAGCAGTAAGCAGCAAGTAAATAAGCTAAACCCCACATACATGCAAGGTAAATCTAAGGTTTGTTTTGCTTAATGTTTATGATTAGACCACAACAAACAAAGCTGGGGAATAGATGGATTTAGGTGTGATCAAGCAAAACCGAGTCAAACTCTATAGCACAGGTTGTTGTTTTTTTACATTCTTGGTTCTTGCTTTTGAAGCCAAAGTGGTTTTCTGGTTTCAAATGGATTCTGCCTCATTTGCCAGGATGGGGCCCTGGTACCTTTTGCTGAAACATCATGTTCAATTTTTCCCTTGATTAAACCCCTGTTTTGCTTGGCGATACGTCAAACATGGAGGTGGTGCAATGAGATGAACTAATCTCCGCTCGCTTGCCAGCAGGTAATTTGATAGGCAATTTGGCACATGCCCATTCTAGAATTCAGCAGTAAAGAGGTAGAAAAACAGTCCCTTGAAGCTCCAGCAAGACTTATTGTGGAGTTCAGAAGGGACACCATCATCTACAAAATCACTTGCTTCATTTTTGCAGGAAACTTTACCCTCCCTCTGAACTGGCTTTTTGAGGGTGGTTGAGGAGGAAAGGATTATTAGCAGCAATGATAGGTAGGTAGGTAGGTAGGTAGGTAGGTAGGTAGGTAGGTAGATAGATAGATAGATAGATAGATAGATAGATAGATAGATAGATAGATAGATAGATAGATAGATAGATAGATAGGCCAAGTATGAATACCATACTTGGAATTTGGTTTCAGCTAATGGCTATATACATACCAACACTAACTAAAAAAAATAAACAATGAATACAGCAGAAGAACAGATAAAGACATTCAATTCAAGTTAGAACACTGCCTCAATATTTACTCAAAAGTCACCCCAGCATAATTATGAGTTCAACAGTTTAATGGCACAGGGGAAAAACTGTCCTGGGCAAGTCTGATTGGCTAGAGAACACTGCAATGTCATCATCATCATTGCTTCATGAGGTATGATTGCCATATGAATGAGAGGAAGTCCTAAAAAGGTGGATCCATAGGATCTGGAGATCATTGCTCCATGAGATCATTGCTCCATGAGGTATGATTGCCATATGAATCAGAGGAAGTCCTAAAACGGTGGATCATAGGATCTGGAGAAGAAATAAAAGCAGTGGCTGAAAGCAGTGAGGAACCAAATATTTTAAAAGGTGCATTGTGCATCCATGATGCAGGGCTTCACATCTCGAAGCAGTGTCACCACCATGCTCATGTAGCACTGTGATGGACAGACCTGAGGATACAGGTTTGGAAGCTTGTTTGATCTTGGGTGACTGGGTTGTCTCTGGGAGCCTCTATTGCCTCTATTCCAGAGGCAGCACCAGAGAAGATCCATCATAAGATGCTACACACCCAGGAGTGTCAAACCTGTTTCACATAGAGGGCCCCATAGTATTCATGGTGCCTCCTGAGGGCCAGAAGTGATGTCATTATTCAGGAAGTGATGTCATTAAGCAGGCTATGACCAGAAATTAGCACTTTTTTCTTACTTAGAAACTTGGCTGCAAAAAACACAAGGAAAAATATGCTGATGTTAATATTTTCAAGATATGGGTGAACCCAAATAGTGCAGGTTGCCCTTCCAGCAGCTGAGAGCATCTGATGGTGGTGCTGATTAATCCTGAGGCCCCTGGGCTTTGTTCGACATTCCTGATCTAAGTACTACAGATATCCCTCATTATCCATTGGGGTTCTGTTCTGCAACCCCCATGAATGAAAAAAAAATCCATGCATAAAACAATGAAAAAATAGGGTTAAATATGGTTTCTTGCTCTTCTATTGCACCTAATGGACTAAGGTAGTGCCTCTGAATCTGCAGTATTTGTTTCTAGGACTGAAGAATGGAATGATTGCTCACATGACCTCCTTTCTACAACAATAGACAAGCAGTTTTTAAAACTGTGATTTACAGTCACTATTCAACCCGTATATTAAAAAAATCAGTGTATAACAAGGTTGGAGCTGTAAAGCTGTTCCAGACAAATCTATCTACTTTACATAAGAGCCTTGATCTGTGCATGGGTGTCTGATCAATTAAGCAGGCTGAGGGTTCTATTCTCATGTGTCTCTGGAGCAGAAAAAGCTGAGGAGAGGCAACTGTTAACATTCCACTGACATTTCAACTGTCAGTTTTAAGTGTCTCTGGGATAGATAACAGAACAGGCTGGAGAGGGGTAGTTGAGGAGGCCATTGAGGATAGAGGAGGCAAAAGTGCAGATGAGATGCTGGAAAGGGGGCCGCTTTTTTACTGATGAATGTTATTATATTGTACCTCCGCAAGCAACAACTGCAGGCTGCTACTAGTAATAGAATAAATGCAGCCTGTCTAAGAAGCTTTAAAAAAATTCTCAGATATTTTCTGTCCCCCTAGCGTGGTCTTGGCCGGTGCGAGGCTGCCTGTCACGGTTGGCTTTATCCTGTTCCTTGCTGTAATACCACTAAGTATTGCCAGAATTAATCATGAGGCTAGGTAAGCATCGTGGCACTTTTATGGCAGCTCTGAAGCTAATCTGTCACTAATGCCTTCTGGATTATCATGATTTCTTACAGTTGTGATTCATTAACTCAGATGCCTAATAGAATTAGCATTAAACATCTCCCGTCGATTTCTGCCTCAACACGTTGAGGCTTTCAAAGCCCTTTTCAGTATTTCATTGTGTGGTATTAAACAGCGTGTCAGGCACTTTGTGTGGCCGTGGGGCAGCTTGAATTGAAAGGATTCCTTCTGTGTCAGCAAGAATGGACTGTGCTTCTGAAGGGAGCCCCAAACCCAGCTGGGCTTAGAGGCCATCCTCTGGTAGATGGGTGGTTGGGGGCCGGCCTGACTACAAAAGGAACCCTTGGCAGGAGTGGCAAAGGAGGAGCTGCCACGAGGGGTATCAGAATGGTGGTGTTCATGGGACAACAGTGTGCTCCATCAGTGGCGCTTTGTGCTATAGAGGTGGTAATCTTGGACCCCTCGTTAAGCCATGTCATGTTGTATTGACTCACCATCACTCCCAGTTTGGAGAAAATAATCAGCCACTTCTTACGTCAGTTGAAATATATGCAAATTTGAAATTCTGCACAAAGGGTTCTTTCTAGTGAACAACCAGCAGGTTGGCAAGATTAAAAAATGAGGTTGATGATGAATGAAAAGATGGAATAAAACGGATCGCTTTTCTAGCGGTCAGGTGTGAGCCTCTTGCCAAGCCCCTTTTCATCTTATACTGGGACCCAGCTCAAGCGAGGAAAAGCGGTAACTTCCCATGAGTTTGAGCTCTGGTCTGGAATGGGAGCAACTGGTGAACTTCTGACCAGTTCTCTGAACCTGACTTCCCAAGCTTTTGAAGTTCACCCGTTCCGACCTCAGAAACCATGCGGAGAAGCCATCAGCTAGGAAAATAGAGATGGAGAACATCAAAGCGGTGATTGGAAGCAGCTGTGTAAATTGTCGGGAAACTACTCAGAGAGACACACATATACCTATATGTTTATCTACTTAAGCCTGTAACCCTGTCAGTGCATCTCAGGGTCTCTGGAACCCTTTTGAATGAAGCTGGCATGCTCTGTGGCTTCATGCTTGGCACAAGACAGTGGATCTTGAAGGGAGAGCAATGTCTCCTGGCCAGTATTAATAACATTCTTCATGCAAGTTTTTTGGAAAAGAATTGGGTCTGCTAGACAGGCTTCTCAATGGAGAGAGAGGTCAGTCCCAGGGCAAGTGTTTGATGGATGGCCTGTAAACCGGGAAGGAGGAAGAGGTCATGCCGTGGCTGTGAAAGGTGGTTTGTTCTAGTGCCAGCATCAGAACGGAAGGCATGTGCAGATGATTGAAAGCTGCATCTTGCCTGGCCCTCATTCGTTCCCATCAATCACACCTCGGCACTGACAGCCCTACAATCTGTGAGCCTCCTCGCTGACCTGTGTCCCATTCAAGGACTGAGCTTGTGTGACTAGTCTTGCTCTGACCCCTTGCCAAGGACGGGTGACCCTTTGGCCAGCTCCCAGATTCTGGTGCATGATGCAGGCAATCCCCATAGGTTAACCAAGTTCAAAATGTGGTGGAGGCCAAGGAGGTGTTAAGATGATAATGGCTCAGGCCAAGTCCCAGCAGGAATTTCCTGGTGGCAAAGACGATTCCAGCCTGTGGGATAGTGGCACATAATTCTCACCCAACACAACTGGACAGAGAAATGTCGGGCACATTTGACTGCCATTAAGCAGTCAAAGACTATGTAGCACGGCAGTGATCAGGCCGGAGGATCAGGAGGTCCAAACCCAGTGAGACTCTCAAATCTCATGCAATTATCTCAGCACACATCTCTTTGGAGGGTCCATAGGGTTCCTTTAAAGTCCCTTGCGACTCAAAACAAAAAGGTTGTGTCTTTATCACATTAATAAATGCCAAAGATGGCATTCTCCTTAATTGCTTCAAGCAATGTTCAAACTTAATTTTTAAAAAAAATACTTGCGGGGCAACTGTCTCTCCTGGGCAATGGGGCAGGTCTGCAATGTTGCTGATCAGATTTACAGAATCCTGAATATATTTTAGAAAACAAAAGTTAGTTTGTCTACTGGTCTCCCAAGTGCACCAAAAGAATGGCCACTTGAACCTACAGTTGGATATGTGCACATGCAGACATATGTGTCATTCTTGTTATGCCTAGCTTTCTGCACAAACGTGCAAAGAACTGAAACGTTCTTTGTATCAGTATATTTATGGATATTGCAACAATAATGAGGGAGAACTGGGGTCTACTCATAAGACGGTCCATACTGGATCAGGCCAAAGGCCCATCTAGACCAGCTTTCTATATCTTGCAATGTCACACAGGATGCCTCAGGGAGCATATAAGACAACAAGAGACCTATATCCTGGTGGCCACCCATGCATCTGGTATTCTGAGGTACCCTACTTTGAAAACCAGGTTTCACATACAAAACATGGCTTCTAATATATGTTAGATCGTGTGTTAGATGGCTTCCAACCTATGATTACAATATAGCTTCTAATCTGTGATCCACCAATTTATCTAATTCCCCTTTCAAGGCATGTAGGCCGGATGCTGTCATCACATCCTGTGGCAAGGAGTTCCACAGATGAATTAAATGCTGGAAAAAGCAATATTTTCCTCAACCACTGCTTGTGTGTCTTTTGTTTTGGAGCTAGAAACACATACATATTTTGATGCACTTTTGATGTCCATGTACTGCAGGCTTCCGTCAGTCTTGAGAGACTATGGTATCGTGCTCGGCGCTGCATACGCTGCATGCGAAGCACGAAAGCCTGGGTTGGATTTTTTTTATGGAGGATAAGCTGTTACCCAAGCAGCAAATCCCCCCTCTCCACACCACTGAATTAGTCCAATGGAAAGGCAGCGCTAATACGATTGGATCCAGCTGGTGTCACAGAGCTGGGCTAAGGACAGGAGCTCACCCTGTCTTGTGGGACTGACCTGGGAATCGAACCCTGGCCTGCTGGTTAACAGGCACAGCATCTTTACCGCTTGCGCCACCCACAGCCCTAACTGATGCACATGTTATTTGGTGCTCTGTGATTCGAGCTGGCACACCGAGATGTCCAACAAAATGATCCATGATGTTTCTGAATTACCTTGAGTGGAGTTACTCTAGTTTTTCAGGTTCGCAGAGAAGGTGACTGAGCAAAAGTATTGAGATAGTGGTGGATTCTGGCAGCAGCTAAGATGGGTCTCCCCTCCTTGAAACCCTTAGGCATCCTTTGTTTGCGAAGGTATGAAGTGCAAGAGAGGTGGTCATGGGACAGTGGTCATGACAGACAAAAAAAATATGTGTGTGTTGGGAGGAGGAAGCTTTAATTAGGGTGGCTTGAAGCCTGCCTTTAACCAAAAGTCAGTGGGAGTTCTGTTTGATCTCCTTGTGGGTCAGGCTGTTTGATTCATCATTGGCCTGTTGAGAGGGATGGACACCTGCCCGTCACATGCTTTGATTCTCTGATGAAGGCTTTGATCTCCCCGGGTTGTGTGGGAGAGGGGGTCACAGAAGTGCAGGTCTCCAAGCTGCATTCATACTTTGCTCGCAGGGGCAGAGGGGGAGGGATCTTCCCAGAGTCCACAACCACCAGCCCCTCTGGATCAGAGGTGCTCAGGGGATGCCAGAGCTAACAGGAGTTCATTGAGAGGGAAAAGTTCATCCATAATCTAGGAGGAGGGGGAAGCTTCACATTCCTCGGAAGACTGGAAGATAGAAAACTCACCCCTGCTAAATGGGCAGAGAAGAACCCTTAGAAAGTCTCATAAGTCTTGGAAGTCTCCCCTTTTAAGTGGGGTGGGGGAGAGCAATTGTCTGTCTTCATCCCAGTATGACATCTTTTCCAGTGGTTATTGCTGGTTTATATATTTAAGATTATATAAGATTGAGAGCCTTTAGGACAGGGATCTATCTATCTATCTATCTATCTATCTATCTATCTATCTATCTATCTATCTATCTATCTATCTATCTATCTATCTGTCTGTCTGTCTGTCTGTCTGTCTGTCTACCATATTTATATACCACTTTTCAACTAAAAAGTTCACAAAGCGGTTTACAAAGCGGTGTACTGTAACTGCTTTGTGAATTTGGAAAGTTGGTTAGGATTGTTTCCTAAGTCTCATTTTACTCTTGGAACTCCTTGCTACAGGATGTTGTTGTGACCCCTCATCTAGATGCCTTTCAAAAAAGATTGGTTAGATTTGTGGAGGAAAAGCCCATCAGTGGTTGCAAGCCCTTGGATATACTGGGCATCACCAGCTCTCGCTCTTGAATAGAGATGTATGCTTTCATACATCTATATGTTTTCAATGGAACGCTGTATGTTTTCAATGGAATGCATATATGACTGAGAATGTGGAAATGTAATATAAAGACTCACCTACCCCCATAAGTTTACTTGCTTCTCCTGCACAGGGAAGGACTATTACCCAGTACTAGCTAGAGCAACTACTTTGAAGTTTCTTCAGTTGCATCTTCAGTTAAGGTCTAGGCAGGACCCTTAGGTCTGAAACCCTGGAGATTGTATGAATGATCTGAATGACATATTTAGAGCATTGCTGTGATGAAGTGTATTTGGTCACACCTTTGAAGAAAGAGTAACACATGGAAACTGGGCAAAGAAGCATCTTTATAAACTAATGTTCTCTAAGAGCAACCAAACCTCTCTTTAAAGCTTGGTAACTTTTCCAGTGGTTGTTGCTGATATTTCTACCATATTTTTCCCCCACATTGTGAATGGATTGTGGGCTGTGGGTGGTGCAAGTGGCTAAGACACTGTGCCTGTTAACCAGCAGGCCAGGGTTTGAGTCCCGGGTCAGCCCCACAAGACAGGGTGAGCTCCTGTCCTTAGCCCAGCTCTGCGATGCCAGCTGGATTCAATCATATTGGCTCTGCCTTTCCATTGGACTAATTCAGTGACGTGGACAGGGGGGATTTGCTGCTTGGGTAACAGCCTATCCTCCATAACTATCTAACCCAGGCTTTCGTGCTTCACATGCAGCGTATGCAGCGCCAAACACGATACTATAGTCTCTCAAGACTGACGGAGACCTGCTTTTTTTGGTGAATGGACAAGGAACCATTAATTCATTTATCCATCCATCCATCCATCCATCCATTCATGTAGTTAAAGAGCTGTATAAATTACTTTTTTGTCATAAAGCAGTACATGAACATTCTTATTAATAATGATGATAATCTCTGTATGTGTTCTGTAAGCAGCAGAACATATATCAAACAAGAAATATTGTAGCCCCAATTGATGGCAGTTACATTGGCTGTTTAGTTGTTGTGTCCGAGTCTTCATGACCCCATGGACTGCAGCACACCAGGCCCACCCCCATCCTCCACTAGTTTCCAAAGTCTGTCCAAATTCACGTTCATTGCCTCAGTGACACCATCTAACCACCTCATCCTCAGCCATCCCCTTTTCCTTCAAGCTTCAGTTTTTCCTAGCATCAGGCTCTTTTCTAAGGAGTCCTACCTTCTCATTATGTGGCCAAAATATCAGCATCAGATTCAATATTTGTCCTTCCAGTCAACAGTCAGGGTTGATTTCCAAAGGATGGACTAATTTAATCTTCTTGCAGTCCAAGGGACTCTCAAGGGTTCAAGACGAGGGTCCCCACGAGGATTTCCTGCTACAAGCAGGGGGTTGGACTAGATGATCCACTGGGTCCCTTCCAACTCTATGATTCTATGATTTCAAGAGTCTTCTCCAGCACCATCATTCAAAGGCATCTATCCTTTTGCGGTCAGTCTTCTTTGTGGTCCATCTCTCACAGCCATACATTCCTAGAGGGAAGACCATTGCTTTAACTAGATGGATCTCTAAATTAAATTGTCTAGCTCTGTCATAGCTTTCCTTCCCAGAAGCAGGAATCTTTTAATTTCTTGGCTGCAAAGTTTGGAGTGTGTGTGTGCGTGCATGGATTTGGGGTCCTAGGTTTGGCACCTAATGTGTCTACACTGGGTCCTGCTGTTCCCAATTTGTTCTCAGCCTTGACATTTGTGCCAAACGGGCAGAACACATTGCATTTACGATCTGGGCGAGGAGGGTATTCAAAGTGGTATGAAAGAGGATCCAGGTATCTCCCATTTCATTTTGACCTTGGAACCACAGTTTTGAAATTTCAAGCCTCCTGCCTTCCCCTAGTGTCTGACTGGAGAAAGAAATCAAAGCTAGCTCTTCTCTAATACCAGGCCACATCTCTGGAGGTTGTAGCTAGAATACCTAAGAATTCCTGGGAGGACTCTCTTTAGAAGAAGAACAGAGGTTTAGCCAACAGAAATCCAATACTTTGTTAGCAATGTGCTATGTGACACATCAATAAAAAGTTAAGAACAGATTAGCATGACAGGTGAAGGAAGGGAGTTGAACTCCTAGTCATTAATGAACACCACTAATAGAATATTGTCCCTGTCTCCAAAGGTTGATGTGTCCCAGAAGGGCCACCACGTGACATCTCATGCCAAAACAAGGTAACTGGAATTCTGGGTGCACCCAGATCTGTGTCATCTATGTAGCTGTTTCAAATTGTAAGCCCAGCCTACTTTATTTTAGAACCCATTCCTATGCCTGTATACTCATAAGTAAGTTCCATTAGAGTCAAGAGGGCTTATTTCCAGGAACGTGTGGTTAGGATTGCAACCTGAGTCCCAGTGTTTAATGTTTTTTGACATTAGCCTAACAGAAAGAAAAATATTTAGAAAATTATATTTTGTTTTTATAGTTTTAATTATAATGTGTGTATGTCTGTCTCTCTGTGTGTGTGGTTCAGCTTTTGGCTGTAGGTTGCCACTGGTTCAAGATCAATTTTGACAGTGTAATCCTTACTCTTGGTTAGGCCAGCTCAAGTCCCATGCTGGCCTGGGGGTATCACCAGGGTGACCATATGACCATATAACCAGATTTGACTGGATTTTTAGCCTCCGGGTGTCCTACTTTTTGGCTTCACTGTCCTACATTTTGGCTTCATTTTGAAACTTCGCGATAGTGCACAATACCCCATCATGCCATATGTTATTGGATTCGTATTGAAGAGCAGAATCCAATGCAAAAATCAGTTTTGAGATATCTCCTTCCTATCAAAAGTTATGGTCAAAACACCAAAAAACAAAAACAAAAAAGTATACTTTTGGCAATTTTTTTAAGCAGGTAGGAATTTTGGCCTGGGATTAGGAATTCTGGCCCTGGTGTTTAGGAATTTTGGCCCTGGGGTTCAGGAATAATCTGGTCACCCTGGGTATCACAAAAGTGCTATAAGGTAAACCTAAGCAATCGAGGGTTGGGGGTATTAGGCCAGTGTGTAGACATTCACCAGCCTCCACACCACTGGAACAGGGAGACAGGTAAAGTATGCCAGCCTAAATTGGTTAGGATTGTGTCCTCAGTCTCCAAGAAGTCATTGTCAATTTCCAGATGTTTATTGAATGAAGTTTGAGAGGTTTAGGGCAAAATCCATAGTAACTATGGGGAGTCCTTGCTCTAGTCACTAGAGACTAGTGTAAGAGCAACTTACTCTGGATTCCAATATGAATTTCCCAGAGGTTTTCACTAGGTGGTGCAGTAACTACGTGTGAATGTAAAGTCGGGTACATGTAAACTACATGTTTACTCTGGATTTGGGGGTTAGACAAAACTAACCCCCAAAACTACCGTAAACTACTGTAGTTACTCTGGATTTGGGGGTTAGACAAAACTCAAGGAATTTCATAAGAAGAATCCTGCTGGATCAGGCCATAGGCCCATTTTGCTGACTACAAAGGAGTGAATATGAGCTCAGGGACACTGATGATGCAGACGTAGATTTTGGTACACTCAAGACACTTTGTATAACAATGCTAATTTTCTGTAGTGAATTGTTGTATTTAAATGACTTTACAGAGAAACTTAGGCGTGTGTTTGATTTTCTGAGTTTACGATTGAGTGCCAGGATGGTGTGTGTAGTGGTTAGGGAGCTGGAGTGAGACATGGAAGATTCAGGTTCAAATTCCTCCTTGGCTATGGAGCTGCCTGGGTGACCTTCAGCCAGTCATTCAGCTTAACCTCAGAGAGTTGTGAGGACAGCAGAACAGGAGGAACTCAAGCTTTATAAAACACCTTGGGTATTGGAAAACTGGGATATAAACATTTTAAATTAATTCTTTATTACTTATTGTTCTGTTTTTTCCTCTTCCGCTTTGGAAAGGTGCCCCCCAAAAACTTCCCCCCCTCCAGATAAAATTCCTCTTAGAGGCCCTACTTGAATGAGCTTAAATATGCTCTCTGCTTTGGACAATGATCATTGTAGATAGTGGTGCGATGCTCTCCTTAGATGCCATTGGTATGTCACTGCAAATATGCCACTTCTCATGTCTAGTCAGTGGCAGTGACTGAGGGTCACACTGGGTAATATCCACAAGGGGTGATGGCATAACTTCTGGCTGAAATTTTTAAAATCTTGGTATTTTCAAATACAGATCCAGCTTTGTTATACATTGATTTTTTTTAATATATGGATTTGACTCAACACAAATGGCCACTGCAAATCAGTTTTAAAAACTGCCTTTCTTCCTTTGTAGAGAGGCAGACATACAAGTACTCATTCCATTTTTCAGTTGAGCCAGGTAAAGGAAGGGGCTCCTTTGCATTTTGAATTGCCAAAACTCTCTACAACAGTAAAAAAGCTGTTTTTAAACCATTGTAAAGGGACACATTTTTAATTTTTTTTAAACTGCTTTTATTTAACACATTTTTTGGTAATCCCAGAATCAAACGCCTGCAGATATTGAAGCACAATCTCATTCCATTAGGAACAGAGGAGGAGCAAGAAACCTGGAATTAGTTATTTATGGCTGCAATCCTAACAATACTGTCTTGGTAATAAATAGTTTTGAATACAATGAGACTTACTTCTGAGTAGACATGCTTAGGATTGCACTGTTAATCAATTTTCTGCTTTTTTATCCACTGATTTTCTTTTTATCCAATAGAAGGTCCAGAATGGACTTCTAGTGGATAACAAAGATCACCTGTAAGAACATCAGATTATATATTTGATGTGTAATTCCATTGAGAATGTGATGGAGAAAGCCACATTGAATATCTGTATTCTATTAAATGTTAGAGCCAAAAAACTTGCAGAGGTGGTGTAAAGGTGTTTCACCAAGCCCAACACCCAGCACATTGCTCCCCACATAAATTGCATGGGAGGATATCAATCATGGGGTGACACAATAGTCTCCTCCACTAAAATGTAGTGACACAACTGTGTCATTCTTTCCCATAGCCATGTTTTGATCCATCTGATGGGACAAATTCAGGGCCTCTTCTATGGCAGATTTGGATTTGTCTGTTTCAACTTGAGGGACAAATTTTAATAGGGGATTGTGTGTATGTGTGTGTTTGAAGGGATGGGACCTGTCCAATTAAGCCAAGGGAAGCCCCTCAGGCCATCATACACTGTAACAAAAACAAATTTCCCCAAGACCAAGACAAGCCTGGTAAATCTGTAATGTGGTGTCCTATTTCCTAATCTCTCCAGTAAGGAAGCAGCGTGTTGAATTTAAAATATCCCTCTGGTAAAAGCTAACTATTTAAAGAGCACTGGGGTCCCAGAAATGCAAAACAAAGATTTGTTGATTAAAAACACATGGTTGGCTCATGAGACTTGAGTAGCCAGAAAAAATCAGACCTGACAGTATTTTGGCTTTTCCTCTACCGCAAGACAAGATGGTGATTTATTGCAGTGATGTCAGCAGGTCTTGAAAAAGTTCCCTGAATTATCTTCATAAAATTTTTTTAAAAAAATGTTTTTTACCTTGAAGTCATTAGGCCCTGGGCCTTTACATAGAAAGAGAGGAGGATGAATGCAATGATCCCTTCCAAAGCAACCAGACTTCCAAAGCAACATGTGTCTACTGTATTAGGTGGGAATCATGGAGGAATAAGAACATAGGAAGAGCAATGCCAGATCAGAACTAAAGCCCATCTAGTCAAGCTTCCTGAAGACAAGCCAAACCAAGCCAGCCCTCCTAATCAAGCCAACCAGATGGCTCAGGTTACACAAGACAACAAGAGAACTGTATCCTGATGCCCTCTGTTAAGTCTGGCATTGACTCCGTAACTTCAGGGTGCAGAGTGGATGAGTTCAGAATGGATTCCCATGAATGCTGAAGGGGAGGTACATAAAAGGTTGCTGGATCAGTTCAGGCCAAAGACTTGGCACAACTTGGTATCCAGTTTTTAAAATCAGGAGTTGTGCATACCCATTAAGGTTTGTGAACTGTGATGGCATTTTCCTCCATTAATCTGTCCAGTCCCCAAGCCCATCCAGACATGGGTGCCATCACCCAGTCTGATAGCAAGGAGTTGCACTGTCTAGAGTCCTAGAGTTGTAAGGGACTTAATAGGTTGTCAAGTCAAACTCGCTGCCTGTAGTAGGAATTCCTCCTTACCATCTCCAGCAGGAGCTTGTTGAGCCTCTACTTGAAGATCTCCAGCAAGGGAGAGTCCACCACCTCCCTTGGCAAACTGCCCTCCCCATCAGGAATTTTTTTCCTGTTATCCAATCGGAATCTCTTTTTCTAGTTAAATGTTTGGAAAATAATTTTTTTTTGTATATGTTAACTTTTCCAATACCCAATTTTATTGCGTGTGTCCTGGTCCTCATGTTGTGTGAGAGGGGAACAAACACTCCTCTATCCATCCCCTGCAAAATTTTGTATTTCTCACTCATGTTAACCTGAAGGCACTTTTTTCTAGATGGAAGAGCCCAAAACATAGTTGCCTTTCCTGATAAGGGAGGTGCCCCAGCGCACCTTTTTGGTCTCTTTCTTCTGAACCTTTGGGTATAGCTATAGACTGCAATCGAGACTTGCTTCTGAGTAGACATGCTTAGGATTGCACTGAAAATTCTACAATTGTTGCCTTGGGTTTCCTTTGTTATGGCAGATATAAACAAATGAATGAATGAATGAATGAATGAATGAATGAATGAATGAATAAATAAATAAATAAATAAATAAATAGTGCTTTCTGGTCAGCTGATTGGTTGGCCCATCTGTGGGACTGACTGACGCTGTAATCCTAATCTCTAGTTAAGCCGGCATAAGTCCTGGCATGCCTGATGCTGGTCTGGGGATGTCACAAAAGTGCCATAAGGCACTTCTGTGCCACTCCTGGAGCATGTGTTAGGCCAGTGCACAGATATCCACTGGCCTGTCCACACCACCATGAGAATGGGGAAGGACAGAACAACTTAGACAAGGAAGAACCTGTGCAGGTTTTGTATTGTGCTGGTTTAGAACAGTCTCCAACTATCCCGCATGTTGGAAAATCTGCTCAGGATCGGTCCATGTATCAGAGCAACTAAGACAGTGGTGTCAATACATTAAATCTATCTCCATGACGCCAGTGTTTTTCCTCTTTGTGCAACCTAGATTGGTCAAGGAGAAAAGGGGGATAGAGAGGCAGAGGACATGAAAGGAGAGAAGAGTGGTGGGCTAGAATGTCTGAGATGGTCCTCTTTTTCTCCTCTGCACTTCCTTTTCTGAACCTCCTCTAGACTTCTAGACTGTCCCCACCAAACCGAGGAGACTTGGGATCAGAGGCTGGCACATTACCAGATAAAGACGGGGACATCATTTATAATACTGTCTCAGTCAGCAAGGGTTCTTGCGCTGACCCTGGTCTTCCTTGCAGGGGTCATGTGACTTCTGTGTAGGATTCAGTATCTAGCACACTGTTCGTGTACAGCAACAGCAAACTGTGAGATATTTTGGAGGTGGCTTGCAAGCCACTTGCTTCTTGCAACATTTGTTGCAACATTTGTTGCCATCTGTCAGGGATGGCCATGCCAAGCCATTGTCATGCCTGCATCTAGATCATGCACAATGAGGGTGCCCTTCACCGCACTCTAAGATATGCGCGGCGCATGATGTACGTGCAGTGTACAAAACCAAGAAACAAGCAGCTACAGGAACATTTGGCAAAGGAGGGATGTGTTGACGATAGATCCTCAAAGTTGGGAAACATGAAAATAACATGCTGAGGAAGGCAGACTTTTAAAAAGTCACATGTCACAAACCTGCTTTGTTAGACCGGGGTTCACATGGGGTTTCATTTCCATGTTTTAGATATTTAGGAACACCTTTGTTTGCATTGTCTTTTTGGTTCAGTTCTCATTATGGGTTTAACTATCTTCTGTGACTAAAGGAACAGTTATTTTCTTGCTTGGTAATAAGCCTACTGTGCTGGAATGAGGCTACTCAGATCTGCATATCAGTGATTCTCAAAGTGGGAGTCAGAACCCTCTTGGAGGGTCACAACTTCAGGGGGGGGGGGTCATGAAAAGCTAGCTGCTGCCATCTTAGAATCTGACACTCAGCATCAGCATCTTAGAAGGGAGGGAAAACCATACTTTCCTGGGAGTAAGTCTCATCTCATTGATCGCAATGGGATTTAATTTTGAACAGACATGGAGGAGCTTTGGCATCATAGTGATGTTGCTTTGTGTTTGATGTCACTTCCGACCATGACATCACTTCCAGGTTGATGACATCCCTTCCGTTTGATTGTTGTTCTTGGAAAGGGGTCCTGAGCTGAAATGCTTGAGAACCACTGAGTTAACTGGTGCACTGGGAGGCATGGAGAAACTGCTGGTGCACTAACATGTCTGCTTGTGGTGGTCATACAGCTCTGTAATATCAACCCTACAATCCAGAGTAACTACGGAAGCACGCAAAAGACATTACGTGCACCCGTAGTTACTGCACCACTTAGTGAAAACCTATGGGAAATTCATATTGCAATCCAGAGCAAATTGTTCTTATGCTGGAGCAAGGACTTCCCGTCGTTACTCTGGATTGCACCCGTAATGTTCCATTTTTCAGCAACCATAGAGGACTTTTCACTTCCAGGATATTTGTTTTGGCTGCATAAGTCCTTAAAGGACTGAGCCATAAGAAGGATTACCATCAGAGCAGAAGGAATTCTCCCAAACTCCTTGGATGAGCTGATGTAAGCCAGTGGATAGAAGTGCATTCCCTCCATCAATCCATTGGTCCATAGTGCACGTGGATGAGCAGGCTCTGCCTGATTTGAATCAACTTTGCTGTGTGCTTCACTGCAAATATATTATATTGGACACCCTTGTGGGGAAAAAATGAATAAAACACAGAGGGTGCAATCCTAACAAATTTAGGCCAGCACAATTCACCTGCTCTCCATTTCTGTGGTGGTGTGGAGAGGCTGGTGCATGCCTCTGCACTGGCCTAACTCCCCAGCAGTGGCACAGAAGTGCCTTACAGCAAACTGATGGGGCCAGAGCATTTGGCCTGGGGGCATGTGGCTGCATTATGACCATGTGCCAGCCAGAAGAGCTCTGAGAGCTCTCCCTGGCATGCAGGCTATAGGTTCTCCACTACTTCTCTAGGAGGATTTCCTGCAATCCTACTGGTGATGATCTCTCAGATCCCTTCTGATTCTGTGATTCTAAATTTCCCACAGCAGCATTGGGAAATGGCTTAAATTCTTCTGGGATTGTCTCCAGGGCTTGTGTATGGTATTTTTCTGGTTCTTCTATGAGTCACTAGGATGACTTTTGACAGAAAGCAATAGCTTCAGGCCAGCCAAATAAAAAAAATATCCATATGACGCTGTAGGCCAAATCGGTCCTGGTTGGAAATCCATGGACTCCACCAGCCTCATTCCGCCTCTGGACACAAGAAGGTTCCATAGGCAGCAAATGCCTGGGAAATCAAATAGGCCTGTCAGTTGAAATTACATAGGAAAACAAAACAACTGGAATAAAAAAATAACAAAAGGGAGTGGTGAAAAATATTCAGCTGCTGGACTGATTCATGACAGAAAGCAATGTGGTTTTCCTCTCAATGCAAGAGGCTTGGCTGTGATGGATCACTTTCAAAACTGTGAAAAGCCTCCTCCATCCATATGGCAGACAAACTCCAAAGAGTTTGCCTCATCCCACCACTGGGGTCAAAATATGGCAAGAGACACAAGAATGAATTTATGATGTGGTAGACAATACATCTATGATGTTGTAGAAGGTTGTTTCCTCCTTCTTCCATATAATCCAGCCAGTCAATCAGTCAGAGAGGGTCCCTTTATGGGTGCTGTTGTAAGTAGGCAAGAGTAAAAAAGAAATATCTTTAAGCCTTGCCAGAAAAGAGAGGGAGCAGCTTGAAAACTTAGACTGCAATCCTAACCTCACTTACTTTTGAGTAAGCCCCATTGACGATAATGGAGCTTACATCTGAGTAGACAAGAGATCGGATGGCATGAGAGAGATTATTCTATAGAGTAGGTGCCAGTATGGTATTTTATGGAGTAGGCGTAGGCCCTACTGTTTGCCACCATCCCCCACCTCCATAGGAGCCTCTAACCACCATAGATCCAGAAGGGAATGGGAATCAGTGGTGGCCACATCACAGTGGCCATCATTTACACTCAGTCCTAACCTTCCATCTCAGGCCTTGTAGCCTTACACTGGCTACTTGGTTTTGCACTACCAAAACTGCTGGCACAGATCTGAGTAACCCCATAGGAAAGGTTGGGGCTTTTGGGGTTAAAGGAAAAAATATATCTTGTGGGTTCTCCAGGCACACTTAACTTGTGCTAGACAGTACAGTCCACTCAGCTTGGCAGTTCCAGCACATGCTAGGACCGTGATCTGATTCCACTCCCCAGGTGTTCCTCCAATCAATATTGCAGCTTTCAATCTGCTTTTGATGGTTAAACACCCAATATTGTTGCTAATCAGTGGGAGGGACAATTATATTTTGCTTGTTGGAGGTTTTCTTCTATAATGTTCTTCTCTATTCCAGAATGTTCTGAGGGCTCAATCATATAGAATCATAGAATCCTAGAGTTGGAAGGATTCTAGATGACTAGTAGGTCATCTAGTCCCCCTGCCTGTAGCAGGAAATCCTCCTACAGCATTCCTGACAGGTGCTCGTTGAGACTCTGCTTGAAGATCCCGAGTGAGGGAGAGTCCACCACCTCCCTTTGCAATATGTTCCTCTGCCGAACTGCCTGAACTGTCAGGAATTTTTTCCGGATATCCAACTAGAATCTCTTTTCTTGCAGTTTCTTGCATATGCCATGCCATGAAATGAACAAAGCTGATGCCTTTCTCGAACAAAGTTTGGCTATGAATACTGCTGTCTGCCCTCATGTGCCCATGCATGATGGGCATGTTTCAGCCATGCGAATCACACACAGAGGCTGGAGAAGGGAAAGTGCTGGCAGATGGGATTGTAGTGGAAAGAAGGAATGCTTGTGTCTCCCCTGTAATGAAAGGTGATGGGCAAGTTACAATGCAGCCTGCTCCTATATCATCATCTCAGCAATTGCTGGCTGTCATCAGACACACCTGAAGATGTCCTCTTGGTGGTGCAGTTCAGGATGTGGCAGTTTTGTGGAAGCTCAACGTTTCAATCACAGGAGGGAAGAACAAATGGGATACTCAAATGTGTTCAGCTGAAACCAAAGCAGCAATAAAATGAGAAAGTGTGGCGACGACATCAGCCGCCTGTGCCTAGGCTGCCATTCCTGAAAATCCACCCTGTCCCAGGGAATCTGGGAAAATGCTTATGGAACGTGGGAGAAACTTAGGCTCCTCCACCACAGTCTCCCACGGTAAAACAGGGATTTGCCAAATCCTAATCATTGCTACAGAATGTAATCAATGTGTAGTGTTTAAAGAGATTGCAATCATAACCAGCACTGGCATAGCTGTGGTAGTGGAGCATGTGGGAAGGGGGGGCAGTCATGGATACCATCTCAAGGTAAAGCAATATTTGTGCCCTTACCTTCAAGTTGCATTGCCCTTGGATGTTATGAATGAAACATCATTCATAAATAAACCCAACTCAACCTCTTGCACTGGCCTTCCCACCAATGCTTATGGCCCTTTGGAAAAGCTTTCCCACAGCCATCATAGACAATATTGCCCTGTAAAGGAAAAGCAAAATTGCATTTTATTTTTGCATCAGTATTTAAAGATGTTTCAGGTGTTGCATTTGCATTTGGAATTGCCCAAACATTTGCATGGACCGTAGAGATCATCCTTCCTTTTTAAAACCCTATATTTTTCTCTCTAAAGCCGGATTTTTCTCGATGTAGCTCAAGTGTTCTATTTACTGCAGAAGCCCAAAGTGGATCATTCAAAGGAGGTTAGTCAAGAAAATTTGGGCTGTTCTTTCCTCCTCTCCTATTTTGGCACCTTTTACTTGCTTTGAGAAACAGCTAAGTTCATAATAAGATACCAAAATGGCGCTTGAGGACTCTCTGGTTCATAAAATGTCTCCAAATTGACTTGGTTTTTCTTAACAATGTGCCTTATACTGAGTCTGATCACCAGTTGATTTAGATCAGCAGAGTCTGCATTCAGGGCTGGCCCCAGAAGTGGTGTGGTCCAATATGGGGCATTCCTGTTGGTCCCTCTATGCCCCACCCAAATAGTTCACCAGATAGCTGTGGTGACTTCTTGTGGGGCAACACCTGGACATATTTGTCAGTGAGGTGATGACATAACTGGCAACTATGCCAAGTGGTGACGTAACAGCCAAACATCAACTATTTCCAGGAGGCCACTTTGGGTCGTTTCAAAGAAGTGGTGGGCAGGAGGGCTGGTCCAGTCTGAGAACGTTTTCCACTCACCTGTCAGCATTTAATCACAAAACAATCCTGGATCATGGGTTCACCAATGGATTCACCAACATGAGGTTGTGGCCCCTCCAGACATAGGTACAAATATGACATTAGACACATCAGCTGAAGGCTGACTGTAGCAGCAGTTCTCCAATATCTCAGAGAGAAATGTTCTCTGCCTTAGAGAATGAATCAAGGACTTTCAACATGTATGAGCAAGACTGAGCTACACCCCATGCCCTTTGTGGGATATAATTCAACGCTTGAGGCAGTGTGCCAAATGTTGCCCCTGCCCCCAGTTTCTACTTTTCCAAGTGGATGCAAATGGGGGAGAGAAAGGTGTGCATCCCTTATTGATCTGCTGCCCGAGGCAACTGTTTCAGTTGGACTCAAGGATAGGCCTGGCCTGAATGTTTGTGAAATAACAGATTTTGGTATTTTTGGTCAGATAAAGGAAAGAACATAAGAGCCTTGCTGGATCTAACCAAAGTCCAGCTTCCTGTATCTCACTGTGGCCCATCAATGTCTCAGGAAGCACACAAGACAAGGTCCCAGTATATCTTGGTTTCAATATATCTTGTCCGGGGGTGTTGTTTCAGGGGTGCAGCTGGTTTAGTCCACACTGGTTATGCATCAGAGGAGTTTGACACTCCAGTATATCATCTCCTCACATAAATCAGTCCTCTCCTCAGTGGAAGCATTCCAGACTGAAGGACACATGTGCAATGTTTGTGCCTGTGTCCTTCACTTTTTAAAACACTCCTGCTGAGGAGGGGACAGTCCTCTCCTCAGCAGGAGTGTTCCAAAGTGTAGCGCACATGCATGAATGAGCTATACCTCCAAAGCCATTTGCCCTTCCTAAGAAAGGTCAAGTGACTTTGGAGGCTTAATGCATATGTGGAACCCCCCATGCATGCATGACTGAGGGGATGACTTATGGGAGGGGGTGATGCACAGGGGAAGGGATGATGCACACGGTGCAGAGCCACTGATTTGTCACTCCCTTGCATCTGGAATTCAGATATAGGGCACAATCCAGAGCAAGTTCAACCTGCTCTGCCCTAACTGCTCTCTCCTAACTATTCTGTATCCAGAGCAGAAAGTTATGCTGCATCCAGAGAGTCAGGAAGCCTGGGTTGCCCTAACTGCTCCAGAGCATGCTAAGTCAGTGACAGCTGGGGAGGGCTTGCTCCTGAGTAGACCCCCTCAGATCACACTGAAGAAGGAACAGCTGTGGTGCCTACATTATAAGGAGGTCCAGCAGTTCCTGACAACCAGTTACAGCTGCAGTTCTTCTAGTGCAAGATGGATGCTTGGAGTGGCCTGCTGTATCCTGAGGTTTGTGGGCTGCCATAGTTGTGCCATATCCTGAGGTTGAGAGGAAGGGGTTGCAGCTAGGATGGCCAAGAACTCAGATTTTTGGTCAACACTACCATTCTTACTCAGGCCTAATCATGGACCCCTATGGGTCTACTCATTACTATACCTGCTCCTGAGGTAGTATATCTCTGAGGAACTGGAAGAGGGCATTTCTGCTTTGAAAACAGGCTTTGGATACAGAGTAACTGCTCTGCCCTAGGCAATGCTAAACTTGCCCTCAACTTGCCTCTCCTGAGCTGCTTAGGCTGCCCCAGTTAGGGCAGAGCAGGTCCACCTCTCTTAGGGCACCCTATGTTGCCTTGCTCTGCCCTAAGCCTCTTCCAGAGTAACTGGGGTGGAGCTTCTTGCAGTTGCTCCACCCTAGTGATAGATAGGGCAACCCAAGGGCTCTTATGTGGACAGATTAGTTGCTCTGGATTGTGCTGACAGTCTGCATCTAGAAACCAGGAAGATGTATGTACCATGGATTACCTGTGATGGACTTTTCTTCCAGGAATGGATCCGATATCCTTTTAAAGGCATCTAGGCCAGGGTGACCATATGTCATAAACAGAAAAGAAGACACAGCTCCACAGAATGTAGGACACCCATGAAAAATATAGGATATGACAAAATAAAAGTTAAGATCTTCTCATTTATATTGCTTTCATGTGGTTAATTTAAACACTATTGGTATATTGCTTAGTATTAAATTTAAAACTATTACGCATTAATACTAGAAAGTTACATGCTTTCTGCTCTCAAGGAAAGGGAGGACAATATAGATTTTGATATAAGATCTAATGTAGATTTTTTTTCCAGGACACAGAAACACATCCTGGAAAAAGGTGGACATATAGTTACCCTGATTCTAGGCCAGACACTATCACTACATCCAGTGGCAAGGAGTTCCACAGATTCATTACACACTGGCTACATAAATATTTTATCTCTTGTCTTATAAGAAAGGGATCATAAGAGACTATGGGTGCAATCCAGAGTAACTACGTGGAGTCTTTGCTCCGGTGTAAGAACAATTTGCTCTGGATTGCAATATGAATTTCCCATAGGTTTTCACTACGTAGTGCAGTAACTACGGGTACACGTAATGTCTCTTACGTGCTCCCATAGTTACTCTGGATTGTAGGGATTGTCTGTGAAATGGATCTCAGCATCAGAATAGTGGGTCTCAGCATTAGAATAGCATCAGAGATCTGGGTCTCAGAGGGTATGGCTATAGAGGGTTTGAATGTGCATGCCCAACCTCACTGACTGGATAACTCCTGAGTCTTTCCCCTCATTGTCATAGCTGTCTTAACACTCGTCTCTTGATGTGGTGGAGCTCTTAATTAAGCACGCAAATGGGACAGCTGGATTCGCCGGGATGACTCGTCCGTTTGAAGTTAAGCCTGCGCTTCGGGGCTTACTGGATCTAGACCTAGATAAGCTCAGATCTCTCAATGGATTGTGGAGCTCAGAGCCTTCTTCCCGAGACACATGTTCAGGCAAATACATACAAACAGACCCTGAGCAAATGAGGAATTAAGTAAATGCATCAATGTGTTAGTTTACAAATAGAACTGTTAGTTGTTACCCACGGTATTAACAGCCTTTTTCCCATGCTTGCTCAGTGCATGTATGCGCAAGTGTGTGTGTGTGTATGTTTTTGCTAAGCTGTGAAAGACATTTGTTTCAGTTGCCAACATCTCTGTAGAACGAACGTGGGTGGATTGTGACAGATATAATTTCTCCATCCCACAGTTTCATCAACTTGAGTTCTGTTAAACTATACCCGCTGGGCTTAGCTCCTTTTAAAGTTTCCGCTTTGACAGGTAGATTTATTAGTCTTGAAATTTGTACAAATCAGATGTCACTTGTGGCAACTTGTCAAAATGTCAGTCTGGTGAGGGAAGCATGAAAGGATTTTTCGGGGAGGGAAAAAGAGAAAGAGACACGGGAGGCAGGCTTTAAAGAACTCCGAGTAAGAGCAGAATAAAAAGGGTTGCAGTCCCTCTCAATTCCTTGATCCTGGGGCTTTTGCTTTATTAAATACCTTGCACCTGAGAGCGGGAGAGAAGCCGGTGGATACCAGTCTCCAAGTTGTCAAAGCTGACAGCTTGCAGTGATCGCCTCTGGAAAAAAGTCTCCTAGCTTATAATAGGGGGATAGTCAGTGGGCAGGCTGGAGAGATGAAATTTCATTCCAACGCCATTGCCCATCAGTGTTTCAGCCATGTGGTTTAATCTCTGACGTGCCTGATTTACGTGGCAGAATGAATGTTGTGAGGATCAGATTTTGTGCAGGGCTTTCTTAGTAGGCCCAACGCTCATGTAGGGCAAGAAGGAAGGGGAATTGAAACACTGATGAGCGAGAAGTACAAAAAGACTGGTTTGCATGCATTTTTGTGTTGCAGTGATGCTCAGAGCAGGGAGCACTTTCTGCAGCTTTTCCTTCTTAGATCACAGCAATTTGCCTCTGTGGCAACAAAGAGTAGATGTTAGTGATGGCTTTTATCAAAACACTGGAGTTATGCTTGAATCATCCTACCTTAAGTATCAGGAAAGGCATCCTAGAAGGAGGAAAAACATCTTTGTGGGGATGATGGGTGAGCTTATAAAATGTTGCAAAATGGACGCAACTAGAAAATTGATTGGAGGCATCACCCAGTGGAGACAGACCCAGTCTGCCCACAATGTCTCCCTGCCTTAGCGTTGCCATATGCCCCCAAACAAGGACAGTCCAGATTTTTGGGGATTGTGTTAATATACTGAGAAATAGGGCAGTGGGTCCTGTCCCGATTTTGTGGAAGAAAATTATGGCAACCCGTGGCATGGGTGATGCAGGAGAATGTGCTGTGGAGGTGAAAGCAGTACTTTCTCTCTGTGCAGTACTTTGTGGCAAACTTGGTGTGATTGCAAATGGCTTTTTTGATTTTTGTCGCTAGTGGAGAAAAAAAAGCTTTAAAAAGCTGCTGGCCGATCAAAGGAGCACGCCATAAACCCAGAAGTTATCACATCACCACAATTACTTCCAGGACAGGCACTTCTGGGGAAGTAACAAACAAATGCCACAGCCTCGCATGCCAGACACTCTAGCTACACCACACCACACTGGCATCATCTTCATTGTTTTCTTAAATAAATTAAATGTACAGAGTAGCAGGCCTCCATCAGTCTTGAAAGACCATGGTATCATGCTTGGCGCTGCATAAGCTTCATGCAAAGCACGAAAGACTGGGTTGGATTGTTATGGAGGATAGGCTGTTACCCAAGCAGCAAATCCCCCCTCTCCGCGCCACTGAATTAGTCCAATGGAAAGGCAGAGTCAATATGATTGGATCCAGCTGGTGTCGCAGAGCTGGGCTAAGGACAGGAGCTCACCCTGTCTTGTGAGGCCAACCCGGGTCTTGAACCCTGGCCTGCTGGTTAACAGGCACAGTGTCTTAACCACTTGCGCCACCCACAGCCCACTAATGCAGATCTATTGTAATGATCAGGTATCCCCAAATGATTGATAGGCCAGACAGGAGCCATTAGGAACAAGAATCTCTCATTTCCAGCTGAATGCAAGAATGGTACCCTTTTCATGAACCCACTGTGGCAGTGGAACCACTCCCAGCCACCACTCCCACCGCTAGCAGCAATGAGACCTTGCAGATGTGGTAAATGTGTGGATGCAATGTGTCTAGGGAAATTTTGTGCAACTCCTTCTTGGCCAGTTGTTACCCATCCTCCTGGCTGCCTGACAATTGCATAGAGAAGACTACAATTATTGGTTTCACCCATGTGGTTTTGGAATTCACATGCACAAACATCCACAGCCAGCAGGCAGCCATGTGGGATCACACCACAGGGGAGGATATCCCATGCATTTGCCATGTGTGCCAAAGGCTTCTCTGTCTTTTTGATTCACCCCTCAAAAGTTAAAAACAAGATAAAGATTGAAAGAAGTTGAAAGGTTGATATATATGGCTCACTTTCTTTTCATATTTTCATGACTGAAAATAATTCTAAGCATTTGTGTAATCCTTTTTTTTTAAATTGGGCAAATGTAATCTTAATGAAATCACTGAAATAACCTAAGCAAATAGCCCAGTATTGTATTGTAAGGAAAAATAATTGAGCTGTCAATGTCCGGTTTACAAAACCTATTTTTCTCCTACAGGTCAGCATTGGCGCACATTTACTTAAGTCAGTCTGATTGGTCCAAATGTTTTGAATTTTCCTGTCTGTGAATTCCAGGGATGGGCCGCAGCTTGGATGACTTCTTTTTGTGACTTGGATAATTTGAATTTCATTTGACTGAGAAAGTTCTGGACAAGTCTTAACAGATGTCATTATATCTCATGGGTGACTCAAATCAAGAGGATAATTCAACTTGAGACTCAGAGTGGCTCTGGCACATCCCTGATGAATTCACTTCTTGGTTTAAAGAACTGTATTTTTGCATGACTTCTGATTTTTTTATCCCACTGCGGTGATTTTAAGCTGCAATCCTATGTATCCTGGGCATAAACCAGTCTTGTTAGCTTTTTAGATGGGGTCTTTGTTTTTAGGATATTGCTTCAGTTGTCTTGGGCCTTTCTGAAAAGAACAACAAAAAAGAGTGGGATCTGGATTTTGTAAACCAATAATGGCAGTGGCATGCTTCGTTAGGACACAGTAGACTCTGGGTTCCTAAGCCTCTAACTTACCATTGCTAGATAACCTAATGTTCATTTGTGGGTGACCCTGTCTTAGTGAAAGGGGGTGAGCTTTAGTGATTCTTCCTTCCAGCCCTTCAGTTCTGTGGCTATAATTAGTAAGATCCTGAAAGCTGTATATGTGTACACTAATTAGTCAAACACTGAAAAGTCATCATCAAATTGCCAACGCAGTAACTTCTGCTGAGTTTTCATTTCAACACAGGGAAGGAGTTCTGCAATGATGCCCTGGGAACAAGGCAAATGATAGTAGGACTGTTTTTCCATTGTGATCACTGGGCACTGAATCTGCAAGGTCACCACCTTCCAGTTAGGGGTGGAAAAGGTTATATTTATTTTTTCTCCTTCTTTGCAGGGACTTTTTTTCCATATGAGTTCATGCATTTCCCAAGTTCACATTTGCATACATATCAAGGAAAAAAGAAACATATGCAAATGATTACAGATCTTTTTTTCCCCCTCATCTTCCCCATCCCCCCCCCTCACATTAGCTCTGCAGTCCTCTTTTGATGTCCACAGTCAATGTGGGCATTCAAAAGCTGGATCCATCAAGCCCTACCGCTGTTGTTTAATTGCTTATGTATTCCATTTAGCTATTCTATAGGAAGCTGGCCTATTTCAGAAGGTTGTTGCTCGAGAATAATGAAGAGGAAGGTGCAAATAAATTGTCCAGAGAATTTGGGCAATGGCCAAATATTGCCTGGAGAAATCCCAAGATTAGCCGTCAATCATACAGGCAGCCATTTTCCATGGGATAATTTACACCTCAATTTTAACTAAACCCTAGGGATGGTCCAATCCACCATGGTAAGTCTCAAGTCAAGTTCTGAGTCCTTGCCCCCTTTACTCAACTCATGCACAAGTCTTAATGGGTGGCCTTTGGGACTCAGCAGAAGACTTTTTGGAACTCTGACTTGAGTCTGATTCCTTTTTGATAAATAAGCCAGGCACAACTCCACAAAAAAATGGAGCTGCTTGTGTGAGCATGAGCGTGTGTGTATGTTGTGGGTGCGTGTACATGTGTGGGGTAAGTTCTCATTTAATACTCCCCTGATGTCCCTATCCAATCCATAAACATAGGCTCTGGTGTTGTTTGAATGAGTAAAGCAAGGCAGACATCAGTTCCTGATGAACCCAAATTTCTGAGTCTCAACTTGTTCTTGATAAAAGTAGAGAAGTTGCTTCTGGTTTTAAAGCACAGATAACCTGGGTGTTTGGCATCTCGATTCCAAGTCTTACAAGTTGAGTTACACATCTTTGCTAAACCCCCTACCCCCCATTACCCATCACACAGGGTGACCAAGTGCCACACCTCAAAGTGTAAGACAAGGGTCCCCAAAAGGATCTCTCCACAGACCGCTCGCCACAAGCGCAGCTGGCTCCACTGTTGCTCGCTTGTGGCGAGCGGTCTGTGGAGAGATCCTTCGCTGCTGCAGACCGCGCTCCATCTGAAAGGAGACCGGATGGTCTGGGAGAAGCAGAGGCTGTGCGCATGTGCACAGCTTCTCTCCCCCTAGATGGCTGCTTGGACGGCCGCTATAGCGCTTGCCAGTCAGTACAGCTACTTTAGTTGGCACAAAGCACTACACTACCCCCCCATCTCCGGACAAGCCCCCCCCCATGCCCGGACAGGCCGGACAAGTCCTCCAATTCCGGACCTGTCCGGGCAATTCCGGGCGTCTGGACGCCCTGCCCATCACAACCCAGCAGAGAATGCACTGAATCCAGTGAGGGAGTTGCAGTCAGGAATGGCGTGATTTTGTAAAGTCAGAAGACTTGGTTTTGTGAACCACAACCGCAAAATGCTTTACTTCTGCTGTTGCCACTCTGTGCCATTAAAAGACAGAGATGGTAGGGAAGAATCAGAGACTTCACAAAGATTCTCTTTAAAAGTTGTCATTTGATGTCCCTGTGATAACTTCATTGGCTTTCATGTGGGGAGCATATTAGAAGGGCTCATGCGTTGCCTCGGCTATAAAAAAAAAGCAGGCCTCCGTCTGTCTTGAAAGACTATGGTATCGTGCTCGACACTGCATGTGCTGCATGCGAAGCACAAAAGCCTGGGTTGGATTGTTATGGAGGATAGGCTGTTACCCAAGCAGCAAATCCCCCCTCTCCACACCACTGAATCAGTCCAATGGAAAGGCAGAGCCAATACGATTGGATCCAGCTGCGTTGCAGAGCTGGCTAAGGACAGGAGCTCACCCTGTCTTGTGGGGCCGACCCGGGTCTCGAACCCTGGCCTGCTGGTTAACAGGCACAGCGTCATAACCGCTCGCACCACCTATAGGCTTGCCATAATTCTCTTCCACAAAATTGGGACAGAACCTTCTGCCACATTTGCCAGGATGTGAACACAATCCCCCAAAATCAGGACTGTCCTTTTTTCGGGGCATATTCAGATACTACTCAGATACTATGAAGGCAGGTATGCACCAAGCTCTACCATGTGTTCTGAGTGGCAATGATGTGCCTTGAATATACTGTGGTCACTCTCAAAGCTGTTAAAAACGCACATAGACAGCAAATAAATTAAAAGAGGGGGGAAAATCAATTTGGATTGCAAAACTCTGATGTGGATTTCCTTATAGGAGTGTACTACCCAGATCAGCTCAGCCAACGGAGAGTTACAGAGAGTGCGGGAAAGGGAAGGAAGGAGGGAGGAGGGAGAAAAATGTCTGGCAGGAGTTCAGAAAGCTCTCCAGCTCACACATCTGGTTCTTATATTTCAAAGTTAATTAGTCAGATTGAGGTTGTCTGAAGATAAATTTATCATCCAGAAAAAACACAAACAGTTTGAAAAATGAAAGGAAGTGAGGTGACACGTCCTGACGTTTAAATAAATCATTTTAACATGATTAAAAAACTTGTCCTCCATGACACCCAGAGCTTGGATACTTTGTAAAGACTTTTCTGACAAAGACAAGTCCTTCTTTGGTATACAAAGCCCCTGCCATTCAATTATACAGAATAATCTTTGGCCAATTACTTCCCTGAGTGACTACTGGCAAGTACAATGCAAAGCTGCCAGGCTGGGTTCGGTGGAGTTGAAGCTGAATTGCAAAAGAACCTATCAGAAGGAAAAGTTCACAAAGACCTTTGAATTATTATTATTACCAGTATTATTATTTTTAATGCAGGGATAGGGTTGCCATATGTCCCCATGACAGGGACAATCCCAATTTTGGGAGATTGTGTTCACATACTGGCAAATGGAACAGAGGGTCCGGCCCAATTTTGTGGAAGAGAATTATGGCATCCCTATGGAGGGGGCATAAAATACAGATATGCTTTACGCAGGTTCCTGATGCAAGTTTTAAGAGATCTTCTAGAGCAGGGGATATCAAATTCATTTCATACACAGGGCCAAAGTTAATATTCTTGTTTCCTGTCGAAGGTTCGGATTGACATCATTAAGCAGGAAGTGACATCATTAAACAGAGAATGACATAATTAAGCACAGGATGGCCAGAAATAACACACTGTACTCGTATAGAAATACATAACCTAAGGTAAAGGAGGTTTAATTCCCTTACCTTGGATAAGCCTCAGCTTTCCCAATGGGCTGGGTAACCAGATAAAAAGAGGACAAAATGAAGGACAGCCAAGAAAAATATAGGGCTTGACAATGTGAAAGCTAAAAAAATGTTGCGGTTATAAATTGTGGTTAATTGAAACTCTATGTTATTTATTATTAAATTTAAAATTATTACATATAATTCATTATCTGGAATGACACCGGGAATGTCTTGAGTTAGCACCTCTTCAAAACATACAGCTGTGCTTTGAAAAAAAAAATAAATTGACTGTTAATTTGCATCTGTTGATATATATAGAGGACCCTATTACAGGAACACCCTACCCCGTTCCTGGATGGGTTAGGGACTGGAGCACTGTCCAAAAGTGAAAACAATTGAAAAGTGGAACCCAGTCTTTTTCAGGTTCCAAATCCAAAAAGGGCACATTAATTTTTTTCATTTACTTGTAAACCACTTTGTGAACTATAGTTGAAAAGTGGTATATAAATACTGTCGATAGATAGATAGATAGACACTGAACAAATACAAATTTGTAATTACAAATTAACAAATTACAGTAAAATGAACAAAGGTATATGTGGGCAGTGAATTTCTTATGCATTTGAATGATAGTTATTTACTAAAGGAAGTCTTAAGAAAATACCAAACACATGTTGATCTCCAGGTCACATTGAAATCAACATCAAGGAAGACAATTTAGCCTTTAGGCTGGCAGAGAGAGGTTGAAAGAGTGAAGCATGTGTTGAATGAATGAGTCCTGTGTATAATTGAAAGGTGTTGAAAGAGCAGAACCATCAGTGAATGAACTGTCAGAAAGTGGGGGATGCCTCATGAAGGGACAAAGAACAAAGAGGCCCTCTTCTTCAAATCTGTAGAAAGGCCCAGTGTGGAGGTGACTCGGGGCTGTCACAGTGGCCAAAATGCATGAGGAATGCTTTTTCTATTGCGAGGCCACAAGGGTTCATGGTAGACTAGCGAGAACACCAAATGTGGAAGACATTTCCATGTGGTTTGGTGCCATGCCCTGAAAATAAGCACATGGAGAGACCATAAATCCCCGCTGTCAGAAAACATTCCGCTTCCCAGGCAGTCCTTCCCAAGCAACATATGCGGATGCACAGAATTCCCAACAGGCTGCTGGAGTTTGGAGATCCATTTCCCAAATAAGAGAGAGATGGTAGTTTGCCAAGCCAAGAGATGGACTGACAGGCAGACTGTATAGGCAGCATGCTGTGAGCTGTGGTTGTTTCGGTTGACGGTCTTCAGGGTTCTGCTTCCTCTCTGGGGTTCTCACAAGGTAGGGTTGCCATAATTCACTTCCACAAAACCAGAACAGGACCCTCTGTCCCATTTGCCAGTATGTGAACACAATCCCCCCAAATCGGGACTGTCGTTTTTTGGGACATTTGGCAACCCTATTGCAAGGTGAGGATTCAATACTAAGGTTCTCAAATGTTGCTCCACTTAGGATCACTTAGGGCACCATACAATCCATGTCTACTCAATAGGTCCCAGGAAAGTGTGTTTAGGACTGCAGCCTTATTACATTTCTATCAGCCATGGTGCTATAAAAAATAAGGTTCCTGTGAAAGACTCAGGAAAACTGCTTGAAAAGAATCTCTGCACCAGCCTATCCATGCGCCTTGCGAACATGTGGGAAGGAGCTCAATAAATGTATATGTTGTGGGGTAAGTTAAAAGGACTGCTCTGTAACAGTGAAACCCCTGACCCCAAAGACATTCTGAGCTGGAATTCTCACTGTCATCCATCATGGAGGATGAAGAGGGAAGGTAATGAATTCTTTGCTTATGCAATATTTCTTGGACAGAGCATGATCATTCATCACCACGACAAAGTGAATTCTTAGCTCGCAGCAGGTTGGGAATGAAAAGCTATTTTTTTCCTTCTAACCACAATATGTATGAAAGTGGGTGTGTGCAAGTGTGCAAGGATCTCATTGCATAAGGAGCTGTTTGCCTGAGCTGGCAGAATCTTGGAAGGAAGGAATATATCCTGTATGGTGGTGGTGCAGTTTGATGCGTGCCAAGAGGGTGAAGCAACCTAGTCGCTGTTTGGGAGAACTGTTTCCAAAGTCAACAGTTAAGTGAGTGCCCCAACTCCAGTGCTCTGTTCTGCAACAATGGTCAGTTCTGTGGGGACCACATCAAAAGATAATGCCTCTTCTGGACTCTGTTGATGTTTAGCTGAGGGTTAACAGTCCCTCCTGGAAGAATATAAGGGCAAAAGGAAGACCGGCCATATCCATCAACCAGGAAAGAAGAAGTTAGCAACCCATCTCGCAATCCCTGCAGGGCAATGGAGTTGATGGCGAAGTTAACATCATAGATGAATTAGTTCTGAAAGAGAAGCACCCTCTGGCCTCTCCTCTCGTTCTAAAGGCCCAGTCCTATTCAGTCGTCTTGCACTGATGCAGCTCTGCCAAAGGCGCATGAGCTGCATCCCATGGTGGTTGGAGAGGCCTCCTCAAGGTATGTTTCTTCCAATGGCATACTGCCTATGTAGCACCATTCCCACCATTCCCCATGCCTTTCTCAGCTGGCCAAGGAAACCATGAAGGGCGCATGCTCAACTTCAGCTAGGTCACACATTTGGATAGGACTGGGCTCAAAGTGTTCCTGAAAAGAATTCAATATAGATTTAAGATACAGGGTAATTTCTAATTAAATTATGATTTCTGCTATGTAATCATGATTGAATGAAACTATGAATGAATGAATGAATGAATGAATGAATGAATGAACTCTGATTTCCATTCATTGTCAGCTGTGTTGGGGACCATTCTTTTGAAAGGTATGACATACCACCTTTGAATAAATAAGGAAACCACCACTCCATCTGACCAGGAGTCATCTATTTTTCCTCATCTCTGTTCTTGATTAATTTGTCTATTTTATTGGAATGCAGCAATGGCATGGTGCTAGGAGGGTAATTGCCATCTCAGGTGAAATACATGTGGGAGCAATACCACTGCCAGCCAAAATTTTTAAAAATTTTAAATTTTGGAGTGTGATTTCATGCAGAATGCAAGGAAATAAACCTCATTGAAATATCTTTATTCTATCAAAAGTTATAGCTAAAAATACTAACCGGAAAGGGTGATGGTTCATCACCAGCCCATTGCCCAGGATGTTACCCCACCTACTGCATGGAAGGTGGTCCATCACTGGGATGACACCTCACACACAAGGTGACACAAACTTTAGTGTTGCCATTGGTGTGCACACATTTATAATTGAACCTATAGATTTCCCTTCTCTTTTACCTGTTGAAGGACTGCAGATCCAGAATCAACATGGGAACAGCAGATATCTATACTGACCTAAAAGTGGGGCATCAATATCAAATAATAAACATCAACTGCCCTTATTCTTTATGGGTCAGTAACTTTCAGGCAGTTACTTTTGGTTTTGCTCAGTCCTGCCATAATCAGTTTTGGCCTTCAGGACATTATCCTGCTCTCATTTCTTTCCTCTCCTTTCTTTCATTACCGATGCAATCCAGGAATGATATAATCCAACCTGAAAGTTTTCTCCTATTACCCATTTTGTCTCATCAATTTTGTTAATGGGATAACACGAGGTGCTGGTTTAGAGTGCAAAAGTCTCATCATGTTGGTAATTTTCACTGTTACATGTTAGCAATCTGTCAGTATTTGTTCCCACTAATTCCATACAAAAGTCTTATTAGATCAGTGGCTTTGATTTTTACATCCTTATTATCCAATCCCTCTCTCAGCCGCACGAGGCCGGTGATGAAATGAAAACCCTCCCTGGGCACATCAACAGAGAGAAATTCTTGCATGTCAAGTTGACAGTATGTCTATGGGTCGAACATCAATCAATGTGAGGAGCAATCAGCATAGTTGATGACCCAGAGGATCTGCTCAGCTGGTTTTCATTCCAAGCTCTTGTTTAGTCATAGATTCTGCATTTATTTCCAGCACTGAGGATTGTTGCTACAGATACAGGCAACTACATGGCAATAGAGCTCTCTCTGATGCATTCCTACAACTCATGCATGGTGCACCTTCTATGTCATGAACATCGCTGGGTCTGTAAATCCACTGCACATGTGTCTTTCTAACCCGCTGGATTAGATATACCTGCTGAACCAAATGAGGCCACCCCTTCTTGCTGCCCACTCCCAACCACGAGGGGTCCATTAGTGCCTCCCTCTTTGCCAGGTCATGCTCTAATCCAGTGGTTTTCAATTCTTTTCATTTCATACAGTAACCAAACCAGTCTTACCCTTGTGTAAGAGTGAATTATAAGTATGATAAATGAGTGGTTTTAAAAATAAACTGCTCATTTAAAAAATAATCACAGGTCACAGTGATCAGTAGTCCAATTCCATGGGTGGAATTAGCATGCACGATGTCTTCACCACCATGGGAGTTATCAAAGGGGAGTGGTAACAAAGATGGCACTTTTATTTTCTACAAATAAATCTAAGCTTTTCAAACTTGCAAGGAGCAATAGACTCTGATGGATTACATGAATATTCAAGTTGTTTTCTGCAAAAAAAATCTCAGACTTTGGTGCTACTCTTCAGTTACAAGGTTTGTGCATTTCCTTGCTGTCACAGCCAGCGCTGTAATTGTCCAAAAGTTCCTTGATTGTCTCTAACAAAACTGTCAGCTGGCTTTGAAGTATCAGAAGAGTCTCATCATGCTTTATGAAATAATAAACATCATTTGCAAATGCACCGGCAATATAGATAACATGCCAACAGGAATGTCAGATCCGAGTGGGGAAGCTCTCGCAAGAAGTGCTTGGCAGTGCATAATGCTTTATTGCTACTAGCGTCTCTGGATGGAGTCCTGGATCTGGCTTTGAAGATGGGATTCACCCTACCTGAAGCTCATTTGCAGTGGCCCATGAGACATATACATATAAATAAGCTCCCATGTATCATTTGGTCACACTCAACTTCTGTTGTGTAACCCCCACAATGCCTGGCATGCCATGTGTAATATGGTAACCATCTTGGAAAGTGACAAAAAACAAAGAGGAATCTTTAAATGCGGTGTCCCCTTATGTTTAGCGGGGGAAAACATCTATTCCTCTTAACTCCAGCAGAGCATCTATTTGCCGGCCACTGCTAGTGTCATCTCTATTTTATTTTTTTACAATTTTTACAATTGCGAGCCTTTTGGGGACAGCGAATAATTTGATTGATTTTAGGCGCAATCCAAGCTGGCATGCACGCTGATGCAGTGTGCCTTTCACTGGCACAAGCTGTCACAAAAGTACTAGAAACATTTTACAATGACATAGCAGTCCGGAGCACTGGTGAGAAGGCTCACATCAGCCCACACACACCATCACAAGGAACAGCATGCGCCAGACGCAGTGAGTTATATGCCAAGCACTGCCAAGCTGGGGGAAGAGTGGCAAGGAGGAGAGAATGGGCACAAAGACAGCTTAGATGGGGTGGGTGGCAGGCAGATTGGGCAAGGAGTGGGATTGATGGTGCCAGCACAGGACATATCCTATTCCCCTTTAGGTATTGACGCTTGGCAATGTGGACTTACTCCAGTGATTGAATTAGCATAGGTCCAAGTGGCCCCATTGAAGCTTCTGGCCTTATCTTGAGGAAAAGGGATAAAAGTCCCTTTACCTTGGGGAGACCACTATCCTGCTAAAATTCCCTGTGATATGGAGTGCAAGCCACACCAGTGTTTCTGGATTGGCAAGAGGGAATTTGCACTGGGTTGGATTTATTGCCATGTAAACTACTTTGTGAACTACTTTTTGATGAAAAGTGTTTGATAAATATTCTTAATAAATAAACTTGATAGGTGGCTGTCAGAAGAACTTGCAGATTCACAACAACAGTGCATTGGAACCTCTACATGTAGTATAATATTCCAGTGCTTAAAAATTGGTATAACCAATTTTGTGGAATTTTGTGGGACTTTTATATTCCAGCTAAGAAGCACCTAGCCTACAACACCTCATATTAGAAAATAGTGGAAAAGAAACAGGTCAGAATGTGGATAGTGTATGCGGTGATATCTGGAGTATGTGATTAGTCTGTGACATTCCTTGCCACAGGATGCAGTGATACCATCTGGCTTTAATGCCTGGCCCTTTAAAAAGGAACTGGACATCATGGGTTACAAGCTATGCTGTGTATATCCATCCCCTACTAATTGCACAGGATAGGCACCAGAGCACTGCCCAAAAGTGAAAACCTCTGATAAGTGGAACCCAGTCTTCTTCAGCTTGCAAATCTAAAATTGCCACCAAAAAGACATAATTACCACTTGCAAAAGCATAAATAACACATATTTATTAACACATAATAAAACAAGAAATTACAGTTAAAAGAAGAAATGCATTTGTGAGTGATGAATATCTTATGTATTTGAATGATGGTTATTTACAGAAGAAAGTCATAAAGAAATGCCAAAAACAGTCTGATGACCATGTCACATGCAAATCAACATCAGGGAAGACAATTTTAGCCTTTAGTGAAGCAAAGATAGAGGTTGAAAGAGTGGAGCATGTGTTGAATGAATGAACTCTGGGTATAATTGAAAGATGTTGAAAGAGTGGAACCATCAGAAAATGAACCATCAGAAAGAGGGGAATGCTTGTAGGTCCAGATTTTAGAAGTCTTTAACTTTTATTTTGCTACCTCCAAATGCCAGATGCAGGGGAAGACTTCAGGAAGCAGGATTCTTGTTTTGATGTGTGCTCCTAAGGCATTGGGTGGGCCATTGTGTGATACAGGAAGCTGGATTAGATTGGATAATCATATGTCATAACCAAAAAAAGAGGACAAGTTTGCTTCAAAATGTAGGTCACCCAAGAAAAATGTAGGACATGAGAATATAAAAGCTAAAAACTTGTACATATAGTGCTTTCATGTGGTTAATTTAAACTCTCGATTGCTTATTATTAAATTTAGAACTATTATGTGTAATTTATTACAGATAATTGATGAAATACAAGAAGGCTACATGCTGCCTGCTCACAAGGAAATGAAGGACAAGGGAGATTTTTTTCCAGGACACAAGGGTAAAATCCAGGACATGTCCCGGGAAACGGGATATAAGGACACAATGGTTAGATGGGCCTTTGGCCTTTGGCAGAAGGCTTCTCTTTAAGTTCTAGTTTGACTGGTGGGGGGTATGTACAGTAATTTACTGTGGGGTGGTGCACAGTGATGTTGCCACCACAGGCATGGTGCTCCAGAATATTTACCCCCCTTGAGTTCCCCATAAGTATGGTATGTTACTGCTCATCAGAAGTGGCTTTCTAGATTCTCCTGGAATTATCCTTGCAAATAAGAAAGTGGTGCTGTAATAAATCAATGGCTGAGTGTCCAACACCTCATTCATAGCCCCATGATTTGAAGGACAAGGTCCATTTTGATATTTGTTTTAAAGAGGCAAATGAATTTGAAACTTTGCCATGTTATTTTCACAGAGATGTCACTGATGTTGACACTCTGGTTTTGGAATATTAACAGCCAAGAGCCTTCCCTGTCGCACTTCAAGAAGCCAATATTACTTACTCTCCAGCCAATAAAATGTACTCAAAGTGAGTCAAATGTTTTCCTGCCGCTTTGGGGAAGGAGATGTAGGGAGCCGTCATTTGTGAACGCTGAAGTGCCATGCCAGAGCTTTGGAGCTTCCTCAGAAGAGCAATTGAGCAATTAGCTCTGAATTAGTACAGTCTTCTTCTAATTGCTTCCAGGTGTGACACATTTTGTACTTTAAAAAAATGAGGAGGAAGAGAAACCTCTTCCCACCCACCCCCACCTCATATCCCACAGTTGCCTTGACAGCTTTATGTGAACATTTGTTGTTGGGTTCATAAAAAAGAAAGAAAAAGAATTCCAATCTAAGCAGAAACAGATCCAGGCTTAGTGAAGTCCAAGTGTTTTGTTTGTGCACTTTGCAAGCAATCAAGAAATGGATGCACAAAAAAGGCATCTGTGGAGACCTTCTCCTTGCTCCTGCCCTGATCATCCTCAGTCCTGTGAGGGTTGTTGGATGGTGCACTGGGACTTCTTGATCTCCAAGCCTGCTTTATGTACAAAGATGGGATTTCAGACATCAGACCCAGATCAGCTCAGTTTTGCCCATGGCTATCTTCGACATACTTCTTACATTTTTGGGCTGCTTTGTATTTGCCTCTCATAGGCTTTGGGGCATGGTTGAGAAGGAGCAGAGCTCTGGATCTTCTCTGACAGCAGGAGGGGTGACGTCATCACAAGCAGGAATATTCAGGCACTGCCTTTGCAACTTTTGTCAAAGGACTTTAAGTTGAGAAGAAGCATCAGGCTCAGGCAGGAGACTGGGGGTAGGAGTGGGGCAGGAGGGGGTGAAGATGATGGCAAGCTCTGCTGCCATAACCTGAACCCCTTCCTTGCCTGGGAGACCCAACACAGGTCTTGATCGAACAGACACAGAGTGGATGCAGACTCGAGAAGATCCACTGTGGCCACTCGAGTCTTAAATGGCACTCTCTTCTAGCCCCACTGGAGACCTGGCTCTGCTCCTAGCCCCACTGGATAAAGCAATCACCATTTCAGTGCCACTGCAGCCTTGGGAAGCATTAGATTGGGCCCTAATACAGTCCTATACACAATGTGCTCAACTGACTTTTGTTAAGAATTTTAATATAACAAGGAAAGAATTGCAGCAATTGTTACTGTAAATACAGACAGAAAGCCATGAGCCATAAAAATAACAGTGCAATCCTAAGCATATCTACTCAAAAATAAGTCTCATTGTGTTCAGTAGTATTTACTCCCAGGAAAGTGGTTAGGATTGCAGCCAGAGTCAAACAAGATGTCCAGCGAGGGACAGCAGGAGGGTAAACCACAAGTTCTCAAACAAACAGTAAACTCTCCCTACTGATGGAGACCAATATCGACACCATTTCTGTTTATATTGCTCATTCTTTTTTTAAAAAAATCACTCCACCTTTCTCTTAATAAAGCAGATACTCGAGATAGATAGATGTAGACAGCAGTGTGATGTCTCTTCCAAGGCAAAAACCTGCTCTGAAAGCACCTGAAGGGCTTTTCTGATTGTCTGTTAGGCTGAAATCCTAAACACACTTTCCTGGGAGAAAACCCTATTGAATATAATGGGACTTATGAGTAGAAAGGCATAGGACAGATTTTCTTTCAAGTATTCAAGACCCAGGAAAATGCGTTTAGGATTGCAGCCTAAGAAATTTAAGGAAAGTTTCCAAGTCTGGTTGGTAGTTCAGAGACAGCCCACAGGAGTTTAATAATGGGCACAGTCCAGATTAACCACGTGGAGTCTTTGCTCCAATATAAGAACAATTAATGCTGGATTGCAATACGAATTTTCCGTAGTGCAGTAACTACGGGTGCACTTAAAGTCTCTTATGTGCACCTGTAGTTACTCTGGATTTGGGGGTCAGTCTCCAAAATCAGGGTGTGCATTCGATTTGATGGTTAATTAGATTTTGAACACACTTGGACTTACTTTTGATATGAACAAGATTGTTCCTGAAGAGATAAGCAAAATATGTATTATCTATATGTCTGTGATTTGCATTCCTCTACAGATCCTTCTGTCATCTATGTCTGTAGAGAAGAGCATCGATCTTAAAACATCATGAATATGTAATGTGACTGAGGCACACAAAAATGGGCTTCACCATTCGTTGGCCTTGTGGATGGACTTGGCCTAACCTGACCTTCATTGAACCTAGACTTCATCATCATCTGTCAAAGGCCAGAAGACTATCCCTAGAATCCAGAGTAACTACAGGAGCACATAAGAGACATTTACATCAACGTCGTTACGGCACCACCTAGTGAAAACCTATGGAAAATTCATATTGCAATCCAGAGTAAGTTGTTCCTACACTGGAGCAAGGATTCCCCAGAGCAAGGTTTCCCAGATTCTGGATTTTGCCCTATATTTGGGTGGAAAAGGTGAGCATTAGATTTGAGTAAATACAGTAATGGCATTCTTAGAATTATACATGTTAATTAATCATCGTACTGTATACCAACTGAAGAATCTATATGACACACCCATAGGCTGCAACTGCTGCATGGAAAGCCAAATTTAAATGCAGTCAACATGGCTATGCATTGTCCTTTTTGTATATGTGGCACATGGGAGGTCAACAACATTTTTCACCATGCATTCAGCTGCTCTTTGTTTCAGCATCCAATGAACCAATTCCTTGTTTCTATCCTCAGTCATATCCATGAAGGATGCCCTTTAGAGCAGCGCTGTCTTCTACATGTAGGAGTAGATGAATTTACCACTTGCCAAGTAGCTAAGTTCACCTTAGCTGATAGGAAGATCAGTCCAAAATTTCAGAAACCCTAATTAAAGATATGTCATGTTTTGCATGCACTGTAACTGTTTTGTTTTGCATGTATCTGTATTGTTTTTATAGCTTTATATTTGCACTTTTTTATTGTGATGACTTTTGGTTGTAAACAATTGAAGTTTCTATACAGATTTCTATACATTTGGGTTGCAATATGTCCTGAAAAACAGACACAGTCCCGATTTTGGGGGATTGTGTTCACATACTGGCACATGGGGCAAAGGGTCCTGTCCCAGTTTTGTGGAAGAGAATTAAGGCAACCCTACTATACATGCCTTGTCCTTTTGTGACTGTGGCTGCAATCTTAATGTCCAGTTAGGCCAGCACAAGACCCAGCACAAGTCCCATGAAGTCCTGGGGGTGTCCTAAAAGTGCCACAAACCATCATGGAAATGGGATATATGTGAGTTATGCTGGCCTAAATTGGTTAGGATTGCGCCCAGAGGCTGTACATACAGCATGTGATATATCATGAGTACTCTTTGATTCATATTTATACAACCTTGGAGAGAAAGCCTGGATGAGTGTCAGTTTGGCTTAGATATCACTGATGGGATCACTAGGGTTTGCATCACCAGCACAAGAGGACAGCATGTCATCATATGATGGACCTCCTCCCATAAAATAGGTGCAAATACATTATGATGTATTTAATTTGTTGTTGTACACTTTCTCTTTTGGACTTTCTCAGTTTGAGGGATAGTTTCCCTCAAGTCCCTCAAGTTCCCTCAAGAGACGGCAAGTCTCTTGTCTTGTGTGCTCTCTAAGGCATCTGGTGGGTCATTATGAGATATAGAGCACAAGCCTAACTATGTCTACTCAGAAGTAAGCACCATTGTGTTCAGTGGTTCTTACTTCCAGGAAAATGTCTTTAGGATTGCAGTAATAGAAATTTTGATTATATATTCTTATCTATTCTTATATTCTTAGGATGGGAAAAAGCCTTGCTGGTGAGCAAAGGTTGTTGAATAATTTGAGAAGCCAAGGTTGATTGAAATTTCCCCAAGGGCATCTTCCAGGAGGAGGTAGTCAAAGACAGGGCGGGGGGGGGGGAAATCAGTTTAGTAAACCAATGGTGGCTATCTATTTCTGCACAAGTTAACCACTGATGTTCTAGATGTGGAATCTCACAGGTCATGCACCATCATTCTGACTAGATGACATTGGAGTTATGATTGCTTTGTGAAACTCATGATGACTAAGCAAAGGCTTCCCATCTCTTCTTCCCCTGAACGAAGAAGGTCAAGAAGCACCCACAGAAAAGTCCAGGGAATGTCAACGAGGAATGTTTTATAGAAGCATGAGAAGCAAGTCAGAGGCTGAGACAGGGTCATCAGTGTCCAGGACTGGACTACCTTCTCCCAGTGATTCCCCAAAGCCACCTATTTTACACTTCTGCATGCCAGACCAACAACACTAGTTTTCAAAAGCAAAAAGGGAGTGGTGTGGGAGGAAGTGTGGAGGAGACAAGCATAATGGGCTTCCGCATCAATCTAAGCAATATCCAGGGAGACTGATGTGCAGCACAAAAGTCTTCCCCACCATGAATGGTGCTTAGTGTTCTGATGTGCCACTGCTTCTTCATTCTGATGTGCCAGCTGGGTGCAAATTATAACTGCACCCTTAATCATTGATCTCCAAGCTTTTCAGGTACAAATCATTCCCAGTCATACATGAAGATGCCAGTGACTGAACCTGAAACAATTTGAATGCAAAGCAAGTGCTCTGCCACTGGGCTCCGGCTGTTTCCCACAAAATGCAGAAATATATCCTTATTATTAGAGATGGAACAGCAGGCTAAACGACTCTACTGCCTGATCTAGATTAGGGTTGGCCCACCAATGAGGCCAACTGAAACTGTTACATTAGGCTGCAGAGTGATGGTGGTGGAGGAAATCTTTACCTTTGTGCTTCAATTGCTTTTCCTTTCCCTTTCAATCTGTAACTTGGAAATGGAAGAGAGGGAAAAGAAATGGTAAAGAGAGGGGAAAAGAGGGAAAAGAGGCAATTGTTGAGCTAGAACATCATAGAGTAGGAAGAACATAGGCTGGTACATCATTGGGTAAGAAAGAGCAGCATTTGGAATACCATCTCAGGCATCAAGAAGTTTTGGGCCAGTCCTGATCTAAAATTGATGTACTTAGTAGGGAAAATAAGGGTGCAATCTTACCCACTTTATGCTGGCCTAACCCACCTGGTATATCTTCCCATGGTGGTTTGGGGTTGTTGGCGTATGGCTGTACAATGGCTAAGCCCTCACAAGTGCCTGATGACACTTTTGTGATAGCCCCAGAACAGTACAGGACTTAAGCTGGCACTTAAGCCAATCTAACTGGAGCTTAGGATTGCAGCCTAAGTTCATTTCAGTTCTATAGGGATCCTAGAAATGTCCAAGAATGTGTTAGACAAGGATAGGTTCTCATTCATTAGTGGTGCCGATGAGTGGGATCTTTGTTCCCTCTGCATGTTTCCCACTGCAGATCTCCCTTCCATCAAGCACCCTGCTACAGCCAGAGAATGTAGCCATTTGTTTCCCATGCGGATTCCAGTCTTAGCCTTGGGAGATACAAAAGATGAAGGCTGTATTAAATAGCTGCTGTGGCCAACCACACAGCTTCTCCAACAGAAGTATGAATGCCGTGCTCTTATTTTCATGGCTGGAGGGGAAACGTCATGTGCAAATCAAAAGATTGCACATTCTTTGAGCATGATGCGTACAAGGCCCTCTGAAGCTGTGTGACTGACTTCGCCGCTGATCAGCCGGCCTCTCTCGGCCCCGTTGGCTGTTTGCAGTTGGTGGTTCTGTCACTTTTGATCGATTCCAAGTGCTTTTCCAATACTCTGCTGAGTTCCAGAGTCAAAAAAGCAAATGGGAGGTTGTGCCTGCTTTTTAAAGTGCTAAATGCGTTTTATGAGCTGGTAACTCTTCTGACTTTCTTGACTTCCTTCCTCTTCCTCATTTGCCCTTTCTGTGTTTGTGATTTTATTCTCCAATCTACTAATCTCCCTGAGATAGTTTTTAACATTCCTGGTAGCCTGCTGGTATGGGAGTCTACAGAAGCCTGTTGTAAGTTGCGTTGGCATTCTTTGCAGTGTTAGTGATGCCAAATCCTTTATTTGGCATGGCTTTCATTGAGGGGGCTTTTTGTTCAGTGTCCTTTTCAGTTCCCCTTCTTTCTTATTCCCTTTCATTTGCAATTTATGGACATGTTACACATGTTACGCATGTCCATAAGTTGGTGTAAGATTTGAAAAACAGTACATAAATACTTTTGATTGATTGATTGATTGATTGATTGATTGAACATCAGAAGGCTCAGCTTAACTCTGACCCATGAACCTTCAGTATTAGTTGTGGTGGTCACACAAAATACACCACGGAGGAGTGGGTGGGTTGCCATGAGAATCTCTGTATGTGGTTTTCTCTAAGGTTCCTACAGGAATGTCAGTGTACAGCATTTCCCAGCCATCACAGGAACGCAACACCAACCTCTTTTGGCAGTTTATAGGTACTGTGGTATCTCGCTTAACAAGCGCCTCGCTTAGCAAGTGATCCACATAACAAGCAAAAATTTCTCTAGGATTCTGCCTCATATAATAAGCGTTGCTTCACTTAAAAAGCACATTTGTTGACAGTTTGGGAAGACGCGCTGGCCGGCAGCCCTTTTAAAAAGTGTCAGGGCTGCCTAGCGTGCCTGCCCATAGCAAAAGCAACCCTTCTGCACTGTTCCTCCTATGGCCAGGTGTCTGCTGGGCAGAGGGAGAGAACAGCAGTGGAGAAGAGGGAAGCAGCTCAGGGCTACCTAGAAGGAAGCAGGGGAGAGAGAGGCTCAGGGTGAAGAGAAGGAGAAAGTGGGAAGGCACTTTGAAAATGTTTGATTACAGAAGAAAGTTTCTTTGATCGCAGCCTCCTAACCATGTCTACCTAGAAATAAGCCCCATTGTGTTAAATGGGGCTTACTCTCAAGAAAGTGTCTTTAGGCCTGCAGCCAAAGTAGACTTCATAGGATTATGCACATTAAATGCATGTTTTGAATTCAATTCCAGTGTTTTGTCATCATTTTTACATCCAGTTAATATTTTTATATGAATTTTTTTGTGGTTGTGGAACCAATTGTCTGAGTTTCCATTATTTCCTATGGAAAATCCACTTCATGTAAAGAGCATTTCACATATTAGCATGCTTCCGGAATGAATTAAATTTGTTATGTGTACCTTCTGTTATGTGTACCACTGTACCTTCTATATGAACTTCTAGGTCAGGTGTGGTCAAAATATCCTATGGCAAGGATTTTTGCAGATTAACTCCTCGAACTTGTATCTACCGGCTTGGAACAGAATTCTGTGTTGTTTCTTCCTACTTTAAAAGGCTTAGGCTGCAATCCTAAAGACACTTTCCTGGGAGCAAGAGACACTGAACACAGTGGGGCTTACTTTTGAGTTGACATGGTTAGGATTGTGCTCACAAACAGGTACTCAACAACCTGAACCATCTGAACAGGTTTCATTGCAAATTGTGGGGCAGAAGAATAGAGATATTTCAGCATGGTTCATTTCACTGTGTTCTGCATGACATTATGTGTTGAATGGTATATAACATGATGGTATTATTCAGTGACAAAAATTTTTAAATTGTGCTACATACCCTACAATCCAGAGTAACTACGGGAGCACATAAGAGACATTATGTGTACCCGTAGTTACTGCACCACCTAGTGAAAACCTATGGAAAATTCATATTGCAATCCAGAGTAAAATGTTCTTACACCGGAGCAAGGACTACCCGTAGTTACTCTGGATTGCGCCCATCGTGTCACTCCTATGTGTTGTCATTCAGTGTGAGATGCACTCCCTACAGCCCCCTAGTAATACCATTGAGCCAGAGGAGAAGGGGCAATAAGTACTGCAGGCCGTGCAATGCACCATATAAGTAAGGCTTCCCACTTGTTGGAGCCATTTGAAGCTGCTCTGAACGGCAAGTGGAAGGGAATGCGTACATGGTTCTGGTGCCCGTAGCACTTACCGTGCCACCCCTCTCTGGCTATCCTATGGTGTCTGCTGTCAACCTCAAAACAAAAGCAAAAACAAACAAAAAATGCCATCCCCTCAACTTCCTTAACAGGGAGTGTTGACTGGTGTATAATGAGTTCAACCTCTTTGTCGTGACACCCGGAGTACTTGTGGTGCCACTTCCCCATGTTTCAGACCGCTCTCTCTTTGTGCACCAGTTTGCTGGAGCTTTTCCTTGGAAAATCCATGTGTTAACAGCTCGGTGACAGGCTGTTGCTTGCTAATTGGGTGCCTCCGTGCAGAATTACAGCCACCAAATTTTCCCAAGCTCCTAAGGCAGCCGGAGCCCGCCTGCTCTTCCTTGCACCCTTAATAAGACCCTCATGCCATACCTGTCACTGCTCCCTGGTGAGTGGCGAGTTTAAGGGACTGGCGGAGAGAACGTTAAGAGATCCTTTGTGCGGAGGAAGAGGAACACCCAAGCGGATTGTAATTGGGCTGTCAAGGCTTCTCTTTGTTGCCTGTCAGTGGAGGTGTAAACATAAAACAGCAGTGGCGAGGCTGAGAGCGGCAAGTTCATTTGGTTCCCCAGAACAAGGAAGAACAAGTGACTTTTTTCCATGCTGACCTTGAGATGTCTAGCAAAGAATTAAGCTGCTTCAGGCCTAGGAAGGGACCTTCACCAGTATGACCCATTGTGTTTGGTTTGGATTGCAATCCTAAGCCCCAGTTAGGCCTGAGCTAGTCCATGCACAAGTCCCGTGGTGGTCGGGAGGTATTTTAAAAGTGCCATCAGGCACTTCTGTGCCATTCCTGGGGGGGGGGGGGGGGTTAAGCCAGTGCCCAGATATGCACTGGCCTCCCCACACCACCAGAGGAAAGGTTATGCCAACCTAAATTGTTTCATTGGCAAGTAGAGATGAGGAAAATTCATGAAGGACATATCTATGACTGGCTCCTACCTACACATGACCTCTAGGCCCTAGGAGCAGTTGGGCCCAATGTTATTTCTGTTGGATTCTCTCTTTATGGCCCCCTCACTTGCCATATAATTGTGGCACTTATCACTGTTGTGAGAAGACATGTTCAAAGGAGAACAGAGTGGGAATTGATGACATCACTACAAACATCTTCTGGAAAGCCCACTTCATGGGCAAGCAGGTGGGGCGACCCACCAGTCATATACAGTCCATACCCCCACCCTTTCAAGATAGTGCTGACACCATGCCTCTCAAAGTATGGATGAAATAGGTCAATTGGATGAAATAGGACAAATTGGCTTGGGGTAGGCACTGAACTTTAGTATACCAGTCAAAACTGTAGGAAGGAAGTGCGCCTCCATCTCTTGGTTTTGGACATTACAAAGGTATCGGGAACACTTTTTTTAAAAAAAATAGAACCTTTGAACTGGTCTAGAAATATTTTGATGTACACAAACATCTCCAACATCTCTGAGTTCCTTGTGCAATGAACCATCATTCTTTAGGATTTGGTATCCTTCAACCTCCCAGAGTCAAACCTCCCAGTTGGGGACTGATTGCATCTTGTTTCCAGCACTTGTGAGTATAAATGAGAACATGTACGTAGCAGTGGTGGAGAGGTTACTGAGGATCAGTGATAGCTCATCATGAGGTCAGCAGATCTGCAGATCTAGCAGATCAGCACAGGGTATCATAGGGAGGGTTAATGCATCTGCCTGCCTCTTCTTCCTCTTATGCTTGCTATTTTTGAAAAGAAAGAGAAGGGAGACATTGTCAACACATTTTTCACCTCTAGCCCCACAATACACAATTTCTTGTAGTCTGTGCTATTTTTTCCTGGGGAAAAAGGTGCCAGTACTCATCACAGGTCATAATTATTAATTAACTGCGGGGGGTGGGGTGGGGAGTGGGAAAGGAGCCGATACTGACTCCTGGTGAGTACCACTAGAAAAAGCCCTGCTTGTAGTCAACCTGGTCTACAATTCATCTCACAATAGATCAAGACAAGGCTTTTGTGTTGTAGTTCAGTTTTCAAGCACACAGGTTGCAGGCAGAAGATCCCAGATCCATTCTTGGCAACTTAGATCAAGTATGGCAAATACACCTATCTGAAGCCCCAGACAACTGTGTTGATGATATTGACTTAGATGGATCACTCCTCTGATCCCAGTTTCCCATTTTCAACATTTTGTTCAGTTAAAGAAAGAAAATTTAATATTCACTGATACTTTACTAATTAGATTTCTTTGGAAATCAAAGCAAGACAGGTTTCAAGTGTATAATGGGAGAGGACTTTGGAATATTGTATAGGGGAGGGATACTTTGGCAGAGCAGTATAAGAAAGTCCCTCTCTTCAGCTAGACAGTGTAGGAGGAATGCTCACCTCTTTGCTCACTCAGAATGAATCTTCTTGTGGATTCCTGGAGGATCAGACTCCAAGTCACTGAAGACAGTCATTCGTCCCCCAGGCTGAAGAATCATGTACAGAGTTGTTCTTCCAAAGCAGTTTTGCAGAATCACTGTGATCAGAAGAATTTCCATTGGAATGCAGACTCATCATGTTTCCAGCGGAAAAAGACTTGGAATGGGAACAGGATGGGGGGAGATGCCCACAGAGAGATGGCTGTTTACATAAGTGCATGATGGATGTACCTCTTTGATGGTATGAGTTGGCTTTGGTGGGAAGCACCCAGAAAGTTAGATCTTTATCAGGCCTGCTAGCACCAGTTCAGACAGGCTCAATATCTCTCAGGTGCTGATTTAGTTGTCACATGCATTTCTGCTCTGATCCCAATATATCCTACTCCATTGCACCCCTTTTTGCCTTAGAATGTAATCCTAACCTAAGCCGGCACAACTCATCTATATTCCTGTTCCTGTGATGATGCACATGTTTGTGCACTGGCCAAAACCTCCCCCAGGAATGGCCCTAAATGCCTTACCGTGCTTTTATGACACCTCCAGGCCAGCACAGAAATTTTGCTGGGCCTTATGCCAGCTTAACTGGGGTTTAGGATTGCAGCTTCCTTTATATTACTGCCCAGGTTTTGATCAAAATGTAAACACAAATCAGCATTTTAATATGTTTTGTCCCAAACTATGTAGTGAAATATGGGGTGGAATTACAAAAGAGTATTATCATGGTGATACTTCATCACAACATAAGCTTCCTGGATCAGGCCAACGGCTCATCAAGACCAGCTTCTTGTATCTCACAGATACAACAGATACCTCAGGGAACCCACATGACAATAAGGCTGCAATCCTAAAGACACTTTCTTGGGAGTAAGACCCATTGAACACAATGGGGCTTACTTTTGAGTAGACATGGTTAAGATTGTGCTCTAAGTGTGCTATATCCTGGTGTTCTCTCCTGCTTCTGGAATTTGAGGTTGTCCAGAAAGTTGTACAATGCAGCAACGCAGCTGGTCTAATGCAGAGAAATCTAAGCTTTGGACTGGCATGAGAGATGAAATATCTCAATTCGTTTGTTTAGATAGATAGATAGATAGATAGATAGATAGATAGATAGATAGATAGATAGATAGATAGATAGATAGATAGATAGATAGATAGATAGATAGATAGATAGATAGATAGATTCCATCTCATTAAGGGAACAGTGACAGAATCATCAAATCAACAGTATGCAAAAAATGTCATGGAGACGATTCACCCAACTCTGCTTTCAATTTCAATGATCTTGAAGACACCACCATCTCTCTTGTCAGTATTTCAGGGTAGTCCCCCAAGGCACCTGAGGTGTCTGTCCAAACCAAGGCAGTAGGGTTTCCACTCCCTGCTTCCATCTACCCACCTGTCTTCTCTGCTTCTCTTCCTTCTGCTGCCACCCGGTTGGTAAAAGGAGAATACAGAGAAAGAGATGAGTAATGGGCTGGAGCGTCTCTCTCCAATGCAGTAGCCCACTAACCAGGGTGACCAGATGCTTAAACCTCAAAAGGTGGACAAGGTCTTGGATTCCTCTCAGCGTGGCCTTTCCAGTGGACAATGGCACATTTGCCTACTCATGACTAGAGCTGTGATATTGGGCACTTTCACTTTCCCATATTGCTCAACGTATATTTTTTTATTTTTTGGTTTTTTGGCCATAACATTTGATAGGAAAGAGTATTTCAAAACCAAGTTTTGCATTTGATTCTGCTCTTCAGTATGGCATAACACATGCTGGGGTACTGCACACCATTGCAAAGTTCTAAAATAAAGCTAAAATGGAGGACAATGAAACCCTTTTGGAGGACACCCAGACAAGAAGCTAAAAAAGAGGAGAAATCTGGAATTTTCCAGTCATACAGTCACCCTGCCACCAACTTCATCTTCCCTTTCTTCTCTATTCTCTTTTTCCAACCCACAGAACAGAAGAGTATCATGCATGTCTTTACAGGGTGCCAACTTGCTTCCTCTAACAGAGGACAACTTGTACCTTTTCCCTCTTCATCCACTCCTTGTTTTCCATGTGATGCCATCAGAATAATATCATATCAAAATGACATCAGAACTCCCATTCTAAAAGACCATTTAATAGATGGGCATGAGATGCTGTATGCAAATATCAGCATGTGATGGAGCTTGAACGGAGGTTCTTACTCTGCTTACCTCTCATCCTCTTCCTGTTTTGGAACCCCATGAGGTTTTATATTTCTCTTTAATCAGTAACTTCCTCACACCATTGTTTCCAGCTGATGAAGGCCTTAATAACTTCTGTTCAAGGAGACAGTTTGGAACTTGAGCAAACATTGATAGCACAGCGAATTCCGACTGTTGCCAAAATGGGCTTTTCCTGCCACTCTGCTAATGGATTGACTTTCATGGTCAGATTTGTCTGCTGAGCATGACTTCAGCATCGCTGGAATTAGTAAGAGTTCTTCTCAAGCCAGACTCAGTATTAACAGCTCCAAAGTCCAGCTCACAGTTGTAATAATTAATAATTAGTCATATGGGGATGGATGGCCTGTGGTGAGAACTGGCACCTTTTCCCCCAGAAAAAAGCACTGCATATATATATATATTTGTCTCCTTGCAATGCTCTTCCTTCCAATTCTTGGATTTACAAACAGAGAGATTCAGCCAGTGAATTTTTCTGACAATGATGTACTTTTGAAAGTAATCAAAACAAGGTGACCAGATGCCCAAACCTCAAAAGGAGGACAAGGACTTGGATTCCTCTCAGCCTGGTCTTTCTGGTGGACAATGACATGTTTGCCTACTCACAAGTAAAGCTACGATATCGGCCACTTTCACTTTTCCATTGAGCTCAATGCATATTTTTGATTTTCCTTTTTTTGGTCATAACGTTTAATAGGAAGGAGATATTTCAAAACCAATTTTTGCATTGGATTCTGCTCTTTGAAATGAATCCAACAACATATGACATGATGGCATAATGCACAACATTGCAAAGTTCCAAAATGAAGCCAAAATGGTGGACAATGAAGCCCTTTTTGGAGGACACCCAGACAAGAGGCTAAAAAAGAGGACAAATCCAGAAATTTCTGGTCATATGATCACCCTGCTAAAACATCATGCAGGTACTGTAATAGTCAGAAATCATTATTGGCAATTTATTATTTAAAAAGCATGTTGTAAAAACAGCATTATGTTAAAAAATTGTACCAAAAACACAGAACAAATAATGAATGGATTTTTAAAAAATATATAAACATGTTTAGAACAAGATTTCAAAACAAAAAATAAAATAAATGCAAAAATAAATAAAAAGATGGTTTCCTGTCCTAGTCGCACATTGGACCTCAGTTACATTACAATTCCAAATATTCTAAACAGCAGCTCTTAAGTTCATCATCATCGTCATCAACATCATCACCATAATCAATTTTAAAGGAGATCTAATTATTCTTATAGTTCCTTCCATTCCAAAAGATAGCAGAAATCTGAAATTATATATCATGCATATGAAATCAGGGAGCAGGACATTTTCAGTTGTGGCCATCTCTCTGCAATCCTAAAAGGCACCAAAAATGTCTGTCTTTAGTCATAAGACCAATATAGGCTTCTGTAATGCAAGCTGATTTTGAGTCTCTCTCTCTCTCTCTCTGTGCTTTATTTTATTTCATTTGTGGACAGGGGAGAGATAGACTGTTGCTCAGAAGTGTCACTAGCGGGGTGCAGTGAGTGCGGAAAGCATCGGGTGATGTGGCAAAGAAGGGGGTGACACTCTGGAGGACATTGGACAGCATGCCAGCAACTTCCTTCTGGGCAGCAAGAGGATTGCCCCTTTCCTCCGATTTCTGCCAGAGGACTGCCCCCTTCTCAGCTGGCGTGTTCCAAAATGTAGTGTGCATGCACAAATTTCACACATACATACTACACCTGGGAAAGGCCAAGCGGCTCTGGAGGTTTAGTTCACATGCACAATCCCTGCGCATGCATGGGATGCTTAAGAAGCAACTCCCGCATGCATGACTGAGGAGGTAATGCCTTGGCCTTCCATACCAGGTGACACACACTGGTGCGACACCACTGCTGTTGCTTACTGGTTTTGTGACAGTTGTGTATGATTATTTAATCAATACTCACTTTTTATTAATAATGCTTTTTTAAAAAATAAAATACTGTTTGTTCCATGGGAGAAGGTCTGTATAAAAGCTTTAAAAATAAATACATTTTCTCAAGCAAAACTAAAAACATCCCTTACAGCATTTTCTTTAAAAGCAAGTTCTTAAATCATTGTGTTTGTATGTGTTTGTATATGTGTGTGTGTCTACAACCACCAGGTTTTAGAGGTAGCCTGTCTGAATTTAAAGAAAACCTGTCTGACATTGAAAACAGGCACTATTCATTTCCATCATAGTTCTGTTGTTTCACAGGCAACATCCTGTGAAAGAAGGTCCAATAATTCATATATAATTTGGGCCACTCACCCCATAATTCAAAGATCACATCTACATTACCTGGATTACAGTGGTGGGCTCCAGCAGGTTTGCACCTACTATATAGAACCGGTTGTTAACGAGAGATAGGCAATATAAAGTTTAAAAATATCCATTTAAAAGTGGCTGCCAGATGGGCAGAGAACCGGTTGTTAATTTATTTGAAGCCCATCACTGCTGGACTACTGGTTCCCAAACTATGGGCTTGTGGCCTACCTGTTGGTCATGATCAAATTTTTGGTCAGTCACAAAACTGACGATTAAACTAAATTACAAACACAATGGGCAATTAAATTAGGCTGATGTGCATCATTGGTTAAACAATCTGCTACTTGGCCACATAAACCTTAGAGCCACAGAGGTTTGAACAGTTGTTAAAACTTTTTTTTGGGGGGGAGGGGGTTGGAATCCTGATCCTTAAAGGTTTGGGAATCACTGGCCTAGCCAATGCATTTGATCTATAAAAAAGATAGCTTCTTCTCCTACTCCATTTTTGCTTGACTACAAACAGCACCGGAAAGGTACTTCGGTATCACAGGAGAAGATGCTCTTGGCCACCATTGCATCCTTTGAATAGACAAGTTAATATCATATAATCCATGAAAAAAGCAAGGGATCCAATTCCATTTTGAAATCTAATGTCCTGATATCTTTGAGGAAAAGTGTTTTTTGCCTCTGACAAACATTTGGTTTTCAAAGACAGAGTGAAAGGATCACACATGGAAAAAGTCCTGAATATCTCACAGTCTGACATCTTGACCCATGTGCAATGTTTGTGGATTTAGTTTCCTCCCCAGTATGCCATTTTCCCTTGCTCATAGTGCTGTGGGGCAGTGTTATAGATAGAAGGGGTGATGATGATCATCATCATCATCGGTTCCGTTTCCCTCTCCCCACCTGTCCCTTTGAGACTGGCTGACCCGCCCCCCTCTAGCTACACCATCACTATGGGGTGTGTTGTTGACATCTTTCATCTGTTTTCCCCCAATTCCATTCCCCTTTAGACACCTTAGCTTGATGTGATGCAGGAAGGGCACAGATTCCATATAACAAGGCAGATTCCTGCCCAAGCCACCTCTTTACTCCTCCTCTCTCTCCTTTCCCTCCCTCTGGCCACACTGCTATGATTCCAGCTTGCACAAGAGAAGCAATGATAAATTTCCAACAGTGGCATTACAGACAGTCATAAATAATGCCTTGCTCTGTGGTGCCGGCAGTTTCCATTAGGGCTGTCTGGATTGGGCTGTTGATACCCTGGTCTATGCTGGGACTAGCAGTAAAATTTATCAGGCTGCTTTCTGCACCTCATAAATCATCCCTACTAGAAGCCATATGGCAGAGAAGCCCTTAGAAACACATGACTGCCGGCAACAGCAGGGGAAGGCTGCCCCTGTTGGAAAGAAGACAGAGACAGTACAAGATGTGGCCGGACCACTCTCCGATTTCCCTGATTGGGTTTCTGAAGGTTTCTTGCTTCACCATGTTTAGCATTTGCAAACATTGCAATTTTTCCAAAGGTCTGATGGAAAATGTCAAAGTGGATGTGATTGAATACATGCAGAAACATGGGGTCGGGTCAGATAAGCTTTTATTTGTGTCAAGGGCAAAAAAGAAAAAGAAATGGAAGAATTCATCCATGATCGGCAAAGGTTATCCCTCCTGCAGCATGTTTCCTTGTGAACATAACAGTCCCTTACTTGACACAAGGGAAAAATAGACATTGATGATGAATAATAATTTTTTTATTCCTACAGAAGCTGTATCTGATCCAGGGGTGTAAAAAATGTCAAACATTCACACAGCAGGGCAAATACTCAAATCTCAAGTATTTACTCGAATCGAACACTCACCTTTTCCAGCCAAATTTAGTCTCCAAAATCAGGATATGAATTAGATTCAATGGTTAATTAAATTCGAGTAACCCTACAGTACAGGGGAGTATGTAAGAGTCTTTATGTGCACCCGTAGTTACTGCACCACCTAGTGAAAACCTATGGGAAATTCATATTGCAATCCAGAGTAAATTGTTCTTACACTGGAGCAAGGACTCCCGTAGTAGTTACTCTGGATTGCAACCTAAATGTGATTTTTTGATTATAAGTATAGGGTGCGCGTTAGATTTAATGGCACATTAGATTTGAGTATACATGGTACAGTAGTATTTGTAATGCCTGCCGAGGGTTGGATTGATGTCATTAAAGAGCACTTTCCCCCCTCCACTTAGGCTTGTTCACCCCTGAACACATGTTTGACACCCCGATCTAGGAGTTGGACTCAGGCAACACTCACCTCTGTAACCCTCACCTCTGGTGGTAGATTTGTGTGTGAACTGGTCCCTATGAGGGTGAGTTGCACATTTCAGCCTCACAAGGGCTATGTTTCCCAATTCCTGCTTCTTACCAACCGCTAGTAAGCATTGCACATGGGAAGAATGCACAACTCAAAGTGGTGCTGCCTGGAGTGGATTCTCCAGGGTTTTCCTTGTGAAAGTGCTTGGCAAAGCCCCTCCATTAAGTGTCCCCACATTTTGCTGAGCAATGGCATTTAATTTCCTTGTAATAGGACAGTCACCGTGTAATAGCCACGTGTCGGTGTAATAGAAGAGCACTTGCATATTAATATTTTGACTATTAGGGACATGTGTATGGGGGACTTAATAACTATGCAAAATATTACAGCATAATTGCTCAGCCTGGCAAGTATGTTTTCATAATGAGCGGCTGCTTAGTTAAAATAAATACCATGCTTATTAAATATGAAATACATTTCAACTGGCAGTGGGTGTTTGCAGTGGAACAACGATCACAGAGGATATATGCCTTGCTTTTACAATTGGTTTTTACAATAAACCAGGGGTCTGTGTTTCAGAGGCATGCTACCATGGCCAGAGTGCAGACCCACTGTTTTTGATACTTCTTCCAACTGGAGGGCATCTCAGGGTAAGGGGAAAGAAATGTGCTGTGCTCAGTGTAACTATATGTCCCTTCTTGCAGAACAAGTCCTGGATTTTAGCCTTGTGTCCTGGGAAAAAATTTTCTTGTCCTCCTTTTCACTATGAGCAGGGAGCAAAATTTCTGGCACACATCCAAGCACTAGGTTTTGTGTCACTAAGGTTTGTGTCACCCCATGTGAGAGGCCAGCATGTCTCTCCATGATAGATCTCCTACCACACAGTGGGCTGGTCAATTTCCCAGGCAATGGTGTGGTGTTGCACTATTGCCCCACTCTGCTGGCTGGATTTTTTTAACTACAATATTTGATAGAAATGAGATATTTCAACACTGTTGAAAAAGTTGAACTATTTCAACACCGTTTGTTTCATTGCATTCCACATGAAACTGCACATCAAAAGGCAAATCACATGACAGTTTTATTTAAAAATACCAAAATTTTCCAAAGTTTGCCAAGTAGTGGTGTCACCCACTGGCATTACTAGAGAGGTACAAAAGTGCAGGCCATGCCGGGTGATGTGCAGAGCTGTGGGATGACATCAGTGCTCACCAAAAGTTTAAAAATCTTATTTCCTAATAATACCATCATTTATTATTTGATGTGTAATTTCATGAGGAATGCAATGAAACACACTGCACTGAAATATCTCTATTTGATCAAATGTTATTGTAAAAAAAAATCAGCTATGTAGTGGGGCAATGGAACATCACCACACCCACTGCCTGGTACATTGTCCCAAGTACTGCAAGGGAGAAAGACCATCATAGTGATGATGCTCTGGCATCCAGCAACAGGTGACACAAATCCTGGTGATGCCACTAGTTTCATCCCCTCTGCTTGTCGCATAGTGCAGCTTGCACCCCCTGCACCCCCTAGCGACACCACTAAATTTGAGCAGCCTGTGAAAGGCTAATCAGTGGGGGTTAGGATTCAAACTGCTCTAACACAGCTAGTTCACTCCTCTCCAGGGCCTGATCTGTCTCCTGGTCTGCACTCCCCCTCCCCAAAATGTCCCCTTCTCAGTACCATTATGGTGCTCAGCCACACCACCCTCTCCCATCCATGATGCTGGACTGTTCCCATGCAAATGTGCCAGCTATAGAAGAGATGCAAACATGCTCTATGGCATGTTTCTGACACTCTTGGGTTGGCACCGGGGTCTTGTGCCAGCCAATTTCTAAGATTGTATCATGCAATGAATGACATTGGATCACCGCTCAAAGTCACTGGATGATATGATTTCCCCCTTGTGTTATCGGCAGGCAATGTACTTTCCAATAGTTCTATCACATAATTGTTGTAGTTTAAACTGTAAACCATTTAGAATCATTAAACCAGGAATTTTCAATAAGTGTGCTGTGGATGGTCCTCAGGTGTGCTGTAGGATGGTTTTAGTAAATGGTTCTGTGTCAACCTGGAGATCGGTTTTGAGTGGGGTGCCTCAGGGGCACCCCGTTCTCTTGGGCTGGGTTCTTGGGCCTGGTTCTCTTTGAGCACAATCCTAACCATGTCTACTCAGAAGTAAGCCCCATTGTTCACTGGTTCTTACTCCCAGGAAAGTGTTTTAGGATTGCAGCCTTTAACATTTTCATCAGTGACTTGGAGGAAGGGATACGGGGGAGCCTGATCTAATTTATGGATGACACCAAGCTGGGAGGAGTAGCAAATACAACAAAAGACAGGAGAATCCTCCAGGAGGATCTGGATAAACTGGAATCCTGGGCTGTAACAAACAGAATGAATTTCAACAGGGAGAAGTGCAAGGTTCTGCACTTAGGCAATAAAAACCAAAAACATAGGTATAAAATGGGGGATACTTGGCTTGGCAGCACAACATGTGAGCGGGATCTTGGAGTAGCCGTGGATCACAAGCTGAACATGAGTCAGCAGTGTGATGTGTCTGAAAAGAAGGCAAATGCCATTTTAGGTTGCATTAAGAGGACTGTAGCTTCCAAGTCACGAGAAGTTATAGTTCCTCTTTATTCTGCATTGGTCAGACCTCACCTTGAGTACTGTGTTCAGTTCTGGGCACCTCACTTGAAGAAAGATGCAGCCAAACTGGAGCAAGTCCAGGGGACAGCGACAAGAATGATCAGTGGGATGGAAGGGAAGCCCTACAAGAAAAGGTTGGGGGAACTTGGGATGTTCAGTCTGGAGAAGAGGAGGCTGAGGGGAGACATGATTGCCCTCTTCAGACACCTGAAGGGCTGTCATAGGGAGGAAGGGGCTCATTTGTTCATAGCTGCTTCTGAAAGCAGAACTAGAACCAATGGGTACAAACTGCAAGAGAGGAGATTCCGGTTGGATATCTGGAAAAAATTCCTGACGGTTCGGGCAGTTCGGCAGTGGAACAGATTGCCAAGAGAGGTGGTGGACTCTTCCTCACTGGGGGTCTTCAAGCATAGGCTTGACAAGTACCTGTTGGGGATGATCTAGGAGGATTTCCTGCTGCAGGCAGGGGGTTGGACTAGATGACCTACTAGGTCCCTTTCAACTCTAGGATTCTATGATTCTAAGTTACCTCAACATAATTTTTTTCAAATGTGCTGATTTGAGATCAGTATGCATGAGAGAGCTTAGAGGGAATCCCAGAAGGGCTCTGGGGTTCCCCCCCCCCAGAGAAAGTGGGGTTTTGCAGATAGCCTCTGAGGAAATCCGGAGGTCTGGTCATCCTGCTCACCACATGACTTCCAACAAGTCACCATCACCCGACCTCAGTCCTTCAATCTGAAGTATGGGGTTAATCATACTTACATGCACTTTACAAGGGGATAAGAACTTTAATATGGGGCACTTTTCAAATAGCTGGGTTGGTCTCACACCAAAGAGTTGGAATTTTGGTTGGAATTGCACCAAAAACTCACACCTTGAATTGCACACTTTGATTTGCACACCTTGAATTGCACCAAAAATTCACACCTTGAATTATACCAAAAAATCACACTTTGAATTGCACCAAAAAACTACAAAGTACAGGTGTGAAATCTTCACCATGCCTCATCATCATTCATACAGCATTCTGTACAATTTGAAGCTACCCAGCCTTCAAGGGCAGTCCCATATGGAGCATGATGCAGCGATCCCAATATTATGTGACCCAAATATTATCTGACAACCATGGTCAGATCATCACCATCTTGCCACAAATGTACACTCCACAGATCCAACCTCATTCAATGACCTATGACAGCTTCTGGGATGGAAGGAACCCGGTAGGTGTGGTGTGAGCCATTTTGAAGTGAGTTCTGTAGTAGCACCAAACTCAGCTATAACTGAAAATACAGATCTGATAATACAGGGTATCATCAGGATAATAATACTCTAATAATACCCTAATAATACCCTGTTGGGCAGGGTAGGCTCCCTGTGTGTGTGTATGTGTGTGTGTGTGTGTGTGAGAGAGAGAGAGAGAGAGAGAGAAAGAGAGAGAGAGGTGGGAAAAGGGGATGCTGGAAATGGGAATGGGTGCAAAGTTGGAGAGGGATCTAAGTCTTGTGTTCCTCTTTGATTCTGAGCTGAAACATCTGAATTCCAAACTATGCAAAATTGTGGTTACACGAGAACAATGGCAGGGTGACCATATAGAATGGAGGACAGAGTCCCTGTACTTTAACCATTGCATAGAAGAAGGAATTCAAGCAGGTGCAGCCTTTTAAACTCTTCTATGTTGAGCTAAACCAGCTAAATTCCCTCTTCGATGCAATGGTTAAAGTACAGGCATTCTGTCCTCCATTCTATATGGTCACCCTTGACAATGTGTAATGGGGTCTTTAGATGATGGCCGCTTAAACTCATGATGTTGCTGTCAACTTTGACATTACTTCTAGGGTAGTGACATCACTTCCATGGGGTCCTGACAGATTGTCCTTCCAAAAAGGGCTCCCCCGGCTAAAAAACTTAAGAACCACTGACTTTCCCTAAACTTGATATGGTGCTCATTTCATGATTTGATCTTGGAAAGATTTCAGAAAACCTCATGAGTACCTAAAAGTAAATTTGCCTTTTGTTTGTTTGTCCAAATGAATGTTTTGTGGTTTGCATGTATCGTCAGATATGTATCAGTTGAATGGGGCGGCAGTGCATGCAGAGAGAGAGAGAGAGAGAGAGAGAGAGAGAGAGACTCTTTTATATCTGCAGGCTGCCTTCAGTAGCACTAGCATTCCTAAATAGAAGAGGTTAAATATATTACTGCCATTATACTCTACAAGGAACACATTCCATAAAAACCAAGGTGCTGTAAATTATACAAATATGATGCTAACAAGGCAGGAAATGCACTGCTAATGAGGTCAGTGATAGAACTCCTGCAGTGCTGCAAATCATGTGCCAACCCAGCGCAGGAGGTGCATGAGCAAGCCTGGGTCAGCATTTTCTGAGTGCGTTCATAGCCTGCTGTTTGGAGAATAGTTATACAGGTAGATTTTTTAAAAAAATAGTCCTTCCCCCTCCCCTTCTTTCCTTATTTATGTATCAAATAACCAAGGCATCAGACGAGAGTCCTCTTTGCATTAATGCGCTTGCTATTATGTCTATTGTTCTGTAGTGTGGAGCAGGGAATTATTCACCCCAATGAGCAAATATTGGTTACAGTTTGGAGGCAAGCTTGCTTTTGTGTTCCTATCAAGCATCCTCCTTGGAGGTATTAAACATGCTGCCATCAGGAAGGTTGTGAAGAGCTTCTTTCTTTTTTTTACCACCTTGGCTTGGACACACAGTGCACGCACACATATTTGCTGAAGCTTTAGAAAGCAGCACCGAAGGACAAGCCTCAGCAAATGAGTTACTAGCCCATCCTGCCCTTCTTCTTGGAAGACACAGAGGGAATAGTGGCAATAAAACAAAAGAGATGTTTCAGAACCCAATTAATCTGTGTGATTAATCTGTGGAACTCCTTGCTGCAGGATGTGTGGTGGCATCTGGCCTAAATACTTGTAAAAGGGGTCAGACTGATGGAGGAAAACTCAGACACAAATTACAAGCCATGAAGATGGGTATATGCACCTTCTTGGTTATTGGAAGTTGGCAACTTCAAGAAAACCAGATGCAAGTCTCTTGATGTCTTGCGTGTTCTCTAAAGTATCTGGTAGGCCACCGTGAGACATGGGAAGCTTGACTAAATGGGCCTTTAGACCGATCCTTTGGGGTCTTAAAAGTTCTACTACCAGGGTGACCATATAGAATGGAGGATAGAATGCCTATACTTTTAACTATTGCATAGAAGATAAATTTAATCAGGTTTAGTTCAACATAGAAGGGATTGAAAAGCAGCATCTGCCAAAATTCCCTCTTCTATACAATGCTTAAATATACAGGCACTCTGTCCTCCATTCTATATGGTCACCCTGTCTACTACCCAGAACCAGGTCAGATCTTCCTGATGTCTAAGCCAGTAAGTCATACTGCTCTCCTTACTCCATGATGTACCAGCCTCTACTCCTTCCACTCTCCAGCACTCTCCTTAGCACTCTCCTCTTCTCCATTTTCTTAGCACTCCCCTCTTCTCCATTTTCTATCTTAGTACTCTTCTCCATTTTCTCTCTTCCTCTCTGTGTTCTTCCTTTTTTCAAATTGGGAAATGAAAGAAGAAGGAACAGTGGAGGAAAATAGCCGGACAGAGATTGTGACCTGCTGCCTGAGGCAACTGTTTCAGTGGGCCGCATGGATGGGCCAGCCCTGAACTAGCCCTTCTCTTCTTCTTTCTTTTCTGCTCCATTTTCCTCTTCCTTTTGAATTGAAAGGAAGGTGGTGCAGAACCTTTAGGGCTGCTGCAGCCCTACCCAAGGGAAGGGGCAAAGTTTTCCCTTGCCTCATGGTAGTGCAGAAGTAGTCCCAAACTCATGCTGCATACAACACAGGTATGCCAAGTTGCCTGTTCCAATGTATGTTAGGATTGCGCTGCCCACCAGTTCCATAAACAGACCTGCCCTGGAGGAACTGGAGTGCGATCTTGAATTCACAGTTTAATGGGTTACACTTGAATTCCCTTCCCCAAATGGAGGGCAGCTGTGGAATGATGCACTAACAGCTCTAACATAAACATGGATTCAAAACATTTCTGAGCAGATCTCACCGTTTTCCCGATCTTCATCTGCAACAGATCAGCAACATTCTCCAGGCTTCTGAATGTTGTCAGGGGGAAAAATTATAGGAAGCCATGGGAGTTGTTAAGAGATATGGAGACAGTGCAGCATGTTTATACCTGCAGATCGTGGAGTTGTTTTCCGCTGACATCGGCACAAATGCAACGAGAGGCTGAACACTTAGCTCCAACTTCCTGACAGTTATAATTCCAAGAGGGCTGTCCTCATAAATAAGAAGCTACTCTCTTGTCCTCTACTATCAACAACACAGAGCTCAGTTCTATCTATCAGTGCAGCTACTGATGTATCCTGCAGGGAATTTTCAGCTACCGTAGGGTTCCTTCGGATAAGGATGTAATTGTGCACAACAGACACAATGTGTCAATTCAGACAGCAAGCTGGACTAGATGACCTACTAGGTCCCTTCCAACTCTAGGATTCTATGATTCAGACTTGTGTTACTGATTTGCATCAGTTTTGATGTGCACTGGCTCAATCTGTACTGATCCATGCATTCCTCTACCCCATTCCAGTTTCTCTCCACACAGGTATGTCATTGAGAAAGTATGGAAGACTGCAGAGTCGGCAGAAGAAATACTCTGATGCTTTTGAAAGTATTCCCTCCTCCCCTCCCAAAAAATGATCTGAGGTTGAGGAGAAGCATCTGCCCCAACAGGAAGTAAGCTGGGCAATTTGCCTAGGGATATAAGTGTGCTATCTCTCCCCAGATTCATGCACATGGTAAATAAGGTCAGGGGTGTAGATGAATGGATACCAAGGAGAATGAACAGGACTGATTGATGAAAGAGTTAGTAGGTTTGCATCATGTTCCACAAGATGGGCGGGGGGGGGGGGGCTTCTCTTTGTCGTTGGATAGAGGAGAGACTCCAAAAGAGATGGTAGAAATGGGCCCCCAAAAGGTAAGCAAATGTATGAAAAATATATTTCTGAGTATGCATGCAAATAACATTACTCTAATGTAACCTTTTACAGTTATTTGGATTTTTTTAAAAAAATTCAAACTTCCTTTTCTTTAACATTTGTTGAAACTATTGCAACCCAATGCTAAGAGTTTGGGATCACATGTGCTGCATTCAAAGATGTGGCTCCAGAAGCTTCAAAGTGGAATTACCAAGTAGTAGGAGAGAAATTCTCTAATGATGTGAACATAGATATCATATTGTGCAGTGTTACTGAAGTGTGGTGGGGAGGGTGTGCATGTGTCATGATGACCTCCTGAGCTCCAATATTCCCCATGGGTGGCCAAATTGAGTATAATGTTCAAGTTCTATGTTGCCACAAGTCATGTGGTAGTCAGCCAATGGGCTTTCTCCCATTGATCCAATGGGCTTTCTCCCAGGTGATCATGCTATCTCATGATTGTCGACCTGGAAGGAAGCCTCATTGGCCAAATGGGAAAGGCAATGTGGATTTAGATCTTAGAATGGCAGAATATGCATGGTGGTTTCACTAGGAGGGTACAGTGGATGCTGGCCATACTGGGTAATGCTCATGTGGGGCGAAACTTCTATCAGCCAACTTTTAAAAATCTTGGTATTTTTGAATAATATAATCATGTTGCATATTGTCTAATGTATAATTTTACGCAGGATGCAATGAAACAAACCAGATTAAAATATCTCTATTCTATCAAAAGTTTTAGCCATAAATAGTGGCCTATGGTGTTTCACTGCCCAATGTGTTGCCCCGAAGTGTTGCATGGGTTGAGATCCATCATGTGGGTGAAATACCGGCCCCTTGCACCAGCCCCCTAATGATACCACTGCATACACATGAGGTTCTCTATAGGTGACCCAATGATTGACTGCAGGTCAAGAAAGGAGCCTAAGACCAGACTGCAATTCTATCTCCCCTATATGTGTTCATTTAGCCTTGAAGAACATCTTCAAAGATCTTTTGTCCCATCAGTAAGAAGCTACTTTATTGAATTGCACCAGTGATTCATCAAACCCAGCGCTACCTCTCCTGATTGGCAATGACAATTCATTTCCAGTCCTGCCCTCCGAGATTCTTGGAGATGTCAGATATTGAACTCGAGCCCATATCAATAGTAAGCATTGTTTCTACAAAGGATCAATGGCTTTCATTCACTTGTCAAAAATCCTCCAAGGAGCACAGAGGAAAACTGTGTAGCCTCTCAGAGGAGCTGAACCAAAATGGTACAGCTATTTTCATGAATATTTTCTGTAGTGCTGAAAAAACCTCTTCCTTCCAGCATTTGTTTTTTGCATTTCTTACAGAGTTGCTTATTCATTGACATCGCACTTAGGCTGCAATCCTAAAGACACTTTCCTGTGAGTAAGACCCATTGAACACAGTGGGGTTTACTTCTGAGTAGACATGGTTAGGATTGTGGTCTTAGTCACTCACTTTGAATTGTGTTCACTACATCAGAGATAGTGCTGGATGATATGACGATGTGACTGGCCAGACAATCTTCTGATGATCTCTCATTGGGCGGTATTTTGCATTTTACTGATCCAGAAAGGAGGAAAAGTAGTAATAAGGTGATCAGAGAGAGTTGGGTTGCACAGGAGCATCCAACGGAAATGGCTCTTCTTTTGTGGGTTCTTGGCAAACTGTCTTCCATGTCCTTAATATCCATGGTGTTGGACGATTGATAGCATAAAAAGTTAGACCTGTACAGTAACAGCAGAAGTCATGTATCCATGCCCACAAGTTGGGGGATCTCTTACTTATTCAGTTCCTAGTAAAAAGGCCTCTGGGTTCTTTCTCCAACTTTGAATAGACTTCCAATTGGCTTTTTCCCTTTTCTTTTACTTTCATGTCTACCTATCCAAGTGGCCATCCACGTTGCTGCTCTTGCTCTTATTTTCCAGGATGTGTATAAAGTAGTTTGGGTAAACCAGGCTCCATTGAATGAGTTCACTCTTTTTCATGCTTGTGCTAACACATAAAAAAAAAACTTGGGTGGCACAAGTGGCTAAGACACTGTGCCTGTTAACCAGCAGGCCAGGTTTCGAGACCAGGGTTGGCCCCACAAGACAGGGTGAGCTCCTGTCCTTAGCCCAGCTCTGCGACGCCAGTTGGAACCAATCATATTGGCTCTGCCTTTCCATTGGACTAATTCAGTGGCGTGGCGAGGGGGGATTTGCTGCTTGGGTAACAGCCTATCCTCCATAACCCAGGCTTTCGTGCTTCGCATGCAGCGTATGCAGCACTGAACACGATACCATAGTCTTCCAAGACTGACGGAGGCCTGCTAACACATGGCAAGGCTGACCTTTACCTTGAGATGAGAGGCAATAGTGGAACAACTTTTGGACTAGAGAAACCATACTAGATAAGTTACTGAATAATGTCTAGTGTCAGGCAATGCCTCTCCAAAGGGGTCCCATAATTCAACTCGTTATGGATTGTAACCTACAGTACTTTTCCTCTATAAATGGGTTCACTACCCTTTTAAAGGCATCAGGTGACATCACAACACACAGTGGCAAGGAGTTCCACAAATTATATGCTGGGTAAAGAAATACAGGTGTCCCTCATCGTCCACTAGGTTTCCATTCCGAAACTCCTATGGATTAAAAAAAATCCATGGAGAACAAAATTAAATAAATGGGAAAATAGGTGTTAGGGAAAAACTTCCAGGCCCTGTCATGGCTTTGTACAGATTCAAAGCCAGGTTTACATCTCATGCTCTAACCAGAGCCAAGATGGTGTCACGGTTAGGGAGTTGGAGTGAGAAGTGGTAGATTCAGGTTCAAATTCCTCTCAACCTTTAAGCTTCCTGGGTGACCTTGAGCAAGACACTCACTTTCAGCCTCGCCTACCTCACAGGGTTGTTGCAAGGACAGCAGGAGGGGAGAAACAAAAGCTTTGTAAGCCACCTTGGACATTTCCTTTAGCATGGGAAAGGTGGGGTATAAATCCCTTAAATAAATAACAGCAACACCAGCAAAGAAGAACAATGAGGTCTATACGCAGTGCTATTTTTCTAGAAAAATAGGTGTTGGTACTTATCTTGTGGTACTCACAGGTATTAAACCTGGGTGTGTGTGTCTATGTACGTGTGTGCCGGTACTCACCCAGTGGTGCCGGTACTCTGTACGGTTGCATACCCCCTCAAAAAGACCCCTGACTACAGGTATCCATCGCCCTGCCCCGCACACCTCCTCTGAGTGCACACCTTGTCACAAGTATTCATGAGCCTAGTTTAAGCTCCTGCGCAGCAGGATCTATTCTTCCTCCTGGTTTCCTCACTCTCCTGCGGCGTCTCCCCCTCTCCCTTTATAAATGGCTTTGCAGCAGCCGCTGTGGGGATGAAAGGCAGGCCCGGTAATGTCTCCACAGCTTCTTGTTAGCTGCACTCTAAGCAGGAAACTGACTGGTCCTGACAATATAATTTACATTGCTGTATAAAACTATCTGTGGAAGCCAAGCTAATTTCTGCCAGATTAGGCTATTTGTCTCAGCCACTGTCTAACGGCGCAATCTATCAGAGGGCTGTTTTCAAATATTGCTTTTCAAGCGTGCCCTTGAGAGGCAGGAATTGATTGGGATCTTAGAAAGCAAAATTACAGCAATAACTTAAAGGAAACAATAATTACTGAATCATACCAGTGTCAGCACTCTGCAAAACACGAAATAGCCATCAAACCCCAATCCAATATATTCCGAGGCAAATTTATTGAATGGAAAAAGCAGTTGAGCTTGAGTTTTTCACTCTCTCTTCCCCCTCCCACCCTCCTGGTACATATGGTTATCTCCAAACCACAAGTGAATGAGTCGATAATTCTTGTCACTGACTGCTCCATTTTCAGGGAGTCCAGAAAAGATCCATTAGTTCCCTTCCAGCGTTGTGTGCCTCCTCTTCCAGCCCCCCCTCTCCAGTTGTTTGCTAGTCTCCGGCAAACAAACACATATAACTAATCATCTGTTAAAACGCTGAGCCCCTTAATAAATCTCCGCAACTGAAATACTTTAATGGGTAATTAATTGATCCTGTTCCAGAGGAGTAATAAGATAATAAATTAGACAATATTTCACTCAGTTGTGTCACTGTACTGTTAATGGTACTGTAGGGCTCAGCTGAAGGATAATAAATTACACAGAAATTAACTGCTAAGAGCTTTCTGCAGAGAAATTGGCTGACAGGCAGGGCTCTGTGATTTAAACTCCCAGTTGCCATGCTGATGTTCATGATATATTATCTTTTTTTTACTCCCTGCTTACCAATATTAACTCCTTTTTGGAAATTCACTGGATGGGAAGCTTTGAAAGACAGGATCCAGAAGGGGTTCAGCACTGTGGCAGATCATGCGTGTTCAGCACCATGGCATCAAATGCAGGGGATACTGTGGCCTGAATCCTACTTGTATAGCAGTGTGGTTCTGATTTCCAGGACTTCTTCAGTTTGTATCTGGCCTCTGCTTTGAAGTCCTTGATATCCCCATTTTTCTGACTGTTCCTTTTTCAATGATCCACTCCTTCAACATATTTCAGTTATACCCAGAAGTCATTCATTCAACACATGTCACCATCTTCCAACTTCTCTCTAGTGTTCTAAAGGCTAAAGTTGGCATTCCATCTGCTTATGCCATGGTTTTTTGGTATGGGTGTGTGTGTGTGTGTGTGTGTGTGAGAGAGAGAGAGAGAGAGGTGCACCAACTTTAGCTGTTCCCCTTCCCAATGTTATTAAGGAGAGTTCCATTTGCAGAAATGTTTTATGTGATTGCAGGAATTTAAAAGATAAAAGGGCATTTGGGTAGCTAAAAAAACCAAAAAAATTCAAAAGCTACATTTCTAAACATCTAAAAAATACTGGATCCCGCATTTCAACTATTTCTGCTTTTCACCTCAGGTAGGGAATGTCTATATTAAGTATGCTTTTCCCCCACTCCTGTTGCAAAATGTTTTAAATGCTCTTGCAAAGCTTATCATTATCTTGCAGGGTTGTAGCCAGAAAAAAAAAAGGGGGGGGGGGCGAAACACTATGTTTTGCAGGGTGCCTCACTGCAGAGTGCAAGGGATCTCCTCCCTACTGAGCCATTCCAGGAGGGGGAAGCATCCTGGAATGAATCAGAACATCCTGAGCCTGGAATGGCTCAGAGGGTTAGGGGATCCTTGCACTGAGCCATTCCAGGGTGCTTCCCCCTCCTGAAATGGCTCAGAGGGTTGGAGGTCCCTTGCATACTGTGGGGAGGATCCCTGCAAAACTTAGTATTTCACCCCCTCTTCTGGCTACAGTCCTGACTTGCAAAAGTAATTACACAATTTAGCATGCACTGATTTCTCCCTATCATCTTCATGGTGGCTAACCTACATGGAGGCTCCTGTTTGAATAAGCACATCTCAGTTACATCTATTTTGAATGACTTACCATAAGAGGAGCCCTGATGGATCAGGTCCATGCTCCAGCTAGTTCAGCATCTTTTCACCCAATGCCTCTGGAAAACACACAAACAGGAGTTGAAGGTGAACCCCTTCCCTTTAGTTTCCTTTAGTAATCTTTCCTGCAGTTCCCATGTAACCTTGTGTTTGGAAACTTGCTGTCTTGAAGTAGTATATAATAATCATAGCTACAGTGGCTTGTCCTCTGTTAATTTATCAGTCTCTTTATAACACTGTCCAAGGCAGTGATTTTCAACCAGCGTACCATAGTGTGCCGTGGATAGTCCTCAGGTGTGCTGTGGGAATTTGGGGATTGACATTCATTGATAGGAAAATTAGGGGATTTGAACAGTCTGGTGTGTCTTGTCCATGGTAAAAACAATTGATGGTATGCCTTGACAATTTCAGTGCCTTGTTAAGTGTGCCATGAGATGAAAAAGCTTGAAAATCAATGGTCTAAGGTAATGTCCATAACATGATATTATAACGCTGAATAACCTAAGATGTCTTGTGATAACTGCCATAAGATTTCCATCAATACAATCAAAGCATTCCTGTATTATTTGTTTTAATCTAAACTAGTGGTATACATGGTTTCTCCCTTGCTTTTGTCCACACAACAACCCTGTGAGGTACATGTGGCTAAGAGAGATTGACTGGCCCGAAGTCACCCAAGAAGCTTCATGGCAATGTGGGGATTTGAACCTGGCTCTTCCAAGTTTAAGTTCAACCCCCAAACCAGTATCATCCTGGTACACCATCAAGTAGTGCATGATATTTAGTTTCCTGGAATGCTATTCTCAGGCCTTGCTTCCTATGATCTGTCTTTTCCTTCCAAGATGTACGTCTCTTAAACAGACTTTTGAGCACAAGCTCCATGCTGAGCTTCATTTCTGGACTTGTCTATGCTCTTTTTCTTTTGGTGCTGTATTTCTGCCAACAGTATATTGGTAGTGGTGCAGTCATGATAATAACAACATCCAACATCACTCATCAATGGAGGAACCATAAAGATTAGTGACCACACATGCGACCCAGAACAATTTGGGGGAAGTAACATTAAGCACGGCAGAGAATGAGACCTCTGATTTATCCGTTCTATATCAAATGTTCAGTATGCAATTGCAGCATACAAGAACAGTATAGATTTTTTTACCAAATATTTATGACCCACTAGATCTCAATCATGACTTTGACACAGGGGAGGCCACAAAGGTCAGGAGCAGATGCTGAATGCCAGATCAAGAATCTCTTCGCTACACCCGTATTCCTCCCAGGCAGATGCATAAGGATCAGAGCAAAATTCTATTCTGGTTCTGCCCATATATTAAACCAGATGGGGTCCCGCCAAGGGATGAGCTTGGGTCTATAGCAGGTCATTTATAAGCTGCTAATACCCACATTTGACAATTTTATAGCCCTTGATTACTGCCAAGCTTAAAAGGACATTGCAAAGACGCTACTATCAGTTCTTGGGTGTTTAGGGCGGACATTCTTGCTGGAACAAAATGGATGCACTCCATATTCCTTTCTGTCCCTTCTTTGTTGAAGGTGAGTTTGATCAAGCCAAAGTGCAGGAGGGCCTAGTAGGTATATCATTGGGCAGTGCTTAACCTAGAATAGTCAGTTGTTCTCTCCAAATAATTGGTGGGTCATTCAATGAAACTGATGGGAAAAGTTAACCTCTTCTTGTGAAGGGCACAGCTGTCTTCATGCCTCCTCACAAATGTGCCATAAAGCATTTTTCCAACTATTGGTGGGCCAGTTGGGCTGGCACAAAGACATGTGCTTGACCAGTGTTGGGATTCAAATAAATTAACAAGAGGTTCTATGTCCTAATAACCTAAATCAACAACAGGTTCTCTGTCCATAGAACAACTGGTTCTATGTCCCATTAGTAACTGGTTCTCAGAACCAGGCACTCATTAGCAAAGCATTCTATAGAACCTATGCGAACCCCCTGAAGCCTACCACTGTTTGAATGATAACTCTGCATGTCATCCCAGTACTGGCTGGCACTGGTAAAATTGTGCTGGGTGGTGGAAGAGAGTGGTGAGAGGATGTTTTGAAGGCAGGGAGTAGGCATTTCTGGGCAGAGGAAGTTCCCACCATATTCTTGTCCACCATATCCTAAACCCCTTCCTGGGCTGGGCAGCCATACAGGGGAATCCAGCAGCTGGCACCATGACTGCTATGGTATTTCTGTATTAAATTAGTATGATACCCTGTTCTAGTCCATGAAGATGGTCCAGAAATAGGCTAGGAAGTTATATTTATTTAATTACTCTTTCATTTTCCTTGCCTTTTCTAACTTAATGGAAACTTTCGGCTCAGCGTACAAACATATAATAAATCAATACAAAAATATCCCTCAAGATATGGAAGAAAAAGTAAGCAACAATCAATAATCATATCAACATGAATCAGAAAAAAAACCCACAGCAGCCCAAATGATGATGATGATATATGATGTGGTTGTTTGAACCTTTCACCACATGGCAATTGTCTGCTATGAACAGCTGGCTTCAAGAAGAGGAGTTGTCATATAGAACTTCAGTATCCAAAAACATGTCCTGGTTGATTCTGGGGAGGGGGGTGTTTCCATGCGTCCTGTAAGTCATATCACTATGGTCTGTATCATCAGGTGCAAGAGGTCATTACATCACCCCATGATGGACCTTTTCCAGCGGTGTGCTTCAGAGGGTTCTCTCAGGTCCTATAGAACCGTTTGCTAATGAGCGCCTGGTTCTGAGAAACGGTTACTAATGGGACATAGAAGCAGTTGCTAATTTAGGTTATTAGGACATGGAACCTGTTATCTGAATCCCACCACTGACTTTTTCCCATATCAGTCCACACAGAATAAATTATACGAGTAATATCATGTGCACAACCTAAATGTTGGGGATTGCTAAGTTTGTGTCATCCCCATTCACTTTCCTTCCTTCCTTCCTTCCTTCCTTCCTTCCTTCCTTCCTTCCTTCCTTCCTTCCAATACTATGCATGTCAACTCCAAAATAAGCCTCATTATAGTCAATGGGATTTAGTCCCAGGGAAGTGTGGAGAGCACACCAGGGGGTGGTGCACATGGGAAGATGGTGCACATGGGGGGAGTGGTGTTGTATATGGGGGGTTGCCTGGGGGATGGTGCACATAAGAGATGTTGCCAGGGGGTTTATGGGACCACCACTCCACAGGTGTGTGTGTTGCACCAGGGTAAATAGATAGATGATAGAAGTAGATAAATAGATAAATAGAAGATAGAAGTAGATAAACAGAGGGGTGTTGCACCAGGGTAAATAGATAGAAGATAGAAGTAGTTAAATAGGGACCACTTTGGTGGGAAAGGCAACGGTGGTGATAGGTGACCAGGGTGGTGACCAGGGTGACCAGATGCCCAAACCTCAAAAGGAGGACAAGTCTTGGATTAGTCTCAGCCTGACCTTTCTGGAAGACAATGGCACAAATAGAATAGAATTTTATTACGGTCCAAGACCAGCATAAAAACCAACATCCTGATAAAAACCAATACTAAAAATGTAGAACAGTCAATACACAGCTTTCCCAGAAATCACATTCTTATTAATAAAATTGTTTGGGGTTATCTAGACTACCCCTATTTTACAACCTTTTTGTTTCAGATAGCAATAGCTTTCAAGCAAAACTTTGCGACATTATATGTAACTTCCTTGTTGCTGTCTTCAAGCAGCCTCTCCAGGATCTGATGAGCTGAGGTTCCTGGGAGTCTTCTAATTAAGGGCTCTAAACAGTCCTTTCTTATTTCCTCATAGAATTGACAGTCCTTTCTTATTTCCTCATAGAATTGTTGCATTGACAATGGCACGTTTGCCTACTCATGAGTAAAGCTGCGATATTGGGCACTTTCACTTTCCCATAGAGAAAAGTATGTAAATCAATGCATATTTTTTGCTGCAAGCCCCTTAATGGGCTTGCCCACTTTGCCCCCCCCGGCGGAACGGTTTGGCCGGAGGGAGATGCTTGCAGCCGATTGGCTGCTTAGGGCAAAGGGGGTTGGACTGAGGACGAAGCGGGAGCGACGTCCTGAGAGGAGCTCCTTTGGCTCGCTCCGGACCTCGCTTTTGGGAGTGCCTTAGGCTCCCACGGCGACGACAGGGTGTTGGGGAGGTTCGTCTGCGGACGCCCCCGCGCTGTGGCTTGGACGCCCGGTCCTTAGCGTCCTCTTGGGCCGGGTTTTGGGCCCGCTTCGCTGGGCCGCGTGGTGCGCGGCGGCCATTTTCAGGCGGCGGCCATTTTGGGGCAGCGTCTTCTCGGCGGCCATTTTGTGTGGCGGCCATTTTGGCTGCCTCGTGTTGGGGGCCATTTTGGTTGGGGCCTGTGGGGCCTTAGGCCTAGTGCCTTGCGGGGGTTGGCTTCAGGCCTCCTCCCTCCCCCCCCTTTTTGGCTCATCATTGGGTGCTGCTGCCAGTATCTTCGAGGGATCAATCCCATTGGTTCTCCTGTCTTCATCTGTTGCTGACATCGTTCCTGCTGCTGCTGTTCCTCTTGCTGCTACAGGAGCTCATATCCTTTCTGAGTCAATAAAGTTTACATTCAGGGTGTGGGGTGGTCCTTGTGGGTGACACATGGGGAAGCGGCTTCAGAAACGGGGGGGGTAGAGCCCCATGGCCCCCCACTCCTTCTCCTCCACCTCCGGAGCCAACCTCCTCGGATGAGGAGTTGGAGGCTCTTGACCACAGGGCCTTAGTTGAAAGGTGCAAGGCCTTGGAGAGGGAGGCTAAAGAACGGGAGGCAAACAAAGGTGATGGGGCTTCGGTGTCTGCTGCTGCCCCTGCGCCTCGTGTGTTTACTAGGAAGGGACGGGGGGCACTAATGTTCACGGCTCGCCCTTCTAGGTCTGGCAGCCGGAGGCCTTTGGCCCAGGAACCCCCTCAGGTACCAGGTGTGTCCAGTGCCCCTTCCTCCACCTTAGACGGGGCTGCTGCAGGTGAGGATGTTGAGGTAGCTGATGAGCCTGAGGTGGTGGGATGTTGGGAGGAGCCATATGAGTATGGACCCCCGCCTGCGAAGCGGGCAGTTTCAGCCGTGCCTTGGTGGGGCTCGGGATGGGGTGGTCCTTATTATGCTTGGCCGTCCGTTGGTATGGTTCCACCTGATGTCCCTTGGTGTGCTTGGGGTTTACCACGCCCCCCTCGCCGATCTGCCTATGATGGGGATCGTCCGAGGGTGGGGGTACCTTATGGTCCGACTTGGGAGGAGGTTTACCGATTGGCCAGGCACTCTGACTATGAGGATGGTCCTGAGGACCGTCCTTATGGCAGTATTGACTTGCCTTTGGGTGGCCACCTTGCAATGTCGGTGAAGGAGAAGATTTGGAGAGGCGATTACGTTGACCTCTTCAGTCTTCTTCAGGTTGAGCCTGAGCGGGTTCCTAAGGTGGGGGAACCCGAGCGTGATCTTGAAGCGTCTCGTAGGCGCAAGATAGATCACAATTGGACGAATTGGTTATATGGCTATTGTATATATATGGCCGTGGTCGTCCAGCTCAGGCCGAAAAGGGCTCCGGCTATGATTAAATACCTTGATATTATTCACCGGACCTTGAGGGATTTTGGGGGAAATGCCTGGTTGCAGTATGACCAGAATTTCAGGATGCGGGCTGCCAATGACCCGTCCCTGGACTGGTCGGTTCCCAAGTTCGAGCTGTGGATGCAGGTTGCGGCTACTGCCAAGCCTGTACAAGGTTACCGCTCTGATAGTGGTCACCTCATAGCACGTAATGTGCCACAACCCAAGGCGTCTTCGGGCTCCTCGGGTGTTCAAGGGCAACGGCCGTGCTATGAATTCAGCTCGACTGGGGCCTGCTCCAGGGGTGGCTGCCCTTTCAGCCACCAATGTGCGGTGTGCAAGGGGAAGCACTCTGCGTTCAGTTGCCCCAAGGGTAAAGGTTACAGCGGCACTGGGGGACGAGGTGGTAGGAAAGGTGGGGGGACCTAGCCCCCCCCTCCTCCCCCAGCTGCGGGAAAAGGGGCCATCACCGATTAGGGTTGAAGTTTTGTCTGCCCTCTTAGCTGCTTACCCTAACAGGAGTGCAGCTGATTTCTTGTTGAAAGGGTTCAGGGATGGGTTTCGCATTCCTTCTCCCCGCCCGGGTTCCCCCTTTTGGGCTCCCAACCTCAGATCAGTCATCGGTATGGAGGAGGTGGTACGGCAGAAGTTGGCTAAAGAGGTTGCTGCTGGTAGGGTCTTGGGCCCGTTTCCTTCCTCCCCCTTGCCTAATTTGAGGGTTTCCCCTTTAGGGGTGGTGCCCAAGAAGGCGCCCGGTCAGTTTCGCCTTATCCATCATTTATCATTTCCCAAAGGGGACTCTGTTAATGATGGGATTCCCCCTCACCTCTGCTCAGTTAGGTACACGTCATTGGATGAAGCTGTTCGCCTTTTGCGGACTTGCGGGCCAGGGGCCTTTATGGCCAAAACGGACGTTGAGTTGGCTTTTCGGCTACTTCCTATTCATCCTCTGGACTTTTGCCTGCTGGGGATGTGGTTTGAGGGGGGGTACTACGTTGACAGGGCTCTGCCGATGGGTTGTTCTGTTTCATGCTCTGCTTTTGAGTCATTCAGCACTTTTTTGGAATGGGCTCTTCGTCATAGATCTCCCTTTGGAGAAGTTGCTCATTACCTGGATGACTTTTTATTTATGGGTAGGGCCGATTCTGAGGAATGTTCCCGACTTTTGGCTTCTTTTCAGTCGCTTTGTTCAGAGTTGGGGGTTCCGTTGGCACGGGATAAGACCGAGGGACCCTCTACTGTTTTGACTTTTTTAGGCATTGAGCTGGACACTTCTGCTCAGTGTTCTAGGTTACCCCTGCCCAAGCTGGTTGTTTTGCGGGGTTTGTTAGACCAGGCCATGGTAGCCTCTAGATTGACCCTTAGGGAATTGCAGGTTTTGGTGGGGCATTTAAATTTTGCCTGTCGTGTGGTTGCTCCTGGACGTGCTTTCTTGCGGCGTCTTTGTGACGCCATGGTTGGTCTTAAGGCCCCGCACCACTGGGTGCGGGTCTCTTCAGCCATGAGGGAGGACATGAGGGTTTGGCTTACCTTTCTGTCCGACTTTAATGGCACGTCTTTTTGGAGGGAGTTACAGCTTCTTTGGGCTGACCTGCAGGTCCATTCGGACGCCGCAGGCGGTCATGGGTTTGGGGTTTACTTCAGGGGGAGATGGTGTGCACATCCTTGGCCTGATTCTTGGAGGAGCAGTGATGTGGTACATGATCTTACCTTTTTGGAGCTATTCCCCTTGGTTGTGGCTGTACACATCTGGGCGGATCAATTCCTGAACTCTACTGTTCGGTTTTGGTGCGACAACCAGGCTGTGGTACATGTCATAAAGAAGCAGACTTCTCGGTCGCCAAGGGTGATGCGCTTGGTTCGTGCTTTTGTTTTGCAGTGCCTGCACATCAACTTGGTGGTTTCGATTAGGCATGTTCCGGGGCTGGAGAATGGGGTTGCCGATGCTCTGTCTCGTTTTCAGGAGGAGCGCTTCCGGCAACTCGCCCCGGCTGCTCGTTCGGAACCGGACCCCATGCCCGAGTGGCTTTGGAGCCTTGGACCGTGAGGGCCCAGAGGTTGATACTGGGTTCGCTGGCTCCTTCAACTAGGAGCAGCTACGAATGTAAGGTGGGAGAATTTGAGGCCTTTTGTCAGGCCAATGCTCTGCCGGTGGCTTGGCCTCTTTCTGAAGAGGCTGTGCTGCGCTTCCTGCTTTTCCTTTTCGAATCAGGTCTTCACCCTCGCTCTATCGCTATCTATCTGTCTGCTTTAGCTTTTGGGGCTGGGTTGCAGGGTGTCTCCGACACCACGCAGAACTTTAGGGTACGGCATATGCTTGAAGGCATGCACCAGGACCGGCCGGTGGAACCTGATAAGAGGAAACCTTTCACCCTGGATATTTTGAGTGGTTTGATGGGGGCCTTTGCCAGGTGCTGCAGCTCGGACTTTGAGAGAGACCTTTTTAGAGCTGTGGCTATGGTCATTTTTTCGGGGCCTTCAGGATTGGCGAGGTTCTAGTGAGGTCTCGTTCGGCTGACCCAGCTAATGTGTTGTGGTGGTCTGACTTGACTCTTAGTTCCTCTGAGTGTGTTCTCCATCTACGAAGGGCCAAAAATGACCAAAGGTCTCGGGGTGCACTGATCAGGCTTAGGGCTGTCCCACGCCACCCATTGTGCCCGGTTGGGGCTCTTACCCAATATAGGAACAGGGTTTTGCATTTTGTAGGCCCCCTCTTTCAGCATGCTGATGGGGCGCCTCTCACATTCTTCCAGTTTCGGGCAGTGTTGTCTTGGGCATTGACCACTCTTGGTCTTTCCCCTAGCTATTACAGCGTTCATTCCTTTCGGATTGGCGCTGCTACTTTGGCATCGACCATGGGTCTGCCTGAGGAGGTTATCCGGCGCATCGGCCGATGGCGCTCGGGTGCCTTCAGGTATTACGTCCGCAAGTGACACCTTTGAGGGGTGCCTTAGCGGGGTGGGGTGCCTAGTGGATGTAGCTTTGTTTTTGAGTGTTCGCATCATTGTTCAATGACTCTGTTTTTGTTCTCTTTAGAGTCATCTTCGCCCCGACCTCTTCGAGTACTGGTTATTGGCCATTCCATCCTCTTCTGGGCTCGGAGGAGGGCCAAACATACCGGAGCTGGTTCCTGCCTCGGCTTGGCCCCGGACGTACAGTTGTTCTGGGTGGTAAAGCGGGGTATGGGGTGGGGGCAGCTGCTGCCCATAGTTAATGGGTTTTTGAGGGACAACCCGCCCCCTGATGTTCTTTTGGTCCACCTAGGAGAGAATGATCTAACCCAAATGAGGACTTCGGATCTCAGGGTTCAGATTAAGCGAGATCTCTCTTTTGTTATGTGGTGGTGCCCGAACATCCGGATCCTTTGGTCATCTTTTCTCCCGAGGAGGGTGTGGAAAGGGGCCAGGAGTATCCGGAAGATTGATTTGGCCCGTAAGAGGGTCAACGCCTATGTGGCGAGTTTTGTGAGGCGTTCGGGCGGGCTTGTCATTGTTCACCCTCATGTTCTTTGGCAGCTGCCCCATGTTTTTAGGGATGACGGGGTTCACCTTACCGATTTGGCCCTAGATGAGTTCATCTGGGATTTAGTCAGGGGACTGCTTGACTGTCTTTAGTGGGGCGGTGGAACCATGTTCTAGACAGGTTCCCCATGTGGCAGGTGTCGTGCTGGAGCAGGCAGGATAGGCCTTGGTGATTGCCTGAGACAGCAAGGGTCAGTGCGATGCAGCGGGCTTATTGGGTCCCAGACCGGACGTAAGCCTAGGCGGCTAGCCCTGTACCTGGGATTTAGGCGAGGTCAACTGGGTAACTGGTTGACTGAGCGCCCAGCTGTCTCGACCTTCGGGTTGGTTATGATGGGCACCTTCTGTGTGAGGGTGTGACCTGAGCCAGGCTTTCGCCCGTCCCTATTTTTGTAGTGACCAGCACGACTTTATCAGCAGTCCCCTGTGGGTTATTAAATAGTTGTAGTTATTCAATAAAGTGGCCCTTAAATCCAGCATCTGTCTCTGGCTCTTCATTCTCGCCGTGGTGGGTAATAGTTTTTAGTTTTTTGGCCATAACTTTTGATAGGAAGGAGATATTTCAAAAATTGATTTTTGCATTGGATTCTTCTCTTCAAATCCAATGACGTATGGTGGGGCATTGCAAAGTTCCAAAATGAAGCCAAAATGGAGGACAATGAAGCCCTTTTGGAGGACACCCAGACAGAAGGCTGTAAAAGAGGACAAATCCAGAAAAAATCCAGTCATATAGTCAACCTGCCTGTGACAGTCTAGCCAACTATCCCCATGTCGATTTGATCACGGATTGGAGAAAACTCCAATCCATAAAGCGGACACCGTCTTACATAGTACAAATGCTTAAGAAGTTGACTTTTTTGGAATTATTCAAAAATACCAAGATTATCCCTATTTGGCCAGTAACGGTGTCGCTCCCCTCCCAGAGTGTGTCACCCAGTGCAGTTCAGTTCATATCACCACACCTCCTAGTGATGGCAGTGAAGGTACCCTGGCAATAAGAAGCCATTAGTGACACAAACAAGCAAGCACTTAGAAAACTAGTAGATTCACAAGTGATTTTTAGTGTCTCATTGCTTCTGTCCTTCTCTTTTTCTGTCCTTTTCTCCTCTTGCTGCTGTTGAAGGGAGTTATAATCAAGTAGGGCACTGGCAGAAATTGGGGATGAGATTAAAAGCAAATCAAAGAAGGAAAATCATGGCATGGAATATGTCTCCCTAATTAAAACCCGCCAGTCTTTTTTTTTTTTTCCTCCTCCACCCCTTTTTTTCCAGCTAATGTTACACTAACGAGCTGAGTTTAGTGGCATTTATGTAGATAAAAGTCCCGATGATTGATCTCAATGGCTTGTTAAAATTAGTTTCAGTCCACCATATTGATTTAATTCCATTGCTTGAAAGTGCTAATTAATAATGATAATAAAAGTGTCTGGGCTCATTATTATCTGTTGGCAAGTTGGAAAGAGGAAGTGTGCATGCCGGAGGGGGCACAAGCTAGTTTAGCCTCTCTCGCTTTTTCGTAAGGCGAGAATGGGGGAAGCAAAAATAGGGTCAGGAGGAGACTGTAGAAACACCATTGGTTCTCCAAGGAAGCCTTCAAGTTGGATACAGGTTGGCATGATTTTGGTGGTGATTGAAGCAATGGACATCGAAGTGGCCTCCATCAGGCATACCTATGTGTCTAGCCAAGGCATCCTGGCACCCAAGAGGTGGGGGCAAAATGCTGTGTCCCTCCTTACCTAGCAGCATATTAGAATCTGAGTTCTTCTTCTCTGCCTCCTCCTCCTCTCCTCACGTCCTGGACTTGAAAAGGAAGTATGGAATGGTGTAGAAATGTGGAAGAGAATAGTAAGTTAGAGGTTTTCCAATGCTCTAGCCTCCATTTTCCACTTCATTCCCCTTGTTTCTTTTTGGACCCAAGGAATACATGGAGGAGAAGTTGTGGAAATCAAATGTCACTGCCTCTTGTCCATCCATGGCCAAAGGAATTCATCTCAGTCAGAAGCAAGAACAATCCAAGCCTGGTTATCATGTGCAGAAATTGCTTCCATTACTTCTACATGCTGGGAGCTAAAAATGGCGACATGGGGACCTCACTGAGAGCCCAATCCTATCCATATCAACTCATGGTAGTCAAAGGGGCTTACTCCTAAATAAATGTGGATAGGATTGCAGCCTGACAGTGTAATCCTATCTCCTGGATAGGTCAACACACGTCCTAGCACAAGTCCTGTGTTGGTCTGCAGCGTCCCAAAAAAGCTGCAACACATTTTTGTGCCATTCATGGTGTGGGATTAGGCCAGTGCACCGACATGTGCCTATGTCCTCACAGCACCATGGGAACAGTGATGGGTGAATTGTGCTGGCTTAGATTGCTCCCTGAGTGTCATGTGGTTCATGCTCCATGGGTGTCAAGTGTCATGTGCAAACATGTGATTCAATTTAGGACCAGTTTTCAGGATAAAAGAGGAACAGTCTTTATTCAAGCAGTAGTGTGTCGTTGAATAAGCCCCAATATTTCCAGCCTGTGTGTTAGCAAGGTGGGATAGCTTGGTCACAGTGCCTGTTCTCTAGCAACAAAAGTGGTCTCTTAAAAGTGGCCTACAAAAATTGTTGGCAACTCTCCAGATTTTTTGGGGAAGGGGAGAGGGGGAGGATCTGGTGATCCTAAGCACTGAATCTGGACTCCTCTATATGCAAAACATGCAAAACAGGTGCTCTATTTTGGAGCACATTTCATTGCCCCATCTTTTGTTTTTTACACAGCTAAACTTGGATTGATGTGATTACCCCATAGTTAAATCCAGACCTCTGCCCCGTGCTTCTCAAGCCACTGTAATTTCTTTTCCTTCTTGTTCAGTTTTTTTTATGACCAAATTATTCATCTTTGTCAGTTCCACTAAATCAGCTCCTGTTGCTTCAGGTTTCATGTTCCTCCCTCCATAAAGGCAGTACATTTATTTCATCTAGTGCCACTGCTTTAGAAGTTATTGACTCAGAAATTTACTCTGCTCCAAATCTTGTGCGGTTTGAATCAAGCTGAATCATATATTTCTTTTTGGGTCAATGTCCTTTCACTTCCTTACGGACATGGTTTGCATCCGTAAACGTCGTTCTCTGCTTTTGCAGGCTTTTCTTTTATTTAAAATGCTTTTTTCCACCCTATTCCTAAAGCTTGGCATGTGTCACAATATTCAGGGTACGTAAAATGAACAGCTTTCAAAGCTGTCAACAGGTTGGACACATAAAACCACATCTCAAGCAATAGTACTACTTAGTCAGGGGGGCCTAATTCTGAGACTCAACAGCAGATGACAAAACCTGGCAATGACACATATTTTGTACTATCAAGTGACATAAGAACATAAGGAGAACCCTGCTGGATCAAACCAAAGGCCCATCTCCTCCAGCTTCTGGCATCTCATAGCAGCCCACCAGGTGCCTTGGGAAGCACACAAGACCCCAAGAGACCTGCATCCTGATACCCTCCCCTGCATCTACATCTAAAGTAAAAATGTTGCACTTGCACTAACCCATCATGGCCTGTAACCCGCAATGGACTTTTACTCTAGAAATTTGTCCAATCCAGGGTAGCTGCCTTCACCACATCCTGTGGCAAGGAGTTCCATAGTCTAATTTCACTATATTGGTAACAAAAAACAAGTTGGTGCTTAGGTACAAAGTGATGAGAAAAAGAGAAAATAAAAAGGGAGCTCAACAGAGCATCTCACAGTAATCAAACAGAGTGCCAGCCATGACTTCTTCACATTCTTTCCACAATATGCAGGTTTGGTGCAAACCTTTTTTTGTGATTCTGATATATCCTGTTTCACAAGAAAAGGGATGTTTACAAGGGTTTACAAGGGTCCTGTTCTTGAAGCAAAGGTTGATCTTTGGGGAGGTTAAGGTAAATCTTTTGCTGGTATCTATCTTACCTAACCCCATGGTGCATTGCATGCTGATGTTGCTATTGCTACTAACATTTTAGGGGTAAGCCTGGCCAGGTGGTCTAATGTGATTGTGTCATACGTCAATCGGTATCTTCTTCTTCTTCTTCTTCTTCTTCTTCTTCTACTACTACTACTACTGCTGCTACTGCTACTGCTGGTACTACTGGTCCAACCTTGTTTTACAATGATTTTTTTATAAACTGATTTGACTCAACACAAATGGCCACTGCTAATCACAGTTTAAAAAAATGGCTTTTCTTCTGCTGTAGATAGGAAGTCATGCAAACAATTGTTCCATTTTTCAGTCCCAGAATCAAATCCCTAAAGATAATGAGGCACTACCTTATTCAGTTACGTGCAACAGAGGAGCAAGAAACCTGGAAGTGGGTCCTTAAACCTATTTTTTGTAATGTTCTCTTTATACACAATTTTTTTAATCGATGGGCGGTTCAGGAACAGAACCTTAGTGGATAACCAAAGACACCTGTACCTACTATTACTTAGCAGAGTTGCATTAGTAAAATTATACTAATAGACAATGTACTACTAATAAATACTACTAGTGTATTATTAAAATCTAACCAGCCCAGCATGGGCTGTGATGATGTAGTAGTGGTAGGAGGAGGAGGAGGAGGAGAAGGAGGAGAGGAGGATCATCCTAACAATGTCTGCTCAAAAGTAAGCCCCATTGTGTTCAATGAGTCTTACTCCCAGGAAAGTGAGTTTAGGATTACAGCGTAAATTACCCAGAACAAGAGGGTAGGCCTCTACTGGTAGGAGTTTGAAATCTAGAGAGACACAAGAGGAACTATTTCTTTATTTGTTTGTTTGTTTATGTATTTATAGAACAAGAAAATACAAAAAGGGAAGGCGAACAGAAGCAGGGTATGGCCAAGGACTTGCTGTTATTTTAATGACACAGACATCAGCTTTTTAACAGCCATTAACCATGAGGGTTGCTGGCATTTGAAGGTCCCTGGCATCCATCAGCACCCACTAAGTCAGCTTTGTAGAAAGCTGGCCTTGCCTCAGTTCCCTATTATTCCAGAACAGGAGAGCAGAAAACATGATGTGGACTTATATTTTCAAAGCTGTGGTTGTGATTCTCTTATTCTTGCTTCCTTGGAAATTGAGTATTGCTAAAGAAAAGTGGGTTTTTCAAACTATCCCACTGAGTTTGCCTTTATTAGCAAGTTGGCAGCTGCCACATCAGACCCCCAAAGGCCGTGTTTTGCCAGGGCTAAGCACCACCTGGGTGTTCTGACAGCAGAGTTCCACTTGCGGAAATAAATTGGGCCAGCAGAGATCTCTCTGCCTCTCCCTCTCCTCTCATTCTGTCTTCTCCCTTTCTAATTTTCTCTCTGTCTCCCCCTCATTCATCATTTTCTCATTCTCTCCGTCTCACACACATATAGCAAGTCAGCTAATGGAGTTAGGCAATAATTCAGACCTGTTTGACAGCAGCAGTAATTTCAATAAATAATTATGAGATTTTTGCTTCCTTCCTTTGGGCTCATCACAGGGCTTTGGTGGTGTAAGGAAGGAAGGAAAAGTAATCTCCAAATTGTATGAGGACTGCAATCCAACAAGTCTGGTGGACTGACCAGTCCAGTCCATTGGGGAACCAGGTGGCGTAGCTAATAGGGGGCAAAGCAGTCACTCTTGGAGAGAACATGCAAGGGACCCCTTCTCATTTCAGGTTGAGGTACCAAAACAGAACGTTAGGGAACCCTAATACAGAATCAGATCCCATGAAATACATTTTGGGTTTCAAGTTGGGTTGGAGACCAGCATTACCTGGTCTGTCTACAGCAGTGGCCCTCAGAGTGGGGGTCAGGACTTTCTTGGGGGGTTGTGATTAGAGAGGTTGTGAAAATGGGAATGGGACTGCAATCCCAGCTGCAATTCATACTTTCACTGAACACAATGGGATTTCTGAGTAGACACAGAGTTGCTCTGGCATCACAGTGATGTCACTTTCTGTTTGATGGCATTTCTGGCTATGACATCACTTATGATTGATGACATCACTTCCAGGGTGTCCCACATATAGTGTCATTCTCAGAAATGAGAATCCATTTCCAGCAGGGGTAAGGATCCTGTGGTACTACACCACATATGGTACTACACCACATTCTGGTGGCTGGAGAAGTGCCCAGAGAACATTCCACCAGTTGGAAGAAGGAAAGGTGAATCCAATGGTTCACCTGCTGGGTGCCGGAGGGGCCTGAGGACCTTTCCTCAGCTGATGAGCTGTGGAAACAGTGGTCACCGTCCTGCACAGACATGTGCTGGCCTCCCCACAACACCATGGGAATGGGGAGTCAGTAAGTTGTTCCAACATGAATTGCAATGGGACAAACCACATTTAAATATATCTATTCTATCAAATATTATAGTGGAAGAAAACCACTCTTCATAAGAGTGTGGAGTAATGATGCATCATAATGCCCAGCACCCAAGGCATTGTCCTGCCTACCACATAGGAAGATGTCCATCATGGAGGTGACATTGCTGCCATCCTGCACCAGGTGATGCAAATCCAGGGTGACCATATGACCGGATTTTTCTGAATTTGTCCTCTTTTTTTTAGCCTTCTGTCCAAGTGTCCTCCAAAAGGGCTTCATTGTCCTACATTCTGACTTCATTTTGCGGCATGCAATACCCCATCATGTCCTATGTCATTGGATTCATATTGAAGAGCAGAATCCAATGCAAAAGTCAGTTTTCAAATACCTCATTCCTATCAAACGTTATGGCCAAAAAACTAAAAATAAAAAATATGCATTGAGCGCTATGGGAAAGTGAAAGTGCCCAATATCGCAGCTTTACTTGTGAGTAGGCAAATGTGCCATTGTCTGCCAGAAAGGCCAGCCTGAGAGGAATCCAAGACCTTGTCCTCCTGTTTAGGTTCAGGCATCTGGTCACACTGAGCAACCACCACTGTCACTCTCTGCTTTGATGTTCGAGCACCCAGAATGGTACATTCTCAACCATTGTGGATAAACCTCAAACAGCAGGATGAACTTGCCCATCAGGGCCAGGACGGAAATGAGAGTATTTAACAGCAACTCCATATGGAAAGACAAGTGTGTTCACAGACCCATTTGGAAAACAATCTCAGAGCCTGTCCGCCAAACCCACAATGGGATGTGTCTTGAGTGAGGCCTCAACTTGGCGTTGGGCCTCGGATGGGCAGGTGTTCAGAGCCATCTTATAAAACTTCCATGAGTCATTTAAGCTTAATGCACCCGTTTCAAGATTTTTTTCCTAGCTTGGAAGATGAGGCTTATTTGAAAATCCAATTTCCTTCAATTCTGACTTGGGGGGAGAAAGGGAGGAAAAGCAACCAGCTGGGCAGCTGCAGTCCTGGCTGGTAGGCAGTGTGGGTTGGGGAGTTGGCAGGGTCCCTAACACACTAATGCATTTGTTACAATTCTCTGGATCCTGCCAGACCCCACATCCTTCATGCAAGAACAAATACCACATTCTGCTTGCCTCTGCTTCTTGCCACTTTTGGGGTGATGTTGAAAGGAAGAGCCCTCTCTCCCTGGCCTAGCCCAAGACCACCTGATGTCTGGAATCAGGATCTATGCCAAGAGTCACCAAACCCTGGCCTGAGGGCCAGATGTGGCCCGAAGCAAGCTTTAATTGGCCCGCGATCAACCTTTGTTCCCCTAAGAGCCTCTAATACTGTTGAACAAATATAATTGATGTTGTGATGGTGTGGTAGGGCAGGAATCTCTAAACATTTTGATAGGAGGACCACACCATCTTTCTGATAACAGTATCAGAAGATTCTGTACCGGAAGTTTCAGAAGATATCGGAAGATAAAAAAGAATTGATTTACATTTCAAACTGAATAAATTTACATAAATGAATATATTAGTGACAGAACTTGTGAGTGAGTGAATGACTGACTGATTGAATGAATTCATAAACACTTTCATACATGAAGAGAGGAGGGTGTGCAACCTCCCCAGTCCTCAAAATGCCCTCCTGGGGTGAGGAGGGCAAAGCTCTTCTTACCTCAGGAGGATTACAGGGCATGCCCGAGCGCTGGATGGGGGCTTGCTGAGGACCACATCTGTCCCCATGGCCAGGGTTTGGAGACCCATGTAGTAGCGGAATGGGGGGGGGGTTTCTAAAATGTGTGTGCTTTATTTGTGTTGTGTGCTCTGTATTGGTGCTTGAATATATCCTGGAAATTTGAGCCAATTTATTCATTAATTATCTCTAATGTTTTTAAATTTTACATTCAAAACATTTTATCTGGCCCTTGATGCTGTGCCAGATATTAGATGTAATCCTTTGCCCAAAAAGTTTAAAGAGCCTTGATTTATGCCTTAAATCCAGAGGGACCTTATAGAATGGAGGACAGAGTCACTTTACCTTTATGCATTGTATAGGAGATGCTTTTTAAATTCTATGTTGAGTTCAACTTGCCTAATTCCCTCTTCTAGGAAATAGTTAAAGGTTGAGGCACTCTGTTCTCCATTCAGTCTGGTCACCCTGCTTCAGTGTGATTCCTCTCCTTCATCCATGGCCTACTATGCATGTCCTCTACAGCAGTGATTCTTGACCATTTCAGCTCAGGACCCCCATTTGAGAATGAAAATCTGTCTGAGACTTCCCAGAAGTAATGCCATTTACCTGAGAATGATGTCATGGCTAGAATAATATCAAACATACAGTGTCATGCTTAGGGGTGTTGTTGCAGTGGTATGCCTGGTGTGCTCCAAACCAGGTGACAGTGACACTCCTCACAAAGGTGATTGTGCTGAAGGAGTTTGATACTCCCCCAGTGTGTCACCTCCACCAAGGCTGGTGGCACCCCCAGGCACAAGCACTTTTTGGGCCTGGTCGCTCCTCCCTCAGAGGAGTTCAAGAATGCCACTGCACATGGGCAATCCCAGCCCAAGTGCTTCTCTGAGGGAGGGGCTGGTCACCCATGTGCACTGGCATCCCAGGACAGGTATCCTCTGAGGGAGGGGCTGGTCATTCCTCCCTCAGAGGAGAGTAGGGATGCCAGCACACATGTGTAACTGATGCATGCACAGTCCCGAGGATGATGCGTTAGCCCAAGCACTGGGTGACGCGCACCCTTGTGTCACCCCTGGACATAATTATGATGCCAGAGTTCCTCCATATCTACTTGGAAGTAAGCCCCATTGTGTTCAGTGAGACTTAATACTCCCAGAAAAGTATGGATTGCAGCCTGAGGGTCCCATTCCAAGCTGGAAGCTCCCATTGCCACATTCCAACATGGTGGTGCTCAGCTTTTCTTGACCTCTCTGAAATGAAGTAGTGACCTTCAAAGGGGTCCAAACCCCCACTTTGGAGAACCACAGCTCTACAGCCTCCTGACCCCTGGCATCCCTATTCTTAGCATCCCTGTGTATCAGTTCTGCTTAGCTTTCAACTCCATTGTGCATGATGTTCTAACTCTGGCCAAACTGCCAATGTCACCTTCTCTCGCAGGCTTCGCTTTACAAACTCGTCAGACCCTGAGTTACCACACCAAGCGAGCCGCTAAGTATCAAAGACTCCTCTAATATTGCCTCGAGCAACAGTATTGGAGAGATGAGTATCTCTTTCTGATTGTTTTGGTTGTGGGTAACAATGGAGTAAAGGTCTCTGAGTCCTCTTATAAATGGTAATGATAACACAATTATCAGGCAAAACAAAAATTAAGTTTAATGGTGCAAAGCCTGGGTATAGTTTGAAGGTAATTCATATTAATTATATTTGGATTAAAAGCTTATTTCTTTTTGTTAGCATCTGCAAATAGGAAGTTAGAAGTAAAAAATGCATATAATTACTGGAGGAGCCATGTTGAACTTAATGGAGCATTTGCCCGCCTCTCTGGGCAGATGACAAGGAACCATATTTTACATTTTGTAAAATGCAGGAGAAATAAATTGCACGTTTAATGAAAAGAATTACTTGGACTGACTATTAAATTGAATTGGCTAGCTAGTTAATAAGCAGAGACACTTAGACCTGAGGAACTCAGAAATGAAAGAACATCATTTTATTTATTCCTTAGCATGAGAACTCAAAAGGGGAAAAAATTCCACCATAAACATACATAAAACAGTATGCATTCAACTTTTCTGGTTCAACCATAATGTTCATTAGATAGTCCTGAGCATGACATAGCACAAGCATACTCAGTTTAGGCCAGCACAACTCACCCATTTCTCTGTTCCCACATTGGCTTGGGAGGCAGGTGCATGTCTGTGCACTGACCTAACCCCTCCAGGAGTGCCACAGCACTTTTGCATCAGCACAGGATTTGCGCCGGGACTTATTCCAGACTAACTGGGGATTAGGATTGCAGCCTCAAGGCCACAAGACCAATCCTGTGGCAAGCAGTTCCACCGACATATTACATCCTGGGTAAAGAATCATGTTCTTTTGTTGTTCTAACCCTCCAAATATTAAATTTTCATGATTCTGATGCTGTGTGAGAAGGAAACAAACATTCCTCCATCCATCCTCCATGCATTATTTTGTATGTCATGCGCATGTCTCCTTTCAGGCACCTTTTTCTAGACTGAGATGCCAAAACACTTTCCTCATATGGGAGGCAACCCAGTGCAGTAATCCTTCTGCCCCCATCCCCACCCTCTTTTACGTAAGTTCTGAGTTAGGGTAAAGGAAAAACAAGAATTAATTAATCCTTGATTTCAGCATGAAACCCAAAACATTAATTCTCATAAGGATGCTTTGAATATTCTATTTCTCCAAAAGTCTTCTGATATTTTGAAATTCCTGAAACTTGTTTTTGTTTCCAAAGTGGCAGATTATATATATAATAATGTGCTTAGTTGAAACCAGTGATTTCCACAAGTGTGTTGCGGCACACGGGTTCTGCCGCAAATGGTCTGGAGGAGTGCCACAGAAGTTTTTAGGGAAAAAAATAATCATTTATCAATAGGGCCTCTGGAGGTGTGAGCCTTCCATTAGCAGCATGGTATGCCTAGTCATTGGTTGAAAAACTGATGGTGTGCCTTTATAATTTTAGCACCTTGCCAGTGTGCTGTGAGATGAAAAAGATCAAAAATCACTGGTTTAAACACTAGGGCGCAATCCCAACTAATTAAGGCCAACCTAACTCACCTGGCATATCTTCCCACGGTGGGGTGGAGAGGTCAGCGGATTCCTGTGCATTGATGTAATACCCCCTCCCCGGCCCCCCAGGAGTTGGGCAGAAGAGCCTTACAGCAATTTTGTAATACCCCAGTTCAGCATAGGACTTATGACGAGGCTTAAGCTGGCCTAACTTCACAAATCATTAATTATCCATTATTAAATTTAAAATTATTACATATAATAATCACAAAAAGGCTACATGTTGCCTGCTCATAAGGAAAAGGATGATGATTATTTTTATCCAGGGCATAAGGTTATAAAAGACAGTGTGCCCTGGAAAAAGCAAACATAGTTTCACCCTGTATGGTAAGCCACTTGGTGTTCCCGGCCAGCATTGTCCATCAATTAATTACTGATGTCCCATCACTGCTGTTGAAAAGGTAAAGCCGTTATTTCCTCTGATTTAGGAATCCATAACAAGGACCCCTGTTATAAAATTCAGCAAAAGAACACTTGATATAACTAAATTGAAGTCAGTGCCTTTGTCTGAATGACTCCATGTGCTTTGCTCAGCCACCATGCTGTAGAGGAGACACAAAGGGAAGTGTTGCTCCTTCGTGGTGGCCAGTGATTACATTCTTGTCTGTGACAAATACCCCATGTTCTTCAATCCCGGCCCAAGCAACTGAACACTTTGATCAATTCTTTCCAGCTGGGGCTGCGCAGAAAAGAGAGATGCACAGAAATCGGTCCTTGTAAAACGGTGGAGGAAATGGACTTGTAGATGGATAGATGGTGGCCTCATGATTGGCTCGTTGATTGCCTTACTGCTTCCCCCCACTTATCTTGGAGTTGCTTCACACAGTGTCTTCATAAGGGAGGAATCACATTCTCTCCTTCTTGGGTTCTGAAAGTCTCCTAAGCAGAAAGAATGGTTCAGTCCCCAGAGAGTGCCAAGGATGACGGACAGAGCAGATAAAGAGATGCTCTTTTCCTTCTCACACAACACCAGAACTAGGGGACAGCCATTAAAATTGAGTGTTGGAAGAGTTAGGACAGATAGAAGAAAATATTTTTTTGCCCATCATGCAATTAGCCTATGGAACTCCTTGCCACAGAATGTTGTGATGGCATCTGGCCTGGATGCCTTTAAAAAGGGATTGGACAGCTAGATGGAGGAAGGTTACAATCCATGTGCAACCTGTTTATTTTAGACATAGACTACCTCAGAATTAGGCTTGCCATATGTCCCAAAAAACAGGGACAATCCTGGTTTTTAGGGATTTTGTTCACATACTGGCAAATATGATCATGGGTCCTGTTCTGATTTTGTGGAAGAAAATTATGGCAACCCTACTCAGAATGCCAGATGCAAAGAGAGTGGCATTGGGATGTAGATATCTTGTGGCATCTGGTGAGGTATAGGAAGCTGGACTAGGTGAGACTATGGCCTGATCCAGCAGGCCATAATGTTCTAATGTTCTGATGAGGGATTTCCAGTTCTGGTTTATCTGAGTTGGGCAGGAATAGATCAGAAAAGGAGTCCAGAGCTGGTCTTGGATCTACTGGCATGAGACGGTGAGCTAAATGTTGGTCTCCCTAAACTGGCTAAATGGGAGGTGCCACCATGATGTTCTTCCTGTTCTTCCTTCCAGTCTCTGAGTATGACAAGTAGGAAGAGCATATGAAAAAGAGCACATGAAGAGCATAGGAAAAAGGAGGGCAAAACTGTGGTGGACTTCAGATTCAGAAATGCACTAGCTCAACAGTCTTCGCTATACTTCCTTTTCTGACCTCTTTTCCACTTCCCTTTGAGAGGTAGAGCATCTCTGCCAACCTTCCATTTGAGGTGACCAATTTATCCATTTCATGGATGTCCCACCACTGGACCTGACCTTTGCTTCTCGCTAACCCTGCCCAATGAATGAGCATAGCAGAAATGGCATCTGTTGACTGGGACCAATTCAGTGTTATGCTACATAGCTTGGTTTTTAGGGTAGGGTACTTATTTTGCTTTTCAGGAATGTACTGCTTTGTATATCTCAAAGTGGAAAACTATGCTCCAGCAGATGTATTATTGAAATGGATTTTGGCTATAATTTTGAATGAAATAGAGATATTTCAACATGGATTGTTTTAATGATGCTATAATTTGGGCTGTGGTGGCTCAAATTGTTAAGACCCTGTGCCTGTTAACTAGCAGGCCAGGATTCGAGACCTGGGTCCTAACTTAGCTCAGCTCCTGCCAACCTAGCAGTTCAAAACCATGTAAATGCAAGTAGATACCACATCAGTGGGAAGGTAAAATAGCATTCCATGTGCCTTTGGCAGTCATGCTGGCCCCATGACCATGGAAGTGTTTTGACAACACTGACTCTAAACCAGTGGTTCTCAATCTTCCTAATGCCATGACCCCTTTATAAGTTCCTCAGGTTGTGGGAACCCCCAACCATAAAATTATTTTCGTTGCTACTGCTGCAGTGCTATGCACACTTTCCTGGGAGTAAACCACACTTAACTCAGTGGGAATGACTTCTGAGTACACATGCATAGAATTGGGCTCTAAGGCTGCAGTCCTAGCACTTTCCTGGGAGTAGCCCCATTCACTATCATGGGACTGACTTCTGAGGATTAGGAGGACTTCTGACCTCCATAGGATTGGGAGGAGGAGGCTGCCGTCTGTGGTGAGTATGTCAGGCGCCTCCCCTCCCCCAAGGCTCCACATCGGTCTCACACCAGCTCAGAGACTCCTCCTGAGCCGCTTCTCAGTGGCTTCTTCCAGCCGCAGCGACTCCAGCATTTCTGCCAGGTCTTCCCAGCTGGCCCCCTGCACCAGGGGTCTTTAGGTGACCCCCAGGAATGCTTCAGGCGACCCCCAAAGGGTTCCCGACCCCCACTTTGAGAAACGCTGTTCTAAACGCTTATAAACAGGAATGAGCTCCGCACCCTGCAGTCAGTCACATGTAGCAGTATAACCTGTGGGGGACACCTTTACCTTTTCATTATTTGAAAAACCAAGAGTTTTTCGAATAATAGCTAATTAAAAAAAAACTGAAAATTTTTGGTGAGTAGTGATGTCACCCCCTATGCATGTCATGTAGAGCGGTCTGTACCCCACACACTCACCTAGTGACTCACTGGCCTTGTGTGCCAGGGCTTCCAGTTACACTTCCGTTCCTGAATCCAGCACAGTAAAGGAGTGTGAGAGTGCCCAGGCTTTATGAAAACAGTACCCTTGACTAAGTAGGAGCTGGGGAACACCACCAGCGATGCAGTCCCTCCACTCATTAGACGATCCCAAGTGAATGAGTGCATAAGACTAGCAGATCTCCACCAGAGGAAGGAAGGAAGCAAATAGGAAAAGCTTGATAAAATGCCATTATGGAACTCCATTGCTTCCACCCCATAGAAGGGCCTCTTTTTTAACACAATGAATCCCAAGCCACAATTGCATCATCTCTCTCTGTCGCTCTGTCTCCCTCCCCCCTCCCCTGCCCCACCCCTAGAACAGCACAGATTAAGATAAAGTGATAGTTCTGTGTCAAAGACTGCTTTACTGCCACACTTGGGATAAAGGAGGAGAGGTTAATTTATCATCGCTGGGGAGAACTGACAGAAGAGAGATATACTATCGAAACGGGATTTAGCACAGGGCCAAGAAACTTCACACTATTTTTACCATCTGTCACATGCTCTAATAAAGCAGGACAAAATATGAAGAAAGGAAAAATGAACTATCAAACACTGATGTAATGCAGCCCATAAATCTAATTTAATTACTTTGCATGGAGACAGGTCCTCCAGTCCGTGTGAATATACTGGATTTTTTTTCCTCTCTCTCTCTTTCTCTCTCTCTCTCTGTCTCGGCAACTTAACAACTAAGTGTTTTAATAACATCACTCTATAATTTATTCTGCCTGAAACACAAAAATTGCTATTGTATGAGGTGCCTTACAAAAACTACCAGGGTTTTTGTGTGTTTGTCTGTGTGTGTGTGTTTATGTGTCTGTGTGTGTGTGTGTGTGCGCGTGCGCGGGCATGTGCGTATTGTTTGGTGAGAACTGTTAATTCTCTTTGCTAATGTCAAAACTGGCATCATTCCCTGTACAAATTTGAAGTCTGACTGAGACAAGAAACAGAGGTTACCGAATGCCTTTTTTTAATTGTTGGGCGTTCTTTTGTGTGCAAGTTTTGTTTTAAAAATTCTCCCCCTTTTTTGCATGAATGTATTAGAAATAATTGGGACTGATCATGGCTTAAGGTTAGGAAAATTGTCTTGGTAATTAGATTTTAACATCATGACAGAGCGCTGGGGTGGGAATGTACAAGAGAGTTGGGTAACCATCACCGACTTCCCTTACAAAGTACGTATGTGGAAGCCCATTCTTTTTCCCCTGTATTTTTTTAGGGTGCTTAAAATGGTCAAGGAACACCATCAGTTTTTGGACAATTGACTATGCTCACCATGCTGCTGGTGGGGGGGGGGGCTCACACCCCTCCATTGGCCCTACTAATATGACCTTCTTCAAACATCCACAGCACACCTGCAGACCATTCATGGCACACTAATGGACCACAGCACTGTGGTTGAAAATTGCTGCCCTATGTGTTGGAAGAAACTATAGCTTCCATAAAGGTTGTCATGGCTTTTCTTCACCCATCCTAATGAGTGTAGGCATGGTGGAGGTTGCTCTTTTGCCATAACAGTCCTTATGTATGTATTATGTATGTATGTATGTATGTACCCATATTTATTCATAACTAATATGCATCTCAGTTTGAAAAGGTCTGAGATTTAAAAATGTTTACTGGCAATTGTAATGTGCAGTTACAAAGCAGGTGCAAAATTTAATTTTACTGCATACAACCATTAGTTATGTGACAATAATAATATAACAATGGGTTTAGGGGCAAAATCCAGAGTAACTATGGGGAGTCCTTGCTCTGGTGTAAGAACTATTTACTCTGGATTCCAATATGAATTTCCCATAGGTTTTCACTAGGTGGTGCAGTAACTATGGGTGCATGTAAAGTCGCTTACTTGTTCCTGTAGTTGCTCTGGATTTGGGGGTATGTTATGATTTTTACCTAATTGCATTACTTAATACAACAAAGGGTTTTTGTTACTTTTAAAAATTACAATATAGTAAATAACATACTGATCTATACTTAAACTCAAACTGTATTTACTTGAATCTAATGTGCCATTGACTCGAATGAGCACTTTTGGAGATTAAATTCGGCTGAAAAGGTGAGCATTAGATTCGATTAAATGTATGTATGTATGTATGTATGTATGTATGTATGTATGTATGTATGTATGTATGTTTCTCTTCCTTCTTTCCTTTGCAATGTTCATGGGCCCTACTCCCCTTGCAGATATCTGAAGGACCTCCCAAATATGACAGTGCCTTATGGTTATGCCCAAAAGGTGCTTCAAGGCCTGCAAAAGCTGGAAAGTGCTTCTGGTCATGCTTGGACCAGGTGAGGTAGGCCTCTGAACATGGGCACTTAGAACAAAAGAGGAAGTTAGTTACAGCAGAAATGAGATGTATGAGGAAAACTGTCAAAGTATCAAGAAGGGATAAAATCAGGAACAAAATAATAAGGGAAAGAATTGGAACAAAACCAATACTCCATTATATAGAAAGATAGCAAATAAAGTGGTTTGCTCTGTTGGAGAGAATGTCTTGGGAAACCATATCATATAAGGTTTATGTTAAAAGAGAAGAAGGACAAAAAGCAAAAGGTAGACCCAAAGTTTGATGGAGAGATAACATCAGAGACATACTGCAACAACATTAAATGAAATTGGAAGAGGCTGCTAGAAATGCAATATCCAGGTCCTTACATCTCCCTCAATATCCAGTGCAGAGGAAGAAGATGAAGAAGAAGATGATGAAGAAGACGTAGTGGTAGTGGTAGTAGTATTTGGTGAAAACGTGTAGAAACTTTCTCCAGGATGCATCCTGAGATACAGAAAGATGGACTTGATGGGCCTTTGGCCTGATCCAGTGGGGGGGGGGGGGGTGGTGGTCTTAGGTTCTTAGGAAGAGCACTTGGACCACTCTGATTACAGCTCACACTAACCAAAGCAAAATAGCCCTAAGGTATTACAACACAGCATTGCTCCAGTAAACAAGATTCCTTGTTCCAAGCAATGTCCCTGCTCCATGTTATCACCCCACATCTACTGCAGTCAGTGACAAGGCCACTAGAGACCTTGATGGACTGTGGCTCAGGCTCTGTGTGAATCAGCACTGTCATCTTTAGAGGCTGAGAATAGCAGGGGCAGTCAAATGGTGTTGACATACTGTGTGATGAGATTGGCCTCTAGTCACACACACACTGGTAATCCTAGCCAATACCTACCTGTCATCTGTGCCACATGCGAGGGTAATACTAGGAGATGTCCGACATTGAATGACATCTAAATATACTGAAATGAATCCCCAGGGAATAAATAGAAACAGGACTCACCCATTGCACTTGAATTTCTTGAGCCACTGAAGAGAGATGCCCACCTGTGAAGTTCATGAGTTATGAGCCTTTTCCAGTCCTGGAAGAAATGTAATATGGAGCCATTGCCAGGCTGGTCCCTTGGGTTGGAGCCCTTGCATCTTTCATATATACTGGGCCTCAAAAGATATATGTTTACATCTCTCTCTCTTGATTAAAGAAACCAGTGTCAATTAACTGTATGGGTTCTAGTCAATGAATCAATCACATTTTAAATTTGCATTTTAAAAAATCATGACTATTGAAGAGACATGTAATTGATTTTTTAATGCTGTACTCATGTGCCACAACGCACATTTGTTAGAAGTATTGTATCCAGTGAAGTCATGTATTCATACATGACATTGTATGTTAGAAAGCAGCACTATCCAGTGAAGAGCTTGAGATATATCTGGTACAACTGAGAGTAAGTAACCATGCCCTCCCCAAACCTCCATGTTGGCCTCCCCAGGTGGCTGCAAATTCACCATTCTGGACCAGTATGTAATCTTGTGCCAACCTGGGGACTGTACAGGAGGGGTGAAAATGCTTTATGGCATGTTTGCTACCCTCCTGGGTCTTCATAAGGGACTTTCTCCAGCCCATTCAGAAGTCAAGATTGTGTTCATACTGAACATAATGGGATTTCTCCTGAGTAAAATATATAATACAATTTCCAAACACCTCTCTTGCTAATCCCTGGATCATGGTTGAAGAACCAAAAGCCTTATAGCCACCAAAAAATAATTACCGTATATGTACGTTTCCTCAGACTTTTCCCTCCAGATTATTTGCTTTTTAAAAATATTCTCTTCTTTCTTTTGAAACTTTACAAAGATATAAAATAAAGACAGTCTGGGGAATTAATCTTTCTCTCACTTGTTCTCTAAGTGAGGTCACCAGGATTTGATGGGTTCAGGCTGCCTCTTGCAAGTTGATGACATTGTAACAGTAGCTTCAAAGTCAGGAGTCAAATGGCAAAAATGGTGGTTTAAGTGGAAATCAGACTTAAATGTATCTTATTATTTATAGGCAGAAAGAAACTCAGATGTCATTTTAGAAAAACGTCTAAGAAAGTATCCCAGTAAACAGAAGTGTTAAGAATTCTTGATATATCAGTAAGGGCACAATCCTAAACTGCAGTTGGTCCCTCAAACCAGCCCAACGTTGTAGCAAAAATGATGTTTGCACCTACACAACTGCAGAGTGGTCGTCAAATAAGACTTGCGCTTGCCTTCCTGTCCTGGATCTAGACCTGGTGGAATAAGTTTGCACCAGCCTTTCCAGGTCAGTGTTGGGGTCTTGGGGGGGGGGGAGTGTTGAGGGAAGGGTGGAGGCAGGTGAGAGGGAGGCATTTTGGGGCATCTGCTGGGATGGTTGGCTGGCAGGTAGGGATTGGGAGGCAAGACCAAGATCTTGTAGGACAGTTGGGGGATTTGAGATCCCTCCCAGCAGCTTGGTGTGCCTTGTCAATGATTTAAAAAAACTGATTATGGGCTATTTCCTAAAGTGAAATTAAGCCCCTTGCTCCGGAGCAGTTAAGATGACTTTCCATAAGTTAACACTAGAGGGTGACGTAACTGCGTGGACCTGTAACTGCTATGGATTTTGCTCCATGTGTCTTCACAATTTTAACACCTTGTCAGTGTGCCATGAGATGAAAAAGGTTGAAAATCACTAAGCTCGCGGGATGGCCAAACACACTGTAAAACACCTAAAACAGTGGCAATGCATCTCAGCAAGGAATGAGTGGAAAGAATTGAATAATGTTTACAGTGATCCCCTCCATGTGTGCAGCGAGAGGAAATCTCTTGCCAAATGTTCTGCTAGAATAATATTTCCAGGGTGTATGGAAAACAACAGTCAAGAAAGATATCACAACAACGTATCTCTTCTGTGTCTATTTCCAGTACTGCTGGAGGAAGATTGCACAAAATAACGCCAGACTTTATGAAGCTGTATGAGTACACAAACATAACACAAACAGATTCTACAAAAAAAAAAATATTCAAGAGATATAAATTTATTTCTCTGTGTTTTCAACATTGTTTTCCTCTCTCTATTTCAGTTTTTTTGGTGTTGGAGATAATGAAAACTATGGTATTTAAATTCGGTTGCAGCTCATAGCTGTATAGATTGATTGCTTAGGGGAGAGAAAAAGAAGAAGGAGGAAAAAAAACAGAAACAACCCTCTGAGCATGTATGCATAAACTGGATGGTAGATTAGGTTACTGCGAGCGGAAATGTACAAATGTATCAGGAGTGCACCTTTCGCAGCGAGATTAACTGATGGGAACGGCAAGTTGCTGATGAAGGCAGTTTGTGTCAAAGCAGCCCCCAACTGCGGAGAGTCATCAGTCATGGCTGTCACACCATGGCTGCTTTGCCGGGAGAAGCTCATGGAAAGGAACGGACATACCGGTGCACACCTGAGCATGCGGCACTGATTTGGTGCATGATTAAGCCCATGACCTCAAGCATATTGACTGGAATGTAAATGCTACCAAAACCAATTTGTTCATTTGGATCTTTGGTGTGACCCTCATACCCTATGCACTAGCCTGTGTAGCCAGTTGTCCACTGACATCTGCATATTCTTACTATATTTTCTTATTTCTGAAATAATTAGAAGCACAACCCTAACCATATCTACTCAAAAGTAAGCCCCATTGTGTTCAATGGGTCTTACTCCTAGGAAAGTGTCATTAGGAACGGAGACTTTATTTCACTTATTCTGATTTTATTAAATACACCTTGATGGCACCCAGGAAACATTGGGGTGTGATAGCCCAAGTTTTGTACCTGGAGGTGAAACTAGGAAACAGCATGAGGAGTACCTGCTCTGGGTGCTATACCAAGGGGCACATGACTTCCCGCAGGTGCCACCCTAATGAAGTAGGTAGGTGGCGCTGGCTGCTTTGTGGCCATCTGAGTACTTCCATAGGAAAAGGAGCAGGGCACAAAGCCTCTGAGAGTGGTGGGTTGGAGCAGGGTTTCTCAACTCCTGGTCTGGGGACCAATGGTGGGCCTTGGCAACTGCTTGACCAGTCCGCGAAAGGACTCCTCTAAGTGTATCTTCCACTCCTCACAGCAGTAGGGATCTGTTGGAAGATTGCAGCCTCAGAGTCCAATCCTATGCCGGCCTACTCAGTAGTAAGTCCCATTGTAGTCAGTGGAGCTTACTCCCAGGAAAGCGTGGCTAAGATTGCAGCCTCAGAGTCCAATCCAATGCCTGTCTACTCAGAAATAAGTCCCATTATAGGCAATGAGGCTTATTTTTCAAAAAGAGTGACTAGGATCACTTTGTGCATTTTCAATGCATCCTTCACTGAAAAAGGCTGAAAATCCCTGCTCTGAGTAGACATGCATTGAGATATTGGGTTCTCACCTGCAATCCCATCCACAGTAACCACGCAATAGCTCTATTTATTATAATGGGATTTACAGCTGGAGGCAGCTGTGCTGTGCACTAGGTGGGGAAGCCCTCCCTCCACTCTCCCCCCACTCTTGGGCTGATCCCTGGAAATTTTTTCCCATACAGAACCAGTCCTGGGGCCAAAATGTTTGAGTGCCACTGGGCTAGAGGACCTATGACAATCTGTCCCACCACACTCCACTTTCCTTTCTATTCCATTTTCATGTTGAGTGACAAAGAAAAGCATAGTGTGATGATTAGAGCATAGAACTGGGATCACTAAGGCTCCAGCTGCAATCCTATACACTCTTTCTTGAACCAAGAAAGATTGAACCAAGTAAAACTAACTTCTGAGTAGACATGCATAGGGTTGTATGTCGGGTTGAAATCCATGTTCAGCCATGCTGCCCTGTTGTCAATTTTGTTGCCCTAGGCTGCAATCCCAAACACAGTTTCCTGAGCGTCAGACCCATTGAACACAATGGGGCTTACTTCTGAATAGACATGGTTAGGATTGTTCTCTTTAGCTCCTCACATCAAAAGGTATTTGTGAGGACTGATGCATGAGAAGAGCCATGTTCACCAAGTAGAGCTGCTTGGAGGAAGGGCAGGATCTAGATGTGAAAATAAATTTAAATGTATGACTATCCATGACTCTGTGGCTATCCTGTAATTTATTTATTCTTTAAAACTGTGGGAGTAAATAAAAGGCTTGGTAATTGACAGGACAAAAGTAAAACATAAAACAGATACAAATTAGTTTGTCCCAGACAGGCTGGCCTCTCTTGGTAGATCATTCCACAATGGTGCCAATTGTGACTGCAGAAGGAGTGGGTTGGGTTTGAAGTATGTTAGTCACTATGATTAAGTTCCATTAATATAAATAAAACAATTTTGATGGCAACAAGTTTCCAAGTCCCGTTCATTTCAATGAGATTGTGGAATCCCAGCTTTCTTGTCCAGCAGCTAGTTGACTGTTTTTCAAGCAACTGTCATAATATCCTGTGGCAAAGAGTTCCAAAGGCTGTTCATGCTATAGGCCAGGGGTCAGCAACCTTTTGGTGGCATAGTGCTGAAGGGATGTAACAAGGTTATTCTGTCTGCCGACATGTTCCTAAAGGTATATATGCACATGAAGAGATGACCTCCTGTGCCTTTCTGTCCTCCAGCCAGTACGTGGCTTCCTCTGGCTCCCCCAAGGGGCTTCTCCATCACTATGCTACTGTGGGAGCTGGAGATGCTGAAGAATAGCCAGATTCTGTTCTTGGCATGCCTCTTGCAAAGGGGCTTAATTCAGAGTAGAGAAGCACAGGATTGGGCTCCAAGGATGCACTCTTCTCCACCCCTTCCTGGGACTAGGCACTATTGACAGCAAAGGGGCTTGCTTCTGAAAAGAGAGGTGCAGGAAAGGGCAAGCTTGAATGGGGCAGAGCAGCAAGATGCTTCTTCTCTGGCCCCACACACAGGGTTCCAGCTGCTAGGGTGGCAGGGAGGGCCCTGCACTGTCCCTCCAGCCTCCCCAGCACCTTGCCAGCATAGCCTCCCCACCTGTCTGGCCTAGGTGCCAAAGGAGGCAGCCTATCATCTATCTGTCTGTCTGTCTGTCTGTCTGCGTTTGCATGTTTAAACCCCACATATCCACCCAAGTTTTGCTGTGACTCTGCCGAGTTCAAGGATAAAGTCCAAAAACTGCCAGGCTCCCAGTCCTTTGCTATGTCACACTAATAGCTTCCAGATCCCATCACATATTAAATTCATGTGGTTGCAGCAAAGCCATCTATTTAATGCAATTCACTAAATGCCTGTGTAGCCCTGCTGACAGTGACATATTAGTTTTGCAGTCTTTTGCAATCTGATATCTCTGAATTTGCCACTGTACTAAAGATTTGATTAATGTGGTTCCATTTCGGTGCAGTAATTGGCTACGACTGTTGTAGAAAATAATCAGCCTTTCATTCCTTACAACTGCACGGACATGCTAATGAGCGAGTGGGTTAATTAAGCCCCAGGCAGGAGGTGACAGTTACTGATGACTGTTATGACAAAGCACCGATATGGCATTTGGGAGCAGGACGGCCCATTTGCACTTTATGAAATTACAGGAAAACTGGGACACGCAGGCAGAAAGCACTTGCATCTATGCGGCGAAAGGAATTCTGTGTGTGTGTGTGTGTGTGTGTGTGTGTGTGTGTGTGCCTACGTAAGAGAGGTCAGAACTATCATAAACTTAGAAGCCAGTACTGAGAGGGGGGAGGAGGACTTCTTTCTATCTCCCACCCCCCTTCCCCATGCATGCTTCAGTTTCCTGGGGTGATTAATATGTCAGCAGAACATGAAATATGGACACCTCACAAAAAGGATTTGCATTATTGCAGTGTAGCAAAAAAAGGCAACTCTCTCTTTGGCTGGTGTTAGGCTGGGTAGAAGGACAGCCAGGAATAAATCATTTGACTAAGAGATGACAAATAAAAGCTCTTCTGGAAAGTTCTCCGAGGCTGCCTCACCTGCAATCACCACAGGGCAACGTCAAGCTCAGGAAGGCCTACTCTATGTTCTCCCCTTGAAGCTCAGTCTCAAAAGGCCTTTGAGGCCCTGAAGAGCCATTCCTCTATCACTAGAAAACATGGGTGCTTGGAGAGTTTGAAGCCAAGTATCATTGGCAGGAGATGGTTGGAGACCTTTTGGGGGGTTTCTCTTCACCTCTGGTGTATTGAAAGTTAGCAGTATGCACACCATGGATGATAACTTCTGTGACCCCCCATAATGTTTTGGGTGCTGCCAAGGTGTTTTGAAAAAGCAGTGACAGGGCAATCCTAATTAGCACAAGTCCTGGCACAAGTCATATACTGGCGTGGGGGGGGGGACTACAATAGTGTCACAAGCTACTTTTGTGCCACTCCTATGGTGGAGGGGTTTAGGCCAGTGTGCAGTCATGCAATGTGGGAACAGGGAGATGACTGAGTTGAGCTAGCCTAAATTGGTTAGGATTCCAACCTAAGGGTGTTAATCACCAGTGGGATAATTTTGGGATAACCTTCTGCCACAGTCTTTCAATTTCTATTAGTAAGAAATTTTATTTTTTAATTCATAGAATCATAGAATCATAGAGTTGGAAGGGACCTAGTAGGTCATCTAGTCTGCAGCAGGAAATCCCCCTAGAGCATCCCCGACAGGTGCTCTTTGAGCCTCTGCTTGAAGATCCCCAGTAAGGGAGAGTCCACCACCTCCCTTGGCAATCTGTTCCACTGCCGAACCGCCCTCACCGTCAGGAATTTTTTCCGGATATCCAACCGGAATCTCCTTTCTCTGAATCAATTTCTTTTAATGAAATTGCATTTTGTTATTTTTCCCCAGTTCTTTTTCTTCTATTCTGCTATCACCTGATATTGCTATTCTGATCATTTTGACTTGTTATTTTCTTCTCAACTACAGTTATATCCACAGAAGAGTCTAGCTGGGCTTGACTCGAGTCAAGTCTAGAGCTGCTTGACTTGAAACTAAATCCTAACGAGGGAACATTTTGAGTCACCAAGTCACCGCTTCACAACTCAGAATGGCCCAGAGAAGCATTTTCTGTTCAAAGTGGAAGTTGCATCTGCTAACCAGAATGAATTGTGGGCCCAGCAAGATTTTGAAGAGACCTATAGGGGCTCCCTATAAAGCTTGGCAGCACTTAAAGAAGCATCATGCTCAGTTGCGAAAGGTGATGTGGCTGGAGGCCCTGGAATATTTTGGAACACTGAACTATATAATATGCATTCAAATTTTCTGGTTCAACCATAATGTTCACTAGACAGTCCTGCGCATGACTTAGCATGACCTAGGGCCAGTGGTGGGCTCCTACTCTATAGAACCGGTTGCTAATGAGAGATAGGACATATAAAGTTTAAAAATAGCCATTTAAAAGTGGCTGCTAGATGGGCATAGAACCGGTTGTTAATTTATTTGAATCCCATCACTGCCTAGGGCGCAATCCTAACCAATGTAGGCCAGCACAACTCACCCATTTTCCCATTCCCATGGTGGTGTGGGAGGCTATACATTTCTGTGTATATGTCTCCTCTCCCCCAGTAATGGTGCAGGAGTGCCTTACAGATCTTTTGCAACAACCACAGGCCAGCATGGGACAGGTGCCAGAGCATAAGTTGGTCTAACTGTGAGTTAGGATTGCACTGCTAGTTATTTTGGTGTTTCCAAACCTTTAACCCCAAGTGGCAATAGGTGTTTCAATCAATCAATCAATCAGTCAGTCAATCAATGTGAGTACATTTATTTATTTACACTACATTTGATTTGTACTCCGCCTTTCTCCCCAAAGGGCAACCAAGCACTCAGGCTGTGATCATATGCTCACTTTCTGGAGAGTATTGAAAACAATGGAATTTACTTTTGAGTAGACACTCACAGCATCAGCAAACACATCCTGGTTTTCAGCTCTCCACCACTCTTTTGAAAAAAATAAGAGTGACAACAGGAACACAGAGAACACATTGCCTGGAATTATCTGATATGTGCTGAAATGTGATGCTTCGATCTTAAAAGTGATGAAAACTTTTCAGCTTCTGAATACTGTACCATCAGACAACGTTGCCTCAACTATTTTTTTTCCCTCCTGACTTGACATGTCGGCTTCTGTTATTCTTTCTCTAAGACTCTAAAGTTCAATCGAAATGGAAATGAAACTCTCTTTTTAAAAAAAAGTTATGAAGTCACCATTTTGCTGATGATCAGATGGTTTAAATCACTTGGTTTGAATGGTTTCCTCATACACTTTTCCATTCTTTGAAACCCAGATTCAAATCCCAATTTGAACTTCTTTGGAGTTTGAGCAAAATATTGGGAAGTGACTATAGTGGCCCTGGCTATACTTATCTATACTGCACACTCTACTATATAAATACTTCTAGAAGTCTGAAGTCTCATCAAACCATGTAGCAGATTATCATACTTTTATGTTACATTATGTATTTCTAAAAAAAATATTTTTTGCAACCACCAAAAGGCAAAAACAAAAGGCAGTGATTTACCAGGAGTGCATCTATAAAAGGTTACAAAGTAAATGATTAACCAATATTTCTTTAATTGGCTTAAAAGCTCTAATTATAATTAGTATCATCATCATCATTGTTCTTGTTGTTCTACATTTATTCACTATTTCCTGCTAATGTATCTCTTATTTTGTTGCACCTTTAAACCAGTGCTGGATTTGAAAAAAATAAAGTGAATATTCTTAAAAATGCTGGCTATAAAATAAGGAATGGATAAAGGAGAAAAAAATGGCCATTGATCATGCAGCTGATTAAATCAGTGGAAGATCCATATTAAATCTTAACCGTTCAGCAATATGGTGTCTTTAAAAACACTTTACCAAACAGCCACAAATTCATAGTACTACTCTTCATGACAGTATGCAAAAGTTTTTAGTACATATAAACAATATACATCTTGTGGAAAGATGCAAAAGGTTCTTTGTTTGCCAGCCGCAACCAAAATGGAAATTTTATGATCCACTTAAAATGGGAACTTTTATCATTTTACTCTCTTCACTTTACAACGTATGCAATTAGAACATAGCAACAGAACTTGAGAACATAAGAAAGATTTCTGGGTCATGTGTAAGGCCAATGTAATCCAGATGCCTGTATCTGACAGTGGCCCAACAGATGCCTTCTGAGTCCTGAGACACCAAATGCTGCCCCCTTAAGCAATGGATGAACAATGGATGTGCTAAACTTTAAGAAATGCTGTGATGTGCGTCATTTATAATCATAGCAGTGGCACATACCTAGCACCAATGGTACCAAGTATGGACAACTCTCAGCATCCCATGCTCATAGCCATGGGTAGACCAGGCCTTTATCTTGAGATCACTTGGAAGAAGCCAGATATACCAGAAATTCAAATGTTGGTAGGTCTCAGCCTCAAGATTCCTCCCAGAAGAGGCCAAGTCTGTTCATTTTTGGTTTCATCGTGGTTGGAACTTTCACTAATTCCAAGCTTTGGGGAGCCCTGCAAGACCCTCGCAGGGCCTCTGGTTAGTGGCAAAATTGCTCCTATGTCCCTACAGGAGTGTGATCATGGGAATAGCTTTACTACACTAGCCTCTCATCTGGAAAGACTCAGGGTGCAATTCTAATCTAGGTCAGACTAACTCATTGGTATTCCCATTCCTGTGGTGATGTTGGGAGGCAAGCGCATGTCTGTGCACTGGCCTAACCTTCCCCCAGAGGAGTCTTATGGAACTTTTGTAACACCCCCAGATCAGCACAGGACTTTTGTCAGGGCTTAGGCTGGCCTAATTGGACATTAGGATTGCAGTTTTAGTGAGGTATTAATGCTCCCTCAAAGTTTTAGAATCACTGACATATACCTACCATAGATTGGTAATTTGTGATGGACTTTTATTCTCACATGCAAAGATAACAGGGACAGCAGTGGCATGCCTCAATCTCCTCACCCACCTAGGAACCCAAGAGTACATCTCCTGAGCAACTCAAGCCAGACTCAAAAGGTCTGGCTATCTCCCCATCATCCCAACTCTCCAACTGCATCCCTATCTCCCCAACTGCTATCTTCCCATCATCAATCTTGTTTGAGTCTGGGCTAGTCTATCCAAGACACAACTTAAGCTATCACCCAAATAATTTTACAGTCATACTGGCAGGATCACCCACTTTCACCCACCTGCTTGATACATAATTCTCCTCCCTGGTTTGGAAAAGTGTAAATGGAAGTATGGAGGATAGCGGAGTATCAGAGATACTCCTGACATCAAGTATAAGAGTCTGGCACAACACCAGGTACATCACCAGGGTGGGGGGCAGCATTTGGCACATCACCGAAGGTACTAGGAGGTCTTGTTTGTTTATACTGTGTCAGAATTGGTTTGCCCTAGAAAGGTCACATCACCAGTGGGTGGGATGTTAGGGCAAGATGCATCTTGACTTGCACATCGACAGAAACACAGGCACATGTATGTCAAACCACAGCACAGCTTTCGTTGCTTACCTCCAATAGCTCCCTCTCCAGATAGACAGATTCCCTGCATCAGAAATGAATGGCAGGCAAGGAAGAGACTTCATCAATGTTTAATTATGTGTGTGTGTGTTCAATATAGGATGCCTGGAGAAACAGGAGACACCAATACAGAGAACAAAGAAGGAGGAGGAAAATCCCCAAAGGCTAAGCCTACACTTTACAAGAATGCATAACATGTCCATTTAAAAAATAATTTTACAATAATTTTAAATAATTTTCAGAGGGTAAAAGGGAGTGAAACTATGGAAATGTGAAAACTATGGATTTGCCCTTACCTTTGCTCACCCCCATGGTGAGATCGAAACCCCCTGCACTTTCTTAATATTTATTGTTGTGCTTTCCTTCTATTTTGCAGTAATAATTTTAAAAAAGCAAAACATACCCTTCATTTTTCCAATATGCAAAGTATGTTGGAATTTGGGGGCCATGGTGTCTGTAAGATACTGGGAGGAGGGCAGTATACTGTCCAGGCATTTGAGATCCTTTACCTTCCCTCTTTAATAAAAGCAGGACAATGTTCCTCAACATTTGCCCTCTGTCCTACCACTTCATATGCTCCAGAAGTGTGGAGGAGAAGGGAGTTTGCCACTAATTTCCTCCACACTTCCTCTTTGTTGCTCTCCAGAGATTGGGTAGGAGCAGAGTAATCATGGAAGTGGTGGCTGACCTGCCACTTGGTGGAGGACAGGATGACCAAGTTTCATAACTGAAAAAGAGGACAAGATGTAGGACACTCAAGAAAAATGACAAAAATAAAAGCAAAAACACTCATATATGTTGCTTTCATGTGGTTAATTTAAACACTCTATTACTTATTATTAAATTTAAAACTATTACATATAATTAAGAATTCCAAGAGGGCTACATGAGAAGGAAAAGGAGGACAATTAAGATATTTTCTAGGCTAAAAAAAGAGGACATGTCCTGGAAAAAAAGGACTTATGGTGATCCTGAGCCATTTGGTTCATTGCCTGAAATGTTGGGAGATCTTGAACCGGCCACAATCTTGAGTCCACCAAAAAAAGTAGATGATCGATTCTGGAAATTACAGAGCTCCATATTCCACCCAGGATCCCACTTGAGGTGGCATTTGGTGTCATCCCTCCATTACTCAGAGCCATTCTCCCAGCATTCGTTGCTTCTGTTCTAATCTAACCCCCCTTAGCTCTTTCTAAGCCCCTTCATGCGTCTTGAAGAGCATCAAATGATTTTGCTCTCGGATCTGTTGAAAGCACAAGCCGTTCCCTGCTGGCTGTCAGGGGGTCCTGCTCATTTTATACCTGACAGGACCCTGCAAAGGAGCCCCTGGGGGAGAAAGCCATAAAAATGTTTTATGTAGGAATCGGTGGGTTTCTGTGCAATAAAACCCGAATCCATTGCAAAGGAAGCTCCTGTGTAATTATAAAGGGAGAGGAGATGGCTTCCATATGTTTGAGTGGGTGTGAGAGGCCCAGGGCTTGCATCTGTTCCCTTTGTTCTGTCAAAGGGGTGGGGGAGAGAGGGAAGGACTGCAAAGGAAAGAAAGAACGAAAAAAAGAAAGAGTAAACGTGCACCTAATGAAGAAATTGATAAACTCAGCTGAAATGGCCACCAGCTGGAAGCATCAAACTCAAAGGTAGTATATGGCCCTGGTTGTAGCCAGGGGAACTCCAGGGCTTGCAAAACCCTGGATCTATAAATTACTCTACCAGGCCTGGAATCAGGGCAATCCGAGAGCCATTCATTAACGAGCTCGTTAAATGATTGATAGGCTTAATTTTCCTGTCAAAGGTGCACTTCCCTTGTAAACATGTCAGTAGAGGAAAGTTCAAGCTTGTCAATGGGATTTATGGCAGGAATAATATGTAGGTGGAAAAAAGCGACATGTCCCTGGTGACCCAAAGCTGCCTCCCTCTTCGGTGTGAGGCCCAGGAATCCAGGTGCCTCATTGTCCTCCTCTTCCTCCTCCTCCTCCTCCTCCGTCCTTCCCACAGCTGAGATAACAATAACAGACCTACAAACCAGAAACAGAGCAGAACTTGGCCTCGGTCACAATTAGCCTATTAAATCTGTTCATCTTGATAAAGCAGGAGGCATCTGAGCGGTGGAATGCCTTTGATGGCATGTTGGGTTGGAAGCCCCCAACCCTCCTCCCACCTTTTTACCTTCTCCCTGATACTGTCTTTAAAGATCAAGTCACACCTGATGCTGTTTAAATTCATTCATAGCACTTTGCTGGGTTTATGGGGTTCATCCTCAGGTAAATTATGTCTTAGATGGGTTTGTTTGACTTGACTTCTCTTCTGCAGGGCATCTCAACCAAGTTGGAGGCCATTTTTAGTTTGCAGACATGAGGATACTTTGTGATGTACAGTTGCATAGATTTCTCATTAGAATTGGGCCAAATTTTACTCCTCTCTTTGATCCTCCTTCCAACATCCCCCAACATGTTAATAATCAAAATGTTTTGGTTTTTTGTATACTGGTGATCCTCTTGTGTGGGCTTTGGGTGGCGCAAGCGGTTAAGACGCTGTGCCTGTTAACCAGCAGGCCAGGGTTCGAGACCCGGGTCAGCCCCACAAGACAGGGTGAGCTCCTGTCCTTAGCCCAGCTCTGCGACGCCAACTGGATCCAATTGTATTGGCTCTGCCTTTCCATTGGACTATTTCAGTGGCGTGGAGAGGGGGGATTTGCTGCTTGGGTAACAGCCTATCCTCCATAACAATCTAACCCAGGCTTTCATGCTTCGCATGCAGTGTATGAAGTGCCGAGCACGATACCATAGTCTTTCAAGATTGACGGAGGCCTGCTTGATCCACTTATCGACTAGGGTTCCATTCTGGAACCTCCCATGGATAAATAAAAATCTGTGTATAAAGAGAACAATGGGAAAATGGGTTTAAACGCCCACTTCCAGGTTTCTTGCTCCTCTTTTGCACCTAATTGAATAAGGTAGTGCCTTAATATTTGCAGGATTTCATTCTGGGACTGAAAAATGGAATGACTGCTTGCATGTCTACCTCTCTACAATAGTAGAAAAGCAGTTTTTTATGCTGTGATTTGCAGAAGCCATTTGTGTTGAGTCAAATCCATGTATAAAAAAATCCATATATAACAAGGTTGGATCTGTAAAGCCATTCCTGGGTATTCACAGACCCAATATCCACTGATCCAATCTGCCATTTTCTATTTTGGGCACAATCCAGAGTAACTATGGGAGCACGTAAGAGACATTGCATGCACCCGTAGTTACTTCACCACCTAGTGAAAACCTATGGGAAATTCATATTGCAATCCAGAGCAAATTGTTCTTACTCCGGATCTAGGACTCCCTGTAGTTACTCTGGATTTCACCCTATGTCTTTCAATTTATTAACTGTTTTTAATAAAAATTCAGGCCTCTCACGGGAAGCCTTTCAAGGCCTCTTCTTGGTTGTCTTGAGCCAGCAACCTACTCTATTGGTCTCTATGGACCTCAGAATGGCTTGCAGAAGCCTCTAGATATTAACTTCTGGTTCATGAACACAACTGTCTTGTGTGCTTCTTGAAGCATTTGGTGGCCAATGGTGAGATACAGGGTATAAAAAATAACAAGGTATTGTTGCAATCTCTGATGTGCATGAAAGGCATTTGTTGAAATGTGATCCTTGTGACTAACAACTCCATGAACTTTCCCCCCAGCTAGATCTAAATGCCTGCCTTCAGTTCTTCATTCCTGCTTCCTTCCTCATGGTCCAAGCAATTCCCCCCCCTTCCTTTCAGTTGCAGACCCAAAGCTTGCCAGTTTTGTTTGCCAGCATGAATGGAAGTCAAAGGTAAAGAACTTAACACCAGTATTGCAATGTCAACAATAACATGGTTTGACGTGAAGGAAAAGAGCTAGGCCCAGTTCTTGCAAAACAGGTTTTGCTACGTTTTACTTTTACAGAGAGGTGACAACCATCTCCTAGGTTTTCAGGTGGTGTGAAAAATTTTGACATTTATACACCAGGCAATTTCTTCCTGTAATCCTATATGAAAATTGAGTGTATGGGGTGTGTGAGATTGTGCTCCCGTCTCCCCCTTGTGGTCAAGATCAGGATTTTCATCATTCATCATCATCATCACCGTGATGAAGTAGATATTTATTTTCTGGCCGAAGCATTTGACACTTGCAATAGCCAGTTTCAGCCCTGAGAAGTGCCATTAAATCTTCCGTACAATGATGTCCGTGGATGACAAAGCAAGTTTCCATTAAAGTAATGGGAAACTTGAGGCAGCTAGACACACTGGAGTCTGATACTGTCATACCGAATTTGGAAACTCTTTGGAATAATATCCCAATGTAGACTTTTTCGAACTATGGCTCAAGACCTACTAGGTGGTTTGTCTGCCCATTCATTTCAAGCTTTTTTTTATTTTCAGACATGATGCTGCAATGGTATGTGAATGCATTTGGGATCTATTACAGATCTCGACTTTTCACAGGCTACTATCACTGCAATCCTAAAGACACTTTCCTGGGAGTAAGAAGAAAAATGGTGCTTACCTAAAAGTACACATGGTTAGGATTATGCTCTATGTATGTACTTTCAACAATGATAGTTTCATGGGTAAGTACAGACAGGTTTTCAATCTTTAGAAGGTTTGGGGAATTTTTTAAAAACTAGATCAGCAACTGCTTGGGGTGGTTTGAAGGGTTTTTCTGTATTTTAAATAAATTTTTTTACTATATTTATAGTAAATGTTTACTTATGTAATGAGTTGACTTTGTAATATGAGGGTGTTAAAATTTTTTCCTGCTTATGATGTCACCTCTGGTTGTGAAATCCCTTCCAGATTAATGACCTAACTGGGTTCAGGGAGCCATTTATCAATTTCTTTTGCCCTGCATACTACTTTGGGAACTGCATTTTTGCTGAAAAGTAGTATATAAAATATTTAATTATAGCATAGGCCTGCAGTCCAACATGTTGTTGCCTTACAATTTAGGCCTATTGTATATTGTTAGGGATGCTGAATAAAAAAAATGGCATTGATTTGGCCTGAGCGATATTTGATTTGGGAAATATGACACAGCCCCTCCCAATATTTTGGTTTTGTTTATTAATTTATTTATTAATTCTCCTTTATATTTTATTCTCCTTTATTATTTACTAGCTTAAAAGCTGCACTTCTACTAGCTTAAAAGTGGACTTTTAAGCCAGTGCCTGCGGAGGGTCTGCTAATCCAGACAAAAATTCTGGATGTTCCAGCAGTGGATGAAGGGTAGACTTTCAATCCCGGGATCATCCTGATTCCAGAAAGGTATAATATGTCTATCTAGAGCAAGTGTAGCCCAACTTAAAGGGTTTTCAGACATACAGATGGATGGAATTCAGCATTTCTTTAAATAGATAACATCCATCCGCCTGTCCATCCATCCATCCATCCATCCATCACATAACCTAACCTAACCTAACCTAACCTAACCTAACCTAATCCCTGTGTTACCCATACTAATGCCCAAGGCATCCTACACAGGCATTTCAGATGACCAGAAATGCCCAGAGACTCATGGAAAAGTGGGGGGAGGGGTTAATAGGAAAGAGGGAAAACCATCCTCTCTGGAATTCTGGCCCTTTAAAATGTTTTTAAAAGTTTTGCATGCGCAGTTGCGCATGCACTGGAGCTTCCCCGCAGCCAGCCCTGCCTCTCCTTCAGCTCTCCTGCGGCTGCTGCACCGCTTTTCCATCCTTGCCAGTCAGGTCATGTAGCTTTGCTGGCTCTCAGGCCTCCCCAGCGGCCACCTCTGGGGCATCCCCAGGTGAGATGGCTTCCCCTACAGCTTCTCCTCTGCCTCTGCAGCCTTGCTAGCTGGCCCAGCTCTCCCCTCCACCGCTGCACTGTCCCTGGAACCTTCAATGGACAAGGTGAGCATGCCTTTTGTGTCTGTGTGAGAGAGAGTCCATGGTGTGTGTGTGTTTGTCTGTGCCTGAGTGAGTGCATGGTGTGTTTGTGTGTTAGTGCATGCTTATATGTGTGTGTGTTTGCATGTGTGTAAGAGTGAATGCATGTCAGAATCATGCATGTTGAAGTCACTTGCCTGGGTTATGTTGCTGCAAACTGCCTTGCAAGCATCTTACATGCCTGGGTCAGAATCATGTACGTTGAAATACTTGCATGTCTTGTGTTGCTGCAAACTGCTCTGAGGGTGTCTTACATGCACATATGGGCCCAGGCCGGTTCAGTCTGGTTCTTGGGAACCGGTAGTTCCCATTTCCCCGCCGCTACCAAACTGGTAGCTCCCCAAAACCAGCCAAACTGGTTTGCTGGCGTGGAGTGCAGCAGCAGCCAGCTGAGCATCTTTGTATTTTTAAATTTGCCGCCCCTAGTGGCAGTCCAGCAAAGCGCCCCAGAAGCCACAGTGCTGTTTTTTCCCCGGCCGCTGAGGCTTCTGGGGTGCTTCACTGAACTGCTGCTGGGAGCAGCAAATTTAAAAATACAAAAGATGCCTGGTTGGCTGCTGCAGCCTCAGAGCATCATCCTATGCAGGTCTATTCAAAAGTAAGCTGCATGCTAGTCAATGGGGCTTACTCCCAGGAAAAGTATGGAAAGGATGGCAGCCTCAGAGCCCCATCCTACATACGCCTACTCAGAAGTGAGTGCCATTGTAGTCCATGGGGCTTACTCCCAGGTAAGCCAAGACTCCCGTGTGGCTCCCTCCAGGAGTGTTGTGAGCAGCAGTGCCAGGAAACAAGGTTCCCCTTTGGACTCCGCATCCTCTGCAGCCGGGAGAGGGAAGAGAGGCTGTCCCTTCTGGGCAAGGGAGGAGCGGAGGCACAGCTCACATCCCCAGGGCTCCGCCAGGTCCTCTGCCATCGGGGCTGCAGATCCTCTGAATGCTCCGAGGACCAGCCGCTGCCAGAGGAAGCCAGGATGTGGGGCTCCAGAGGGGGCTTCTCCACCAGGTCAGTGTCCTCAGGGTTCACCGGGGCTCAGGTGGGCCTGATCCTTGCAAGACCCCCTGTGGTCTCCCCTTGACCTGCTGCTCGTTCACAGCCCAAGCCTAGGCATGACTACTCAGAAGTAAGTTCCATTGGACTTGAAGGGACTTACTCCCAGGAAAGTGTGGTGTGGATGACAGCTCAGAGCCCAAACCTATGCATGTCTACTCAGAAGTAAGTTCCATTAGACTCAAAGGGACTTACTCCCAGGAAAGTGTGGTGTGGATGACAGCTCAGAGTTGGATCTGAGTAGGCGGAGTGGAAAGGACAGCCGCCTCAGAGCATCATCTTATGCAGGTCTACTCAGAAGTAAGCCACATGCTTAATTTTTTTTTAAAAAAATTTAAATTAAAAAATTCCCCTTTAAATTCTCCCCGCCCCGCCCCTGACCTTGGCCCTGCCCCCTGACCCAGCCTGGCCCTGCCCACTTCCAGAGAACCGGTTGTTAGGGCAGGCTGGGCCCATCACTGCTTATGTGCCTGGGTGTTGAAATCACTTGCATGTGCTGTGTTGCTGGAAACAGCTTTGAAGGTATCTTACATGCCTGGGTCAGATTCATATACATTATGCTGAAATACTTGCATGTGTTGTTTGCTGCAAACTGCTTTGAGGGCGTCTTATATGTGTGGGTCAGAATCATGCATGTTAAAAGGTTTTCAATTTAAAAATAGTTGAAATTAAGTACAGGAAACCAATACAAGTATTTTTGTTTTATTTTAACATGTCCTACATTTGTCCTACATTTTTTTTACCAGTAGGAGTTTTGGCTTGGGGGACAGGAATTTTGGGGGACTTGGGTGGGGAATTTTCAGTTTGGCATCTGTTCACCCTGATCGTACAAAGTTTTAATTCCTCCCTTCTTGCTGCCCTCACAACAACCCTGTCACGTAGGTGATGATAAGAAATAATAACTGGCCCAAGGTCACCCTTCATGGCCGAGGTGGTATTAGAACCTGGATCTTCCAGCACTTGGTCCGCTTCTCAAACCATTACACTATCCTAGCTGCCAATATGCCAATTCAGACAACTTTCTTGTGAGGAAGCCATTTAAAAACAAACAAACCATTTTTATCTCATTGTATACTGTGTGATGTTTTACCAGTGTCCGAGAATTCGGGTGTACATCAGTAACTATAATGAAGAAAAGAATGTAGATCATCCAGATAGATCATATACCTTTTCTTTCTTTCTTTCTTTCTTTCTTTCTTTCTTTCTTTCTTTCTTTCTTTCTTTCTTTCTTTCTTTCTTTCTTTCTTTCTTTCTTTCTTTCTTTCTTTCTTTCTTTCTTTCTTTTGGCAGCATCTTATTGGCATAAGGGTAGGTAAGATTGCCATGTGTCTCAAAAAACAGGGGCAATCCCAATTTGGGGGAGAGGGATTGTGTTCACATACTGGCAAATGGGACAGAGGGTCCTGTCCCAATTTTGTGGAAGAGAATTCTGGCAACCCAACTTAAGAGTCACATTGGTAATGCAGCACTGAAAGCTATAGTAAATGGTACCTGCTCCCATTTTGGGAAGGAATTTTAGAAAGGTGTCTGGTTAAACCAGGATTCAGTAGTGGAATTTGGTGAAGAGTGAAGAAATTCATGCAGAAATAAAGGAGCACATGGAAGGAAATGTGCTTGTCCCTATGGAAAACTTTAAGCATGGGTAATTGTAAACACAGAACAAAATTGTTCTGTGATATATAGGATTTGCCCCTAACTCGCATCCACTATGGAGCCACCTTGCAAGAGGAAAAGAGAGGAGATTCTGGTTGGATATCCGGAAAAAAATTCTGACGGTGAGGGCTGTTCGGCAGTGGAACAGATTGCCAAAGGAGGTGGTGGACTCTCCCTCACTGGGGATCTTCAAGCAGAGGCTCAACGAGCACCTGTCGGGGATGCTCTAGGGGGATTTCCTGCTGCAGGAAGGGGTTGGACTAGATGACCTACTAGGTCCCTTCCAACTCTATGATTCTATGAATAGAAAGACTGTTATCTTGACTGGGTTCTTTTCCTTGTGGTAAAACTGATTGCTGAATGAGAATCATTCCTTCTTCCTTTGGCTTTTGCTGACAACTTTTTTTCATCCCAGGTGAGGCAAGCAAGGGTTTGACAGGTGATATAGGATATGGGTAGATTCATTGGCCACTCAGTCACGCATCTGATTATTACAGGGTCTGGGGTGAAATATGTTTTTAATTAAAGGCAGAGATATATATATATATTTCAAGTAATGTAATTATTGTATCAAGCTGGCCTGTTTTATTTTCCTGGTGTTAAAATGCTCTACTACAGTGGTTTTCAAAGTGGGAGTTGTGGAAAGCTGGGTTCTGGATTCCATCCTGGAATCTGGCAGTAGGCACTGCCATATTGGAATGAGACAGCCAGGCATACTTTCCTAGGACTATGGCTGCAATCCTAAAGACACTCTCCAGGGAGTAAGGCTCATTGAACACCATGGGGCTTACTTTTGAGTAGACATGGTTAGGATTGTGCTCTATGTCTCATTGAACATACTTGAGGTCTGGCTCAAAGGTATGTTTGATGGGGTGGGGGGGCTGGACAAATTGCAATTCTCAGGAGGAAATGTTTGAGAACCACTGCTCAACAATATTGAATCCATGGAAATTGACAGGATTCTACCACTGTCTCTGTTTCATAGCTGTGGGCAGATCCATAAACCAAAGGGTGTGCTACCTCTGACACTTTGATATTTTTAATATTTTTATTTTTTTTGGGGGGGTGCTACAGAACTGGAGGGAAACAACTTCACACATGTGTTCTTCTCATATGTGTTCTTCTCATATGTTTCACTGATGGAATGCACATTCTTCATATTTAAGGCATGTTTCATCTGTATTTAGTGACCCTGAATATGTGTGTTTGTTAAAGAACAAATGGAAGGACACAGCTAAAACATGCAGAACTATTGTGCAAATTAGAAAAATAAAGCCACCTTTGTGCACATTAAAAATGTGCTCCTTCCTCCCTGCTGGAAGTGACATTCTGCTGGCATTCCTCCTGGACATTGTGAAGAAAATCTGGATGGTAAGGGTGGTTCAGCAATGGAACAGATTGCCTAGAAAGGTAATGAATTACCGTATTTCTCACTGGAGATCTTCAAGAAAGTCTCAACAGGCACCTGCTGGGAATTCTTTAAGAATATTTTCTGTTTCAAGCACAGGATTGGACTAGATCAGGTGTGTCCAAACCCTGGCCTGTGGGGATCCTCTATGTGGGGGTCCTGTGGGGATCCTCAATGTGGCCTGCAGCAAGACCCTTCTATCCAGCAAGCCTTGTAATCCCCTGGATCTTTTTCAAATACACTTTTATATGTAAATTTATTCAAATTTGAACTGTAAATCATCTTTCCAGCCACTGACAGTGTCAGTGGCCCTGCTGCCAAAAACTTTGGACACCTGGGCTAGATTTATTTTATTTACTGAATCCAGAACATCTTACATAAAAATTTTGAAAGATTAAAAAAATCAATAATTAATAAATTAGAAATTAAAAATTGAGGTGAAATCTAAATAATACATTTCAAGACTATAACAAGTTTGGATTTCATACAGAAACACTTATGTTCCCTTTGAGGTCCAGAAAATAGTGGCCTGAATGGCTTTTTCATTGGCCTGGAACAAATCCTCCATCATGCATGGACCATTAAGATTATAGCATGTCAGTAAATGTACAGGGCTCTGCAGTTCCCCACATTTGCACTTTCCATCTCCTGTGATGGAGCCCTAATTTTTTCTTACATCGTGAACCCCTTTTTCTAAATCTGTTCATTGTTTTCTTTGTTTCATATGGGAGATGGTACCCAGGTGCGGGTTCTCCCCTGAAGTTGGTCCAGCTTTCATTGTGGTGCAAGCTGCGCTATAATTTCACTTCTGGAGTTAATGGGATTGGTACTGTCCAACATAGAAAACACATTCTTGATTTCAGAGGCAGGGTGACCATGTAGAATGGAAGACTGAGTGCCTGTACCTTTAACCATTGCATTGAAGAGGGAATTTATGATGAGCTAAACCTGCCTCAATTCCTGCATCTATACTATGGTTAAAGATACAGGCATTCTGTCCTCTATTCTGTATGTCACCCTGGGCAGAGATGTGCCAACCTCCCCACATTACTGCAGTAAGATATGCCAGGTGAGCGTAAATTGGTTAGGACTGCATCCTAACTTATGGAATATACAAACATATGATATACTGATGGATGTCAGATTCAGTGGATTTGAGAAGTTGATGAAGAAGAACAGCAACTAGTCATGATGGATGAACCACCAGCATAGTAACAGGTATGGAATCTATTAGGGCTCCCTACTTGTTTAGGACTCCAATGTATTCTCTTCCACACCCATAGTTAAAAGAATCCCACAGTTAAAAGAATCTTGTGTAGCTGGAATTGACTTGACCTGACCTTTGCCTTTCCCAACATGTCCAAGGTTGGGTAGCTATGAATGATCAGAAAAATATGTAAGAATTTTTTGCCGTCATCAACATCATATCATATAGACATCTTGTATCTGATAATGCCTTTCTCCTGCTGTCAGTTGCCTGAGAAGCAATTGACTTCTTATTCCTCTTTCTTCCATCAAGGTCATCAGTTCATATATTTGCATACTTGCATTTTCCAAGCTCTGCATTTAGATTTGAGCTGCTCTTGAAAAGTTGCTTTGATTCATTTCTTATGTGCAAGGTTGAAATTTGTTTTGCTGTCGCTGCTGCCTGAGCTTTAAAAAAAGCTGTTTAGAAATTGGATTATTATTTTGCAATGAACGTTAATACTAATATGGTTTGGATGTGTTGATGTTTTAGAATGAATCTTTTCATTTTTGTCCCCTATTAGTTTGGATTAGCTGCTTTGCAATTGTTTGAATAGACAATTGGGTAGGGATTATCACTTGCATTAATGTTAAATTGATTGTGTGTTTAGCTGTTTATTTAAAACATTATCTGCCACTATTGGAAAGGCTGCCAAGCCCTCAAGAGACAATTTGAAAATTAATAAAACAATAACAATCTAAAGAAACCACTACCAGGAAATAAAAAAACAACTTTTTAGCATTGGGACTCACTTTTTAAAAAGACACTTTATTGGGACCTACCTAGCTCTATGATACAATTACCCTACAATCCAGAGTAACTACGGGAGCATGTAAGAGACATTACATGCACCCGTAGTTCCTGCACCACCAAGTGAAAACCTATGGGAAATTCATATTGCAATCCAGAGCATATTGTTCTTACACTGGAGCAAGGACTCCCCCATAGTTACTCTGGATTGCACCCTTAATCAATCAATCAAAACAGTTTCACCTTAACCGCCACTTCTGACTTTGTTTTTATCCTTTTTACAATGGTTGTGGGGAACACTTTCTGGAGAATTTGTTAAGCACTAATTTCATCCGGTCAGGATCATTCTGCTGGCCTTATATTCTTCTTTGCCTGCCCTTCAAGAGAAGCCCAGGCATATCTGCCTACTCATAAGTAAATGCACACATATGGTTCACTTTCCATATGGAAATACATTTTCCTTGTCAGCTTGGAAGAGAGGACTTCCTTCTTGGGTGCTTTTAGGGAACTGTGTTTATAGGATTGGGACCAAGCTGATATGTTCCTCTTGGTCTTTGAAGTTGATTTAGAACACAATCCTAATCTTGTCTACTCAAAAGTAAGCCCCATAGTGTTCAGTGTCTTTAGGATTGCAGCCTTGCGCACTTTTGGCTACAAACAAATAAAGTGCAAAAGTCAGTGGCTGAAGTTCACTTTCCATAATGATCAATATTTTTTCCTTGTCAGCTATCAGTTTAGTATTATGACCCCCCAACAATCAAGTGAGTCCCCAATAATCAAAGCACTGGTGGATCCCTGAATCACAGTTTAGGAAACTTTCTGCATGTTTACTTGCATTGATTGATATATCATTCTGGTTGAAATTATACATGGATATATAACATGGTATTATTTTAATATATAAAGATTTTTAAGAAATAGGTGAGTAGTGGTGTCACCCCCCAGTGTCTGTCCCCTAGTGTGGTCCACATCCTTGACACCCATTAGTAATACCAGTGGTATGTAGTACCAGCGTCAGAAAACTTTAGAAAAATTATCTCAAAGTTCAGCATGCTCAGCTCTTCCAGGCAGATTTTGAAACTCCAGCTACAAACATCATGATAACTTCTGCTTGGTCTAGCATTTTGTTTTCCTTTTTAAAGATCTTTTCCCTGCTAAATGACACTTTGGATCTGAAACTTCAAGGCATGATAGCAAAACTTGGGAATAATCGTGAATAATTATTCCACTGGAGAAGCTTCCAGCTGGAGCTATAACTGGTACTTGAGCATATATCTAACTAAGGATTGTTATTTAAGCAATAACCCTTGAGAAATTGGTCGTTACCAGCATTAAAAGACTCAGCCCATTGCCAAGGATGGTTAACGCTCTAATAAACTGGTCATTAACTGCAGTAACAATGAATTTCGAGGGGATTATTGCTATTATAAACCTTAATCAATGGTTTATAACAGCGGTAATGTAGGTCCTTTCTTTCAGCGGTAAGTAGGATAGCAGAAGCCGTCTGGCTGGAGCAGGTTTCATTTAGGCCTGAGAAGGCTGAACACAGTGGAAATATCAGCTAGCCAATGATGGGAAACTTTTGACCTGGAATTGAGATGTGTAATCACCAAGAGCACAGTGTTGTGGCCAGTTAAATTCCCTATGAGCTACCATATTTACTCGAATCTAATGCTCACCTTCTCCAGCCAAATTTAGACTGCAATCCTAAACACACTTTCCTAGGAATAAGATCCCTTTGAACACAATGGGGCTTGCTTCTGAGTAGACATGGTTAGGATTGTGCTCACAGCCTCTAAAATTGGGGTGCACATTAGATTCGATGGCACATTAGATTTGAGTAAACACCGTATTTTGATTGCAAGTAAAGGTCAGTGTTTAGTTGAACAGTTTATTATATTGTAATAAAAATGTAACAAAACCATTGTTGTATAAAGTAGTCCAATTTGGTAAAAGTAGTGCAATTTGGTAGTGCATTCAGGCCTCCGTCAGTCTTGAAAGACTATGGTATTGTGCTCAGCGCTGCATACGCTGCATGTGAAGCACAAAAGCCTGGGTTGGATTGTTATGGAGGATAGGCTGTTACCCAAGCAGCAAATCCCCCCTCTCCACGCCCCTGAATTAGTCCAATGGAAAGGCAGAGCCAATACGATTGGATCCAGCTGGCATCGCAGAGCTGAGCTAAGGACAGGAGCTCACCCTGTCTTGTGGGGCCGACCCGGGTCTCAAACCCTGGCCTGCTGGTTAACAGGCACAGCGTCTTAACCGCTTGCTCCACCCACAGCCCATGACAATGGTAGCGCATTGTCATATTATTATTATCCTGTAACTCATTGTTGTATGCAGTAAAATTAAATTTTTTTACCTGCGTTACAGCTGCACATTACAATCACCAGTAAACATTTTTTTAATCTCAAGCCTTTTAAAATTGAGATGTGCATTAGATTAGATGGTGCATTTCATTTGAATAAATATGGGTATTTTGGGGATGTACCTGAACCTTGTCATTGTCCTGATTGGCATATTCATAGATGCAAAGGAAGTTTCTTGCATCTCAAATGGGCAAGTGATCCCACACACAAGCCTGTGTGGGAGGGGGGCTCTTTTTGGTCTCAGAAGCATACTATGTGATTCACCTTCCACTGTTTCATAGAATCATAGAGTTGGAAGGGACAGACAGCACAGTCCTATTTGGTGCTAGGTGCCTGGTGCACTGGGGGATGATGTTCATAGGGAGGAGTTGCACTGGGAAGGACACTGTGCATGGGGGGGTTGATGCGTGTGGAGGGGTTGATGTGCATGGGGGGATGTTGCACATGGGGGACATTGTGCATGGGGGGTTCATGTGCATGGTGGTTCATGCACATGGGGAGGTGAGGCGCATGGGGACTGACGCACATGGGGGACTGACACACATGGGGGGATGTTGCGCAATGGGGTTGATGCTCATGGAGGGTTGATGCGCATGGGGACGGATGCGCATGGGGTGCTGATACGCATGGGGTATTGATGCATCTTGGGGGTTCATGTGCATGGGGAGATGATGTGCATGAGGAGATGATGCGCATGGGGACGGATGCACATGGGGAAAGGTGCACACGGGGGTGGATGTGTATGGGGTGTTGGTGTGCATTGGGGTGTATGCACATGGGGTTGATGTGCAAGGGGAACAGATGTACATGGGGGACTGATGTGCATGGGGGTGTTGGGCATGGGTATTTGATGCACATGTGGGACAGGTGCGCATGGGGTGTTGATGCGCATGGTGGGATTGATGTACATGGTGGGATTGATGCGCATGGGGGGATGTTGCACATGGGGGGATGTTGCACATGGGAGATTATGCGCACGGGGGATGATGCGCATTGGGGGTTGGTGTACAAGGGAATTTTACTCCTGCAACGGAGATACGTTTTCGCTAGTGAAACAAATAATTTCATTTGCTTCTATAGCACTTTAGTAATCATTGGGTAGGATAATTATGATGAGGGATGGGGAACCACACATTGAATATTATTACATCCATCCAGCATGTAGCTCACTTTCATAACTGAGCAGAGTTTAGAACCCACTAATTCTAATCCAAACCTCTCATCCTATCTGTGCAAATGCTAAACCTGGAATCTAAACTTTCATGCCACAAAAATTGGGAATTCCAGTGATCTTAGCATAATGTTCTAGAGAAGGTTCTTGAACAATGGTGACTACATCTGATGTGATAGTTTTCAGCTGAGGACTGTTTGGCTAGTCTTAACAGGAACTGACTGAATATGTAGCCAGATGATGGGATTTATTTTTCAAGTGAACGTTCCCTTCTGTTTCCAGTGGAACGTCTTCAAAGGAACCACATTTTCAACTGCCTTTTAAAAATCTATAGCTGGTGCATATAACTGTTAAGGAAAAAAATCTATATGCCACAGAAATACACAACTCACTTTAACACCAGGGAAAACCATAACTGGGCAAATGTCATAGAAAACATACAGGTTGATAGATGCTTCATATCCAGCCACAGACATATTCCCCTAATATTCCAAGTGTCAGATAAATTTTATACTTACCAGTTATGATCTTATTACAAAATGAAATGTTTTATTATTTTTTACAAGGTGATACTTGAAGTAACTTGAATCTCAAAATCTTCATTGTTAAGCCTATTACTGAACATTAATAACTGTTTCCAATGTTACCTGGAAAGAATGCCCCAAAATATAATCTGTGCAGTAGTAAGACCCTTGGTTAACTAAAGGGAAGAAAAGGTAATTGGTTGCGATCTGTCAGCATAGCCAACCTTTCAGGATAAATGAGAACATTTATGGATGCATCCCTACTGCAGGTTGTCCCTTGTTATTCACGGATTTTTTTAAATTCATGTATTAAAAAGATGGAAGAAATAAGCATTTTGTTCTCAAACAGAAACTCTTTAGCTGCAAATGGTGGAAGAGAAAATGCGCAAATCTTGATCATAATTTGAAGATATGGAAAAATTCAGTTATCATATGGACTGCCCTTTCTGGCATGCTGCTTTGGCCACAGTCACAACTCAGCAGCAGAGAGGTGGTCTGCACGGTGATGCTTCAGTGCAGAAGGGGTACCACTGAAAGATCAGCTCCACATGATAACTGTGGTTATCTTCCAGGATGTGGGCAAAATCTCTTCTCACCTATCAGTGCTGATGAAAGGGAGCTCTGGGAGAGTCAGCTATAATGGGGACAGCTTGTGTTTGATATTGGGTTCAGGGTGACCATATATCATAGTCACAAAAGAGGACAAGGATCACCAAAAATGTAGGACACCCAATAAAAAGGTAGGACACATACTTTGCTGAATTTAAACACTGTGGATGCAATTCTAACCTAAGCCAGCACAACTCATTGATCTTTGCGTTCCTGTGGTGATGTAGAGAGGTAAGTGCATGGCCCAACCCTCCCCCAGGAGTGGCACAGAAGTGACTTATCCCCTAATGGGGGATTAGAATTGCAGCCTTCATTAAGTATTATTAAATGTAAAACTATTTAAAATTTGAAGTACATGGCAACATGGGTTGTATTTTTAGTTATCTTTTATTGTAATTCATGGTGTTTGGAAGTTTTTAAATGTTTAAATATATATTGACTAGTTATGTGTTTTATTTGTGATCGCTGCCTTGAGTCAGCTCTTGCGGAGAAAAGCGGGACATAAATCCAACCAACAAACAAAAACTAAAAACACTCATATATATTGCTTAATTTAACCACTGTATTGTAAAAACGATAAATTACATTTACAGTGCAATCTTATTTGTGTCTACTCAGAAGTTCCATTGAGTTCAATGGGGCTTATTCCCAAGAGAGTGTTCTTAGGGCTGCAGCCATAATTTATTAATTACAAGTATTACATAATCTATTAATTACATGTTGTGTACTCACAAGGAAGACATTTTAGTTTCTTCCCGTGACACAAGGTGAAAATCAGGCCACGTCTTGGAAAAGTGGTCACCCCAATTAGGCTGCTTGCGGTTTATCTTGGGGCTACAAAACTTGGCTCAATCCTAACCAATTTAGGCTGGCATAACTCACTGTCTCCTCATTCCTGTGGTGGTGTGAGGAGGCTGGCACATGTCTGTGCAATGGCCTACACCCCCAGGAGTGGTGCCTTATGACACTTTTGTGATACTCCCAGGCCAGCCCAGACGTATGCTGACGTATACTCCCAGACATATGCTGAGGCTTATGCCAGCCTAACTTGGGATGAGGATTGCAGCCTCTGTTATCTGTTAGAAAGTCTCCTACTGCCTCTGCCATGAACTCAGTTGGTGGCCCTAGGCGGAGACACTCCCATCTGGAGCACAGGGATTATAAATACTTCTTTAGCCTCGCAAAGGAGCCATAAGGGAATGCAGCAAGACCATACATGTGGAGTTCCTTGAAGACTTGAAAGCTGTACCCAAATGTGGTGTAATTATTATTATTATTTGTCTTGTTAGGGAGGCCCATATTCCACCATGAAACTCTCCGCCACATAGGCGAGCCAAGCTGTGCCACTTGCATCCTGAGGTTACCACCCACCCTGACCTGTGGGAAAGTTCTGTGGTGTTGCTTCATTTCAAACCACCTCAGCTATTCTTCCCTCGGGGAGCTATCATAAGATGGGAAAACAAGTGAGGGTGAAGGTGTAACATTGTTAGCTGAAGTAACTAAAGGTTATCTAAGGCCTCTCTTTGCACCGATATTGTGCCCTTGAATGAAGGGAATATACTTTAGCCCACCACACCTCCTCTTCCTCTTAGTTCCCCAGAGATTGGGAAAAGCGGTGGGGTGGAGGCAGGTGAACAGCCATAGATGATAAAAGTCTTTAGCCACCCCATTGGATGGATGGACCAAGTTTTTACCCACCCTCTTCATGGATGGACCAAGCCCCTGGTATACACTGTATACCATAACAAGGATGGACCAAACCCCTTCATGGATGGATCAAGCCCTTGGTATATCTACATAAATGCCTTCACCTGTATGTGAAGGTGTCCACATCTTCTGACCAACATTCTGTTGTGTCAATCAAGCAAGCTAAGGAGAGGAAATTGGCAACATTCCAACTATCAACCGTCAACATTCCAACTACCATTGAAAATATGGAAAGATGAGATGCTGGAAAGGGGCACGGTTTTTTTTAACTGATGAATGTTGTTATATTGTAAGTGATATAGGCTAGCTTTTACTAGAACTATATACGTACCATAGCAAGACTCATCCTCTGCTATTGATGATGATGCGACTGTTTGGATGGAACATGTGCTACAGCCACTGTTGGAGAAAGATTATATAGCTAGCAGAAGGTACATGCAATTGCATCCTGGCTTTCTCACAAATTTAAAGGACCTTTTAAAAAGTACATAGGAAGAGCCCTGCTGGATCAGTCTAAAGGTCTATCTAATCCTGCTTCCTGTACCTCACAGTGGCTAAGAAGATGCTTCTGGGTGCACACAAAATAATAACATATTCATAATATAGCCACCTTGGGTATTCAACCTTTAGGAAAAAAAGGTGGGATATACAGTAAATTGAATAAATAAGTACCGTTTTACCATTCCTTTGTACCTGACCTTCATAGATAGGCAATCTGTAAAACCTGGAGGTTGCAAATACCAATCATTGCTTGTAACCTGTGATGTGCCTTACTTCTATCAATATGTCCAGGTTACAGGTAAAAGCATTAAGGCCAGGTGCCCGCACAACATTCTGTGGTAAAGTGCGCCACAGATTAATTACTGATGGGATAAAGAAATGTTTTCTTTTCTCTGTTCTATCCATGATTTTGGACAGCACAAGGCCCTAGTAATGTCAGGTCCTAAAAAAGTGTTGGAAATGGACCTATAGTTCTGGTATGGTACATTGACCCATCCTGGCATATGAAAACCCCCACTGACTGCTGATTGGTGTTAACAAGAGTGAGTTAGTTGGACCAAGGATCTGTTACAGTATAAAGCCGCGTTGGGCTCCCTTTTCTAGGGGAGGAAAGGCGGGGTATAAATTAGGTAAATAAATAAATAAATAAATAAATAAATAAATAAATAAATAAATAAATAAATAAATAAATAAAGTAATTTCCAATGGGTGTCTCTTAACTGTGCTGGAACAGGAAGGTCAGATGTATACTCTGTATCCAACTCAATTTTGGGGCGGCTGCAGTGGTGGGCTCCAGCAGGTTTGCACATACTCTATAGAACCGGTTGTTAACAAGAGATAGGACATATAAAGTTTAAAAATAGCCATTTAAAAGTGGCTGCCAGATGGGCATAGAACCGGTTGTTAACTTCTTTGGGCTCCAGCAGGTTCACACCTACTCTATAGAACTGGTTGTTAACTAGAGATAGGACATATAAAGTTTAAAAATAGACATTTAAAAGTGGGCATAAAACTGGTTGTTAACTTCTTTGAATCCCATCACTGGGCGGCTGCTGTGCTACCCTAGGACCAGGAGCGACTTTCTCCCTTCTCCCGACTAACACAGCAGCAGTAGTAGTAGCTCGAATGTGTCTCCTTGGATCTGCGCCACCAATTCTTATGGCACAGATCCAAGCACCCCAATATCACCACAAGCTGTCCAGGGAAGGTCTTGGATTTGGCAGAATTGCCTGGTCCAAAACCTGCCTCCACTCCCCAGCTGCCTGTGTACACTCTCACCCGCTGCTCACCTACCCGCCAACCCAAAATGAGCTTCTTCTCTGGTCACTATTACAGAAATAATTTCATCATGGGGAGAAGGTGCCAAAAAATGTACAGGCTCCATGTGCCAAATGCCCTTGGTACTCTACTTCTGCCTCTATAACACACAGCACACACTATATATTTAGATTAGTGATTTTCCCTTTTTCATCTTATGGCACACCGGCAAGGCACACCGTCAATTGTTTGACTATTGATAAGGCACACCAAGCTCTAGGTAGGAGACTCAAATCTCCCAAATGAACCTCCCTGTTAAGGGCTAAATCCTTAGCAGTTACGGGTCCACACAGTTATGTCACTCTCTCGTGTTATCTTATGGAAAGTCATCTTAACTGCTCCGGAGCAAGGGGTTTAATTTCATTTTAGGATATAGGCCTAAGTCTCATGGCAGACTTGCAGACCATCTGTGGCATGCCAGTGTGCCCTAGCACAGTGGTTGAAAATCACTGATTCTATCTACTCAGAAGTATGGTAAATCCCATTAGTGTCAATGGAGCTTTGTCCCATGAAAGTGTGGTTAGGATTGCATTCTTCCATCCAAAGATGGACCACTGGGGTTGTTATGATAATAATTCTGAGGATTTTAAAGATCATTGGTGTTTAGACTGTGAACTTTCCTAATCAAATTCTATTCTTTTCAGGTCCCCTCCACAGCAGACCCAGTATGTTGTTTTCAGCAAAAGAGGCAAATTTGAGAGAGAGAGAGAGAGAGAGAGAGAGAGAGAGAGAGAGAGAGAGAGAGAGAGAGACTGCACTGGCATAAAATTGAAAAGTTTACTTCATGTAGCATGGAAATAAAAAAAGCTCATTCAGAAAGTTAATGATTTATTTTATAGTTTCATTATCAGGGTCACATTACTCAATAGCATTTCAAACATGTCATTTGTACAAACTATGGTAATTAAAATTTATAACGTACTTCATCAGCAGCATATGAATCTTTTAGCCAGCACTTTGCTGTCATATAAACAGTGTAATTTCAGCTGCAATTCACCCTTTATTGGCTCTCATTTGTGATTTAACAGCCATCAATGACGGTGCCATAAAGAATAAATTAACCATCCATAAACCTGATGATGACAGGGACAGTCAAACAGACCTAAAGTGCTTTTACCAGATTCTGGATAGCCAGCAAAGATGACATAACATATAGATATAGATGGGGGTGGGGGAAAGGGGTGGACTTGATGCCATTTGGAATGAGTCCTAGCTGTCTTTAAAGGGAACAGACATTGAGGATCAGTTTAGAGAATTAATCCATATGCAGTTAATCTGTGGAACTCCTTACCACAGGATGTTGTGATGGCACCTGGCCTAGATGCTTTGAATAGGGGATTGGACAGATTGATAGGATAAAATTTCACTTCGGATTACAAATCTTGCAACTCCTGGTTTTTAGATGTATGTATTCCCTCTTGGAAGGAGCCATCCCTCCTGTTTTATTCACAGCACTATTTCTGCTAGGTACTGTTTTGCCCTACCATAGAAAGGATCCAGGCTGATCAGGTAACCACAATGATGTGTTTGGTAGCCAGGAGTAGATTAGTGGTGGATTTCCCCTGGACTCAATGGGTATAAGCCTAGGAGAGACAAAACTACAAAGTACAAACCTGGATTACAAAGGTTGACCCTTGATATCCATGGGGGACATCCTGTGGATAATGAACCCATGGATATTGAGTTCCAGGAGGAGGGCTTGGGAAAACCTCTGGACATGGCTGTAAGTCCCTCACAGTTGCATCTGGGAACTTTTTTGAGGTAGTGCGGGGAGCCTACGTGTGATCTCCTTGTCTTCAGAAGGCTCTCAGTCTCTTCTGAGAGGCATCTCTGGTTTTTGTTAAATTGAAATGCCTCTCAGAAGCTTCTGGGAGAACTTCTGAAGCATACAGAGGTCACACATGGGCTCCCCAATGCTTAGAGCACCTTCCAGGTGCAACCAAACAACACTTCTTAGTGCATCTTGGATACTTGGTGATGTTCTCCAGGCATGGGTTGGAAGTCTAATAAATCAAAACTGCAGGTTCCATGTAGGAGAGACCACTCTAAAAGTTGGTAAGGAGGGTGAACTGATAAGTAGTGAAAGTCCAGAAAAAGACAGCATCTCAGCTATGTTGTCAATATTTACCTGTGCTGTAATCCTCTGCTGCCTTCCAGTATGGGCTATCAATTTTATGGCTTAGAGCAGTTTCTTAATCCAGAGCTCCTTGGTAGTGACAGTAATCCAAGGACTTGTTTGTGTTCATCCTTTAGAGAAGGAACGATGCACTTTAATGAAATCCTTCCCCTTAACACTCATGGCTGACACTCGACCAGACTAACAAATGATATGGATTGGATTGGTTAGCAAGACATCTCCGTGGAGTGTAGGTCATACAGGCCAGTAAAATTGGCCTCATAAATTTACCCTGACACACAGGATTACACCAGCATTGCTGAGGTCACCTTCTCAAACTGATTTATCACCAGCCCATGGATTTACCATTCTGTATGTTGGGGCTGCTGTTTTTCCTATATGAACTAGAAACTCATCTAAGGCTCTGAGGCTCCTTGACTCTATATGGGTCAGTGTGATTCAAACAGGGGATAGTGTTGAGCTGTGGATGCAGTGAGAGGGCTCCTGACAGAATGATTTTTAAGATACTTTCAATTAATTTTTAAATAATGAAGCTGGTGCACCTTGCAGCACCGGCTCACTTTGCCCTTCAGCAGATTGCAGCAGAGCCCGGGCAAAATGCATTGCAGTCATTGGCTGCAGAAGGGCCTGGGGAGCGGAGCCTGACTGTCCCCTGGCTTGCTTTGCCCGGGAAAGCTCAGCTGGGCTCCAGCAAGCATCCCCCACCTTCCCTCCCTGTAGTACAGCTTAAGATTAGCTGGTCGCTTCGGTGCTGGGTAGGAATTTTTTGGATGCCATCTGATTGACCATTGGTGGCACTCTTTTTTGCCTACCCTGAGCTGTGCAAGGGGAAGGAGTTAAATCCAATTGGCTTTCAAAACCCGGTCACTTTGGCAGGAGTTGTGCTGAATAGGCAGGATAGGCCAAGCCTCAGGATAGCCTTAGGTAGCAGGGTTTGGGGGTGTGAAAGCCTCCCTGTGATGCTCTACCACAGGGGTGTCCAACCATTTAGCTTCTCTGGGCCGCATTGGAAGAAGATGAGTTTGTTTGGGCTGCACATAAACACTAACAACTTTTTAAAAAATGTAGGACAAAAGGTAGGATGTCCTATATTTTGTCCTACATTTTTAAACCTTGGAGTAAGTCTCATTGATTTTAATGGGGTTTACTTCTGAGTAGGCATGATGCACAGGATGGGCAGCTATCCTCTCCAAGCTAAACCCTGGAGTAAGTCTCATTGATTATCATGGGATTTTCTGCTGAGTTGTCATGCATAGGATTTGGCTCTCAGACTGCAACTTGGGAATAAGCCTCATTGACTTTAGTGGGGCTTATTTCTGAGGAGGCATGATACATAGGAGATATGCTGCAATCCTGAACACACTTTCCTGTGAGTAAGACCCACTGGGTACAATGGGCCTTACTTCTGAGTAGACATGGTTAGGGTTGCAGCATATCTCCAAGGTTAAGCTTGGAGAGGATCACAGCCCATCCTATGCATCATTGGGCTCTCAGACTGCAACTTGGATGTAAGCCTCATTGACTTTAACAGGACTTACTTCTGAGTAGGTTTGAAGGGCAGCAGACAGCAGCTGGGATAGAGGCTGAGGCTGCTTTCAGGGGATATGGGTGGGCGAGCGCTGCAAGGTCTGCAGGGGCCTGAAGCACTCTGCGTGCCAGGAGGCAGGTAGGGGGAGGAGCCAGGCAGCCCAGACCAGCTTTATGGTGGCCGCCCAGGGCAGCGCGCAGAGAAGCACGCAAAATTTGAAAATGGCTGCTGCCACAAAGCCAGTTTTTCCAATGGTGGTGGCCATCTTTGCAGGAGGGCCACATCTACCCTCGTCCTGGGCCGCATGTGGCCCCTGGGCCTCATGTTGGACACCCCCGCTCTTCCGGTTCAGGGGGGTGGTCGGACGAGCCCCCTTACCTGGATGGGAAACCTAGGCGCAGGTATTGTTGGACAGCCGGCGTCTGCGCGTCCAGCTATCTTGACCTTCGGGTTGGCAAAGACGGGCATCCTTGAACACTATTCAAGGAATGCCCCGAGCCAGGCTGGGAATGCCCTCAACAACTGCATGGGGAACTATGCGGAGAGCCGCATCCCCTTAGACTGCACAGCTATAGTTGAGCAGTCCCTGTTTACTTTAACGTTTAATGCTAAATCTATATATATAAAAGAGAAAAGTCACTGACTGACTGACTGACTCATCACCACCCTGCCAAAACCGCTGGCCCTAGAAGCATGAAATTTGGGGTGGGTGTTCCTTCTGTGGCAAAGGGGTGCACTAAGAACCGGTTTTCGGAAATTCCAACCAGAAGGGGGTGAAAAGGGGCGCAACGCGTTTTCCTCCCTATACTTTGCATTGAGAATTGCTGACTCATCAACATTCCTCCCCAACTGCTGGGCCTGAAGCATGGAATTCTGGGAGGGATCCTTCTGTCACCTGAACACCCACCAAGAACCATCTGGAGACATTTAACCCTTCAGGGGCTGAAAAGAGGACAACGTGTTTTTGTCCTGTAGTTCACATGGGAGACTGAACAACATCCAGCCAATTTGGTGCTCAGTGCCTGGTGCACTGGGGGATGTTGTTCGGAAGGAGGGGTTGCACTGTGGAGGATGCTGTGCATGGGGGGTTGGTGCGCATGGGGGGAAGTTGCGCATGGGCGGGTCCAGGGGTGGGCACAGGCCGGTTCACTCTGGTTCTGGGAGACCGGATCTTCCAAACCCCCTGCCGCTGGCGATCTGGCAGCGGCAGGGGGCCCCCAGAACCATGCAGACCGGTTCGGCCCGCGCAGCGCCACCTCACTCTCCTTGCCTCTCCCGCCGGCGGGGAGGCAGAGAAGGGGAGCGCAGCACCGCCACCATGCTCTCCCTGCCTCTCCAGCCGGCGGGGAGGCAGAGAAGGGGAGCGCAGCACCGCCACCATGCTCTCCTTGCCTCTCCCGCCAGCGGGGAGGTACAGAAGGGGAGCGCAGCGCCGTCACCTCGCTCTCCCTGCCTCTCCCTATGCAGGTCTCTCTCTAGCAGGTCTACTCAGACGTAAGTCCCAGTATAGTCAATGGGACTTACTCCCAGGCCAGTGTGGAGAGGACTGCAGCCTCAGAGCTCCATCCTATGCAGATCTGCTCAGAAATAAGTCCCAGTATAGTCAGTGGGTCTTACTCCCAGGCAGGTGTGGAGAGGACTGCAGCCTCAGAGCCCCAGCCTAAGCAGGTCTACTCTGAAGTAAGTCCCAGTATAGCCAATGGGACTTACTCCCAGGAAAGTGTGGAGAAGACTGCAGCTTCAGAGATCCATCCTATGCAGGTCTACTCTGAAGTAAGTAATTTTTTTAAATTTTTTTTAATTTTTAAATCAAAAACCTCCCTGGCCCCGCCCCCGCCCCTGGCCCCGCCCCCGCCCCTGGCCCCACCCACTTCCGAAGAACCAGGTCTTGGGCCAGGCTGGGCCCACCACTGGGCAGGTTGATGCGCATGGAGGAAAGATGCGCATGGGGGAAGTTGCGCATGGGGGCAAGTTGCGCATGGGGGCAAGTTGCGCATGGGGGCAAGTTGCGCATGGTGGTTGATGTGCATGGGGGAAGTTGCACATGGGGGAAGTTGCACGTGGGGGGTTGATGCGCTGTGGGGGATGGCATATGGGGAAATGTTACTCCCGCAACACGGGTACGCTTTTCGCTAGTCTTATTTAATAATTCCAACAAACAGCAAAAAGAGATAAGAGTTATATAACAATTGTCTGCTCATGAAATCCATAATTCATTTGACTCATCATCCTTTAATTACAGAGAAAGACTATAAATGGTTTCCAGTTTGTACCTAAAAGTTTTTACTGACTTCTTAAGAAAAGTGGTAAGTTTGTCCATTTTAGCAAAGTTCAATATCTTGCTCCACCACTTTTTGATGCAAGGTATCACTGGGTCCTTCCAAAATTTAGCATATCAAATTCTTATAGCAGCTGTATATATAAAAAAACAAAGTTTCAGTTTATTTTTTTAAATAAATTGAATCATCTAATATTCCCAGCAGAAAAAAATACTGGTTTCATTTGCAAATACACTTTAAATAGCAATTGTAATAGATTGATTTTCCAATAGAGTGGTTTTCCGATCCAAGTGCTTCCTGTACTTCCGATCCTGAACTTTAAAGATTGATACCCAAAGATCTGCAGGATCTAGAAGTGCTTCTGATATCTGCTGTGGGTCGAGTCCAAATCTCATTGGACAAATGTGGACAATCAGTGGACCACTGACCCAATTACATTTTGAAACTTTTCACAAAATTTCTGCAATGGCGGAAATCATCAGTGGCATCACTAGAGAGGTGAAGACCACAGCAGGAGTAACACACATAGTAGCACACCACTATTTACCAGAATTTTTAAAATCTTTAGTACTACTTATATTAATAAATATTAATTTTTAATACTACTATCATATTGTTGTGTGCTTTCATGCAGAATCTGCCCCTTTTCATTTTCTTTGTAAACTGCTTTGTGAACTTTTTAGTTGAAAAGTGGTATATAAAGTTTACCTATTTACAGTGTAAATCAGGGGTCCTCAAACTTTTTAAACAGAGGGCCAGTTCACTGTCCCTCAGATACTGTCGGGGGCCGGACAATAGGGGGGTTTCTGGGTGGTGGTGGGTACTGGCAAGGCTAATGGGGGTTTCTGGGGAGTGCGGGTTACTGGCAGGGCTAGTGGGGGGGTTGGGTTTTGGGGGGAACTGGCAGGGCTGTTGGGGATTTTGGAGGGGTGAAGGCCTGTCAGGGATGGTGGGGGGTTTCTGGGGGGTGGAGGGGTACTGTCAGGGCTGGTGGGGGTTTCTCAGGGGTGGTGGGTGCTGGCAGGGCTGTTGGGGGCTTCTGGGGGGTGGAAGTACTGGCAGGACTAGTGGGGGGGTTTCTGGAGTTGGGGGTACTGGCAGGGCTGGTGGGGGTTCTGGGGTGTGGGGGTTACTGGCATGGCTGGTGGGGGTTCTGGGGGTGGTGGGTATTGGCAGGGCTAGTGGGGGTTCTGGGGGTAGGGGTAACTGGCAGGGCTAATGGGGAGGTTTCTGTGGGGTGGGGTTACTGGAAAGCTGGTGGGGATCGGGGGAAGAAAGGGAGGCACTTACCTGGGGAGCCCTGCAGCCACCATCCAAGCCCCCTGGCTGGCCAGGGTAGTTGTGGATTAGGCGCTGCAGCCGCGCAGTCCCCCATCAAAGCCCCCTGGCTGGGCAAGGAAGCTGTGGATGGGGTGCTTCAGCTGCGCAGCCCCCCATCCAAGTCAAGTTCTTCCACTGGGCGAGCAGGTGGGTGGGCAAGCGAACAGACAGGCAGCCCCTTGCCATGGTGGGCACCCACCCCAGCGCTGTCGTGAGGGGATGACTCCTCCCCTCCCTGCCTGCTCTTGCCTGGCAGCCACTCAGCAACAGTGAGGCAGGGAGGAGGAGGAGCTGTGCCCTCAGGACAGCACAGCGCACACAGCAGCGTGCCAAATTTAAAATGGCAGCCGCCACCAAGCCTCTTTTCTCAGTGGCGGCCAGCAAGCCTCGGCGGGCCGGATTGAGGGCCCTGGTGGGCCGTATCTGGCCCCCAGGCCGTAGTTTGAGGACCCCTGGTGTAAATAGATAGAATGCAATGGAACAAACCACATTGAAATATCTCTATTTCCTGGCATTGCCCATACTGGCATGCCTACAGATCCCCCTCATAGACAGCAGCCACAACCAGTTAGTGTGGGGGAAGCTAGACACAGAAGGAGAACACGGAGGAGGGTGGTGGTGATTGGAGATTCTCTCCTGAGGGGCATGGAAGCTCAATGCCGACCAGACCCGTTTTCCCGTGAGGTGTGCTGCCTCCCTGGTGCTAGGATACGGGATATCACGGAGAGGCTACCGAGGATGATCACACCTGCTGATCGTCACCCGTTCTTACTCATCCACGTAGGAACAAACGATACTGCTCGGGAAACTTTCCAAAAGATAGTTGGGGATTATGAAGCTCTGGGGAGGAAGATTAAGGACCTGGGGGATACCCAGGTGGTATTCTCATCCATCCTCCCAGTAATTGGCAAAGGTCCTCAGAGAGATAGCAAGATTTTTCAGGTCAATAGCTGGCTTCGAAAATGGTGTCATCGGGAAGGATTTGGATTCTGGGATCACAGGATGAACTTCCTTGAGGAAGGACTCCTAGCAAAGGATGGACTACATCTTACAGGTTGGGGGAAGAGTGTCTTCAGACGGGAGATGGCCAACCTTATCAGGAGGGCTTTAAACTAAATAAGAAGGGGGTGGGTTACGTCCAAAGGGAACCTAGGAATAAGGAAAATGCTCAGGATGGAAATTGCCAGGGCACAGCTGTAACTCAAAAACCTTTAGAGAGGCCTGGCCTTACAAAAAAGGAGGGAAATGCATTGAGTTGCAACCTCCAGGGCTTAAGTTGCATTTACACAAATGCACAGAGCCTGGGAAATAAACAAGATGAGCTGGAGCTTTTAGCAAGTGAAGGGAAATTTGATTTGATAGGAATAACTGAAACTTGGTGGGACTCCCATGACTGGAACACACAACTGGAAGGCTTTCAGCCGGAGGAACAGAAGTGGCAAAAGGGGAGGTGGAGTAGCATTATATGTCAAGAACATATATACTTGCTCTGAAATCCAGGAGAGTGGTCCGGATATCCCTGTGGAGTGTGTTTGGGTAAAAGTAAGGGGGGAAAATAAGAAACAAAACATTGTGGTGGGCATCTACTATAGACCGCCAGGCCAAGGAGAAGGAGTAGATGATGTCTTCTTGGAGCAACTGGCAGGCATTGCAAGGAAATATGAGGTAGTAGTAATGGGGGACTTTAACTACCCAGACATTTGCTGGGAGACAAACTCAGCCAAACATGGAAGCTCCAGTAGATTCCTGATGGGCCTGGAAGATAACTTCATGGTGCAGAAGGTGGAGGAAACGACAAGGAGAGGGGCCATCCTTGACCTGATCTTAACAAATCATGAAGAACTGGTTGATCAGGTCAACATAGTGGGGAGGGGCCATCCTTGACCTGATCTTAACAAATCATGAAGAACTGGTTGATCAGGTCAACATAGTGGGAACTTTAGGGGAAAGCGATCATGAGCTGCTGGAATTTAGAATAATGTGGGAAATAAAAAGAGTGCAGAGTGAAACTTATATGTTGGATTTCAGGAAAGCTGATTTCAACAGGCTTAGAGGAGTCATAGGTGGGATCCCATGGGTTGATGATCTAATGGGGAAAGGGGCCCAAGATGGGTGGGAGCTCCTTAAGAGGCAGCTTCTACAAGCACAGTCAGAAACAATTCCAATAAAAAAGAAAGGGGGGAAAAAAACCTGAAAAAACCAGGTTGGCTCCACAGGCAACTTGGGGATCAGCTGAAGTTAAAGAAAGAGAAGTATAGGGAGTGGAAGACTGGAAAGATCACCAGAGAGGAGTACAGGCAGGTAGCCCGGTCCTGTAGGGAGGGGGTCAGGGATGCTAAAGCTCAGTATGAGCTGAGGCTGGCCAGGGGAGTCAAAGATAACAAAAAGAGCTTCTTTAGATATGCCCAGAGGAACAGGAGGAGAGACGAGGGGGTGGGGCTGCTCTTGGACAAGGATGGACAACAGGTGTCTGGAAACCAGCAGAAGGCGGAGCTGCTCAACTCCTACTTTGCATCCGTCTATTCACAGAAGGAGGGCTGTGCAAATGGGGGTGCGGCATCATTGACTGATTCGGGGATGTGTTTACATCCCCTAAGTGGTAATGAAAACATGGATGGTGCAGAACAGCAGATTAAGATTGACAGAGAACTGGTTCGAAACCACTTAACTGGCCTAAATGAATTCAAGTCATTTGGACCGGATGAGCTGCATCCTCGAGTTCTTTAGGAACTGGCAGATGTCCTTGCAGAGCCTCTGTCGATCATCTTTGAGAAATCCTTGAGGAGTGGAGAAGTGCCACTGGACTGGAAGAGGGCAAATGTAGTCCCAATCTTTAAGAAGGGGAAAAAAGAAGACCCGGGAAATTACAGACCAGTCAGTTTGACTTCAATCCCGGGCAAGATATTAGAGCAAATCATAAAACACACAATTTGTGCACATCTAGACAAGTACTCGGTGATCAAAACAACCCAGCATGGATTTACCAAGAATAAATCTTGCCAGACAAATCTGATCTCCTTTTTTGATCGGGTTACGAGCTTACTGGACAGTGGCAATGCTGTGGATGTCATTTATCTTGACTTCAGCAAAGCATTTGACAAAGTCCCACATGACATTTTAATTAGGATGTTGGAAAAATATGGGCTAGACAGGGCAATTGTTAGGTGGATCTGCAACTGGCTCGATGGCCGCACTCAAAGGGTTTTAGTAAATGGTTCTGTGTCAACCTGGAGGTCAGTTTCTAGTGGGGTCCCCCAAGGCTCTGTCTTGGGACCGGTTCTCTTTAACATTTTCATCAATGACTTGGAGGAAGGGATACGGGGGAGCCTGATCAAATTTGCAGATGACACCATACTGGGAGGAGTAGCAAACACATCAGAAGACAGGAGAAACCTCCAGGAGGATCTGGATAAACTGGAATCCTGGGCTGTAACAAACAGAATGAATTTCAACAGGGAGAAGTGCAAGGTTCTGCACTTAGGCAATAAAAACCACAAACATAGGTATAAAATGGGGGATACTTGGCTTGGCAGCACAACATGTGAGCGGGATCTTGGAGTCGCTGTGGATCACAAGCTGAACATGAGTCAGCAGTGTGATGTGTCTGCAAAGAAGGCAAATGCCATTTTAGGTTGCATTAAGAGGACTGTAGCTTCCAAGCCACGAGAAGTTCTAGTTCCTCTTTATTCTGCATTGGTCAGACCTCACCTTGAGTACTGTGTTCAGTTCTGGGCACCTCACTTGAAGAAAGATGCAGCCAAACTGGAGCAAGTCCAGAGGAGAGTGACAAGAATGATCAGTGGAATGGTAGGGAAACCCTACGAGGAAAGGCTGGGGGAACTTGGGATGTTCAGCCTGGAGAAGAGGAGGCTGAGGGGAGACATGATTGCCCTCTTCAGATACCTGAAGGGCTGTCATATGGAGGAAGGGGCCAATTTGTTCATAGCTGCTTCTGAAAGCAGAACTAGAACCAATGGGTACAAACTGCAAGAAAGGAGATTCCGGCTGGAAATCCGGAAAAAATTCCTGACGGTGAGGGCGGTTCGGCAGTGGAACAGATTGCCAAGGGAGGTGGTGGACTCTTCCTCACTGGGGATCTTCAAGCAGAGGCTCGATGAGCACCTGTTGGAGATGCTCTAGGGGGAATTCCTGCTGCAGGCAGGGGGTTGGACTAGATGACCTACTAGGTCCCTTCCAACTCTATGATTCTATGATTCTATGATTCTATGATTCTACTTGAACAAAACGGGAAGGAGTCATTTTTTTGGTAGAAGAAGGTGGTTCAGTTCCAGGAGGAGACAGAAAATGCAGGGGAGTCCTCATCTGCACTCCAAAGCATGTTCTGATCCTGACTACCTGATGTGAATCTCCTTGAATTTGCACTATTTGTTGAGTTGAGTTGGGTCCTGCTTGGTCCTGACATGGCGTAAGGAAACCAATGTTCCCTTACCCTAACCACTGGCTGGCACATCATTTGGACACACTCCCACTATATCTATCACCCAGCCTGGAAGCCAGGCTTTTCAAAGCCCTGTGGCTTCTTAAATATACTGTGGCAGATCTTTTCATGCTTCATCAGATACATGAAGTGGACAGTGAAAACATCAGCTATCATGGAGCCAGTGAGCAGGGAAAATTGTCTCCCAAGGAAAGACAAAGAGTTTAGGGAACCTATTCGAAATGCATGGAGACCACACATGAAGCCAACAGGACAAAAATGTTAGGAGTCAGCAACTCATCAAGATGGAGATTAGGGTTGCCAATTCAAACTGAAGTTATTTCTGGAAATGTTTTTTAATTAACATTTTAGGACACCCTGTTTCAATTTTCAAAATTGCTTTTGGTTGTCATCTGGAGACTGATGATGATTCCTGGAGGCGCCAGCCAATTCTGGAGGGCTGGTAACTCTAAGAGACACCAAATCTTATAGGTTCTGCAAACCTTTGGGTACTGGCAGATTGGAAACTTAGGCTTGGACATGAAAAGGTCAGAACCATAATTTTGAGGCTTAAAAAAGGAAATTTAAATTTTGATTCTGGTATCTGTGGATTCTAGTATCTGATGGGGATTCTGGAGCAGATATCGGGGTCCTATGTAGGTCCCCTTCTTCTTCCTGCAGATATGTGAACTGCAGTGAAAAAGGCAGGGCTTGCAGTGTACCCAGAGTAACATCAAACCACATGCTTTCAAATTTCAACTACAGTGGTGCCTCACATAAAGGCTCATTCTGGAGATTTTTCATTCCAGAGGCATGCTCTTTAAGTGAAATGCTCTTTAAGTGAAGCAGATTTTTCCATAGGAAATAATGGAAACTCAGACAATTGGTTCCACAACCCCCAAAATATTCATGTAAAAATATTAACTGAATGTAAAAATGATGACAAAACACTGGAATTGAATTCAAAACATGCATTCAATGTGCATGATCCTATGAAGTCTACTTAGGCTGCAACCACAAAGACACTTTCCTGGGATTAAGCACCACTGAACACAATGGGGCTTACTTCTGGTTAGACATGGTTAGGAGGCTGCAATCAAAGATACTTTCCTGGGAGCCTTCCTGGACTGCTGCTGGAGGTTCAAGGCAGTCGGCAACCCTTTTAAAGAGCCTCCATGCGGAGCATCGGGGCAGCATAGCGAGTGTGCCCATAGCACGCTTGCTTGTTAAGTGAAGTGGAACTTGTTATGTGAAGCAAGATTTCTTGGAAATTTTTGCTTGTTATGTGAAACGCTTGTTAAGCAAGGCGCTTGTTAAGCAAGGTACCACTGTATTCTCCTTTACTCTTTGTGTGGCAGCATTGAGAATCTGCCATGGCTATGAGTGCCCATCTTTTTCAGTTTCTCCTCTGCCATCTTGTTCCTTCTAGTTTGTCAAGCGTCGGATCACAATCTATCAGTGATGTGACACCTAGCTAGCAGCCACACAAGGGGTTTCCTGCATTTCTTTTGAATGCAAACAGACAGATCTAGAGCAGTGGTTCTTAACCTGGGTTTGATAGAACCCCAGGGGTTCGGTGAGTCAGTTTCAGGGGTTTGACGGAGGTGTGTGTCCATTTTGTTTGCCAGGGTTGCCAGGTGCATTAATATACTTTTGTTATGATGGACAAAACATTTTATTTTTCCAACTATGAAGGGTTCGGTGAATGCACACATGAAATTTGCAGGGTTCAGTACCTCCAACAAGGTCACTGAGGGTCATAATTGTTAAATACAGAGGGGGAGAGTCACAACAGTCTAGAGCAGAGATTTTCAACAGTGTGCCACACAAATGGTCTGCCACCTGTGCCACGGTGGTTTGGGGGAAACTTACATTGGCCCTATTAAACAGTTATTAAAAGGGCCAATCAGCAGCAAAGTGTACATTGTCAATGGTCCAAAAACTGATGGTATGCCTTGATTATTTTAGCATTATGTCAGTTGAAAAAGGTTGAAAATCACTGGTCTAGAGTAAGGGGTCTCCAAACCCCAGCCCAATGCCAAAGGTGGCCCATAGTGAGTCTCTAATTGGCCCACGGCCAAACTCTGGTCCCCTAAGAGTTGACCCAGTTGACCAAACATGTCTGGAGTTCTGATGGTGGGGTGGGGGAAATGAGGTCCATTTAAGTGTGTCAAGTGTTTGTTGTGTGTTGGTGCTTACAGAAATCCTGCACATGTGAGCCCATTTCTTTATTAATCTAAGCTCTGTCTATCTCTCTATCTACTGTATTTATATACCGCTTTTCAACTAAAAAATTCACAAAGTGGTTTACAAAGAAAATGAAAAAATCAATGGCTAATGGATCAATGTCTAATCTGTTTATTTAAATGTAATAATTAAAATATTTTTCCCGACCCTCAACATTCTGCCAGGTATTTGATGTGGCTCTTTGGCCAAAAAGATTTGAGACCCTTGCTCTAGAGTCTAGATCACCTTCTGCCACGACACGCTACTTTTCACAGCTTCTCTCTGAAGTGGTGTTGGTTTCCCCTGTTTACGATCGTACAGGCAGGCTCCTGGGTCGCTCGCCTGGCGTCTGCCACCTCACGTTACTTCCCCACTGCCATAATGAAGGGGGACAGGTGAGATGTGCTTCAAAACACTGTAATCATATTTTAAATGGAAATGAAATGTGCGAATTAAATGTAAATTACCGCAGAATGGAAGGACAATCACTATTAGTTAAGGTCTGACACCTATTTTTGCAGACCTTTCCTAAATGCCACAACTTGTTTCCTTGCACTTGTGACGAGGGCTGGTAATTACGTGGCAGCTGCTTGCAAAAGCCAGCCCAGTTGAAGGAGGGCCTGCCTGCTGGTATCACCGGCATGGCTGAAATGGATCTAAACTGGAGGGGTGGCTCAGGTGAAATTAGAAGACCCAGATGATATTTTCATTCTGGAGCCGTTAAAATAAACCTTAGTGTTTTCAACCAGAAAAAGTGAGGGAGTAATAGAAAGGGACATTTTCACAGAGTCAATTTATTTAGGCTTCCCCATTTGTTTTTATATTGGGAAAATATGTAGTGTGCCAATGCAATTTCTTGGGGAGCTTCAGTGTCCTCCCACCCTGCCTTCACATAAACCGATGTGTATGCATGTGAGCTCTCTCTCTCTCTCTCTCTCTCTCTCTCTCTCTCTCTCTCTCTCTGTGTGTGTGTAATATATGTATATATGTGTATGTGTGTGTGCATGTGATTTATATAAATATGATATGTGTGTGATTATATATATCATACAAACACACTCAATTGGGTCTGAAGGATCCTTCTTTCTCAATACAACCAGATACTTCCTTCCTCTACTGTAGAGGTGTGCAAACGTTCCATTTTAGGGCTCCTGGATCTTTAACAATTATGTAGAGGAGGTCATTTCAGCAGGTGTTGCTTGTGATGTGTGAGATGATTCTTAGTCCAGGAACCCTGAAGTTAAAGTTTGGACACCCCTGATTCATGATGAGTAAATAAACTGAAACTCCAGAGAGAAGCAGGCGTATGTCTCAAACATAACAAGCAAAAATGGAACAGATGCACGTGTCTGTAAGGCTGTAAGATAGTGTTGGGACAAGGTGTACCTGCTACATTGCTGACTATATTTCTGGTTGTGCGAAAGGTACAGGAAGAAAGGTACCTCAAGTGAGAAACCAGAGCATTCTCAGTTTCCTCTTGAACCCTGATAATCTCGTAGGAGGTGTGAGATTTGTGTTGTGGAAAGCTGGGAGACAAGCATCAGAAGAGAAACTGTGCAAACATTTGAAAGAGGAGAAGATTTTGAAAAATGGAATATGGATGCAAAAATGGAAGGGGATACTCTGATGCAAGAATAAGAAATAAATCTTGCTGGACTGGACAGATATCTAGATATGTAAACCGCTTTGTAAACTTCTTAGTTGAAGAGTGGTATATAAATACTGTGGAAAGAAAGACAGACAGAAAAAAAGAAGTCCATCACAGGCTACAAACAATAATGGGTATGTGCAACTTTCTGATTTTAGTAATAGGGTGTCTCTGAATGCCGGATGCTATAGGATGCTGGTCTCTTGTTGCATTGGATGCTCCCAGAGGCATCTGGTGGGTCACTGTGAGATACTGAAAATCTTTGGCCTGACTTTCTGATGTTCTTATGGATCACACCAAAGGTTCATTTAGGGTGCAATTTTATTCACACTCTTCTGGGGATAAGCCCCCAAATGCACGATGGGACTTACTTCTGAGTCAACACATGTAGGATTGTGCTGTTGGACAAGGAGTCTTCAGAATGAAAACTACTGAGACTAACCCCAAAACGCAAAATGGGACCCACATTCAGGAGCCCACAGACAGGGTGACCATACCCCCAAAATGTAGGACACCCAAGAGAAACATAGGTTGGGACAAAATAAAAGCTTATATATTATATATTGCTTGTTACATATATTGCTTTCGGGTGCAATCCTATCTATGTCTACTCAGAAGGAAGTCCCATTGTATTCAATGGATCTTACTCCCAGGAGAGTGTACTTAGGATTGCAGCTTTATGTATTTAATTTAAACACTATTATTACTTATTATTAAATTTAAAACTATTACTTAATTTTTTTACAACTAATTATTAATTACAAGAAGCCTATATGCTGCCCACTTACAAGGAAAAGGAGGACACTGAAGTTTTTTTCCAGGACACAAGGCTAAAATCCAAAACTTGTCCTGGAAAAAGGGGACATATGGTCACCTCCCCATGGATTTTTGGTAAGCCAAATGGTGGATTCTACTTCCTTTCCCTTGTCCTCTTCTTCTTCTTCTTACCAGGTGGGTGTCAATCTTCATGTGCTCCTGACTGAGTCATGCTGGCCCTTCTTTCCACAAAGCGATATGAGGGATGGCATCTGAGAGCAACATGGCAATAATGCACACTCAAGAATGTCAGAACTAGGTTGGTAGTACTCTGAACTGTAGCAGATGGCGTTTGAGGGTGGCACAACTGGAGCCATTGAGTGTAGGGACATCAGCCCATATGTCTGATTTCTTTTCCCTCAGTGAGGCAAGCCCCTCACGCTTCATCTTCAGCCAACCTTCTCCACCATGACCTTTTCAGAATCCCCCCACAAAGTGGACATGCAAGTGCTTCACTCTGCTAGTGAAGAAAATATCCTGGTGAGATATTGTGAGAAAATATCCTGGCCATGATTATTCCCTGCAGCTTGGTTCTTGCTTGGAAGAACCAACCTCCTTCCTTCTTCCCAGATGGATTCCCCAACTGTGTCCAGGACTACTCTTAGTTGCCACCTTCTTTCTCACACTGAACCAAAAAAGGCATGTGTCCTCCTCGATCTGAATCTTGGCTCACTCTTCCTGCAAGTCTCCTCCATTTGTTAGGAGGAAAAGGGTACCATCTGGTTTGCCGTGTTTACCGCGCAACCTGCCAGTTTTAGCTTATGAATCATATTTATCCCATGTATCTTAATTACTCCCTGTCTAGAGGCTTGCCTTGCACTCAGCTGTTGACCCCCCTTCCCTCTTTTTTTTACTCTGTTCTATCATTAATCACTGGAGCAGTGTGGGCAGAGGAGGAATTCTCCAGATCTGGTCTCGTTTCCACACTACGATTGAGAGACCAGAGTTCATGGTGGCCTTCTGACAGACTTCCTAATTAAACCACCTGAGATCAAAGGAGACTTAATAGGGAAAGAAGTTTGTGCAATGGGAGAGACATCCCCCCTCCTACTCTTTTTCCTCCCCCTTTAGTGCCTGCAGGCTGAACTTTAGAGTCCAGCCTCCGGGTGGACTCCTCCATCTGGTTCACCGTGTATCATGCACACCCTGCCAGTTTCAGCTTATGAATCATATTCATCCCATATTTATCCCGGGTGGCCTTCCAGCCTCTAAACAGCTGCTTTCTTTATAGCCATTGCAACATCTGACACACAGACTGGAGGCTAGAGCTGGGATTTTCATGATAACATTGCCCTGATTTCAGTGGTTGGCCTAACTAAGCACCAGAGAAAGGGACTTGGAGACAATTTTCCCACTCAGCTTTTTCAAGTCCAAGATACCATGCAGCTGTGACTTTCCAGCAAAAGATAGGATTTCAATAACTCCCATGTTAAGGGTGTGTGTGTGAGTGTGCACATATAAACTAAGGCAGACTGGTTCGCGCTGGCCGCCATCTTTGTTTTAGCGTGCACCTCCGCACGCCTCCACACTTCCCTGGCCTGAGGGGGGGGGGCTGAGTGTAGAAAGGACTGCAGCCTCAGAACCCCATCCTAAGCAGGTCTACTCAGAAGTAAGTCCCAGTATAGTCAATGGGATGTACTCCCAGGAAAGTGTGGAAAGGACTGAAGCCTCAGAGCCCCATCTTAAGCAGGTCTACTCAGAAGTAAGTCCCAATATAGTCAATGGGACTTACTCCCAGGAAAGTGTGGAGAGGACTGCAGCCTCAGAGCCCCATCCTAAGAAGGTCTACTCAGAAGTAAGTCCCAGTATAGTCAATGGGACTTGCTCCCAGGAAAGTGTGGAAAGGAATGCAGCCTCAGAGCCCCATCCTATGCAGGTTTACTCTGAAGTAAGTAATTTTATTTTTTTTTATTTTTTTTATTTTTAAATTAAAAACCTCCTGGCCCTGCTCCCTTACCCTGGCCCCGCCCCCTGGCCCCACCCACTTCCGGAGAACCGGTTCTTGGGCCAGGTCGGGCCCACCACTGTGTATGTCCCATTTTACAGATGGAGACACGAAGGACATGTGGTCCTTAGATATGGGAGAAAGCTGATGATGTAAATTGAAATGATGACCCCACATTCCATTGTCATCTCCTCCCATAATGCATTCACTAGTACCCATAGTTTTACTTCCCATCTTTAGCTTACATTTTGGGTGCAATTCTAAGTGCATTTTCAGCTGATACAAGTCCCTTGCAATGGCAAAGAGTGTTGCAAGAATACTGTAAATCACTTTTGCACCTCTCAGCAGGAAGATTGGCTGTTGTACATCTGTGCACCATCTTTCCTTTGCTGTCACGGCCCCAGAAAGGGGTATCTTATGCTGGCCAAAAGCCAGTGCAATCTGGGGATGGTTTTGGGATGGTGGGGAAAAGGCAGAGTGGGATGGCGGGGAAAAGGAAAAGTTCGGGGGGGGGGGGGGGCTGGCAAGGGACAGGCAAGTCTGGAGGCACGTCCTTGCCTGTTCTTGGGGACAGGCAAGTCTGGAGTGGGAATTAGGACAAAAACCTGGCAGTAATGCCAAATCCTTGCCACATTGCTGGGCTTTCTGTGCCACACCAGGTTGCTATTATTTGTGCCACTTCTTGAAGTGATGCAGATTCAAGTAGCTCCACTGGGGCTGTAGTGGTTTGCCCCAGGGTAAGGGGGAAAGTTTCCTCTTGCCTTGCACTGGTGCATGAGCACTCCAAAACTTGCACTGGATGAAACTTCCAGCACAAGTTAGGATTGTGTTGCCCATATGTAGGAGCGTACTGGAGTCTTTGTGTGTATAATTATTTCTAAAATGAGGTAAAGGAATGATAAGAATCAGAGACAGGGGAAGACATAGAACAGAACATATAGGAATTTGGTGTGTGTGGTGGAGAAGATATGAATTAAAGCAGTTTGGGGCGGGGGAAGGTTTTTACAAGCATTTACCAAAATGTTTTGCAATGAAATAATTCTGTTACCTTGTTAATATTTCCTTTCTACCCCCTTCATTCCCATTTGAAAGAAAGAAGAAAAAGGGAGATGGAATCAGCCTGATCCCTTCTAAACCCATCCCTCTAACCTAAGATTATCTTGAGGTCAAGACATTCATTCATTCAAAAGACACAGCTATTGCCAGCAGCTATTGGCATCAGCTGCGATCCTAATCACATTTTCCTGGAAGTGAGTCCCATTGAATCACAGGATTTACTTCTGAGAAGACAGGATTAGGATTGCACCCTTAGTCCCCCAAACTGGCAATCTAGGAACGCTTCTCATAGACATTTAGCTTTTTAATGCATGGACAACCCAATCCTGAGCTGTTCTGCACCCAGAAGACATTTGTTCCCTTCCCCAGGGTAAGGTTATAGACCCCACAGTTGGGCTACTCAGGTCTGTGCCGGTTATTTTGCCAACAGAAAATGGAAGATCAAACATGGGGTTTAGGATGTGGTAGAGCAGAGCTTAGCCAGTCCGGTTCCCCTCCCAACCTGCTCCTTTCCCCAACCCTGCTCCCCTTTGCCCAGGAACATCTCCCACCACCGTTCCCTAACAAACCTGTCCAGCATGCTCTGTCCAGCATGTAGTGGGCTTCCTGATGTTGTTGACCCCAGTACCAACAGTATGTGGCACTGAGTTTGTAATAGGCATGCCTTAGTTTGTAATACTCAGTGCCAATGCAGAGCTAGTACTAGGAACTCAGGATTGCGCTCTGAAAATGGAAAATTTCAAATGCACTTGTTCTACTTTAGAAATAAAGTTAGGAACCTCAAAAATCCGTTGAGGAAAAGGGGTATTTTTGGAAGTACCCCTGGTGGAGACCAACTACTGCCATCAGTACTTCACCCCTCAATGGGTAACCCAGGGTGCACCGGTTGCCAGGAAGAGATACCATTAAGGACTGTAATTTGTTGATCCAGCCTCTGCTGGCATTTCAGCAGCGAGAGTGGCACTGTTTTCTTTATGACCTCATAAAGTCACAGCCGAGAGGCCGATTTAGAAAACAAACTGCTTCAGGTTGACAGATAATTAGATACAAGGGACATATTATATGCCTTTGCATATAAATGCTCTCCAAAGCCTGTTGGTTCATCCGAAGTTTAGGTTAAAGGAGGAAGCAGGTATCCCTGACACATCAGGATGCATTTGCCGATGCACTTTAAGATGATGGCTTATAGCACCTTCATCTTAATGTCAGCCGGAGCATTGTCAGCGCAACTGTGATTTTGCTACAAGTCCCGGTTTGTTTTATTTCTACTTTGGTATTTACCCATCAGCTTTCTTAACTGGAGAAAAAAGAGGGGAGGGATTGAACACAGGTCAGTGTATTTCTTAGCATAATAATTGTGGGCAGACATGATGGGGGGATGACAAATACCAAAAGATGATTGCCATTTTATCTACTTATTTGCAATACTTATATCTCATTTTCCATCCTGTCAAAGGAAGCGCTGTGGCTCACCAGGAGCGTGACTATTGTGTATATTACTGTGCATTTTGCAACTCCCAACTTGGATTATGGGCATCTCCAGAGCATGAAAAAGATGTATTTTTGAAACTTTGAAATTTGGCTACCAATCACAGTAGATCAATGTTTCTCAACCAGTGGTACAGATACCACCAGTGATACTGGAGGTTGTGTCTGGTGGTACTGTCAGGACCCCTGTATATCTGCAGCCTGTCGGTGAGACCATAAATGCAACAAACAGCGGTAGGAGGCTCAATGGACAGAGCTTCAAAACATGTTATTCCATGCTCAATAAAGCCTTCCCATATACCCTGAACCACTTACTGGTATTTGTTGTACTGCATCTGACCTCCCAACTCAGAAGTAACTGACAATGATGTCATCACCATCACCACCAGGACTTCTGGATGTTCTCTGAATAGGTGGTCTATGTGAAATAGTATATAGGAGGGGAAACCTTGAGGAACACGGTTGTTGATTACTGTTTCCCAAACTGTGGTTGTGACCCACCAGTGCATCGCAGAATATTGGTGGATCATGAAATTGACAAGCTGACAAAAAAATGTATTGCGCCTCAAGGAAAGAGAAACTGAGCTGTACAAAGTGCGAGAAGAACTGGGTAGTTAAAAGTAAATTAAAAAGTCATCCCCTCCCTGAAACAGGGTTTTATTGCCTCTTTAAAAGTCAGCAATGATTGAAACAGCTATATTTTTTCTGGGGAGGGAATTCCATAATCTACATATTTGCAAATAGGAAGATCCATGATAATGGCATGCTCCATTCATAGTTCATTTATAGGTGATGGGGACATGGTATAGCACCACCCCACAATAAACAATCATCTGCTTTTGGTGGCTGTTGCACAAAACTTGTCATCTGGAAGATGAGACAAGCAGTTTTCTATACAATTGATCTTTTCTATACAGTTGATCCCTAAAGTGGCCCAGCTTGCCCACCCTTGGCTTAGAACAAAATCAGTGAGTTGCTCTGCTGTGTGTGTGTGTGTGTGTGTGTGTGTGTGTGAGAGAGAGAGAGAGAGAGAGAGAGAGAGAGAGAGAGAGAGAGAGACTTAGAGCACAATCCTAACCATGTCTACTCTAAAGTAAGCTTCATTATGTTCAATGGGTCTTACTCCCAGGAAAGTGTCTTTAGGATTACAGCCATAGAGGACAATCCTAAATTTGATTTAAGCCAGCATAGGCTGCCTACACTGGCCCCAAAGAGTCATGAACAGTAAAGCAGTGGTCTTCAAAGTGAGGGTCAGGACCCTCTTGGGGGGGGGGGTCATGACTTCATTTTAGGGGGGTCGTGAAAAGCTGGATGCAGCCATCTTGGAATCTTGCACAGGGCACCTTTGTTAATGTCTCTCAGCCACGACATCACTTCTGGGGGGTCCCGGACAAATTGGGTCCTGGCCTGAAATGTTTGAATATCACTGCCATAAAGCATGAGCATAGCTACTCATGCACTGGCTAGGCTACCTACTTTCATATGCCACTGATATCCAAAAAAATGGGAACCTTTTTGGGAACCACCAACCTGATGGCAAACAGTCTGAAAGGGCAACATTCCTTAACCATCAAAGTTCCAAAGAAAAATAACCCTTGTAAGAGAAGGATGAGCTCAGAAAGGTGCAAGGTGGACCACGATGAGACAGATGAAGCTGGAGTAGATGGGCATTTGGCCTGATCCAGCAGGGCTCTTTTTATGTGCTTTCTAGCAACAGCATGCAGCTGCTGCTTTCAGAGGTACATCGCCCCTGACCTGTTATTCAACACTCTAACTGCCTTCCCTATCTTACAGAGGCACATGGGAATACAGATATTCCCTGCTTTCTGACCATCCACAATTTCAACCCCTTTCAATTGTACCCAGAACTCATTCATTCAAAGCAAGTTCTGCTTGTTCAACCTCTCTGTCCTCTTATAAAGGCGAAAATTGCCTTCCCCATGTTGTAACACCTGGTCTAATCCCATTCCCAAAGAAGTTAATGAGAATCCATTTGCAGAAATTTTTGTATGGCAGCAGGAATTTGCAAGATAAAAGGAGAATTTGCAGTTTGGTAGTCCCAAGGATATTGATACCATCTCCTGGGAAATCCTGGCACAAGACTAGTCAGCATGGCGCATAGTGGTCCACCATGGATGTCAGACATATGAATCCAGAAGGACAACCATAATATAAGAGAAGTGAGCATGCCGCAAAGCCAGAGCTGAAAATGCTGAAGCAGTGGTGTCCACACATGTCTGTTCAACATGTGGCAGAACATTCCATGCCCTCATTGGTCTTATCAGCCACCTGCAGACACACCACGGAAGGCCCACAACCAGCCCATGTTAGATGTTGAGAACAATGTCCTCTTCAAAAACGATGGACAGACACACAAACAGCTAAAAAGACACTGAAGCAAAGCAGGCCTCCGTCAGTCTTGAAAGACTATGGTATCGTGCTCGGCACTGCATACGCTGCATGCAAAGCATGAAAGCCTGGGTTAGATTGTTATGCAGGATAGGCTATTACCCAAGCAGCAAATCCTCCCTCTCCACACCACTGAATTAGTCCAATGGAAAGGCAGAGCCAATACAATTGGATCCAACATTAAGAAACAAAAAAAAATGGGTTTCACTTTTCAATGGTTTTCACTTTTGGATAGTGTTTCAGTCCCTAACCAGTCCAATAAATGGAGATGCTTGTAGAACCCTCAGTCTTCTTTGCTCCAGAAAACCATGGAAATAGAACTCCCTGTCTGCTTGATTGACATGGAAATAGAACCCTCAGCCTTCTCTGCCCCAGAAGACGACAGAAATAGAATCCTCAGCCTGCTTGATTGACCAGGAATGTGTGGACAAAATGTTTTAAAAATGTGGACAAAATGTGGACAAAATGTTTTAAAGATTCTGTGAACACACCCGTTCTCATCTTGATTTTGCCCCCACAACCGGTTCATGTTCCATGGGAAGAAAGCTCACAAGACCTGCACTCTCAGTACCTTTTCTTCCTGCAAATGTGTAACCTGGGTTGGCGTTTATGGTTTATTCCTTCAACCTAGTAACCTATCCATTCCTCCTCTCCCCCTTTCCTTGGCAAAGAAGAAAGCCCCCCTGCTGTGTGCAGCTCATTCTCTCAGGTCCCAGCTAGTGAGGAGATGCGGAGAGGGAGCAAAAATTGCTGCGCTATGTGGATTATTGTGTGTTTGTCATCCCGAATGGTATAAGCTGTAGGTACAGCTTCCCTTGGCGGTGATTTATGGTCCCTGTCAGACGGCACCAGCGCTTTGTCTGCCGTAGCGTGGAGGATGGATGCTGTGCTGTCAGTCTGGGCAGGGCAGTCTTTCTCTCTCTCTGCTCAGCACCCTCGCTCCCCATTTCATGCCACTGAACATAAACAATCTTTTGTAAACCTGACAGTCACACTTACTTCTTTGGAAACATAAAGCAGAAATGGATGACTCGGGTTTCATTACCCAATTTCCGAGGCTATATAGCAAGCGCGCCTGAGAGGCTGCTAAGACTGAGGGGGGGGGGGAATTGAATGCTCAGGATGAGTAAAAGGAAGGATAGGTGAAGAGGGAAGGAGGAAAAGAAGCATACAGAGCTTCCTCATGGCACTTTCCAACTTGTACAGATACACCTGCATGTTTCACACATGGCTCCGCCTGAATGTTCCCTTGTGAGATTGAATGACTTGAGACCTTGTGACACTGTGGTGAACTCAGGCCAGTTTTGCACACACTGCTTCCTCCACCCCAGGGATATGCTCCAGGCCTCTTGCTCTGTGGTAGAACATGTACTTCGTGTGCATGGAGAACGTCCTGGTTCAACCCTTGATATCTCCAGTAATGTCTTGGGTAGATTCCTTTCTGAAAACCGGGATAGCCCCAACCAGCACCACAGATAGTATTAACCTACAGAACTAGTGGTTAAAGCATATTTCTATATCCACATTTACTCGAATCTAATGCGCCATTGAATCTAATGCACACCCTGATTTTAAAAGGCTTGAGATTTAGAAAAAAAATGTTTACCGGTGATTGTAATGTGCAGCTGCAAAGCAAGGGTAAAATTCAATGTTACTGCATACAACAATGAGTTATATGACAATAATAATATGAAAATAGGTTTATGTCATGATTTTTACCTAATTGCACTACTTTATAGAACAGGTTTATGTTATTTTTTAACAATATAGTAAACAAACTAAATAGTTATTTATCCTTTAAGCGTATGCTTATAATAAAAACTGTATTTACTTGAATTTAATTCAATTTAATTCAGTTCTAATGTGCATCCTGATTTTGGAGACTAAATTCAGCTGGAAAAGGTGCATGTTAGATTTGAGTAAATATGGTAGATGGCGCAGGGCTGGCCCAGGTGCGAGGCCAACTGAAGCAGATGTCTCAGGAGTGAATTGGTGGAGCATCTATCTCTGTTTGACTGCTTTCCATCACTGATGCTCTTTCTCCTTTGTTTCATGGAAAGGCAAAAGAGGGCCATTGGAGAATGAGAGGGGCAGAGAGGGGGAAGTTGTTGACCTGCTGCTTCAGAAATCAGGAGGTCTTAGCCCAGCCCCATATAGGATGAAGTGTCATTCATGTCCCATATTCTATCCCTTGCCTAACCAGGATGGAAAAACAAATATTTGCCTAGAATCCTGGTGTACCATCATCAGACTATATAGAGAAAAACTTAAACAAAATGAACCTTTTAAGAACACTTCCTGGGTAACCCACATTCTCATATGAAGGCCTTCTCCCCAACACTGAAGTTTGTCCTCCATCTGTTGTATGCTGTTAGTCTGCCACATCCTGTCCTGCATGGATTTAAAAGCCAGAAGGGTGCTGGTGCTTTGAGTTAATGATTTCCTAGAAGCATCATAATTCTGCTACAGGGACTTATCAACAGTTGAAAAAGAATCTCATTCCTTGCAACTGATGAAAAATGGCAGGCTATGAACTTTTAGTGACACTATCAATCATATAAAGTACTGAACAAAAAACAGAAGACAAAATGCAGAAATAGGCAAACACGGGACTGCCTATCCATGAGGTCAACTGAAATGGTTGCATCAGGCAGCAGGTTGGTTGGGTGTGCCCATATTTGTCTCTAGTGCTTCTCCTCCTGTCTCTGCTCCCCGAATTGGAATGTATGTTGCCTTTACATAGTGCAGTGTAGTGTTGTACATAGTGTAAAAGACCACATGCATTACACAGGGCAGCACACATTTTGTTATCTTAAAAGTATGGCAGGGGACAAATGTTGCGGAATCTTAGAATGATAGAGTTGGAAGGGACCTAGTAGGTCATCTAGTCATCTAGATTAGATTCCTAGTAGGTCATCTAGGAATGCTGTGTAAGAACAACTTGCTTTATTTGATTGCCCTGCACTTGAAATTGCTTGGGCAGGCTAGATAAGTTCCTCTTGTGATTGTTTTTTTTAAGAAATAGCTACTGAGTGGGACCTCTTATATTTGTCTAATGAGCCCATTGATCTCCTCCAACTTTCAAGATCTTCAGAATTATGTGCTGATGTCTCTTCCTCTCTTGCTTTTACATGGACTTTCTTTTGGGATTTACTACTGGAATCATTATGGAAAATGCTCTCGAGAGGGGGAGTTTAAATATCTTCTTGGCGCTCTTCAAGTGTGCTAAAATGCTCCTAAATGTGGGCTATATTTAGAAATAAACTATCCCCAAGAGCTCTGAGATTGCCTGTTTGCTTACCTTCCACAGTCTCCAAATTACTTGCTGCTGTTCAAACTGGAGTATGCCAGGACTTGGCCTATTATCAGAGTCTTGCCAATAGTACACAAGAATGACAACATACCAATCACAATGGTCCAGAAGTGAAAATAAGAAGATGAAGATTTGCTTCCTTTTCACTATTTCATGACCAGCCTTCACACACCTGGTTATAGGGGAATAAAGATAAAGGCAGAAGTGTCACTAGGGTTTCCGTCATCTGGTCACCCATCATGTGTCACCCCCATCAAGGACCTTCTTCCATACCAGACGATACAAAATACACTACAATTATCATATGCGCAACTAAATGCAGTGGCATTACTAGAATTGGTGTACACCCCATTAATCTTATTTATTTTATTATATAACAGTACATGACACCCAGAGGTAATTGAGGCCTCATGGGTGGAAATACCCTACAATCCACTTTCTAGGATCTGCCTGGGCTAGAAGAGGTAGCTCTGGCACCAGGATGTAGGTTTCTCTTCTTGGGCACAACCTGATGCATCTATTTGGCCACTGTGAAATACATGAAATTGGACTAGATGGTCCTTTGGCCTGATCCAGCAGGACTCTTCATACATTTTTATGGTCTATGGTTGTGCATAATTCAGCCCTGAGATTATTTATTGTCCTTAGAAAAAAGAACTCATTCCTTGACATACAGTGTTCATTATCAGCTATACCAGGAAAGATGGTGACCACTTAGCTTTCCACTGGCAAAAAGGAATTACCTTGTTCGTATGGCTGCTTTGCTAGCCTTCAAGATTATGTCCCTTTCCATCCTGCTGGAAAAGCCATATTGCTGGCCTTCAGAGGGGTGAGGTCTCCTATATATAGACAAAGTAACGATTCCTTTCTATCTTTCATATCAGGATTTAAGAGCACCCTGGAGCAGCCAAATTTATTAGAGCACATAAGAAGAATTGGACCATAAATGGGCCAACCACAGCTATAAACCCGTACCTTAGAGTTTGCAACAAATCTTGGGGATGCTGAACTAGGACATTCTGGTGTTCGCTGTCAGCAGGAGGTGAGGAAAGGAGAGGTGGTGTGGCGAGAATAGCAAAAGGGTGCAGAAAAGGATGTCACATTATGGTTATTAACATCTACTCTTATTATTACTGTTCAGAAGAATGTGCACTAGGGCATATTAATAAAAACAAAACCTCCCAACCATGTACTGCAAGCTAACTGGGGTATGTAAATAAAATTCATTGCAGACAAAGCTTTTCCTTTTGAAAGAGATCTAGAAAGGCAAATTTGGACCCATTCTTTAGGCACATGGGCAAAGCCAGCAAAATTACAATTTTTCTTTACTTTTATCTTCCTGCTCCAATTCCCAAGTCCCTGTCTTTATAGGACCATATAACAGGAACAAAATGGGTCAACACTTATTTTTTTAAGCTAGATTTTATGACTTGCATCTATTTATCTACAGTATTTATATACCACTCTTCAACTAACAAATTCACAAAACAGTTTATAAAGAAACTGAAAAAATGGCTAATGGGTCTCATGGATGCCCCTGAATGAGGCATCAATGGATATGGATGAAGCCATTCAAACTTTGGGTAGCATCATATAAGGGAGTGTGATGAGTGCACCTGATAGTATCTTCACCCCATTGACTCCTTAGCCAATCATATACACCAAATGCCTAAAGATGGTAAGAACATAAGAAGAATCCCATTGATTCATACCAAAGGCTGGCCAACTCCGGCTTCAGACTCTGGCATTTTGAGATAGCCAACTTTAAACACTAGTAGGTTGCACATACCCATGATGGCTTGTAATCAGCGTTACTCCATCAGTTTTTCTCCATCAATCTGTCCAGTCAATTTTTGAAAGACATCTGTGCTTTGGAACAGATTGCCAAAGGAGATGATGGACTCTGCCTCATGGGGATCTTCAAGCAGAGGCTCAACGAGCACCTGTCGGAGATGCTCTAGGAGGATTTCCTGCTACTGGCAGGGTTGGACTAGATGACCTACTGGGTATCTTCCAACTCTAGGATTCTATGATTCTAGGCCAGATAGCATTACCACATTCTGTGGCAAGGAGTTCCACTGACGCTATCTCTCTCTTTTGCCCTTGCAGTCCATGGTCTTGTGTCAGCAAAATACGTAGTTGGTCCTGGACCAATGAGACCCATCGGGAAAGCAGAGATTTCCTCTAGGGCAGACTCAAACTCCTCCAAGGGAGTAAGGATCATCATAAGTCGTGGCACAGGTGGGCCAGAAGCTAGGGGGAAGCCTTGATGGCACCACAGTGATCAAAGAACCTCAAAACCAAGGGGCTTCTCCCCTTACCTAACGGGTCACATACCAGCCTGAGGGAAGGTCTGGCAGGCTGTGGCCCATCCACATCCAGTTCAGTGACTGAAATCACAATTGGAATTGTGATTGAGTCGACTCAATTGTGATTGAGTTTCACAATTGGAGCACACTTCCAGTTTAGCTGAAGTACGCTCCAGTCCTGAAACAGAGTGATTTCAAGAATGGGGGGTGAGTGTAGAGGGGACCATGGGCCTCCTACACCCATCTCCACACCAGCATAACCCCCCACCCTGGTAAATTGTTAAGCTCCTTGGTTCCTGTGGTGCTACAATTACTGCAGTACCATTGGGACCCCATTACTGGGCCATTCCCCTATGGTGAATCACAACCCACAGTTTGGAAAGCACTGCTGTAGGGTAATGAAACAAAAAATTCTTTTTGTCCTGAGGAGACATCTGCACCTGTTTCCATCACCCCTTTTCCTAGGATGCAACACATACTTAATAGTGTGCCTGAATCAGAAGGAACATGCTGTAATAAACAGTAAACACACTTTCCTTGGAGTAAGACCCATTGAATTCAATCAGGCTTACTTCAGAGTATACATGGTTAGGACTGCACAGGTAGAATTTGGCTGCCCAGCTGCTATCCTGGGGATCTCAGTGAACATAGTCGGGCTTTCTACTGAATAAACATGCATAGATAGGTCTGACTTTTAGTTCTCTTATTTTGCTACTAAAATGTTTTATATTTGAAATTAATTTAATAAGATTTACCGCAGGGAGGTGGAAGTAGACGTGTATGATGGGGGAAGGTGTTATTCTTAGATACGGCCCACTGTTAATTCTTAATTAGGAGTGACAGATGCTTCTCAGTAATCCTGTTCCCAACATGTTCTGTTTGCTTTCTTTGGCAACCAAAGATATATGGTGACATCATAATGACCTTTCAAGGCTCGTCCGGAAAGTGCTATTGGCATTCCAATGATTTATGATATGTTCCAGTTGATTACCAAGCCATTTGTCAACATTTTATTTTGCTCTCTATAAACCTGTCTCCTGCATCACAGATGTTCATGAGCATGAAAGTTTAAACAAATACAGTCCAATTGTTCCCCGGCTAAGTCCTGCCTTTGCAGTTCCAAGGCTCCGAAAACAAATTCACTGGGGCATTATTTGCACAAGCACCATGTGCCATGGGACTCACTGGGAGGAAGTGCAGGTGCTGAACCGTGCACTTGGCAATGGCGACCTGCAGTGGCAACTTGGTGGAAACAGAGAGTGACTTGATTGTCAATATGTTCATTGTGGTTTGCACAAAAGGGTTAAGGAATTCAGCAACACAAACTTGATATGGCTGAATCTATTAGACAGTGGCATTGCTAAGGGGTGGTGTAGTGAGGTGTACAGGTATGCAATGTGCCATAGAAGTGGCCTCTCCCACTTACCTTCATGAACCATTCTGGGCAGTAAAATGTAATGTAAAGGAGACATTGTTTGGTTTGGCATCTCCTCTGAATTGCATTTTGCTGCCCTGAATGACTTCTATGACAAGTGGGAGGAGTTCCTTACACTGTACTTTGCACAGGGTGATCATATGTACACTTTTTTTAGGACATGTCTTCTTTTTAATCCTTCTTTCCTGGAAGCCTTCTTGTTTCTATATACTGTATATATAAATGGAGGTTTTGAGGGGAGGATGATGCACATAGGGGGTTGATGCACATGGGTTGTTGGGCATGGGGGTGTTGTGTCTGGAGGGGGTGTTGTTCATAGAGGGGGTGTTGCGCTTGGGGGGATGATGTGCATGGGGGGTTGGTGCCAACGGCAACTGGAACATGTATGTCACCCGGTGCAGAGCATAGCATGCCACCCCTGGGACGCACCCCTTAGAAGAGTACTATGCACATGTCAACTTTGGCGCATATGCAGTCTCCTCTGAAGCCAGTCGGCTTCAGAGGAAACTTCCTCCTCTCTGAGGAGCAGCAGCCGGCTCCTCCTTAGAAAGCAGGAAGTCTGCGCCCCTGTGTGATCATTTGGCCTCACTAGAGAGGTGGAGTGGCAGCCAGAAGATGCCGCTTGGCCTCCCTAACAAAGCCAAATGGCCGCACAGAGGGATGCACTGCGCATGTCCAAAGTCTCAGACATGTGCGGCACGTCTTTGTGCACAGTGCTTCAGCCAGCCATTCCACCTTGCACCTGGCCGGAATGACCGGCTGACACCATTCCACCTTGCACCTGGCCGGAATGACCGGCTGACACCTGGGGCCAGCCGGAGGAGTGTAAAACTCCTCCAGTGCATCACCCCAGCAGGCACATCACCTGGTGTGGATCGCACCAGCCGCACAACCCGGGTAATGATATGGGGTTTTCATTGATGCGCCTTGGAGGGATGATGCACATGGAGGGATGGTGTGCATGGGGCGAAGGTGCACATGGGAGAATGGTATGCATGGGGCATTTTACTCCTGAAACATGGGTAAATTTTGGTAGTGAACATATATAAGAGTTTTAAATTTAATAATAAGTAATATAGTGTTTAACCATATGAAAGCAGTATACTTGATTGTTTTAAGTTTTTATTTTTTTATGTAGTATTCCTACATTTTTCTTAGATTTCCTACATTTCAGGGGTGGGACTTGTTCTCTTTTGCAGTTATGACATATGATCAGCCTGACATTGCAGCACATGCAACCCAAACTGCTGCGCCCACTAGGTAGGCATGCTTCTGTTTTCAGGGACAAAGCATCATTAGGCAAGGTACTGTAGGTTTGATAAGTGACAGATTTTCAACTGTCAAAGTGCTGGACTTATGGTTTGATTTACAGGGACCACATGAAAGTAGATGCCCTGCCCACGTGGTTAGAGTCTACATTTAATTTTCTTATTTATTTCTGGATGTTAACTTTTTTCAATCATTGAATCAATGTTATTGGAGTTCGATTCCATCAAAATGACTTAATTGAACCTTCAGGGCAGCAGATAGTATATCAAAATAAATTGAAGGAACCATTTTTCCACTTTTAAAACCACCTGATAGAGCTCAAACCTGGCTTCAAAAATTCTTGCATGTTTGTAATTAGATAATATGCACGGGTGCCTTCACCAAATGATTGATGTGTAAAGACCTTCTGAAACAGAATCGGGTGGAAAGTACACTGTATAGCCTCTTACAATGGCCTGGAGCACACGATACACTTTGAATGAGCTGCCTTTTTTGACACGTGTCCATTTCTGATTCTTTGCTGCATCAGTCAAGTGAAAATATTGGTTCATCACTGTGACATCAGTGCAGGGCACATAACTAATTTTTATTAACTGTGTGATGCTTTTTAAAATACACACATGCACGCATGCATGCACACACACACACAAACACACACCTGCAAAGTAAATTCTGGTGCATACACTGAAACATAATTCAAGCAGTCCTTTGTGTAGGAGAGAGGACTGGGCCTTCAGGGTGAGACTCGGGGGTGGCTCCTGCTCTCCCCTGAATCCTTGATCTGCATGTAATGTATGGCTTAATTTGCTCTCAAATTAGACACTTGATAAAAAAAGTTATTACGTCTGTCAGATTGCCAGTGCTTTTTATGGGAGCGATAAACCAGGAAGCGCAGCTTTACAAACCATGATAGGATGTTTCAGTACCTGGAAAACTATTTTATGGCCTCCTGGATGACTAACAAATACTGATTAAGCTATAAAGTTACAACAACATTAAAAAATAATGAGAGGTTAGTGCATGTTGCAAAGGCTTGAAGGCACCAGCCTCAGTCACTCAGAATGGGAGATCGAGACATTGCAGTAGACCATCTGCGTGGGTGCAAATTGGAGTTTTTGCACTGATTCAGTAGCCACAGACTAGCCACATTCAGTAGTCACATTCCCCCTGCTGGAAATACATTTGGATCAATTGTGTTTTGAAAATGATTTGTCCCTTAACTGATAAGAGGTGTAGGAAGATTCCTAAGATTGGCTTCTCAAAGAGTTATAGAGATGGAAGCAGTAGCATCACTAGAGGTGATGCCTCTGGATGGGTGGAAGCGGCAAGCAGACCACCTGGGTGACTCAATCGGAGTGTTTGGGGCACCATTCCTAGCCAAAATTATGAAATCTTGGTATTTAAGAATAATACCATCATGTTACATATCATCGAGGGGCAATTTAACACAGAATGCAATGAAACAAACAGAAGGAATATGCTCCCCAAATTTTATGCTTCTAGGTTCAGGAGTTTGGGCTGGGTGCTGATCAGTCAATGTTCAATGTTAAGTATAAGGACAAAAACAAGTTAGTTCTTACATCATGGAAGGAATACCCAAATTTTTGATGCCATACCTACTGATGCCTTTGACTGGAAGAGACCTTGGAAGTCCTTTCAGGGAGAGAGGACTTGGGGGGGGGGAGCATTTCTGTTTAGCTCTGTTTAGCAAATCAAAAACTTCTGCAGATTTGTGTATCCACAGATTCATGGGGGTCTTAGAATGTATCCCCACAGGTAAAAAGGATGAATTATACCTTTGCTGTGTCACCGCAGTCCAAAATATCTCAAGTTGGGGGACGGGAATTTTGGTAGAGGCTCCTTAAACCCTACTGACTGTTGAAGTGAATTGTGTCAACAAAAAGAGACCAGAGAGAGAGAGAGAGAGAGAGAGAGAGAGAGAGAGAGAGAGAGAAATCCTTTCTCCTTTGCTACACCATCTATTTATCAGGGGAGAGATCAAAAGACAGGAGTGTGATTTACCAAGAGCTGTGGTTGGAGAGAGGGTAATATTTGTACTGTCACACTGAGCAATAATGGAAAATGTCACCTTTTCCATTTCTGGGGAAAAGTCGTTGGAGATATGTTTTCATTCTGATATTGTGGCTTTGCCGCCTAAGCCCGGGCTCTGGGCCTCCCTGATCCTTCCACTTATAATGAAAATTTTGCTGAGCGGTCAGAGCTGTCAGAGAGCTTTCCCTGGCAAAGATGCTGACTCCGGGTGCTTGTAACTGAGTCCTTGGGACATTTTGCAGGGTCAGACCTTATCCTGAGAACATAAAAGGGTAGCAGCACCATGGTGTGGAGATCAGCTCACATCACAACACATCAGCATTCTCTGCTAGAATAGCAGTGGCATCACAAGAGTTTGTGTCACCCATTGCAGAAGACCAGCGCATCCCTTCCTTGATGGATCATCTCCCATACAATGGCAGAGCAATGCCCTAGGTGGTGCCTTGGCTGCTTCCGTCAGCTTCCCACTGGTTTGAAATGAAGCCATTCTATGAGGAGCGTGTAGCACATATGTGCAGAAGAGATGTAATGGTTAAGGTGGATCATATAGTTGTTTGACTGGGTGGCCCCAACTCAGGTGCCATTAGGCTCCAGGACACAGCTGCCCGCTATAACCGTACGTAACATGAACAGGCCGTCCCTATAGAGAGACAGAGGCCAGGAATTGCATTCAATGCTCCACCCTGAATTTTCCTAAGACATGTTGATGTAGTGTCAACAAATCTTCCAAGCCCTTTCTGGCTGCATCGATCTGTTACTCTATATTGCAAGAGCAACATTTTATAAGTGGCTAATAATTTGGTCCGAGATTTCCAAAGGCAGTTGGAGAGATTAGGAAACTTCATCCTGATTAAAAATTAATCTGACCTCAAAGGCAGCAAGTGGATATTTCAGCCATATATCTTGACCATCATATCATCATGCCATTGTTTTTGGATGGAGGCTGGAGTCAAATTCATCACGCTGGACAGAAAGTGGGGAATCACTATCTTTTTCACACTGACACCATTCGGATGTTACTTACACAGAACTTGGTGTGCATTTTTTTCTCCCCCAGGAAACTCAGTTCTCCCCTGCATTAATTTGACAAATGTACTTATTAACGATTCAAATGTTCATCTATCATGTATCTTGCCTTTCTAGAATGCCCAAGGCAAACTGTCTTTCTTGACTTTTTATAAACTGCCACAACAATGTTTATTTATTTAAACATCTATTTGTTGCTTTTCAAAGACTTTTTTTTTAAAATGCAAGTCAGAATGGTTGGATGTAGGTAAGTTGTCATGAAGACCATACTGGATCTTGTGGTGGTGTGGACAAAAATGTGAGAATCTTCATACTAATTTGATGAAGAATACAATGAAACCATTCTGAAATATCTGTATGCTATCCAAAGTTATTGCCAAATAGTCAGAAGGGAAAGGAAAACACAACTGCCTTATGTAATAAAAAGTGGATTTTCATAACTGAAAACTAAAAGTCAGTGAGGCATTGCTTTGACACAGGAGGTCAATAAGGTGTCAGTAAATTTCCATGTATCAGATACTAAAACGCTTATTCAGTTGTGCGAGTGTCATCCAGTTGGCCATTGCTTTTTTGTTAGTTTATTTGTGCCGTAGTGTTATATATTTAAACTAGCAAAATGTGTTGTGGAAGTAAAATACCCCCTTATGCTATCCCCTCATTGCACATCACCCCCATCCACAACACCCCCCATCCACAACACCCCCAGGCACAACACCCCCCATGTGCATCAGCCACCCTCTATGCGCACCATCCCTTCTAGTGCATCAGGCACAGGGCACCAAACTGGCTGTATGTCAATCAGTCAGTCATCAATGTTAAGTATAGGACAAAAACATGTTGCACCCCTTTGCACCCCCTTAAGGTCTAACCGGTTCTTGATGGGTGTTCATGTCGCATAAGGAACACTCTCCCTGAATTTCAGGCAGAGCATCCCTCAGTCAGTTGTTATGTCTATATAGAGCAAGTGTGGGTGGTGCTAGAGGATGTGTGTGGAATTGTGTTATATGTATGTGTGTGGAATTGTGTTGTGTGTGTGTGTGTTTATAAGATGTAGAGGAATGTTGGTTTGTGTGTGGGGATTAATCCCGGGATCATCCCAATTCCAAAAAGGTATAATATGTCTATGTAGAGCTGGTGTGGGCGGAGGTATGGGGTTTAGGATGTGTGTGAAATTGTGTGGTGTGGGGTTGGAGTGTGGGGTTGGGTTATGTGTGGGGGTTAATCCCAGGATCATCCCAAATCCAAAAAGGTTTAATATTTCTAGGTAGAGCAGTCATGGGCAGAGCTAGAGGGTTATCTGATGAACGGACTGGCAGACAGAATTAGCCTGAGATGTCCTTCCAGCTGGTTGGCATCCCAGCAATGCTCATGTTTATTGTTCTTTCGTGGGATAGTAAATTGGCTATAACTGGGAGCCTCCTAGGCTGAACATCACGCAATTTACCATCTCAATGACATTTATGTGCTATTGTCTCTTGAGCACAGTTCAATGTCACTGTACTGTTCTTTCATGGTTGAGACCAATTTTTCCACTTCGGGGCATCTTATTAAAACCCTTCCGTGCTCTGATGACATAAAAACGTAACGTGCCTTTATGACATGTTTTAATTCAGAGAGGATTTCTAAATGCATTTTAGAAAACAGATTTAAATCAACTGTTTAATATTTTGGCTACACAGTACCACACACAATCAACCATGGATAAAGATGCTGTGCTTGTCAACCTGAAGGACAGCAGGTTGGTGGTTTGAGAGTTGGGTACCACATGACAGAGTGAACTCATATTATTTACCCAACTCCTGCCAACCTAGCAGTTCAAAAGCAGGTCAATGCAAGTAGATAAATAGTTCAACAGTGTCCTATGCTCCTTTGATATTCCGTCATGTTTGCCACATGACCATGGACAATGCTGTAACTTGTGATGGGGAAGGCTCAGTTGAATTCCAGCCATCTTCAGAGCAACATCTCTGTTTGGTGCTAGCCAAGGTACTGAAGATCCTGTCTGATCCTGCCCATTACCTGCTTGGTTGGTATTTTTCGACTTGTGCCTCATTTGGGAGGTATCAAAACCTTCAACTTTTCAAAACCTGTTCCAGTGAGTGAATTCAATAATGGTACTGCCTTATGAAAACTGAGCCCTTCATATAATCCTTCACAGCCTCTTCTCGCTATCATGCCTTGAAGTTCTTAAGGCTGGTCCTGCTCAGGCTGCTACTTCATAGGATTGTTGTGAAGACATAAGATGTAGGGGAATGGAGTAGGCATGGGAGTGAGCAGGATTCGGAAACAATATGGGCAGAGTGAGCAGACTGGGTCCCAGGAGGGTGGCTAGGATGGGTAGTTGGGCCCAAGTCTCATGTTTTGGGATCATGGCACAGAAAAGGTTGAAGACCATTGTGTAAGATTACATAATCCTCAAACACCTTCTGCCATGTGGGCTCCAAATTAGGACATGACTCATCTAACTCAGATGCTGCATCACCTCCTATTGAGATATTTCCTTGTCTTACTTTGCTTATAGATTTTCTGTCTCCATTTCTTTACTTAGAATGAGTTTCCATCTTGGCCCAATTGAGTCTCCAGCATTCAAATTGCCCATCATAAGGTCTGCTAGATTCACTGCTGCACTCTGCTTCTCTAGTTGAATCCTCATTGCTGATTTCTGTACATGCCCTATGGCTTCACCTTTGCTGTGATTTACCTGTGCCAACATAATCGACACCCCCACCATGGCATCTGGCCCTGAAGCAGGTTCTGTTTTGTCCGTCTTTAATTTTCATTCATTTCTGTCAAATCTGGATCTGTCTCACATACGCACACTCAGTTTAGTGCTATCTGCTAAATTGCTGCGCAACTATGTAGCTGAACTAATGATGCCACAATTAAAAGCATGGGGCAGGCCCGCTATTGCTAATAAAGTGGATCCATAAACTTGATTAAAAACTTTCATTAACTACAATCACATAATTAAAAGAATGTAATAAACAAACAGGTGTAAGCATTAAAACTACTGAGTAGGGAAATCTTGGTAAACAAATGGAGCATTTGTTTATGCAGTGGAGGTGAGGTGCTGGACAGAAAGCTCTGGTTACTTTAGTGTAAACAGAAAGCTGTCTACTGTAGTGGCTAAGATGTGATATTAAAATCCACATTATAGATCAGAGTGTCCTTCTGAAAAAGTTTCAGAGAGGTTGTGCACCTCACCATGGGTCCATTGTCAGGGGTTCAGGCTGGCACCTCTTAAAGGAATTATACCCAGACTAATATATCCCCCCTTCTTCCCATAGCTATGCAACTTCTGGGAAGAGTCACCATGAGTTAGCCAAGATGAGTGATTTACAACCCTATAGATTGACAAGGCACTAAAATTGTCAAGGTATATTATCTTTTTCACAATTTACAAGACACACTGTAATGCAGGTGGGGGGCTCACATCTGCTAGTGGCTGTCCTCCAAACTCACATAGGACACAATGGCAACTGGTGGATACATGTGCATATATGAAAGAGAAAGCTGATCTAGAATTTCATTGAGCTTTTCGAAAAAAAGTTCAATAAATCTCCTAAACAGATAAATTATGTAGCTAAGAGAGTTTCCTACAGATAATTAACAACTGATAAGAAATTGGAATCCTATGCATTTTCTGCACCCAATGTCACTTCTCACCAGAACCCCATAACGGGTAAAGTTCTAATAACGGAGCTCTTTTTTGCCACCTGAAATGCACTCCCTTGAAAGGTTAATTTCACCCTGCCCAATGAAAATATGAAGAGCTTCATGTGATCTGACGTGCATTTTCTTTTTTGCACAAATTGCAGCCCTTCCCCGCCCCAAAAAAAAGAAAAGATTTTAGGAAGCAGTTGAAGAGTCTTTTCCCAGCAGAAGGTTTTGCACCTTGAGTAATTTACATCTCCAGTCTGGAAAACAAGAGCAGCAGGGCTGCAGCAGGGAGGTGGAAAAAAAATCCTATCATGTCAGAATAATGAGATCTGTGATTTCAGCACTTACTGGGTCAAAGACACACGCAGTGTGTTATCGGTAATGCTTTCCTTCTGACATTTGGGGAAATTGCATTTATGCAGAGGACACAAGGCAATGAAACATAGTACTTCACTAGGACACCACTGACAGGAGACAATCTCTCCTACTAGCTCTGCCAGTCTTCCCTGCGGCTGTCTCAATCCACACCTTTTGTTTCTTTGAGAGTGTGATTGCCCATGGCAGATCTTCTTTTTGGGGAGATAGTAGGCTTCCTACAATGGCATATTACTCCCACATTTTGGAAGGTGTGCATACATGCCCATCATACCCATACCTATACAACAGTGATGTGTAGTAAGGTCAGTGCTTAAGGAGGCAGTTGCTGTGATGCTTCAAGGTAGTAACATCACTAGGGTGGACAAGGCAGTGGACAAAGCAGTGCCTCAGGCAGTGGGCATGGTGATGCCCCATTGCCACACCTCACTGTTTGATTTTTTTCTATTTTTATGATGTTTTAAATTCTATCACATTTGATAGAGGTATTGAAATGTGTTTTCTTTCATGCATTCTGCATCAAATTATATGCAACATGATGATGTTATTCAAAAGCATCAGATTTAAAAATTTTAGGCCAGTAGTGGTATCACCCCCATGATGAGCACATCATACTAGGGCAGCACCCAGAGGCCTCAAGGCATTTTGGGGCACAACTTATCTGTAATCTGAGGAGACGTTTCCACTTGTAGTGCTGAACCAAAACTTATCACTGAAGAATGTTGGGGCTGAAAACTTGGAACTGGTAGCAAACTTTGGTAAAATTTAAACTGGGTGAAACTGGGTGAATGGGAAGATGACTAAAAACTTCTGGTGAAGTACTTACAGCAACTGATGACTGGTTAGAGCAGTGGTACTCAGCCATTTCAGCATGGTACCTCCTTTCAAAATAAAAAATCCATTCAAGAGCCAGTCAAACTTAGTGGGATGTGATGACAGAACTCCTCCATGCCTACGTGGAAGTAATTCCTATTGTGTTCAGTTAGACTGACTCCCAGGGAAGCCCAGTGCCAGTTTCCAAGATGACAGATCCTATCCTCTCACGACCCCTCTGAACCAAGGTCATAACCAAAAAGGGGGTGTCAATGCCTACTTTTGAAGACCATTGGGTTAAAAGCAAGCAAATTTCCTTTTTCTTGCTGGTTCCCTCTTGCTGCTCCAATTTCTCCTACCTGCATGCACCATACTTTAATCACAATTTCTTACTATAATTAATATAAGTGAATAATTGCATGTTTCCCAAGTTTACTCCAGTTTCTATTTGCTTTCCTTTACACATCTCTCTTTTGGCAATAGCTAGATTGCAAGCCTTTGGGGCAGAGACCTGCTTCTTCACTGAATATAAAGTGCTATGCGAATGGATTTGATGATGTTGATGATGTTGATGATGATGATGATAGTGTAGTGGTTTGAGGAAACAAGCATAACCCCTCTTTAGCCTGGCATAAGTCTCAGCAGAAGTTGGATGCTGATGGAGTTCGGCCAGTTCACTGGCCTCCCAACACCACGCCAGATATGGGGAGAAGGTGAATTATGCGAGCCGAAATTAATTAGGATTGCACACTGAGTATGGGATTTAGTTTTCAAAGTTCCAGGTTCAAACCCCAATTCAGCTATGATGTTTCTTGGGTGAACCTGGACTATCTCTCAGCCTACCTATCACACACAGCGTTGTTGTGAGAGAAAGAACCACCATAAGCTCTTTGGTGGAATTGCATTCTAAACATAATAATTGACAATATATAGGAGTGGCATTGTGGAACAAAATAGCAGCTGGGGAATGTCAAAGGATGTTTCACCTGCCTGATAACATGGCGGGGAAAATGGGGAAGGCGTTTGTAATCAGCCTCCGTTTTGGGCTCTTCCCTCCAGGGTGAGGAGTGGAAAGGATTGTGTCTGCGTATCTCTTGGAAACTTAATAAAAATTGTCTTCAATCTGCATGGTCAAGATGGGCATTTCTCCAACCCATTTTGAGACCTCAACACCATGGGGTTATCTTACTCTCTTGCTCAGGATTTTCCCAAAAGGGAAAGAAATGGAATTCCATGCACTTGATAATCTATTAAAGCAGGTGGCGGAAGCTTTGTTGTAGCTGTCTTCTCCTCTTCTCTGCCCCCTTGCCTCTGTGATATGTACTGGCAGTGATGAAGTGATTGATTATCCTGCCTGCAGAATCTTATAGGGTTTGATATTTAATCCTGACACACAACTGGCAACTCATGAAGGAGTCTGGACTACAGGCAATAAGGAGGCAGAAATTCAGGTTGACATGTTTTCCCCCTTCCCCACCCTGCACTCCTTGAATATCCACAGCCAGAGATAGGTAAGCATGAATTAGCAAGGAGATTGCACAGCTTTGAAGGTGGGAAACAACCAATGCTATTGGTGTGCATTCAACCACAACTGTGAGGATGGATTTGGGTTTTGGTTTTTAAAATTTATTTATTTATTTACTTACTTACTAACTTATTTATTTATTTATAAAATACTATCAAAAACTATTAAAACTATTAAAATATTGTTTAAAATAGTAAAATGCAATTAAAATGATAAAATAAAAAATATAAAATGTCATGCATTCAGCAATAAAATACCAAGTAAAAGATGGCTTAGATGTAGGGTTGCCAGAATTATCTTCCAGAAAATTGGGACAGAACCTCTGTCCCATTTACAAGTATGTAAACACAATCCCCCCAACTTGGAACTGTCCTGGGTTTTTTATTTTGCATAGCTTGGAAATCAAACCTTCCTGCATGGAAGTCAAAACAGAACACGGACTAGCATTCTTCTCCAAGCACCCCCCACTTTCCAGCATCCCATCTTCCACCCATCAGTGTTTACCCAACCCAGTAGCTCCACACCTCTACTTTCATCTTGGGATTTTCAGTGGTGGCTGAGCTCAGTTCCATTTGAACTTAGCTTGTGACCCACATAAGGAGTCCTAATTCATAGTTTCAGAAATATTATTCTTGCATATCAATGACGCTCCCCGATTTGTGGCATCTACCCCTAGTAAAAAAAGAGTGGATCCCACTATTGAAAATCCGCTTCTTTGCTTCAGAGGATAAGAACCCATGAAAACTACTTCTCAAACTTTTTAGCAGTGGGACCTACTTTTTAGAATGACAATCTGATGTGACCCATCAGAACAGATGTCATTAACAAAGGGTTGCCAAAATTATTTTCCACAAAACCAGGACTGTCAAACCTGCCAGTATGTTAATGTAGTTCTGGAAAACTGGGACAATCCCAGTTTTCCAGGACATATAGCAACCCTACATTAACCTGAAAATGATATCATGGTGGAAGTGACATCAACATTTACTATTGTTGTTAAAAGCATATACATATCAGCCTTTAAAAATGTCCCCTAATGCAGTCAAGGGCATATCATCAGGCCTATGAAAAATAAAATATTGAAATAAATGGAGACCCTACTAAAATAGGCTCACAATCCACCTCGTTTGGGAAACACCATAACTTAACAAATCACTAACAATACAATGCAAAAACAAGGAAGAGGATAGTCCAGTATTTGAGAATGTTTCACTCATCAGCCTCAAACCACAAAATGTGATGTTACAAGGAGAAAGCCATGATACCTGGTGTGACCATATGCAATAACCAACAAAAGAGGACAAGAGCCCCCAAATGTAGGACACTCAAAAAATTTAGTATATGACAAAATAAAAGATTAAAAACACTAATATATGTTGCTTTCATGTGCTTAATTTAAACACTAAATTACTTGTTAAATTTAAATCTAATACATATACAGTGGCGCCTCACGTAAAGTATGTTTCACATAACAAACAAAAATTTCTCTAGGATTCTGCTTCACATAAAGAAAGTGCTTCACATAAAGAAAACATTCGTTGGCAGTTGGGGCAGAGGCGCTGGCCAGCAGCCTGTTTCAAAAGTGTCAGGGCTGCCTAGCGCACCTGCCCATAGTGAAAGCAACACTTCCATGCTGTTTCTCCTGTGGCCGGGTGTCCGCTGGGCAGAGGGAGAGAAGAGCAGTGGAGAGGAGGGAAGCAGCTCAGGGCTTGCCAGAAGGGAACAGGGGAGAGAGAGGCCTGGGATGGAGAGAAGGAGAAAGTGGGGAGACACTTTGAAGGTGTCTTGGATTGTAGCCTCCTAACCATGTCTACCCAGAAGTAAGCCCCATTGTGTTAAATCGGTCTTACTCCCAGGAAAGTATCTTTAGGACTGCAGCCTAAGTAGACTTCATAAGATCATGCACATTGAATGCATGTTTCGAATTCAATCCCAGTGTTCTGTCATCATGTTTACATCTAGTTAATATTTTTATATGAATATTTTTGGGGTTGTGGAACCAATCGTCTGAGTTTCCATTATTTCCTATGGGAAAATCCGCTTCATGTAAAGAATGTTTCACGTAAAGAAGATGCCTCCGGAATGAATTAAATTTGTTATGTGAGGCGTGACTGTACAGTGGCGCCTTCACGTAACAAGCGCCTCAGGTAAAGTATGTTCCACGTAACAAACAAAAATTTCTCTAGGATTCTGCTTCACATAACAGACACACTCGTTGGCAGTTGGGACAGATGTGCTGGCTGGCAGCCCTTTTAAAAAGCATCAGGGCTGCCTAGTGCGCCTGTGCATAGTGAAAGCAACACTTCTGTGCTATTCCTCCTGTGGCCGGGCATCCGCTGGGCAGAGGGAGAGAAGAGCAGTGGAGAAGAGGGAAGCAGCTCAGGACTAGCCAGAAGGGAGCAGGGGAGAGAGAGGCTCAGGATAAAGAGAAGGAGAAAGTGGGGAGACACTTGGAAAGTGTCTTTGATTGCAGAAGAAAGTGTCTTGTATTGCTGACTCTTAACCATGTCTACCCAGAAGTAAGCCATATTGTGTTAAATGGGTCTTACTCCAAGGAAAGTGCCTTTAGGACTGCAGCCTAAGTAGACTTCATAGGATCATGCACATTAAATGCATGTTTTGAATTCAATTCCAGTGTTTTGTCATCATTTTTACATCTGGTTAATATTTTTATATGAATATTTTTTGGGTTCTGGAACCAATTGTCTAAGTTTCCATTATTTCCTATGGAAAATCCACTTCATGTAAAGAACGTTTCATGTAACAAACATGCCTCCGGAACGAATTAAATTTGTTATGAGAGGCACCACTGTAATTTATTAATTACAAGAAGTCTACATGCTGCCTGCTTACAAGTAAAAAGAAGGACATTGAAATTTGTTTTGGGGGAAAACTAGGCTAAAATCCAGGACAAGTCCTGGAAAAAGGGTATATATGATCCCCCTGATTGCAACGTAAGGTTCAAACAGAGCAAAGTAGGTAGCCTGAGGATGTATATGCATGTCTCCGGCTGCAGCATCCACTCTCTGCCTCCACTGACAGAGATAACTGCTATCCCTGCACTGCCCAGCCCAGTTCCCTCTGGTTCTTTTGCTGAGATGAAATTGACTAATAGTGATATAAAGAGTTCTTGCCTGTCTGGTTGCTGATCTTTTGGGCAATTATTTGGGAGTAATGAACACGAATGTATGACATTTAAAAACAGAAACTCTGCTGTCAGCAGGAAACCGGTGCAATTCTCGGGCCCCTTGGAGAATAAGCTTAGCTTGAAATAATGTTCATTTTAGCACCGTTGTAAATTATGAGTGTGTTAGGGTCCTGGGGGGAATTATTACCATTTGGAGGGAGGTTATAGGCCTTGAGCTGTTGCCGCTGCATCTGGTGTACTCGACAAAGTGGCCGCACAGCAAAGTTTGGAAGCAAACGAAAGGAGAACTATGTCTTTTTTTTTACGAGGTCTCTCTGGTGGCTTATACTGCTGACATTCCACAGACACACACATAACTTTCAGCAGAAAGGATGTGAGATTTTAAGATCTGGTTTCCCCCAAGAACTTCCTCTGGCTGATTGAATCTGGTTAATGACAGGTGACAAGGCCTTGTAGGTAGGGACAAGCAGAGTCCCCCAGTTTTGCTTCCACAAATTTGTTCTGCCCCGTTTCAACTCTGGTTTAAATAGGGGAATCAGATTCATTACGGGGTTGGAGAATCATGTGGAGCTGGAGATTTCCATTCCATTTGTTCACTTGTGTATTTTTACTCCTCCAGGCTGCTGATGTGAACATGTGATGCACAGTTTGCGCATGTTGTTGGCCACCTTCACCATCACCCTATAAAGAGCATAGAGATTGGCTGTAGAAATTTATAATTGATTAGCCATTTATTTCATTTTCTCTGTAAACCAGTTTGTGAACTTTTTGTTGAAAAAATCTATGTTTCCATCCATCCAGCCACCCATCCATCTACAGTATTTGTATAAATACTGTTGATTGATTGATTGATTGATTCAGCAGTTCTCAAACTCAAGTGTAGAGTTTGAGCCACCTATCTGTATGGGGGTAGGGGAATGGTGGTGACTCAATACTAGGATGCTCCACTAACAAGTTTATAATTCATAGAGGGACCTTTAAAAAAATTTAACCTCTGTCCATGCCTGCAGAAAAGAGGTGTTGGGAATCCTGTGTAGTTATCTGCATGGATCCCCCAAACCTAGTGCCAGCGTGCGGAGGCTGCATCCATCCTCTGCCATGATGGGGACAGGTAAGCATGCGCCGGCTTAGCTCAGCTGGCACAAGGGTGTGGAGAGGGTGGTGAAGACAGGAGGGAAGCATTCTTGTGTGTGGGGAGAGTGGCTCTAGGCTATTCCATTCTGCTTATAAGTAGACCAGTTGGGGTCATTGCAGGGTAAGGGTTAAAGTGAGCCAAAATCAGCCCCAAATTTGAGCACGGCAGCACAGGTTTAGAACTGGGCTGCCTGATAGTCAGACTGGGAGGAAGCCAAAGGGGGAAGACACAAATCCAGCCTGGTCTTGTCATTGAGGCTGTTCTGCCAAGGTTCTCACTCCCCCCTTACTCACTCACTCCCCACTCCGCATCTGTTGCCAAATTGAGTTGTAGATGTGAATTATTTAGAGGAATCAGTGGAATATTGTTGTATCACTAGCCGACACTATCAGCTTGTGGCCTTTGGGCCTGCCTCGGTTACGCATTCCATCACGCCACATGCTCATGAATAATGTACGAGCGGAATTACTCGGCATGTAGAGAATTCATACCCTGAGAAAACAAGGTTGCTCCAAAATTAATTTTCCGTACTAAAAGAGTGACAGAAAATCAATTAATCGCGTATTATTCTATACGGAGACAGAGTAAGGGAAACAGTGGGATTGGCTGTAGCTATACATCAGCAAATGCTGTATTGGCAGACTGCTTTGTGGGCCTGTGACTTAAAGCCAGAAACCAAGGAGGTAAATATATTCCAGCCAAACCCTTGTGTATGGAGTTCACTGCTCAACCAGCTCTCTCTTTCTCTCTCTCTCTCTCTCTCTCTCTCTCTCTCTCTCTCCTGTTTACGTACACCATCAACTTCCTGAGGCCAGAAGTGATTCTCACTTCCAATATCTTCTTATTTTTGCTGCTATTAGGCTTATATTCCTTCCCGGCAATGAAATTGCTTTCAATGATATACATTTAGACCAACACTCTGAACATTTAGCTGAAGGCCAGACCTCTCAAGACTCTGGAGGTGCCTCCAAAACAAAGAAATTCAGAGTTGCATAACCTTCCAGACATTGATGGGGGGGATGATGACAAATGAGGGGGTAACTCAATGGTAGAGGAAAGCTTTGCATGCAGAAGGTCTCAAGCACCCCTAAGCAGCATCCAAAGGATCACATTCTTGAGACCAGCTACCCCTCAAAGTTTATTTATTCCATTTTTAAAATAGCTCATTATCCCCAAGGAGATCAGGATAATGTGCATAGTTCCTCCCCTCCTTATGGAAATGTGAAGCAGAGGAAAATGGTATCCTATGGCTCATATTTTTTCCAGTTCAGGGAGTCAGAGGATCACCAGTTGACCAGGAGAAAGGGAGTAGCAGTCACCATGCAACTTCTAGCTGCAGGAGGTCTTGAGCCCTGGGTATGAGCAATAAAAGGAAACAACATTTTATTGTTAATCAATATTAATAGTTTTATTAATACAACTAGCAAAAAAGTACCCATGTTGCAGGAGTAAAATTTCTCCCGTAAGCCATCCCCCCACTGTGAATTGTCCCCCCGTGTGCATTGTCCCCCCATGTGCACCGTCCCCCATGCACAACATGCCAATGCTCACCATCCTCCCATATGCACCATTCCCCCTGCGCACCATTCCCATGCGCATCATACCCCCATGCGCAGCACCCTCATATGCAAAAACCCCATGCGCAACACCCCACATGGGCACCGTCTCCCCATGTGCACCATCCCCCCATGCTCAATACAACAATGCTCATCATCCCCCCATGCGCACCATCTCCCCTGTGTACCGTTCCCAAGCACAACACTCTCCATGCGCAATACTCCTATGTGCATCACCCCATGTGCATTGTCACCCCCATGCGCACCATCCCCGATATGCAATATGCTCCATGTGACTGATGAGATCTGAAGATTGCTCCCATGCCAGGTGCTCAAAAATAATTGCATTTGTAGAAATAAAGCAACTGATATTTAGTCGTTGGCTGAATTTAGTGGGACAGCCATTAAAATTGAGTGTCTGGAGAGTAAAAACAGACAAAAGGAAGTATTTCTTTACCCAGTGTTCAATTGGTCCGTGGGACTCCTAGCTACAGGATGTGATAAGGGTGCCTGGCCTGGATATCTTTAAAAGATAGAGTTATCTATCTTTTAATATTTAAATATTTAAATTTAAATATTTAATATTTAAAATTAAATATTTAAATATTTAAAAGATTTATCTAGAGTTAAAAACTACAAAGGATTACAAACCAGGTTTGTAAGAATCTCCTGGTTTTAGATGGAAGCTGTCTTGGAATGCAGGTATCTTATCGTTTTTTGTGCTTGGGACTAACAACCGGTTCGTAGCCACTGCACATGCGCCAAACTTGGTGCATGCGCAGTGCATCTTCTGACGCCAACTGGTGCCAGAAGACGCACTGCGCATGCGCCAACCTTGCCGGTTGGCTTCAGAAGAAACTTCCTCCTCTCCAAGGAGGAGCCACTGGCCCCGCAGAGGGATGCACTGCGTATGTCCAAGACTTTGGACATGTGCAGTGCATCTGCGCAGCCATTGGGCCTTGCTCCGGAGCTGGAGCAGCTGGCCCTGCCTCTAGAGCAAGGCCCAATGGGTGCGCAGAGACACACTGCGCATGTCCAAAGTCTTGGACATGTGCAGTGCGTCTTTGCGCACAGCGCCATTCCTGCTAGCTCCGAGATGGAGCAGCAGCTTCTGGCTGCTGCTCCGCCTCAGAGCTAGCTGGAACGGGTGGGCGCTGGGAATTGGGCCGACGCTAGCAACCGGTTTGCTAGCGTCGGGCCCAATTTAACAACTGGTTCTATAGAACTGGTGCGAACCAGCCTGGGCACACCTCTGGCTTGGAGGTATTGGGTAGGCAACCAGAGTGACCATATGACCAGATTTTTTGGATTTGTCCTCTATTTTAGTCTTCTGTCCAGGTGTCCTCCATAACGGCTTCATTGTCCTCCATTTTGGCTTCATTTTGGAACTTTGCAATGGTGTGCAGCTCCCCATCATGTCATATGTTGTTGGATTCATACTGAAGAGCAGAATCCAATGCAACAATAGGTTTTGAAATATCTCCTTCCTATCAAAAGTTATGGCCAAAAAACTAAAAATAAAAAATATGCATTGAGCTCTGTGGGAAAGTGAAAGTGCCCAGCTTTACTTGTGAGTAGGCAAATGTGCCATTGTCCGCCAGAAAGGCAAGGCTGAGAGGAATCCAAGACCTTGTCCTCCTTTTGAGCTTTGGGCATATGATCACCCTGGGTAGGCCACTGTTGATGAAATATGTGTTGGGGTGGTCTTAAGTCTTTTGGGATAAGGAAGGAAGGAAGGAAGGAAGGAAGGAAGGAAGGAAGGAAGGAAGGAAGGAAGCTTTCACTGATGCCGTGTTATGATTCCAACTGTGACTGTTAGTTCAAATTCCTGGATACAAATGGCTGATGCCTGAAGCCCAAACAGACCACAGGACACCGTGTATCTGGCATAGGTATGCACTGCTGTTACAGCAAAGATTTTTGGCTGGAAGGGCTCCCAAAATGTTTTGCTCCTAAGCGAGAGCAGATCTTCCCGCTTGCAGATTATAAGTAGAGATACAGTGAAAGAGCAATCTTCTTGCCAAGGCAACTTCTATCCTTTTCTGCAGCTCACTGAGTGAATCATTTGCCATCTGCGGGGAGATGGAATCATCCACATCTTTGGGGCCAAAGCAGAAAGCTGGAGCTGAATGAGGCCTCGTCCAGGCTGGGATGGAAGCGTTTAAGGAACGTCTGCTGAATTCCCCTCAGCTCAGCAGACATGAAAGAGGAGCGTCTGTGAGTGATTTATGGCACGCCATGCAACTTGACAGTCATCCCATTTGAAACCGGTGTCCTTTGGCTTCGGCCCTGACAAGGGGATTGCTCAGATTAATGGTTTCTGGGAGGAACAGATTTATCGTCATCCAATGCCAAGTCTTGCTGTACATGTCTTCTCTCCTCTCCTTCCTCCCTTTCCTAGTATTGCCAAACCACCAGATGTGGATGAAGCAAGAGGGACTTTAATACAGTGGTTCTCAAAGTAAAGGGTTGGGACCCTGTTGGGGGATATCAAACGTTTGGTATTGCCATCTTGGAATCTGGCACTGGGAAGCATTCAAGCTTCAATCCATACTTTCCTGAGAGTTAGGCTGCAATCCAATCCACACTTTCCTGGGAGTAAGCCCCACTAGATTCTGTGGGACTTCTGGGTAAACATGCTTAGGATTGCACTATAAGGGTGAAATCCGGAGTAACTATGGGGGAGTCCTTGCTCCGGAGTAAGAACAAGTTACTCAGGATTGCAATCTGAATTTCCCATAGGTTTTCACTAGGTGATGCAGTAACTACGGGTTGCTCATAACGTCTCTTACATGCTCCCAAGTTTCTCTGGCTAGTGCCCTAAGTCTCATTCAACACAATGGGGCTTATTTTCGAGTGGACATGGAGGTGCTTTGACACCATACTTCTGACATCACTTTCAGCCATGACATCACTTCCAGGTTGAAGACATCACTTCTGGGGATCGCAGACAGATTGTTATTCTCAGAACAGACCCCCTTCAGAGTAGACATGGAGGAGCTTTGACATCACAGTGATATCACTTCCTGTTTGATATCACTTTCAGCCATGACATCACTACCAAGTCTTTGTCTTTCTCAAAAGGGGGTCCCATGCTGAAGTGCTCAAGAATCACTGCAGCCGAGATGCTGAACACTGAAATATGCAGGCATTTGGTGCATGGTTTTCAGCATGTGATTAGAATAGGGCTAGACTTTGTTGGGCCTCACTTAGTCCGATTGTCTGGTTGGCATCAAAATCACCCAATTATGTATTTTCCCCCCGCATTTTGGCTTTCTTCCCTTGCCTCATTATAACTTAAGGCAAAGGACACATTGAACATATTACATCTGGCTTTCATCTGCACCAGTTTCACCAGGCATCAGCTCTGGAATTGATCCCTAACAACTAAGGGTCAACTCTAGAAAGCTAATGGACAGTGCCTCTGAGCACATGCAAACTGTTGGCCTTCATCTGTGCTTCTTCTTCACACATGCAGGTTGTGACTTATACAGCTGGGACTGGAGGGAAGGCATCTTGCTTTGTGGATGAAGAGCACACACGTTACGCGGAGTCAGGCCCATTGTGCTTAATGAGGCTTCCTTCTGTATAGGTGTGCATAAGATTGTGCTCTCAGTAACAGTCAAACCAGACATGACCCAGGAGGTGCCGTTTCATAAAAATAGCAGCAAAGGCCACACTGTTTTTGAAAGCACAAAAATTATTTTTTTTTATTTTGCAAATCTTCTTTTCAATAATTATTAAGCACCTAAACATAACCAGCAATTCATTTAGCATTGCAATCTTAAGAAAGAACCATGTAGTGGCATTCCTAGCCACTGGGGCACCTGAGGCCACACATCCAGGGATGTGTTCCCCAGGGTGACCAGATGCCAAATCCAAAACTCCTGAACCGCAAGGCAAAACTTCCTACTCCCAGGTCAAAATTCCTACCCCCCAAGCCAAAATTCCTACCCGCTTAAAAAAAATTGCCCCAAAACATATTCTTTTTGTTTTTATATTTTTTGTGTTTCAGTTTTTTGGCCATAACTTTTGATAGGAGGGAGATAATTCAAAACTGATTTTTTGCATTGGATTATGCTCTTCAATACAAATCCAACAACATATGATATGATATACTGCGCACCATCAAAAAGTTCCAAAATGAAGCCAAAATGTAGGACAAGGAAGCCAAAATGTAGGACACCCAGACAGGGGGCTAAAAATCCTGACAAATCCTTGTTTTTCTGGTCATATGGTCACCTTGGACTGTTCCCCCAACTTGGTTGTGCCACCCGCTACACCCACTGCCTCCCCCACAGGCTTTTGGAAGCTTATTGACTGCTGTGGGTGTACTGTGGGGAGAGTGGTTGGTGTTATGGCACCACCTCTCCAAACCTGGAACCAAGGACATTTGCCCCCCCTTTCCCCCTCTCAGATATGCCATGGAACCCATGTCTTCAACTGCAGTAACTGCAGAAAATTGACATTTATGCAAAATCATTAGCTTGAGGTAGACAAAACTGCTCCTGAGCCATTGTGAAAGCAATGTGCCTTGTTTGAAAGATGCATGGAATTTTTGTTACATGCTTTCTATACATCGATAAATATAAAGCCAGGATCTTGAGTTATACTCTCTGTTTCTACACTGTATCGTGTTTTGGATGCATATAAATAAATAGGGATGTGTTTGGAATTGAAGTTCCTTAAATTGCAAGGAGCGCTTGTGGATTTGGCAAGGGAAACACTGCTGGAATAAAAAAAATGTAAACAGTTTAGGAAAATGAAAATGGTCCTGTCAAATGCAAGGAAAAGGTGGCTGTAAACACCCTCCAAAGAACTAATCACTTTTGTAGCTTGCACAGTTTGGGCTGGCTCATAATGTAGGTTTTTTCCCCCATGCAAGAAGCAACCAAAGCTAGTCATCAGGACTCCTTTGTGGGGGCAAACACAAAACATTCACTTGCTTCCAGAAGATGTCCCCTTCCTGGTTTGCAATAAAAAGTACAGAATAAAACAAAATCAAAACAGGACTGCTATATTGACTGGTAACCTAAGCCTAACTGCTATCAATTCAAAGAATTCAGCACTGATGATGGAGGATGCACTGAATGCATTTGAGGTGGGGATCAGACAGCCTGAGTGAAATAAGTCAAAATATTTTTTACTTACCTAACCATACATCTGGGTGTCAGTGGGACTCCTCAAACCATGTCATCTCTTTTGAAGGTGTAAATCCAAAGAGAGTTGGGGGCAAAAGTGATTGGATCTGGCATGTGCTACACTTTTGCAGGCAGGGACATAGCACGTCCTACCTATCTACCACCAGTTGACCTCATGGGTGAACCGCCCCTGTTTTTGATGTACCTTTGAAGGATGTGTTTCATTTCCATTTGGAATAGGAACTAGAGGAGAAGCCTAGTTGCTGGAAGTTTACACAATGCTTGGGTTTGTGATTTTTATCCCACAATAACTCACTCTGTGTCATGGAGTAGTTAAAACATTCTCTGGTTGACTCTCTTCCATCTGAATAGGAAGCAAGCATGGAGAACAAATGTTGCCACTAGATTATAGACAGTGAGTCTTATTTACCCTAAGATCTATAGCTTCATTCAGACCAGCTCCTGCCACCCTGGGTGTCTGTCTCCCTTGCTCTCTCTATAGTCTTTTGATTTGTGCACTACTTCCTCCGAATCTTCCTTGCAGCTTGTTGACTTATCACTCATCCCACCGTGTCTCCCATCCTCTCTTCTCCTGACAGCTCCTCCTAATGTACTTATTCATTCAATTTAAATAATTTGAGTGGCTGGCCTATGACAGGCGATAAGTGGCTCACACAAGAACAAACAGAAAAAGGCAGCTTTGCAAATAGTCAAATGTCAGGCTGGAATGGAAAATGGCCCTTTCCGACATCAGCCAACCTTCAATGTCTAATATTTATGGCCAATTGATGTCATTAGAAAGTAAATAAGCCCTCTTATGCTGCATTACAAAAGATTAACGGCAAGCAATGGAGTTTAAATAGCACAGATAACTGCAGATAGAAATAAACCTGTTTCGGGCTGGAAATATTTGCTGGACCTCCTTGCAGCTTTTAAGATAATGGATCTCTGTATATCTATATTGAATCTAGCCATAAAAGCTTTAAGGCATCTTCTGGCAAGAACGAAGCTCAGATGTGACCCTTTGTTATCTCCAAAAGGTTTTCTAGCACTCCTGCAGTTCTCCAAACATCAACAGAGGTGTGGTGAGGGGGTTATCTACATATCTTGTATTAATTTTCTCAGTTCCACAACAGTGTTCTGGAAAGGGGGTGCGTTCCCCATGTGCTTAGATGGGTTCTGTGGCCAACGCCTTGTAAGATCTCACAGCAGTGGAAGACGCTTGTTAAGGTGGTTGTGCCTTTTGGCCTCCAAAAAGGACATTTTTACTCAGAGCCATAACAGATTGCCCCACAGCCTGGAGCACATCAGTGCTCAGAACAGTCTCCAAAGTAGTGCCCCAATGCCCAGAGCAGCCCCAGAGCACAACATCACATGATGTTATGATGCCACTTCTATGTTCTCCCCAGAGGACAGGTTCTCCCCACTTGAAACACCATATTCCTTCTCCTCATTGTCACTTCAGGTGGTTCACTTGAGAAGATGTCAACTCAGGTGTCATCTCAAGGGGACCAGAGCTTTGCACTACAATTGCCCTGGGAACCATGCCTTGAAGGGCTGCTGTGACTTAGTGGTTAAAGGCACTGTGCCCCCTAATCTGAAGATCGGCAGGTCAGCTGTTCAAGACCTGAGTCCTGCATGACAGTGCGAGCTCCCATTCTTGCAGGTGGAGAAATAGCACGTCCTGCCTATCTACCACCACTTGACCTCATGGGTGAATCACCCGTTTTCAGATGTACCTCTGAAGGATGTGTTGCATTTCCATTTGAAATACGAACTGGAGGAGCAGCTCCTGCCAACTTAGCAGTTCAAAAGCATGTTAATGCAAGTAGATAAATAGGTACCACCTTGATGAGAAGGTAACAGCATTCCTGAGGTCATGTTGGCCATGTGACAATGGAAGCATCTTTGGACAATGCTGGCTCTATGGCTTAAGAACCAGAGATGAGCACTAATCCCTAAAGTCAGTCACGACTAGCAGGGCAACCAGCATGGGGCACCGTAACCTTTATTGTGCCTTGTGGGTGTGCCAACCTGCACCACCAATGATGAAACTGTGGCAAAAAAATGGTATAAGGTCTCCATGAGGTATTTTGAGGCTTGGGGGGCTGCACTCATCTATCTAATCTATCTATCTATCTATCTAATCTATCTAATCTATCTATCTACAGCATTTATATACCGCTTTTCAACTGAAAAGTTCACAAAGCGGTTTACAAGAAAATGAAAAAGTAATAGCTAATTAATAGCTTATCTATCTATCTATCTATCTATCTATCTATCTATCTATCTATCTATCTATCTATCTATCTATCTATCTATCTACAGTATTTATATACTGCTTTTCAACTGAAAAGTTCACAAAGCGGTTTACAAGAAAATGAAAAAAGTAATAGCTAATTAATAGCTAATGGGTGCCTGTCCCAAAAGTGCTCACAGTCTAAAATGCAAAAAGAACACCAGGAGAAGACACTAGAACAGACATTGCTGGGGTGTGTAGGGCTGGTTATTCTTCCCCTGCTAAATAAAAGAGGAACAACCACCTGAAAGAGTGTCTCTTGCCCAGTTAGCAGGGGTTCCCAGGGGTGCCCAGTTAGCACTCTACCACCATGGGGATTGGAAAGCATCTTAGGGGTCTTAGAAAGGCATTTTCTAAAAGTCATCTGGCATCGAGGGGTATTTAAAAATTATTATTATTAAAAACTGTTGGGGTCCCAGGTACCAGATGACTTACTTGCACCAGGGGTATAGGCTGGAAGCAGCTCACAGAATTTCACTGTCTAGCCCTTGGGATCTCCCAGCACCACCATTAGCTGTTCCCTGCTGCTGAGAGCTCAGTGATGCATAATAAAAAGGCTCTTCTGTATCTTGAAAATATGATCGCTTCTGTCATTTACAGTGTATGAGTTCCTAAGTGAGAAAAAAGGTTTCACAACCAGCTTAATGGCATCACTTCCTGCTTTATGGCATCACTTCCAGTCGGCATAACATTACTTGACATCACTTCCAACCCACCTCTTCCACTGCTCCCCACCTCCTTCAAGTTCTCTGGATTTGAACAGGCAATTATGCAAATTATGCAATGGATTGACAGAGTGGACAGAAAGATGCTCTTTCTCCTTTCACATTACACCAGAACTAGGGGACATCCACCAAAATTGAATGTTAGGACGGACAAGAAAAAATATTTCTTTATCCAGCATATACCAGTAGTTGGTCTGTGTAACTCCCTGCCACAGGATGTAGTGATGGCTTCTAGCCTCAATAACTTTAAGAAGGGATTGGACAAATTCCAAAGAGAAAGAACTATTACAGATTACAAGCCATGAGGGATGTGTGTAGACATGGACAAACTCAAAATGCCAGATGTGGGGGGGGGCACCTGGATGCAAGGGTCTTAAGTGCTTCCTAAGGCCTCTAGTAGGCCTAGATGGGCCACTGGATGGGCCACTGGACTAGATGGGCCACTGATCCAGTGGAGCTGGACTAGATGGGTCACTGATCCAGTGGAGGCTTTTCATATGTTTTTAATGCAGCCAGAAAGGAAGTGAGGAGGAAAAAGAAAATGTTCTCCTCCGTACTTCCTCTTGATTTGCTGTCTGCCTTTTCTAATGTCCAGGAATCATTTGGAGAGACAAAGCACCCTGTAAAGCACAGTCCCAATTTGTTTCACAGCGTTAGGGAAGGGGGGCCCTGCTGTTGTGCATACAGAGTGACCCCCATATCTGCAGGTCCACCATCCATGGATCCGATTCACAGTGGATGTTGTGGATATGGGGATAAAGCAATTTCTTATCATCATAGCAGAAGTGGCCAGGTTATGCATGTCACTGGATTCCCCTATCCATGGGGTTTTTGGCCCAAGTGTCTGAAAGGCCACCTTTAAAAAGGCCTCACTGTGTTTGCACAAAAACAATCAAGCCTCTTGGATTTAATGCGCCAAATGTAAGATGTGCAAAGCCAAAGGAGAGGAAAAGTACTCCTGCATCAATACTGTGCACATCCCATTTGAGATGGAAGGACATATGACTTGAGGAAGTGAGAGGTGGGAAGGCTTCAACCCCCTTCTTGGCCCTGTCTGTTTCCTTCCATCCTCCCTTTCTCTTTACCGAAAGGGGATCTGCCAAAGCAAGCCGGCACTCTTCTCCCCACTGCAGGAGTCTTTATTGAATCCTCCGCCGAGGCTCTCAGAATGATTAATTGGTTCGCAGTTGTGTGTTTAGGCTCCATAAAGGCAGGTGCATGTGTTCCTGCGCTGCCACTGTCAGGGCGGTTAATGCAAGTGTCTGTTTTACAGCCCAATTGACAGGCACATTGTTCTGGGCAGGGTTACAGTGCTGACATGTGGAATCAATCTTTTTAACCTGTCAATTAATCAGTGGGCAGCTCTCATCCCGGCTGAAAGGCCTGAAGGACAGTGCCCTTTCGACGGATTATTCTGGATGCTCAGCACAGTGAAATTGAACACTTTGGCATCAAAGAGCTCAAGCCATGTTCAGAGTGGTGCGCCAGTTCCTGGGAATGACAGAAAACAAGCACAGAGGCTCTGCTGCTGGGAAGCTGGCATCACATGAAGGACAGCACAGATCTTTCCCTCTTTGCACTGGTTAATAAAAGGAGTCCCTTTATGGTTGAATATGCTGGTGGCTGCTGGGTGATCCTTCCCATGTGCTCATGCTACATTGATCTGCTCTCTTTTGCTATACTGCTGGAGTTAATCATCTTTATTATTAATGTGAACTTGACTCATTCATTAAAATGAACTCCAAGCCGTAGCATACCAGTGCCTGGAATGCTGTCCATAGTGGTGCCCCAGGGCCCAGAGCATAGCATCACATGATGTTGTGATGTTACAAAAGATTTAACGGTAAGCTATGTTGTGATGTTGCTTCCAAGTTCTCCCCAAAGGAAGGTGCACATGCTGAGGTTGCTGTTCCAACATGTTCCAAATTCCAAACAGGGGTGTTGTCAATGGGTAGTGGCGGTGTTGTGGACAGCATGTCTCCAGCATTTTTAATTTGTGAAAAGCAGTGATTCTTCAGCAGTAGCAATCAGGATCTGCCACTGAAATGTTTTTTTTTTCCTCCAAAGATCCATAATTGAGAAGCATCCAGCTAAGTGAGAGGCAAACGGGAGACACTTGCCTAAGGGTTATGTTGCGTCGACATTTTCTCTTACAACAGCTGTCTGAAAGACAGTATGTTGCCCATGTTACATTGAAGCCACTGTTCTATATACATTTACATTGGAGTAAGTTGCATGTTCACTGAGGCATCTTCAGATAATGGTGGCTCTATGGCTCTAGAAATGGGATGAGCAACACACCCTAAAGTCAGTCTCTACTATCAGGGCAACTTGTGCAGGACATCTTTACCTTTTTAATGTTGTACTGAGCATACAATGATAGGTGTGTTTGTCATTCGGACAAGTCCCTGCACTTCAAGGTTTATCACCATACCTCTGATTCCAAAGAGTAAAGGCCACAATGGCAGGGTGACCAGATGTTGAACTTAAAATTCCCTGCCAAGTCCTCCAAAATTCCTACCCCATAAGCCAAAATTCCTACCCACTTAAAAAATGTAGGACACCCCAAAAAATAAAGGACAAATATGTGACATGTTTAAATGGCTATTTTTAAACTTTATATGTCCTATCTCTCGTTAACAACCGGTTCTATAGAGTAGGTGCAAACCTGCTGGAGCCCACCACTGCCCCAAATCCTATAGTGGAGGCATGTACTTCAGTTTTGGCTGTTCGGTTTAGAAAGAAGGCACCAGATGGGAAGCATAATTGAGGTCAAGAAGGCTTAAGAAGTTCCTAAAAAATTTAGGTCAGCACAGTTCCCCCATCTCCTGTTCCTATGGTGGTGTGGGAGGCCAACACATGTCTGTGCACTGACCTATCCTCCCCCAGGAGTGGCATAGATGTGCCTTCTGGCACTTTTGTGACACACCCAGGACAGCACAGGACTTGACACTGGGTCTTCTCATGGCACACTGATCAGGCACTAAAATTATCAGGGCACACAATCAGTTTTTTTAACTACTGACAAGGCACTGTATCATGCAGGAAGGGGACTCAAACCCCCCAATAACTATCCCCAAAATCCCACAGCGCACCTATGGACCATCTACGGCACACCAGAGTGCTATGGTACAGTGGCTGAAAATAGGTCATAATGACTGTATACAATCTCTGGGTTTTAAAGGCAGCCTATCTCTGAATGTCAGGTGCAAGGGGGTGGCAAAAGATACCTGTGTGCTCCTAGAGAATGTGGTAGGTCACTGTGAGATACAGGAACCTGGTCTTGATTGGTACCTTTTTGGCCCAAGACGAATTGTTTGGAACAAAAACAAGAGCTGTACCCAGTTCTCATTTGGACATGATCAGCTAGGAGCTTTATGAAAATGGGTGAGCCCACCTATGGCTATCTCCAGTATTTTCTTATGTCCAATTTTACTACACCAGAGTTCAGTTCTCTATTTATTACTTCCATTTTGAAGCTGGACTCACAGCAGGGGGTTAAGAAGCGGCTTCAACTTCCACTTTCATGTCATGTCCAAAAGCGAACAGAGGCAGCAACCAACTTTTTGAAAGTCTCCATCTCTCAGCTCCATCACATTTCCCAGCTGGGAAGCAGGCAGGAGACCTGGGTGCCTACATATTGCTTGATGAATTTCAAGTGATTGATCTCTGCAAACCGCTTCAGTTTTTTCCCTGCCTCAGGCTGTGCAGACACAGATAGATTAAACAATTACGGATTAATTCCGCATCAGATGGCCTTGGACAATTAGTCAGGAGCTAAGGAGTGACCAGGTGCTTTTCGATAAAGCGAAGTCATTATAGCCAAGGAAATTTGGCAACCTGGGCTTGTGAATCAAGTGGCAACAGGAGGGGAATTTTGACAGGAGGGAAAATGAAGATTAGCATAAAAAGTCACCAATTGCATCCAGCAGGGAGCCTTCCACAGGCTGAATGCCTCAAGGAAAATGCAACTACCATGTGTGATGGAGGAAGAGAGGAACTTCAAAGAGGGTGGCTGGTTCCTGAGATGCCTCTTAAATGATCAGAACTGGCAAGATGAGAGTGGCTACAACATTTTTCACAGGGGGTAAAAGACAGAAATGGAAATCAGTACATTATAAAATTATTTTTTTAACACCTGCAGCATCAAGGTGAACATCAATTTATGTTTTGGAGAAAAACCGTTTTGCTTGCCTTCATTGCTCCATACAGCAGGGATGGAATTCTAACTCAAGAAGAAGTAGACTGGATCATCTATATGGTCAGTTCAGGCCGCTGCTCCCGGTGGTGAAACCTGGCCATCTCCACTGCTTTTGCCCTCCCATTGGAGAGGATTGAACCTAAGACTACCATAAAGAAAGTAGGAAATACTACAAGCCCCATCAACCCCTGACTTTCTTCCTCCTTGGGTAAAAGACAAGGGCTGATGTATTTTTTCTTCCACCTTGGGAAGAGAGGGAAACAAAAACACCTTCTGCAGAGTACTTTAAAATGGTTTAGTGGTTAAAGATGCTTGTCCTGTGGTTGCCCTTCTAGTCATGACTGACTAGAGTGTGGTGTTTATCTCCATTTTGAGGTCAAAGAGCCAGTGTTGTCCAAAAATGTATCGGTGGTCATGTGGCCAGTGAGGTTAAATTCCAAAGGTTCAAGGAATACTGACACCAACCCACCAAAGTAATATCTATTTATCTATTTGCTTTCAAACTTCTAGGTTGGCAGGAGTTGGGCAACTAATAGGAGCTCACTTTGTTATGTAGTATTTGGGTTTCAAACCACCGACCTGCCAAAATTCAGGTTGGCCAGCACTGCGTCTTTAACCACTGAGCAACCGCTGCCCTTCTACAATGTCCTACAAAAGACTTAAATTTGCATCCCACATAGAGAGACAGGTTCCCCCCTTTGACCATCCACAGCCTTAAAGGAGGTTTTATAGAATCATCCCTTTGCCTATTTCCAGTACATATAATACAAAACAATAGATTAGATTGCTGCAGAGTGAGTCTCATAAATCATTCTCAGGGCTTGGCTTCTGTGGCTCTGTCAACCTTCTGAGTGCTGTCGCTTATGCTTTATTGTGTCATAGAGACTTCCAATTCAGTACCAGCCTTGCCATCAATGGTGTAGCCCATCTGTTATCCTCTGCAGAAGCAGGTATGCAGATTGCAACAGACTCTTTGGTACTTAATCATGTCCAGGATCTCATCTCACCCAGATCTCCAGTTCCACATTTTTTCCCATCTTCCTCTCATCCACTTGGCTTTGCCAGGTGGAGATAACCCCAGTAATAGCTAGACTTTGTGACTCAATAAATAATCCCACAGTTGCTAGCATGGAAATTTATTCCAGAGGATGAGCAAGCAACAATGCTTCAAAAACAGATACAGCTATTAAGACATGTCCTATGCTTATGGTTGGCCATGAAGCTGAAATAAAATCTTCAAGGCCCATTTTTTTCTTAAGGGCAGGGCTGCTCAATCTCTGGGTCATGAGCCAGATTTGGGGTTCAGATGAATCCATTTGCCCAGGGAACAGACCTTACCATTCTGTCTGGGTACTGCATGCAGTCTTCCTCAATTGAGGGACAAGGTAGGGTTGCCATAATTCTCTTCCACAAAATTGGGACAGGATCCTCTGTCCCATTTGCTAGTAGAATCATAGAGTTGGAAGGGACCTAGTAGGTCATCTAGTCCAACCCCCTGCTTGCAGCAGGAAATCCCCCTAGAGCATCCTCTGCTTGAAGATCCCCAGTGAGGGAGAGTCCACCACCTCCCTTGGCAATCTGTTCTACTGCTGAACCGCTCTCACTAGTATATGAACACAATCCCCCAAAATCAAGATTGCCCCTGTTTTTCAAGACATACGGCAACACTAGGGGCAGGATCTCTCTAGGGAATCATGTTTGCTCAGATATCCTGTTGCATGCCCTTTTGGGATTCTGGGCAACAGCCACAACTATCCAGAGCATCCCTGTTCCCTGCTCATAGAGAATTACATGAGACACCAAGGTAGAATTGAAGGATACGGTCTGAATGGGGACCACTTTTCTATTGTGCAGCCATGGTGAGTTTGGGCACCGCTTCATACGAACATCATTTCACTCACTCACTCACTCACTCACTTGATTTGTATACCACTTTTCTTCCTTAACAAAAGAAAACCCAATGCAGATACCATTTAAAACAACAATAAAATATTTTAGATAAAAATGCATAAAACAATAAAATTAGATAAAAATGCAATTAAAATACAATTAAACTATACAAAAACAGTAAAAACAAAAAAAATAGGTTAAAAAACAGGCATGCAACAATATAATGACATTAAGCACCATATGTTTATCTACATAAAAGGGGAACCTTTTTAGATCTTGTGTTACTGAGGCAGAAATCCTATGCTCATGCACCTGGGAGTAAAACCTGTTGACTGTTATGGGACTTCTGAGGAGACATACATAGGACTGGACTTTGAGACTGAGAAGAAATGTAGAGCCCATTTGGAAAATTTTTCTCCAGAGCTCAGGTTTACAGCCAAAGTCTGTAAAACCTTAGAGATAAAAAATAATTTATTATAGATTTTATATCTCAGTGGTATAATAGAAAGCAATCAAAATGTGCACTTAAAAGTGCATGCATGAGAGTTAATGGACAAATGAATGTCAGCAAATTTTACTCTAGATTACCATAGCGGGGACCCCTTTAGGGATGGAACCCAATTGGCTGTAATTGATCCAGTTGGCTTAAAGGCAGTCCAGCCTAATGAGTTAACATAAGAACATAAAAGAGCCCTGCTGGATCTGGTCAAAGGCCCATCTAGTCCAGCTTCCTAGATCTCACAGTGGCCCATCAGATCCCTCTGGGAGCACACAAGGCAACAAGAGACTTAGATCCTGTAGCTACTCTCTTGCACCTGGCATCTGGGTTCCCTGCAGAAGTAAAATTCACAGCTCAGTCTTCCAACCAATGCAAGGCACCAGTCCCACATATGCAATTGATCCCTGCCTTTCACTGATGAGAAGCACATGGAAAGGGGAGGGGGTGACCTTCCCTTCTGAGCAATAAAGACTCAATTTGTCACCCCTGGGCTCTATTCTAAAGATCCGGCTTGAAAATTCTTCAATCACCAGCCAGTAAAGGGGCAGTAAATCTGCTGAGAAGGCTCATTTTTGTCACTTGATTCTGTTTCTCGTGCTAGATCAGACATTTTCAAAAAAAAATAATATTTTATTTAAGGGAGGGAGCGGGTATGGAAAAAACACCTACGCTTGCATGGGCAGAAACGCCTGTGCCATGTTCTGGAGGGCGCCATGGCCAGCTCCCAGCAAACGCCGTCGGCATCCCCCAGTTTAATTCAGCAATATCATCAATGTCAATAGGAATCCAGAGGCTGCCAGCTATTGGTCATCTGGACCTGACATAAACTCAATAAATACTCCATAACCCTTGACAGCCGCCAGGCGATTAGCTTCCAATGAGTGATTACACAACCAACACCTGCTGAACCAAATCAGCCTGCTGACGGATGGGCCTGTTCAGAGCTCTGACCACAAGTGAGATCAGTGAAAGAATGATTTTCTGCTTGGAGAAAAGAATTAGGAATGGTGGCTGTTGCAATTGGAAACCTTTTGCATGCTTTTGTTCGCCTTCCTTCTGTTTTCTGTTTTGAACTTTAACAAGAGTAAAGAAAGAAAAGAAGTGGCCATCCTATACATGCTTACACAAGAGCTAAACTCATTCAATACTGTGAAAATAACTTCCCAGTTGCACATATAGGATCACAGTCAAAATATTAAGACAAGGGCACATAGGTTGCAATCCTAAAAGCATTTCCTGGGAGTAAGACTATTGAACACAATGGGGCTTACTTTTGAGTAGACATGCTTAGGATTGTGCTCTAAGAGGGCCAAAGAAATCAACAAAGAACTTGGGATGATTCAATATTTTCATTCTATTAGGATTTTTCTTAGTGTCCAATCCCATATAATGTTAATGGACACATTGAGAAGCATCTGGGGCCCCACAGACGATGGAGAAACAGGGACCCTCCTGCATATGTCCCAGTGATTCTCAAACTGTGGATCAAAACCCACAAGTGGGTTACTGGCTGGTTTTTGGTGAGTCACAGGACAGGAACTATTCAGAAACCACAAGGCATTCTTGGACTTAACGCAACCTTTGCGTCAAATGAAGTTAGACACAGCAGTAAAAAGTATGAAAATCACTGATATACTGTAGCATCTATGTTATATATTTATAACATGTGGCATTGTGTGTGGCTTTGTGACTATTATATATATAAACTGAAAAGTCAATGACTCACTGACTCACTGACTCATCAATGCCCAGCCAAAACCACCGGACCTAAAAGCATGAAATTTAGGGAGGGTGTTCCTTCTGTGATGGAGGCAACCATTAAGAACCGGTTTTTGGAAATGCCAACCGGAAGTGGGTGAAAAGGGGAGCAACATGTTTTCCTCCCTATACTTTACAATGAAGAATCCCTGACTAACGGATGCTCTGCCCCAACCCCTGGACCTAGAAACATAAAATTTTGGGAAGGATATTCCTTATGTAATGTGAGCACCCCCTAAGAACTGATATATGGTCATCCTACTGATGACGACGACGATGATGATCACCACTAAGATATTCTGAGTCAAATCTGAAATTTGAGTACAGTGCATTGCGAACCCTGGTTGAGTATGAACCCTCAACCAGTAAGTATTGTGAGCCCAGCCTGGACCACCTGCAATGGTTCTGATTCACAAATGTTCAGAAGTCCATGTTTTCTAATTGATAGATATAAAAAGAAGTATCTCACATCATACCTACCACACTGCTTTTTTTTCTCTCTCCACGAAATCTTTGGTGTGAAGTGTTGTCCAGATTCAAGCGTTTCCCACATCCTTGAGTGTAATTTCATTTGTTAGCAAAGCAGTAGTATCTGCTGGTTTGTAAACTTTCTATGCACCCGCTGCCAGCTCAAATCACATCCCAATATAACCTCAGAAAGCTGTGTCTTTCTCGATAATCCTAGATTTCATGTTGACTTACGTGACTTTCACCACATCAGAACAGAAGCGTGCAAGTTAATGTGGTATCAACTGGTGCTGAAAGGGACACCCCAGTGTTTAAGACACCCAGTTTTTTTTCCTACCTGTCAGTGACATAGTTTATGAAGGTGTCTCCTGGTGCTAACTGCAAAAATGGTGCTACTGATCTTGCATCACACACAGACTTTTTAGAAAGTGAAAAATGGGGCAGTGGCACACACATACAAGACAACAGTAAACATGTTTTTATACCGCACATTGTTGGAATTTTGGTGGCTCGAGCGCCATCTGGAGTCAGCACTGTGAGATGTGTTTCAAGACAGGTCAGCAAAACAGATGGGAAAGGCCTCTTTAGCTTTATGCCAACATGAATGGTAGATCTAAGGGATTAAATTGTAAATTAACCCTCCCAGCCTGATGTGAGGCTCTTGCAATCATTGCAGGAGATGATATGCAGGAGTTCATTGGCTTCCTTTGCTATAGGGAAGTCTCTGAAAAGCTTCATATAATTGCCAAATCAGTGTTTCAAAATTCATTCTTTCTTTCTTTCTTTCTTTCTTTCTTTCTTTCTTTCTTTCTTTCTTTCTTTCTATCTATCTATCTATCTATCTATGTATCTATCTATCTAAATTCAGAAGGAAGTTTGTTTGTGTTCAATGCATCTTACTCCCAGGAAAGTGTCATTATTTAGGGTATGTATGCAGCCTAAGCATTCATACTCAGAAGTTTATCCCATTGTGTTCTATGGGACTAAGGGCACAATCCAGAGTTAGGGAGGTAAGGAGGGCCCCAGCTGGGCTGTCCCAAGTGGGCTGTATCCACAGAAAGTTATGCTGAATCCAGAGAATCAGGAAGCATGGGCTGCCCTCACCTGCTCCAGAGCATGCTAAGTATGCACCAGGTCAGTGACACCTTGGGAGGGCTTGCTCCTGAGGAGACCTGCCTCAGATCACACTGAACAAGGAACAGCTGTGGTGCCTGCCTTATAAGGAAGCCCGGCAGTTCCTGACAACCACTTACAGCTGCAGTTCCTCTAGAGGAGAGTGAATGCTTGGAATGGCCTGCTGTATCCCCAGGTTAATGGGCTGCCGTAGTTTTGCCATATTCTGAGGCAGGAGTTGCAGGTTGGCTGGCCAAGAACTCAGATTTTTGGTCAACACTGCCATTCTTACTCTGCCTAATCATGGACCCCTATGGGTCTACTTATTACTATACCTGCTCCTGAAGTGCTATAACTCTGAGGAGCATTTCTGCCCTGGAAACAGGCTCTGGATACAGAGTAACTGCTCTGCCCTAGGCATTGCTCCACATGCCTCTCCTGAACTGCCTAGGCTGCCCCAGCTAGGGCAGCCCAGGTCCCAGCTAGGGCTGCCCCAAGCCTTTTCCAAAATAACTATGGTGGCCCATCTTGCAGTTGGGCCAGTCCAGTGATAGACAGGGTAGCCCAAGTGCACTTTTGGATTGTGCCCTTTACTCTCAAGAAAGTGTGTATAGTATTGCAGCCATGGTCTCCAAAATTGGGATGCACATTAGATTTGATAGTGCATTAGATTTGAGTAAGTACAGTATTTTAATAAGTATATGTCAGTATTTAGCTTAACAGTTTACTCGATTGTAATAAAAAGTTAACATAAACCCATTGTTGTATAAAGGAGGGCAATTAGGTAAAAATCATAACATAAACCCATTGTCATGTTATTATTGCCATGTAACTCATTGTTTAAAGCAGTAAAATTAAATTTAGCAACTAATTTGTAGCTGCACATTGCAATCACCAATAAACAATTTTTTTATCTCAAGCTTTTTAAAATCAGGGTGTGCATTACATTCAGTGGTGCTTTGGATTCAAGTAAATATGGAATTTTTGTTTGTTCTGTAACATTAATAACATCAGTCTTGAAAAGTATCATCAGGCTTGAAAAAATGCCTGATGGGAGACATTTTACATATGTATGTATGTATGTATGTATGTATGTATGTATGTATGTATGTATGACATAAGGTGCAATCCTAACTTAGGCTTCCACAGCTCATCTGTCTTCCTGTTCCCGTAGGGAGGCAAGTGCATGTCTGTGCACTGGCCTAACCCTCCTCCAGGAGTGCTGCAAAAATTTCTTATGACACTTTTTTGACACCCAGGCCAGCATAGGACTCATGCCGGGGCTTAGGCTGGCCTAACTGGAGGTTGGGATTGCAGTCTTACTTATTTAAAGTATTTATACCTTTCCATACAAAAGACATACAAAATTATGTAGGGGGTGGATAGAGTGGATAGAAAGATGTTCAGCTTCAGATTCTTGGAGGACTTGTGATGGGTGTGCTACCCCCACATTTAGGATCTGACTGTTGAGCGATGTTTTCATGTGCCCCCAATATCTATTTAGGTCCCCACCACCATGAAATTTCTGGGTTCAGGCTGGATGCAACCTTCATTTCCATGTCCTGAATCCAAGAGCTTAATGCTGCTGTTCTGGATAAAATCACCTTCTAGCAAGAGAGGTCCGACCTCCCTTATTCACATCTCAGCTCTTTCCTGTACTACCCAAATGCCCTCACAGGGAGCAATCACTATTCACAAATGGGCACTCCCTGCTGCATTTGCTCCAAGCAGTTTTGCCAAGCCTCTCGCCAATTAACCAATTAGCGGCTAATTTAATTTGCTTGACCTAAGTTATGGCAGAGCCCCCCTTTGCTCACTGAGCACTATGCAAAGCAAACATGAGCAGTTCTGTCAGCGGGATTAAATGGTGGGGGGCCGCCAGAACATGGTGCCTTGCCAGATCTAAGAAAGGGCATTCTGCAGTTCAGGTATTTAAATACCATCTTTCTGTTGACATCTTTCACCATTGCATTTACATATCCCAGCCTTCTCCCCCCCCCCAAAAAAAAAAAAAAAATTGCAAGAAAGCAGACTTGCTCTCCCTCTTCTTTTGTCCTAACAACAACCCTGTGAGGCATGTTGGGCAAAGAGATAGCAAGCAACACAAGGACATTCTAGGAGTTTCCTGATCAAGATGCAAAGAGAATCCACTCCACATCTCCAAAATCCTAAGCTAAAGTTCTAATCACTGTATTCCAACTGCCTCCATTGAAAAAATACAGCAAGGTTCAGAAACAAACACAAAAACTTGATGATAAATCTAAATATTCTAAACAGCAATATTTTAACTCTAACACATCCTTGGACAGTGGCGTAGCTAATGGTCATGTAACCCAGTGCAAAGCTCAAAATGTTGCACTGGAAGTGATGTCATCCCCAATTATTTTTCAAAAGAAATTTGGGGGAAAAGCTACCTCCTCCTCCTCCTCAGCATTCACCTCCCATTTGCTCTGCTAGTGGCTGAGCTAAAGCACCTATTTGCTATCTGGAGTTGAAAAAGATTTTGTTGACCTCTCCCCCATACATCAACAAAATCAAATTTAATTAAGTAAAATAATAAAAATTGTGTCCCTGATTGGTTATGGTAACTGTGCTGGGGCAAAGAAGAATGGTTATTCTTTCCCTACTAAATGTAAGAGGAGCACCATATAGAAGTGCCTGAACACCCAGTTAGCAGAGGTAACTGTATTATATATATATATATATATATATATATATATATATATATATATATATATATATATACACACACACACACGAGGGTGATTCAAAAAATAACGTGAATTTTTCTGTATAAGGACTTCTAATACAGATAGAAGCTTTATTTTTTTATTTTTCAACATAGTCCCCCAGCATGTCACACACTTTTTCCATCTGTGCACAAGCTTCCGTATACCCTCAGCGTAAAAATCTTTAGCCAGTCGCTCACAACTCTTTTGACTTCATTGTCACTTTCAAACTTCGTACCTCTCGTGAACTCTTTCAAGGGACCAATCAGGGTCTGGGCTATAAAGAACAAATGCAGAGGTCATCAGTCAAAAGGAGTCATCTTGCATCATGACAACGCAAGGCTGAGGTTACAGCAGCCCAAATGGTGCAGACCAGCAACGAGTTGGGCTGGGAACTGCTTCCTCATCTCCCTTATAGCCCAGACCTTACCCCTTCAGACTTTCACCTGTTTGGTCCCTTGAAAGCGTTCACGAGAGGTACGAAGTTTGAAAGTGACGATGAAGTCAAAAGTGATGTGAGTGACTGGCTGAGACATCAGTCTAAAGATTTTTATGCTGAGGGTATACGGAAGCTTGTGCACAGATGGGAAAAGTGCTGGGAGATTACATTGAAAAATAGAAAAATAAAGCTTCTAACTGTATTAGAAGTCCTTATACAGAAAAATTCACCTTATTTATTGAATCACCCTTGTTTGTGTGTTTGTGTATGTGTGTGTGTGTGTGTGTGTGTGTGTGTGTGTGTATAGATAGATAGAGAGAGAGAGAGAGAGAGAGAGAGAGAGAGAGAGAGAGAGAGAGAGAGAGAGAGAGATAGATAGATAGATAGATAGATAGATAGATAGATAGATAGAAACAAGGGCTAATTAATATTAACACCTTATTAGTTCCATACAGAATTACATCTCATTGGCTCTCAAAGCCATCAGTAACATGGGAAAGTTTGAGTTTTTATTTTGTCAAGTCCTACATTTTTCTCGGGTGCCCTACGTTTTGGGGATGCTTGTGCTCTTTTCTGTTTATGACATATGGTCACCCTGCATTTATGTCACATCCTAGGTTGGCATGGAATTGAGTAGCCTCATTGAGGCTGCAGTATCCTCTCCCTAGTATAAGGGGAAGCAATTCCCTTGCTTTAACTGAGCCACTAACACCCTAATTTTCAGGTGAAATTCTTTTTCTCCCCTCTGTAGGTACTCTTTTAACTGTAATGAAATCTTCTCTAGTGTATCTTCCTGGAGTGCTAAGTAAACGGTTTCAATTTATGGTGTCGATAGCCTGGCACTGTCTTCCTTGTTCCTCCAGAAGCCCTTAATGGATTGTGGTTGGCAGACAGGCTACTGATTCCCAGGCTCAATGAAAGCTGTCCATAGACTTGTCAATAGGATGGCGGGGTTATTGACTGGCATAGGCATTTGGGGTCACTGATCGATGCAAACTCTTTGACGAGCAATGTAGGAAATGAGCATTTTCAAATATGGGCAGCAAAGTGAGACTCCCCAAGGAGGAATGGTATGACTCAATTTTCTTTATTCAGTTGCTTTGTCAATTTCCCTCTAAGCTGGAACAGGGGACGTTAAGAAGGAACCGAGGCTTAGAATTCAGAGAATAAACCTGTAAACATCTTGGGGCAGAAAAACAACCAGCCACAATTAAACCACACATGAATACTGGATGTGGTGCCCACAGGGAGAAGACAGAGAGCAAACAGGAACTGTTCCCTGGCAGCTCTGCTATGATGTCTCTAGAGGTCTACTCTGTGGTCACAAAGACATTCTTGCCACTTGGTATCATGTTGCAGAGAGGTGAAGATGTGAGCACAAGGAAATGGTAGCCATGCGGATGAAGGTCACACCCTATTCTGGGCCGCCAGAAAGGTCAAGGAGCTGAGGTCAAGGATGCAGGGAGCCACAAACACAGCAAAGAAGACCAAAATCTGCTTGCAAGAGAGAACACTGTATTGCAGAGATTTACCAAAAGTCCAATTAGCAGCTCCTGACATCTGTTCTCATGTGCTCCACTCCTGGTGGAACTACCCCTATAATTGGCATATGACAGGTCCCTCGTCTATGTGCAATGCTTAAAGGCAGAGCCTCTCTGTTCTCCGTTCTATATGGTCACCCTGTACCTGCAGTATTTTCCATTTGGCACCATCCTAACTATAATAACAGTAACAACAGCCACACTAATAGTAACAAGTCACAACAACCACAAGTTGGTGTTACTGTAGTCATGTGATTGTTGTATCTCTTCTTGTTGTTCTTCTTCTTATTATTATTATTAGTACCATATGCAAATACCATTATCCTGGGCTCACCAGACTAGTCAAATGTTTTGATGTGCCAGATGTGTCCTGCAGGTAATACTTTCAGAACCACCAATCAGGGATGGTGCCAAATTGAAAATACTGCACTTGAATGGTGACCATATAGAATGGAGGACAGAGTGCCTCTACCGTTAAGCATTGCACGTAGAAGAGGGAGTTGAGTCAGGTGCTGCCTTTTAAACCCTTCTAGAGGTTTGTTCATGAGTACAAGTAAATTGCATAGAGCTAAAGATATCTGTCTAGGTCATCCTTCTCTAGTGCCCTCCAGCCAGTGACCCCAATGGATGTGCCAAGGGGGCAGCATGTGTACATCAGTGCAAAAATGTCCCCACTTTATTCCTCAAACCCCATTCATTTGTTGTCTTCATGGGAAAAAAAAATTACTCTGGCATCTTAGGCATTATGGAAAGGAACGCTGTCCACAAGGAGAGATAGTGGGGCTTGGAAGCTATAGTAGTAAATGGGTGGGGCATACAACATACCCAAAATGCCCCAGTGCATGTTCGTGCCCCAGTGCTTCTTCATGCCATGTGTTCATGCTCCAAGGAGCTATTATGTAAAACAAATGAAGTTCCATGTAAATCTCTTTGCATATATGGCTAGGCATGAGAACCAAACAGATTCAACTTGCTCTGTAGCCAAAATGATGTATCTAAGACAAGAATGAGTGTGACCTTCTAGGTCATGAATCCAACCACATGCACACCCCCTGCTCAGACTGTAAACCAGTTGGTGATGCTGTAGGAGGAGATCTCCCACTGGTAGGACTTCAGCTTTCCACAGCCAGCGCAAGAAACAATTTGCAAATAAATAAAAAGGATTTGCAAATATTGTACAGAATACATGTTTGCATCCACGATCCTATTAAGTCCGTTCATATCGTATCAGCAAACATCATGTCAGCTTGGAGAGGTTCCTAGTTGTTGGAGTTCTTTTTTTTCCTCTCCCCCTTCTCTTCCCCCGTGAAATGTTTTTCGATGCCTGAGTGAATCAAAATGAATGTAAATGAGGTTTATTAAGTCAACCCCACACGGAGCGGCATTGTTGGCGTTTGTAGGCTGTGACAGGTTAGTTATTGCAGTTTGAGGGAAATGTCACCGGCACAGCAGTATACAGGAGGAAAAAAAACTTTAAAAAATTATAATCATACCAATGCTGTGACATAGGGCTGGTGGCACTTTTGGAGAATCATTTACACAAACAGAGGAACATGTAGGAAGGTTGGCTCAGGAATAAAAGGCATAGAGGCCTTAAATCTTGCCTTGCCAATCCAAACAGATGCAATAGATATATTTGGAGTAAGTGGGAGAAGGAAGAATGGCTGGCCTATCTGTAGACCCACCAAGGTCAATGTCACTGGTAGCAGACAAAAGAATGGGCACCTGTCTTGGCAGTGGTATAGCTGGGGAGTGGTGCTCCAAGGCATACCTTACAGGGCCTCCACCTCATAACACCATAAGCTGGATGTTCTAGCCAATGAAGTCATGTTCAGCCTCCCCAACCCTTAGCATACCTTCAAAGGGCTTTTGAGGACCAAAAATGGGAAAGGGTAACCAGGCTGATGTAGTGGTTAGGGAGATGGACTGAGATTTGGAATATCTAAGTCCAAATCCTGTCTTAGTCATGAAGCTTCCTGGGTGACATTGGACCCCCAGGGTGTCCATATAGAATGGAGGACAGACTGCCTGTACCTTTAACCATTGCATAGAAGAGGGAATTTAGGCAGTTTTAGATCAGCATAAAGGGTTTCAAAAGCAGCACCTGCCTAAATTCCCTCTTGTATGCAGTGGTTAAAGGTACAGGCAGTCTGTCCTCCATTCTATGTAATAACTCTGGCCTTGGGCCAGTCACCCACTTCCAGCCATATCTACCTCACAGGGTTGTTGTGAGGACCAAAGGAGAACTAATTTAATTTTTTAAAAAAATCACTAGGTTCCAGCCCAAAAAACAATCCTCAGAAGACATTCTGTCAAAGAAGCCATCATGGTCATGTTTGGGGGAGATAGAGGCGCAGGTACAAGGTGCAAGGTGCGAAGGATCCCAGAAGCTGTGGCAAAGGAGCCCTGGAAAATTGCTGCCAGGGGTTCTGTGACTCCTCTGACCCCTCCAACTATGCTACTGCATCACAGTGCAATCCTATTTGTGTCTACTCAGAAGTAAGTTCCATTGAGTTCAATGGGCTTACTCCCGGGAAAGTGTTCTTAGGATTGCAGCATTTCCTTACTCATTCCCTCTTCTTATCTTTTTTTTCTACATTCAAAATTTAAAATGTAAAAGGATGAGAACAGATTAGGCGTGGAAGTATGATGGATTATTTTTTTTAGGGACTGCCTGAGAAATTGCCAATTTTTATATATTAAATTCAATATAACAAACATATATTCATTATCCATCTGCCTCCATTGTATGGCAGCCCAGTTCAATGGGCTATAGGAGCCACTGTTGCACCCATGGAAGGCTATGTCTACCCGGTAGCCTTGTTCTTTTTTCTTTCTGTGCCAAATGTTCTTTCTGTGCCAAAATCTCTCCCCCCATTATCTGAAAAGAGAATAATGCAAAATAGGAAGTAGGAAAGAGTAGAATATTGTGGAGTAGAGTGACTTTGATGCTGTCTAGCCTACCACTTTCTTATTTTTTCAGTTTTTCAGTTTATTTTTCTTATTTCAGATTATTTTTCAGGGATAGGGCAAGGAAAGCAGGCATGGATGAGGATGAGCCACACTACTTGGGAAGGAGAACTCAAGTAACAACATCAAACTAACAGTGCAATCCTAAGCAATTGCACTAACAGTGCAATCCTTACTCAGAAGTAAGTCCTATTATATTCAGTGGTGCCTTCTCCCAGGAAAGTGTGTTTAAGATTGCAGCCTAGATCAATTAAGCAGAAGGTGTTGATATTTAGGCTAGACAAAGTAGTGAATTTATAAAAAAAATTCTTATGATAAAAACAAAGAAGGGAAGAAAGATCAAAACATTGGTTGCTTCCAAAGAACCCATTTGCAGCTGAAGGGACTCCACAGGTTTCTTTTCTTCTGCAGGAACAAATAAATTGCAATTTATTCTGTTAAACACCCAAGACAGTTAGTATTTTTAAGCTAGGTCAGTATTAGAGGGAGAAGCTACGGAAGATGTCATAGGAGCGAGATGAAATTATTTGTCCCCTGCAGCCATCGCTCTGTGCACGGTGCTTTGGATTCATCAGCAAGGAGGGAGAGGAAAGTTTGGCGTTTGACAGAAACCCATTCCCATTTTGCATATTTATTTCTCCCTTTAAATCATTTCCGAGCCACTAAGCCATTTTATAAGGCCGAAGGAAAGCATCAATTGCAATTATAATGGGGAAAAATAAAGCTCTTCCAAGGTGCAGCCAATGTAGACAGAGAGCGCATACATCCATTTGTCGTTTTTGAAATGCACTTTGTAAGGTGACAGGGTCAGGAGATCTTGCTGTTTGATAGGCAGCGGATACTAACTTGTGCTGGGGCAGGCAGACCAGTGTGTTTGTGCTCTATCCGGCACAAGGTCCAGACACATAGGGTGCAATCCTAACAAATTTAGGCTGGCCTAACGCACATGGCATATCTTTAGGTGGTGGTATGGGGAGGTTAGTGTCCAGTGGCCTAAACCCCCAACCCCCATGAACGGGGCGGAAGTGCCTTAAGGTATTTTTGTGACACCCACACAGGACTTATGCCAGGCCTTACTGGAGTCCTGTGGCATATGACTTATGCCACAGAACTTATGCCATGGCTTATGCCGGACTAACTGGAGGTTATTGCAGCCTAAGACTAGAATTAGGCCAGCATAAGCCCTGACATAAGTCCTGCCTTAACCTCACATGCCACAAAAGCGCTATAAGACACTTCTGCTCCACTCTTGGGATGGAGGGTTAGGCTAGTTGCACAGGAATATGCCAAAATCCTCACGCCACCAAAGGAAGATATGCCAAGTGAGTTTGGCATGTGTAAATTGGTTAGGATTGCCCCCTAAGCATGAATTTAGGCTGACATAACTCACCAGTCACCCCATTCCTGTGGTGGTGTGTGAAGGCTGGTATGTGTCTAAGCACTGGCTTAATCTCTACCCCCCATCTCCCAGAGTGGTGCAGAAATGCTTTATGTCACTTTTGTGACACTCCCAGACCAGCATGAGACTTGGGACAGGACATATGCCAGCTTAACCAGGGCTTAGACTTGCAGGTGCAATCCTAACCATGTCTACTCAAAAGTAAACCCCATTGTGTTCAAAGGGTCTTACTCTCAGGAAAGTGTCTTTAGGATTGCAGCCTTATGCTGCTGCATATGTCTTTTGCAGGAAAAAACAACCTTTAATAGAAAAAACACTTTAATAAAAAGTGTAAAAAAAACACTGTAATAAAAAGTGGGTCCAGTGGTGTTGCTAGTGGATGAGGGCAAGGGGTAAGGACTGCATCAGGTGATGCACTCAGTATGAACGTGTAGCTCCACTGCTGGTCAAAATTCTGAAAATCTTGGTATTTTTGAACAGTGCCATCATGTTATATATCATTTCATGTGTAATTAAATGCTGAATTTTACTAAACAAATCATGTTGAAATATCCACATTCTACAAAGATATGGCCAATTAAGCAGAAATGGAAAACACGTATGTCTATCCTCAGCCTGGAAGGAATCTTTGAAGCCCCAGCCCTGGACATGGGGAACCAGACCTGGGAGCCCCCAGGGTGGGAACAATGTGGCGTTCAAGATTGGCTGGAGCACACTTGCTCGGCCAGGGAGCCCCACCTGAACAGCTCACTGGCACCCAGGCAGCAGGATTCACCACCACCAGTTCAGGCCACCAGTTCACCACCACAGGTTGCCAGTTCCAGACCAGGAACCAGCTCAGACACTTGGGGGGATCAATTGGCCCTAGCCCAGAGCTCAACACCTTGGACTCTCGACATCAGAAGAGAATAACTGGTTCTCCTGTAAGGATAAACAGGAGGCACCCTGTGACGTAGCAAGGTCCCAGTTAATGTAGAGGTATTGACCTGAGTAAGCTGTCCCTGCAAAGCTGTCCATCCATTCTCTTTTGTCCTCCACCCCAGCAATCCAGACCATCCGATACACAAGTAAGTATTCCCCAACTACCATCCCTCAGGGGGAGGGAATGCATGCCATGTCACAAAGGATGCATGCCACTGTTTTATATATTAAGGCTGAAACCCTAACCCCCTACACAGGCCAGCATAAGTCCCAGCACAAGTCCTGTGCTAGCCTGGGGGTGTCACAAAAGTGCCACCAGGCATTTCTGTGCCACTCCTGGAAACGGAGTTTGTTAAACCAGTATACAGACATGCATTGGTTTTCCCACAGCACCAAAGGAACAGGGAGACTAGTGGGTTATGCTGGCCCAAATTAGTTAGGATTACACCTTAAGACACATTGATAAATATATTTAATAGGGGTGATATCAACTCTATATTTAGGTTGTATGTATATTTTAATGAATTCTGTATAGTCTGGTATTTAATTACCATATTTACTCAAATCTAATGTGCCATCAAATCTAATGTACACCCTATACTTATAGTCAAAATGCCACATTTACTTGAGTCTAACCATCAAATCTAATGTGCACCCTAATTTTGGAGAATTTGGCTGCAATTCTAAAGACACTTTCCTGGGAGTAAGACCCACTGAACACAATGGGGCTTACGTTTGAGTAGACATGGTTAGGATTGCACCCTAAATTTGGCTGAACAAGGCGAGCATTAGTTTTGAATAAATAGAGTAATTCTGCATAGGTCCATCATGGGGCTGCTGCAATGAGCTCTTGCATTGGGTGAAGTAAACCCTAGTGATGATTCTGGGTTTGAAACCTTAAACTCTCTGAATTTAGCATTAGATAAAAAAAACCAATAAAAGGCATAGATAGCAGCATATACACCAATATCAGGCCCTTGCTAATGTGTAAATCTGCTCTTGAGATAACTAAACAGCTGCTTTGTGCCAAGAGCCAATGGACAGGAATTGGACATTAACAGCAGGAATGTGTAGAAAATGGGGGAAGAGTGTGGCCTGACATGTTTATATACATTTGTTTTGTATATATATCATGTGTTTTATGTATATTATGTATTTTATGGTGCTGGCTGCAGGCCAGCCCATCATATCCCAGGCCAGTCTCGAGTTGCTTGGGCTGATGACAAGGAAGAATCTGATCCTACAAGCCATCCAATGGTGGGCAGATGCCGGTTCGGGCCTACTCGCCCGAACCGGATCTTCCCACGTGACGACCGCTGGCGAACCGCCCAGAGCCGCGGCTGGCAAGAGCCGCGGGACTGGTTCGCAAGCGGCTGCCAGGTTTCTGAAGCGGGGCTTCAAGAAACACAGTGCGATAGCATCCAACTGGACGCTAGTGCACTGTGTCTCCCGAAGCCGCACTTCAGGAGACGCGCCTGTGTCCAGCTCGACGCAGGCGCACTGAGCCGCTCCTCGGGGCAGCTCAGTGCGCCGGTGTCCAACTCGACGCAGGCGCACTGAGCCGCTCCTTGGGGCGACTCAGTGCGCTGGTGTCCAGCTAGACGCAGGCACACTGAGCCGCTCCTTGGGGCAACTCAGTGCGCGTGCGTCAAGCTTGACGCATGCGCACTGAGTCTCCCTCAAGGAGACACACTGTGCATGCGCCAAGCCTGGCACATGCGCAGTAAGGGCCCGCCCCTCGCCCCGCCCCCTGACCCCAGCCCCGCCCCCTTACCCTAGGCCCACCCCCAACTTCCGGCGAACCGGATCTTGGGGCTCGGTGGGCTCATCACTGAAGCCATCCCATTTTTATTTCATCAGAGCAACCTGCCTCATCTGTCTGGTTGGCGTAAGAGAAGCCTTTCCTTCTCGGCACATTTGAACTCATAAGAAAGGCCACATTCAGGGAGCCCCCTGAATTCCAAAGACCATGAGGTGGCCGAAGGTCCCCTAGTGCCTCACGTGGCCTAACAAATGTGGTTCCCCTCACCTTCAGCCTGCCAGCTGATGCCTAAGGGAAAGAAGGAGGAATAATTGGAAGGATGGTGTGAAGTGGCACAGGTATGAGGTACAGGTGTGAGGTATAGGTCTGAGATCTTTACCCAAAACAAGTTTTTGACCTGACAGGCCAAAAACAGGCCATAATATTAGAGCATATTATGGTGCCCTATGGTGGGAATACATGAAAATCTTTGATGCAGTGGCATAGCTAGATGGGGGAACGATAAAAACCTCAGGCGTTACAACTCTCCCTTCCATTAGCCATCAGAGCCATTCTGGTCATGGTTCCTTGCCTAACCAGATGACATCCTCCGCTTGTTGCCATCTTTGCCCAGAATGGCTCTATTGCAGTGATTTTCAATCTTTTTTTGTCTCATGGTACACCAACCAGGTGCCAAAATTGTCAAGACATACAATCAATATTTAGACAATTGACAAGGCACACCATGCTGCTTGTGGGGGGTTCAATTCCTCAATAACCCTATAAAAATTTATGTTTATTTAATAAATAAATCAATTGTCCAAACTCCCATGGCACACCTATGGACTACTCGGGACACACCATTATGCCATGGCACACTGGTTGAAAATCATTGCTCTGATGACTACGAGGAGGGTCTACTTATATGGTTCATTGTGACATCTGTAATACTTATCATATTACCCCACTCAAGCTATGCTACTGCTATGATGAGTAGAGTTGCACCTTGTAATTGAACTCCAAACACATCACCTCTACTGGCTTGTTACTTTCATATGTTTCTGTGTGCATATGCCGTGGTGGGATTCAGATAAATTAACAACAGGTTCTGTGTCCTAATAACCTAAATTTACAACAGGTTCTATGTCCCATTAGTAACCGGTTCTCAGAACCTGGTGCTCATTAGCAAAGGGTTTTATTGAATCTGTGAGAATCCCCTGAACCCCACAACTGTGCGTATGTATGTATGTATGTATGTATGTATGTATGTATGTATGTATGTATGTATGTATGTATGTATGTATATAGATGGACGGATGGATGTCCCTAGGGATCCATTATCATTCCATTCCAGAAGCTCCCAGGGTTTAAAAAAAATAAGTGGATAATAAAAGCAATGGAAAAATAGATTTGAAGATCCAGGTTTCTATTGAGCTTAATGGAATAAGGTCAATATCTGCAGGGATTTCATTCTGGGAATAAAGAATGGAACGATTGCTTGTTTGAATGCATCTCTTCAATGGTAGAAAAGCATTTTTAAAACTGTAATTTGCAGTGGCCATTCATGTTGAGTCAAATCTGTGTATAAAAAAATCAGTTTATAAGAAGGTTGGACCTGTCCAAAGGTTGGCAGATCAATGCTTTGAGACCCAGGAACTGGAAGATAGAGTGAGCATTTGTTACTTGCCCAACTCCTGCCAACCTAGCAGTTCTAAAGGATGTAAATGCAAATAGATTAATAGGTACTACTTTGGTGGGAAAGTAACGGTGTCCCATGAAATTTTGGGATTTAGGAGGCATCTTCAGACTACGCTCTGTCTTCAGCCTTGTCCTTAGAATTAGTCACAACTATTTGGGCAACCTGTGGGGGGACAGGACATGGGGAACCACCTCCTCCTGTTTGTAAAAATACATCTAATTTAAGACATTTAGGAGGAAACCATAGCAGGAAAGGAGAGAAAAGCATATAGGGTTACTCAAGTGCTGTAACTGTCAACTGAACATCTCCCCCAGGCTACAGAGCCCTCTAAGATTTATTGCTGTATTAACAATGGTCTCCGATTACATTACCTAATGAATGATGTCTGAGCTAATACCACACTTGCACACTCACAGATGAAACCCCTTCATTGCAATTATTTGTTTTCCTAATGCAGGCACTTGTTACATAAATAAATAGCCCATTTCTCTTTACAGTGCTTGCTCTTCAAATACTTTATTTTAAATTGTCACAGACAATGAAGCTGATCTGAGGTCCATAATTATTTTCACTTTCCAGTTGCTGCTAGATATATAGATATAGAGATGGATAGAGTGGATAGGGAGAAGCTCTTTTCCCCTTTGTGTGACACCAGAACTAAGGGACATCCACTAAAATTGAATGTCAGGAGGGTTAGGATGGACAAAAGAAAATATTTCTTTATCCGGCATATAGTTGGTCTATGGAACTCCCTACCACAGGATTTGGTGATGGTGTCTAGTCTCAAAGCCTTTAAGAAGGGATTGGACAAATTCCTAAGGGAAAGAACCATCACGGGTTACAAGCCATGAGGGATGTGTGTAGACGTGGACAACCACAAAATGCCAGATGCGGGGGGCACCTGGATTCGGGGGTCTTTAGTGCTCCCTAAGGCATCTGGACGGCCTCTGTGTGATACAGGAAGCTGGACTAGATGGGCCTTTGGCCTGATTCTGTGGAGGCTTTTCTTATGTTCTTCTTTCTGTCCTGTGATGGATTTCTAGAGCTGTGTGCCACACCATAACTAATTCCCATCATTGTCTCGGACTTTGCTCCATCTAGCTGAAATGACACCATTAGAGTTTACAGAACCGTGTGCAGGAGGCCAATATGTCACCCCGTGGTGGATCTTCTCCCATGTAGTAAGTGTGGACAGTGATGGTCCCAGCCTGCCATAACAACCGGTTCTCCGGAAGTGGGCGGGGCCAGGCCAGGACAGGGGCAGGGCAAGGTCAGGGGGCGGGGCCAGGGAGAATTTTTTTAGTTAAAAAATTCAAAAAAAATTAAGCATGTGGCTTACCTCTGAGTAGACCTGCATAGGATGTGCTCTGAGGCTGCTGTCCTTTCCACTCCGCCCTGGGAGTAAGCTCCATTGACTGGCATGAGGGGCTTACTTCTGAGTAGACCTGCATAGGATGTGCTCTGAGGCTTCTGTCCTTACCACGCCGCCTTGGGAGTAAGCCCCATTGACTGGCATCAGGGGCTTACTTCTGAGTAGACCTGCATAAGATGTGCTCTGATGCTGCTGTCCTTTCCACTCCGCCCTGGGAGTAAGCCCCATTGACTGGCATGAGGCTTACTTCTGAGTAGACCTGCATAGGATGTGCTCTGAGGCTGTTGTCCTTTCCACTCCACCCTGGAAGTAAGCCCCATTGACTATCATGGGACTTACTTCTGAGTAGTCAGGTTGGGCTCTCAGGCTGCAGTTCCAGCCACTTTCCTGGGAGTAAGTCCCATTGACTACCATGGGTTTCAGCATCCTCAGAGCCCAGACCTGTGCAGGTCTACTCAGAAGTAAGCCCTATTATAGCCAGTGGGGCTTACTCCAAGGAAAGTGTGGAGAGGGTTTCAGCAGCCTCAGACCTGTGCAGGTCTACTCAGAAGTAAGCCCTATTATAGCCAATGGGGCTTACTCCAAGGAAAGTGTGGATAGGGTTCAGCATCCTCAGAGCCCAGACCTGTGCAGGTCTACTCAGAAGTAAGCCCTATTATAGCCAATGGGGCTTACCCCCAGGAAAGTGTGGATAGGTTTGCAGAAGCAGCCATGTCCTTTCCCTGGCTGCTGGGACTTGCTGGCTGTAAGTAGAGCAAATTTAAAAGTGCCCAACCAGCCTCTTTAACTCTTTAACTGCCTCTAGCTGCTGAACGAGCATCTCTGTCCCCATCTAAGGACCCCTTGGTAAAGCTCTCCATCCCAGAGAGTCTGCCTCATTTGCATATGAGAAACCCATCATGCTTTGTGAACTGCACAAGGAAATAACTTCTGAAAATATTGCTAGAGAACAACTGAAAACTTGCTAGAAATAAGGGTGTTAATCAAAATAAGATGTTCAGCATAGAGAGACTTCCTGAATAGCATCATTCAAAGGTCTGGGGCATTAAGAAGCTGCTCACCCTAACTTGAAAATATTGAGTTTATAGTGATTCAAATACCCTCCCATCTCAGCAGTTCAGTGTCTTGAGTGTCTGTGGAATGACTGCCATGCCTTGTTGGAATGATGGTACTGGGAATTAGAACTGTCTATTTGCATTTTAAAATAAAAAAATACCCTGAGGGAGGGAGGGAGGGAGTAGAGCTTTTCCTCTGGGAAGACAGACCCAGGACTCTTTAAGAGAAATTCAAACACACTTGCATGCAATTCAAAGATGCATGATTCAAAGAGGGCCCCCTCTTAAGAACCGGTTCGCTAAAGTCAGCCCCAAATTAACAGCCGGTTCTATAGATCCAGTGAGAGGCGGCTTCAGCCCGCCTGTGGGTGTGGATCTTCTCCAGTATAGCAACACCTGGGGTGTTGGGCATGGTAGATGTCTCACTTTTTTTGCTATAAACTTTGAAAAAACAGAGATTTTTCAACCCAATTTTTCATTATCTTCTGTATTACACATTACATGATATATAATGTGATGATATTATTCGAAGACTGAATAATACCTAAATAGGGCTCTTATTCCCTCAAATTCAGGGTCAGTGCTGTGAATGTGAATCTGAGATAGGGTTGCCATATGTCCTGAAAAACAGGGACAGTCCCAATTTGGGGGGGATTGTGTTCACATACTGGTAAATGGGACAGAGGGCCCTTTCCCAGTTTTGTGAAAGAGAATTATGGCAACCCTAATCTGGGGGACAATAAAGGATCAAAACGAGGGCTTTGCCAATCCCGACCTTTCCATCTGAAAATCACTAAGAGGTTTATTATCATTCCTGACTCCAAATAACTTCCAACCAGTCCAGCCCCTTGTTTCTCCTTGTTTGCAGGACCAGATATGGGGGTAAAACATCAAAGCAAGTTCTGAGACAGGGAGGGGTCGACAGGGAAAGAAGGGAAGAGGGATGAACTGGTCTGTTCCAGTTAGGGAGATCAGTGAGCTGGAGGTTCATCATTAACTGTCACACAGTGGTTTTAATCAGCCCTGCTCCTCTGTGGAAGATAGATTTAATATCAAGGCCCATTTTCAGAGCTATTAGTTTAATTATGACAGGTGTCTGCAAACCGGATGGCTCTGCTTTCCTGCTCTGAAGGGCAGCCTTTAATTCTCTGGGCCCACAGGGGCCACCAGGGTACTTGACAAAAATGAGATGCCATTAAATTCTAAGCGTTTCTCTCGCTTGCTCTTTTTTCCCTGTATATGCCGTATATATCTTCCCCTTGCCCTATGCTTTAGTTTAGAGGAAGATCAGAAAATTGACCTTTTTTAAATAGAAGGCAAAATAATTTGCCTGGTCTGGCAGGGCACAGAAAGCTAGTTTAGAAAGTCTTGCCATCTGCAACCCAACTGAGGCAAAGTCTTTCCAAATGATGACCTTTTTAATCCTTGCTGTCGGCCTGGTTTGTAGAACTTTCCCCAGAAAAAGGGTAATAATATGAGTGTATATTCATCTTTTCCTGTTTCTCTGTTAGCATGCAGAGTACTGTGTAGCCTCTTCTGAATTTAACCTCCAGAGTTGTCCTTGTACTTCCTCGTGTACCAGTAGTGGACACAAAGCTTAATTTATATCAAGTTCATTGCTAAAGTCCAGGTGCATTCAATGACATCCACACTGGATAAGATAGCAAGAGTGCTGGGGAAGGGAGAGTCTACTGTACATTTGAAACAAAGTTTAAATCCCTTCCCAGGGTGATCATATGGCATAACCACAAAAAAGGATGGGTCCCCACAAAATGTAGGATACCCAAGAAAAATATAGGGTTTTTTTAGCACAATAAAAGCTAAAAAACACGTGTATATATTTCTGTCAGGTTGTTAATTTAAATGCTTTATTACTTAATGTTAAATTATTATTAAACCCTACTTATTACTTATTATTAAACCCTACTACCTAGAATTTATTACATATAGGGCACAATCTTAACCAATTTAGGCTGGCATATCATTCTTTTAAAGGGATTTTTAAAAAGGCAATATTGTGACAGCCAATTATTCTTACTCCACATCAATCTCCCATCTCATTCTCCTGTCCTTGCAGGTCAATTATAAGAGGACTGGCACACTAAGAAGGGCACACTACATTTTCAATGGAAGGGTAGGGGGACAGACAGCAGAGGTCACCCTCCAGAAGTGAAATATCAAGTCTTTAAAAACTGGAAAATAGGAAGTCACTCTGTCAAGCATTATTCTGGTTTGGCACCACTAATCTGCCAAGCATAGTGTCTTTAATCACGGAACCTCCACAGGCTTAATAAAAACTCACATTTTTGTGCATGTAGGAATGGATACCATCCTACCCCTTTCCTATCATCACTGCATACTTAGGCCAGTTTATCTCAAACTATGAGTTGGGAACCAATATGTGGGTCATAAGCCCATTTTCAGGTGGGTCATGTAGAACCAAACTCAGCTGCTATTGAAAATGCAAGCAGAGCTGCTGGATAGGGTGGACTCCTGGTGGGACAGAGGTTTGATGCTTTGCCCTGAATAGGTGGGAAGATGGGATGTTGGAGTAAACAGATGGCTGTATGGTTGACAAGGATCCAAGCCTGCATTTTTTCCAAGCTGGAAATGCTGCCTTTGGTGATCCTCAATGCAGACCCCAGCAAGACCCCTCATTCTGACTGTTGATCAAGTCTTGTAATTCAGTCCAATACATTCTTATATGTAAATTTATTCAAATTTGAAATGTAAAATAGTTTTCAGGCCTCCGACATAGTGTCAGAGAGATGATGTGGCCCTCCTGCCAAAAAATTTAAAGACCCTTGCTCTAAACCATGGAGAGCCAAGGGCAGGGGAAGTTGCTCATTCTGCGGATATTAATGAACAATCAAGATGAACAACGCAATCCTAACATATGCTGGAGCAGACATGCCAGTGTGCTGTACTGTATTCCATGGAAATCAAGAGCTGCTGATGTGCTACCTTGGGGCCAGGAGAAACCTTCCTCTTCCCTTGGGTAGGGCTCTAGAAGACACAATAGTTCTACTTTGTTCTGTACCACCTCTAGAGGCAGTACAGAATTGGGTAGATCTAAGCATCCACAGGCTGCTCTGTGCTGCCTGGGAAAGTAGGTTGGGATCTGGAATATCACCAGGTCCCAGCTCTGACTCCCACTCCCCACCTGCCGCTTTTTCAGGAATGTCCTCCTGATGATCACCATGGTAGAGTTTGATTGTCACTGTGCACAGATCTTCACAGATTTGTTAGGCTTCTCCAAGCCTCTGATATACGTCAATTAATGCATGTGTTATTGCTTTTGAAAAGTAACCATATTTGGCTACCCAGAGGACTCTTGAACAGAGAAGGTTTCTCTTTCCTGGAAGATCAGGTAGAAGAACTTGCCGCCTACTGTAACTTGGGAAGATGGCAGGTGAATTGAAGCCAAACTAAATGGACTTTTTACTCCTCATTCCTATGTAGACTGCTTACCCTTCAAACAAGCTTCCTTTGTAGGTTCCACAGATTTACTGTATGGTTTCTTATTCATTTAATCTAAAAATACAAGGTCACATATATTTGTTATTATAGCAAACAAATTGCCAGCTGGTGTAATATACTACCAAGCTCTCTCTCTCTCTCTCTCTCTCTCTCTCTCTCTCTCTTGCTCAGGAGGACAATAATTCCTGCTTTACTACACAGAAATAGTGTTGATCATTTGTCAGCATTCAGAGTGCTGAATGTAATCTTTATGGACTTCTTTTACATGTTAAGAAGAGGTTAAGAAATTAATGCATATCTTTCTTTTTCGAGGTGGAGAACTCCAGATAAATTTGAGAGCCTTTTGTACGCAGTTTGAGTCTCCTCTTCAGAATTTACAGTTGATAGAAAGTTAAAGGTGCTATTTGGATAACAATAAGCCCCTATAATGGTATATTTGCTTCTAGAGATCGTTGGGGAGATAAGGCAGGGCACCAAAGGTGTTCTTCACTGTGACTCCCTTTATCCTAATGTACATGATGGTTTGGAGGAGGAAAATGGACCTAACATTGGTCTACCCCAGTCTTTTTGCACCAGGTCCACAATTTTTTTGACACCACCATATGTCCAAATTATTTATTATCAATATTAACTAATACAATTAACAAGATAATGATTGATATTGTTCTTTTTTGGGAAGGGGTCAGGAAGATTTTTGGAGCACTTGTTGAGCTCCATTTTCAGGTTTTGCATTTCTCTGTACCTGACCAGAACATGAGTCAAGGCACATTTGCTTACTCACATGTAAACACATCTCAGTAGCTCATTTCAGCTTCCTATAGGGATCAACGCAACTACACATCATCGCAACACAACACATCATCATAACAGGGACTTCCTTCTGGGGTGAACTGTAAGGGCTGAGTTCATTAGATCAGGACCATTCAGATTATGTTGGATTCCTCTTAGAATGCCACTTCCAACAGATTAAGGTTTGCTTGCCTACTTTAGAGTAAAGGTGCAATATGCCTCAGTTTCATTTCCCATAGGGCTCCATGCATTTTTTTTTAGTTTTTGGCTATAGTATAACCACAATTTTTTTGCATTAGATTCTGCTGGAAAATATACATCCAAGGGGATATTATTCCAAATAATTTCTGCGATTTTAGCTGCTTTGGTCACCCCTGGGTGTCACCCCCACCCCGTAAGTGTTCTCTGCCACCCCCATGGGTGGCAATGGAACCAGGGCTTCCCTCCTAGGGATACCTCTGGGGCTGAAAGAGGAAGTGTGAAGGAAAGGAGAAGAGAGGAAAAGGGAGGAGAGTCTATGGCACTCTTGCCAACCATGACCAACATCATATTGATGGCCAACATCAACCAAGTAGACATCAGCACCAGCAATACCATGCTATGGTATTGCTGGTGGACCCCTCCTGATCTTCTTCAGCGGACCCCTCAATTTCCCACACTTCTGTTTACTTTCCCCTGCTAAACTTTACTGTCTGCATTTCTTCTCTCCCTCTACCTTTCAAAACAGAGCACTTGCTAATGCGATGCCATTTTCTTTCCCTTTTTTTTTCTTTCTTTCATTTGACCTGGAATGAAAGAACAAATGATAATCAGTAGCAGTACAGAGATTGGCTGTCACTGGGTGGAAAGAGAAGTGAGAGCCAAGGTCATTCATTGGCCCATCCTTTTCATCTGCTGAGTTATAGGATGTGGTGGTTTGCAGATGTGGTACAAACATCTGCAGATATGGATATAGATAGCTGGTTGGCAGTTATGGTGTGTCTCAGCTCTTGAGAAGTTGACAACCATTGAAATAAAGCAGTGTTTCTCAGTGTTTGTCCCCTGCCATACCACATCACATGGCCCCCTATTAGAAGTACCACTGACATAATCACTGGTTATTTCTGGGTTAGGAGGTCAGATGTGACTTACCCCCCAATCCAGAGTAACTACGGGAGCACGTAAGAGACTTCACGTGCACCCATAGTTACTGCACCACCTAGTGAAAACCTATGGGAAATTCATATTGGAATCCTGAGTAAGTTCTTACACCAGAGCAAGGACTCCCCATAGTTACTCTGGATTTTGCCCGTAGTCAACACCAGTAAGAGGTTCAGAGTGGATAAGAGAGAATTTTTGAGCATGGGAAGGCATGGAACTTTGCTTTCTGAGCAGATACTGTACTCCTGTTGTTTGTTGTATGACCAGAAATTTAAGGATTTGACCTCACGTTTAGCCTCCTGTCCAGATGTCTTTCAAAAGGGCTTCATTGTGCTCCATTTTGGCTTCATTTTGGAACTTTGCAATGGTGTGCAGTACCCCATCATGTAATGTCGTTGAATTCATATTGAAGATACATTTTGAAATATCTCTTTCCTATCAAAAGTTATGGCCCCAAAACTAAAAATAAAAAATATGCACTGAGCTCTATGGGGAACAAAGTGCCCAATATCGCAGATTTACTCATGAGTAGACAAGCATGCCATTGTGTAACCCCCTCCAAAGGCTAGGCAGAGAGGAATCCTTGTCCTCCTTTTGAGGTTTGGGCATCTGGTTACCCTGGTTGTGTCACATTCATGGTCTCACTGCTGGGGGGCAGGGGTCCTGTGAGATCCACCAACACCATGTCAAGTACTATTAATGGTGCCTCTATCACTGGTTGAAGCATTCAACAAACATTTATTTCAAACACAGAAATAAAGCATTCAACAAACTGGCATGCAACAGAGCATAACTAAGGGAAACAACACATCATCATAACATGGTTCAAGGATTTGGGCTGTTGCTGTTCCCCATAACCCTTCCTGAATTGTGCAGCTTGGCAGATTTTTGAAGAAGTATCTTGTTAATTTTTTGTGTGAGTGAGTGAGAGTGTGAATGTGTGTGTGTGTGTGTGTGTGTGTGTGTGTGTGTGTGTGTGACTGCACACATCCATGAGCGCATGTGTACAAAGCATTGTCACTGATCCTGGGCAAACCACAGCTCTTCACAGTTAAAACACTGTGATCAGGAAATATGTGAAGATTCATTTCCATGAGGGTAAGCCTTCTGTTTTGCTGATCTTGTAAATCAGGTGGAATCACAGTGTCCTTGGCATATCTTGCTGTCTACCAGATAATGGTTTCTATAGAGTAAATGTACATTAACCTTTGTATGCTCCTGCCAGAGATTCAACCAAAAGATGTCTGGCAAGAACTGAAGGGCCCAATGCAATTATTTTCTGAGCTTAGATACAAACCTGGCCTGGGAAAAAAAAGATAAGGGGGTAAAATTGTTAAGGAAGGATTTCTCTTCCTTCCCCGTTATTATTCCCCCACCCCAAAAAAGAATAATGAATGTGGCCTATCAAATCAAAGAAGATGCACACACATATGGATTTTAGAAGAAAACTACATGGTTTCATATCCCCCCAAATCCAGAGTAACTATGGGAGCAGACTTTACGAGCAGAGTAACTATGTAAGAGACTTTACGTGCACCCGTAGTTACTGCACCACCTTGTGAAAACCTATGGGAAATTCATATTGGAATCCAGAGTACGTTGTTCTTACACCGGAGCAGGGACTCCCCGTAGTTACTCTGGATTTTGCCCTTAGTCTGCAATCCTAAATATACCTTCCTGAGAGTAAGCCCCAATGAATATAACAGGACTTTTTCTGAGTGGACAGGCCAAGGATTGTACCCTTAACTGTGGAAGGAAAGAGAGAAAACTGTTCATTAGGGGCCTATAAACAGTGCTTTCAACTGATGGGCTCTGTTTCCGAATGCAAGACAATGCATAAGCAAATGGTGGGAGCTGCTCTTAAGAAGCCACTAGGGTGACCCCCTGGAGAACTTCCCAAGATTTCTCCTGCTTAGCAAGTTTCCTTGATTTACTGATTCTCTCCTTTTCTTCAGATCCATAATCTTCGTTATCAGGGATGACCTTTCTGAGGTAGGTAGAGAGAGAGAGAGAGAGAAAGACCAATGTCCTCCAACTCTCACCTAAGCCAAATACTATCCTTGGCCAACTTCAGTGGTGCAGTGCTGGTGAAACACTGGAAAATGTATTACCTTATGTACTGATGTTGCTGCATGGAAGAGGTGAAGACAGCATGCACTATTTGGCCTTTCTCTTCTGTAGTATATCTTGAGGACGGAATCACGAGACTGATTATTACTTTTACTGGTTTTTGTGGAAAAAAAATTGGAGAAAAAAGAGAACTATATGGATTTTAGTAGTCTACAGTTTTAGATCTGGCTAGCACTTTTTGACTTGGTCCTTTGAAACAGGGATGCTAAGAAATGGAGAAGCTTCATTGAATATTATATTTGGATGGTGGTCAGGGAAGGAAAATGCCCCAGGGTACCATGCCTATGACAGTGGTACTGCTGTCTATGCCCCCTGCACTGATATGCCACTACTGGCACCTACCCTTTATAAGGAATACATGCCTATAGTGTATAAATTCAAGTTTCACTGGAAAAATCATTCTTAGTTTTAAAAGGGGAGGAGGGGATTTTTTTTCCCCCAACCAGATGTATTTTTGGGTTTCTAGTAATTTAGGAGAGAGAGCTGGAATGGAAACTCTCTAGAAGCCACAAAATATTCACATCCTAAGGAAAGCTTGCATTTGGGTGTTGTTGTAGGGTACACAACCAGCTATTCAGCCACCCCCTTCCCCATGCTTCTGAAGAACCCATTTATTGGAGGGGAAACCTGTCACACCACATAAAAAATAATTCTCCCCAAATTTCAGCCAGACTGTCAGCATAAAAATGTTTGGCTCTGTCATCTGGGTGTTTCTGCGAGCAACGAAAGATCTATAATTCTCGCACTTAATGTAATTCCAAGGCATCGAGAGTGATTTACCGTCAGTTTACTCAATACTTTCAGCTTTATTTAATGTAACAGTTATGGCACATAAAAAGTTTATTGAAAATCCTTTGAGAGAGTGATTGAGTAAGAAACAGTCATTACTAATACCATTACAAAAACTGAGGAGAAGAGGTCTTGGCATGTTCTCGGCATGACCTTTATGGCTGTCTGGTCCAAGGGTCGTGGTGTGGGATGAACTTTCTGATTCGCCAACCTCCCTCCCCACAACTGTCACGCAGTCTTTCAATGTCTCTTTGCGTTTTTGATGAGCAAGCCTCTTTTCACTCCATTTGTAAATTCAGCAGACAGGACTGGAGTTGTTAACTCCTGTTAGGTGTATTTCAATGACCACAAATTACACTGCCATCCATTAGAACTTGGGATGCCTCCTTAATGGTGTGCTGCACTGTTCTGGCACACAGGTCATATCACACACAATATCATGTGAGGCTGTAATGGTTGTTTTGGGAATTTCCCCCAAGAGTGGGGCTGGTTTTTAGGATTCAGGGTGATGATATAGATGGAGGAAAGAGTGCCTCTAACCTTAAGCATTGGATAGGAGAGGGAATTGGGGCTGCTGCTGCTTTTTAAACCCTCCTATGTTGAGCTAAACCTGTTAAAATTCTTCCATGTAGTGCTTAAAGGTCCTCCATTCTATATGGTCACCTTCAGTGATGGGATTCAAATAAATTAACAACAGGTTCTATGTCCTAATAGCCTAAATTAACAACAGGTTCTATGTCCATAGAACAACAGGTTTTATGTCCCATTAGCAACCAGTTCTCAGAACCAGGCGCTTATTAGCCAAGGGTTCTATAGAACCTGTGAGAACCCCCTAAAGCACAGCACTAGACTCACCTTGTTTAGCGTGTGCTGTTCCTTCTTCTGTGGCGGCTCCCCTTCACAGGTGAGCCACCAGCACCCATTCCTCTGATGAGAACCCAGGAGTGATGGCTTTGCACCACGCATGGTGCAAATCATTCACTTTTTAGTTCTCTCTGGAGACGGGGTGCTTGCTGTTCTCCCTAGAAGAGGGGTGTTTGAGAAGGAATGGTTTGCACAAAGCCATCAGCACCCTATAGAGAGATTGTGAGTTGCCCAGATTGCTACAGATGGGGTGCTGTTGATGGTGCTGCCACCATTGCTCACTACCTGGTAAATCCTTTTCCAGTGCCCCTTCCTCCAAGTTGCCCAGGGCACTTGCTTCATCTCACCACATCCAAGATCTGTAGTCTTAAGTTCAAAAGCCGCCTGTAGTCTTAAGTTCAAAACTTCATCCCAGATTGTTGAATTATAATTTAATCATAGTATTGTTGTAAGTTGGGTTGTAGTATAATTGTATTTTTCAAGAAGAAGTCAGAATTTGCAGCTGACTGCCATATAGTGTTGTGCAGCCTCGAGCTCTAGGTAGCTCAGTACTGAGTTGTGAAGAGGCCTACTAGACAACTTGGCCAATACAACCTCTCTAAAGCTTAAGCCTCTGCAGTTTATATAATTTACACCATCTAGGACAGTGGTCTTCAACATTTTTCATGCCAAAATCCAAAACCAACCAACCAACCAAGCAAGCAAGCAAGCAAGGAAGGAAGGAAGGAAGGAAGGAAGGAACCCCTTTATAACACTGCCCCACCTGGGACCCTATCTTCTCATGTCCACCCAGCATGTTCACCCAGCATTGTTCACTGTAGCCAAATATTCTTGTTAGAGGGCTACCATGAAGCCTAGTGAAAGCAATTTTGGCACATTTGCTAAGAACCTGAGCAGGACTGGGACAGCATTTCTTGGTAGCTGAAGGGATACACCAGATGTCACCACCTGTTCCTGGTGATGCTCTAGTCTAGTGGACTTCAACATTTTTGGTCCCATAAATTGCTGCAATGCCACAGCTGAGTCTTTGTGACCCCAAGCTTGAAAAATGCTTGTCAAACACCCTGGTACTGGCTACTGTTCAAGGTGGGCAGAACTGAAACTCAGAACAAAATGGACACAGCCCAAGCTGTGGACACTTTCTGGTCCCAAACCATCAGTTGAAGGTCTTTGCCCCAGCTGTGATCAAATGATCTTTGCAAGTGGAGTTTCTTTTTCTGGACCAAGGCTCTCCCTGTCATGTGAGCCTGCAAACCATTCAGCTCAGACACCTGTTTGTCACCTCGTTGAGAACCACGGCTAATAGAAACATGGACAGGAGCAGCCCAACTTTCCAAGCATGTAATTACCTAACAAGCCTGTTATTGTTCGAGGGAAATTCCTCCAAATGCCTGCTGGCAGGGCCGACGTTACATTTCAGAGCCAGTACTTGGCAGGCGATGGCGGGGGACGGTGTCTGCGGAGAGATGGCTGTATAGCGTATGGATTAACATACTCTTATTACATTACTCTTTAAGCTTCAAAGGTCTGCCAGGAAACCCAAGCTTACCATCTATTGAATGACATTTTAAGAACAAATAATACATTCATATATTAAATTTGAGAATAAACACATATATTATAGGAAAGGATTTTGTCTCAGCATGACCTTTCCATTGTATTCCCCCTGTGCAGGGCTGGAAAGGAGCCTCTTTCAAGAACCATTCAAACTAGTTACAGAGAAATGGGTTTTGCTGGCTCCGAACCTTGCTTGGAAATAAGAGCTTAGCTCTGATTATCCCACTGAAACTAATCTGTGGTTATGCTAAATTGTGTTGCTTCAGATTAATCAATTAAGCATCAAACCACACAAAAATGATCAGTTGATGCATTTTTCCCCTTTCTTATTTTTAAAAAAAACTTGGCAGGTGCTTTCTTAGTCCTATGCTGACATTTCTTGGGTGCAATCCAAACCGATTTAGGTTCCCATAATGGTGTGGGGAGGCTAGAGAATGTCTGTGCACTGGCCTAATGTTCCCCCTACCCCTAAGAGAGGTACAGAAGTGCCTTATAACACTTTTGTGATATCCCCAGGCCGGCATAGGACTTGTTCCTTGTGCCAGCCCAATTGGGTGTTGAGATTGCAAGCCCCAATATCTTTTCCAAAAGGGAAAGCAAAATTTTGCCTTCAGATCAGAGGAGACTTGCTGGATCAGCTCTAGGGCTCATCTAGTCCAGCTTCCTATATCTCATAGCTCCCCTTCAAATGAGACACCTACAAGTTGCAGTCACTCCTTTGCTCCCCCCAAAGAAGACACCAGACCACACCTGGGTTTAACTTCAGCCACTTTATTAAATACAAATGACCAATTTTTAATGTAAAAAGCCTACTGAGCACATCTTCCCTCCCTCCATTTTTCCATTGTTATGGACAGTTCTAAGCAGTTCATATCCCTAACCGCTGACTGATGCTTCTTTAGCAATGTGGCACCTTTTCCATACATGAAGACAGAGTGTTGCAAGCTTGGTTTCCTTAGAGAGTTGTTGTGCCAATGCCAGTTGCCATTGGAGAAGACAGTGTTGATGTGAAAATGCCACATGGTTGGCAGAAACTCACATGATAAGTGGCTCTAGAGATTACAGCTATGATCAGCAGGCACACAGTAGTTATTTCCAGCATCCTCTACAAGAACATAAAAGCAATACTGGATCAGAAGAAGGCCCTTCAGTTCCAGTATCTTATTTCCCACAGTACCCATCCATAAACTTTGGGGAAGGCCACAAGCATCTCCCACATTGAACTTCTCCCATCATTGATCCCCTGAAATTAATATCCAGAAGCATTCTGTGTCAAATCTGCAGGCAAAGCATAGTTGTTATTCCCAATAACTATGGAACAGTGTTGTAGCTAACAGAAGCAGGAGGTGTACACTACCCCAGGGACCTTCGCTTGAGAGGGTGCCAGCCCACAAGCCCACAGCAGATAGATTCAGCAGAGTATCTGCTCTAAATAAAGGAAACATATTTCATGGCCTGCCCTACCCCTCATAGGATCCACCTCCAGTTCTTCTAAGTGAGGAGTCTTATGACGACAGCTTCCAGACTTGGAGTTGAGCCCTTCATCACCTTTTAGCTGCCTCTCCTCTGATTCATATTTTGCAATGGATAGTAGGTAGTGTGGTGAAAGGTTCCTTCAGGTTCTGAACCCAATTGCGTGCTGAACCATCTCTGAGGTGCTGAATTTAGAGGCTCCGCAAAAGTTTCTGACACTTGGTGTGAGAGCTCATTCCATTACCCACATGATGGACCTGCTCCGATATCAGACAATACAGAACATTCTGTACAGTATTAAAATATCCTATGCATAGCCAAAGTGCAGTGGTGTTACTCCCAGTCAGATTTTTCATTCATTCATTCATTCATTCATTCATTCATTCATTCATTCATTCATTCATTCATTCATTCATAGAATAATGCAGGTTACCCAATAAATTAATAACCATCCAAAAACCAGTGACCAAATTGATGGCATTCTCACAACTGAATAGAAATTATAATAGTAAATCAGGGCTGTTGTAGTAAAATCAGAGTAAATCAGGATAGTAATAGTAAATCAGGGTAAATTAGTAATAGTTAAACAGGGCAGCTGAACTAGATGGGCCTTTGGCCTGATCCAGTGGAGGATCTTCTTATGTTCTCTTCTTATATTCTTATGGAAATGAGAGTTGCATTCATACTCCATTGATTTCCTGCCATGTCATGATAACACCTCACTGGGTCCCAAAAGAGTCTCATTGATCAGTTTGGAATGAAAGAAATCCACCTGTTGTTACATTAGATATTATGGCTTCCTGGTGAATTGACTATAACTTTTGAAGAAATACAGTTATGGTTTGTTATGGTTTGTTTAATTACATTCTGCATTATCTCTCCACTGATATATAACATGATTATATTGTTCATAAATACCACCTTTCCAAAAGGTTTCCAAAAATTTTAGCCATTAGTGGAGTCGTGACATCTCTCCAAAAGATCTGGTATGATCTATACCCTCCACACCTTCTAATGATGCCACTGGCTGAGTTCACTTTTGGGGTGCTGAGATCAAGTTCCGAGGGTCGCTCACTGCTTGCTCTGCTTTTACTCTCAAGGATTGGATCCTGCATCTTGACAGCCAACTGTAGCTTCTCCCCTTCCAAGTCCTCCTTGCCAAGCAGCAGTGGGGTTATGGCAGAATCAAATGGATGTGCCGAACATCCATCTCTTTGGTTTGTTACATGAAATAATGGATGCTTTTCTGGTTATTGCTGCTCTGGGAACCAATAAAAGCATTCCTTCCAATGACACCTCCATTGCCCTGCACCAGATGATGTAAATAAAAAGATTCCTTCAGAAAAGCCAGCCTGGGTGTGTTGTTTTTAGTGGGGAAGAAGGGGGGAAATTGCCATGGCACAGTTTATTAATCGCCAGTCAAGATTGATGGCACAATAAGAGCAGGAGGCAAAGAGCGATTTTGCTTTTGAAAATGTTGATGAATAAGCACTCGAGGACAACAAATAGCCGGACTCCACGAATGATGGACGGCAATGGCCGACTAAGATGCATTTTTATAAATGGGAGAGAGGAGAGGCGGACTTATTAAAAAAAATGAATGACCACATGTGGCAGGGATGTGCCACTGGGGAGATGTGGGCCATTGATTTATGTGCACTCCTGGCATTTGAAAATTCAATAACAGCATTGACAAATGAGAGGCAATGCTGGACAGAGGACAGCACGGAACTTGGGAACAGAGGAAGAAATGCCAAGGTCACAATGAAGGAGCAGAAACAAAACAAGCTGATATCAGAGAGACTTGGGGGGAACCTCTGCTCCATAAAGATGTACACAGATATTGGTGTAGGAAAAAACCTTGGCTCCACTTGTTTTTCTGGGTGCACAAGTGTATCACCAGTAGCTATGTTCTTTAACTCAAAAAGAGAAGAAAAGAATAGCAGAATAGTCTTGAAATACGGGATCAGAGTTCAGGCATAGCTAGTGCTGGTTCATCCATGAGGACAACTGAGGCTGCTGCCACAGGCAATGGAATTCCACCTCATTGTGAAAAGAGATGAAATGTACAATTCTGACCTAAGCCTGCAAATCTCATTGGTCTTCCTGTTCCTGTAATGATGTAAGGAGGCAAGTGCATATCTGTGCACTTGACCTTTGCCTTACCATCCCACAAGAGTGGTGCAGGAGTATCTTATAGCACTTTTATGACACTACGAGGCCAGCGTGGGATTTGTTCTGGGGCTTATGCCAGCCTGACTGGAGTTTAGGATTGCAGACGAATATGGGATTGCCCATCAGAGACAACAATTTTCACAGCTTCTGAGTATCCATCTTGGAGTCATTGAATTGAAATGGGTTGCCCCTCGAGAATCCCTGTGACCTATTAAAACAACCACAAGATGTTCCAAACATTATTCCTCACTTTTATGACCACATTGTTCACAAATGATTGAGTTTGTTTGTGAAATGTACACATGCAGTAGAAAAAATATCAAAGGAACATGGAGGCCATTTATATCCCCTGGTGAGAGAGGGAAGATCCAATGATAATATGGAGTCTGTTTATGGCAGGAAATGTCCAAACCTTTATTATCACACTAGAAAAATGTACCCACGTTGCGGGAATAAAATTCTCCCCATACACCATCCTCCCACTGCGTATCAACCCCCCAAATGCAATACCCGCTCATGTGCATCAACCCCCCCGTGCACACCATCCTCCCATGCACAACAAATCCCCATGCGCACCATGCACACACACCCATGTGCACCATCCTCCCCATGTACACCATCTCCCCATGTGCATCAAGACTTCCCTCACTGTGAATCATCCCCCAAACACATCAACCTTCATGCACACCCCCATGCGGACCACTCCCCATGCACACCACCCTAATATGCATCAACATCTCATGCTTGTCAACACCCCCACACCCTTCATGGAGATTGAGCTTGGCACTTTCTTAATGCAAAGCAACATGCTCTTCCATTGAGGGATGGCATTGCCTGGCAGGGATGGTATTTTGAGGGATGGTATTTTGGGCAGCATAGGGCAGCACAGGATCAGGTTGCCCCTTTGGTAGGATTGATTACATAAGATTGAGCTGCATATAAATCAATTAGAAACAGCACACACCTGCCACTTGTTAATGTACAATATAATAAAATTCATCAGTTAAAAAAACCATCCCCTTCTCCAGACTGCTTAGCCATTATTTTTTTCATTTTCTTGTAAACCGCTTTGTGAACTTTTTAGTTGAAAAGCGGTATATCAGTGGCGTAGTTAATGATCACATGGGCTGGTGCAAAGCTCAAAATGTAGCCCAAGAAGTGATGTCAAAACCAGAAGTGGCATCATCCCCGCGTAAAGAAAATTGGGGGAAAACCTGCCTCCTCCTCCTCCTCCTCAGCAGTTCACCACCATTTGCTCTGATGGTTGCATAGCTAAAGCACCTATTTGCTATCTGGAGTTGAAGAAGATTTTGTCCCCCCCCCCCCCCGCCCGAGCCTGCAACAACAAAATCAAATTTAATTAAGTAAAAGAAAAAATTGTGTCCCTTATTGGTTAGGGTATCTGTGCTGGGGCAAAGAGCATTCTTTCCCTGCTAAATATAAGAGGAGCACCACTTAAAACTGCTAGGTAACTGTATTATGATATATGTACTGTATATGATATATGTAGTGATTACGGATTCATACATATATCATACTGTATATGATATATGTAGTGATTACGGATTCGTATTACCTTACTAGTTCCATACAGTATCAGATTTACATCTCGTTGGCTCTCAGAGCCATCAGTAATATAGCGAAAGTTTGAGTTAAGAAAATCCACTTTTTGTTCCATAGGCTTTTGTGTTTTCATTTTCTGATTAATTGGCCATAACTTGTGATAGAATATAGATATTCCATTGTCGTTTGTTTCATTGCATTCTGCATTAAATTACCTTTCTAATGATATATAACATGATGGTATTATCTTTCACACATACCTGTTTTTCACAATTTTAGTCACTAGTGTCATGCTTGGCTTGTAGCCCCCCCCCCAAGCTTGTAGTTTGGTGCAACTGCACCCCCTGAACCTCCCTAGCTCCACCACTGCAGTATATAAATATTGTAGATAGATAGATAGATAGATAGAGAGAGAGAGAGAGAGAGAGAGAGAGAGAGAGAGAGAGAGAGAGATAGATAGATAGATAGATAGATAGATAGATAGATAGATAGATAGATAGATAGATACCATCTCATATTACCATGTTTTCAATGATATCTGGAATGTTGACAGTTCCTTCTCCTCAGCCTACTTGATTGACACAGGACGTTGACTAAAACATGTTAGGTAATTGACTAAAACATGTTAGGTTTTAGTCAATACCCAGGTTAAACAACCCAACACACACGTTAAACTTTTTATGTAGATAGACATAAATTTTACAGCTGCCTTTCTCATATATTAAATTCTTATCCTCCCTTGTAGCTGTTCTAATGAAGAACCCTCAATTCCGATATCCTATAGTGTTGTATGTGTTTCAAAGTCTGATCATGGCTGTTTCATTTTCACCTGCTTTCATCAAGAGAAGTCAAGCATTGAGAATCTTGAACATCCGGCTGTTCAAGTAAAAAGTCTCTGGAGTTTCTGTGCCTCCCTCCCGCCCCCCCCCCAAAAAAAAGTACAGCTCAAACTTTTGAATTTGCTTGATTTTCCTTCTTTCTCCTACCTGCCGTCCACTTTCATTCTCTAACCTTTCTTAGAGGGGAAAAAAGTGCAGTAAACATAAGAAGCGTAAATCTACAGAGGTTATTTTGGCACAATGATATATAAAGCGCTGGGGAGGCTGGCTTTGATATGTGGCATGCCATTGTGCACTCTCTATTATGGGATGGACACTGCAGAGAGGAAGAAAGGGCAGCTAGGAACTACATAAATTGAGTTATGAGGCCAAGCTCGCTCCTCATATGAGAACAAAATCTCATTTGAGGGGCTATAGATAAGTTTCTGAGTGGAGACATTTATGGCCATCTTGTTATCTAAGCAGAGGAGTTGCATGTCTAAGGGTGCAATCCGAACTTACACTGGAACAGGCAGACCTGTGTGCCTTCACTGTATCCAGTGTACGTTTTGGGCAGCCAGTGGCTGATCATAAGGTGAGGGGAAATATTTACCCTTATCCCAAGGGGAACTACTGCAGTCCCAATGGGGCTACTTGGATCTGCACAATTTCAACCAGTGGTTCAAATCTGGTTAGACTGGGATTCCCCTGCACTGCCTGGGAACCGGGTTAGGATCTGGGCAGAAGTGGCACAATTTTGGCAAAATTCCTACCCTAAACCAAACAAATGTATGGTTTGCGACAACAGTGGGCAGACATCCCTTCTGTCTTCTTTCATCCAATGTGGACCTTTGTAACAGGCCCTGCGTAAAAGTGAATCAGTTCATCTCACAAAATATGCCGGGAGGCACCTTGATGTAGGTGTCATATGAGCCCCCTGGAGTCACTGGGTCGCTGTGTGATACAGGAAGCTGGACTAAATGGGTCTTTGGCCATAACATCTTATAGAATATAGATATTCCAATGCAGTTGGTTTGATTGCATTCTGCATTAAATTACCGTTCCAACAATATAAAACATGATGGTATTATCCTTCACACACATCCCGTTTTCCACAACTTTAGTCACTAGTATCAAGCTCAGCTTGTAGCCCTCCTAATACTTGTAGCCTGGTGAAACTGCACCCCTTGAATTTTCTTAGCTATGCCACTGGCTCCCACCTAAAACACTGGAGAGATTGGTCAAAGTGTGAAGGACCTCACCCAGAAGGGGCAACCACCTGACTCAGAGATGAGAGCTACATGTGGTTCCCAAGCTGTGCCTAGGCCACCTCTGGTTTGATCCAATATCTCCCACCAGCCAGGCAGCATCATCACAAGGGCTCCAGCCCGGCTCTAGCCTGCTAGTGGCAAACAGTGTGGCTGTGATCCAGTGGCCAAGGCTGGACACCAGCAATCACATTGAAACATGAGGCCGGTGTCAGTGACGACGTCAAGGCGATGGAGGACGGGTCACTGCTGGGCTCTTTGTCATCCCCAGCTCCAGGCTCCCCTCCCACAGCTTGCCTGTCTACATTCATATTTCACCAGCAATAATTTTGAATGAAAAATTCCAAGGAGAGAGAAGTGTGCCGAAAATGAATTCCTGGCAAGGAAGGTCGAGAAGGGAGGGGAGCGCAAATAAAGTGCCTCTTCTCAAGGCAGCTGGGCTTATTTTAATGGGCAAGGTCAGCAATGTAATGACCAGGAAGAGAAATGGATGCCATTACAAATCAGTCGTGATCTTGTATCAATTATTCCCGGCGCCCATTTCTTTGCCTTGGGCCGGAGCAAACACAGCCTAATCAGTTTTACATCTACGTTTAATTTTATTGGAAAGAGGAGCCGGCAATGCATCACGGGACGCTGGCGTGACACAAAAGGTGACCCCTGCCAACTTAATGACAAAATGCATAACCTTTAATGAAGTCACTATCTTGTCCCTTTTTCTCTATCCCCCCCCCATGCGCTGTCTCCATGCCGTGATTTATGGCGGCATCATTGTGCTTCTGCCCTCTTTTCATTTCAGCTTGACAAAGTGAATGAAACAATTATCTTTGTTATCAGCTGGAGTTGTAGAAATGTGATGGTTGAAGATTTCTGCAGGTGGAAGGCCTTGGATCAAACTCAACCCTCAAATGTGCGTGCAGGAATTGTGGCTTTCATTCTCTTGTTCCTGATTCTTCCCGCCCCCCCCCCCCCCCCGCCACACACACACACGCACACCCTGTGCCCAACGGAAGATGGATGATCTATCCCAACATGCACTGCAAACCCTATATCATTGTAGCAAGAAGTAATTTCAGAAGAAAGCAATCTCTGGAGCTGCTGTGAGAAGGACACAGGGAATTTGTCATTCCTGCCAGCTCCCTCTTCATGTGGTTGCATATGTGCGCATGAGTGTACTGAAGGCATGGGTGCATGTGTTTCTTAAAGCCAAATCAGACACATGGTACTGGGTACTGGTATGGTATTGGGAACACTATAGCCTGGTACTGGGAGGGTGAGGGTCTGGTTTGTTTATAAATAGCAAGAGGGAAAGCCTCAAAATATGATGTAATATGATGTGTTGTTCCACACTCGCCTTGATGTGGTTTTCATCCCCTTCATGCACCAGTATGGGCTATTTTTAGTTGGGGGGAACCCTTCCATGAAAAATCAAGTCAGGTTCCAAATTGCATTTGGGGCAAACCCGAATGACTTGAAACCTTGAAATAGTATTTGTTTATTTTTTGGGTTTATCCCATATTGCCAGGTCTGAGCCCTGACTCCTATTTCCCACTTCTCTGCCCCTGAAAATGCCTTTCCCTTGCCCCATAATATCCCTTCATTCCCCCTGCCCCATAATGCCCCATCTTTCCCCACAGGGTGATGGGAATGGGGGAGACACCACTATTGGTGAAAAATTTTTAAGTCTTAAGTTTAAGCAGTCCTAGGCATGTCTACTCAGAAGTAAGCCCCATTGTGCTCAATTGCACTTACTCCCAAGAAATTGTGGTTAGGATTGTAGCTGGTATTTTCAAATAATATCATGTTATGTATCATTCAATGCACAATTTTATGCAAAAGGCAATAAAACAAACCGCTTTGAAATATTTCTAGTCTAGCAAAAGCTATAGTCAAAAAATCAGAACAGCTGGAGCAAAGTTGCATCACTGCGCCCACCACCCAAGGCATTGCTGCATCCACTGCTTGCGAGGAGGTCCATTTGGTGATGTCCAATACCTCTCTTTCAGGCGCACCTCTGGGACTCCCAGTTCACGTGCAGTGCCCTGACAGGCGCCTGTCATTAGCACCTAATCAACTCAATTCTAACACTCTTAAAGTTATCAGTGACCTTCATTAGAATTTACAAAGAGAGAGTATTTGGAATCTGACTCAAAAACCTCATTTATTAACCTTAAAGCAAGTAACAAAAATACTGAAATTTTTCAGGCACAGTCAGGTGCAGTGTCCCTGAGAGGCCACCCTGGACAAACCTTTATATTTCCGCAAAAGAATAAGTTCAGGAGAAGGTGGCCTGAGATGCAAGGAGGGTCACTACTGCACCCCACGAAGGCAGCGGGAATACTGACTAGGGGGGTTTCAAACAGCACCTAGAGATAGGAAGGTATTAGGAGGGACAGGGCTTTTGGTCACTTTGGTGCGGAGAGGGGCTTTGAAGTGCCTGTCAGGTCAGTTTCAGTGATGGACGGGTGGGTGATGCCAATCCCAGTGATGCCACTGACCAGTGTTCGCATTGGTGCTGAAATCTAGTGGGCAACACTTTAGTCCCCTTTTATTATGTTTTGGTGGCAATACAATCTCCCTAGGGCTTTTGCTCATCTCTGTCCCCATCCACTGGACAACATGATCTTATGTTCGCATTCAGACGAATGTGTGGGAATTGCACAGTGAGCTCAGTAATCAAATTGCCAAGGAAGTCATGCACTGCACTGATGCCCCGTGACATGTCAGCTGGTGTTCCTTGATGCAGCTATAGAGGGAAGCTGAGCACTCCCAGCAGCAAGCCTGGGAACTTTGACATTCTTAATGAGGTAAACACATTACTGTCATGTATAAACAAGCAACAAGAAATTAGCGGCAATCACAAGAGGAGCCCCTGCTGGCAGAAAGGCACACTTTGGGTTTGTTCTGGTGGCACCTAAACCCAGAGACCTCTGATGAACTGCTGGGTTGAACTACTGACTGCTGAAGTGCATGATGTGGTGAGAAAATTTCCCCTCTTCTGTACCTTTATTGCTTCCCATGTTCGCTCTGTCTGACAATCCATTCCTCCCGCACATTACAGGAAGGATTTCTCAATTAATTTCCAGACTTAGAACATGCTCCCTTTGATATACTTCCTATGGTTCTTTTGGTGCAAGTGCATGCATACCTTGAAAACAGTCAAGAAATAATCTTGATGGGATCATAGCTAGAATTGCACATGGATTCTTCTTCTGCTGTATTTTCCTCATGCACACATGCACTGTACACACTGATTCAAAGCCACACACAAAAAATAAATCTTGATATAACTGTAAATACAACAAATTGTTGTGCAGTTTTATGAACACACAAACATTTTTATAAACAGGCCTACGCAAAAAAAAGTTAGGCTGCAATTCTATCTATGTTTACCTGGAAGTTGATCAATTGAATTCAGTACAACTTCATTCTGAGTTGATGTGCATTGGATTGGGCTGTACGTTTCCAATAATATTTGATAATTTGAGGGTGCTGAATCGAAAAATGGCATGAGATTCAAAAATCTATTGCCTCTAGTTTTGGGGTACAGCATTTATTACATGCCAATTCGAGCTGCTTTCTTGTGAAAAAGCCAACACCATGTCTTTTTCACAAAGAATTTGTTTGAATAGTGGATATGCCATAACCCCAAAACTAAAGCAAATCAGGAAAACCAAAGCCATTTATGGATTCAGCAGTGTAAATATACCCAAGGATAGATGTAACCTTTAAGACAGCAAAATGTATGTAGCCCTATGTAATAATTAGGATTTACATTTGACCAAAGTACTTACCATAGGTATTTACTTACACTCATTCATTTCTGTTCACAAAGGAAAAGGAATGTCACCTGCAGGCCCTATTGCTGATGCTGCATCCTTTGCTGGCCCTGGCCTCCACCACAGTGGTGTCACTAGGGTTTGCTTCATCTGGTTCAGGAGGTTGTACGGTTGCCATATGTCCCCAAAATAGGGACAGTCCTGATTTGGGGGAGATTGTGTTCACATACTGGCAAATGGGACTGAGGGGTGCTGTCCCGGTTTTGCGGAAGAGAATTGTGGCAACCCTAGGAGGTGAGTGCATCATTCCAATGATGGACCTCCTGACATGGTGTCCAGATGATGGGCATGATGATAATCCAGTGCTTGTTGGCTTTTCAGCAATAACCTTTGATAGAATAGAGAAATTTCAGTGTGGTTTGTTTCATTGCATTCTGCATGCAATTCCATATAGAATGATATATAACATGATGGTATTATAACATGATGGTATTATCTGAAAAAGCCCCCAAAGATACAAAGGATTTTTCTGGGCATGTTGGAACCTTGATCATCCCATTGCTGGGGAACTGAATTATTTCCTCTCTTACTTTGACTACCTCCTATTGCAGTTCAGAGATCATCACACCAAACAATTGCTACCTTATGCATGTTCATGCCTTCAAGCCTTTGGCTTATTCCAGTTTTAACAGCAGGATGATCAGAATCCATCCCCTGGCTTCATCCGTGGCAGTTCACAGGGCACAGTTACAGGAAGAAGCCCCGATGGTCACCACAATTATATTTCACTATTTATTATTGCAGTTTATTTGTCTCACCCCAACAGAGAAGGGCACGAGGGGACAAATGCCCAGCAGCCATTGCTTATACTAGGCAATAATGAAATAAATATATAAATAAATAAATGATAATTTCCCCCCTTTCCCCCATAAGGAAAAAAGCAAAAAAGAAAAAGAGGTGCACACATTATCAGCCAATAAACCAATAATCCATTAGTGACCAAGGTTGAGGAATAATATAGCACTTTTTGCCAGCACCATAATTTATACGGCAGACTAGAGAATAGACACGATTATTAGAGTGAGGGCTACGGGATGACACATGATGCACGACCGTGCAGCATTGATCTCCGCAGAACAGGAAGGTGTCTAGACTGGGAGATGTATGACCCTGCAATTCAGAGCAGGGAATATTTCATGTGAGGCCTAATGGAGTAGTGGAGCCGGTGATGGATGGCACTCCGACTCCCAGCAGCAGTTGAGTTCTAGTTGCGCTAATGCCCGACCTCTCATGCTCCTGGTGTCCTTCATTCAGTCAGGGTGACCTCATTGAAAGGGATGGGAAATGAGAGAGAGAGAGAGAGAGAGAGAGAGAGAGAGAGAGAGATGCTTGTAATTTAAATCAGCCTCACTCTCCAAACCACAGGGAATTTATGTACAGAGTTGTCCAATATTTTGTGTGATGGTGAGGCACAAACGAAAAGCACTTCTAAAAGGTGCTTCTTATGGAAGGCACAGAAAAGCATTTTTTGTGAAGTGGGATTTTAAATATAGCTATGCTTTAAGCAGCTGATAGCCCGGTCCTAACATGTGCTGGCACAGCAAGTACACGGTTTGCGCTATACCTAGTGCAGGCTATAAGGTAGCTGGGGATCCTTTTTAGGGTAAGGGAATTTTTTCCCCTTACCCTTAATAATGCCACATCCTAACCCATGAGGGGTTACTCAAATCTCCTCCAGAAGTTATATAGCTGGCTGAAGGATGAGCAACTTTGTAAAATGCCAGCTGGCACAGGAGGGAGGTACAATTACATGTATTAGGATATAGTGGAGGAAGCCGATCTTACCAGAACTGATTCACCACCCCCTGGTTTACCTTTTCTCTGACCAGCATCACCTCCTGAGATTTCTGAGTTATTTGAAAGTTGTACATTGCAGTTACTGAAGGTCCATAGGTTAGGGTGACCATAAAATGGAGGACAAAGTGCCTTTATCTTTAATCATTGCATAGAAGAGGGAATTGAGGCAGGTGCTGCTTTTTAAACCCTTTTATGATGAGCTAAACCTGCCTCAATTTCCTCTTCTATGCAATGGTTAAAGGTACTGACACTGTCCTCCATTCTATATGGTCACCATGTGCAACAGGAATTTGTTTTTGAGTCCAATATTCTTCTCCCCTTTCTCTGCGAGAAGATGGAGCATGGAATCCAGAAGCACTAAACAAAACACCTGGTTGTATATTTTTAGGAAAATTGGCCACAGAATTGAAGCATTTCTGCATCAGGACAAGTTGCCTCATTTACAATGTAGAGCAGAGTAAACATGGACTTGTTTGTTCCATTGTATATTCAGCTTTCAGGCATAGAATGAATGGGTAAGCAAGCACATTGAGGCTGCAATCCTATCCACACTTACATGGGAGTAATTTTTCCCTGGGAGTAAGTATCTATAATGGCACTTGATTCTGAGTAGACATCTATAGGATTGCACTCTCAGTCTTGCCCTGAGAACAGAAAGGAGTTTAACCCAAGCATGTCAGATCCTAGACCCTATTTTATTGCCAGATCTTAGCCCCTATTCTGGGCAGCCCATACCAATTTTGGTGGCGCTGATATGAGTGGGGCTTATTGGGGCAGTTACATTATTATTTAAAGTAAGGGGAAGTTTCCTCTTGCTTTAGGCTTGTGCATCAGCAACCCCAAATTTGCTCTTGATGCAATGAAGACCCACCAGCCTGCCTATTCTGATGGCACTGGCAAGATATTGGAATATCCTGATGATGATGATGATGATGATGATGATGATGATGATGATGATGATGATGATGATGATAATAATAATAATAATAATAATAATAATAATAATTTATTGTCATTGTATAGACATACAACGAAATTCATAAGACATCCAGAGACCAGCCCCGAGAACGCCCCCCCCCCCCACAACACCCCCCACCCGGACCTTCTTTAAACACACAACTGCACAGCACATCAAGTAATAGCATTCAACTGTTCACTCATGATAGTCCTTATAATTACTATTGAGTGCAGATATGGCTTTAGGGTAAAAGCTATTCATAAAGCGGGTAGTCCGAGTTTTAAATGTTCTATATCTTCTCCTAGAAGGCAACAGTTCAAAAAAATTGTGAGCAGGATGGGAAGAGTCGTGGAGAATATTTTGTAGCTTCTTCAAACAACGGGATTCAAAAATGTCATCTAGGGTTGGTGGCTGGAGCCCAATTATGTTTTGTGCGGTTTTGATGACCCTCTGTAGAGTTTTTTTGTCAGCAACAGAGCTGCTCCTATACCATACCAAAATCCCGTATGTAAGGACACTCTCAATGGTGCTGCGGTAATAAGACAGAAGTAGACGCTGAGAGAAGTTCATCTTCCTAAGCATCCTCAGGAAGAACAGCCTCTTTTGTGCCTTCTTTACCAGCATGTTCGTATTTATATTCCATGTGAGGTCCGCTGAAATGTAGGTGCCCAAAAATTTGAAACTACCTACCCTCTCCACCTCTTCGCCATTTATGTGCAATGGTAGGTGTTCTTCTCTTTTCCTCCTAAAGTCAATGATAAGTTCTTTAGTTTTTTTAGCATTGAGCGTAAGATTGTTATCTTTACACCACAATGTCAGCCTTTGTACCTCACTCCTGTATCCAGACTCATCGTTCTTATTGATGAGCCCCACCACTGTCGTATCATCTGCAAATTTGACAATTGCATTGTTGTTATACAGTGGGGTGCAGTCATGTGTATACAAAGAATAAAGAAAAGGGCTTAGCACATGTATCCAGGATACATTAAGGACCTGTTGGTTTTGCATGTGAGTATATGTGTAAATTTCCCATTCTGGGCAAGCCTATGATGTCTAAATGAGCACGAAGGCAGTATTTTTCTTGGACTTGATGGCACATATTCAAAATTTTTATGCTGTGTTGAACACTACTCCGTTGTGCTCACAGCCACACATAATAAGCAATTTACAGAGGAGAAGCTGTATGCTGGCACAATCTTATGTATGTCTACTCAGAAGAACGTTCCACTGATGTCAATGTTGTTTAGTCCTAGGTAAGTGCACCCAGTGCTGGATTTACATATAAGCTAAACAAGCTATAGCTTAGGACTCCACTCTCTTGCCCCCCCAAATTAAAATTGTATTTCAGTTCAACAATTATTTTGATAAAACATATTTTGTTATGTGCAAATAGCAAATACCTGTTAGGTCCATAAATTACCATATATCATATATTCAATACAAAAAACAGTGACAATTTGTTGTTGACAACGGACAGCTGGACATATAGAGGCCCCATTACCTTCAATAGCTTAGGGCCTCATGAAGCCTAAATCCACCCTGAGTGCACATAGGAGTATAGCCTGAGAGCACAATCCTAACCATGTCTACTCAAAAGTAAGTGCCATTGTGTTCAGTGAGACTTACTCCTAGGAAAGTGTCTTTAAGATTGTAGCCTTAGGGTGAAATCAAAAGCAGTTACGGGTCCACGCAGTTATGTCACCGTCTAGTGTTATCTTATGGAAAGTCATCCTTACTGCACCAGATTAAGGGGCTGAATTTCACTTTAGGATATAGGCCTTACTCAGTTACATTAAGATCACTCAGGCTGCAAGCCTAATCTCTAGTTAGGCTTGCCTAATAATCCCTGACATACATCCTGTGCTGACCTAAGAGTGTCACAAAAGTGCAATAAGACACTTCTGCACCACTCCTGGGGTACGGTTAGTCCAGGGCACAGACATGCGCTACTTGCCTCATAACATCACCACAGGGATGGGAAGACCAAAGAGTTAGACCAGCCTAGGTTAGGATTGCTCCCATAACCTAAGCCAGCTTAGGTTAGGATTGCTCCAGTGCTACTTTCTTTAGCACTGATCCATTCCAGTGGTCTGTGTTCCAACATGATTTTTTTAACCAATGAGAACAATGCCTTATGAGCCAAGCAGCACCTCTTTTCTGCCTATTACGTTGATGATGTCTCAATTTGTGATGTTCCACATCTCTTCGACCTTTGGGAAAAGGTTGAGACAGGCTTCTCCTTATGGCCACAAAACCTGAACTGGAGATCTGGGCAGTGAATGTAGCCATTAAGTCACCTTGCCACTGGATCAGGGTGACCATATGTTATAACAGAAAAAGAGGACAAGGCTCTCCAAAAATTTAGGACACCCAAGAAAAATGTAGGATATGTCCCAAAAAAGCTAAAAACACTCATAAATTCCTTTCATGAGGCCAAACACTATATGAGATATTAAAGTCATTCCTTTTTACCTCTAATTTATTAATTACAAGAAGTCTGCCTGCTCAGAAGGGAAAAGGGTCAATGAATTTTTCCCTAGATTAAAAAAAAGAGGACATGTCCTGGAAAAAGAGACATTGGTCACTCTGCACTTGATATTCTTGCAAATTATAGCTCTTCGTCATGTTACCGGCAGAAAACAAGGAGGGCATCAAGGAGCTTATTGTGATGACAACATAATCATGGGTGTGTAGCCACATCAGTTGAATTACTAAATGCTGAGATGCTTCCTTATTATCCTCCATGTTAATGTCAGTTTTTGGAGTGGGTATCACAAACAAAATAACATGTTGCATCACATTTCTGCCAAACAATTTAGCCTTGTTAGGAATGTTTTTGAGAGCATATTTGCTGTTGCTGCTTGATGTTTCCAGTTGCAGAGCATGGAAGAAGCTTCCAGGTCATGCATGGAATCAAGCAAAACTTGTGATGCGCTGTTTTCCCTGGTTCGCTTTGGAGAGCATATAGTTTTTTTCAAGTGTTCCCACATAACCTTTGTGGCAGGGAAAGCTGTTTGCCTTTCTGATCCTTTCTGAAAAAATTTAGAAATGTTAACCATAGTGGACATTTTAACACCTTAACAGTGTGCCATAAGATGAAAATGATTGAAAATTGGTCTGAGGCCAAACCTGTCTTCACCAACAAGTACTATTTAGATCTTAGTACTTCGATCCTCTTCAGAGGACTATCTTATCTTCACTGCATTTATCACCTTCATTCACCTGGATTTTTTGTTCTGTTGAGCAGCACCTGTTTTTTTTCCAAAGCAAGACAAATGAATTAATAAGGATAAAAAATATACAGTCAATTCTTGGTATACATGTACTCTGTTCCTCTGATTCTGCTTATCCGTGAAAATGAAGAGTATGCCTTACCTTGCGCCTGCTTGTTATCACTGACCCACCTCCATTCTGACACTATCGGTGATCACCATTTTTAATCTTTCAGTGGCAATTTTAAAACTATCTGTGCCATTGTGAAGTCATCTGCAGCCATTTTGAAGGTATTTTTGCCAGTGTGATTTCCCCTTTAACTCTATTGATCCCATAGGATCAATGATGTTGTATCTGCCAGTTCAGCATCCTCAGGGTTTCCGAGGAATCAAACTCCCTCAGATACCAAGAATTCCCTGTATATAAATATGGCTGCCATCCTAACCTCCACTTAGGCATAACACTGGCACCAATCAGTCTTGAAAGACTAAAGTATTGTGCTTGATATTGTATGCGAAGCATGAAGGCCTGGGTAGATTGATATGGAAGATAGGCTGTTACCCAAGCAGCAAATCCCCCCTCTCCAGGCCACTGAAATAGTCCAATGGAAAGGCAGAGCCAATATGATTGGTTCCAGCTGCGTTGCAGAGGTGGGCTAAGGACAGGAGCTCACCCTGTCTTGTGGGGCCAACCTGGGTCTCGAACCCTGGCCTTCTGGTTAACAGGCACAGTGTCTTAACCACTTGCACCACCCACAGCCACTTAGGCAAGCATAAGACTAAGCACGTAAATCCTGTGCTGACCTGGGGGGTGTCACAAAAGTGCCATAAGGCACTTCTGTCCTAATCCTGGGAGGTTAGGCCAGTTCACAGGCATATGCCAACCTTCCCACACCACCACAGGAAAATATACCAGGTGAATTAGGCCAGCCTAAATTGGTTAGGATTGTGCGCTATCTCTTATTTCAGTATAGTACATTAGTTTTTCACATGTTCTGGGAAAAAATAAATAAATGCATGTTTCATTGCATCTTCCTTTTTTGCCAGTGCAGTAACTTTTCTAGCTTAAAAAATAAGCCCAAGCAGCAAATTAAAATAAATGGGAACAGAGAAGAGGGAATGACATCAAGAACCACCGAAAAATCTCTGTGTACTTTTAAAATGCTTGGATCTGCCCCACGGCTTGGCCAAGAGGCGTGTTTTATATTTCCACCGGTACATAACTGACATCATCCCCTATTAAGTTCTATTTGAATAAAATGGTAGTAGACATTTAGGTAATATTACAGGGCAATAAAAGGTTTAAAGAGCCTTGGGGGGATGTTATAGAAACAGAGGCCAGCCCGGGTTTCCAAAAATACCGCTTAGTATGTATTAACCTCTTTCAGACTTTATGTCTCAAACAAATAAGGGAGGTTTTAAAGAGGGGGGGAAACCCAAATATTCACACTCTGGCTCGTTTAGGAATTACTGACTATATTTTCCTCTCCTCCTACCATTCCCTGTTTTTTTCCCCCTTTTTCACTGCGCTGGGCAAAAGGCTAGTAGTTAAAATTCAAAAAGCTTCCCCTTTTATCATTACCATGAATCAACACAATGAATGACCTCTTTCAGAGCACGGTAATAAGAATTTGATAAATCATCAGCCAAAAATTAACTAGATGTCAAAACAATCTTGGGGAAGTGTGATGGATTAGGGGTGATAGTGGCAATTAATCTCCCAGCGTGAGTTCACGGGAGAGGCTGAATGCCTGGAGATGGATCTGAGAGTCTGAGGCCTGGCAAGGTCAGGACATTGTGCAGCAGAGAGAGAGAGAGAGAGAGAGAGAGAGAGAGAGAGAGAGAGAGATTGGAAAAAACGAATAGATAAGCAAGAGGAGAGGATGGAGTCCTCTGAGTCTGCAATGCCCTGGCACCCAGCAGCTGATCTGGAGGTCACTGGCATGCCTTTAGAAAGTGCTCTGCATCCAGCTGCTTCTCCATGATGAAGCAAGCACTTTTCCACTCAGTGTAATAAATGCCACAAGCCAGCTCAAGGGGAACCACACATGGCCAGAGCGAGGAGGAGACCGAGAGGAACGGTTAATGGCCAATTGTTTATTCCCCCTATAAAGCACATCACAGAGGGCTGCAAGGAAGCAATGGAGTTTGTCCTCTGCTGTGTGGCCCCTTCTTGGCCTATTCAGAAGTGCTGAGGAATGTATTCTGCTTGAACGTAGGGACGCCAAGCACCACTGCAGTCATAAATCGCAGCCGGAGGCGCATCACAGAACACCTTTTTTCTCTCTCTTTCTCTCTCAAACTTGGCTGGAAACTGGCCAGGCTGAGACTCTACAACTTGCAACCCTCACCCTCTGCCCCAATTGTGGTTGCCAGATCTGAGGTCCAATCAATGCAATGTATTTGCTAGGCAATTTCTTGGGGATGGCACAGTGAAGAGATGCCATATTCAGAGCCACCGAGAGGAATACCATATTTAATGTGCATCGAATCTAATGCGCACCCTATAATTATAATCAAAATACCATATTTATGCAAATCTACTTAACCATCAAATCTAATGTGCATCCTGATTTTGGAGTCTGAATTCGGCTGAAAAAGGTGAGCATTAGATTTGAGTAATCTAATCTAAAGCACCACATCTAAAGAGATGCCGTTCTCGTAAAAAGGAGGATGAATGCTTGTGGAACATCTCTTTTTGTAGACAAAAAGGGGTGCCTTTGTCAACTAGAACAAAGGCACTGTGTAGCTTAAGAGGGCCAGACCCAGGCAAATGTGGGATACTTGCACAAGGTTGTATTGGAGTATTTGTGTATGGAGGTGATGCATTGATGGACCAGTGCAGGTGGGGGTGGGCCACTTTCCTACTGGAAACAAAGGAGTGGTCAAGGACAGGATAAGATGTCTCCATGGGTTGGAAATTGCCTCTGGGCCACGTTTTGCCTAGCCCAACTCTAGCCAATCATTTTCCTCTCCTTCTTATTTCCTTCTAATTGTTTCTAATTTCAAATCCATGGAACTGGAAGAAGAATGGTAAAGCCAGACTGAGGAAGGCCATTGTGCCAATTTGCTACCTAAGGCAGCTAGCTCAGTTGGCTTCATTGATAGACCAGCACATAATTGGAACCAGCACACTGATGGGACCAAACACACTGTTCACCAGCATACTGGTGACCAGCACACCATGCCCATTTTCAGTAACTTCCCCACTATGGGGAGAGAGGATGCAATCCTATACACACCTACCTAGGAGTATGTTTCATTGAATTCAGTGGGACTCACTTCTGAGTGAATTGTGCTGTGGTTGTCCTTTTTGCAGGAGCGCAAGCCCCATATGTGAGGCACCGTTAATTTCTGAATGGATCTGTATTAAATGGATTTTTTGGGAGAGGGAATAGACAAGCAATGGACAAACAGCCAAGATAATTCTTCCTAGAGCCACCCCCTCCACATTGCCTTGAGTCATGCGGTCTCCTGATGTCGGTTCCAAGAGTCAAAGGGGACATAATGAAATGGAGAACTTTCCAGGTTTCCCCTTAATATATCCATCATGTCCAGTCCCATTATTGATACGTTGACTTTCTTGTTTCTGATTTAAACTGTCAGAGTCAGTAAAATCGGGCTGACAGGTTGAGTGTTCATGGCAGGACGCTGACGTGATGTTACTTACAGCTAATTAAAGTTGAGCGTGTAATAAACAATCCCAGAATCCTAGCAACCTAATTTCCTCTGATGTTGAGTTGCCTGGATCATGACCCCAACATTTGCTTTGAAGTGCTAAGTTGTAGATTCCATGCTCTCTCTCTCTCTCTCTCTCTCTCTCTCTCTCTCTCTCTCTCTCTCTGTGCAGCATCTTCTAGGAAACAATCAAGAAATTGAAGGATTGTGTTGTTCTTTTCTGTTGGGGGGGGAATGGGCTGGTAAGCTGCTAGCAGGAATTGCAGAATGAGTGAAAGGGGTTTCTTGACAAAGTATAAGACTTTTCACCCAAAGAGAATGTAGCAAATGGATTTTTCAAACTCAAACAGCAGGTCCAAGGACTCACCATCCTGGACCTGCTACAGTCAAAGATGGAGTTTTTGCCCATATGGACACTAGTAAGGGATCTGGGTATGGGCTGCCTGTGTTTTAACAGTGAAATTTGTCAACTTTGGTGTCAGCTCCAATGATTTCTTCTTAAGAAAATTTCCAGGTCATAAGAATCCACTCCAAGAAGTTCCACCATGTAACACAGTTGAAGAGCAGCTCTCCATTTAGGTTGGAGACCCAAGCACTGCAAGACGGAATAGCTCCCATCCTTAGCCCAGCTCCTGCCAACCTATTATATCAAAAGCATGGAAATACAAGTAGATAAATAGATCCCAGCACGGTGGGAAGGTAAATGCATTCCATGTGCTTCAGCCACATGACACGGAGGCATCTTTGGACAATGCAGGCTTTTCGACCACAGAAACGGAGATGAGTGCCATACTCTAAAGTCATGGCAGGTGCCTAAAGGTGGCAGGACAACCTGCAGCCAGTCATGGCTGGCAGGGCAACTTGCCAGGGACCCTTTACTTTACACTTACCCAAAGAGCAACTTCCTCGCTAGTTGCTCTAGTTGCCTTTCGGGCTAGCTGCTATGTCCAACCTTTAATTGGGAAGTTGAACATTATTTTCTTCTTTCTGGTCCACCAGGTCCCTCATGTGTAAGCTAATCCAGCCTGCTGATCCTGTTGATCCAGCCCTTGCTTACTGGTCAAGAGGCACTCTTTCAAGTGGGTGTTCCTCTTATTTAGCAGGGGGAGAGAAACTGGCCCAACACATCCCAGCAATGTCTGTTCTAGTGGCTTCTGCTGGTGTTATTTTTGCATTTTAGATTGTGAGCCCTTTTGGGACGGGACCCATTAGCTATTAATTAGCTATTAATTTTTTTCATTTTCTTGTAAACCGCTTTGTGAACTTTTTAGTTGAAAAGCAGTATATAAATACTGTAGATAGATAGATATACCTGTCACCTGTGAACCTATCATTGCTAATCTGTGAACCTATCATTGCTGAACTTATCATTAATGATCTGATTGACATCAATCAATTTTCTGTGGTCGGGACTCTAAACTGCAGACCTTCTTCTTCTTAATGTTGTTGGGGTTTGGAAGACTTCAGAACGGCAAACCACATTTGCCTACCAGGCTTTCTCCAGAATTTGACAGAGAGGATTGGATGGGAGAAACTCATCTGTCATGACTTCAGAGACCTGGCACTTTTGATATGCAGAAATGCAGCTTGCACAGCCCTCTGTCCAACACGAATGCTCTGAACGAGTCAAAATCCGGGGTCTGTTTTGAATTTCAAACCTCAAGCCAACTTTAACAAACTGCACTGAACCAGAGAGACTCTGCCAGAGTTTTCCTCCCAGCCCAAGTCGCTCCCAGCACCATGGTTTATAATAAGATTTTGCACCTGGTGACGGATGTCTGGAGCTCCTGCTGGGGAAAACCCCTTGTGCCAAATATCTGTCACGCTCTTCAGAAAGATATAGATACAGCACAGAACCGAGGGGAGAAAAAAGAAAACTCCATAATCAACATAGAGGCTATAGTTGCAATCAGAGTCCCGGAGGCCTAGTGCCTAGGTGGAGTGGGAAAACCATGTGATCCGGGCTTGACATTTGCAGTGCACAAAGGGGCAAGCTGCGCAGTGCAAACAACTGGTAACAATTTTGGAAAATTAGGTTTTTTTAAAGTTGTTTTTTCTCTTCCTCTCTTAATGACTCATGTGAGCAGCCTCTGGCCATGCCGCTAATCAATTTACGTCATATGGGAGCCATCAACAGCATGAGCCCTGAGGGGATGGGCCGAGCTGAGTGGTTTCACACTGACCTCGGATATTTCCCTAAATGCCTGACTTGCAAAAGGGAGGCAAGGAAGTGGGAGCAAAGACCAACAACTGGTGTTCTGAAACCCAGAGGTTGCTTCGGGTGGGTGGGAGACCCAAGTTTCCCATGAACTTTCCTTTTTTCCCCCTCAAAGTTGCTGAATGAAGATAGAACTGAACAAGCTTTATGAGGAAAGGTTACAGCATTTGGATGTAGAAAAAAGTTGCTTGCGGAGAGGATAAGATGGAGGTAAATAATATTATAGATGGAACAGACTAAGGGCAAAATCCATAGCAGTTACGAGTCCATGCAGTTACATCACCCTCTAGTGTTATTTTATGGAAAGTCATCTTAACTGCTCCGGAGCAAGAGGCTTATTTCACTTTAGGATATAGGACTAAGTGTGATAGATGGTTCATTTTCCTCTTACTCACAACCTGAACTAGGGCCATCAACTAACATTAGTGGAAGAGTTGGAACAGACAGAAGAAAAAATTTTGTATTCAGTAAGGAATTAATCTGTAGGACTCCTTGCCACAGGATGTGGTGATCATATCTGGCTTAGATGGCTTGAGAAGGGGAATGGACAGATTATGGTGGAAATGTTCATCACAGTTTCCAAGCCAGGTTTTAGAAGTCGACTTTCTGAATGTCAGTGGATTTATGGTGGAAATGTCCATCACAGGTTCTAATCGCTGGGTTTAGACATAGACAATCCCTGAAAGCCAGATGCAAGGGAGTGGTAGGATACATGTATTGTGCCTTAAGTGGTCTCAGAGACATCGAGCACAGTCCTAACCATGTCTACTTAGAAGTAAGTCCTATTGTTTCAGTGTGTCTTAATCCCAGGAAAGTGTGTTTAGGGTTGCAGCCATCATGGGTACAAGAGATACACTGTACAAGGTTACAGTGGTGGACTTCAGGGGGTTCTCACAGGTTCTATAGAACCCTTTGCTAATGATCACCTGGTTCTGAGAACTGGTTACTAATGGGACACAGAACCTGTTGTTCTATGGACATAGAACCTGTTGTTAATTTATTAGGACATAGAACCTGTTGTTAATTTATTTGAATCCCACCACCGGTACAAGAGATACAGGAAGCTGGACTAGGTCGCCTTTGGCCTGATCCAGCAGAGCTCTTCTGAAGTTACTCAATGAGGCATAGTGGAATGAATACAATTACCGAGCAAGTCCACGGGTATGACATTAATCTTCTATTCATTAATCTCAGATCTGGCCAAAGTTTTAAGTTTAAAAATAAAACAAGTTGTTTTAATATCTCAGCCTGTTCTTTTCTTCAAAAAATAATTTAGCATGGAACAGTGTGAAATGTCACAGCATGCAATGAGATGGAGAGGCCAGAGCACTTTGTCCACAGGGCCCCCCATTGTTCTATTTATACTAGGTTTTTATAAAAAAACAACTTTCAACTGGGAGGATCAAAACCACGGAGAGGATGGTGTACCAAGGTCCTTTTTGTCCCCAGAAATTGCATACACACTTTACTGTTAAAAAAGTGCACAAAACACACAAATTCACATAAATCTCATTGTTTTCAGTGGGGAAATTAAACATGGGCTAACTTTCTCCCATCAGGATTTAAGAATTCTTCATTTTGCCTTATTTAGAACTTTCAACTTGAATGTTTTCACCTATGTGATGTCATGCAATATACCTTCCTTGAGAGCAGGCCTCCGTCAGTCTTGAAAGACTATGGTATCGTGCTCAGCACTGCATACGCTGCATGTGAAGCATGAAAGCCTGGGTTGGATTGTTATGGAGGATAGGCTGTTACCCAAGCAGCAAATCCCCCCTCTCCATGCCACTGAATTAGCCCAATGGAAAGGCAGAGCCGATATGATTGGATCCAGCTGGCGTTGCAGAGCTGGGCTAAGGACAGGAGCTCACCCTGTCTTGTGGGGCCGACCCGGGTCTCAAACCCTGGCCTGCTGGTTAACAAGCACAGTGTCTTAGCCACTTGTGCCACCCACAGCCCTTGATAACCCATCACTTAAACTACATTGTTATTTGCCTCTGACCTTTCTTGTGGCAGATGCAAGATGGGATACCTAGAGATATCAGGCATTCTTCTATCCAGGCACAGGTCATCCCCACTTCCCCCATCTTCAGTTTTAAATCCCATCATTAAAAAAGTGAATAACGATGATGCATCTTGCAGGATTGTTGTAAAGATGCATAGTATTTACCTTGCACCTTGAATATATGCCAGTTAAAGACAGCAACATTTGTTTGCATCCTGGCTCCTTTGTCTGGGAGATGATGCTGGAAACAAGTAATCAATGTTTCCAACAATGTGCTTTACATCAGATGATTCTTTGAAAAGGTTGCCTATTTGGCAATACAGTTTGCAGAGTCTGGTTAGGCTCAGGAGCAACAGAACGGAGGGGAGTGGGCTGAAAACTCTCTCTCTCTCTCTCTCTCTCTCCCCACCCCATGGATTACAGACAACCCTCTCTGCTAACCCAAAGGCTACACCTTTCCAATTCATGACAAGGGCATCCAAATAGCAAGTCAAAGGCCAAGCTGATAAAGTACAACTGTGACACTGAAAATTTGTGGTGAGCCTGGCAGATGGTTGTTGACCCCTGACATTTCCTTTCTCCAAAGGTTTGGATCCAAGTACCAGCACATTCCTTCTCCCCTTTAAGTTCTGCCTTCCTCACAAGGTTAATGTATTTGGACACATTAACCAAACTTATAGGGTTGCCATAATTCTCTTTCACAAAGTCGGGACAGGACTCCCCTGTTCTAATTGCTAGTATGTGAACACAATCCCCAAAATCGGGGCTGTCCCTGTTTTTTGGGACATATGGGAACCCTAACCAAACTATTAGCATTCAGTAGGCTGAAAGTAGGTCAGAGGCTGGATGGGCTTCTCTTCTAATCCCCCCAGCTCACACACATACTCAATTGCTATGAAGTTTTACAAGATCATCCATTTTTGAGTGCTGAAGATGTACTTTTCAAAGTTCACTGAGCATATGTAAAAAGTTCTAGCTCTAATACCTCTGGAAGCCATCAAAATGGCCTACAATACAATGCTGTTGCCACTGACCTCCTCTTGGTTTTGGGGAGGTCAGTGGCTCTCAGGAGGAGGTCCAGGTTTTGAGGAGCTCTCAATATTCCTTCCTTCTCAACATGGTCAAGCCAGTTCTAGAAGTCAAACACTGTTTGTTTATTCCAGCATAGATTGACCTCCGCTTTCTTTAACCCAGCTTTTCAATCACTGATAGAATGAGTTAAGATCTGGTGACATTTTGGGTATGCTCCTAGCATACCTAAGTAGATGCTGTGGCACAAGTAGATGCTGTGACTGGCAGGCCAGGATTCGAGACCTGGGACCTACAAGACAGAGTGAGCTCCCATCCTTAGCCCAGCTCCTGCCGACCTAGCAGTTCGAAAGCATGCAAATACAAGTAGATAAATAGGTATCACCATGGTGGGAAGGGTGGCCATGGAAGCATCCTTGTCAACACTGTCTCTAAAGGCTTTGAAACAAGCACTGCACCCTACAGTTGGTCACGACTAGTAGTACAACCCGCGGGGAACACCTTTACCTAGACAAGAATGCCATTAGATTATGCAGAGTCCCAGCTTAGTGGTAGTCTTAGGGCACAATCCAGAGTAACTATGGGGAGTCCTTGCTCTGACATAAGAACAATTTACTCTGGATTGCAGTATGAATTTCCCATAGGTTTTCACTAGGTGGTGCTGTAACTACATTGATGTAAATGTCTCTTATGTGCTCCCATATTTACACTGGAATATAGGGTATGGGCCCCATTCTATGGTCTTCTTGCTGGCATTTTGCCAGAGCTGAGTGTCACAAATCTGTCTTATGGTACATTTTTGGGCCCAGCACTGGTCCAGTGCCAGAACTTGCTGAAGCCCTTTTGGTATGGATTTTGTCTTCAACCCTTCTCAGAAAATCATCTTTTTGTCACATCTAAAGAAAAGAAACAGAAGAGAGGGCAGAGAGTGGTGAACACCTACACTCTCAGGGTCCAATCCATAATCTCATTTACCATAGAAAAATTCCAGGACGGTCCACGGGACTCTCCTGAACAAGAAGACTGTGGCCTAAGACCTCTCTTTTAAGGTCTTTGATTGCTGAAGAGTTCAGAAACCGGGTCATTGGTTGCCAAAGAGATCAGCCGCTACATCAGACTCTGTGCTGGGAAAAGAGTCATTAGTGCTACGGTGCGTATCTGAGCAAAAAGTTCCTGGATTGTGGGTTTGGGGACTTTTTTCTGAAGGGAAAAAAATAACAGAAACAAAACAATCCAGTGTGAAACTCATCCCACACACCCTAGCAACCAAATCCTACCTTTTGCAAAATGTCACTTTGAGGTCAGTGTTTTTGTCCGGTCTTTCACTACATTAAATGCAATTACTTCATTGTTGATTTACCTGTCATTAAAGGCATGTGTTTGAACAAGATTTATTGAGTGAGTTTTGTGCCAGTTGACTTGCAATAGATTGCACAATATTCAAAAAGGCTCATTTGCCTGGCATTACATTAGAAGCAGGGTGATTGCAACACAAAGCAATGTAAATGAGTTCGGAGAGGCTCCATCACTCATGTTGTCATGTACTGAATCCTATTATTATTTATTACCATAATTGTACTGTGTTTCCTGGGGCGATAAATTAGGACTGATGGGTCCCGCTGACAGCCAAGGACTGGACTCGCTCTATATAATTTAATAGGGATACAGTTGGGTCTGTGCTCTGAGGAGAGTCTGGGAGGAATTAGTAACTGAACAAAATCTTTTCTTTCTTAAAAAGAAAAAATAGGAAGAAAAAAAAACTTAGAGACTGTTTTCTTCCCTCTTTCCCCTCCGCACTTTCCTTCCTCTCGGCGACAATTTAGAACTTGATAAAAACTGCATCAAGTGGAAAGAAAATGGGAACACTTTGTCTTATTGAACAGGGTTGCTAAACGAAATCCTACATTTTGAAATGGGAGCTGCTTTGCATTCTCTACATGTTCTGGTCAGAAGTCAATCAATTGACCATGGCACGGGCACATAGAGATTTCCACTTCCTAGATCATGCACCAGGAGATTATATACTAGGGCATAAGAAGAGCTGAGATCAGACCAAGTGCTTCCAGTCCAGCTTCCTATATCTCACGGTGGCCCCGCCAGATGCCTCAAGGAATACACAAAACAACAACAAATGTGCATCCTGGTGCCCTCCCTTGCATCTGGCGTTCTGAGATGGCCTATATCAGTGATGGTGAACTTTTTCGGCACCAGGTGCTGAATGATGGTGCTGGTGACCAGTGCACATGCCCAGATCTCAGGGCATGTGCACTGGGCTCAGGGTACTCCTGCCCCAATGCGCATGCCCAGAGTTCCAGGCATGCATGCTGGGTACTGGTGCGAAGAAGAGTTCTGGGTGTGTGCGCTAGGCTTTGAGTGATGGTGTGGGAATGCTATAGCCACAAGCCAGCAGAGAGAGCTCTGGGTGCCCATTGCGGCATGCATGCCATATGTTCACCACCACTGGCATATATCTAAAACCAGGAGGTTGCACATGCTCATCATGGCTTGTAACCTGCAATGGACTTTTCCTGTAGAAATCCATCCAATCCCTCTTTAAAGGCCATATGAAATACCCTTTTCAAGGAAGCTGTCCCAAGTGCCATCAATGCATCCTGTGGCAAGGAATTCCACAGATTAATTCTATCATGCTAGGTTCTAATTCTTCCAACCCTAGTGAGTGAACCCTGGTCCTTGTGTTGTGTGAGAGGGAAAAAAATTCTTCTATCCAATCTGAAATATAAAACCTGAGCTATGAAGCAGGTCTGGCCCAAGCCCTCCTGACACCAGGAGGTGTCAGTGTAACATCACACAGTGATCTGTTACCCACTTATGCGCCATCCTGTGCACCTCCAGTGTCTTAGCGCAGCACTCTCCCCTTCAAACTTCCTTCCCATCCTGATTCCTACTCTTCCAGGGAAGTTGAAGGTGGAGCAGTGGAGGTGGACCAAGAAAAGAATCTTCCCCATCAATCTTCCTGATGCAACAGATTCAGATGGCCTCATAGATGAGCCAGCCCTGGTTGGGGTCCCAAAAATATCTTCTTCCAAGCTACTGCTTTATTGGCAATCAAGATAAATGAGACGAGCATTGCAGAAGGTCAGCCAAAAGTCAACTGAAGTGGGAAATTATAAATAAAAGCCAATTGACTCTAGGTACAGAAAAACCGTCTCTTGTTGTGTCAGAGCATTGGACTTACCCAGCCCTGCCTGAAAATTTCAAAGAACCTTCTGCATGCATGGCATGTTCTCTTCCACTGAGCCCTTCACTCATTCTTGTGTGAACTCATTCTTGTGAACAGCCCTTCACTCATTCTTGTGAAATAAAATCAACCTATTATAGCAATTTGCACAATCACATCACTGACAGTCTTTGACATCCTCACCCATTGCATGCTACTCCAACCATTCTGTTTATAGAACATCATTTTAGTTCCTCTAATCCAGGAGTTCTCAACCTTTGGAGGACCCCATTCTGGTTCTGTGGGAAATTTTTTCCATGGATCGGCTGGGGCTCCACATGCGCATTTCACTCCAGAAAGAACTGAGCATGCTTAACTGAGTGTCCAAGCTGCGCATGCTGAGATTGCTCTGCACAGGAACAATCTGGGCATGCGCAGCCTGGAGCCTTCATTCCTGCCTTCATTCGTATCTGCTTACATGTGTGGGCCCCTGATCTGGGTTTAGCAAAGGACTTTCATCCAAAGCACTGTTAATGCTTTCCCTTGATCCAACAAATTTTGCTTTGATGTGGTCTAACAGGGCTTCTGTCAAAGAACAAATAAGGGGATAAAATGTGAAACTTTGTCCTAATGGCATTTTTATGGGGTTAAACAATGAGGCCTGACAGTGCATAAATTATTGTGCCATAAATCACACCAGTGTGTGTTTCTCTGCAGCCTTCAGTGTGTCTTCACCAGCACCTGCATGTGAATTATTGAGCTCATAAACATTGATTAATTCCACCATTGTTTGCCACATATAAGAGAGAACTTATTCAAATAATTTAAATGATTTGTTTAAGACACTGTTCCCTATATTTTTTTAAATCAAAATTTGGTGCCAGACTTGCAATTTGGATGCATGTCAATGCAAGTAGATAAATAGGTACCACTTTGATGGGAAAGTAACAGGTTTCTGTGCACCTTTGGCACATTGTCATGCCAGCCACATGACCATGGAGACGTCTTTGGACAACACCAGCTCTTCGGCCATGTAAAAGTGATGAGCATCACCCTTAGAGTTGGTCACAACTAGTAGGGAAAACTTACCTTTCCCTTTAAGGCTGCAATCCGAAAGACACTTTCCTCAGCGTAAAACCCATTGAACACAATGGGGTTTACTTTTGAGTTGGCATGGTTAGGATTGTGCTTTAAGTCTAAATTTGGACATCAATATCAATGAATTCCAGAATGCTGAGCTGCTGAAGGTACATTCCATACCATGCTTGGGTTATCCAAAACCAGATTGAATTGGGCCATAAGTGAGGTTGTTTGGAACTGCAAGATTTCTACCTACAAGATATGTTTGTTTGCTTGCTCGCTTGTTTGACGTTGCAGAGAATTCAGGCCTGGAATTGTCCACCTTCTTTTTAAAGTGGTAGAGTCCTCACAAAATTTTGCTTTGCACCCCTTCCACCTGGAATGTTTGAACCACACAGTTTTTAGACCCAGAAACAACGTTCTGCAGCTATTTCTTTCCCAGAGAAGCGCAAGCTGTGACAACTGAGGCAAACACCCCAGGCGCACAGCGCTCCCGGTTCTGTTAGTGGCAGGTATCAATGCTACCTCTTGTTTCTCTCTCCTCAGGGGCTGTTGCTCCAAATTGCATTCCCGTGCCTCCCGCAGACATATGAAACCGGTCAGTCAAACATCAAAGTTGTCCTCCCTTTCCAGCACTGCCATAGCGGTGACACATTTTTGGGTTGAGCCTGTCACATTAATAGAATGCGCTGTCAAGCCTTGAGCTTTGCAAACAATGAAGGGATTGTGCCGAGCTCAGCTCGGCTGATGGGCAGATTCCCAAGAAACTTGATGCAAGGCCTATAAAGTATCGAGGAGGCACAAGCAAAACGGCGGAGGCTAATCTTGTCAAGAAAGTTGCAGTCAATAGGAACCGTGGCTGGGGTTTGAAGTTGACTGAGGTCCAGGATAACTCTGGCTTCTTGATCCTTTCAGTGTAATTTTTTTAAACTGCTGTCATGTATCCTTGTCCTCCACCACATCCTTATTTGCTGTTACATTGGATTGAATTCTTCATTGACTCGGGGGAAAAATAGGCCTTCCACGTGGCAAAATTAATTTGCTTCTTCCAAGAAGGGGGGATTATTTTTAATTTAATTATGACTAGGTCTGGTACAAGAGTTCCAGGACTAATCCTGTGGGCTATGGATGTGGCGCTCCACAGGCCATCATGTTGGAAAAAGTGCCATAGACCCAGTTGAACTGAGGCACCACTGGCACTGATCCCACCACCACTCAATGCCTCAAAATGACCTTTGAGAGCTCCCAGCAGTAGGAAAGGCAGTAGCAGTGGACTCTTTGTGGGGTGGGGAAAGGGATCAGAACTGGGCAGGAGTAGAAAGATATGAAGAGCCAGTGTGAGAGGGAGGAAAAGATTGGCAGGCTCTGCCACAATAGCCTTACCCCCCCCTACAGACCAGGAAACCCAACATGGATATCCTCTGCACCTGATCAAGAGCAGGTGGACATCTGAGGAGACCCATTGGAGATGCCTGAATTTTACATGGAGATCTGGTGCTAAGTCACTGCCCCATAGAGCACAGCGGTCAACATCTTGGTGCCATTGTAGCCCTAGGCACTTGAGAAGCCTAGATTTGGGTTGTGAAACATGCCATTCCAACTCGGTGGTGCAGGCCATCAATTCCATCAACTCAGGCCAATACCCTCGACCCTCCTGTTTTATGGAGCATCCCACAGTATAGGTAGAGATTCAATTATGCTTGGCTGATCAGGGCGTAGATTTGAAGCCCAAATTGATGATGTCATCTCTGGCCATGACAGTATTCATTGGCATCTTTCAGTCTCGAAAGACTATGGTATCATGCTCTGATTGGAGGTCCTAAGACAGCATCTGGTGTGGCTAAAAAGGCCAATTTGGGAGTGGCAATCCCTTCCATACCAAGGACAGATAAAGTCTGTCCCTTGTCCAGCCCCCAGATTTTGCTGGTTCTGAGTCTGTCTCTTTGGTTCATCCTGCTGAACAAGTGTCTCTTCATATTGGAGAAGGCCATGCTGCATCTTTTGCCTCCAAACTGAATGATCAGAGGTCAAGTTTTCCCAGCTGTTGATGTCCATCCCAAGGCCTATAGATCCCTCTTGTAGATGTCCTTATATCACAACTGTGGTCTCCCTCTGGGATTGTGGTCTCCCTCTGGGATTCATATAGGAGATCTTTTGGAATCCAGTCATCAGCCATTTTCATGACATGCCCAAGCCAGCATAGATGTCGCTGTTTCAGAAGTGTGTACATACTCTAGATTCCAGCATGTTCCAAGACTGCATCATTTAAGACTTTGTCATGACATCACTTTCAGGATAATGGCATCATTTCCACAGGGTCCCCAAACACTAGCTTTCAAAAAAAGTGGGTCAAACAATACCCATTATTTGAGAACTAGACTAGGAAACTTTCCCCTAAACAAGCAATGTTTCTGGTTTATTTTAGAAACCGTTTGCCTGGCTGTCTTTATCACATATTAATGACATTCAGAAGAATGAGCTTGTGGCAACCATCCACCTCATTTACCACATCAGCTGATATATCTATGGTAAGCATAATATCTGCATTAGCTCTATACTGGGGTCTGGAATTTTTTGTGTGGCTCATCTGATGCAAAAATTCAGAGAAGCATGAAGAGAAGGAAGACAGAAGCAAAAGTTATCTGTGATTATGGCCACCATAATTAGCCACCCCTTAGGTGACATCTTTTATATGTTTCTCTTACAGCCGCTTGTGGCTGAATATTTTTGTAATGCCCCAATGCCTGTCCATATGTCCATCCGTCCATCTGTCCATCTATCCATCCATCCATCCATCCGGCCAACATTCAATCAAGCAGGCTGAGGTGAATGAATTGTCAACACTCCAGCTACCATTGAAAATATGGGAATGTTAGATGCTGGTCTGCAAATGATAGTTGTGTGTTTATAAATATGAGACTTTGGGATTATAAATATGCCTGGTTTATAAATATGACACTTTGGGATCCCTACATCTCCCCATTGCAGATGTACAACCTGGCATTAAAGGGGCTGTCATGCCAAGGGAAGAGAAGCCCCCATTTCTTCTTAGAAGATGAGGGCATTATTCCTTCCCATTTTCTAAAACAAGCATTTGGAAATCACTTTTATTGTCGCCCTGGTCGTCACACACCTATTAAAGCTCTTCTTCTCTGTTCATTAATGCTGGGTAAATGCCGGCCATTCCGCCTGTTAGCAGACATAATTTTAGACAAATACAACTTCTTATCAAATAAGCGCCCGATAAATGTTTGATGAACAGACCCCTTCAGCAGGACTCCCAACGCTAATTTGATGAGAAGTAGCAAATGATTTTTTTTTACATTCTGATTGCTCCCCAGAGACAAATGATACTTTGCAAACCCTATTTTTAACAAATGAATTATTGACTTAAACTGGCACAATTAATCACAATATAATGGGATCAGGGGATGTTAGACACTCATTCATCACGGCAGACGATGAGCACCGACTCTTCCAAGAAATGAGACTCTTTAATCACTCTCATATGAACAACAGTGTGCTTTTCAAATTTCAATCATAGAGCGCTGGCAATACGGGATAAAAAGCCACTTGACGAGGATAAGGAGATGGGAACTGGAGTAGTTTGGGAGAACGTTGTAGATCCAACTTAATTGTGTGTGTGTGTGTGTGTGTGTGTGTGTGTGTGGGCATGCAATGTTGTTATTCATGCAGTTCATAGTGCTACTCATGCTATTTTTTCACTGAGAAAAAAAAATGCTGTATGGAATTGCTGAGGTCTACCATTACAGTTCGGTTCGGCCAGGTGGCGAGGGTTGCCATATGTCCCAAAAAACAGGGACAATCTTAATTTGGGGGGATTGTGTTCACATACTGGCAGAGGGACAGAGGGTCCTTTTCCAGTTTTGTGGAACGGTATTATGGCAACCCTACATTTGGCCCATAAGAAGGCCATATGGACCCGTGAGCCCATGAGTAGTGGTGAGAACAGCGTTGACTTATAGACATTCCCATGACAGTGGGAATGTCTAGAAGCAGACCCTCTCATACCTCACCCTACAGCAGTCCCTTATGGGACAACAGTCTTTGGCACCATATGACCAATGATGCTCTATATATGGTCCTCTCGTTGTTCCAAATGCCATCAAGGCATAGGGTTTGCTGTTCCTTACAGAATGAGGATCTTCCTATTCTGTGGCCATGTTGACCCTATGACTCCAAGGCTGGACAAGGTATATCTGATGGGGATGGGCGATAGCCCAGGAAGGGGAATAGCCAGGGCTTCATTAGGACCAATGATGGGAAGTCTCTGGGAATGCTATGAGTGGACTGCTTTGTGTCTGTAACTCTGGGATTGGGACAAGTCCAGAGGTGGATGTGGAAGAATGGAGAAGCAACTCTCTCCCTACTGCTGAACTTCTCCTTGTAATACTCTGTATAATCTGGGGCATAGACCCACCATTCTGATTTAATTGCATTCAATTGTGATTGAATATCCTCATCTCCAATTGTAGCAGGTCACCAATTGCAATAATATCTGTAACTACTTGAAAAAAAATGTGGATAACTTATTTCTTAAGGATCCTATGATGACTTTCACTCTGATGCTTGGAGGAAGAAGAGAGGTGAGCATGACTGTCCCCCTGGAGTGAACATGAAAAGCAGTGTCTTCTGCTGGAAGAGTAGAGTAGCTCAACAGGCGCAGCTAGTGTAAGTTTATTCTGGATCTTGCCAGAAAATAACTGGTTATTGTCAGTCATTAGGAATTGGAACCAATTGATTCAATAACTAGGGCTAGAAAGCCCATAAATTCATTCGTGGGATTGCTAGTAAAGCAAAGATTCCCCCCTCCCCTCAAAAATCTGTTTTTTGTTTTCACAACAGCTGGACGTGCATGATTTCTTTGCAAGTGACACATTTACATGATACATACCCTGTCCTTGAGGCGCACATAAGGAGACCACATCAGTGCGGGAGAGGCACATCCATGCAGAATATTCATGATGAAAATTGCAAGCAGAAGAACTTTTTTCTTCAAGGACAAGGGCGGTTCATCTTGAAAGACGTGACAATGGTTAGTTTTGTTTGCATTTGCACACCTGATCTTGCAAATCTATGTCTGGGAATACTTGGAAAAAGTGGGATTGAAGCAAAGGGTTGGCTCTTTGGATGCAGGGTGACCATATCCAATGGAGGAAGAGTGTCTCTATCTTTAAGCATTGCATAGAAGAGGGAATTTTGGCAGGTGATGCTTTTTAAACCATTGCATGTTAAGCTGAACCTTCCAAAATTCCCTCTTCTATGCAATGTTTAAAGGTATAGGTGTTCTGTCCTCCATTGCATAGGGTCACCATGTCTGGGTGTTGATCAATCAATGGCTTGCAAAGGCTAGAACTGAAAGGATTTCACTACTCTTGTTTCTGATGTCTCCCTGTTTTTCTTCCCCAAAAGGAAAATGTGTATGTACCCAATTCCGTCCCACTTTCCAACTACAAAGCAGCCCTGAAGAAAGGGAACAAATATCCTTTCACCTTGCAGAAGCTTCCATGACTTTCCCCATCACCACAGGATGCAGTGCATGCTCCATGGGTATGGCTGCATTGGAGCTAAAAAGTTGAATAGGATCAACAGTGGTACCCCAATCCTGACCTTCTTTGGAACAAGCAGACCAGTGGTCTGTGCTGTATCCAGTGCAGGTTCTGAGATGGATCCCAACCAACTTGCAGTAAGGGGATATCTTTCCTCTTGTCCTGTGTTACATAGCGGCAACCAAAATGGGGCTATTTGAATAAGTGTGAGCTAAATTAGGGGTACATATCCTTGTAATAGCAGGCTGCTTAGGAAGCAGACTGGAATCTGGCGTAAGTGCTGGAGGTTGGTTCCACCCCCATCCCAGGTTGTTTGCCCATCAAACTTTCCACCATCCATGCTGTCACCCAAAAATGTACCCAAATGCCCATCCCTCCCAAACCTCCCCACCAGCTTCCCCAGACCCATACTTCCTTACACCCTCCACTGCTGATTCTGGTGGGAGCAGGCTGGCATATATTCTTCTACTGGCACAGCCTCCTATTGAGTTATCCCATATGTGACTTATGGCACATTTGGGACATTCCCAGACTGGCATTAGGGACTTACCCAGGCTCTGCACAAGCTTAGAATCATGCTCTGAGATGTTTGTGCATCTTGGTATTAAAACCAAGTAATACTCTGTGGTAATCCTCTAGTAATACCATAGTTATACTAATGCTCTAGTACTCCCAAATGCATATTAATGCATTACAATAGTAATGAGTGACACACACATTGTATTCTATTTTGTACTCTAATAAAGAGCAACACGTGAAGCAACTTAGAGAGAGAGAGAGAGAGAGAGAGAGAGAGAGAGAGAGAGAGAGACTGGAAAGATGACAGATGTACTGTATTGTGTCAGACTTTCCCAACATATGTCATTGCCTGTTAAGCCATAAGCAAAAATGGGAATGCACAGACGCAGCCCATGTGTGCTCCAGGCACATTCTGTAGCATAGCCTAATGCTACAACCCAGGCCAATTCCTATTAGGGAGTTCTGGTAGCCAAGAATTAATTTTTTTGTATTTACAGACCTATCCAAAAACTCAAATGGACTGGGAAGGAGCCATTGCTTTAACCAAGGATGGGAGGAAATTGACTGATATTAACAGCAACTTGGGGCATATTATCATCTACTAGTTCCCTTAAACAACTTTGCACGACATATGCAGTTTACATTATGGTATCCTGCACATGCAGCCCTTGGCTGGCTCTATCCTCCAGAGCTCTGGATTTTATGACCGTGCAAATAAAGTGATAGGCATGCCAGAGAATGCAGTGGAGGGAAAAAGCCTGCTTTGTTTCTGTTTCTGGAGACAAATTAACTCCATCATGGCTGGATGGGTGGAGGAACTATCCCATCAACATGGTGGGAAAGGTGATTGCTGAGGTTTCATTGGCGCTCAAACTTAATACTCCCATATCCTCCATCAGTACTCCTCAAGAGGCCTTGAAAAGTTACTTAGGGTTTTTCCTGAAAAGTGGAAGTAGCTTCATAAGAACTCCAGCTGGGCTTCTGAGGTTTGCCATGTTCTCCCTGGGCCTCGAAAGGCCTCTGGGGAAAAAACCCTCAGGGCATGTTCCCAAGGGCAATCCGGACAGTGTGAGAAGGTGCCTGGATTTCAGATTTGTCTGGATTTTGGAGTAATGAGAAATTCTTCCTCATGTCCTTTTCACTGTTACCTATATGGGTATCTGCTAGTCTCTCCATGACATTTTTTTTCAACAGTGTCCATATAGGTACATGCCACAGAGCAGAGAATAGAACTTCCAGTCTGTACCTACATGTGGGAATGAGCACAAGACCTTCAGAAGACATTCTTGATATCCAATTACACATCACCTTAAAACAGTGGTTTTCAAACAATGTGCCATGGCACACTGGTGTGCTGTGGATAGTCTTCAGGTGTGCCATGGGAATTTGGGGTGGGACATTTATTTATAGGAAAACATAGGAATTTGAACAGTATAGTGTGCCTTATCAGTGGAGAAAACAACTGATGGTGTGCCATGTGATGAAAAAGATTGAAAATCACCGCCTTAAAACATGGCTATCCTGTCCTTGCTTACTCCCTCTCATTCCCATTTCTAATGATACAGGAAAGTTAGTACTTTCCCAGTTCCTCCACTGCTGTACCTTTCCACTGACTTCTATTTGAAGAAGGTGGAGGACTTGTGTGAGACGGCACCCCATCCCATGACTGCCGGAACCAACCATTGCCAGACGATGAAGGTTAGTGACAGCCATACATTTAAGGTCACCTGTGTTCTGGCAATTTGTCTTCTAATTATGTGTGATCAGTTGCCTCTTTGGGGGTTTGGCAAGGGCTGCTTGGCCTGTCACGGTGTTGTGTTGATGGGAGAAGTTGCACTTAACTCGCCGACTGCCGGGTTTGACAATTCTGTTGATGGAGACGGCACTAATACCGTTTTGATGGGACTGTGAAAACTGCACACAAAAGAAGGGGGGGAGAAATTGAACGCTTTGTTCAAAGACCTCCATTTCACAGGAGGGCACCAGCAAAATATACACTGTGCCTCAACAATCTGTCAGTTGTCAACCAAAGCCTTGCTGGAAATTAATTTTCAACTGCAATTTCAATAGCTGGTTGCCTGAAAGTGGTGCAGCAACTGGACAGACAGGAAGGGAAGATTAACCACAGCTCCAGTACCTTCTGTTGAGTTAAAACATTGATATCCCATTTTTCAGTACAAGTTGGCTTGCAACAACAACAACAAAGCAATGGTAAAAACTTATAAAGGTCAAACACAAGTCAAAATTTGGGTCTCTCCAACTCCTGCAACTCAACTCGAGTGACTCTGGGGTGACAACGTGAGTCCTCGAGTCAGGCAAACCAGTCATTCTCCCTAAATGCTTTCTTTTCGTTCTTCCTGATTTTATTTAAAATAAAATAATTCCAGCAGGAAGAGGAGGCAGTCAGGGGACAGGGTGACCATATGACTGGATTTTTCTGGGTTTGTCCTCTTTTTTAGCCTTCTGTCCGGGTGTCCTCCAAAAGGGCTTCATTGTCCTCCATTTTGGCTTTATTTGGGAACTTTGCAATGGTGTGCAGTATCCCATTATGTCATATGTTGTTGGATTTGTATTGAACTTCATACTGGAACTTTGCAATGGTGTGAGGTACCCCATCATGTCATATGTTGTTGAATCTGTATTGAATTTCATATTGGAACTTTGCAATGGTGTGCATATCACGTCATATGTCATTGGATTTGTATTGAAGAGCAGAATCCAATGCAAAAATCAGTTTTGAAATATCTCCTTTCTATCAAAAGTTATGGCAAAAAAAAAACTAAAAATAAAAAAAAATATGCATTGAACTCTGTGGGAAAGTGAAAGCTCCCAATATCGTGGCTTTACTTGTGAGTAGACAAATGTGCCATTGTCTGCTGGAAAGGCCAGGCTGAGAGAAATCCATGACCTTGTACTTCTTTTGAGGTTTGGGCATCTGGTCACCCTGGGGAAGGAATAAGGTAAAAAGCAGCATTGACAATAAGGTAAGGTCTGCAGTTCATGGGGGTCACAAAGAGTCAGACACAACTTAACAACTAAACAACAATAATAGGCTGCTCTTGAAAGTTTTCTTTCTTCAGTGACTTCTCTGTTACAAAACAGTTTGCCTTCTTATTTATTTCCTCAAGCCCATAATATCAGCTTTCTTTACACTCTTCCATCTCTTCCATGCATCAGCCGGGCTGTCTTGAGGGGATGTCACATTTGTTTGGGAGGAAAAAAGGGGCAGTTCATTGTAAAAACCAGTGTATGTTGACTCCTAAGCTGAACTATATCCAGTGCTTTTTTTCTAGAAGTAAAGGTGGTAGTACTCACTGGGGAAGGAGTGGGGTGGGGGATGAAGGGTGGGGATACTCACCATGAAGAGTGGGGATACTCACTATGAAGATGTTATTTGTAATCATAGGCATAACTACTTGGGGGCCACAGTGGTGCCTGTACTCACCACCCAAGGTGCCGCTAGTCACACAGAAGTGTTGGAACTCCATACTGGGTAGTATCCCCTCAAAAAGACCCCTGACTATGGGCGCAATCCAGAGTCCTTCCTCCAGCGAAAGAACCATTTACTCTGGATTGCAATATGAATTTCCCATAGGTTTTCATTAGGTGGTGCCATAACTACTTCGACGTAAACGTCTGTTATGTGATCCAGTAGTTTCTCAAGATTGTAGGGCACAGGTGGGCTGAGACCAGATCGCCCTAGATCGCCAGAACCAGTTGTTCCAATTTCCCAGCTGGTGGTAATCTGGTAGCTGTGGGAAGGGGGCGATAACTGGGAACCAGTTCATTCAGCAGCTGGAGGCAGTTAAAGAGTTAAAGAGGCTGGGGGCACTTTTAAATTTGCTGCTCTAAGCGGCAGCCAGGCAAGCCCCAGCAGCCAGGGAAAGGACGGTGGCTGCTGCTGCAAACCTATCCACACTTTCCTGGGGGTAAGCCCCATTGGCTATAATAGGGCTTACCTCTGAGTAGATCTGCACAGGTCTGGCTCTGAGGATGCTGAAACCCTATCCACACTTTCCTGGGGGTAAGACCCATTGGCTATAATAGGGCTTCCTTCTGAGTAGACCTGCACAGGTCTGGGCTCTGAGGATGCTGAAACCCTATCCACACTTTCCTGGGGGGTAAGACCCATTGGCTATAATAGGGCTTCCTTCTGAGTAGACCTGCACAGGTCTGGGCTCTGAGGATGCTGAAACCCTATCCACACTTTCCTGGGAGTAAGCTCCATTGGCTATAATAGGGCTTACTTCTGAATAGACCTGTACAGGACTGGGCTCTGAGGATGCTGCAACCCTATCCCAGGAAAGTGGCTGGCACTGCAGCCTGAGAGCCCAACCTGACTACTTAGAAGTAAGTCTCATGATAGTCAATGGGACATACTCCCAGGAAAGTGGCTGGAACTGCAGCATGAGAGCCCAACCTGACTACTCAGAGGTAAGTCCCATGACAGTCAATTTTAACTTTTTTAAAATTTTAAATTTTTTAAATTTTTTAAATTTAATTTTTCCCTGCCCCGCCCCCTGACCCAGCCCTGCCCCCTGACCCGGCCTGGCCCCACCCACTTCCGGGGAACCAGTTGATGAGCCAGGCTGGGCCCATCACTGTTGCAGGGTATATCAAACTATATATGAACTCCTAAGCTGAAATTTCCTACTAACCTCTATAAGAACAGAATTTGAATGCAAATTTGACCAGCTTGTGTGACAGTCCTTTCTTGTTTTATATACTAGCTTAAAAGTTGCATTCCGTGCAGACTTTAATGCCAGCTCCTGTGGAGGTTGTTTTGGGCTTAGACCCAAAACTAAAAAGACCTCTGGTCCAGTTTAGAAAATAGCAATGCATGTGGAATTGGGATATGTGTGACCTTGCACTAAGGGATATATGATGTGTGGAATTGGGATATGTGTGGAATTGGGATATATTGTGTGTGTTTGTGAAAGAGTTTTTGTTTTTGTGAAAGTGTGTTTCCGGGCTGTGGGTAGCGCAAGCGGTTAAGGTGCTGTGCCTGTTAACCAGCAGGCCAGGGTTCGAGACCCGGGTCGGCCCCACAAGACAGGGTGAGCTCCTGTCCTTAGCCCAGCTCTGTGACGCCAGCTGGATCCAATCATATTGGCTCTGCCTTTCCATTGGACTAATTCAGTGGCATGGAGAGGGGGGATTTGCTGCTTGGGTAACAGCCTATCCTCCATAACAGTCCAACCCAGGCTTTCGTGCTTCACATGCAGAGTATGCAGCACCATCCACGATACCATGGTCTTTCAAGACTGATGGAGGCCTGCATTTTTTGTGAGAGAGTGGGTTAGGTTGTGTGTGTGTGAGCACTTGGGTTGTGTGTTGTGGTTGGGATTAGGTTGCGTGTGTATGAAAGAGTGTGGGTTAGGTTGGGTTTTGTGTGTGTGGAGTGTGGGGGTTGGATTGTGTGTGGGGGTTGGGACACGTCATCTCTGTGTGAAAGAGCAGGTTAGGTGTGTGTGGAGTTTGATTGTATGTGGGGGTTGAGATACAGTGTGTGTGTGGAGTGTGTGGAGTGCAGGTTGAGATACAGTGTGTGTGTGGAGTATATGGAGTGCGGGTCAGGTTGTGGGTGTGTGGAGTGCAGGGTTGTGTGAGATGTTCTGTTGTATGTTTGTGTGGAGTTGGGTTATGTGTGGGGGATGGGCTATTGTGTATGTGTGAAAGAGTGGGTTATGTGTGGGGGATGGGCTATTGTGTGTGTGTGAAAGAGTGGGTTATGTGTGGGGGATGGGCTAGTGTGTGTGTGAAAGAGTGGGTTAGGTTATGTGTGGGGGTTGGGCTACATTGTGTGTGTGGAGTGTGTGGAGTGCGGGTTGAGATACAGTGTGTGTGTGGAGTGTGTGGAGTGCAGGGATGTGTGTGATGTTCTGTTGTATGTTTGTGTGGAGTTGGGTTATGTGTGGGGGATGGGCTATTCTGTGTGTGTGAAAGAGTGGGTTAGGTTGTATTTTGTGTGTGTAGAGTGGAGGGTTGGATTGTGTGGGGGTTGGGCTACATTGTGTGTGTGGAAGAGTGGGTTAGCGTGTGTGTGTGGAGTTGTGTTGTGTGTGGAGTGTGGAGTGTGGGGTTGTGTGTGGAGTTGTGTTGTGTGTGTGGAGTTGGGTTATGTGTTGGGGTTGGGCTATGCTGTGTGTGTGAAAGAGCAGGTTCGGTTGTGTTGTGTTGGGGTTGGGCTACATTGTGTGTGTGTGGAAGAGTGGGTTAGCGTGTGTGTGTGTGTGGAGTTCTGGTGTGTGTGTGTGTGGAGTGTGGGGTTGTGTGGGTGGAGTTGTGTTGTGTGTGTGGAGTGTGGAGTTGGGTTGTGTGTTGTAGTTGTGCTATGTTGTGTTTGTGTGTATGTGTGTGCATGTGAAAGAGTAGGTTAGGAGGTTGTGTTGTGTGTGTGCAGTGTGGAGTGGAGTTGTGTGTGCGGTCAATCCTGGGATCATTCTGATTCCAAAACGGTGTAATATGTTTCTGTAGAGCAGGTGTGGGCAGAGCTAGAGGGGTTTAGGGTGGATGGACAGAGAGAATTTGCCTTTTCCTTATATAAATGGAACAAATGGGATGGACGAAATCAGGGCTGGATTTAGGGAAACTTGATGTAATTTGGATCCTGTGCAAGGTAAGACCTTGCACTAAGGTGGCAAGCTGCACATAGCTCTGATGCTCCAGAATGGCCTGTCCTATGTCATCATGGCAGGCAGCTGGTGGTGACCTTGTTGCTGTTGCCTTTCATCCGAGTTTATTGGAATGCCATGGGGTTGTGGTTGGGGTTGAATCTGTCTGTCTGTCTGTCTGTCTGTCTGTCTGTCTGTCTGTCTAATTATATGGCATACAATACATGGTCTTATGGTGAATCAGGTATCAATTTCCAGTCCATTGAGCCATTCAAGGACAGAGTAGCCTAAATCGGACACTCGGGCCAGTATAAGCTCTCGATTTACAGTCAGACACAATGTGATGGATAGTTTGTGGAGGAGCGCAACAGTCATACTGAGGGATAGATACAACAAGACTGCAGTTAAACAGTGAGTCTTGGCAGACACTGTGCTGGGTATGGATCTTGTTCAAAGCTGACCAATGTTGGCAAGGTAGGCAGAGATGGGCCCAGCACACACCAACAACCGGTTCACCAGAAGTTGGGGCGGGCCTGGGGTCAGGGGGCAGGGCCGGGGTAAGGGGTGGAGCCGGGGGTGGGGCGAGGGCGGGTCCCAACCCCGGTGCACTGCACATGCACCAATCCCAGACAAGCGCCGGGGTTGGCACATGCGCAGTGCGTCTCCTCCAGCTGGAGGAGACGTTCTGCGCATGCTCTGAGGCTGGCGCGTGCGCAGAGCGTCTCCTCCCACCGGATGAGATGCACAGCGTCTCCTCTCGCAAGAAGAGATGCACAGCATCTCCTCCCATGGGAGGAGATGCACAGCGCGCGCACCAACCCCAGAAAGCGCGCGCGCTTTCCCACTAGGAGGAGACGCACTGCATGCGTGCCGAGGTCGGCACATGCACAGTGTGTCTCCTTCTCCAGCATTCGAACCAGTCCACTGGGTTTTCAGGCAACAACCGGTTCGGGTGATCCGGCTTGGGTTTCCTGGGAACAACCGGTTCGGGTGATCCGGCCCGAACCAGCTTGGGCCCATGCCTGAAGGTAGGTCAAAACCGGGCACCTTTCATGTAGTCCATGTAACTGCCTGTATCTGGGTGTTCAGCAGCACATTTAGCTTTCCATTGCATGTTGATGTTAAAGTTGTTAAACATCTGTTGTGTGAGTGCCAGAGAGGGCTTCTTGGCTGGATAGATGAAGAAGGTCAGCATGCACTGGTAGAAGCAGGCTGCTCATAATTTTGTTATATCCTTTCAATAAGGCACTTTGTCTTCATAGCGTTGTGTGGTGCTATGTGGCTCAAGTAAGTAGGAGTAGATCTTACACAAATCCGCATGGTTTCTTATATCTGGCATCAACCTTACTGGTGTTCCAGCTATTAAGCCATACAGGGTCACAGTCTTCTACTATGGAATATAGCAGCCCTAGTGCTGATGATCTGAGAGTGAAAGCTGAAGCTCCCCATCTTGATCCTCTTAGTTTCTAGAGAACGTTGTTCCTAATAATATTAATATAATAACAATATTATTACTAATATTAATATTCCTTAAAAATACATGTTTTTAGGTGTTTCTTATAAGAGAGAGGTGTGGTGGGATGCAAAAATATTTTGAATTGGGCCCTACAGTTCCTATGGCTGGTTCTGGAGAAAATGGTGAAGGGAGTTTGATGCTTAGTGCACATGCCTCCACTTTGTCCTATCAAATGCAACAGGCTCAGCGTTCACATCACAAAATTCCAGGGAACCACCATAAATGCCTCTGCTTGTCCTGATGTTGACAAAATTAAATGTGTCAAGACACATCACACTTTAAAGGCCAGTAAAGGATCCAGTCCTTCTCTACTAGTTTTCCATGCAGCCCCGATCAATAATGCTAACAAGAGACCATCCGAGATCATTGTTAATGAGAGTGCTGTACAATACGTGCAAACAAAGCCAAGCTTGCTCCGTCAGGCAGGAACGGACGCTGGTATAGTTTGGGGCTAATCAATACCAACTAGCAGAGAGCCAGCAATGTCAGATCTACTACTCATCCCTCCTGGGGCAGCTGTCCGCCATGTGTGCTGGAGAGAGAGGGGAGGTGAAAGAGAGCACAAGCCACCCGGGATTCAATTTCATCAGCAAACAGGTTCTCAATGTACCCCTTTGAAAGGACAAGATTCATTCTGTGGCTGACGCTGGGGTTCGTTAGCATAAATTCATAAGCCTTAAATCCCGGTGACAGCAGCGCAGCATACCTCCTGTTGTTATTTATTGTGAGATTTTCACTGGGGCAATAGCTCTGCATTTGACATTTATATAGGTCACGGTGAGCTAATAGCCATCTGCCATCTGGGGACCTTCATAATGAACATTGCAGAAGACTATGAAACAATCTTTGGCATTTCCAAATCAAAGGCATAGAGGGAGAAGGGTTGAGCTTCATCATACGTGCTGCAATGCGTAGGTTCACATACGTCATTTGTTTGGCCATGCTCTTCTCTCTCTCTCTCTCTCTCTCTCTCTCTCTCTCTCTCTCTCTCTCTCACTCACTCACTCACTCACTCACTCAGTTGTTGCTTTTGTGATGGGTCCTGCAGTGGTTGTAGGGAGTGGAGTTCTATCTCTGAGTGTTACCCATCAGTCTGCACTGCTGGTCAACATAGCCTCCATGTACAGCAGCAGCCTATCTTTACTATAAACTCTCCATATGAATGGGTGCAGCTCCTTGATCTTCTGGCATCTCCTGATCTATAGAACTTCCCTCTGCAGGAGCAATCTATCCATATGCAATGTGCAGCAAAACATCCCTCAAATCTACACATTCTTCTGGAATTCGCCAGCGTACTGACCTTATGTGGATGTTGAGAAGAGAGAGTCCCATTTACTATCATAAGAGAGAGAGAGAGAGAGAGAGAGAGAGAGAGAGAGAGAGAAGGAAAGAAAGAAAGAAAGAAAGAAAGAAAGAAAGAAAGAAAGAAAGAAAGAAAGAAAGAGCATCTTAAAAGTACAGATCTGTAATATTTATCCAAATGCAATCACATGCCATATTAGCATCAAGTCTAATATATTAAAAATATAATATTAAAATGCATGGGGACCACTTGAAATAAGCTTGTGATCCACAGTTTGAGAAACACTGATCTGCTGAATTAAACACATTCCATACATTTGTTGAACATTTTAATGCCAGCTTTGCCATGTATTTCTGCTTGGGTCAGAGAACACGTGAAAATGTTTGACCAAAAAAATTATCTTGAAATAATGGATGTTTTTAAAGCAGTGTCAGGACAAGAAAAGTCTGGGGATTTTTATTTATTTAAATGTATTTATTTAAAAGATCTATATCCTGCCTTTCCTCTTTAAAGAAGATTAGCAGAAAATATGGGAAAAGGCAAAGGAAACTGTAATATTTAGATGGTACAAACTGAAAGCGATCTATCCATCCTTAAGTTTATCATAGCATATCGTAGTTTAGCATATCATGTATCATATTTTATCATATAATATAGTATGTACTATTCGTATGCACATATGTGTGTTTGTGTGTTCTTTTAGCTAAAGTGAACCGCTAGAAAATTCCACCTTTGTGGCTCCTCTGAGATAATTAGTTCTACGACGCTTGGATAATTGTGTTACTAGGCAATTAAGTATAAATGTTGTGTAATTAATAGTTCTTGATATAGTAGTATGTACAGCTGACTGAAAAAGGGTAATATTTTACATTGTCTCACTCTCCTTCCCCCCACCCCCAGGGGTGGGTGGGTGAGTGGGTGGGCAGAGGGGGATAATATCATCCCTTGCTGGGAATGTGAATGGAACTAAAAGTGTTACCCAGTTTAGGAGGAAAGGAGGGTTCCAGAAAGGCAGGTGAGATATGGAGGGTGAAAAGCAAATCATTTGATATCAATTCTTGTTGCATGCTAAAAGAATAGGAAAGGAATTAAGGAGGAGGAACTGGAGCAAGTGTTTGTAGTAAAAAATTAAAATTAAAAAACAAGCTTCTCGTGTTGGGGACATTATCACATACAAGACCACAGCACTGCTTTCAAAGTGAAAGAGAAAGAGTAACCATATTGAAGGTAGACTGTTCCTGTAGAGTAGGCTGTACATGATTCCATGCGGGGAGCAAGCGCACATTGTCACCTAATCAAAGCACAGAAATAACAGTCTTCCTGCACTGTTGCCACCTGCAAGCCTAAAGACACTTTCCTGGGAGAGAGACCCATTGAACACAATGAGGCTTACTTTTGAGTAGACATGGTTAGGATTGTGCTTTCAGTGACACAGCAGCTCTGGAGACGGTGGTTATGGCTAATCTCCGAGAGATCCATCTTCCATGAATTTATCTAAGCTCCTCTGGCAGTGATCTAAGCCACTAGCTCTGGACACATCTTGCGGTGGTAGTTTATGACCGCTTGAAATGTCAGGATTTGAGCTTCTATCGATTCCTTGGACGCTCATTGCTGGGGGTGTCTTCTTGGCAGACATTTGATAAATAAATAACACAGAGATGTCCTAAAACTTCAGGCAGGGGTCCTCTCACATTTTGTGATGTATACACATACATAAATACAGTACATACAGTGGCATCCCAAGTCAATGTATGCACCTTTTATAGTGCAAAAACTATTATCCTGTAATCCATACAGAGACTGTAATGCTGCAGATCACATATGTACTGAGTATGGTGTACACAGACAGAGGCAATTGCTTGACTGGGTTAATTAATTAGTTCATTAATGAATTAGATTGTGTATTCAACATGTTCACCGCTGACATCTTTATACCGCTGACGTTGTTGACTAAGGGATCTAACAAAGTTTTCCTATCTCACTGGCTCTGTGCCTGGAACCCTTGAGAGTTGTGCTGGAAACAACTGAGTTTAAATATGTGTACAATTTTTGGGACAGTCTGTGTGTGCTTGTGAATGTACGTTCTCTTTTTGCCCCATTTGCCCTGAGAGTGAAGGCTGAAGCTCCCCATCTTGATCCTCTTAGTTAATGGAGTATTAGGATCAGGATCAGTACCGGGTCCACCACTGCTAAGATCTCCTATCCTTGTTGCCCCTGAAGTATCTTTGCTCGCTCGCCCGCTTATTTATTTATTTATTTATTTATTTATTTATTTATTCATTCATTCATTCATTCATTCATTCATTCATTCATTCATTCATTCATTGCATCCCAGTGCCCTATGATCATAGCTTGCATTTGTCTGTATTGGCTCCCTGTAGAGTGGCTGATTCTGTCCCTTTCCCAAGTTTTGTCTGTATCCTACTATAGGTTGGTCTGCCATATTTACGTGTTTGGGACCTGAAGATCTGTCCTGGGTATTGATTTACATCAGGAAGGGCTACTTGTACTTTTCAGACACCTCTAGAAAAGTCTTCCAGTCACATCCGGAAGGTGGCCTGAGATGAATACACTATTCACTATCTTGGAAAGTCTCCAGGAGACCTTTGAAACACACTTTCCATTTTCATTTAAACTGGAAGTGTGATTTTAAAGCTTCCAAGAGGTCTTCTGAAGTTCAGGGAGGCCATGTACAACCTCCCTGGATTTCTGACCACCTTTGGGACATTGGTGATGCCCTCACTCATGGATTCAATTATCCACAGGTTTTGGTATCTGCAGGCGTCTGGCAAGGGATGCTTTGATCTCTTTCTGTGACAAATACTCTCACTGCCAGGATACTTTTTCATGAGTTTTTTAAATCAAACTCTGTACAGGGAGTATTTGAAATACAATCTCCCCTAGCAGGGAAGGACTGGGCAAGGTGAGGGCTTGATGGAATGCTGACCAGGTTTTGACCCAGTCGGAGAGGAACTTGGGTTAACAAAGGTCCTGGGGCTTGCTGTGAGAAACATAAATCTTTTCCTACTGAGACCTTCTGGAAAGTTCAGACGATTATCGCTTTGGTCATCCAGCATGATGACATCCTAGTTAGTAGCTATGCGTATATGTCAGTGTTCTTTTCCTTTGTACTGAGGACAGCCCCTCTTTCCTGGCATCATTTTTGGAAAATCACAGTACCTTCTGTCTCCTTTTTGTCTGCTGGGAACGCCTTGTTAAAAGGTTTCAGCAGGACAAACGATGATATATATAGTATATGGTACATATGACATATGAATGATGATATACTGTATTTACTCGAATCTAACACTCACCTTTTCCAAAATCAAGGTGTGCATTCAATTCTATGGTGCATTAGATTAGAGTAAATACGGTATATGACAAATGCCGTGGCTCAGTGGTAGGAACTCTGCAACACCTCAACATCTAGAGGGGTCAGGAAAGACCCCATCAGGTTGCTGGAGTATCAATGAATGTTATTATGGACTTTATCAGTGATTTTCTTTTCATGGCACACTGATCTCTATAGTTTTCTCTTTTGGCTTGTGATGTCACATCTGACTTCCAGGAGTCTCATTCAGGCTGTGTGGGTCCTGTTTCAAGAGCAACTGTAGTAACAAACTGTCTCACAACTTCTGATGCTGGAAGAAGAAGGACAAATTGTTACTACAGACAGTTGCACTAGAAACAGAACCACTGAAATCAGAAAAAAATTTAGATATTTCAACTGCTGTGCTCCAAACCCCTGCAGCACATCTACATATGTTCTGCAGGGCATGTGGGACTCTCACTCCCACACAGGTGGACTCCACTTTATTCCTAGGCGAGGGCGGTTCGGCAGTGGACGGTGAGGGCAGTTCGGCAGTGGAACAGATTGCCAAGGGAGGTGGTGGACTCTCCCTCACTGGGGATCTTCAAGCAGAGGCTTGACAAGCACCTGTCGGGGGATACACTAGGAGGATTTCCTGATTCCGGCAGGGGGTTGGACTAGATGACCTACTAGGTCCCTTCAAACTCTAGCATTCTATGATTCTAGGCTCAGAACCCATGGATTTGATTCAGTGCAGGTTCTGAGGACTCTCCCCTGACTTCCAGGATGTGACCAGAAGCACCTTATAGTTGCATCAAGGCTGGACATGTGGGTTGGAACCAGCAGTTTTCAAATAAATTAACAACAGATTCTATGACCTAATAACGTAAATTAACAACAGGTTCTATGTCCCATTAGTAACCGGTTCTCAGAACCACCTCATTAGCAAAGGGTTCTATAGAACCTGTGAGAACCCCCTGAAGCCCACCACTGGTTGGAACCCAATAGTGGATTCATTCATCCATGGGTTTCAGTTGCTACAGAAACTGATCCAGGAATCACCTACTCAAAGATACCAAGTTTAACCTATATATGTAATAGGAAGAACATGGACACAAAAGGCTTTGTGTTGGTTGCACAGCAAGTAACTTAATTAAAGCTGCAATCCTAATCTCCAGTTAGGCTGGCCTATGCCCCAGCATAAGTGCTGTGCTAGCCTGAGGTTTCACAAAAGTACTAGAAGACACTTCTGCCCCATTCCTGGGGGCCTAGGCCACCCTGCACAAGCAGGGTTGCCATACCTCCTGTATTTTCCGGAGGTCTCCTCCAAAACGCCACTTTGTCCGGGAGGAATGAGAGCCCCTCCGGACTCCGGTATTTGGGCAGCTTGTGCTGGCCCTTTAAATTTTTTAAAACTGTGGGCAGCTCAGAGACTTCTGGCTGGCTCTCACCACCCACCTACAACCCAGAGGGGCTTTCCCGGCACTCACGCCACTCCGAGGGCGCAGGGGGGCTTCCCTCAGGGGCACGCGCCACTTCAAGGGCGCAGGGGGGCTTCCCCCAGGCCAATCCTATGCATGCCTACTCAAAAGTGAGCCCCATTAGAGAGAAAGGGACTTACTCCCAGGTAAACTGAGGGGCCAATCCTATGCATGCCTACTCAAAAGTGAGCCCCATTAGAGAGAAAGGGACTTACACCCAGGTAAACTGTGGTAGGATTGCCGTCTGAGGGGCCAATCCTATGCATGCTGCACCTCTGCAGAACAGGTGAGCTTGTATTTGTGTGCGTCTGTGTAGAACAATGCATGGGGTGTTTGTGCGTGAGAGAGAGAGTGCATGGTGTATGTCAGTGCATATCACTGACATGCCTTGTATTGCTGCAAATTGCTCTGGGGGAGGGGCCTTTAGGATTTCTCTGGGGGAAATGGACTTTACAGGAATTTTCTCAGGAATTTTGGCTTGGACTGGGAGGAAATTTGGCCTTAAATCAGGAATTTTGGGGTTGCTGTGCAGGAATTTCCAGTTTGGCGTCTGGTAACCCTGTGCACAGGCATACACCAAGCTCCCCACCATGGAAAGATACGCCAGGTGAGTTAGACCAGCCGAAATTTCTTAAGATTGTGCCCTAAAGAAGGATTTGACATAGGGCCTCATCTTTGACACAGCTTCTGCCCTGCTTACCCACCTAGCTGGCAATAGTGCAAGCTAATCTGGTCCCCTTAGGAGTCTGAACAGGAATCTTCTGGTTCACTTCCAAAATGGTTCGTGGATCTATGATCTCCCACCCCCCCTTTGCCTATTTTGTGCTGTTGAAAAGTCTGCACTGATTAATAGGTGTTGATATTTTCTTTAATAGGTCACAACTGTCAAGTTCAACATGGTGGGAAAAGGCATGAAAGAAGTCAAAATACATGAGAATTATGGCAAAATAGGGAAACACAGCTGATTGGAATCAACACTTTCTGTTCAAATTCAAGAAGGAATTATCTTTCGTTAATTTAAAAATTGTTGGCTCATGTTTGGAGATGTCAGCTTGATTCCTCCTGAGTTTTGCACAATGAAGGAGCTGGCATTGGAGAATAAAGACTACGGCTACAATCCAGAGTAACTACGGCACCTTTTACACCAACATAGTTACGGTGCCACCTATGGGAAATTCATAGAACAATCCAGCGTATGGGAAAAATGTTAACAGAGTAACTATGGGGAGTATTTGCTCTGGTGTAAGAACAACTTACTCTGGATTCTAATATGAATTTCCCATAGGTTTTCACTAGGTGGTGCCGTAACTACAGGTACACGTAAAGTCTCTTACGTGTAGTTACTCTGGATTTGGGGGTAAGTGCCTCTTACGTCTTCCCGTAGTTACTCTGGATTGTACGGTAAATATTACTCAGCCCCACATATTTTGATGCTTTAAAAATTAAACCTGTTCCAGGGTATATTTTGTGGCTACTGATTCCAAAAACGAGTATCTGTTTTGCCTTGTCATAGTGTTATACCACCAGTTGTTTATGGGTGGTATCTGGAGGTACTTGCTGGACCATTGAATACACGCCACCCAGTATCAAGCCTATATTGATGGGGACCCCAACAGCAAAAGGGGGCCAAGATCTTCCAGTGCCAAACAGGGACAGTTGTTATTTAGTGTAGGCCATCCCTGATAATGTTGGAGGTAAGAAACAATGTTCTTCATCAGGTTTTCAAGTCCTTACCATCAGTCCCGACTGTTGCCAGACAGGCACAATTTATTACACGTTGATTTCCTCCTCGTACTTAGCGACGTGTGCTTTTGATCAGTGGAATACAAGCAAAACTAATGTTACCCAAACAAAGCCCCTTCCTATACAAACCTACCTAGGCCTCGGGCTTCTACAATGAAAGCCACAGTGATATATCACATTATACCCTTTATTTCGGTTAGTTAGGCTCTGGTTCTGATTAGCGAGTTTCTGAGAAGGAATGAACCAATTCTTAATGAGAACATTCTGTGTCCAGGGAGAAAAAGAGCTAATGATTTAGAAGCAAAGGCATTGTTGATCCAAGTTTGCCAGAGAACGGAAGTGGATGGAAAAGCCTGGTTTACAGCGCTTGGTATTTGTGAGTCCAACTTGCTGTTTGTATTTTCTAGGGGTGACAGTGAACTGCACATGAACCTGTTGAATGTTCAACAAATGTGCCCCAAATGGTCCACTAATGCAGCAGGATATTGGGGAGGTTCCTTTGGGGAGGGCCATTCAGTGGCAAATAGAGTTTGCATCAGCCAGTATGGGAAGCTAGAATGTCACCCCATAATAGACCTCCAACCCATGCAGTGGGCAGCAGGGTGACCAGATGCCAAACCCAAGATTCCTGAACCCCAAGGCCAAAATTCCTGAACCCCAAGGCCAAAATTCATACCCGCTTTTTAAAAATTGCAAAAAAATGGGATTTTTTGTTTTTATAGTTTTTGTTTTATGGTTTTTTGGCCATAACTTTTGAGAGGAAGGTGATATCTCAAAACTGATTTTTGTATCGGATTCTGCTCTTCAATATGAATCCAACGACATATGGACACCTGTATGGACATATGGACGCCAGAATGTAGGACACCTGGACAGGAGGCTAAAAATCCAGACAAATGTGGGTTTTTTCGGTCATATGGTTACCCTGAGTAGGCATGGCAATCACCTGGCAAGTGGGCATGAACTTTTGATCAGAGATATTTTAAAACAGTTTGTTCCATCGTATCCTGCATGAAAATTCACATCGAATTTTACATAACATGATGGTATTACCTGAAAATACCAAGATTTTAAATTTTTCTCCAGTAGAGATGTCACTCCCCCTACACATCACCTGGTGCAGTATGACCCATCCCTAGTGACACTACTGAGGCCATTAAAGGATATAAACCCTGCTGTGCCTTGTTAATTGCCTGTTAATTGCCAGAAAATGGATTTTTTAACATAATGTGTAGTGTCTGTGAGTGTGCCATGAGATGAATATGGATGAAAACTGCCAAATTAGAGTTTTGGATATATCTTTTCATGTAAAGTTTGTAAAAATACAGCCATTAGTGATTCTACCTCAAACTTCGGAGAGCAAAAGTGAGTTTTACCAATAAAACCAATAAGCAGTGGCAGAACTGAGTTGACCTTGCCAAATAATAACTTACTTAGCTTCTTCCTAAAAATCACAAAAAGTCCATATTTCAAATAAGCAACAGCTCCACAACAACGGGGCCTCCACAACAACGGCGCCATTGATTTCAGCAACAGCTTCACAACTACAGGGCCATCATCAAAAAGGCCCTGTGTCTTCAACCTGCTGATCGGATTTTGTAAATGTTGGGTCAGCAAGGAGAGCCTCCAAGGCATCTCCTAGGGGCAGATCGGGTAGTTTCCAATTATTTGAACCTTCTTGAGCATGGCATGCTGGCTTTTGCGGTACATCCTGTCTGTGTGCAAATTGGAAGGCAAGCAGCTGGTGATATTTTGTACCTCTAGGAATCCTGGCTGAGAAGGACAACAGGTGACTGATCCTGTGGACTTATTTAAAGCTACTGAAACCCTCTGCCTGGTTTGATTTCTTTCCATAATGATGTAAAGTCTAGGTTAATGAAGTCAAAGTGGTCCTGGACCATTCTTGTTAAGGATGTTTGATGTAGTCTTGGCTCTATTTAGTGTCCCAGCTAGTTTTTTGCCTCTTTTCACCTCTCCCCCCTTTTCTTCATTGTAGTGCAGATTTGTTGGCATCGCCCTCTGCCACTACGGCCCCTTGCCTGCATTTTGTCTACATAAATTAGACCTTGTGTAGCATATTGGCCTGTCAGGGGACTGGGAAGAAACTATATATTGTTTCTGGCATTCCCGGGGCCCTTCTGCTCCTGACATCTGGTGTGTTTGTGACAGGGAATACATTCCTAACTCATTACCCGGGCAGGCGGAATCCCACCCTGACAGCTACATTAATCAGAATCAAGCAGGCTGGCAACCTAAGAAAGGGGATAAAGGGGGGAGGGAGGGATGGACCACAAAAAAGGAGGAGAGACACTTTCTAACTTTCACTGGTGTGTCATTCTAGTGTCTGGACAACCTGCAATCTATCTTGCCAAATGACATTTGTGATGGATAGCATCATTGATGTTTTTGTGTATTGAAAGCCAACTCCAGCCCTGGCTTGTCACTTGGTGGAAGATTTGCAAAAAGCTGAAATTTAATTTGGCTGAGCAGAGGTCGGAGATCAAGGGAGACTGGACTAGGCAGGCAGAAAAACAGAAGGCTGGGGAGGGAAGCATACAAGGAAGAATCTACTGAGGTTTGTAACTGAGTTACTGCAATGTAAGCTTTGAAGGATCAGGGGGTCAGAAGATGGGCCCAAAACCTTCCCATGCAGTTGCTTCTTCTATGCTTGGTGCCCTGGCTCTGTCAGATGCCATGTCCCCACTGGCATGCTAGCTACCACTCTTTGGATCTAAATAAAGGAGAGGGTCAGGGGATGAAAGAGGGAGGAGATAATCTCTGTTACTTTAATTCAAAGATGGATGACATTAAGGTAGTGGTCAGGGAACAGGGGTAAATTACCCCAAATGGGGTAAAAATGAAATTCCTGGGGGGTAATGGACAGTCATGCTGCTGAGACACAGCCGGGCATGCATATGAATCTATATGCATGCCCAGCTGTGTCTCAGCAGCACGACCATCCATTACCCCCAGGAATTTCATTTCATTGCATATAGAATCTATATATATATATATAGATTCTATATGCATGCCTGGCTCTGTGTGTTACAGTACTATACTGTACAAGGACCTGACGCAGTGCACTATACTAATAATATATGATTTCTTTCCTTTCAAATCAAGGGAATAATGTCGGCCTATCTAAATGTATTTTGGGGTAAAAGGTTTAAAAGTTCCCTGACCCCTGCATTATGGCTTCCAGGATTCTTCCGTCGTAGATCTATGAAACCACCTATATAGCATTGCCAGGACTGCCCCAGTTCACATACTGGCATGTTTGACAGAGGGTCATCTCCTGGTTTAGTGGGAAAGAATTATGGCAATTCTACATCTAATAGACTCCTAATCTCACCGTATCTGATCTGAATGGAACAAGGTTTGAGTGTGATGCATATACATTTTTCACCAAGTTCTTGTGTCCTACATCTGGGAAGGGGTTGTGGCATAAATTTCAACACACAAACATCTATCAGCTGGTGGAGGAATAGCACCATCAGGTGTTTGTAAGTACAGATGGTTCAACACTCAATGGTCTTGAATTTTTTTTTGGGGGGGGGGCAATCACCTAGTCCCCAAAGCCATATAGCTTCCTCATACCACAGTGTCAGTGGTGGCAGTGAAGTTATTACGAATTATCATTCCCAAGCATTGCATAGTCACAAATCATCAACATTTAAATCATTTTAAATGGATCATTAAATGGACTTAGCAAACCTAAAGAGAATTCTGTTGGGAGTGTTTGAAAGCAGCTTGTAGTTTGACAACTCATTGACACGGGTGTGTGGAAGAGCTGACACAGTGCATCTCTCTCACCCTGTCTCTTCATGGACTATTCAATGTTGGGTCATCAGTTAGAAATCAAGCTGGGGTCAGCTGTGTTGTGCCTGATTTGGTTGAACTGGCCAAACTGCCTTAAGCCCTAGCAGCCCTAGCAGGACATGCTTACTGCATAAAACATTTGGGGTGAGCAAGGGGTGGTAAGGTTTAGGTAGGATTGGAAGGACTGCTATTTGACTTTTTTTCTGCTGTGTTTTAAACTGCTCCATGGTTGTCATTTATGGAAATCTTATTGATAGCTATGCTTTAAATTTAAATTTTCATGCTAGCCATTAGACTGTGACCACTTTTCGGACAAGGAGTTATTAATTATTTGATTTCTTCGGTAAACCACTTTGTGAACTTTTTGTTGAAAATCAGTATATAAATATTGTTGTTGTTTTTAACTACTTATTTACTGATTTGCCTTTTATGTATCTGAAAGTTGGCTGACAGGATGTGGGTATCTATGCACGTCCTTGTGGCACGTGGTGGGCCACTAAAAATATAGGAAGCTGGGCTGCATGGACCCTTTGCCTGATCAAGTAGGGCTCTTCCTATGTGTTTTTTTTTGCCACATTACATATTTAACTCTTTTCTATGTGCACAATCCTAACCATGTCTACTCAAAGGTAAGCCCCATTGAGTCCATTGGGTCTTATTTCCTGGAAAGTGTCTTTAGGATTGCAGCCTATGTTTTATTCTGTATTATATTATATATATTTTCCTATTGTAAGCTGCTGTGATCTTTTGCAAAGGAAAGCAGAATACAAATCTTTAAATTAGATAAATACACTATTTCCCAACTAGATAAAGCCAAGCCTAAAATATTTTGACCGTAGGATGACCTATGGTACTGACCTAGACATCATGAAAGACCAGCAGTGCATATTTACTATTCTAATTATATAAAGCTTTCTGCTTAAATGACCCTTGCCTTGGCTATTCTTACAAACATCTGCTTCATCTGACCCCAACAGCCAACAATTTGTTTTCCATTAATGCAAGCTTGTTTCATCCTTCACTCCCCAGGTGCACTTCAATGTTCCCTGCCACAGAGCTCTGCATTTCATCACTGTAACAGCTGCACAACCCTCCGCAACCATCCGTGAGGCTGCAGTGTGAGACTGCCAAGGAAAATTCCCAGTTGTTCCATTCTGATGCTACTCTGGTTTCTTCCGGAAAGAGCAATGGCCAGGGCAGATTTAAGCACTCGGTAAACGTATGTCACTGTTCAAAACAGCTCAGCCAATTTGGGTCGCATGTCCACTGGAGTTCCATAGAATATTCCATACTTAGCTGAATCTAATGTGCAAATTTTCCAGCTATTAGGGTACAATCCAGAGTAATTACAGGGAGTCCTTGCTCTGATGTAAGAACAATTTACTGTGGATTGCAATATGAATTTCCCATAGGTTTCCAATAGGTGGTGCCATAACTATGGGTGCATGTAATGTCTCTTACGTGCTCCTGTATTTACCGGTACTCTGGATTGTAGGATTAGTCTAAAAAATTAGGGTGCGCCTTATATTTGATGGTGCATTGGATTTGGTATTTTGATTATAAGTATCCCTCAACACCCAAAGCAGTAAAAGAGAAAGTGAAGAAGAAGAAAATTATAAGTAAATGGCACTATTTTGTTTAATCTATCTATATATATAAAAGAGAAAAGTCACTGACTGACTGACTGACTGACTGACTGACTCACTCACTCACTCACTCACTCACTCTCACTCACTCATCACCGCCCTGCCAAAACTGCTGGGCCTAGAAGCGTGAAATTAGGGGTGGGTGTTCCTTCCTTGAGGGAGGGGTGCACTAAGAACCAGTTTTCAGAAATTCTAACCGGAAGGGGGTGAAAAGGGGCGCAACACGTTTTCCTCCCTATACTTTGCATTGAGAATTGCTGACTCATCAACATTCTGCCCCAACTGCAGGGCCTGAAGCATGGAATTCTGGGAGTTCCTTCTGTCACCTGAACTCCCACCAAGAACCATCTGGAGAAATTTAACCCTTCAGGGGCTGAAAAGGGGCAACGTGTTTCTGTCCTATACTTAACATGGGAGACTGAACAACATCCAGCCAATTTGGTGCTCAGATCCTGGTGCACGAGGGGGAGGTGTTGGGGGGATGTTGTTAGGAGGAATAGGTTGCACTGGCGAGGATGCTGCACATGGGGGGAAGATGCGTATGGGGGTTGATGCGCATGGGGGATGTTTCACATGGTGGGTTGATGGGGGAATGTTGCGCATGGGGGGATATTGCACATGGGGGGTTGTTGCACCTGGGGGAAGTTACGCATGGGAAAAGTTGCGCATGAGGAAAGTTGTGCATGGGGAAAGTTGCACATACAGGAAGTTGCGCATGGGGGACTGATGCGCATGGGGAAACTGATGCGCATGGGGAAAGTTGTGCATGGGGAAAGTTGCGCATGGGGGATTATGCGCATGGGGGAAGTTGCGCATGGGGAGACTGATGCACATGGGGGATTATGCGCATGGGGGATGTTGTGCATGGGGGGGATGTTGCGCATGGGGAATATTGCACATGGGGAAAGTTGTGCACGGGAGATGATGCGCATGGGGTTGACGCACATGGGGGGACTGATGTAGTTGGGTGATGTTGCATATGGGGAGTTGAGGCACACGGGGGATGATTCACATGGGGGAAGTTGTGATTGGGGGTTGATGTGCATGGGGGGAAGTTGCGCATGGGGAAAAGTTGCATATGGCCGGATGATGTGCATGGGGGAAAGTTGCGCATGTGGGAAAGTTGCGCATATGGGGATGATGCGCATGGGGGTTGATGCACCTGGACGAAGTTGCGCATGGGGAAAAGTTGCGCATGGGGGGATGATGCGCATGGGGGATGATGCGCATGGGGGAAGTGGCACATGGGGGAAGTGGCACATGGGGTGTTTATGCGCTGTGGGGGGATGGCGTATGGGGAAATGTTACTCCCGCAATGCATATACGCTTTTCGCTAGTAGTTTAAATAAAAATGTAGCATAAACCCATTGTAGTAGTGCAATTAGATAACAATCAAAACATAAAGCCATTGTCATGTTGTTGTTATTATTGTCATAAAACTCATTGTTTTGTGCAATAAAATTCAATTTTGCACCTGCTTTGCAATTCTGCATTACAATAGCCAGTAAACTATTTTTTTTATCTCAAGCCTTTTAAAATAGGGGTGCACATTAGAGTTGATGGCACATTAGATTCAAGTAAATACTGTAGCTTAGAGTAAATACAATATCTGGAGCAGACATCTTGAAATTGTTCCGGTGATCAGATCAATGTTACAGAATTAGGTGGTACTCATCAGATGGGAACGCTAGATAATGGAGGAGCATTTCTGAATGAGTAGGGTTGCCATAATTCACTTCCACAAAACTGGAACAGGACCTCCTGTCAAACTTAACAGTATGTGAACTAAAGTCCCCCAAAATTAGGACTGTCCCAGTTTTCCAGGACATATGGCAATCCTATGAATGGGGCATCAATGACCCTAGAGAATCCCTAATGAATCTCTTCTAGAGAAAATGAAGCCCAAAATCTAGTGAGACCATGTGTATCCTCAACCTGAGAAGAGGGACCAAGATGAAGATTTAAGGGTGCATTCCTAAACAACTTTCCAGCGCTGGCCTAGCTGTACCAGTGGAGCATCTTGTGATAGAGGTGGGCAGTTATAAAGGCCTGTCCAAGGTAAGGCAATGTTTGTTCCCTTGCTTCAGTGTTGTGTTGCCCTTAACCTGATGCTGGAAATTGTTTAAGATTAACTCATCCCCACTCTTCACAAGATCGAAGTGAAAAACAGGCTGTCAGACATCTATATGGGACTTTTTAAGGAGCAGGGATGCCTCTGGTGAAAGAATGTAACACACTTTGTCTGCGATCTTAAAGACACTTTCCTGGGAGTAAGATCCACTGAACACAATGGGGATTAATTTTGAGTAGACATGGTTAGGTTTGTGCTCTTAGTCAAGATGCTTGGGAATCTACTTCCATTCAAAATTCCAACTGTAAACAAATTGCACAAAGACGGTTGCATTTCTGCAGTGATCTTTCTTCCAAAAAAGCTAAAAAAAATTTAGGGCTTCCCTGGGACCCTTTAAGATTAGAAGGAGAGATCAGCTGGATCAGGCCAAAGGCCCATCTAAAGCAGTTTCCTATATCTGGCAGTGGCCCACCAGATGTGTCAGGTTGCACACAATATGAGATGTGCACCCTGTTGTCACTCCCTTGCACTTGCATAAGATAGCCTACTTCTAAAACCATGGAGTTTTATGAAACCCAACATACGTACAAAAAATTCACCTTAATTATTGAATCACCCTCGTAGCTTGTGACAGCAGACTTGGTGTTGTGCTGCTGATGAAAGCTAAGCAGAGAAAGACCTGGGCAAATCCTGGATGGGAAACTACAAGGTGATAAGCCGCCATGAGTCAACAGAGCCAAAAGATATTTCCACTTACTGCTTGGCTGACCTGAAAAGTCCTGTGGAGCTGAAGACATTCCCTGATGTGATGATGACCATGCTGTAAAGCAGACTTTTCCAATATGAGGCTCGAGGGCCACATTTGGCTTAGAAAGCCCATAGATGTGGCCCTCGGGGCCCCTTGTTGGACAAGCCTGCTGTAAAGGATCCCACTTGGAGAGGGGCTCTACAAGCTGCCTATAGAACAATGTCGACTAGCCTGCACCCCGGGCATAGTCTAGACTTACCAGCTGCTTGGTCTCACAAAGGATCTCCCAGCAAACTGTAACTGCTGTATGCTAAATAAATCATGGCTTGTTATGTGTGATGGATTTTTCATTCAGAAATCTGACCAACCCCAACCCACCTTTTAAAGGCATCTAGACCAGTTGCCATCACATATCCAGTGGCAAGCAGTTCCATAATTACAAACTGGTTAAAATATTTCTTATTCCCTTTGGGATGGCAGGGATGAGAGCAACCTCCCTTTTGTTCATCAGCCAGACTTTGGCAATATTATCTTGGACTTTCCCCCATATTCACAAGACATTGGCCCTTCTAGGGTGACCATATGGAATGGAGGACAGAGAGCTGGTATCTTTAACCATTGCATAGAAGAGGGAATTGAGGCAGGTGCTGTTTTTTAAACTCTTCTATGATGAGCTAAACCTGCCTAAATTTCCTCTTCTGCGCAATGGTTAAAGGTAGAGTCACTCTGTCCTTCATTCTATATGGTCACCCTATAGGCACATTGGAGGAAAGTGGAATATGAGCTCAGTACCCAAGTGAGGAAGGAGAGGAGGAGGAAGGAATGGAGGACCTGCAGAAAACACCCATCTTAACTCTGAGGCACTGTGAGGATGCAAACAATATGTCCTGCAAGCAATATGTCCCCTAAGAATGAGAACATCAAAATTCATCATGTGGTATGGCAGAGAGAAAGAAAACAAATGTTAGTTTTCCAGAATGCACAGGATTTTTAAAATCCTGACCAGACTGAATTGTGACACAACTGTCATTCTTTTGTGACAAACCTGAATTTCTCAATATTTCCAAGAGAAAATATTTTTGAACATGTCAAACTCAAAGCAAATGTTTGGAGACACTATGAGTGAGCGTGACTTCAAGTGTTGAAACATTTCATTTTGTCATGCTTGCAATGCTTTGTTTTCTCTGGGGACTTTGTGGTGAGGGGGGCGGGCTTGAATAACATAGAAAGCTTAGTTTTAAGCTACTCTATGTAGGGACAAAATGGTGCTGCTTTTTCATCACAACTTGATCATATTTAGAAGTTAAATCCTGGCCATGAGGTTAACTGAAATCTGGGCCATGGGGCTGTGGGTGGCACAAGTGGTTAAGACACTGTGCCTGTTAACCAGAAGGCCAGGGTTCGAGATCCTGGTCCCCACAAGATAGAGTGAGCTCCTGTCCTTAGGCCAGCACTGCGACGCAGCTGGAACCAATTGTATCAGCTGTACCATTCCATTGGACTATTTCAGTGGTGTGGAGAGGGGGGATTTGCTGCTTGGGTGACAACCTATCCTCCATATTAATCTGCCCAGGCCTTTGTTCTTCGCATACAGCATCAAGCATGATACCATAGTCTTTGGAGACTGATGGATGCCAATACAATACAGAGGCCAACTGAGATGGTTGCATTAGGCTACAGATTTGTGGGACACATTTTTGAACCCCAACATATCCCTGACTGTAATTCCTATTTTATAGTTTTGTGGCCTAGTCAGGCCAATGCAGACTGTAAAGCCCCAAAAGCAAAAAGATTGTAATCCTGGAACACTACTCTTAATTGGGTTATACTCTAGTGATGAATAATACTAACAGAATATGCTAATCTGTTACCCTTTTACAAATATTTTCTGCCAATTTTGCATGACCGTTTCAGTCAAAACCCATATTTGCTAACATTGCTCTTGAGTGTGCAACCGCCTGGCCTGTAACGGGGTGGCAAACATCTGAATTTGGTTTCTGGAAGGCAGAGAGAAAAGAGACATTAATGGAGTCGGTCAGATTACATCGTTCAAGATTAGAGTTTGGTTTTGTGAGTGATTCTGACACCTTGAGCAGGAGCCAGATGGCTTCCTTCCTATCCCATACAAGTCAAAATGTGAAACACTTGTGTTAATTTATGTGGAAACCATCACAGCTCTGCTAGACTTGAACTCAGGATGGCATCAGCCAACACTAGATGATTAGAGTTCAATCTTTATCAGAATAGACAATTTTTCTCCCTTCTCTTCTCTCTGCTATTTTATCCGGCATTATGAGAAAGTTTAATATTGGCAATCAAGCCTCAGTGGCCTTTCTGGGTTGTCTCATCATTAAACCAAAGAAATCAGAATTGGGACTATCAGTAAATCTTCTAGACATGAATGTTTCAGCAGTGATGTGCTGTGCCCTGCAATAATTGCGAGAGAAAGCAGTTGATAGGCATTTGCCTTCATCTTCTGCTTATAAATTTCCCAAAGTTTTTAGCTGGTGGGCTGCTCTGGGAAACGAAGTTCTGGACCAGGTGAATCTTTCACCTGATCCAGCAAAGCTTTCCTTGTGTCAATCAATACTTTCCTATTTTATTCTTCGTGCATAAATGAACATAAGAGCCCAGCTGGATCAGGCCCAGGGTCCATCTAGTTCAGCTTCCCACCAGATGTTTCAGGGAGCATACGCGACAACAAAATGTCTGCATCCTGTTGCCACTTCCTTGCCCTGGGAATGCAGAGACAGGCTACCTCTGAAACACAGAAGTTGCATATGATCATCATGAGTTGCAATTGACTTTTTCTCCCTAAATTTGGCCACTCCTATTTAAAAACCATCCAAGCCAGGTGCTATTATAACATCTATAGTGGTGCAGCAAGAGGGGGATGCAAAGCACCAAATTTTTTCAGGATGCCTCACTATGATATGCAATTTCTCCCCTCCTTCAAACCCATTCCAGGCACACGTTTCAGTTTTGTGCCCACTCCCCAAAATGGCTCTGAAGGGAAGGACTGTTTGCACACCATGGTGAAAACTTCCTGCAAAATTTAGTGCTGTACACCCCCCTAACTATACTACTGATAACATCCTATAGCAAGGAGTTCCACAGATTAGTTGATGAAGGCCAAAGCAATGCCTGAAAAACCAAAGTCTCAAGTGAAGTGTATTTAATCTCGGACTTGTATCCCAGGTGAATGTTTAAACTGGGCAGTACTGGTTATTAAAACAAAATGGCAGTAATCTACCTGAGACTGAATTACAACAATACTGCAGGATCCCAGCTCATTTGCTACAGACCTCCAAGGTAGTAAACTGTCCATATAGGCAGGGTGACCATATAGAATGGAAGACTGAGTGCCTGTACTCAGAGGAAAATTAGGCATTTGATGCTTTTTAAACCCTTCTGTGTTGAGTTAAACCTGCCTAAATTCCCTCCTCTATGCAATGGTTAAAGGTACAATCACTCTGTCCTCCATTCTATATGATCACCCTGCATATAGACTTTGATTGATGTTTATTAGTTTGATAAGAGCAATACTATTTCTTGAAAGATAAGAGCCCAAAAGGTAACTTCTTCAACTGCTGGGGGTGGCACAGAGCCAAGTAGACCCATTGAGGCTACTGATGTATTACACAGGGTAAGAGGAAAATTTTTCCCTTGCCCTGTGGTAGCACAGCAGCAGCCTTAATCTTGCACTGGAAAGGGGGATCATATGATAACCTAAAAAAGGACAAGCATCCCCCCAAAAATGTAGGACACCGAAGAAAAATGTAGGATATGACAATATAAATTCTAAAACCACTCATAAATATTGTTTTCATGTGGTTAATTTAAAGTCTATATTGATTATTATTAAATTTAAAACTATTATATATAATTTATGAATCACAGGAAGATTGCATGCTGCCTGCTCACAAGGAAAAGAAGGATAATGAAGATTTTTTTTCCAGGAAATATGGATGAAAAAGAGGACATGTCTTGGAAAAACAGGACATATGGTGAGGTATGTCAGCCTGACCCTCCAGTGCAAGTCAAATTGAGCTGTTTTTGTTTTTACCGTGCACGTTTATCAGAACCTGTTGCAAAAGGGTTAGTTCATGGAGTGAATGTTCTCCGCCAACGGGGTACATGGTGCCAAAGGGCCATCAACATGTCCCTTTTGCTAGGACAGGGTCTACCTTCCCAATCCCAAGACTTTCCCATCAAAGGAAACTGTTTGTGTTGAAACTGGCACTGCCACCTTGCGCTGAAGACTTTCTTTCATCGCCCTGTATTAAACTCAAAGTGCTGCTTCTTTGCTTGTGTACACAGCCGGATCCTGTCACGAGAAGGAATTATTTGTCAGCCTTCTTAGGGGCCCAGCGCACAACCTGAGGTGCATCGCAAAGCTGGCTTTACAGCTCAAAGCACACACAGCATTTTTTTAATTCTTGGTAACCATCAGGGACTTCCTTAGCCTCCACAGGCCCCATCAGCGTCTCTACCCCAGAACCTGAATGAATACTTCTTTCAGTAATGGGTTTTTTCCACCTGGTTGACTTGATGAAAGGTTTATGAGTTGCCATACATGCGCAAGCAGAACAAAGCAAATGGAAAGATGAGAGTGTGCCGGGTGGCAGAGGGCACTTGATGCCACTGCTGAAAACTTTATTACAGGCTAGGATGCCTGGGCAGTAAATCTTCAAGACGGTTGCTGTTAACCAGACCGAGATGCCATTTTCCTATGAAGCTGGAGGGGGGGACACGTTTAAAAGCCTCATGTGAGTCGCATGCTTCCTGGTCACAAGGCCAGGAAGACTAAGGCTGCAATCCAGAGCAAATTCAGCCTGCTCTGACCTAACTGCACTCTCCTAACTATTCTGTATCCAGAGCAGAAAGTTATGCTGAATCCAGAGAGTCAGGAAGCCTGGGCTGCCCTAACTGCTCCAGAGCATGCTAAGTAATTGACACAAGGGGAAGACTTGCTCCTGAGGAGACACCCCTCAGATCACACTGAACAAGGAACAGCTGTGGTGCCTACAGTAGTGACATGACTCTGCACATCACCTGGTGCGGAAGTCTGTGCGTCACCCTTGGAATGCGCGCACCCCCCACCTGGACTGCGCAGTTGGTACCTGCTCAGTAGTTTCTGAAGCCAACTGGCTTCAGAAAGAGTACTACGCAGGCACCATCTCTGACACCTGCGCAGTACTTTTCTGAAGACTTTTGGCTTCGGGGGAGACTGTGCAGGCATCAGAGTTGGTGCCTGTGCAGTACTCTTTCTGAAGCCATTCGGCTGCCGCTCCGCCTCCTGAGTGAGGCCGAATGGCTGTGCAGAGGCACGGACTTTCTCTGCTCTAAGGAAGTCTCCTCTGAAGCTGTTCGGCATGCTCAGTGTGTTTCTGCGCAGTGCTCCTCAGATGGCCGTTCAGGCCAGCTCCTCAGACAAGTGGCAGCTTCTGGCTGATTCTCCGCCTCGGAGCAGGCCTGAATGGGTGTGCTGACGCCCGGGGCCTGCCAAAGGACAGTCAAACTCCTCCGGCACATCACCCCATACGGAGCCCACATCCCCAATGCAGCCCACACCAGCCTCACCAGTCTGGTGACGCCACTGGGTGCCTGCCTTATAAGGAGTCCCTGATGAGATGCCAGTACATTCTACAGTGAATACAAGGGGCTTCTTGGAGTGGCCTGCTGTATCCTGAGCTTTGTGGGCAGCCGTAGTTTGTTCCATATCCTGAGGTTGAGAGGAAGGGGTTGCAGCTAGGATGGCCAAGAACTCAGATTTTTGGTCAGCACTGCCATTCTTACTCGGGCCTTATCATGGACCCCTATGGGTCTACTCATTACTATACCTGCTCCTGAGGTGGTATAACTCTGAGGGCTGGAAGAGGGCATTTCTGCCTTGGAAACAGGCTCTGGATTCAGAGTAACTGCTCTGCCCTAGGCAATGCTAAACATGCCCTCAACTTGCCTCTCCTGAGCTGCTTAGGCTGCCCCAGTTAGGGCAGAGCAGGTCCACCTCTCTTAGGGCACCTATCTTGCCTTGTTCTGCCCTAAGCCTCCTTCAGAGTAACTGGGCTGGAGCATCTTGCAGTTGCTCCAACCTAGTGTTAGATAGGGCAACCTAAGGGCTCTTATGTGGACAGATTAGTTAATCTGGATTGGGCTGTAAATGTCAAAGGTGCATGGAACACTGACCACAACCATGTCTACTCTAAAGTAAGCCCCATTGTTTTCAATGGATATTACTTCCAGGAAAATGTCTTTAGGATTGTAGCCACTGTTCACTTCCCACCAAAGTGGTACCTATTTATCTACTTGCATTTACATGCTTTTGAACTGCTAGGTTGGCAGGAACTGGGCTAAGTACAGGAGATCACCCCATCTTGTAGGACCCTGGTCTTGAACCTGGGCCTGTTGGTTAACAGAAACAGTGTCTTAAACATTTGTGCCACTATAGCCCTATTTGCAAACAATTAAGCAAGTAGAATTGTGGCAGAATTCTTTAAACATTGCTACACATAATATACTTACTCAAATATACCATATTTACTCGAATCTAATATTTTTCCAGCCATATCCGGTCACCAAAATTGGGGTGTGCATTAGATTCAATGGTGCATTGGATTCTAGTAAATACAGTATTTTGATTATAAGTTTAGGTCAGTATTTAGTTTAACAGTTTACTGTATTTTATTGCCATTGTAATAAAAACATAGTATAAACCTATTGTTGTATAAAGGGGTGCAATTAGGTAAAAATCATAACATAAATCCATTGTCATATTATTATTGTCATATAACTATTTTTTTGTACAAATAAAATTAAATTTTACTCCTGCTTTGCAGCTGTGCATTACAATTGCCAATAAACATTTTTAAAATCTTTTTATCATAATTCAGGGTGAACATTAGATGGGGCATTAGATTTGAGTAAATATGGGTACTTAACCATATCTATCTATCTATCTATCTATCTATCTATCTATCTATCTATCTATCTATCAAGACAGACAGACAGACAGACAGACAGACAGACAGAAAGAAAGAAAGAAAGAAAGAAAGAAAGAAAGAAAGAAAGAAAGAAAGAAAGAAAGAAAGAAAGAAAGAAAGAAAGAAAGAAAAAGAAATTGGGAAGCTGGGCAACAGCAGAGACATGTCCAGACCAGGAACAAAATTAAAACTCTTCTATATTCTCAATCATTTCCCTGGGTGGCCGGACACCAAGCGCTAATTAACCCTGTACCAGGAACCTGAAGCTTGCTGAGTTCCACTGGCAGGGGGTTCCGCTACAGTAGCTGGAAGACTGTGCCCGAGCTTTATCTTTCTCTGGTCGCCACCATAAAGTTCCCAGAAGTGGTCAATTCAAATTATAATTGCTTTTATTAAAACTATAAACCACAAAGCCATTAAAAATCAAGGAAGAGACTGCATAACCCTTTGCTCTCCTGAGAGTTCTGTCATTAGTTCTAATCTCCAAACGGTCAAGAGCAACTGACTCTGGAAGGCACTTTCACAAGAGAGGGAAAAAGGGTAAGACACTGAAAGGCCAGTCAAATTCCTACTGCTGAAATTTTTCTTTGTATCCTGTATAGCCATTACCCAGGGTGATCCTCATCCTCAGCCATTATGTGCCATCTGGCAAAACTCCTTACAAGTAGTGGTCTTTACCACAACCTGAGCCAGGCACAAGCGTCCTTGGAACTGCAACAAAATCACTCTGGGCCTACTGGGGTGAGCCCAGTTGAGTAAACTTTGGGTTCTACTCAAGTGAGGATGGATATCCCATCAAGTAGATATTCACCATGGGCAAGGCCTTGACACTGCAAAAAAAGTGGGGGAAATGCACTACCCCGTGATTCACAAAGCATGGGTTGTGACCCCAACTGCTCTTCTTCCCAATCCTTCAATGAGTACATATATGCAAGTGATGAGAAGCAGCAATTGTGTAATTAATTAGGTTAATTAGGCTATCTGTCCACACTCTCCATCATCCAATGTCTTCAATAGCTTTCTTGTTGTCACCCACAAATGTGCTGAATGTATAGGCAGCTCCCACCTTCCTTGGTGGAGCCAAGCCACGTAGATAATAGTGTATCCAAGTTTAGGATAAGTGTAGTGTATCCAGTGTAGGTTGATATTTTTCAACTTACCCCAAATAATATTTTTCCACTTACCCAAAATAATTCCTCAACCTGTCCTATGGGACTACTTGGACCTCTGCTAGCTATTTAGCTGGTGGAATTTCACATGGCCCCATGAAAGTCTCCCCAGCCCAGAAGGAATGAGAAGTTAAGTGGCCTTCACTGATCCAACCCCCGCCATAAGCTAGATCTATCATTTCATCCTCTGCCAACTAGGAAACACTACCTACTTGTTGCAAAAATGCAAATCTCATGTCCATCAGTGGCCTGCAGTGCCATCACACTGGTACAGGCCATCCTGCCTGTGTGGCCAACTCATAGTTGTAAACATGCTTTTCATCAAAACTTTGACATTTCAGGCCAGGACAATAGCAGTTGTGCTGGCAGAAAAGTTTGGATTGTGCTCTTAAGAGATTAAGGGTGAAATTTAGGCTGTCATAACTCACCCGGCATAACTTTCTGAGGTGGAGTGGGGAGGCTGGTGCATGTCTGTGCACTGGCCTAATCCCCAAAGGGATTCTTCTGTGACATCCCAAGGCCAGCACATGACTTATACCAGGACCTATGGCAGCCTGTTAGGCATAAGTCCCAGCATAAGTTCTATGCTGGTTTAGGGGTGTCACAAAAGTGCCATAAAAGTTGTACCTCCTCTTTTATTGTGTGCCTTCTATTCCCTTCACCTGTAGCTGAAATTAACAAAATCTTTATAAAAACTGTATAAAGGCGCTTCTGCAGCAGCCCATGCACAGAAATGTGCCAGCCTCCCCACACTACCACGGGAAGTTATACCACGTGAGTTATGATGGCCTATATTGGTTAGGATTGTACCCTTAATAATTAGAGACCCAGCAGGTGGTTGAGGAGAGATATGCACCCTGAAAAATGATGATTCCAGCACCTCCATCAGATTTACAAAAGGTGTTTCTGCAAAGGCAAAAAAAAAAAAAAAATAGCCACGCAAAGTGTCGATGATTTATGAGGGGCCAGTTGCAGAGCATCAAAGCTGTTCACGGTGAATAAGGCAGATGGAGTGGTTGGTTCTGCAGCAGTTGAAATCAGAGTTTCATGCACAGGCAAGAAAGAAGGTGGCCATATAATGGAATGTGCTTCATTCATTCAAGAGGGGAGAAGGTGACTTGGGATTCCCCCCAATCTTTCCTCCATTTACTAAGTATCTCTTTATTCATCACTTTAATTACTTAATTGGAAATTTCTTCAGGGGGTTACGCAGGAAGAAAATTAGCATCAAAGCTTGGCAGAAATTCTGAGCCTTTTGGAATGAGGCCAAGCTATTTCACCTGTGATTAATTAGGTGGGCTTTTCCCCTCCCCTATGAGTGCTGGAGGGCTCCGGAGTTCTTTAAGCAGCTACATGACTTCTGGCAGGTTGGGGATCATGATTGATGGAGAGGTCGGTTGTGGTGGTGCCGCTTCTTTTTGAGGTGCATGAACACCCACTAGCATTTGAAACCTGCAACAAGGTAGGGGCCCTGTAGATGTTTAAAGCTAAGCATATTCCAGTGTTATTCAGTTGCTACAGGGGATCCTCTAGTTCAGTGGTGCTCACACATTTAAGCATGGGACACTCTTCTGAGAATAATAATTTGTCTGGGACCATCTCCCTCCAGAAGTGATGTTATGGCCCAAAGTAACATCAAACAGGAACTGACATCATTGTAATAGTAGGGCTTCTCCATTTTTACTCAGAAGTAAGGTCCATGGGGTTCAATAAGATTTATTCTCAGGACAGTATGGAATGCATCCTGAGCTTCCCATTCCAAAATGGCATCCCCCAGTACCAGGTTCCAAGATGATGTTAACCAGCTTTTTATGACCTCCTGAAATAAAGTCACAACTTCCAAGGGGATTCTGATCCCCACTTTAAGAACCACTGCTCTTGTTTAAATAGAACCATTGTTTCCCCACCACCACCACCGCCATCATCAATGTTTGGATTGGAAATGTAGGAGGTTTGCTAGTTCAAAATTTCCCCAGGAGTGGCAAACATACATGCATACATGTACTCCCAATTATTTCTATTCATCACCATTTTTTCCACAATTTGAAACTTTATTATATAAAATAATAAATAATATGAATATATAATAATAATATATTATTATAAATTATTCTTATAATATATAATATAATAAAATGAATATATAATGAAATTCAGGGTGCATTGTCAGTATACAGACTCAACTGATCATTGGAGTTCTGAGCCACTGCATGTACATGCACTGCCATAGACCATCCTAACAACAACCTGTGAGAATGGTAATTGTTCTCTCCTTTCAAGGCATAGTTGTCATATCTGGTATCAGGAAACTGATCATGAGACAGAGTTTCTTGCTCATATACACTATATACATAATTGGAATAAATCCTCACCAGTCCTTTGCTCCATCATGCACATTCTGCCTGGATCAGCTTCTCTGGAGTACCTTGTCCCTTTTAAAGAACTTAAACCTCTCCAGCATCAAAAAGTAAGGTAAGACAATGTATTCTGATGCTCCAGAGCACATGTATAACATGATTATTTCTGTGTCGCCCAAGGGATAATAGCATTATGCAAACAAGGACTTGACCCAATAATGCTTATATCTTTCTGAACTTATGTTCTCCCAGTTTACATTCCTTGCAAAATAGGGACATATTTGCACATAAAGGACAGCAAGTCAAGTCGATGGAATAAGTTGAAAATGAGAGACTCTCGTGTGCCTTAAATACCAGAGAAAAATTTTATTGGACTTTAGAGACCTTAAGCTATTTCTGCTTAAAATATATGCTATTTCTGCATATAAAATAGTAAACTTTGAGCTAGGCAGTAACGGTTATGGAGGAAGATATACCCTAAAGATGGCCAACTAGGAATTTGACACAACAGTTCAAAAATCCTATACTAAGCTACCATGAAACCTGGCAGTAGTGAAAACAATTTTAGTACAATTGTGAAGAAACTGAGTGGGTCTGGGACACCATCTCCTGGTTCGTGAAAGTACATCACCTGCTTCTCCCTATACCTGGTGGTGTTCTACTCCAGTGGTCTTCAACCTTTTTCATTCCTTAAGATTTCAACAACTGAAGCTTCACAATTCCTTTGGGGTCCCAACACCAAGGTTGAAAGAATACTGCTCTAGAATATTAATTCTATCAAGTTTGTTAGACATGCATCTTTTCATTGAGCCCAAAAAATTAGGTCACTGTATACCACAATACCTATAAAGAGTCTCCATCATTCAGTGATGGAGTCTGAGTGCCCCATTACCAGTACTGCTGTAATACTGTGGTTTGTAATGGCATCAATGGCATTACTATGCGGTGCAGGCTACACTAGATGATGCTCACAGGGAAGATAGATAGAGATAAAATTGTTTTCTCACCCTCCATGGGTGGTGTATGTATGTTATCCTCAATCTCGGGTCCTCTACCAGAGGCTTGGGAGTTTGAGGGTTCTGCGCAGTATATTAGCTGTTCCTAGCAATGCACTTTTCTGGATCGAGTGTTCTGATGTCCTTCCTGGAATCTGTTGGAGCCATTCTTGCAGCGTGGATGTCACAGCCCCTAGTGCTCCAATCACTGTTGGGATCACTTTCACCTTCACTTGCCACATCCTTTCTAATTCCTCCTTCAAACCCTGATACTTTTCTACCTTTTCATGCTCTTTTTTCCTGATGTTGCTGTCATTTGGTATCGCTACATCTATCACCAGGGCTGTCTTCTGGGCCTGATCTACCACCACAATGTCTGGCTGGTTAGCCAGTACCTTCTTGTCTGTCTGGATATGGAAGTCCCACAGAACCTTAGCCCTGTCATTCTCCACAACCTTCAGAGGGGTCTCCCATCTGGTCTTGGGGGGGGGGGTTAGTCCATAGGCTGAGCAGATGTTCCTATACACGATGCCGGCTACTTGGTTGTGTCGTTCAATGTATGCTGTTCCTGCCTGCATCTTACACCTTTCCACAATGTGTTGGATTGTTTCTGATGTTTCTCTGCACAGCCTGCACTTTGGGTCTTCTCTTGTGTGGTAAACCCCCGCTTCTATGGATCTGGTACTTAGTGCCTGTTCTTGTGCTGCCATAATGAGGGCTTCAGTGCTATCTTTGAAGCCAGCTTTTTCCAGCCACTGATAGGATTTCCCAATATCAGCGACTTCAGTTATCTGGCGATGGTACATCCCATGCAGGGTCTTATCTTGCCAGGACACTTCCTCAGTTTGATCTTCCTTCTGTATTTGCTGTTGCTGTTGTTGCTGGAGACATTCTCTCATCAGCTCATCTTTGGGAGCCATCTCAGTGATGTATTCCTGGATATTCTGAGTTTCATCCATGATAGTACTTTTAATGCTCATCAGACCCCAGCTGCTCATCAGACCTCTTTCCGACTAGTGTATAGTCTCTGGAAGTTAGACTTGGGGTGGAAATCCCCAAACATTGTGAGGAGCTTTCGGGTCTTCACATCGGCCGCCTCTATTTCCTTCTGTGGCCAGCTTACTATACCAGCAGGGTATCTGATGACTGGCAGCGCATATGTATTGATGGCATCTTAAATGTATCTTATTTTTCCCATTGAGCTGGTGTTTCAGGATCTGTCATATTCTATGATGGTACTTGGATATTGCTGTCTTCCTTGCCTCCATGATTTCCGTGGGATTGCGGGATACCTAGGTACTTATAGCTGGTCTCTACATCTGTTATGTACCCTGTTGGTAGTTCTACCCCATTGGTCTTAACCACTCTTCCTCTCTTTACTATCAGGCCAAATGACATCCCAATATCCTCACTGTAGATCCTTGTCAGGTGTATCAATGAGTCAATGTCTTGTTCATTCTTTGCATACAGCTTGTGTAGTGTAGTGGTTAAGAGCACTGCCTCTGGTGTGGAAAAGCCAGAGTGCAGAAGGATCAGGGTTCAAATCCCCATACAGCCATTTGGGTTCAACCTTGGTCTAGAAATCTCCTACTCCAGTAAGGGGTCCTTGGGCAAGACCCCCTAATGCCTTAACAGCCTACCTCAAAAATAACATGAGAGTAAAACGAACAAAGAGAGTCATGCACACTCGGACGTCTCCCGGATTAACAAGGTCCGCGTCAGATGTTGAGGGACTAGGACAATATGATGACAAGTGGGCTACTGGAACAAACCATAAATGGATGAGAAAAGAGAACCTGGAATTAATGGAATGCTACTATAATAGGAGACCTAACAGAAGGGGATACATGGGAACGTATGGAAAGACTATGGGTGGAGAAAAGACCTACATCCACACTAACCAAGAAACAACTAGGCGCTCAGCGCTAGTTGAGCATAAATCAATGCATAATTTCATTCAGAAGGCAATGAAACACACCATGTTGAAATATCACAATTTGATCAAACGTTATAGCCAAAAGACCAGCAGGAGAGGAGCAATGTACATCACTATGCCCAATGCCTGGGACGTCACCCCCTGCGCTGCATAAGATAAATTCATCATTGGGGTGATGCACTGGCATCCCACACCAGGTTACATAATCCCTAGTGATGTCACTGGATGCCACGATAAAAGCAAATTGGGAAGGGCTATTTATGGTATGTTCAATCTATGATCCTAGCCAGAGTATTAATCAATGTAGGCTACTCCATACCAGGTTTTGTACTTGTACAAGAACATTAGGGTTGACACTTTCTTGAATGAGAGTCAGTTATCTTTGACTATAATCTCATATAGTGACCTGCAGCATTCAACACTTTGATCCACTCAGCCTTTTTGACATAAAGTTTCATTACCTGCTCTCAGGATTGTTGTCTGCAGTAACACCACAGCCTGTTTACCCATGTAGTGTCTTTCACTGTCTCCATGCATCAACAACATCCTACTGAAGAGTGATTGGGCATGACAAGTTGGGAAGATTAAGTCTCTTCTGGCTTTGGGATTGCTAGAAAAATTAAATAAAAACACACCCCAGGAAAGAGAGAAAGAGAATCTACCCTGTAAAGAACACAGTTGAGCCACCCACCTTGTCAGGATGAAGGGCTGGAAATTCCCAAAGAAAAGTTTAAACCCTGAGTGACAGATGATCTATAGTTCCTTTCCCGTGACTAGAGATTAGATCTGCTATGATTGGGCAGGACTTCAAAAATACTTTTTACATCTCCTTTCTTTCATCGCTCTCATCTCACCTGTCTCCACCTGGGAGTTTGCCTTTTTTTCCTTTTTAACAGCCATTACTCAATTAGGGATGGGCTCCCTGTTCTTGTTTACAAGGTGCCATCTCTCTATTATGGAAATGCCAGGAGCTACAACACCTCCATGATGAAAATTCATCAAAAGCTCTGGAAGGTGCTTTCAACAGCAAGCAATCCACCTACCGGGAAGGAAAACAAAATCAGATTCAGATGTTTCATGTGCCTACTGTTTTTTTGTTTGTTTGTTCTGATGTTCTCCTTGATCATACAGAGTTCATGTTCCCTATTTATTTATTTGTTTGTTTATTTATCATATGGCTATATGGGCTGTGGGTGGCGCAAGCGATTAAGACACTGTGCCTGTTAACCAGCAGGCCAGGGTTTGAGACCCAGGTTGGTCCCCACAAGACAGGGTGAGCTCCTGTCCTTAGCCCAGCTCTGCGACGCAGCTGGATCCCATTGTATTGGCTCTGCCTTTCCACGGGACTATTTCAGTGGCATGGAGAGGGGGGATTTGCTGCTTGGGTAACAGCCTATCCTCCATATCAATCTAACCCAGGCCTTCGTGCTTCGCATGCAGTGTATGCAGTGCCGAGCACGATACCATAGTCTCTCAAGACTGATGGATGCCTGCTATGTATCGTATGGCAGTTCATGTTCCCTAAGTTCATACTCCCTAAGGCCATGGTATTCAACTGTTTTTGTGCCACTAGGACGGTAATTCTCAAAATGGGGGTTGTGACTACATTTCATGGGTGTTCACATAAAGCTGAGTACTACTATCTTGGAACCTGACAGTGGGCACCACCATCTTGGAATGGGGTACTCAGGCTGTAAGCCATACATTCCAGGGACCAAATAATCTATTTAATGCATCATTTTTGAGCCCCACATTAGAAGTGTCACACAGGCACAATCCTATATATGTTTACTTAGTAGGTCCCATTGTTCTCCATGAAATTGACTTGCAAGACAGCATGTATAGGATTGCTGCTTATGTAGAAAAACTTTTCAAAATGTTAAGAATTTGAATGTGATCTTGTGGAATCTGAACAATAGTAAAATATCACTCCTGAAATTGAATAGTAATATGTAAACATCTTACTTCAGATCTCAAGAGAGAATATTTTTATTTCCTGAGATAAATACCAGAAAATATTTTATTTCCTGAAATAAATATTTCCTGAGTTAAATTTGGACCTCCCATGGCATATTTTTACAGTAATAGTCATGACATCATCATCATCATCATCATCATCATCATCATCATCATCATTATGTACTATTTCACAGTCACCAGGTGTTTGACTGGAATTGGCTCTATTGTGATTTGGTTCCTATCCAAGGAACAAGGAATCACAAAAGTATCATCTCAATATGTGTGATGTTCCCAGGAGTGCGGCTTTTTGTAACTGGACAGTTGTGATCTTCTGGAGGCCCATTAAGTTGAGATGTTATGGAGACTTAATGGAATTGCTCCAAGAGCACCTATTATTATTGGCATCAGAGTGGCTTTCTTTGCCCAGATTCTCTGAATTTCTGTCTATAGGTTCTTATACCACATGATCTTCTCATGTTCTTTCTCTTGAAGCCAACAATCTCTGGGTATTGCAAAGTCAATTATTCAGACCTGTTTTTCCTCAATCATGGTGATGTCTGGTGTATATGTTCCAAGTGATGGTCGGCTTGATGGTCGGTTTGAATACCGGTTTGAAATCCCACAGGATTTTGGCCTGTTCATTCTGGACTATCTTTTCTGGTTTGTGGTCCCACCAGTTCTTGGTTGTGACTTTCAGCACAATCCAGAGCAACTAATCTGTCCACATAAGAGCCCTTGGGTTGCCCTATCTATCACTAGGGTGGAGCAACTGCAAGATGCTCCACCCCAGTTACTCTGGAAGAGGCTTAGGGCAGAGCAAGACAGCATAGGGTGCCCTAAGAGAGGTGGACCTGCTCTGCCCTAGCTGCTCTGCCCTAGGCAGTTCAGGAGAGGCATATTGAGGGCATGTTTAGCATTGCCTAGGGCAGAGCAGTTACTCTGTATCCAAAGCATGTTTCCAAGGCAGAAATGCCCTCTTCCAGCTCTTCAGAGATATACCACCTCAGAAGCAGGTATAGTAATGAGTAGACTCACAGGGGTCCATGATAAGGACCGAGTAAGAATGGCAGTGTTGACCAAAAATCTGAGTTCTTGGCCTGCCTAGCTGCAACACCTACCTCCCATGTGACCATCCCTCCATATGCATCAACCTCCCATGTGCAATACCCTCCTATGCTCATCAACCCCCCCCCCAAGTGCACCATCCCTCCATGTGCACCATCCTTCCATGTACACCATCCCCCATGTGCCTCATTCCCCCATCTGCATCAACCCCCATGCGCAACATCCCCCATGCGCAACATCGCCCCTGCGCAACACCCCTCCATACGCGTCATTCCTTCCATGATTCCCTTACATCAGGCACCGGGTACCAAACTGGCTAGATGTCAATCAGTCTTCCTTGTTAAGTATAGGACAAAATAAGTGTTGCACCCCTTTTCACTCCCTTGTGGTTGGAATTTCCGAAAACCAGTTCTTGGTGGGTGCGTCGACAACAAAAGAAACACCCTCCCCAAATTTCACTCTTCTAAGTCCGGTGGTTTTGGCTGGATACTGAAGAGACAGTGAGTGAGTGAGTGAGTGAGTGAGTGAGTGAGTCAGTCAGTCAGTCAGTCAGTCAGTCAGTAACTTTTCATTCTTACATACAGTATATAGATATATAGATAACATAACTAAACATTAGGCCTGGGTTGGGCACGTTCCCATGGGACTCCTCGGTAATGTGCTTTGCATGGTTAGACCAACTGAAGTCCTGCAGCTGGAACTGGTGGGGCGTCCCTTACTATAGCACTTGGAATGGGTTTCTCCTTGCTATTTACTAATTTAGGGTTGCCTCCCAGGCACGGCTTAGGATACCCTGCTGCTGTTATGGTTTAATTCCCTTTGTGATGGGGCAGCAACTTTGGGCTAGTTTAATGGGTAGGCCCTCTGATGCCTTCAGTAGGGAAAGTGATAGCTTCCTTGGTTTTATACCTTCATGGTATTTTGTACCTTTTTGGGTTTATGGGGGTCAATGCTCCCTGTTATTTGTTGAGCAGGTTACCCCAGATAGCCAAAGGTACTGCCAGCGGTTGGCTTTGCCTAGTTTCAGGGCCTGTTGTCCCAGATAGATGTTTGCCAGGCCCTTTATCCCAGAGAGCTTGGTATTGCCTGCATGAAGCTTTACCACTGGGCTGTTCCCACATGGGTGTGTTTGGGTGTGTGCCCAGTGTGCCCAGGTTCCAGGGCCTGTTATCCCAGAGAGATTGGTATTGCCTGCACGAGGCTTTGCCACTGGGCTGTTCCCACACGGGTCGGCCTATGTTTGGGTGCGTGCCCAAGTTTCCAGGGCCTGTTGCCTCAGATAGAAGTTTCCATGGCCTGGTATCCCTGAGAGATTGGTGTTCCCTGCACGAGGCTTTACCATGGGGCCTTTCCCAACTGGGTTGGCCTATGTTTGGGCATGTGCCCAACTTCGTGTTGCATTTTGCCTTTACCCATGGGGTTTGGCATGTTGGGGTGAATGCCCCTGCCTTGCTGGCATCAGCTTGCCTTGTTGTTATATGGGCTTGTGCACAAATTGTGTTGTGTGAGCAGCCTGGCCGGCGCCAGTTTGGGTCTGCTGGTGTTGCATCCTGCATAGGGTGGCACTGTATCGGGCATAGCCCACATTTGTTTCTCCTTCGGGCTACGGTTAGGGCTAGGGGCTTGGGTCGGTGCCACCGAGCCCGTTTACTGACCATAAGGGCTTGGTCGAGTATGGGCGTTGATGTTTGGCCTAGGGTGCTGTATGTTGCATTCTAATTGGGCTATGTTTTTCTTTCCCTCTTAGGTGGAACCTGACCGGATCCTGCTGATCAGCCACTCCATCCTCTTCTGGGCCAAAAAGAGGGCCGAATGCAGCAGATTTGGCACCCGGCTGGGATCTGGGGCCTCCATCTCCTGGGTGGCTAAGAGTTGGATGCATTGGGGCAGTTTCTGCTGGCCCCTTTTAGAGTTCCTGGGAAGGAGCCCGCCTCTGCAGGTACTTCTGGTGCATCTGGGGGAGAATGATCTCACTCAGAGGACTTCAGTGGTCTTTGAGAGTGCAGATCAAGGAGGAACTCTCCCTTGTGAGAGCCTGTTGCCCAGGAATGCACATCATCTAGTCTGAAATGCTGCCCAGATGTGTGTGGTCAGGTGCTAGAAGTGTCCGAGGAGTGGTCGTGTCACTTAAGTGAGTTAATGCTTGCGTGGCTCGTTTTCTCCTTAGCGTGGGTGGTGCAGTTGTTCTGCACCCCCAAATCGAGTGGAGGCGGCCTGAGTTGTACAGTGCTGATGGAGTACATTTGTTTCCTGTGGCTGCTGATATTTTCTTAGTTACCTTACAGCAGGGACTACTCTAGTTTTTTGTAGTGGGGCGGTTGAGCCAAGCGCTAGGCTGACTCACCGTGTGGCAGGAGTTGTGCGGAATAGGCAGGATAGGCCATTGGTGTGCAGCCTTAGGTAGCAAGGGTTTGGGGGTGAGGAAGCCTCCCTGTGATGCTGATCCGGCTCCAGGGAGAGGGTCTGACGAGCCCCCTTACCTGGATGGGAAACCTAGGCGCAGTGTCTGACCGGACAGCCGGCGGCTGCGCGTCCGGCTACCTTGACCTTCGGGTTGGCAAAGACGGGCATCCTTGAACTCTGTTCAAGGAATGCCCCGAGCCAGGCTGGGAACGCCCTTTACCAACTTTAACATCTGCATGGGGAACTATGCAAAGAGCCGCATCCCCTTAGACCGCACGGCTATTGTTAGAGCAGTCCCTCTTTATTTTAATGTTAAATAGTTAATAAAGTGGCCCTTAATCCAGCACTTTTGTCCGGCTCTTTATTTGCGTCTGTCTGGGGTAATTAAATTTTTCTGTTTGGTGATCGGCACCAAACAGGGCGGTTCGGCAGTGGAACAGATTGCCAAGGGAGGTGGTGGACTCTCCCTCACTGGGGATCTTCAAGGAGAGGCTCGATGAGCACCTGTTGGAGATGCTCTAGGGGGAATTCCTGCTGCAGGCAGGGGGTTGGACTAGATGACCTACTAGGTCCCTTCCAACTCTATGATTCTATGATTCTATGATTCTATGATTCCACTGGCGTTTCACTGGAATTTGGTTCTTCACAGATGTCTCTGTTGTTTGACTTCATCTTTTCTTGAAATGTCTGTAATTCATAAGTTTTAAGTATCAACAAAAAAGTAAAATTTTCAGAGAGGCAGAAGTATAGCCTTAAAAAAACCCACAAAACCCCTCTCAGATGCATTACAGGTTGCCTTGAGGGAATAAAATTTATTGCCATTGTTTTCCCCATCTGCTCTGGCTACAGACTCAGTATCATTTTTTCTCCCTTGTTTAGGACTTCTTGCTCATTCCTAGAGTGATCCCAGACATGTAGGGAGGGTTTTTCCCTGGGGCTGTTTCCCCCCACCCTATTTTTATTCCCCAGCTGATTTTCCCCAATATCTTTTCCCCATAAGTATAAAAGGAGCTTGAGAGAAGGGATGATTCTGAAAAGGCCTAAGGGTAAAATAGGAGCTGTCACTTTGTTCCACCGATCCTCTGATCAGCCTCTTGCATGTTTATTTATTTATTTATTCGTTTGTTTATTTGTTTATTTAAGGGCAAAGCAGATGTCTACATTTATTTATATTGGCATTTATAATACTAAAAACCTAAATAATTAAAGTACTTAAAAGTACTTTAAAGTACATAAAGTACTAAAAACAACATTTTTTTAAAAAATAACTCAATCATAGTAGAATCAGGGGGCCCTAACTGCAGGTGGGGGGGCCAGTTTCAGCCCATGACAAGCTTCAAGTGAGGCCCATGGCATATAAAGGTGATGGGAAGCAGATCTATATTTTAAAAATTTGGTAAATCTACCAATACAACGTTGCTTTAAAAAGTATGTCCTGGTGCTAAAAATTTGGGAATTAGTATTACATCTTTGTCAGAAAACGTTTGCTCAACAAGGATTATAAAGATGTGAATCAGTGTGGCATGTAGTGAATCCTTCTGGGAATTAATGGTTCAGATCAATCGGCACCATCTCATTATCCAAGCATTTATTTTTAAATAAGAATGAATCACATATGCACAGGGCTCTCTGAATGTGCAACCTGCTTTGTGAGTTCAAGGGCCTCAGGTTAGAGATCTGGGTGAGACCCTGACCTATCAATGACCTATGGGAAGTTTGAGGCATGAGTCTGCCCCTAAACAAGGCAACACCTCCAGCCATGGTGAGATGTTATCATCTGTGATTGAGTGAGCTCCATTCTCCCTGACATACTCTTCTGGGATTTATAGTGTTTGCCTGCAGTATATACCCAGGGAGAGATTCTATCATCAGAAATGATAAAGAAACAGCACCTCACCCAAGGCAGGTGTACATCCTGGGGTACAGCAGACAAATATGCACACATGGAGGGAGGGGTAGTATCAAGTAGGGCTTACTGGTACAGGCTCAACCCATCCATGCATTGTAAATTGCACCAATGATCACATCTGCACAAGGCACACAAATGGAGTCCCCCACTGCAGCCCATTTGTTTATGGGATTCTATGGTTCAAATTCCCACTTTTTCTTCCTTTCTTTCCCTTTAAAGCCAGTCCAAGAAGGAAGGGCAGACCTTTGTCTCCAGCTTCAGGGAACACTTAATTGGCTCCCCTGTAAAAACTCAGTAAGCTTGGATGCCTGATAATGATTATAAGTGACAGAGACTATCAGATTTACCTTGGGACATCTCCAGGGATTTTGCAGTTAGTTTAGTCTGAACCCTGAATCAGCTGCTCAGGTTCCTTTCTTCTCAGTATGTGGTGGCTGGACTCAAACTGCAGTCTTTCAAATCGAATTAGTGTTAGGGGGAAAAGGGGAAATCAAACACAAAAATGCTGCCACCCTCCTTTCTTTAAATCCCAATCGCTGGGTAAAACAAAGCCAACACTGTACTCAAGGTAGCATGCATTTGTAGGGTTTTACATCAATGTAAAAACCTTTGGCTGCATTTGCACAATTGGAATCTCTAAACCTCATGGTGAACATCACTGCGCTAGCTGATGGGCAGTGTGCAGTGGTTTCAGTGGCAGGTTGAGCCTTGCCTTGGCAATCCTAGAGTTAGAAGTGGAAGTAAACAGTGATAAATTTTAAAAAACCCCACATAACACTACTTTCTGCGCTTTTTGTTTAAAAAATCTTTTACAAAATTTATTGCATTTTTTGAAAAGTTCTATTTTTTGTTTTTGAAAGTCTGCCAAAAATTAAAATAGTTTTATTTGCTTTTCATTTCTTATTTAATCAATACTGTATGACACTATCCCTACAATCCAGAGTAACTACGGGAGCACGTAAGAGACATTCCCTACAATCCAGAGTAACTATGGAAGCACGTAAGAGGCAATACATGTACCCGTAGTTACTGCACCACCTAGTGAAAACCTATGGGAAATTCCTATTGCAATCCACATTAAATTGTTCTTACACCATAGCAAGGACTCCCCTAGTTACTCTGGATTGCACCCTATGGCTGCAATCCTAAAGACACTTTCCTTGGAATAAGAACCATTGAACACAATGGGGCTTCCTTTTGAGTAGACATGGTTAGGAGTGTGCTCTATAACACAATCCTATTATCACAACCCTATTATCAGTGTATTTTTAAGGTAAAGTAAGGATTAGTACGCCCTTACCCAGGGCACCTTTAAAGTGATTATAATAGATTATAATAGATTGTAATATAGATTATACAATACTGGCAGGGGGTGTGGTCTGGAGGTTTGACCGTACCTTTCCAGAAGATGCTAAGCAGGATCAACATTGGATGGCCTTGGATGGGAGACCAGTAGCCACTGAAAGGGATCAGAGAGGAATAAAAAGTGAATGGAGTTTAATACTCTTGTCCTCGAGGGCTTGCAGTAATGTGGGAATTTCTGGGAGATGCTCCCATGTGTTTATATGAAGTCTCAGTTTCAAGTCTGATGCAGTGTACTTCTTTTGAAAGGTTCCAAGGATGCGTTAGTCCAGACTGACCTTCAGCCAGTGGCCAACCTCCAGCCCACTCCAAGCCCCCCTATACATTTTCTAGTGAGTGGTGCCTCGTGGCATTTTTGTGACATTTCCAGACTGGTGCAAGGAACTTATGTTGGCTCGGAGAATTGGTTTAGAATTGTGCTACCCATCAAATTGGTTAGTTTGAGTTAAAGTATTCCACTTTTTTCCATAAGGCAGATGTGTTTTTCTTTGTTATTTAGCTGTAATTTTTTTATATAATACAGATAATTCAACACTGTGTCTATGCAGAATCCAGTGAAAGGATTTACGTAAAATATAAAGGTCCCTGGGAGGTTGTGCTGCCAGACATGACTTCCTATATAGGCATCAGCCACAGCTTTCAGGTGCAGTGTTCATCTCTGATTCAGCCAAGACCCAGTGTTGTCCAAAAATGCCTCTTTGGTCATATGGCAGGTATGACTGCATGTGCTGTTTACCTTCCCACTGAGGAGGTACCTTTTTATCTACTTACATTTACCTGTTTTCAAACTGCTACGTTGGCAGAAGCAGGGCTAGGATGGGAGGGTCTGGAATCCCAGTCTGCCAGATGACAGGAACAGTGTCTTAATCAGCTGAACTACTGCAGCAAGAAAGGGGTTGGAATAATAGGAGAGATGGATGATTTTGGATACAGAATGTTGGAGATCTGAAGTGTAACAAAGGAGTAATTGAGGAATAATTGAGGAAATAATTGAGGAAAGAGAATCATAGAATACCAGAGTTGGAAAAGGGTCTAGTAGGTCATCTAGTCCAACCCCTTGCCTGTAGTTTGAAATCCTCCTAGAACATTTCCAACAGGTGCTCATCGAGCCTTGGTTTGAAGAACCCCAGTGAGGGAGAGTCCACCACCTTCTTTGGCAATCTGTTCCACTGCTGAACCACCCTCACCATCAGGAATTTTTTCCGGATGCCCAACCGGAATCTCCTCTCTTGCAGTTTGTACCCATTGGTTCTAGTTCCGCTTTAGTTCTGAATATGATCAGAGTGTGTATCAGTTTTCAACAAACACACTGGAGATGAAGTGTTGATGTTAGCAGTAGTGTAAATGGAGACACAACATTAGGGGTTGCTTTTAATGTTTACGGGTCAAAGGAGAAAGTGAATAGAGCAAATCAAGGTTATATTCCTGATCCTCAGAGTGGATGGTGTTGTTGGCAATAGATAAGGAGGGTAAAAAGGGGAAAAAAATTAGTGGTAAAAATATGTTCAGTTTAGGAGAGGCTAAACATAAGATGTTGACAAAGAAGCATCCTGAACAAGTGATGCAAAGAATAAGTTCTTTAATTGTACACAGGTTTTGGCTTCGTGATCATGAAAACGGTCTTTGTTTGCCCAAGGATTTCCTTCGTTTGAATGGAATTGAGCTGACAACGGTTAACAAGTCATTGGCTTGAATGTTGAATGGTGCAAGGCAAAAGACCTGATCAGATGGGTAGACGTCGGAGAAAGTGGGAGGCCGAGCAATCACGTACCTGTATTTGGAAAAGTGTCAGCGATGTGAGAATATGGAATATTTTTAAAATTCAGAATGATAATAAAGAACCATAAATAAAAGCCTACAAATATCTTGGTCTCATTAGGGCAAGCTGGGAATCAACTCAAACAACAACCTACGAGATAGGACCTGCTTTTATGAGTCCAGTGGGTGTGCTGAACCCATGCAATGCCCCCTCACAACTCCTCTGACTTAGGCCACCTGAGGAGCAGGAATAAATCTGAGTAGACCCAGAGGAGTTCATGATAAGCCAGGGTAAAATTGGAAGTGATGGCAAAAAATTCTGAGTCCTTGGCCAACCCTTGCCTCTCAACCTCACCAGCCCACCTCAGGTTATGGCACAACTACACTAGCCCAGTGAGCATACTGCCCCTTGCTCTGCTGCCTCATCAGCAGCAGTTAGACCAGCCAGAGGACTTCTCACCCTGTGGATTTGGCCTAAGTATCATGCTAGGGGCCTTCTAATCCTAGAAGATTTGGCCTAACTTGTCAGCTCATGTTAAGATAGGCCAGCTTAGTTGTGCCATTTTTCTTGGTCTAAAGTCAGGACAGCATTGTTGATCTTCAGTTGCTGAAATGCTGGTGAATGGGTCAGGGTATATATTATATTTAGGTATATAAGTCCTGTTCAGTAACATATTGGGTCGGAGCTGTAAATGGGTCTAGGGACAGCTATAGATTAGACTTTGAGTTACCATATATGGCCCAGCATCCTACTTCCCACATTGCCAAGATGTGGGAAGTAGAGGATGTTGCCAAGAGGAAGTTCCCAAAACTTCAAGTGGATTAGCTTTCATTCCATCCACCCCCCCCCCCCAAATAACTGGTATTTTGTGGCCTGTTGTCTCGGGAAGATTCATTGTACTTACCCCAGTTTATCCTTGAAAATTGGGCAGAGGCACTTTTTAAAGTGGTGTCTTATATTTATAAGGGGGAGAACTGCTGTACCTATTCACTCCAACCACTTTTCCAGTGGCTGCTGCTGGTGGTGTTTCTCCATCTTTTTTTAGACTGGGAGCCAGCTAGAGACGAGGGTTGCCATATGTCCCCCAAAACAGCAACAATCCTGATTTTGGGGGGATTGTGTTCACATACAGACATGGGACAGAGGGTCCTGTCCCAATTTTGTGGAAGAGAATTATGGCAACCCAACTAGAGACAGGCAGCTATTTATTGATTTCTATTACTCTGTAAACCACTTTGTTAATTTTTGAATTTAATAATGAATACTTTCCTATTTTCATATGGATTGGGACCCTCCTTCAGACGATAGAGGCCAAAGCAAAGAATTCCATACATGTCAAGTGCTTTCAAGAACACATCTCCAAAAACAAGCTGCAAAGAAAAAAAGCAGACTATTATTTTCTTTTATATTTTATTTTTTTATACAGCCCATCCTCCAAATAACTCAGGGTAGTGTATGTAGGGTGAAATTCTAAGCATATCTACTCTGAAGTAAGTCCTATTTTGTTCAATTGGGCTTAATCTCAGGAAACTGTGGTTAGGATTGCAGTCAGTCCCTCTCCTCCTCTTGTTCTCACAACAACCCTGTGAGGTAGGCAAGGCTGAAAGTGAGTGACCAAGGTCCCCCATGAAGCATCAAGGCTGAGGCCATATTTGAACCTGGTCTCAGCCCAACTTCCTAACTACTCTGGCCCCTGACTAGAAGATAGTGCAAGATACAAGTCCAACTTTGTCATATATGGAATTTTTATACATGGATTTGACTCAACACAAATGCCACTGCAAATCACAGTTTAAAAACTGCTTTTCTACTGTTGTAGAGAGGCAGGAATGCAAGCAATTGTTCCATTCTTAAGCTGAGCCAAGGAAAAGCTAGGGGTCCTTTGCATTTCTAATTGATGGCTGCTTCTCTACCAAGCTTTTTTAAACAATTGTAAAGAGTTTAAAAGATAAATTTTTATTTTTTTAATTGGTTCTATTTAAAACATTTTTTATCAGCAGGGAGAATTAAACCTTTGCAAATATTGATCCACAACCTTATTCCACAAGAAGCAATGGAGGAGCAAAAAACCTGGAAGTGGTTCTTTAAATCTATTTTCCACTGTTTTTTTATCCACTGATTTTTTTTAATCCATGGAAGGTTCTGGAACCCCAGTGGATAATGAGGGACACTTATATTGCTGCAGTCAGTGGGACTTTCTCCTAAGTAAGCACAGATCAGACTGCAGCCTCACTGACAATCCAATCTTACCTGACTCTGTATGCAATGAATTAGCAGTGCCAACATAGTGCACAATGAATATCTAGTAGAAGTTCTAGCATACTGATACCTCCTTTTGGGGGGGGGGAGAAGGTACATTGGTTCCCTTCCCCTGGGTAAGCCCTTGCTGGTACTATACATCAATGTGGACCTGTGTTAGTGACATTTCCTGTGAGTCCGCATTTTCTGTGAAGGCAGATTGTATAAAATTGCAGCCTCACAAACATAAAAATTTATTAGTGGTTCTAAGGAACCTTTTGGAAACAACCATCTTTATTCAAAAACAATGGGTTTAGGAACCCATTTGACTTAACTGTGGGAATTGACTTACTGTCAGGTCCAAACCTGTGACTGGGTGGGGGTCTCATCAAACCTCCTGGACTTCTGGTCACAATTGAAAGTCCTCTAAGATATTGGGTTCTTAAGTATTTCAACCGAGGATCCCCCTTCTGAGAATAACAATCTGTCCATGATCCCAGCAGGAAGTGATGTCCCTGTGAAGCCAGAGCTTCTTGTCCACTTGGAAGTAAGACCCATTGTTTTCAATGAGACTTACTCCCAGGAAAGTATGGATTGCAACTTGAGTGCTTCATTCCAAGAGGATGGTGCCTGGTGCTGAATTCCAAGATGGTGGCACCAAGGATAGCACGGATGCAGTCACTGGCCCTTAACTCAACTCACCTGCAGTCCTTGTTGTGAGTTTGGATTGCTTGAAATTGGGAAAAGAGCCAGCTTGCATCTGTTCCGAAGTCCAACCGGTGTACTGATAAGAGTGCGACTAAGGGACTTCTCCTCTGCAAAATATTCTTCCAGTTCTGGGTTGGTCCCACCAGTCACCAGTGTCTGGAGCAAAGCTAACACGTAGTGGTTGTGGAAGGCCTGCAATGGAAAGGTTCAGGAATCAGAAAACAGAAAGAACTGATTTACATTAGATGAAACCAGGGAATGCAAACTCCTATTTCATATCCTCCTATGGGTGCTCTCAAGCAGAGCAGGGTATCCATAAATACTTTTTCCTGAACATTTCCTCTTATAGCCTTGTGTCCTTGAAAAAAATCTTCATTGTTCTCCTTTTCTTTTTGTATCATGCATTGTAAAAAAGACCAATATCATTAAAAATTTTGGCAAGTAGTGGTATCACTGCCCCCCTCCCGTGTGCATCACCTGGTGCAGCCTGCAGGATTTTTACTCCCCCCAGTGATGCCACAGGGGCCTAGCTCAGTGCCATTCAGACAAACAAAGTGGCATGAAGTCTCTGAAGCACACCAATATCTGAAAACTCCTTGTCGAACATATAGCTGATGCTGGCAACTGTTGTACTGTAATACCATTAGAGCCCTTTTCAACCTTTCTGAAGCAGTAAGTCATCCGGAGTTATCCGACGCCGTGCGCTGGGTTTATCTGGCTCCGAGGGAATTGGCTCTTTACGTACTTAGCTGAATGGCACTGAGCTCTTTAACATATCACTGCTACACTTCTTTGACATCAAAAGGATTGCATTTACATACTTGGGCGAATTAATAGGATTTGTGTGTCACCTGCGTTCTCGACTTTATTTGCTGAGTTATACACTGTGGGAGTTTGCAAAGTGAAAGGAGAGACAAGGGAAAAAGAGACGTCTCTGCATCAGACGAAGCTCACTGCAAGGAACGGGAGATTTCAAGACTTCTAGCAGAGTCCTGAGCTGATTGAATATGGCATTGTCTTCTGCCAGTGGTATGTTACAATGTTGTGGAGATGGGGAAAATGTCACTTGCTCTTTTTTCTTTATCAAAGCATAACATTTGTTATCAATGTGCCATCACTGAAGATCATTTGGTCCAAGTCTATACACATATAGCAGAATTTTTCAACACATCTCCCTACATGACAGCTGCATGTCAAGGAGATGTGCGAGTGAGGCAATCAGGAGTAGATCCAAGGGGGGCATGGTTCATGCTTCCACATAAACTGCAATGTTGGGCATCTATTGGGATGGGTAAGTACGGTTGGCCCAAGTACAGTTGGGATCTCAGGTCTGGACAGTGCCCAGCCTACTTGCTTGGCAAACCTTGGCCACAGAGATCAGAAGATTTGGGCTCTAAGCCTGGGCAGGATTGCAGGTCTACCTGCTCAGCAAACTTAGGCTACAGAGACCAGTAAATCTGGGTTTACTGGGTTTACTGGGAGTCCAGGTTAGAACCCAGGTCTACCTGCTCAGCAAGAGGCCAACATTCAACCAGGAGCCTGGGTATACCTTCCTGATTGACCTGGGCTCTGGAGTTAAGGTTGTGCTCATACCTTGCTCATGCCAAAAACCACAAACACCTCCACTGCTCACCAGAGTCCTTTGAAAAGTACCACCACTGCCGCTGTGGCTGTGAGCACCCAAGCCATGTACTCCAGCTGCTGTGCAGAGCACTTGGGGTGAGAGCACAGTGGCAGCACTTTTTGTAGAATTCAGGTTGGGGAACTGCCTCACCTGCTGCTCCCATACCACACGTCCCTCCTATACGTCAAGTTGTGCTGTGAATTAATATTTTCCTTCATAAGTATGATTCTTCTGGTGCTCTTTCCACAAGCTTTCTGACATTGCCAGACAGCTCCGAGGCAGAAGATAAGATTTGATGTATTTATGTATTATATATTATATATTTGCCGGGATCTCCAAACTGAGGAGCAGTAAAATAAACATGAAAAACAAATCAAGAGCACAGATTGAATGATTCCCTCCCCATCAATAGATGTGGCTCTAGCTCACTGAGGCTGCAATCCTAACCTCCAGTAAGACTGGTATAAGTCCTGGCACAAGTCCCACGCTGGCCTGGGGGTACTTCTGTGCCACTCTAGGGGCCGGAGTTAGGCCAGTACACACCCAAAAACACCATCATGGGAAACAGTGAGTTATGCCAGCCTAAATTTGTTAGCATTGCGCCCACTGTGTGAGCACCTGTTTTGTATGCAAAATGACATGAGATCTATCTCAGCCAGCATCAAGTAGAGACAAAACCCAAGATAGCTATTCTTGTGCCTCTTACCACCTAGTTAGCAGGGTTAGCAAATAAGCACAGATAATAGTTGTGGGTGAAACATTAGAAAATGAAAATCTTTATAGATTTTAACTAATAAGCTCTTACTGCCACCCTAAGCATAGACAATGTTCAATGAGACAAATGGGCCTCACTCATGGACAAATCCTAAAGCTGGAGAGGGCCAGAGCTGCGTCCATAGTGTCAGTGCTTGGTAAAGTGTTTTTTGACACCATGCAAGTAACAGCCCTAGCAGGAAAAACTATCCCTTCTCACAGGTGTTGATCAGCTGCTCAGAGTGGTTCTCAAGTGCTCAAAGTGCTGTCAATGGAGGGGATGAAGATACTGTAGCAGTAAGGAGACATCCCCTACAATCCAGAGTAACTACAGGAGCACGTTAAGAGACATTTATGTCGACGTAGTTACAGCACCACCTAGTGAAAACCTATGGGAAATTCATATTGCAATCCAGAATAAATTGTTCTTATGTAGGAGCAAAGACTCCCTGTAGTTACTCTAGATTGCACCCATCTTTGCTTCTCCTGCACCCCCTATGCTATGGGCAAGGAGACATGGCAGGCTGGCCAACTCCATCTCTCTCTCTTGGAATCCACCAGTGGGGGTATGCATGGTACCCAGGGCAATGTACCCTTTTGCCACTGCTCCTCTGGTTCTTTTTGTGTGAATTAATTTTTAATGTGTTTTCATGGAGTGAACCAAAGTTAAAAAATAAAAGATCAATACCATGCACTTACAAATATTTTCAGTTTTCCACAGTCTATGTGCTAGTTAAAAAGACAGAGAGTGATCCCTGATTCAGACCAACTGATGTCCTGAATCTTGATCGAACAGGTTGTTTAGGTGCTACTCTGCAGCAGCTCTCTAAGCTCAGTTGCCTATTAGTTCTTTTTTATTTCTGTTTTCTAGGCAAACCTCAAATGTTTTTTGGTTTTCAGCTGAAATATCATTGACTATTTTCAAGGCGTGGGTGAAGGATATTATAGCATCACTGATTCCTAGCCGCTAGTCTCTTATAGATGGACAATCTGCTAAGAGATATAAAGAAACAAAGGGCTTGCAAAGGACTTACTGTACAAAACAGAGAATCCAAAAAGCTGTCTGAGAATATCATCCCCTGAACTGATTGCTGACTGGAGTATCCAGGGGTGTCCTTTTCCCTCTGCTCAAAGAACTCCGCATTTGAAGCTACCTCTGAAAGAGGACGGGGGGGGGGGGGGGGAAGCACATATAAAACCTTTATCAAAAAGCAAATTAGTGGAATCACTAAAAATGAGATCAATAATGATTCATTACTGGCCTGGGGATGTCATAAGTGTATTTTAATTTTGTTTTAACTTCTATTTATTATTATTTTAATGGTGTTTTATTCTTCTCTTATGTTAGCCGCCTTGGGCTCCCTCTTGTAGGGGAGGAAAGGTGGGGTATAAATTAGTAAATAAAATAAATAAATAAAATAAGGCACTTCTGTGCTACTCCTGGTGGGATTAGGCTAGTGCATGGACATGTGCTGGCCTCCATACACCACCACAGCAACAGGGAGTGGGTGAATTGTGCCAGGCTGAATTGGTTAGGATTGCACCCAGCACATCTTATGCATCTCTAATTAGAAGTCAGTCCCATTATAGTCAATGGAGCTTACTCCTAGGAAACTGTGGAAGGATTGCAGCCCCATTCACATATCATTTGGACTACTGCAGACCACACTGCTTGGAATTGCCATTGAAGAATGTCCAGAAACTGGAACAAATGCAAAAGACAGTGGCTAATATGGGTTTTGGTTACCTGTTGGTTTGAAACATTCAAGCCATCTTTGACTCTTATAAATATAATAGGATAAAGAGTAATGAGCATATCAAGGATATGTAGTGATGTGTATTAGTTCTTTAAAAAATATTTCTATGTGTTTCAGAAAATATTGGATTCGAAGTGCCCACTGTTGGGACAGGGGCAGTCTTTCCAAGATTTTTTAAAGTTTTATTTTAGTTCCCCCTATACATGTCTACTCAAAAGTCAGCCCCTATGTGTTCAATTGGGTTTACTCCCAGGAAAGTGTGTATAGGATTGCAGCCTTAGTTATAGCAATTTTTTTCCTGATGCTCTATCCAGATGCCTTCAAAACCACTGTATTCACATTTAAGTCAAACCTTTTAAAGTTCCTTGGATATGGTAAGCTGTGACTTTCTGTCTCTGAATTCTAAAGAGGGTTGAGATTCAATAAATAATGCAGACAGTATATCACTTTAGTGAAACGTGCTCTCCAAAGGACTTACTCAGCTCAGTTATGACGGGAATCTTCTTGACAATCACGCGCGAATAACTCTGGCTGATATCATGACTCAGGGAAATAATAGATGGTGAGACTGCTGATATGGGGGAAGACAAAAGAAAAAAGCTGTTGTAAAAAACTAAAATCAAGCACAGAAAGAAGATGGTGGAAGTTTTGAAGATGATGGAATGGCCCTGGAATGACCGTTCCATTACTTGCATTTAGAATATTTTACTTCTCCAAACGTTATTGCCTTCCAGAAATAAGACCCACTGTGTCCAATGGTCCCTATTACCAGGAAAGTGAACATTATGTTGTAGCCTCACAGCCCAATCCTGTCCCTTACCAGTCCATAGCATGCATCCCCAGAAGAAGTGGAGATGTACAGGTCATACAGATCCAAAACTTTTGGTCTCAGGCCATTCCAAGGGGTGAAAGCAATGTGAAAGCATCTCCTCTGCTTTGCTTTCTCCCCTGGAAGGCTGTGAGCGGGAGAGCAGCTCACACAGTGAGATTTGGAGTCATGTGCTCCATCCCTTCTCATTGATGGCACCACCACTGATGGACAGCACGTTGTGTGCTATGGTGGGAAAGAGGTTAACCCAAGAGATGCAAGTAAAAAATATTTTTATTTACCATCTGTAGGCCACCTCATGTCAATAAGGTCACCTTGGAACAAGGTCTGCAATCCTAACCACACTTTCCTGGGAGTAAGTACTGTTGAACACAATGGGATTTACTTCTGAGTAGACATGGATTGCACTGTAAATCAGGTATTTAGCTACTATGAAGACCATTGGGGACTGTGTTTAGGCCAGAAAAAGGGGATCAGATCACAGGTGCATTCCTCCTGCTGCTGAAATGAACCCCCAACCTTATGTGCTTAAGCCTGGTGTCTAGGAATCTCAGGCATGCACACAGTGCTTCAAGCCATTTATACTAGCGGCCCCAAATAGTGCATTTGTTTTATGACACCATAAGAGGACTTGACAGAAGCAATGTTTGCTTCCAGAAGCCATTACAGCATATGTGGGCCATAACTCCATGGTCAAACCCTTGCTTTTTATGAAGACGATCCAAGATTCAATCATCTTCACATAGAGAAGAGGAAATTTTTTTTGCTTGTAACCCCAAAAAATCACAATCAACTATGCTGAGTTAACACTGAGCAACAATCACATTCATCATAAGGTACGTAACCTCGTAATTGAATTTCTCCATTTTTGACTGATACCCAGAGAAGCATTTGCTGCATTTACCTTCTCCTTTCAATATGCTAATGACAAAAACAAGGTCACACTACCAAGGTAGGAATAAATTGGATTAAACACTGAATTGGCTGCCTAAGCAGGAATTTGGGTGGCATTAAACGTGTTGGTGGGATATTTGTGTCATGAGATAAGAGAATTAAAAGCAGATTTTGGAGCAAACATAGACACAACACAATCCTACAGAAAACCGGGACGAACTTTATGAAGCAGTTAATCCAATTTATATTTTAATGACTCCTACAGGAGTCGCTGCGCAAATTGTGAAGATGAATGAATTTTGAGATCGCTTGGAGGAAGCTCCTGAACCAAGGAGATTTGAACATCTTAGAAGAAACAATGGGAGAACCACGTTGGTTGACCATTGATCATAGCCACATTGTGGAGTTGTCTTGGAACTTGCTAGAGAAAGATCTGGTATAGATGTTATGGATAAATGCCACAGTGTGACCATGTCCCAAAAATCAGGGACAATCCCAATTTTGGGGGATTGTGTTCATATACTGGCACATTGGGTCCTGTCCCAATTTTGCGGAAGAAAATTATGGCAAACCTACCCCAAACCCCCAGATTTGACACATGGCAGATGTTGTGGATTCAAAGCAAAACCACTTCAGATTTGTTCTTCACACCAAAAATGGCCTTCTGAGGCTTATGATAGTACTTCTGAGCCCACCCCCCCCCAAACCCCATAGGCTTCAGAAGGCCTTCCAGAGGCTTACGAAAGCCAATTCTCATTGATGAAGAAACCAGAAGAGGTTGGGATTTGCATATACAGTATACACAAGCGCCCCACACTTTCTGATGGTTCATATTATAATAGTTTTGTTCTTTCAACACCTTTCAGTTATACCCAGAATTCATTCATTCAGCATGTGCTCCACCCTTTCAACTTTTCTCTGCTGGTCTAAAAGCTAAAATTGTCTTCCCTGAGGTTGATTTGCATTTGACATGGTGGTCAAACTGTAAATAACCATCATTCAAGTATATAAACTATTCATTGCCCACACATGCTGTTGTTCATTCTACTGTAATTGATTATGTATTTTTGGTACTGGTTAAGAAATATATGTTATTTAGGCTTCTGCAAATCATATTTGTGTATTTTTGGTGGCCATTTTATACTGGACTGGGTCTTACTTTTCAACAGTTTTCATTTTTGGACGTGGCTCCAGTACCTAATCTATAAAATAATCCAATAATAGGGGGATTTGCGCGCACACACACAGAGAGAGAGAGACAGACAGACAGACAGACAGACAGAGAGATATGCAGATTTGTTAAATGGGGTGGTTACACACACACACACACACACATGTGTACATACATACACACGATGATTCAGTTGATTATGCAAAGACAGATTTTTTCTTATTCTCTTAAGCAGATGCTTAAATATTGCATAATATATTTTTATAATTTCACCATGAAAGAAGAGGTATTGATTTATTGTTTACTATTTGTCAGTTTTATTATTAGTATTTTATTTCATTATGCCAATGAAGGGCTTTGGATTGGATTATTTATACATGATGGGTATGTACACCAGCATGTCCATACACCCGGAATTGCCCAGACAGGCCCAGCATGGGGGGGCTTATCCGGGCATGGGGGTGGGTTATGTTGTGCTTTGTGCCATATAAAACGCTGCTCAGACCGGCACGCATCTAGCTCTGCCGTCCAAGCAGCCATCTTGGCATGCGCACAGCCTCTACTGGTTAAAACAACAGTGCACAGGGATAGAGAGGCATGTGCATGTGCACAGCCCCTATCCCTACGAGACCGCCTGGTCTCTTAGACAGAGCTATCTGTGGCTGCGGACCATCCCTCCGCAGACCGCTCACTCGCCTCCAGCGCACCTGGCTTCCCTGAGGGAAAGTGACTGGCCTCGGCTGCACTGAGGCCAGGTGCCTCAGTAAAATGTAAATTTTACATTTTAAAAATGTAGGACAGGGTCCTCCAAAAATCTGGATTTTCAACTGAAAATCTGGACATTTGGGGACCCTTGTCCTACATTTTTAGGTGTAGCATATGGTCACCTTGATGTACACATGTATATGCAGATACCTATCATGACTTTTCCTCCAGAAATTTGTCCAATACCCTTTCAGGCACCTATGATTACACTATCATTACATCCTGTGGCAAGGAGTTCTACAGACTATTCACATGGAACTTGCCTCAGGAAACATTTTGTGTACCCAATAAGAGGATAAAGTCAGACAAGAAGAATTCTGGTAACATCCCGACTGATGTGCCTGCACTTCATTGGAATATGCAGCTGATCAGAGCCTGGTTTTGTTTTCCTTTTGTCAATATTTTTGGTCCCAGCGAATACACAGCCCTCTACCTGAAATCTCTCATCTTGGCAGGGAGCTATTACAAAAGATTACTTAATTGCACATTTCTCCTGTATATTTGACTCATAGCGGCTTATTAAGTTGTCAGGCTTAATTATTGTTGTGTGTTTAGATTTTGCTACCGATTATTTAGTTTGGTACCTAGGTTTGCCAACCTGCTTGCTATGTAACATGACAGAGTACTAATTAGAGGGATAATGAGAAGTCTTCCCCTTATTCTCCCCTCCATTGCGAAACAGGAGCCTCTAGTAGCTGTCCTGACCTCAGACAAGGCTACTTCAGATGGCTGAACAGTGTCCTTGTTAGGATATGTCACTAGCCATACAATCCAGAGTAACTACAGGAGCATGTAAGAGACATTTACATCGTCATAGTTATGGCACCACCTAGTGAAAACCTATGGGAAATTCATATTGCAATCCAGAGTAAATTGTTCTTTCGTTGGAGCAGACTCCCCGTAGTTACTCTGGATTGTGCACATAGTGTTCTTTAGGATAAAAATTGAGTTAAATGAGAATTTGGGAAGCATCATTTAAAAAAGGGATTTTGCTCTTCTGACCTATTTTAGCTCCTTCTGAGCTTGCCCTCAGGAGGGGGAACACCTCCAGAGAGAATGATGTCATGAACCTTAATGATGTCATCAACTGCCAGGAAGTGACTCTTCAATGCAAAGGTGGGGCTCTGATTCCACTGTGTGATATCTTGACCTTTAAGATATAGGCTTCTCTGACTCTCATAAACACCATTAATTAAGGTTCTCATAATTCTCTTCCACAAAACTGGGACAGAACCCCCTCTCAAACTTGCCAGTATGTGAATGCAATCAGTATGTGAACAGTAATGTGGAATGGTAGGGGCATATGGCAACCCTACCCTAATTTACTCTGACCTAATGCGCCATCAAATCTAATACGCAACCCAATTTTAAAAGATTTGAAATAAAAATGTTTACTGGAGATTAGCTGCAAAGCAAATATAAAATTTAATTTTATTGTATACTAGGGAAAGGTGTACCCACATTGCGGGAGTAAAATTCCCCTATATGCCATCCCACCATATGCATCAACCCCCCATGGATAACTTTCCCCCAGGCGTAACAACCCCCCATGCGCAACTTCCCCCATACACATCAACCCCCCATGCGCAACTTCACCCATGCGCATCAACCCCGCATGCACAAGTTACCCCATGCGCAACTTCCCCCCATGCACATCAACCCCCCATGCACAACTTCCCCATGCGAATCAACCCCCCATGCGCAACTTCCCCATATGCATCAAACCCCATGCACAACTTTCCCCATGCGCAACTTCTCCCCATGCGCAACTTCCCTCCCATGCGCCCATTTGCAACTTTCCTCTGTGCGCAACTTTCCCCCATGCACAACTTTCCCCGTGCGCAACTATCCTCCATGCGCATCATCCCCCATGCGTATCATCCCCCATGCGCAACTTCCTCCATGCGCAACTTCCCCCGTGTGCAACTTCCTCCCATGCGTAACTTCTTCCTATTCGCAACTTTCCCCCATGCGCCATTTCCCCCATGTGCAACTTTCCCCATGTGCAACTTCCTCCCATGCGCAATTTCCTCCCATGCGCAACTTCCTCCCATGCGCAACTTTCCCCCGTGCGCAACTTTCCCCCATGCGCAACTTCCCCCATATGCATCAAACCCCATGCACAACTTTCCCCATGCGCAACTTCCCCCATGCGCAACTTCTCCCCATGTGCAACTTCTCCCCATGCGCAACTTCCGCCATGCACTACTTCCCCCATGCACAACTTCCTCCATGCGCAACTTCCCTCCCATGTGCCCATTTGCAACTTTCCTCTGTGCGCAACTTTCCTCCATGCGCATCATCCCCCATGCGCATCATCCCCCATGCGCAACTTCCTCCATATGCAACTTCCCCCGTGCGCAACTTTCCTCCCATGTGCAATTTTCCCCCTTTTCACCCCCTGAAGGGTTAAATTTCTCCAGATGGTTCTTGGTGGGTGTTCAGGTGACAGAAGGAACTCCCAGAATTCCATGCTTCAGGCCCAGCAGTTGGGGCGGAATGTTGCTGAGTCAGCAATTCTCAATGCAAAGTATAGGGAGGAAAACGCGTTGCGCCCCTTTTCACCCCCTTCTGGTTGGAATTTCAGGAAACCGGTTCTTAGTGCTCCCCTCCCTCATGGATGGAACACCCACCCCAAATTTCACGCTTCTAGGCCCAGCGGTTTTGGCAGGGTGGTGATGAGTGAGTGAGTCAGTGAGTCAGTCAGTGAGTCAGTGAGTCAGTGAGTGACTTTTCTCTTATATATATATATAGATAGATAATGAGTTATGTGACAATAATAATACGACAGTGGGTTTACGCTATGATTTTTACCTAAATTGCACTAATTTATTTAACAATGGAAAGGGCTGTGGGTGGCGCAAATAGTTAAGACACTGTGCCTGTTAACCAGTAGGCCAGGGTTCGAGACTCGGGTCCCCACAAGACAGGATGAGCTCCTGTCCTTAGGCCAGCTCTGCGATGCAGCTGGAACCAATCATATTGGCTCTACCTTTCCACTGGACTATTTCAGTGGCGTGGTGAGGAGGGATTTGCTGCTTGGGTAACAGCCTATCCTCCATATCAATCTACCCAGGCCTTCGTGCTTAGCATGCAGCATCAAACACAATACCATAGTCTTTCAAGACTGATGGATGCCAACTTAAGATGTTGACAGACCAATAATAAATTAATTATGGCTAGTTTAGCCCTGGAGAGAGTCTCATCACATTTGAAACATCAGCACAACCTGAATTGCGGTTGTTGGTTTGTTTGTTTTTTAAAAAACAACAACAGAAAAAAATTATTTTTTTATCATCTTTAAAACGCAGACTTAACATTTCCTGATTGTTATTACTATTTTCTCCGTCCAGAATTATTCAAGGGAGTCGCATTCTGAGCCCACACCACACTCATGACAAAAAATAAAAAAAATTGCAGTTTTGGCAAAGTTTTTGATGTGAAACAAAGAGACTTTATCTACAGTTGCAAAGTTTAAAATAACAACTGAATGGGAACAGCAGGGTGACAGAATGTCACAACAACTCAAAAACTGGTCTGTCAGCAACAGAGAAGCATTGCGTTTAAAAGGCAGGTTTTTAATTGTCTTTTTTTAAGAGAGAGAGAGAGAGAGAGAGAGAGAGAGAGAGAGAGAGAGAGAGAGAAACAGCTTCACAGTCTCACAAAAAAGAGCTATTCTTTTAGCACATGGAACCATCATGTTGTATTTAAAACACAGGAATTACTGAATAAGGACCCCTTCCCATCACAATTAACTCAGGGTGACCATATGTTATAACCAAAAGAGAGGACAAGGCCTCCCAAAATGTAGGTCATCCAAGAAAAATGTAGGACATGTCATTATAAAAGCTAAAAATACACACCTATATTGCTTTCAGGTGGTTAAGCACTATATTATTTATTATTAAATTTAAAACAATTACATATAATTTATGAATTACAAGAAAGCTACATGCTGCTTGCTCACAAGGAAAAGAAGAACAATGAAATTTTGTTTTCCCAGCACACAAGGTTGAAAAAGAGGACATGTCCTGGAAAAAGAGGACATATGAACACCGTGATAGCTTGCTCCCCTTCCCACAGTGGTATCATAATGGTTTGTGTCACCAGAGCAGAAGGCTAGCACATCATGCCATAAGGGATCTCTTTCCACACAGTGGGCATGACATGCACTAATGCCCCACCATCTCTACTTTTGGCATTTTTTTAAAGAATGAAGATATTTCCGCAGCATTCATTCCATTGCATTCTGCATGAAATTGCAAATGATAGTATTATTCACAAATACCAATATTTTAGCCATTTGTCCTTGACATCACTTTGATGGATCCCAACAGAACATCATTCTAAAAAAGTGGGTCCCAGTGCTTAAAAATTTGAGGTTTTAAAAATTTACTCTAAGATCAGTGAAATATTCAGAACTTTCCCATATGAGAGGTTCCATTTTGGCTACAATACACACTGAGGGCTGAGGACTCAGAAGGTTCACCAGGAGCACAATCTTAATTTCTACTCCAAGGTAAGCCCCATTGTGTTCAATGGATCTTACTCCTAAAGTGTCTTTCGGATTGCAGCCCACGTAAGCTACCTGCCTTTATACGTTCCATGCTGATACTACATACTTTAACATCAAAATTAATTTCCTTTGTGTAAATGAAACTCGGAGATGATATTTGGGGCAGAAAACGGAGCACCTCCCTGTGCATGTCATCCAGTGCATTCCATACCCCTTCACCCTATAGAGATGCCACTCGAGATTGATGGACATATTGTACACATCTGTCCGGTATGTGGCTTCCTCCATATTATCCTGGGAATTATAGACTGAGTCTGCTATAAATCTAGTGGTAGACATATCCAGTAAACATAGATCCTTCCTAAACTAGTAGGAGGGGAAAAAACATGTCTGTAAAACTACATTCCATTTGTCATATAGGAAGTTTGCCAAAACAGACAATAAGGGAATAGTATTGGGATTTGTTGTGTTTGTGAATAAAACCAACCAATACATAATGTACATTTCATTTTAAAATTCATCTTCATTTTAGAAAGGGTTTATCACATTAACAGCATCTAGCAAAGGCATTGCTAGCATCAGAGACCATAGTAAATTGATGTGAATATCATGCACAGATTCTACTTAAAGATGTAAAGCAGTTCATTAATGGAGCACTTTTGGTTTGATCTTCAGAAGGCTGTGGAGAACTGTGCTCCCTTCTCGCCTTTTTCCACTGGTTGCCTATTCATAAAGTATAATTATAGAAAGGTGCTTTTAAAATAAGGCAAACCATTGGTTGCTATAGGTCAGTATTGCCAACACTAGCTGGAAGTAGGACATTAATCCCTAGTAATATCAGGAATTAAATAAAAGACCTTTTGCATGTGTGTACTATTGATCATTAGCCCTTCCAGCTTGGCAATGGTGGAAACCACATTCCTTGATACTGCTGTGCATCATTTTGTGAACACAATAATTTTGCTCAGCACAGTTCATTGTAAAAATTTCTTCCTACCTCGGAGATGTCACAGTATAGGCAGAAAATAATTCTTACTACTCCTCGCTCTGAATGTGCTATCCTGAAGCCAACTCAGAGAGAGGGCAGAAATCAGAAACATATCCTTAACAGCAAAACACTTCCCAGGGTTTGTCACCTTACCTGATGATGTTTGTGTCTTCAGCTGCAAGGAACGCACATTAAATGTAGCCAAAATAGATTTAGAGTCCACTAAGGTTTGATCTCCAGGACCCCAAGCATGGGCTGAGAGGATGACACAAACAATACAGTCCTTGATGTTCGCAGTCTTCAGATCAGCACAAGACAGTGCACTGCCCTGATAATTTTTTTAAAAAAAAATCAGATAAGAAAAATTGTGGAAGTGCAAAATAGGGAAAACAAAAGCAGTTAAACTACCAACCAATCAGCCCTGATAATAATAATTTTTTAAAAAAATCAGATAAAAAGTGTGGAAGGGCAAAACAGGTAGAGAACTGGGAAGATAAAAGGAAAATCAACCAATCAGCCAATCATGCTGCTGTATTCTGTGGGACTAGGGAAGCTGCCAAAAGTCTACTCTGTGTAAGGGAACATCAATTCTTTTACCCCCTGTTGAGCCATGATGGGTCGACTTGGATCTGTGATAGCTCTTGGTGAAGAACCAAGTAGGCCAATGCAGGGCTATCCCTACAATCCAGAGTAACTATGGGAGCACGTAATAGACATTTATGTTGATGTAGTTACTGCACCACCAAGTGAAAACTATGGGATATTCATATTGCAATCCAGAGTAAATTGTTCTTACGTCGGAGCAAGGACTCCCCGTAGTTACTCTGGATTGCTCCCTATGTAGCTTTGAGAAAGGTATAGGTTCTCATGGCAGCCTCTGCTGCTGCCCCCCTTCTTGGGCTTGATCTGCCTCTAATCCACTCCCCATTCCACTCCAGAGCCTCATGAATCACCCTCTCCCTGCTTTTCCCTGCCTTCCCCCCTCTTTCAAGGTCTCCCTTCTACCTGGCAGGAACACCACCCAATGTTTCTTTGTAGTATCCTTTGTGCAAGGGCCTGGCACTGACTACTGGTGGCCTCTCCACAAGCACAGCATTCTTCCAACGAGTGGCAAAGTGCCTTATGATACTGTGGTTGCCAGAGCAGCACATGGATGGCAGCACATTCCTGATTTAGGACTGACCTGTAAGACCAATGAGTTTACAATAGAAAAAAAAAACAGAGAGAAGAATATTAATCAAAGACACACATACCTCAAATATGTATATTTTTGGAAAATTCTGGAGGAATTCCCACTCTCTTTGCAGATACTCAAGATTTCCCATAAAGAGGATATCTTTCAGTTCTGTGAATGATAAGTTACTGGCTCGCAAAGGCATTACAAAGTTGCGTAGTCCAATCAGTGGTGAGGTGGCGTCTCCAAACAAACAGACGAGAATGTGATTGTTCAGACTCCGAGAGAGCTGCTTCTTATTCTTTTTCTAAACAAGACAAAACAGAACCGTCTGGACCTGAATTTTTTTATTTATTTAGAAGAAATACATCAAGGAAAACCCCAAGCAGAACATCACATTTTGTTTAAAACTAATCACATTCTTTTTCATATGTCTCAGATGCTGGCTGAAACTGCAACAGCAGGCTTGTCAACACCATTGCCCAAAGACTTTCCAACATCTAAGATGGTACAACAGATTTACACCATCTCTGGTGTAAATTTCCCCCTTCCCCCTAGCACACTGTTTCATGCTCAGCACAATCCTAACATCCAGTTAGGCTAATACAAGACCTGGTCGACATGAATTGGCCTCCCCATTGCAGGAACAGGGAGACGGGTGACTTGAACAGGCCTAAACTGCTTAGGGTTGTGCCCTCTTTCTCCTCCTTTCAACACTTATTGGATTTATAAATGAAAAAGGAAAAGAAACTTGGGGCGATTGGGAGAAGATTGACAGATTAACCCCCAAATTTCCTCCCCACTACACTTCCTCCTCTGTTCACTCCACTTTTCCCATTAGGGTTGAGGAACAGAGGTGAAAGTTTGACAGAAAGAGGTCAATCCACTACCTGGGTAACCACCTCAGTTGTTCATGTCAACAGGTAACACTACTTGCTTTGTGCATCATTTAAAATTAAGAAGAAACCTCCCAATCCATCTAAGAATTTGCTGATCTGTTTGAAAAAAATCCCCATATAGTCCAAGAGTTGCATCTAATTCACACTTAACTGGGGAGTAAGCCCCACTGACTATCATTTTTGAAAGCATGGATAAAAAGTATACTTTTGATAAAAGTATAGGTCTCAGAATCATAGAATCATAGACTCCTAGAGTTGGAAGGGACCTAGTAGGTCATCTAGTCCAACCCCCTGCCTGTAGCAGGAAATCCTCCTAGAGATCTGTAATATTTCCTCAAGCGCAGACACATACATACATGGCGGGATCAAGTCTAATGCAGGGGTGTCCAAACTTTCAACTTTAGTCCCCATGGATCTTTAACAAATGTTTAGATGAGGAAATTCAGCAGGTGCAGTTTGTGATTTGTGAGATGAGAAGCTGCACCTCCTGAAATTCCCCTTTTTACACACCTCTGAAATTCCAGGAGCCCTACAGTTAAAAGTTACATTACACCGGTGGTGTAATGTATTAAAAATAGAATACACATTGGAATGAATGGTGGACACACACAAAAGTGGCATGTGACCCACTTAGTCCTGAACCATAGTTAGAAAAAACACTGGTCTAGAAGACATGATTCTGCTAGAAAGTAGCTGCCTTGAGTCCGCTCCAGCTGAGAAAGGCAGGATACAAATCTACTAGATAGACAGATAGATAGATAGATAGATAGATAGATAGATAGATAGATAGATAGATAGAAAGAAAGAAAGAAAGAAAGAAAGAAAGAAAGAAAGAAAGAAAGAAAGAAAGAAAGAAAGAAAGAAAGAAAGAAAGAAAGAAAGAAAGAAAGAAAGAAACTGTAACAAACAAATATGACAAATGTTTTGGGATCTGTTGCATTTCTGAATCTTAGGTATAAGTTAGCTGAAAATATCTTAGTAACACTCAAAAATTTTGGAGTCATGTGTATGACTTGTCAAAATGCCTATTTATTAACTTTATTAACTTTGATGGAAGATTTCTTTATATGATGCTTTATAGGGCTGGTATCAGTGGTGGGCTCCAGCAGGTTCACACCTACTCTATAGAACCAGTTTTTAATGAGAGATAGGACATATAAAGTTTAAAAATAGCCATTTAAAAGTGGCAGCCAGATGGGCATAGAACCGGTTGTTAATTTCTTTGGATCCCATCACTGGCTGGTATAGTGTTACATTCCTGATCAGGATATTCCACTGGTACATCCATAAAACAAAGTTGCCCTATCAGTGGTATAGCTAAGGAGGGTGCAGTGGGTGCAGTTGCACTTGGCTATAAGCTTTAAGAGGGCTACAAGCGGGGCTTGACACTAGTAGCTGAAATTGTGAAAAATTGGGGTCTGAATGAAGAATAAAACCATCTTGTTATATATTGTTGGAAAGGTAATTTAATGCTGAATGTAATGAAACAAATTGCACTGGAATATCTATATTCTATCAAAGGTTATGGCCAATTAACCAAAAAATGAAAACACAGAAGCCTATGGGACAAAAAGTGGATTTTCTTAACTCAAAACATTCTCATGATACTGATTGCTCTGAAAGCCAATGAGATGTAATTGTGATTCTACACATAACTAATATGCTGTTAATATGAATCAGCTCTCAGTATATATATCATATACAGTACATATATCATAAAACAGTTACCCCATGCTAACTGTATACTGGCACTTCTAAGTGGTGTTCCTCTTATATTTAGCAGAGGAAGAATAACCATTCCTCTTTGTCCAGGCACAGTTTCCCTAACCAATAATAAGGGACACAATTTTGATTTTTTTACAAATTTAAATTTGAGTTTCTTATTGCTGGGGAGGGGGAGCCAACAAAATCTTCTTTGACTCCGGATAGCAAAGAGGTGCTTTAGATATGCCAGTAGTAGAGCAAATGGGTGGTGATCTACTGAGGAGGAGGCAGCAGGTTTTCCCCCAGTTTTCTTTCTAAAAATACCTGGGCACTTATATTTGTGACAACACTTCTGGGGCAACATTTTGAGCTATGCCACTGGCCCCAATGGCTTCTTTTGGAGGATGGTTTTTGTTTTGGAGGGAAAAGCAAGGCTTTCATCAGGGGAACTTTGCTGATGAATGATTAGAGTGCTTGCCAAATTAAATGATCGTCTCGATCTAATTGGATTAGTCTAAACTGAATAATGAAACTTTGAGCTGCAGTTAGCAAAACGTGTCTTCAGTCTAATTATTACTCCACCGAGTGCTGCTAAACAATGGAATTGATCCATGATATAGACTATTTGGTACAAACTAGCCTGGATAAAATAGAAGTCTGATGGTGAAGACAAGCATATGCTCTGAACAAAACTGCAAGCACCACCTTAAGTGTCCCACTTGCTTCCTTTGCTTGCTGGGTCCTTCTTTTTCACAATGTTAGCATACACACCACCTATGTTCTCATGCATTTGCCCCAGCTCTCCTCCTCTCTGCTTCCTATTGTTGCTCAATAGCATAGCTAAGGATTCTGGCACCAAGGGGCATAAATGCTGCTGAAGACACTTTCCTGGGAGTAAGACCCATTGTAAGAACACAGTGGGGCATACTTTTGAGTAGACATGGTTAGGATTGTGCTCAAAATGTTTTAATACTTCCCTAGGGCTCAGCTCAGATGAACTGATCTCCCCCTCTACGCCAGTACCATCAGACACCATCTCAAGTACCACTGATGGTACCCATACCACTGATTAAGAAACTGTGCACTATGACTCTGCTAATGAAAAAAATTGCAAAATACTTCAATTCTATGTGTCTTGCACATACCAGGGTAGCCTGTTCAAAAGGAACTGGCTCACACCAATGGAACATTCCTGTAGAATCTAGTATAGCGTTATCATCTTCTTTTGCCTTTTCTGAATACCTAGGTGGACAAAAGAATAGATTAGTAGGAAACAGCATGGCCCAGTTGACCATCTTGCCTCATCAATGAGACGTGCATTAAAGCAGTTCATAAATTCATAAATTTTGAGAATCACCTGAAATTCTTAGGGCGCAATCCTAACAAATTTAGGTTGGCCTAACACAGCCATCATATTTTGTTGTAGTGATGTGGGGAGGCAATGCCTGTGCACTGGCCTATCACCCTCAGGAGTGGGGCAGAAGTCTCTTATGGCACTTTCTGACACCACCAGGTCAACAAAGCACTTATGCCAGGACTTATGCTGTCCTAACTATAAGTTATGATTGCAACTCTAGAGACAGAAAAAGTGGAGACCAACCAGAATGATAAGAGGTCTGGAGTACCGTCTTTCATTAAAAAAGGCAACTAAGGGATAATGGGCAGACCAATTCTAATGCTGTGTTCAATTGTCACAGGTCCCCTGTGCCCACCAGTAGTATGTCAGTGTATCATACCAAGGTGGTACTGTATGGTAAGTACACCAGGTGCCACAACACAGCATGTAAGTAGCCACCTCTCTTTGCCTTTAGAGTCATTTGGGTCCGAATCCGCAAAATAAAATATGCAGCATCCAAACTCTGAAATATCTGTTTTCTAATAAATTTACTGCATATTTGTGACCTGCTTGGACCAGCCCAGTGATTTGCCAGCTCAATATTCGGATTGCACTGAAATAGTTCTATTGTTATTACCAGTAGTGTCACAGCCCACCAGATGTTTGAACTGGGAATACCATTGATGATGATGTTGATTTTTGAACAGAGAAATATTTTCACCTGTTTTACTTTATCCAAGCATTGCGTCCTTCCCATAGGCCCTCATGGGATGCCCAATTTTTTAATATTAAGTAAGTAGTAAATACCATTTTGTATTTTGCAATTGTAAATACCATTCCAAAATGTGAAATATAAGCTGTTCCCAGTAAAGCTGCTTTATGTAGTTGGTGGATATTAATTTGTATAATTATATATGTCTGGTTTAGCAATTTCAAGGTGTTTGGGAATTGGCAGTCACCACTGGGATTACTCTGGTCTTTTTCAGCTGCAACCTTATAATCTCTGTATTTTATTTTTCTCCTCCTCCTCCTCCTCCTCCTCCTCCTCCTCCTTTTATCTCATCATCATCATTCCAATTTTCTGCATCTTATTTCTAAGGATGCTGCACTAAACCGCCATACTGATCATCTTACATGATTTCCAGGCTCTGTAAATAATCACTAGATCAGCACAAGGTGTACAACTCACAGAGGGTCTGTCTGTTTGTCTCTCTCTCTCTCTCTCTCTCTCTCCATAGCAAAGAGAAAATATTAACTATTGTTTTAATGGTTATAATTGCCAAGGACCCTACCAATGAAATGCTGAAGACACTGGAGTGCATGCGTGGGTCTGAGTTCATGCAATGAAAAACCTAACAGTGCTGTCAACTACCAGCTTTTTAGTAGAGAATAATATGGGATAATATGGGAGAATAAATTAGCCAGTGCCTTTTGGTACTCCCATGCCAAAAATAGACATTTCTGTTCATTACTCATATGGCACCTCCCCAGCATTTGAAACCTCCTCCCTCCTGCCCGGATGATAGATTGGTCAGCTGGTGATTAAATTGTGTTTTGGCAAGAGGGAAGCGCTCTTTTTTGCAAGCTCTCTTAACTCAGCCCGGCTCAGCAAATCAATCAGTGCGCACTTTTCCATCATCATAAAACCATGATCTATGTACACAAGCTGTCACAGATGATATCTCCCTTCACTCAAAATGTTCTAGGAAGCATCGATGCCCTGGAGGAAACACCTGTCAGAACCCTGGGTAGGGAAATAAAAAAGGCGAAGATTGCTCAAAACCCACTTCATCACAAAAGCATTCTTCTCCAGACATGGTTGCAAAAGCAAAAGGGATTCTCATCTATCTCGCTTGTCCTAAAAATGTTCCCTTCTGCTGTAATCTCTGCAAATGATGGGAGCCTTTCAAGAATCTGGTTTGTGTGTGTGTAGAGGGTGTAAATCTTTCTATGCAAAACACTGTCAACTGGGGCCTATGAAAAGGCTTACCAGAAATACATGTCAAAGTATAAATAGATACGTGGTCAGATGTTCCAAGGATTTTTTACTACTCTCTCTTTTCTTTCAACCCTGCCCAAAGGAGTTGACAGCTAAGATCTTTTGGAACCCTGGAAAATTGACATATGGCTTCAATTAACTTCTAGCCCAGTGAAACACCTTAAATTTATGTCCTGTTCTGCAGTGTAGTCTGTTGCTTAATTTTTTTCCTCTGATCTCTGCTTTAGAAGGAAACTGTGATTTTTTAAGTTGACACAGAAGACTAGCAAATGTATGGATTTTATAACACAGAACAGAAAATTTTAAAAAGTGTTCAACATTTTAATTTTAATTCTTAGCTTCCTTTGCACATGTTTCAAAGCTGTCTCATGTCCTTATTCAAAATTCCATCTTTTGGTTTCCAGACAGTGGAATACAATACTCGCAGTGCAATCCAATTAGAAACACAGAATCATAGAATAGAATCATAGAATCCTAGAGTTGGAAGTGACCTAGTAGATCATCTAGTCCAACCCCCTGCCTGCAGTAGGAAATCCTCCTTGAGCATCCCCAACAGGTGCTCGTCAAGCCTCTGCTTGAAGATCCCCAGTGAGGGAGAGTCCACCACCTCCCTAGGCAACCTGTTCCACTGCCAAACAACTCTCACCATCAGGAATTTTTTTCCAGATATCCAACCGGAATCTCCTTTCTTGCAGTTTGTACCCGTTGGTTCTAGTTCTGCTTTCATAAGCAGCTAAGAACAAACAAGCCCCTTCCTCCCTATGACAGCCCTTCAGGTATCCGAAGAGTGTGATCATGTCTCCTCTCAGCCTTCTCTTTTCCAGGCTGAACATCCCAAGTTCCCCCAAACTTTCCTCGTAGGGCATCCCTTCCATCCCACTGATCATTCCTGTCGCTCTAATATATACGTATATAGGGAGGGGTTAGTCCATAGACTGAGCAGATGTTCCTATACATGATGCCGGCTACTTGGTTGTGCCGTTCAATATATGCTGTTCCTGCCGGCATCTTACACCCTTCCACGATGTGTTGGATTGTTTCTGAGGTTTCTCTGCACAGCCTGCACTTTGGGTCTTCCCTTGTATGGTAAATCCCCGCTTCTATGGATTTGGTATTTAGTGCCTGTTCTTGTGCTGCCATGATGAGGGCTTCAGTGCTATCTTTGAACCCAGCTTTTTCCAGCCACTTTTAGGATTTCTCAATGTCAGCGATTTCGGTTATCTGGCGATGGTACATCCCATGCAGGTTCTTACCTTGCCAGGACACTTCCTCAGTTTGATCTCCCTTCTGTATTTCAGTACCTCAGGTTGGTACTGGAGACACAGTATGCACACAGTACGCACAGTACTCCAACTGGAGGAGACGCAGTATGCACGCACCAACCCTCGGGATCGGCGCATGCGTACTGCGTCTCCTCTAACTGTAGGCGACGCAGTGCGCATGCACCGGGGGTTGGCGCATGCGCAGTGTGCCGGGGTTGGGGGTCCGCCCCTAGCCCCATCCCCTGACCCCGCCCCCGCCCCCCCAACTTCTGGCGAACCGGATCTTGGGGGAGGCTCAGCCCACCTCTGTATGCAACATCCTCCCATGTGCATCAACGCTCCCATGTGCATCAATGCCCCCATGCACAACAAATATCATATGTGTAATATCCCTCCATGTGCATTGTCCCCCATGTGTAACATCCCCATGTGCTTCAACCCCTCATGCACATCCCCCATGTTTATCAACCCACTATGAACATCAACTGCCATGCACAACATCCCCCCATGAGCATAAACCCCCATGCACAACATTCCCCATACGCATCAACCCCCATGTGCATAAACCCCATGCGCAACATCCCCCCATGTGCATAAACCCCCATGTGCAACATTCCCCCATGTGCAACATTCCCCCATGCACATCAACCCTGCATGCACATCAAACCCCCTTGCACATCAACTCCCATGCACAACATTATCCTGCCAGGTGCAACATCCCCTCATATGCAAAATCCCCCATGTGCAACACCCCCATGTGCAACATCCCCCATGCACATCAACCTCTATGAGCATCAACTCCCTATGCACATCAACCCTCCATGCACATCAACCCCTTGTGTGCATCATCCCCATATGCATAAACCACCATGTGCAACTCTCACCATGAGCATAAATCGCCATGCGAGACATCACTCCCATGCGCGACATCCCCATGTGAGCATAAACCCTCATGCATAACATCCCCTCCCATGTGCAATCCGCCCCAGATTGGTGGGCACCCTGATCTGGCAGGTTTAGGATTTGGGGCTGGGTATTGATCCGTCTTCAATGTTAAGTATAGGCCAAAAATATATTTCACCCCTTTTTAGCCCCTTAAAGTTTAAATTTTTCAACATCAATTCTTGATGGGTGTTCCTGTCACAGAAGAAATAAACTCCCCGCACTTCATGCTTCTCAGTCCCTTCCAGTTGGAATTTCTGAAAACCAGTTCTTAGTGGATCCCTCTGTCACGGAAGGAACACCCTCCACAAATTTCACACTTTTTGGCTGGGCGTTGGTGTGTGCATGAGCGATGGTTCCAAAACCTAAAAGAATTCTATAAAAATATTAACTGTATATAAAAATGATGACAAAACACTGGAATTGAAGTCTTCTTAAGCTGCAGTCCTAACAACACTTTCCTGGGAGTAAGCCCCCTTGAACACAAAGGGGCTTACTTCTGGGTAGACATGGTTAGGAGGCTGCAATCAAAGACACTTTCCTGGGAGGCTTACCTGGGCTGATGCTGGAGGTTCAAGGTGGCTGGGGGGCACTTGGGGGCAGTTATGCTAGCAGCCCTTTTAAACAGCTGCAGTCAGGGCTGCATTAGGCACCAGAAGGGTGTGCTTGTTATGTGAAGCAGATTTGTTACATGAAGCATTTCTTGGAAATTTAGACTTGTTACACGGGACATACTTTATGTGAGGCACTTGTTACGTGAGACGCGCCTCTCTCTCTCTCTCTCTCTCTTGCTCTCTCTCTCTCTCTCTCTCTCTCTCTCTCTCTCCATATATATATATATATATATATATATATATATATATATATATATATATAAATTATTTTTTATCACCCTCCGTAGGTGGTGTATGTATGTTATCCTCAATCTCGGGTCCCCTACCAGAGGCATAAATAAAAGAGAGAGGCAATTACTGCTTGTGAGCATGCACAGAGGTATGTGTATGTTTGTGTGTGTGTGTTTGTGCCCATCCATGTACTGAACCTGACTACATTCCCCACTAAGAGCTATAATTAGAGCGGGGCCCAAGGAGCCCTTATCTTGATCACTATGCCAAGAAGGATGGGTGCTTGACTACCCTTAGACTCTGTCCCACTTACAAAAGATGAGCTGGCAGCTTTATGCCCTCTTTCTTTCTCCTGTGTACACAAAATGGTGAGGCGCACAGCTTCTGCAGCAAATGCACCTCCTCTGGGGAGATCCTAAGATTGATTTTTCTGCCTCCTTGGCCTTCACAACAGGGTTCTCCTTGAAGGAGGAGGTGCTGATAGCTTTTGTTTGTCCTCATCTTCTAAAACTGAGTCTTGGCAGAATTTGAGCTGATAAAAGAAAAAAAAAATGCTTCCCCAGCTTCTAATTAGTTTGTGAACTCCTTGCCCCCCATGTGATGTGATGATGGTGATGTGATGATGGTGTCTGACTTGGATCATAGTCATGTCTACTCAAAAATAAGCCCAATTGTGTTCAATGGGTTTTACACTCATGAAAGTGTCTTTAGGATTGCAGGGTTAGACGCCTTTAAAAGGGGACTTCCTCCAGATTTCTGGGGGATGTTGCACATGCGGGTTTATGCTCATGGGGAGATGTTGTACATAGCGGTTGATGTGCACAGGGGTTGATGCGCGTGGGGGGATGTTGCACAGTTAACAAGCTATGATGGGTATAATATACAACTTTCTAGTTTTAGGCTACCTCAGAATGCAAGGAAAGGCACCTGGATGCAGGTATTTTGTCGCCTTTTGTGCTCCCTGATGCATCCAGTGGGCCAGTGTGTATCTAGCTGGACTAGATAAGCCTTTGACATGAACCAGCAGGGATCTTCTTATAATTTTCCCCAGAGGTTTTAAAAATTCTTTTTAACCTTTTATGGCTCTGGACCTCACACTTGTTTCTAAATAAATGGGACACGTCTATTCTAAGGACTCAGGATTTGGTCATGCCAAATGTATAAGCTTTCCAAACTATGTGCAGCACATAACAGGTCTGTTCTTCACTGAGTTTGGACCTTCTTAATAATTCTACTCACACCCCATCACTCAAATCTCCATCTGACAATTAACTGAGGGACATTATGATGCAATTTATGAGATATTGGCAATTGCAAGAATTACTGCAGGTAATTAAAATATAAAGTGCTTGCTGCTAGGAGGTTCAGTCACTCTCTGTACCCTCATTATAGACACAGGAGTTGACCAAATTAGAAGAAGACTAGTTTACACTAAGTCCACAAGGAAAATTCTTCGCAAACTCAGCCATCTGCAGTAGGATGAGCCATTCAGATAATCAGTTTCAAACTCAAACTGTTAAGAAGGGTGAGAATTCCATATAGATATTTATTTCAGTCTCTTGAGCACTAGCTCCCATGCGCCAACTGATGCGCAAGCATCCTACTGTATCTGATTGTCATGCATCCGTCACTTGCACAATTTTGGCCACATTGCTCATTCCACATGACAGCCCACAACCGCCAGGTTCAGAGATTACATACTTCTGAAGAGCACTTTCTAGGGGAACAGTATGTTTTCATGCCACAGTCTTTGGGTTTCCCAGAGGCACTGGTGAGACAATGTGGGAAAGTGGATGCTAAACATGATGCGCCTTAGGTCTGATCCAGCAAGGCTTGTCTTATTCTCCCCCCCATCTAAGTGTTTTGGTTTTCTTGACGCTGGATGAGACCTCCTGATGTGCAAAAGCTGAGCCATAACTAGAAGCCCCAAAGCACAGGGCAATAACATCATGGTTTTACATGACAGTGTGATGTCACTTCCTGGTTCTCCCTGGTGGAAGAGACAATGACATCATCATGTCCTCTGTTCCTTCTCCTGTGGGGATTCCCCAAAAGGAATGTCCAAAGGCATATCATGTGTGAAGCCACCACCCTCTTGGAGAACCAAGAACTGAGGACCTTGCATGTTACCCCTCTCCCGCATAGCGCCCTAGGTTGGTACCCCTCAAACACAACCTTACTTATGCCTTTGACTAACAGGTTCTCAGACTTTAAGACATTAATATACTGTTTATGAACAAAACCACAAAGGCAATGCAATGTCATTCCTGGAGAGAAACAAAAACACAAGGCACAGAAAGCAGCAGATCAATAATATAATAGAAGGCCAACTGCTATGCATTTGTTGCTAAATTTTAGTGTGCCAGACCCTGTGATGCACATGGAGGCAGTGGTGTGCCAGTGTGGCTGCTGCCTGGTGTCATCCCACCTTACTATGTGACACTACCGTAGTCATGGGGTGATATATGCAGCACCCAAAAGAGACTTGGCAATGTAATTATGCCATTGCGAGCATCAACATGTTGCTTTGAGGGCAGCAATTTCTGGTGATCTGGGGCATAACAATTTCATGCATAACAGGCCTCTGCTTGACAGACATGCACATAGCTCAGACGTATCACTCAATGGGGACCAATCCCACCCAATGGGGGACTGCAGTAGTTACTACAGTACTGCATGGATATTCACCAAAAATATTCTCTATCTCATAGTCACATAGAATCAAAGCGTTAGAAGGAACATAGTAAGTCATCTAGTCCAACCAATCCCCCAACCCTCTCTTTCTGTCTATCTGCCTAGTAAACAAGTATTTCTGGAGAACAGATAACTCCACTGCCACCCCATACTGCTCAGGCTAGTGTATACTACCACGCAGGCCTCTGTCAGTCTTGAAAGACTATGAGATCGTGCTTGGCGCTGCATACGCTGCATGCGAAGCCTGAAAACCTGGGTTAGATTGTTATGGAGGATATGCTGTTACCCAAGCAGCAAATCCCCCCTCTCTATGCCACTGAATTAATCCAGTGGAAAGGTCAGAGCCAATACGACTGGATCCAGCTGGCATTGCAGAGCTGGGCTAAGGTCAGGAGCTCACCCTGTCTTGTGGTGCCGACCCGGGTCTCGAACCCTGGCCTGCTGGTTAACAGGCACAGCGTCTTAACCACTTGCGCCATCCACAGCCACAGCCACATGTATACTACCATCCCTTACTTATTGGACAGGTTAGGGACCGTAGCACTGTCCAAAAGTGAAAAAAAAACCAGTCTTTTTTAGTTCATAAAAATTGCTTCCAGTGGTTTCTGCAGCTAGCAAACTGCAAATGCCCCTTTTATCTTGCAAATTCCTGCTGCCACACAAAGATTTCTGCAAATGAATTCTCATTAATTCCTTCCGGAATGGGATGGGAACAGGAGCTACAACAAAGAGGAGGGCAATTTTGGCCTTTGGAAAGTGTGGAACATGCATTGAATGAATGAAATTGGGATATAATTGAAAGATCTTGAAAGAGTGGATTGTCAGAAAATGAACCGTCAGAAAGCAGGGGATATCCTACTATAGGCTCATTCACTCCTATTCTCAATACCATGTGAGACATCCATGATTGAAGGGAGAGATTGTTCCTGTCTCATCTGGAAAGTGGCAGCCAAGGTGTACAATGTGCTCGGTGCTGCCTCCTGGCCCACTGAACGAGCAAGTGAAGATCTGCTTTCCCCTTCCAGCAAAGCATTCCCGACAGTCTCCCCTCGAATAAGTGAGCCAGGTGAGGTCAGAAGTTAAAACCGCCTTGTCCAAACTGAAAAGGACAGTGTGTTGGCTTTGATGGTAACCAAACACTCCTCAGTCCTGCCTGTCTCCCTTTTTTTTCTGGAGAACAGAGTTTTACACTTGTCCTTCACACAAACAACCCGAGGGTGGGAATTATTCAGAAAGCTCATGTTTGACACCCCATCTGTTCATTTCTGACAGCGATATGTAATGTAAAGCCATAAAAACTTGAAAAATAATGCAACATAAAAAAGGGATTGACTCGGCTCCAAGAGGCCATAAACGGGAACAAATACCACCCTGTGATTTATTTGGTGCTGTAATCTCTCCAGTAAGTCATCCTTTAGACATTTCCTTGTGACAGGTTTTAATAATATTAATGCCCCGAGCAATCCAAATCATCGCCAACAGACATATTTATCAAGCTGCCAATCCGAGTAAATGAAATTCTATAAGCAATAATGTAACATGTTAAAAGGAAGCTAATAAAACAAGTCAGGGGAGAAATATTACTTCAAAGAATTCTCTCTCTCTCTCTCTCTCTCTCTCTCTCTCTCTCTCTCTCTCTCTCTAATCCATCCCTGAATGTTATACAGCCAAAATGCAAATATTACTCCCCCCCTTAGTGATTTATTGCTCCAAAAATATCAGTGACCTTTTTTGCAGGCATTTACGCAGTGCTTGTGCGCATTCACAATGACTGCAAGATACTCTGCCAGATTAAACGGATGCAGGATTGCACTGCATTCTTTCTTTCCGTGTCTGTGTGTGTGTGTGTGTCTGTGCACACAATTTCGAGCAGGACATTGTGGGGAGCATCAAAGGGTATGATCTTAATCCCTGAAGATTTGTTTTTAAAAGACTTAACGTGTCATAACGACACCTTGGCAGCCCAACAGGTGCGATCTCCAGATGTTAGATAAGTTTCAATTAAGAAAGAGCACAATTTGGCTTTTCTTCTGGAAACCCAGTTTTGACTTACATCTATTTCAATTTGAAAGAACATTTTGTTCAGTTAAAAGATGCTGAGTTTTGTTTTTGGATTAAAAAAAGATAACAATCTTTTACTACTGCATGTGGTTTGTTCTCTTAAAGATCAAACAGCACTGGGAGTATGACAGAGTATGGGAGTATGACAGATTGAGCACAATGGGGCTTACTTGTGAGTAGACATGGTTAGGGTTGTGCTGGCTAAGCAGAAAATGGAACCAACACGCAATTCAAGAGCTGTTGGCTTCACAAACAGGAGAGGACTGATCTTGAAACATTTAAGATGCAGGCAAGAAAGTGGGGTATAAAATATACCTATAAAATATCCTATCAAAAAGAGGAGGTACAGACACATTCAAAACATGTTCCAAAGACAGGGCTGTCACATCCACTGATGGAGCTCCTTGCCTGAAGTTGGCAAACCTGCACAAGTTTGTATGTGTGTTGTTCTTATTCTGCCTTGATTTGAAAAGGATGATTGGGATGGAGAAGAGGAAGTGTGGAGGACAGAAAAGATGAAGGGTTAGCTTCCCTCTGATGCTCACATTCTTCTCTACACTTCCTTTTCCCCTGAGGCCCAAAGAAACTGTGTGTGGCCTCCCTGATCCTCATAATTCCTCCTGAATGCAGGTGGTTCCACTCACGTCCAGTCATGGTCAGGTGAGACCCTCTTGCCTCAGTGACTAAGTCCACAGGTGTCCAATCTGCGGATAAAGATGGTCCATCTATGTGCATTGTATTGGCATCCATCAGTCTCGAAAGATTATGGTATCGTGCTTGATGCTGCATGCAAAGCACAAAGGCCTGGGTAGACTGATATGGAGGATAGGCAGCAAGCAGCAAATCCCTCCTCTCCATGCCACTGAAATAGTCCAGTGGAATGGCAGAGCCAATATGATCGGTTCCAGCTGCATCGCAGATTTGGGCTAAGGACAGGAGCTCACCCTGTCTTATGGGGACCTGGGACCTGCTGGTTAACAGACACAATATCTGTACAAATTACGTGTGTATATGACCAATACATTATGACTGTTGTCAGTGTGAAACTTTCAGGAGAGGTCACCCACTCTGTGATCCCAAAGGGACCCCTCCCATGCAATCTTTATGAACTCTATACAGATGTCCATTTACTTTCATGTGTTTATCCCCATAACCAAAGCTGGCACGGACAAGTGAATAAGAGATTAAGCTGTGGATCAATGTGTCAAATCTAGCCTCTGGCTCAGACTCACTGGGTGGCCTTAGGCAAGTCATTCAGCCTCAACTACTTCATGGGAATAATAATATTTATTTTCTTTACAAAGCGGGTGTGATTATAATGACTATGTCAAGATTGTACACGAGCCATGCATCCATCCCATGCAAATCCAAAAAGAGAATTTAAGTTTGTAATTATGTCTTGGTAAAACGTACATTGTAAGCAGATCAAGAGCAGAAGGTTTTTCTGACCACATCTGAGCATCATGATGGCATCAGTGCAATCCTATGCTCTGGTTAGGCAGGCATAAGTCCTAGCACATGGAGGTGTTGCAAAAATGCCATAAAGTACTTCTTCTCCACACTGGGGTGGGGGGGGGGCCTAGGCCAGTGCACAGACATGTGCCAGCCTCCCCATGCCATGCGGGAATGGAGAAACAGGTTAATTGATTAGGACTGTGCACAACCTTCTGTGCAACACCCTTCTCTTTTTTGTGTGTGGTTTACACAAGTGTATCAATAGCACACTGTTCTTTACACAATTTATTTCTGGTTTCTATATGGAAGAGGGTTGCTGACCCACAATCTAGATCAGTGACCTCCGATGTTTCTGGCAGAAGGTCCCCAACACTGTGTTGGGGGCCGGAAAACTAATTTACATTTCAAATTTGAATACATTTACATAAATTTACATATAAGAATGTATTGGAGTGGATTACAAGGCTTGCTCAAGGGCCAGATAGAGGTTTCTTGACAGGGGCCATACTGAGTCTTGCCAAGGGCCACATATGGCCCCCAGGCTGGGGTTTGGAGACCTCTGCTCTAGATCATGATCAGCAATCTCTTTTTTTGTCTCATACCACACTGACAAGGTAGCAAAATTGTCAAGGCAAGATGTCAGGTGTTTTTTTTACAATTAACAAGACACATCATGCTGTTGGTGGGGGACTCAGACCCCCCAAGGGCCTTACCCCAAACCCCTGCAACACATTTGTGGCACCTGCAGACCAATTGTGGCATACCAGTGTGCCATGGTACAGTGATTAAATATGGCTGCTCTAGATTATACCCCAGCAATTTTTAGCCAGTGTGTGGAGGCACATTGAAGCACCATGTATCCATGGGATCACAGGGGTTGAAAATGGCTGAAAATTTCTTCTGGGTTAAACATCAGTGTTTTTAGGGCAAATCCCTAGAACATTTGGACATGAAGATTTCTGGGTGGCCTTGGGCTAGTCACTCACTCTCAGCTTTACCTACCTCACAGGGTTGTTATGAGGACAACAGGAGGGGGAGAAAGAAACTTTGCAAGTTGCCTTGGGCATTTGCTTTGGCATAGGAAAGGTGGGGTATAAATCCCTCAAATGAATGAATGGATGGATAGATGGATGGATGGTCTATACTACAGTAATATATTGTCTGCCCTCCTTCCTCTACCGGCTCCAGAAGATGCAGCAGAACAGACAACTTATTACTACTATGTCCTCTATGTGGGACCTAGGGCTACAATCCAGAGTAGTTACTGGACGTCTTACATAGTTGTTTGGTACGTACTCTGGATTGCTCTATGGATTTCCCATGGGTGGCCCCATAACTACGTTGACGTAAGTTGACCTGTAACTACTCTGGATGGTAGCCCTAGAAACAGAACTGCAGAACCTGGGATATTTTGGAAGCTGGAAGCAACATCACAAGAAACAAGGAAGACCACAGAGGTTGTATGCTGTGAAAAAAATTGCTGAAAATCACTATTCTACACTAAAGAGTTCAGACCCTGGAGGGAGTCATACAATCACTCTCAGAATATATTGGGACAGTGTACCAAATTGCAGTCCCCATTCAAACTTATCTGAGTATTACTGCCCAGGGATTGTCTGGGCTATCACAATCATCTGCCCAATGTTCTAGCAGGCCATGTAACATTGTATCTGGGCAGATGTAACTGCCCAGTGAATCCCTGGACTCAGTGGTGGGATTCAAATAAATTAATAACAGGTTCTATGTCCTAATAACCTAAATTAACAACAGGTTCTACATCCCATTAGTAACCGGTTCTCAGAACCAGGCGCTCATTAGCAAAGGGTTCTATAGAAGCTGTAAGAACCCCCTGAAGCCCACCACTGCCTGGACCCCTATCAAAGGGGACCAAACAATGCCCAGAAAGAAATGAAAGTTCTGTTTACTTGCAGACAGATCCACCTGAATGCCCTTGGGCTGCGGTTTGGGCACTATGAGGGCATCTCTCCCTAGAGAGAAAGGGCTGTGCCATTTTGATGGTGGACCTTCACTTGAAGGGATAGAATAGCAATAGCTTCCCTCTGTGTTTGCCCTACTCTAGTGAGGGCGACAGAACATCTGACAATGAAAATCTTCTTCTCTTTTAAGTTAAACAGCTGCAAAGATTTCAGCAATGTCTGTAATCCCCAAGGTGTAATCCCACAGTATGGGAAGCCGCTTCTTTTAAATACCTCCCTCTGGCATAATTGACTTTTCATGCACATTTTAATAATGATATTTCAGCAGGTTGAGAGAGGTCTTTTTAGTTTTTTTTAATTATGAGCCAAGGGGAGGGGACAAGAGAGCTTTTAAAAAAACTCAATGATGATTTTCTTTCTGATTAACTTGGTACAGCGTAATGATATTTGTAGATATACGACTGCACAAGGATTTCTTTTCTGACCAGGCTTAATAACTGGGGCGGGCAGATTGCAACTTGGAAATGGTAAGGAGGAAAGTATTCAACTCACACAAACCTTTGCCCAGCACCCATGGTCCTGATCCAAATTGCTGTGGTCCTGATACCCCATCTTGTGTTTTCATGTGCCATTTTTATAAAATGATGTGGTGTCAAATGTTGTCAAGATGGGCACTCTTGGCCAGAGCAACCCCAAAACTTCTCAATGCCATGGAGAAGTGGCATCAACTAGTATAACTTACCATCACTGATATCCTGGGTCCCCACAAGACAAGGATTTCCTGCTACAGGCAGGGGGATGGACTTGATGATCCTCTGGATCCCTTCCAACTCTATGATTCTATGATTCTATTCTATATAAATAAATATCTCCTTATCCCAAGGAGACTTCCAGCTGTCTCCTAAAATACAGCACATGCCATGCATCTTGGCTCTGCCAGTGCAGGTTAGAATTGGGCAGTGACTTCCTAGTTCAGAAATTCTCTGCCATGAATTCACTTGGGACCTGGAGACTGAAACTCCTTCTTACCCCATAGTTGCTCCTAAATTCCTTCTTACCTTATAGAGTTGCTCCTAAAGTCATTATGAAGATAATGCATGTAAAACGTTTTGCACACTCAGATATTACATTGGGTTTTCAAACAGTGTCAGTATTTACTTTAGCCTTTAATTTTAACAGTTCAAAAGTTCAGTATAGACTTCTATGGGACATCTTCCCAATGAATTGTGCCCTTAATGTCACTCTTGCAGTACAGGGTGACCAGATCCCAAACCTCAAAAGGAGGACAAAGTCTTGGATTCCTCTCAGCCTGGCCTTTCCAGTTTGCCTACTCATGAGTAAAGCTGCGATATAGGGCTCTTTCACTTTTCTTATAACTCAATGCAATTTTATTTTAGTTATTTTAGCCATAACTTTTGATAGGAAGGAGATATTTCAAAACTCTTTCTGCTCTTCCATATGAATCCAATAACATATGACATGATGGGGTAATGCACACCATTGCAAAGTTCCAAAATGAAGCTAGAATGGAGGACAATGATGCCCTTTTGAAGGACACCCAAACAGGAGGCTAGAAAAGAGGATAAATCTGGAAATTTCCAGTCATTTCAAACCACATGTCAGGTATTTCAAACCACATTGACATACCTATATTCTATTAAAAGCTATAGCAAAAAAAATCAGTTGGGTAGGGCAATAGTGCACAACCATGCCTGCAACCTGGGGCACTGACCCACACAATGCATGGAATGAGGTCCATTATGGGGATGATGTACTGGCCTCCTATACTAGGTAACGCAAACCCTTGTGATGCTGCTGCATCCAGGTTCAGAAAACGACAAACCAACCTACACAACAGTGGAGTCCTAGCAGGGATTCATTTGGAGATAAGTTATAACACAAATTGGTAAATTAGAAAACTATTTCTTCTCCAAACAATGACAGTGTCAGCCAATCCATGAAGCTAAATGTACCAAGCTTGTCACCCAAGCAATGGAGTGGCAAGATAGAGGAGTTCAGGGAAAGACTGTGAATTCTCTGTGTCCCAGATACCTGCTAAAAATATAATTGTATGCAGATCTGCTTTTTGAGAGATTGTGATGTGTGGGACAGGCCCAGGGGCAGGATTGGTGCTACTGGTACACACCATAATTTTTCCACCTTCCCAGATCAGATCTGCGAACATGGGGCCACTCAGAATTATGTGTACCAGTGAACTGTGAATCATGTGCCACTGAATCATGTGACCGTGTATTAGCAGGCACAGGTGCAAGCAGACCTGTTGTTGCTTGTTTTCTCCAGGGGAAGGGGGCAACCACCAGCCTGCTAGTTTCTTGTGCTGGATGCAGGAGGCATTCGCAATGGATAGGGCTGTAAAAGAAGGAAAACCATCTACCTGCTCCTCTTTCAAACCATTCACTTCCATACCATTCCCCCAGAAGCCAGACTTCTGCCTAAAACAGAGAACTCTGTATGTCTTACCCAATTGGATCAGATGTACTTGGGTTTGAGACGATGGCAGAGCTCTGTGAAGATCCCGGTTGTGAGTCTGTAGAACGAAAATAGTGTCTAAGAGACCGAAACCTTTCTGAAAAAAAAGAAATATTTATAAAGGTTATCAGGCAATTTTGTTTCCCTTGTTTGTCTCAACTACTTTTAGAAGCACTTAGGGCCAAATGAATATTCTGATTCCTAATTTAGACAAGCTGGAAAGCACACAGTGACAAACTCATGTTGCACAGGTCATTCTCAAACTAAAAGCTATATTTGATCAACTATCAATCTGCTCCCAAAAGTAATAATCAGGGTTGGTTTGTCCATGAGGTCAACTGAGACAGTTGCATCACGTGGCAGATACTCATGCAAAATATTTAAACAGATTTTACAGCAGATTGCAATACTAGTATCCTTCTGATATGAAACAATGAGGAAAGATTACAGGTTGCTTTACATCATTACGCTAGTTGCCATAAAGCACACTCTATCAGTCAAATCCCAACCCCTGGTTATACACAAATCCCATGCCAAATCCCATGCCAAGTCAAAAAAGTGCCATACCGGCACAAATCCCATGCCTGTGGGTGTCAAAAAATTGCCGTAAAACTGCACCACTTCTGCACCAGTGCACAAATATGCACCAGCCTCACCATGCCACTATGGGAAAGGAAAATGGGTGAGTTATGCTGGCCTAAACTGGTTAGGATTTTGACTGTTAATGTTAACAAAATAAGCCTTTCTTCTTCCCTCCCCTGTATATCAGCTGGTTATTACAGCTGTGGGTGGCGCAAGTGGCTAAGACACTGTGCCTTTCCCCCATGCGCAACTTTCCTCATGCGCATCATCCCCCATGCGCATCATCCCCATGCGCATCATCCCCCATGCGCAGTTTTCCCCCTACGCGCAACTTCCCCCATGCGCAACTTTTCCCCCATGCACAGCATCCTCGCCAGTGCAATCTCTTCCTCTGAACATCCCCCCCCCCCCCCCGGGCACCAGGCAGAGAGGACCAAATCGGCTGGAGGCTGGTCAGTCTTCCATGTTAAATATAGGAGAGAAACACGTTGCCCCCTTTTCAGCCCCTGAAGGGTTAAATTTCTCCACATGGGTTCTTGGTGGGAGTTCAGGTGACAGAAGGATCCCTCCCAGAATTCCATGCTTCTAGGCCCAGCAGTTGGGGTGGAATGTTGAGGAGTCAGCAATTCTCCAATGCAAAGCATAGGGAGGAAAACACATTGCGCCCCTTTTCACCCCCTTCTGGTTGGAATTTCTGAAAACCGGTTCTTAGTGCACCCGTCCGTCACGGAAGGAACACCCACCCCAAATTTCATGCTTCTAGGCCCAGCGGTTTTGGCAGGGCGGTGATGAGTGAGTGAGTGAGCCAGTCAGTCAGTGACTTTTTTATATATATAGATTACAGTCATTACAAATGTTAACTACAAAGATTATCAAGGATTGAACTTCACAGGCTTTGATCTTACAATGTTTTGTGAAAATGTCCATCCAGAGTAACTACGGGAGCACATAAGAGACTTTACGTGCACCTGTAGTTAAAGCACCACTTAGTGAAAACCTATGGGAAATTCATATTGGAATCCAGAGTAAGTTGTTCTTCCACCAGAGCAAGGACTCCCTGTAGTTATTCTAGATTTTGCCTCTACTCTAGGGTAAGTGTGGATAGAATTGCAGCCTTTGGGATATTTATAGTTTTGTTTTTTTTTAACAGATCAGCAACTGCTTTGGGAGGGATATGAGGGTTATTCTTTATTTCAAATAAATTTTAAAATTTATACTTATTACAAACTTTCAATGTACTCAATTAATTCATAGAATCATAGAATCATAGATTTGGAAGGGACCTAGTAGGTCATCTAGTCCAACCCCCTGCCTGCAGCAGGAAATCCCCCTAGAGCATCTCCAACAGGTGCTTGTCGAGCCTCTGCTTGAAGATCCCCAGTGAGGGAGAGTCCACCACCTCCCTTGGCAATCTGTTCCACTGCCGAATCGCCCTCACCGTCAGGAATTTTTTCCGGATTTCCAGCCGGAATCTCCTCTCTTGCAGTTTGTACCCATTGATTCTAGTTCTGCTTTCAGAAGCAGCTATGAACAAATTAGCCCCTTCCTCCATATGACAGCCCTTCAGGTATCTGAAGAGGGCAATCATGTCTCCCCTCAGCCTCCTCTTCTCCAGGCTGAACATCCCAAGTTCCCCCAACCTTTCCTCGTAGGGCTTCCCTTCCATCCCACTGATCATTCTTGTCGCTCTCCTCTGGACTTGCTCCAGCTTGGCTGCATCTTTCTTCAAGTGAGGTGCCCAGAACTGAACACAGTACTCAAGGTGAGGTCTCACCAATGCAGAATAAAGAGGAACTAGAACTTTTCGCGACTTGGAAGCTACAGACCTCTTAATGCAACCTAAAATGGCATTTGCCTTCTTTGCAGACACATCACACTGCTGACTCATGTTCAGCTTGTGATCCACGGCGACTCCAAGATCCCGCTCACATGTTGTGCTGCCAAGCCAAGTATCCCCCATTTTATACCTATATTTTTGGTTTTTGTTTCCTAAGTGCAGAACCTTGCACTTCTCCCTGTTGAAATTCATTCTGTTTGTTACAGCCCAGGATTCCAGTTTATCCAGATCCTCCTGGAGGTTTCTCCTGTCTTCTTTTGTGTTTGCTACTCCTCCCAGCTTGGTGTCATCCGCAAATTTGATCAGGCTCCCCCGTATCCCTTCCTCCAAGTCATTGATGAAAATGTTAAAGAGAACCGGGCCCAAGACAAAGCCTTGGGGTACCCCACTTGAAACCGACCTCCAGGTTGACACAGAACCATTTACTAAAACCCTTTGAGTGCGGCCATTGAGCCAGTTGCAGATCCACCTAACGATTTCCCCCTCTAGCCCACATTTTTCCAACTTCCCAATTAAAATGTCATGTGGGACCTTGTCAAATGCTTTGCTGAAGTCAAGATAAATGACATCCACAGCATTGCCATTGTCCAGTAAGCTTGTAACCCGATCAAAAAAGGAGATCAGATTTGTCTGGCAAGATTTACTCTTCGTAAATCCATGCTGGGTTGTTTTGATCACCAAGTACTTGTCTAGATGTGCACAAATTGTGTGTTTTATGATTTGCTCTAATATCTTGCCCAGGATTGAAGTCAAACTGACTGGTCTATTATTTCCTGGGTCTTCTTTTTTCCCCTTCTTAACTGATTTAATTTTGTTAGGTTAAACATTTCCCAGCCATAACTTCACTTTTGATGGGTCCCAAGAGATTATCATTCTAAAAAAGTAAGCCCTGGAGCTTAAAAGTTTGAAAACCAGTGCTCTAATCCATATTATATGCTTGGTGCTTCTGCTTTGTGATCTAATAACTGGCTTGCCGTTATCTACGTTTTACTAAGATATACTTTTGATTAAATAATCATATGTAGGCACATTGGGTTGTTGAAGTTATGACATTGAAGCTGAACTATACACTGCTTCCAACAAACATTTGAAGTCTTAAAAATTATGTCTTTCTGGAAATTGTTATAGTTGTTTGGGTCACAAAAGTAATGTCAGAAGAAAATGAGATGTGACGTTCTAAGCGCTCCTTATAAGTGCTACTTCCATCTCAGTCCTCTGAGCTTATTTGCAGGAGAGGGAACCATCAAGTTAGCAGTGGGGCTTGCCTGCCATCTGCTGTTCAGATAAAAGATAGAGAGATTTCAGAAGGGAAATAGAATCCTTTTCCCTACATAAGCCTCTTGCCTTGAAATTTGTCTCTCTGACCTGACATATTGATTTATCTAGTGCAGGGGGAGAAGGGGGTGGGAAGGTTACTTCCAGAGAGGATCAGTTCTGGCATACATCATCATTGCCAGATCTACCTCCTCTTTCCTGCTGCCATTTCACCCTCAGTGACTTGCTTACTGGGCAAGAGACACTCTTTCAAGTGGTTGTTCCTTTTTTATCTAGCACAGGGAGAGTAACTGGCCCTACACACCCCAGCAGTGTCTGTTCTAGTGGCTTCTGCTGGTGTTCTTTTTGCACTTTAGATTGTGAGCCCTTTTTGGACAGGGACCCAGTAGCTATTAATTAGCTATTAATTTTTTCATTTTCTTGTAAACCGCTTTGTGAACTTTTCAGTTGAAAAGCGGTATATAAATACTGTAGACGGACGGACGGACGGACAGACAGACAGACAGACCTGCACAGATCGCCCGAGTTGGGTGAGTCCAGTGTTTGTGTTTGGAGTATGCATACTTTAGGCAGGGACTGAGGACCCTTCATGCCAGATGATGGAAGGGCACCAGGCAGGACTCCCCACATCACCTCCTTGGAGCTTCCTAGAACCTCGCACCTTGGTGGTCCCAAGAAGTGGTGGGATTCAAATAAATTAACAACAGGTAAATTAACAGCAGGTTCTATGTCCCATTAGTAACCGGTTCTCAGAATCGTGCACTCATTAGCAAATGGTTCTATAGGACCTGTGAGAACCCCCTGAAGACCACCACTGGTCCCAAGTGAGCTCACCCACCATGTTGGGAAGTCCCCACCCCCACTTCCAGCTCCATGGCCCACCAAGGTCTTGAAAGATCTTGGGCCAGCCAGAGCATCAGCCAAGTGCAATCTCACTGTTGATGACCTGCCCGGTGGGTTTTCCCGAGCACCTGACTTTGCTCTCCATGCTGGCAGACACCCTTTCCCATTGGTTCCACTTGCTCTCTCAAGACTCATAGGATTGGGCTCTGAATGCAATAATTTTACCTGGTGTAAAGAATGTGACGCTTTTTGATGAACTCTTCTTACAATGACATTTTCCAATGAGGTCTGGGTTAAAAATGTCGTTGTGACATTGTTTGCAATAATAGTGAGCCCTGGATGACAATCAAACGAAAATAAAAAGTTAGAATTTTGAAAACAGCTGACATATTTTATTTTATTTTTGTTCAGGGTTTATTTTTTTAATTTACACTAGTTGTAAACTGCTTTTTCAACAGAGACAAACCAGGTGGGGTGCAAAATAGGAAAATAAAGAAAGAACAATCAATTTAAACAATGTCAGCAAGTGAAACAAATGAGTAAAAAATTAGGAACATTAAAAATAAAATTAACAGTAAAATCATAATCTTGGCCATTTTTTTTTAAATGAATGTTTTAAAGTGTTTTTTAAAAAGTCTATGAAGAAAACAAATGGTGGTCCAATCCCATAAAAGAATGGAACTTTATTGAACAATGCCTTATTGACCCATCTTAATGGCTGGAGTGTGGGAGATCCAGGGTGACCATATGTTATAACCAGTGATGGCTTCAAAAAAATTAAGAACCGGTTCTCTGCCCATCTGGCAGCCACTTTTAAATGGCTATTTTTAAACTTTATATGTACTATCTCTAGTTAACAACCGGTTCTATAGAGTAGGTGCGAACCTGCTGGTGCCCACCACTTGTTATAACCACAAAAGGGGACAAGGCCCCCCAATGTAGGACACCCAAGAAAAATGTAGGACCTGACAAAATAAAAGCTAAAAAATGTCCTTTATACTGCTTTTCTGTGGTTAATAAAAACTATTATTTACTAGCTGAATATAACCATCGTTGCAGGAGTAAAATTTCAAGAATACTTATGGGACCCAGGCACTGGTGGGCACTGAACATCTGCTGGCACCAGGCGTTGGCAGCAGGCGGTGGCCACCAGGCAGAGTGCACCAGCGTGCACTTGGTACCACTGGGCACCGACATGCACCAGGCATCGGAGGAACACAGGGGGTAGCAGTGAGCACCAGTGGACAAAGGGCACCAGCAGGTGGTGAGACAACTGGACACTACTGCACAGTGTGCACCACCAGACACCAGTGGGCAGTGGACACCACCAGGCATTAGGGACTACTGGGCACCGGGCACCACTGGGCACCGGGCAATGGTATCAGGCACTGGATATCCCTACAGGGCACTGGGCACCATCAGGCAGCGGGTATCACATGGCATTGGATAGCAGGCACCACTGGGCACCAACAGGCAGTGTGCACTAGCAGGCAGTAGTGGGCAGTGTGCACCAGTGGGCACTAGGCACCACCAGGCACCAGTAGACAGTGTGAACCAAACACCCCTTCCAGGCACCAGGCACCACCAGGCACAACCAGGCAAAATCAGGCACCATGCATCCCTACCAGGCACTGGGCACCAGGCACCACCAGGTAGCGGACATCACCAGCCATCCCTAGCAGGCATCCCTACTGGGCATTGGGCATCCCTGCCAGGCAATAGACACCAGTAGGCAACACTGGGCACCAGGCAACACTAGGCACCACCAGGCTCCTAATCAGTTCTTAGATCACAGAAGGAATACACTCCCTAAATTTCAGGCTTCTAGGTCTGGTTCTAGGTTGGGGCTGGGTATTGATTAGTTAGTCTTCAATGTTAAGAATACGGACAAAACACGTTGTACCCCTTTTTACTCCTTTAGGGGTTGATGGGAGACTGACGCACATGGGAGGACAATGCGCATGGGGGGGACGATGCACATGGGGGGACGATGCGCATACGTGGGAATTTTACTTCCACCATGTGGGTATGTTTTCGCCAGTAGTAGTATAATGTTTTAATTAATCACATGAAAGCCATGTCCTACATTTTACTTTGATGTTCTACATTTTCAGGGGACATTTTTAGTTATGACATAGTACAATCCTAAGCTTGTCTACTCAAAAGTAAGTCCCACTGTTTTCAGTAGTACTTACTCCCAGGAAAGGGTGGTTAGGATTGCCAGAGTCACACTGTGTATGTTTTCTGAGGGGCTTACTTCCAGGGTGACCATACAGAATGGAGAGCAGAGAGCATGTATCTTTAACCATTCCTTAGAACAGGGTATTGAGGCAGGTTTAAACTCAACATAGAAGGGTTTTAAAAAGCAGCAGCTACCTAAATTCCCTCTTCTATGCAATGGTTAAAGGTACAGGCTCTCTGTCCTTCATTCTATATGGTCATCCTGTTTACTTCTGAGTAGACATTTATCGTATTGTGCTGTTAGACTGTAATACAAACAACAACTCCTGAATGCAAGAAATAAAGGAAGTTACCTTCTGATTTCAACTTGAGATTTGGCAATGAAGAAGCCCATGGTGTTGTAACGGATTTTCATGGTTGCTGAAGTTTGATTGATTATGATGCTAAAAAGAAACAAAAATGTATGAAAAAAGCCATCAGTGTCTCCCACTTTCAGTTCTCTGCTTTTAAGCTATTGCCTTTCTGGACACTGTTTATTCCAGCTCTGCCCCCTCACATAATTACTTATTTATTATCAAAATATATATTCCATCTTTCTCCCTCTAGGGCAGTGGTCATCCAGAATTTCAGCTTGGGACCCCCTTCTAAGAATGACAATATGCCCAAGACCCCTTGGAAGTGATGTCATCAAACTAGATGTGATGTCATGGCTAGAAGGGCATCAAACAGAATGTGAAATCATTGTGATGCTAGAGCTCCTCCATTTCTACTTGGAAGAAAGTCCCATTATGTTCAGTGAGACTTAGGGTGAAATCCAGAGTAACTATGGGGAGTCCTTGCTTCGGAGTAAGAACAAGTTACTCTGGATTGCAATATGAATTTCCCATAGGTTTTCACTAGAAGGTGCAGTAACTATGGGTGCACGTTATGTCTATTACGTGCTCCCGTAGTTACTCTGGACTGTGCCCATCCTCTCAGGAAAGTATGGATTGAGGTTAGGTGGTAGACAGTGGTGGGATTCAAACAAATTAACAACAGGTTCTATGTCCTAATAACCTAAATTAACAACAGGTTCTATGTCCCATTAGTAACTGGTTTTCAGAACCAGGCGCTCATTAGCAAAGGGTTCTATAGAACCTGTGAGAACCCCCTGAAGCCCACCACTGGGTAGAGGATAAATCTTGCATGCAGAAGGCTCTACGTCAGTCTTGGCATATGCTCATTTGATGGGGAATAAATCTGAACCCTGAAGAGCTATTTCCAGTAGGTATAAAAATACAGAGATTCATCAATGAGAGGGACTCATTGGTCCAGTTTGAGTACCAATGAGATGGCCCAATGAGAGGAACTCAATATAAAGTAACTTTTTATGTAACAGAACCCAGAGTAACGCGAATTCTCCTGTATGATTCCACAGCCATATTTGAGAGCCTTTCTTTTAGGAAATTTTTCCACATTTGAAAGGAAATGTAACATTTCCTATCGAGGTGGAACCAAGGAAGCTCCCAATGCAAAACGTCTTCATCATCATCACTGTGATCATCATCATCATCACTGTGATCATCATCACACTATGATCACTGTGGTTAAACTGACCCTACAGTCCAGCTTTGGATTAAATTCAACCAAAGGACTTTGGGGTACAAATGGGGAATAGATACATCTTAGTTAATCCTGTTCAATGGAAGCGTTCAGCAGTGGCGTTGGTCACCTGTTTCCATGAACACCGGATTTGACCTCGACAGCAAGCAGAATGAGATTCAGCTTCACAAAGCACAGTCTAAGGAAAGAGTTGAGCTCTGGTTAAAAAACAGAGGAATGTATATATAAAACAAGGAAGGAGAGAACAACAAATTCCAGGGGTTATTAGCACTTTCCATGAAAACCTAATGGTCCTTATCAGTGGTGCCACTTATGCCTAGGTGTTGTGGGCCACACTGGATGACTTACACAATGGGATGATACTGCTAAGGGCCAATTTTTAAAAATCTTGGTACTTTTGAATACTGACTCATATATCATTCAATATACAATTTAATACAAAATGCAATGAAAGAAACAGCATTGAAACATCTTGATTCTATTTTTAATTTTTCCTATTTTGGCTTATTGCTTTTCGACAAGCAAAAGAAAATAAAATGGAAAGTGGGCAGTGGTATATTATTCCCCTGCCCATGATGCATAGGAGGAGATCCATCACGGGGTGATGCACTGACCTTCCGTACCTAGTGACACCACTGGTCCTTTTTCCAGCTTCTGCCCAATAGAAGTGGCAGAGGCGAGCTACACCTTAGCCATGAGTTCATGGTCTGAATCAGGTGATCCAGCAATCTTGCCAACATTAGGTGTGATCATGTAGCCTGACTGTTCTTATGTTCCTGGAAGGAGGGGGAATGCTGTGTTTTTCAGGCACCCAAACATCTATTTAATTTTTTTCCTTATTTGCAGAAGCATTTGAGCAGCAAAAGTCAAAATTGAGTTATCTTTTCCTGCTCCAAATGGCTCTGATCGTGAAAAGGAGGGGCTACTTTATGTGGGCATTCAGGAATCTTTATCTTTTCCCCCCATCCTCACCCCTGGAATGCCAATGATCTCAAGTCCTTGGACACAGCCCAGTTACCATTATAACTGATAACTGGCCAAGAGGCACTCTTTCAAGTGGGCGTTCCTCTTTTATTTAGCAAAACTGGTCCTCCTTACCCCAGCAATATCTCTTATAGTGGCTTCTGCTGGTGTTCTTTTGTATCTTTTTAGATTGTAAGCCCTTTTGGGTCAGGGAACCATTAGCCATTACTTATTTTATTTTTTCTGTAAATCACTTTGTGAACTTTTTAGCTGAAAAGCGGTATATAAATACTGCAGACAGACAGACAGACAGATGCATGCATAATTGATGTGGAGGAAAATAGTGATAAAATGTTTTTTAAACCCAGGCAACAACACTTTCAGTAAAAAAATGAAACTTTTCATTAAAATTGCACTTCTCATTTTAAAAAATCTGCAAAAAGGCCAGTTTTATTTGATATTTATTTATTATTTAAATTGAGAATGCTTTGGTAATGACTTTGACTGGATCTTCTGACAACTGGGCAAGGGAAGAGTGGACCAGAATTCAGATCAGATCCAGGAGGGTCAGGGTCTATTTTTAATTTTCAGCAGATGCTGAATCCTATCCCCCCTGAGCTACAGAGCCTTCCTCTTTTTGGTGCCAGCTTTGTAGCTGGCCTGGATCCAAGTAGCCCTATTCTGGCCACAGTGTCAGAGAACATTGGTTCCTGAACTTGGAAGAAACCTCCTACTGCTGCTCTAGCCCAATAGGATACCTTTCAGCACTGATGTGCCATGTGAAGATAGGACTGGACCCTAAGAATATATACTGTAGATAAAATGGAATGAGTGGGGAAGACAAGGGAGGATGAAGGTTCAGAAACAAAAACTCAGAACCTACCGGCAAACTTCGTGGAAGGCCATATCAACAAAATCATTGGAGAGCAACCGAGTCATCACTTTGTAGTCCCTGCCTTCTATATCCACTTGTTGCCTTCTATATCCACTGCTCACTTTCTGCAAGAAACCATAAAGGGCAGCATACATGGTTTTCTACCTTCTACCTTCCTTGTATTCTCACATCCTCCTATGAGGTAGGCTGAGCATCAGTGGGCTTCACAACCAATTGAGGATTTTAATCCAGTTCTCTAGAGTTCTCATCCACCTCGATAACTGCTACACATGGTGCTCATTCTCTTTAGCACAACTTTGAATCTAGTTCAAGATGATGCTTTACAAGAAAATCTTTGTGAGCTACAGGGATCTACCAGGAAGCAGAGTCAAAGTTGGATGGAAAAGGATTCACCCAAAGGGTGGAGTTACATAACATGTGACTGTAGTGAAAGTCAGGATGACGCCTGGCACTTCAATGGAAAACTGAGATTTCTGAGAGTTCATTCCATGGAACAATATTATAAAAAATCCCATTGAAGAATGGTAATTTAGGACTGGCCTGCCTGTGTTAACTGCCCTGAACACTGCAAAAACAGGAAGAATGTATATAAAATAGTTAAAATACATAAAACAAAGAGAGACTGGAGGAAGATTGGAGGAACATACCTGGGAGTCCTCCCTGACAAAGAGACTGGTCAACAGCGTTATCAAACCAGGCACCAAACAATTCTGGGCTATTAATCCTAGCTTGAGTTCAGCAAAGCAGATTACACTGTCCCCTTTTGTCCAGTCCCAGTTGGGAAGCTTTGGAAGGTACACCTGTTTCAGGAGTAAAACCAATGAAAAGACACTCAATGAGAATTAATTTGAGGCAAACCGACATAGGATTCAGCTGGCAGCCTACATAGCGGTGTTTCCTTACTATCTTTTTACAGGACATAGGAATCATTTTGTTACTTTCAGATGACCACAACTGCCAAGGTGGTCAGCATGAATATATAAAGAATTTGCAATAAAACTAAAAATTCTTGATTGGATGTATAGATTAAAAAAACTCGCATTACAGTAAATATAGGAACACCCTATGAGTCCAAAACTTGACTAAAAAGGTGTGGTCTTGAATAATCTTAAAAACAGAAAAAGAGGGGAGCTCCTAAATGCTTGAGGCAGAGAGTTCCACATAATAATCTGATCATGAGCCAAGATCTTATGACTGCTCTTCACTGGAGATCTTCAAGCAGAGGCTTGATGAGCACCAGTTGGAGATGCTCTAGGAAGATTTCCTGCTATAAACAGGGGGTTGGACTAGATGTCCTATTAGGTCCCGTCCAACTCTATGATTCTATGATATACCACACTGTACCAAGACATGAGTTTGCTACTGAAAGGGAAGCTGTATACAAACTACTGAAAGTGTAGCCAGGCCTATTCTTTATCCACAGTTATATGGAAGCCAGCAGGAGGTCTCTTCAGGGTAAGGAGATATTTTTCTCGTTATCCTAAATAATGCTCCACTCAATATAAGGTCTACTCAGAACTTGGCCAGCTGGCAGATAGAGCTTTATTCCCCCTTCCAGGCCAAATCTGCCTATGACCACCCCTGCTTTCCTTCCCACTCTCCTGGACCACTCGGCAACTTACCTGCTCATGACAGCGGCCAGTGGCTGTGAATGTGGCCCTGCCTTTGGTGCTTACAAACTCAGTGTTGTGATGTGCCTTATGGCACATTTACAACACATTAGATTGGTGCAGCAGCTGCCGTTAGAAGCAGTTAGGATTGCACTTTCAGTTGTTCAATAGTATTTAGATGAAAAACCTCACAAGAGTCTTAGAGCTAGATTTGAAACACAATCAGAAAACAACAATAAAACCAGTATTGAAAAACAGCCAATATGAGGTTTTAATGAAAAGTGAAGCCCAAAAGATAGCAGTTAAAAATCTTGTAAAACAACCAAAAAACTTCACTCCCAAGAGATGGAGGACACTGCCAGAAGTATCCCCCCAAAATGGTGCTTATGGATTAAAGTTTAAAAATCCAGCTCCACAGACAGACAAGACAGACAGACAGACAGACAGACAGACAGACAGACCTTGTTGGCGGACTGGATAATCTGTACGATGACTCTGGTTTGGGGATAGTGGTTCTTGATAGACAGTACCCTAAATGATGGAGAAAGCTAATCTTCAGAATACAATTCCTGGCCTGACAGATAAATTAACTTTAATCTCCCCTTCCAAGTGTTACACAAAACTATTCTCATCTAACCAAGCATGATCCAAGTTATTTTGGATCACCACCATAACCCCTGCATGGTGATGGACTTGGTGAGAATGTAAATTAACTAAACTGATTCAAATTAAATTGATTCAGAAAGGTTTGTGCTTTTGTGGACATTCACCAGAAACCAGTGCAAAACACATCTCGATTCCACATCAAATACTGGTTGTGCATCCCTAGAAGCTGCAGTCCCATTGACTGAGACATTTGTAAAAGGGCAGGAGGACTAATATTGAAGGGACCAATATTACTGATATTAATGGCAAGGGAAAAACAGAACAGAAAATCATATTTTACATCCTGTCTCACTGACCTCATGATGTTGATTGTGTCCTCGATATAAGGCTGGGCAGAACATGAATCAGCTAAGATGAGACAAGCTTCTGCATGGTCCATCTGTTTTCCAAGGAGAGAAAGAAACACGCACACTAAAGGAAGAGACAAAGGTTGCAATCCTAACCAATTTAGGTCAGCGTAACTCACATGGCATATCATGGTAGTGTGGGAATGTCAGCGTGTGCCTATGCAGTGGCCTAACTCCCACAAGTGGGACAGAGTGTGTTATGGCACTTTTGTGATACCACCAGTTCAGCACAGGATTTATGCTGGAACTTAGGCTGGCCTAACAGGAGCTTAGGATTGCAGCCAATATGAGCTGGAGAACTTACTCTAGATGCTTAATCAAAATGGACCACTGATGTTGAGTGGGAAATATTCTGAACACTGATGTTGGCAGGCCTGCCAGTGCCCAAGATGGAGTGATAAAAAGATACCTTTACTTTGCATCACTTTGGAGGCAAATGATGGCACAGGAGGGTGGGAAGACAACTTCCACTCACCACTCCCGCAGTGAGTGCTGAAACACACCCCAGCAGAGAGCCCTGAAATCCTCCAGATTGCCATGGTGGGGAAGGGGAGGAATCCCCAATAGGAATAGCAATAGGAATCCCCCTATTGCTTGATATCCGGTTAGCGTCACCAGTGGAAAGCACCTTGTTCTTTTAGTTCTCCCAGAAACAAGCCAAGGCAAACTCACTCCCAAAATGAAGCCAAATATTTATTCCTTTCATTTTTAGGGGGCACTGGCTGCACTGGGTGACACACACATGAGGATTACACCACTACATGGCAATATTTTTTAAAATGTTTATATTTTCAAATAATACCACCATGATATATTTCAATCAAAGTGTCATGTAAAGCAGAATGCAATGAAGGAAACTGCATTGAAATATCTCCATTCTTTTGAAAGTTATAGCCAAAAAATATGATGGTATATCATCATGATGGTATACCATCATGATGGTATATCATCAAATCTCCATCCAGGGTGTTGTCCTGCTTATTGTATGAATGGAAAATCCAGCCAGATGAAGCACGAGCCTCCCATCACTAGAGTGATGCAAACCCTAGTGATCCCACTTATCAATTTTTGTTCAATAGAAGTAGCAGAGCCACCCCTTAAATGTAGGTACATGGTTTGAATCTAGATGATCTAGAAATCTTGCTGAAGCTAAGTGATGCCATAGCTCTTTCCATTCTTACTCCTGCTGAAATGTACTCTTAGGACGAGTTGCCAATTAAGTCAGTGGAGATGGCATTCAGATGTTGGGTAGAAAACAATCCCTGCCTGTTTGACGCTTCCCAGCCTTCTACAGTTTGATCTCCAAGGCTTGTTTTATTCATTCTATATCTTTCAAAAGAAGAAGAAGCCTTACCTTGATTCTCCTCAGATCTTCGTATACCATGACAGACCCCTGGAAAAAAGTGGCATATGCAGCGTAGCACCTAAATATGGTTTCCAGCTCTAGACAGGGGATGGTTCTACGTAGAAAAAAGTATGGCGGCAGAAATAGTTTGTTTAAAAGTCAAGTTATATATTCCATTAATCCCATACTTAGGATACAATCCAGAAGTGCACTTGGGTTATCCTATCCATCACTGGGCTGACCCAACTGCAAGATGCTCCACCCCAGTTACTCTGGAAAAGGCTTAGGGCAGAGCAAGGCAACATAGGGTGCCCTAAGAGAGGTGGACCTGCTCTGCCCTAGTTGCTCTGCCCTAGGCAGCTCAGGAGAGGCATGTTGAGGGCATGTTTAGCATTACCTAAGGCAGAGCAGTTACTCTGTATCCAGAGCCTGTTTTCAAGGCAGAAATGCCCTCTTCCAGCTCCTCAGAGATATACCACCTCAGGAGCAGGTATAGTAATGAGTAGACCCATAGGTGGTCCATGATAAGGCCCGAGTAAGAATGGCAGTGTTGACCAGAAATCTGAGTTCTTGGCCAGCCTAGCTGCAACCCCTGCCTCTCAGCCTCAGGATATGTAACAACTACGGCTGCCCACTAACCTGAGGATACAGCAGGCCACACCAAGAAACCCCTTGTATTCACTGGAGACTGTACTGGCATCTCATCAGGGACTCCTTCTAAGGCAGGCACCACAGCTGTTCCTTGTTCAGTATGATCGGGGGGAGTCTCCTCAGGAGCAAGCCCTCCCCAGGTGTCACTGACTTGGTGCCTACTGAGCATGCTCTGGAGCAGTTAGGGCAGCCCAGGTTTCCTGACTGGATGCAGCATAACTTTCTGCTCTGGATTCAGAATAGTTGGGGCAGCCCAGCTAGGGCACTCCTCACTGCCCTAACTCTGGATTGTGCCCTTAATGTTAATATTTAAAAAGGAGTGGCTGGATAGGGCTCAGATCAGCCCTCCAAAGGAGTTTACCATGTATTGTAACCTTCTGACAATCTTGCACCTTTGGGATCTGGGTGTGACACAGATGATGTATTGACCTATTGTAATTTTAGTGCTTTATTAACAAGATATCACACTGAGGTGGGGACAAGATTCCATTTTAATTTCTCCATCTTGTATTGCCAGGCAAAAATTCCCAGATGAAATAATAGCCAACACTAAGCAGCAGCGATTCAACAATGAATCTTGGCCGTTGGGTGGTGAGTTGGACCACTGTAAGGATCCTAGAACTTTAATAATTACATAGAAGAGGGAATGTCATAAGCTGATGAAATCCTCTCTCCTACAAAATTGTTAAATGTCCACGATCCCTAAAGTTGCTCAGATGGCCCATCCCTGGCATAGGAAATGAAACACCCCAAAATAAATCTTGTAATTACTGTAATTACATGGGCTGTGGGTGGTACAAGCAGCTAAGATGCTGTGCCTGTTAACCAGCAGGCCAGGGTTTGAGACCCGGATTGGCCCCACAAGACAGGGTGAGCTCCTGTCCTTAGCCCAGCTCTGCGACGCAGCTGGATCCAATTGTATCGGCTCTGCCTTTCCATTGGATTAATTCAGTGGTGTGGAGAGGGGGGATTTGCTGCTTGGGTAACAGTACATCCTCCATAACAATCCAACCCAGGCTTTCGTGCTTCGCATGCAGCGTATGCAGTGCTGAGCACGATACCATAGTCTTTCAAGACTGACGGAGGTCTGCTAATTACTGAAAACAAGAGTTCTTAAAATGAACATTTCCTTGTGTATGTTCTGCTAGCAACAGTTAGAAGCTATTGTTATTGAAAAGTGGTAGATAAATAATAATCATCAATAACAATAACAACAGCAAAAGTCCACAAAAGAATTACAGAGAAAATCAAATAATGTATTTGATATTACTTACTCTCCAAGAAAGATAATCTCGGTGGTAACCTCTCCTGTGTCCTGAGATATAAAATCCCTTAGGAAAGCAGTAACACTGTGGAGGTTGATATAACCACAAACAACAATGTATCTACAGAATGAGGAAGAAATTCCATGATTCATTTTCTTGCCTGAAATATCTTATTTACATGTACACTCTGGAAGCGCATATGTGCTACGTGAATTGCATTAGATTTATATGATTTGGGGATCAACTCATGACTTTGGTCTTAAATGGCTTTGCAGACCTAAATGTCTTGGGGTCAGGTACTTCTATATATGCTTCTCCAAAAGGTTATCATTTAAGCCTTAAAGTGTTGTTTTGCAGTCCTGGATTAACAGAAGTTTGTAATGAAGCAGGGCCTTTGTGTAGGTGGCACCTGCCCTGTGGGATGCTCTTTATCTACAAGCTCAAGTACATGCAACTGAATCAATTGGCATATCCTTCCCTGTGATGGAATTTCCATCTGGGATGAATTTTCCATCTCTGATGTTTCTAACTAGAATAGGGATGTCCAAACCCCAGTCCATGGCTAACTGGCCCATAGCTAGGCTGTGTCCCCTACAAGCCTCCTATCCAGTTGACCAAACACGACTAGAGCAGTCCAGTTAAGTGTGCACTTTATTTTTGTGTGATGTATTGGTGCTTGCAGAAATCCTGGAAATCTGAGCTTATTTATTCATTAATCTAAGTTCCATCTTTAACGTACTTTTTGAAATTTTATACTTAAATTTTTTTTCTGGCTCTTGTCTCTGTGCCACATATTTGATGTGCCCCTTTTGCCAAAAAGTTTGGAGACCATGGGGAGACCAAGTTTGGAGACCATGGGGAGGAAAAGAGAGAGAGAAATGATGATGGTGATGTCAGTGTCCAAAGTTGAGAAACGGAGATACTGTATAGTAACAAAGATCAGCCAGAGTCATTGGCCAAGATCCCACACGAGGACCCACCATGCCAACTGAACCTTGAACAGTACCAGTGGCAATGCTTATACAAGTTGGCTGAATCACTCCATCATACATCCTGACATCCTCATCTCCAGGTGATTAGTGACCCAAGATCCTTTCTTTATTATGGGTACTTTAGAGAATATTCTCCTTGGCCAGCAAGAAAGGTGAGGAAGCTCCCTCTTACATAAGTGTCACAGATGCTTTAGCCTATTGGATTCTAAACTCTCCAGCACTGGAAACTACCTTGTCCTATATACTGTGTTGTAACACTGCTGGGTGGAAAGCTTTTACGGCATGCTCATTCAGGTCCACCACGCTTGTTACCCACCCTATTTCCCTCTACAAACCTTAGAATGGCTTTCAGAAGTATCCAGAAGGGACATCCATTTAAACCATTATTTACAAAACCATAAGTTGTTTCCAGAAGCTTCTGTAAGCCAATATGTAAGCATATTGGTTTGCTGGCCCAGCCATTGCAGGTTCCCAATAAGTCATTCTAGCCAGTAGCATCGCTGGGCTAGCTTTTGCAATGTGTTATATTCAGAAACAGACCAATGAAAAGGTGTGTGGGGTACCCTGCAACTCATCACACAAGGGCTTATGACACACAGGCGGATCACAACCCTCACTTTGGGACACATGGCTCCAACCCCTTCCTATCCTCCATACTTGTTCTTACATTCTGTTCCCTTCTTCCTTTTCAAACCAAAGAGGAGTAGAAGGAGAAACAGAAAGTAAAGAGGCAGAATCCTCCTAAGGCAACCAGCTCAGTCAGCCTCTTGAATGGGCCGCCTTGTTAGATTTCCACCATCAAACTGGCAATTTATTGAATAGTAAATTACAATGGAAGTCAAACAGAATCTACTTACTTTCTTCCTTTTTCAGCCTCATAGACACCACGGTAAATTTTGGTGCTTCTCACAATGTCAACAACTTCAGGTACCAAATTTGCAAAGAGAATCTAGGATGAATATGATTAAGATTTCTCTTTTTAATTTCAGGAAAGGTCCTGCTAATCATTTTATGTTTTAATGAGCAAATGGGTCAGCAAAGTGATAAAGGCTGCAATCCTAATGCTCTGGCATACGTCCTATGCTGACCTGGGGGTGTCCCAAAATTCTGCTCCATTCTGGGAGAAAGGTTAGACCGCAGCAAAAGCATACACCAACTTCCCCACACCATCATGGAAGGATATGCCATGTGAGGTAGGCCGGCCTAAATTTGTTAGGATTGTGCCCAAAGGAAAAAAAAGAAGGTTCACAATACTGACATTTGGCCAACAAGATGCTAATCAATGACATTGCTAAGGGACGCTTGGGGTGAGGGTCTCACTGGGTTATGTACACAGGGTGGGTGACAACACTGCTAGCCAAATATTTTTAAAATTGTGGTACATTTGAATAATTCCATCATGTTACATATCAATTGATATGTGATTCTATGCAGAAATCAATGAAACAAACTTGTTGAAAAATCTCTATTCTCTGCTGTGTATTTTTCTGACAAGCTATAATCCACTGCTGTATATATAAAGGTAAAGGTGATCCCCACAGGCTGTACTGCTAGCCATTACCAACTGTAAGGTGCGGTGCTCAATCCTGTTTCTAAACCAAAGAGCCAGTGTTGTCCTTAGATGTTTCTGGGGTCATGTGGCTGGCATGACTATGCCGAGGCGCATGGAATCCTGTTACTTTCCTTACTTGCATTTAATGCTTTTGAACTGCTAACACTCTAGCAGGAGCTGAACAAGACAGGAGCTGGACAAGGAACTGGAGCTCACTCCATCTTGTAGCACCCAGGTTTAAAATCCTAGCCTGCTGATTGACAGGCATGGCATCTTACCTGCTATGCCAGAAAAAATACCAGATCTTACATTTCTATTTTATCAATAGTTATAGCCAAAAAATGTGGCTGGTGGGGGAATGATACATCACCATACCTACAGCTGAGCGTCTTGCCCTGCACAGCGCATGGTGATCCATCATAGGGGTGGTGAACTGTCTTGAGTGAAGCAAATCCTAGTGACACCACTGATGCCAGCCAGATCCCTTCCATCCTCAGTGTGGTTAAAGATCTCCCATGCAAAGGATAAAAGGACCCATTGCTAATGGGTTTCCTTACCAAGCCTCCAATTATGAAGAAGAGTATAAATGCGCGTCCTAATGTTGTTCTGGGCACAAGATCTCCAAACCCAACCGTAGACATGGTCACCATGATCAAGTAAAAGCATTCAAAATAGCTCAAGGTTTGATAATTGCTCTTATGTAGCCAGGGATCACCAGAATTCTCCATCTGTACAAGGGTCAGAAAAACAGAAACCCCAATTGAAAAATGCCACATCTCATAATATCACTGTAAGATCTTTCCAGAAACTTTCTCAGTACCATCCAATCAGGTGTAGTTGAGGGTTTCTGTGTTCAAACATGTAACTAGGACCGAACTTGAGAAACATCTGCCTCAATGGCTACACCAAAGGGAGCATATGACTCTCTGAGGCTCCTCTCTTGTTACATAGGGAGTGCTGGGAGCTTCATACTCTTCAAGCAGAACAACTACCAGAGAAGGATAAGGCATGAAGACCTCATAGCAAGTGCCCCCTTTTCCAAAGAGACACCAGAAGTGTCCACCTTAGACTGCATGTGGTGCAAGGCAGTCACTTCCAGGTTCTTTCCAGATGAAAATGCACTGGTAATTTTAGTGTCCAATCCCCTTTAAAGATATCTAGGCCAGATGCCATCACCATATCCTGTGGTAAGGAGTTCCACAGAAAAATTATATGCTGGGTTAAGAAATATTTTCTGTTTTCATGCTCCCAACCCAACACTCACACAACCTGTGACTGTGCTGATCCCAGAGATGCGATTTTCACACAGTAGGTTATGATTTTCAAGGGAACCCCCCACTTTTTGCCCTATTCCTTAACTATAAGCATACAGAGGTGATGCAGATTATAAAGAAAAGTTATTCAAGATCATAGCTATTGCACAACTATACCAGTAATTCCTCCAGATTGGTTTTATGCATCGCTGTACGTACCCAATGAAGAAACCCTGCTGCGGTGAGCCAGCTGCTGGCAAACACAGCAAGTAGCTTGGACAACTTGATTGCAGTTCTGAGAAGACCCAAGGAACACATTGTGGCATAAATAATATAGTAGTGACAGGTAACAAAAGACAGGTAACAAAAGAACATCCTCTTAATTCTTCCAATAGACAAATATACTCCCCACTGGGCATTATATTGTTAGGATTATTTTCCAAGGTAAAGGTTGTATCAATTCATCTTTTTCTTTCTTTCTTTCTTTCTTTCTTTCTTTCTTTCTTTCTTTCTTTCTTTCTTTCTTTCTTTTTTTCCAAATTTATCTATCTAGTTATTTATCTATTAGTAATCTTATATAAGTTACATATCTTATATAAATTATATAACTTATTTAGGAAGTTATTTCCTAACTATCTTTCTAAACTATCTAGCTGGCTGCCTGTTTCCTATGCTTGCTTGCCTACCTGTCTATACACCTGACAAGGATTGGCTTGTTCCCACACTGTCACATCCAAACATGGATCAGATAACTCAAATCCAGAATAGTGGATCCTGCCACCACACGGGACAAGCACTAAAGAAGTTGCCTTACCGCTAAAAAAGGTGGGAGTTTTAACTTACCCACTTGTTGTAATGTGGAGGAATTGTAATATTTTGGGGAGCTCCAACAACCTGAGCGCTCTCAAGAATCTCAGCCCTACGGATAAATGAAGATAAATGAAGAACCAAAGCTCATTCACAGGTGTGTCAATGTACATATTAGACTTCTGTATTTATTAGGGCTGTAACGTTCAATTAATTCACAATGCACATTTATTCAGAGCAAGTTACTTTGTAAATTCATTGGGGCTTCCTCCGAGGAATGTATGCATAGGATTGCAATCCTTAAAAGCATGTTGGTCTTCCTAAATGGTACTCTAGAGTAATTAGTAAAATAAATTAAGTAAAAAATTAGAAAACATTGCAGGTGTCAAGTGGATCTGCACCACCTCAAATAATAGGGCAAATTATTAATTATTATTAATTATTAATTAATAAGAATTAATAATATTAATTATTATTAATTGCACTATTAATTTTTATTAATAGTGCAAATTAAAAATTTGCATGGGGCTGCATGTTAAATTAAAAATTAAATTAAATTTAAAATTCAAATTTAAAATTTAAATTAAAAAATTAAAACTCCATGGGGCTGGTCCAGGCTATCTGAGAATGGGGTGAGAATCTGGCACAATTGCCACATCCTGGCTCCACCCCCTCCTGTCTACTTACCTGTCTCGAGAATGCCAGCTTCCAGTCCACCCCTGTTTCCCCCTGAATGTTTCAATTCCAAAAGGGAAGAGTGAATTTGATATAAGCAAGATTTTATCTTTTTACTAAATATTTTTAACAGTTTTCTAGGTTAAATAGAAAATTTAACCTGTAAAACTTTCTACTGTTTCACAAATATTGTAATATTGTTCTTCTAACATTTGATATGTGACACAATAGGATCGATTGATCGATCGAACAATCGATCAATCAATCAATCAATCTATCTATCTATCTATCTATCTATCTATCTATCTATCTATCTATCTATCTATCTATCTGTCTGTCTGTCTGTCTGTCTGTCTGTCTGTCTATAGGGCTGTGGATGGCGCAAGTGGCTAAGACACTGTGCCTGTTAACCAGTAGGCCAGGGTTCGATTCCCGGGTCGGCCCCACAAGATAGGGTGAGCTCCTGTCCTTAGCCCAGCTCTGCAACGCAGCTGGATCCGATCGTATTGGCTCTGCCTTTCCGTTGGACTAATTCAGTGACGTGGAGGGGGGGATTTGCTGCTTGGGTAACAGCCTATCCTCCATAACAATCTAACCCAGGCTTTCGTGCTTCGCATGCAGTATATGCAGCGCTGAGCACAATACCATAGTCTCTCAAGACTGACGGAGGCCTGCTTAGCTGCCTACATCTAAATCAAGTAGCAAGGAGATGTTTTCAGCTACAGTATAGCAGCTTTCGGCAGAAGTGTGGGACCCATGAGCACTCACCAAGCCAGTTTCTTCCTACATAGAAGGAGATACAGACCGGAGTGATAGTGAAGAAGTCCACAATGGAATTAAGTTCGAGCCAAAACCTCAACTTGTCAGTCGCTGCCAAGAACTAGAGAAACTACACAAAATCAGATGATACAAAACCATATCTTTTAAACCACATTTCTCTCTGTCCAGTCATTCACAAGTCCATTCATCAATCAATCCCATCAGCCAGTTAAATGATTCCACTTAACTAACGATGAGTATGATTGGCACTATTGCCACTTCCATTGTCAAGATGAACAGAAGCTGTGAGTCAGTTGTTTCACACCATTAAAAACTGTACCCGGATAATCAGTGGTGCGATTCAAATAAATTAACAACAGGTTCTATGTCCTAATAATCTTAATTAACAACAAGTTCTATGTACATAGAACAACTGGTTCTATGGCTACAATCCAGAGTAACTATGGGAGCACGTAAGAGATATTACGTGCACCCATAGTTACTGCACCACCTAGTGGAAACCTATGGGAAATTCATATTGCAATCCAGAGTAAATTGTTCTTACTCCGGAGCAAGGACTCCCCATAGTTACTCTGGATTGCACCCTTAGTCCCATTAGTAATTGGTTCTCAGAACCAGACGCTCATTAGCAAAGGGTTCTATAGAAACTTTGAGAACCCCCTGAAGCCCACAACTGCAGATAATCTATGAATGCATAGATGCATAAGTTAAAATGAGGATAGTGAAGATTCAGAGAATAATTATTTATATGCAGAAGAGACAAAGAATATGCAGAATAGAATAATATATGCATAATATTCAGAATAGAAGAAGAAGTCAGTACTTCTTCTCTTTCTCCCTGATTCACCATATGTGGACAAACCTGATCTCTATGTCAAACAAAGACATATCTCCATCTGCCTTGGTAAGCAGCGGTGAATGGATTCAAATCCCAAATATTTGAGCGAGGGTTCAAATCCCACTGAAGCACCCCAATTCTAGGATGTAGGTCAGGCCCTGGCTCTTTTTCTGGTTTATGAGGGCAAGAGGGATAGGTTTGCCTAAGTCATACCTTGATCCTTCTCCATCTGTTCTACCTGCATTGAACAAACCACTACCTTGATCCCATCAATCAGCTTTTATGCCCCTCTGAACCAAGTAGAGGGTTCTCTCCCTCTATTCCATCCCTTCCTTCTTCCTGGATCTCTTGTTTTTAGGAATTGATCCTCCCTAGACCCTAGTATTGGCAAGGGATAAATAAGAAACTGGGAGAAACCAGAAGGCAGATAATTGAGAAAGGTAGATGCTTTTAGTCCCAAAATGTGGATATCATTATCACACCTAAAATTTGTGACCTATGACAGTTTTCAAACTGGCACAAGGTCATTCCTCCTAAACATCATCCCACTGCATGCATGCCTTTTCCAGATAATAGTGACCTTCATTACTCTTTTTATCGCAAAGCTCTCTTACCCGCAATCCGAAGTAAAAAAGGAAGAAGACATTGAAGAACAGGTCAATCAGCACAGTCTGGTCTTCAAAGGAGAGGCAAAACTGCTTCAAACTAGGATGGAAAACGAGGGAGTTAACTTTAGTTGTGCTATGAGACAACTCATCACATAATGGCTGGCATTTGCACACACAGCTAGTCATGAAGCATTTTCATTTAAAATAAAATTAAAAAAAACAAAGTTTGGGGTTGAATAATGTTGCAATTCTGAATTGAAGGACTTTATTAATCTTTTGTTTCCCCCACAGGCTTCTATTGAACACACACACACACACACACACACACACACACACACACACACACACACATATATATATATATATATATATATATATATATATATATATATATACACAGACACAAACACCCTAAACACACACACACACAAATGTGAAAACATGAGAAGAGTTTAAAGACCTGACGTTTTCAGTAGGCATATTTTTGGGGTTTTTTTGCTTCAGCATTCTTGTTTTCGTCTCCCCTCCATTTGCTTTGTTGCTTATTTTGGTTGTATTTTGTTGTAATCATGTTGTTAAATTGTCATCTCCCCCGATCATGTGAACTTGTTGTCAATTGAACTTTCTAAGCCACCTCAGGCTCTGGATGGGTGTCAATGAAGGAGACTTTTTAATTTTTGTTTTGTTTTTAGGAATTGATCAGTGGAAGAAAAGCCCATATTTGAGTGCATTGAACATGACACAAAAAATTAGTGTTAAGTAGGTTTTGTTGCTTGATTTTGCTGCCTGCTGAACCTTAACAGCCTTCCTGGTCCTGATCTACCTTCTTAAGTCAATGCAGGATTGAGACAACAATATCACTGTTACAGATCTGGGTTGACTCAAGATGGTGAACAGCACACCATATGGGCAGTATGGTGGCAATATGGCACTAATATGGTGCCCGTTGTACCCTTCAAGAATGTCTGGGCATGTTGAGGCCTTCTCAGAGGAAGAGAATATTTGCTCCATTGCCCTGAGGTAACTCCTCATAGGCCCAAATTCTAACCAACATTCCAACAAGGGCAGTGAAGCTCTGAGGTATCAGAACAAACAGACCTCCATGACTGCAACCCTATTGCAGCATGCAGCGCATACACATTGCCACAGCTGTGAAAGCTAGAAAGTTGTGTAGAATTTAGGCCTAAGAGGAGATACCTCAGGGCATTGATCAAATATTCCCTTGCTCTGATGAGGCCTCAACATGCCCAAACGCCCTTGCCAGATACAGCAGGCACCATATTAATATCATATTTCCACCATACTGTCACACTACGAGTTACCGTATATTGGGCTCTGTGGGTGCAGTCCAGAGTAACTACGGGGAATCCTTGCTCCAGAGTAAGAACAAGTTACTCTGGATTGCAATATTAATTTCCCATATGTTTTCACTAGGTGGTGCAGTAACTACGGGTGTACATAATGTATCTTACGTGCTCCTGTAGTTACTCTGGATTGTAGCCTATGTCATCTTAAGTTCTAATTATGTTTAAAAAGGGACGTGTTTTAAAAAATACAAATCCCAAAGTTCACTCTACTTCATCCACTCCACACATCAGAAGACACCTATATCTTCGACTAAAAATAATAATAAAGGAGGGATACTGGGCAAAGTATGTTGGCTGAAATTACCTGTAACAGTTCATAATGTAAATAATGAGTGATCCAATACTAAAGAGGAACACCAGAATTACCTAAAAGGAAAAAAAATTCAGATTGCATCATTGATAACATTACTAATCAATGTAATCCTAATTCTAACCCTGTGGTAATTCAGACTACGATGCTAGTTTATAGTCCCAAAACTACTATCATGATAAAATGTGCAATGTACCTCTGAAATGCACAGGTCTGATATTTTGGCTTACTATGGATGCTGTAGTGACCAGGGGAAAATCACTTCTGGTCTGCCACACATTTGTGCCCTGCAAATCCATGGCGGTCCTGGAATGGATCCCCTAAGGATAAATGTGTAGACTGCACGTATATTTGATTGGCACATGATGACTACTTCGAACTGTTTCATGTAATGTTTCAGTGAGTCAGGGTTGATTTTTAACATCTTCTGGCACTTGAGATGAAGAGAACAATGAGATCTTTCCCTTTCCAACCTTCAGGATTCATCTTCCATGGACTGGAGAAGATCTAAATAGGCAAATAAGGCTCATAATAGCTTCCGCTCTATCCATGAACAACTGCTTTCCCATGTGAGCATACACCAATGTTGGCCCAGTTCCTCAAAATGTGGTAGCTTTATTCCATTGGTATATCCATGCATGTCAGAAGTGCACAGATGAACACCAGCATGCATCCTGCACATGGGTGTAATGGAGGTTTTAAAGGACTAGTTATTGTATTGCCTGTGACTGTGCTTAGCTGCACATCATATAACTCACCAGCACACGTCCCACAGCCGTCTGAGCCGAAAGCATCATCACAACCCAGTCCTGAAAATATCCTTTCCATTCCGTTAGCCCTTTTCTCTTAATGCGGGTAAACTGTAATAGTTGAAAGAAATAAACTGAGACTCTCCTCCATGCACATACACACAAAAAGTGAGACTGCATTGCAGCCTTGCATTTTCAGAGATTGGTGGTGATTTCTGTGCATCTTGTGATGGTCTTAACTTAGTGTTGAGCCAGGCACTGAATAGGTAGCAACTGGGTAAAGTTGGGTACTGGGTAAAGGCCAAAATCAGGTATATGTTGAAGACCAAGGACACTTCCATCTCCTGAAGTACAGGAACCTGTAAAGCAGGTTCTAGAATGTGTGTGAACTGGGATAGGCTGAATGCCACCTTAGATACTTTTTGAGTCAAATGTTTAAGTCAAATGTTTAACATTTGAGTCAAATGTTTAAATGTTGGTTGAGTCAAATGTTTAAGATAGGGATGATTTGCAGATGTTTTGCTTGTGCTTTTTTATATTTTTAGGCTGCAATCCTAAACTCCAGTTAGGCCAGCATAAGTCCCAGCATAAGTCCTGTACTAAGTAGGGGGTGTCATAAAAGTACCATAAGGCATTTCTGCACCACTTGTGGGGGAGAGGTAGCACAGTGCAAAGACATGCACTTGCCTCCCTACATCACGATGGGTATGGGAAGACTGATGAGCTTGCTGGCCTAGGTTAAGATTGCACCCTATTAGTTTGTAACTTGTAAGACCATGGACACAAGGAACCAGGTATGGTTCCCCTTTGACATTGTTGAAAAAAAGATATAACAACCAACACCATCATCACAACAACATGCAGCAGACAATCTTGCATTAGCCCTATTTATCGATTGTAGAAGCAGTTCTCCATCCCTCCTAGGACTCTGCTGATTAATTCAAATTTAAATTTAAACAAGTATTCATAACCTGACTTCATTTCTGAGATCAGAGGAGAGAGAACAGCATGACCCCATAAAGGAGATCTCCACGTGTTTGGATGCTCAGATTTTGCAGAAACTGATGAAGAAAAGATTCAATCTACAATCTACTATCTTCTTATTTTAAGAAGGGCCAGATAAATTTATTTCTCCTGGATTTTGTTACAAAATAATAATATAGTAATGTGGAACATAGTGAAAGCCAGTCCTTGGGTGCTTGTGTTTTATTAGAAGAATTAAAAACAAATTAATTGGATTTTGTCGAAGTGAAAAAAAAGAAATGCAGTAGCAATACCTCAAAGTAAAGATGTCAGAGGGTAGCAGAGATGATAAAGAAGGCCCATGTGCTTGTATGGGAGTCTTTCAGATTTGTTTAACTTATATCCCACCTTCAGGGTGACCAGATGCCAAACCCAAAATTCCTGAACCCCAAGTCCAAAATTCCTACCCACTGAAAAAATTGACAAGAATTTTTTTTTGTTTTTCTGTTTTTTGACCATAGCTTTTGATAGGAAGGAGATATCTCCAAACTGATTTTTGCATTGGATTCTGCTCTTCAATATGAATCCAACAACATATGGCATGATGGGGTACTGTGCACTATCACAAAGTTTCAAAATGAAGCCAAAATGTAGGATAATGATGCCAAAATGTAGGACACCCGGACAGGAGGCTAAAAATACAGACAAATCCGGGTTTTTCCGGTCATCTGGTCACCCTGCACCTTCCTTCCTAAAGGAAGGATACCCCAAACAGCCTGATGTACACAAACAGGGCCCTTGTTACCAGTGGATATTGGATGCAGAACACAATCCCAACAATGTCTACTCAAAAGTAAACCTCATTGTGTTCAATGGGTCTTACTCCCAGGAAAGTATGTTTAGGACTGCAGCCTCAGGCTGCAATCCTAATATCCATTTAGGCCAGCATAAGTCCCAGCATAAATCCTATACTGACAATCCTGCACATCCCAACCAACCTGGGGTGTCATAAGGCACTTCTGCCCCACTCCTGGAGGGAGGGGGATATTAGGCCATCACACAGTGATGTGCAGTGATGTGCATAACTCACCATCATGGGAAGTTATGCTCAGTTAGTTAGGCCAACCTAAATCAGTTAGGATTGCACCCTGAATCACTAATTTAATTATCCATAGGATCTAGATCCAGAGGGTCAGCCAACATGGACTCTATGGAGGCAATATGAACTTCCTAAGTAGGTTTTTATTGGTCTAAAAAGAGGTCTCCAAACCCCAGCCCTTGGGCCTGATGCGGACCTTGACAAGCCTCAAGACCCCTCTATCTGGCCACTGGGCAAGCCCTGTAATCCACTCCAATACATTCTTATATGTAAATTTATGTAAATTTATTCAAAATTGAAATGTAAATTAGTTTTTTTGCCCCTGACACAGTGTCAGAGAGATGATGAGGTCCTCCTGCCGAAACGTTTGCAGACCACTGGTCTAAAATGTCAATTCAGGTGGCTTTTTTCAGAAGGGGCACTAAAAATTTTTAAGCCCTCCCCAAAAGCGAAACCCTCCAGAGGGTTAAAGGTGCCAATACCCAAAATATAATCATTTGTGGGTTTCAGCTTCTGCAGCCTTTCAACATAAGATAAATATATCAATTAAAAACAGGTTTTTAAAATGTGGCAAGTTAGGAAAGGGGGCCAATTCCAGCTGTCAGCAACCCTGACTTTGAGCCCTGACTGCCGTTCAAACTGCTTAACCCTCAAAGCAAAACAGCAGTATTCATCCCAGCTGAGATGTGCCTGTGGTTGGGTTTTGTGACCCATCCCTGGATCTTAACCAACCTATTGAAGGTCTCTGGGTTTGCTACATTATACAGCGTGAAAAGGTTCCACTCAGCAACTCTGTGCAAGAGATTGTGTCTTTCTGGTAAACCCTACATGTAAATGCCCCCTTATCACAGAAGTGCACACCACACAACCCTGACAACCTTTTTGGAGCCCAGAGGTGTACATACCTTAAATAGTTTACTAGAACTAAAGCAGGATAACGTGTACCGCAGTACCCTGACTACCAAGATGACTATAATTCCTCCCAGAAAAATTGAGAGACATGCACTCATGAACGCCAACTGGACATATTGGGTGCAGTGAGTTCCAAGATCTGTACTCCATTCAAATTCATCTGAAGTACTGTCAGCGTGCTTTCCTGCTGCTAATCCACGGCTACCCCTTAATCTGGCTTCCTGCATGTCTGCTCTTCGGCTTTCTGATTGTTCACTGGAGATGTTCTAAGAAAGGCCGTTCCAAGGAAGGCCAGTAGAATCTTTGTGATGTCACTTCAGACAAGACAGGCTGTGATGTCATTCTTTCTCATCTTCCTTTTTCCAATCCAGAAAGGGAAGGAAGAGGAGAAGCCAGGGTGCAAAACAGGTTGTCAGAGACAGGCGCCACTACCAAAAGATCACTTATATTGGCCATATGGAAGGGCTAGCCCTGCAGGGATTTGGTTTTGGAGATAAAACCTGTTGATTTTGGCCAACAAAGTAGCACACAGATATTATGGCTCATTTTGGGCTGTGGCGGTGCAAGTGGTTAAGACACTGTGCTTGTTAACCAGCAGGCCGGGATTCAGGATCTGGGTCCTACAAGACAGAATGAGTGCCTGTCCTTAGTCCTGCCAACTTAGCAATTCAAAAGCATGAAAACGCAAGTAGGTAAATAGGTACCACTTAGGTGGGAAGGTAACAGCGTTCCATGCATGTGCAAGCCACATGGCGGACTACACTGGCTCTATGGCACTAGAAGAAGGGATGAGCACTGCACTATACAGTTGGTCATGACTTACAGTATAACCTGAGGGGGACACCTTTACTTTTTATTATGGCTCCTTTACCCGGAGTTCTACTTCCCCAGAGAAAATTAGCAACACTTTAAATTGCAGAAGATTAAATAGGGAGGTATTAACCTGGGAGTTCAAAAAAAGACTAGGAGGTACGAACCTTTCATCGATCTTTTAGATTAGGGGTGTCGAAACCCTGGCATGTGGGCAGGATGAGGCCCATACTGAGCTTCCATGTGGCCCATGGCAACTCCCCTACTCTGACCTACAGGTGAGCCTTGTAATCCTCTGGAGTTGAGGGGAGTTCTGCTCCCACTGCCTGCAATCCTAACCTCTAGTTAGGCCCGCATAAGCCCCAGTATAAGTCTTATGCTAATCTGGGGGTGTCACATGAGTGTCATCAGGCACTTCTGCCCACTTCTGCGAGGGTTAGGCCAGTGCACAGGCATGTGCCAGTTTCCCCACACCACTACAGGAAGATATGCCAGGTATTAGGCTGGACTAAATTGATTAGGATTGCACCCATAGCCTCAGGAGGGTGTTATGAGGGCCAGGGTGGGTGCATGCACTTCCTCTCTGTATGAAAGTATTTATGAACTTGACCCTAACAAGTGAGGACTTAGGACTCAGGAAAAGAGCAACCAGCTACAGGAACATATAGTTTCCAAAGTGCTCAAGAAAGTACAACATTTTTATCCATTTTTATCCTCCGCTGTTTTTGGGCGGGGGCACCCGGGCACACAGCTTCCTTCTGCAGCTGTGGGATCAGATGCAGCTAGTTATCACAACCGTTCCCTCCCTGTTGCAGTATCCTTTCGTCAAAAGGTCTAGGGTTTCCTTGAGAGGCTTATAAAAAGGAGGGGGGGGGGAAGAGATCTTTTATGGAGCGGAGGATGAATAATGCAATCAGGTTCCTCTTCATGCAATCAGAGCAGCTGAGTGGGAAAGTGGTGATTTTGTTTGAAAAGGGGACACATGGACGGGAAAACTAAGTAGCAAAACAACAGCTCAGTACCAGGAGATATGCTGGGCAGAGAATACAACATGGTGTTTTTTAAGGGCAGCGATTAGCAAAAGGCCACCCTTTCATGTCAGAAAGCTGATGGGCTTCCAATCTGGGTTGCAATGTGAAGGGCTATCAAAGAGTGGTCCAATAAAACAATGGCTATAAGATCGAAGACAACAATGGCTGCCATTTTGGAACATTGTGTATGTCCATACTTTCTGAATAGTCAAGTACAAACAAGTTATCTTTTGCATATGGCCTAACATCAGGCCAGGCTTTGTTGAACCAGGTTCTCTTGCTTCTCTTTAGGAAGTTTTTCTATGAATTATCTATGGCAATTATTGACTAGCCGCTTTCTAGACCTACTGGCCCATCGGGCACCCATTAGCCCTGCAATCCTGTACATCAATTAGCACTGCAATCCTGTACATCAATGTTCTTCAACCTTAGGGTCGGGGCCCCAATGATGTCATGTAACTTCAATTGTGAGGTCGTAGCAACTTACAAGGTTGAAGGTTGAAGACCATTAGACTAGTCCAGGGGTGACCACACTTTCAACTTTTGTGCTCCTTTTTTGCACAACTTTTGTGTTGGAATAAGAAGAGCTTATTCCAACAAGTGCAGCTTGTGATTTGTGTGATAAAAACATCTACAGTATTTTTATCTGTATTTTATCTTTAAAAAGCTGCACCTGCAGAAATTCCCTCCACTACACAATTGTTAAAAGTCCAAAAGCCCTTAAGTTGAAAGGGGGAGGCATCTGGTGGATTTCTTTAGGTATCAGAAGATTGTGTCCTAGTCCTGCTGTGGTCCTTAGCAATTGTGCTAAAGTAGCTTTTCCTAGTGTCAGATTTTGGGGTAAAGTTTTCTGCTCTTTCTAATAACAAAATTTGGGTACAGTGAAAGCTTTCCTGTGAAAGCATTATGGGGACACAATTGATAGATGCAGGGATAGGTGGGTCGCAGGAAGGAGAAAGGAGCATGGTAGCTTCACTGTCTCATTCATTCATTCATTCATTCAGTCAGTCAGTCAGTCAGTCAGTCATTTATTGGGGTTGTGGCCAGTGATGGGCTTCAAAGAAATTAAGAACCGGTTCTCTGTCCATCTGGCAGCCACTTTTAAATGGCTATTTTTAAACTTTATATGTACTATCTCTTGTTAAGAACCGGTTCTATAGAGTAGGTGCGAACCTGCTGGTGCCCACCACTGGTTGTGGCACAAAAATGGGTGAAGACAACTGCTGTACATTATATAGGATGGCATATTTTTCAATAGGATTCCTAAGCTCCCCTAGTTGGATTACATGGTTCTCTGGGGAACCATGGCTCACAATTTGGGAATTACTGGTTTATGGTATTAACAATCTTTGCACATAGGAAATGCAGTCTTCATAAGAACAAAAGGAAAGCCCTTCTGGATCAGACCAAGGGTCCATCCAGTCCAGCCTACCTCACACTGGCCGATCAGATATATTTCAGAGAGCACACAAAACAGGGAGATGCTCACCCACCACCAACAGGGAGATGCTCACCCACCTTGCATTTAAAAACTTGGATATTAACTATTACATATGTAACCTGTGATGAAGTTTCCCTCTTGGAATCTGTCCAATTTCTTTGCAACTGCATCTAGGTCAGGCACCATCACCATTATTAAGCGACAAGATGTTCTGCAGATTAAAGATCTATTTCAATGAAAACAGGAATGCATATGTAATATTATTCGGATGTGAAACACCTTCCCCTTTACACTTACGGCTATGCCATCTCTGGTGCAGTTCAATGAGGATTCAAATATTTAGCAGGAATAGTTTCTATACCAGACTGCAGAATTTTTCCATTTTCCCCTTTTTTTGCTGATTTTGTAATTACTCTCACAGCAGAATCCTAACCTCTCATTAAGTTGGCACATGCCCTAACGCATGCTGGCCTGGAGGTGTTACAAAAGTGCCATAAGACACAACTGTGCCACTCCTTGGGGGTTAGGCAGTGCATAGATATGCACCACCACTGCACCACGGGAATGGAGAGATGAGTTGTGCTGGCCTAAACTGCCCCCTCAATAGCTTTCCTAACAGCCTACTGTTTAATGCTACAGCATGCGCAAACATTGGCACCCCTCTCACTTTCTCATCACAACAGATGTCTTGCTATTTTTGGGAATCGCCAAGCTTCCTGCCATACATAAGGTTGCCCACTGGATGGTAGCGTTTGCCTGTTTTTAACACCAGCCAAGCCCATCAGAAATCACAACATCACAGCTAAGATCACTCAGAGCAGAAGATCGCACAAAGAACATTGCAGGGGAAACATATTGCTAATTTTTAGCAATGCTGACAGGACTCTGACTTCACAATACAAGGACGTATTTATGGAAAGATAGATCAGGGTGACTATATAGAATGGAGGACATAGTGCAAACATTCATAGTGCAAGCATATCTTTAACCATTGCATAGAAAAGGGAATTTAGGCAAGTGCTGCTTTTTATACCCTTCTATGTTGAGCTAAACCTGCCTAAATTCCCTCTTCTATGCAATGGTTAAAGGTATATGCACTCTGTGCTCCAGTCTATATTGTCACCCTGAGATGAATGCTTTAAAAAAAAATAAACTTTTCACTTGTCAGAGTTGTTCACGGATTGACCAACACAACTGTTGTGTAACATTCTGCAGTTGGTAATCATTCCCAAAAAATTTTGTGGGGGATTATTGTTAAAATCTTCTTTTGCAAAAATTCAAGAGGGAGCATGATTCAGGTCCCACTCTCCTGAGGACTGGATTAAATAAATTATGGATATATCTCTCTATGAAAAGTAGAAAAATCCAAGACCATATGCAATTAAAAAAAAAACTGCATATAATACAATTTTTTTCCAGTAATGGAAAATAAAATTCCCAGATATTCTTATAGGAAAAAACACACTCTGCCACATTAAAATTGCATGGAAACATGATCCATCTATCCCTAATTGGTCTCTGCTATGGAGCAACAGCAGTTGCTCATTTGCATATGATAATTCATTTCAATGTTTGCAAATGGAAATTGTCCACAACTTAACAAAGCCAGTTTTAAATGATCTTGCAGAGGCATTGCATGGCACAAGTATTCATCTTTTATTTTATTTTTTTCTTTGTAAGCTAAAAAAATTTGGTCATGGGACTCTGGGCAGGGTGATAGAGGTCAGAGAGCCTGGGGTGAAGGGCTTTATAGGTTACAAAAAATATGTGGTGGGGAAGCATGATGTTACTGCAGTGCAACACTCCAGGACCTATAGGTAGCAAACGTTTCCTTGAAGTGAGGATTTATTTTTTTAAAGAACCACTGGGGCTCAGTGCACTCTTGGGAAGGAATTTCCTGGCCTTAGTAGTATGGGAAGGTGGCAATGGATTAAAACCAATGTTATTCAGCAGCAGATGCAGTAAAGCAGGGAGGAGGTAGGGGTATGTGCGCTCCCTAACCTCTGAGCACCATTCCCCTTGGTCAGCCTGCTTTTTCCTACACTTATTCCCTAATAATGGGTCACAGCAGGGTTTCAGAAAGGAATTTTATGAAGGGGTACATTTTTGGCACCTTCCCAAAGTGGGGGGCAAAAACTAAGGGAAGAGTTGTGATGCGGTGGGCAAAATGGAAATGGGGAGGGCAAATAAACATGGTGCAGAAGGGTATTGACAGTGGAGTCCTGTCATCTGTGGAGACAGTGGAGACAGCATCTACCATGCTTCCTGATGCAGAGCTCATAGTTACTCACCCATGTGATGCCAACTGCTAGATGCAATAATGCAAAAACAAAACTAAACACACACATTTTAAAACATTTTTTAAATATTTTGGAAAAATATCAGGCCAGGCTTGGCGAGTGGCCAGCTGCTGGACTTCTGCAGTCTGATGATGCACTGGCAGGTCTTGCTGCTGACCAAGCATCTTCACCTGCTCACCAACACTGGACCTCTGTAAAGATGCTGCCCCTCTCCATGGGGTTGGTTGAACATAATGGGCTGGGTCCCCAAGGTATGTCAGGGGGCCCAGTGGCAGGCCAAATGTGACAGAGGGTGACAAAAATTTATGGGCCCAGGGAATCAAATGAGCTAGCTATGCCACTGGCTTTAATGAGAACTTAAAAAACAGGACAAGAACAAGAGAGAGAGAGAGAGAGAGAGAGAGAGAGAGAGAGAGAGAGAGTTTAGCTTGGAGTTTGGAAGCAAATGGCCCAGTTGGCTCAGTACCTTCCCACTTTCTAGTTTAATAAACATGCATCTTGATCTAATGGGCAGTCTGTCAGTTCCATTTAATAGAAATCACCTACTTCTGTAATAATCATTAAACAAATTGACAGGGTAATAGCCAGGGCATCTCATCTTAATGCCACCTGCTCCAAGAGGAAAATTTCCTGCTAATATCATTTTTTCCAAAAGGCCGTTATTCTAGTCAACAGAGGCAAGGCTACCAATATGACACTTCATCAAATGCAATGGTGAAGAACATGCAGCATACACACAAAAAAATTATGAATGAGATGCTGTTCTATATACTTCTTTAAAAAAAAGCAGGCCTCCGTCAGTCTTGAAAGACTATGGTATCATACGCTGCATGCGAAGCACGAAAGCCTGGGTTGGATTGTTATGGAGGATAGGCTGTTACCCAAGCAGCAAATCCCCCCTCTCCTCGCCACTGAATTAGTCCAACGGAAAGGCAGAGCCAATACGATTGGATCCAGCTGGCGTCGTAGAGCTGGGCTAAGGACAGGAGCTCACCCTGTCTTGTGGGGCCGACCCGGGTCTCGAACCCTGGCTTGCTGGTTAACAGGCACAGCGTCTTAACTGCTTGTGCCACCCACAGCCCATATACTTCTTATGATTAAAAAAACTGTCTCTCAAGATTCCTGCCACCCTTCCCTAATTAAATCCTAAACCAACTCTGTGGATATATAAGAACGCCAAAGCAAGGAATGATAGAATCTCAGACTCAAGTGGGGCAATCTGTAGAAAACATACAAGGGTTGTGAGATGCCTGGCTCTTGAACTCATGACATCACATCAGAGGATATATTCTCACATTGCCCAGTGGACAGCAAAAATCACACTTTCGGGAGGTCTCCATGAAAGAAAAAGAAGAAATTCTAAATCCTAAAGACAATTTCCTGGGAATAAGACCCATTGAAACAATGGGGCTTAGTTTTGAGTTGGCATCATTAGGATTGTGCTGCTTGATGATGATGTTCCAGTTCCAATAAAAATGGAGAGGATAACATTAAAATCTTATTTACTATTACTATCTCTGGTTGCAGAGTTCAAGCTTGACTCTGTGATGAAGCAATGTCATAGTTAAGACATCTGTCTGTCTTAACAATGGCCTTGAGAAGGAACAGTAGATACATGTGCATGGTTGGTGGATGCTGTGTGCCTCATCCGCTTAAATCTATTACACCCTGATCCCACAGCCATAAGCCTTATTCTTGAGCCTGCTGTTTAAAAATGCAGAGTTTTCCTCTTCAAGGAAGAGTTTCATTGGAGAATGCTACTGATGGTCTACAGCAGGGATCTCCAAATCCTGGCCAAGAGGCCAGATGAACAAGCACAACTGGAACAGTGATTGTGTGGTAGGGGAATAGGGGTCCTATTAAAAGTGTGCTTCCTTGGCATAGTTAAAGGAGTGCAGGGGGTAGCAGTTTAACTGGACAGCACACTTGAGCATGACACAAGTGGCCAAAAATTGTGAAAAGAAAGAAAATGTAATGCAGAATGCAATGAAACAATTTGCACTGGAATATCTCATTCTATCAAAGGTTATGGCCCATTAAAGAGGTACTTTTAAGTGGTGCTCTTCTTAGCAGGGCAAGATTAACCATTCCTCTTTGTCATAGCACAGTTTCTCTAACCAATAAAAGGCACATTTTTTATTTATTTACTTAATTAAATTTGATTTTGTTTTTGTTGGAAAATACGAAAATCTTCATTGACCCCAGATAGCAGACAGACAGATGTCTTAACTATGCCATTAGATGGAGGATGCAGCAGAGCAAATGGGCGGCAAGCTGCTGGGGAAGAGGAAGAAGCAGGTTTTTCCCTATTTTTTTTTTTAAAAAGCCTGGGTGCAACATTGCTTCCCATTCAAATCACACATCCGGAGCAACATTTGCTCTGGGCTATGTGATCATTAACTGGTGTGATTTATTTCTGTGATGTATGTAGGTGCTTGCAGAAATCCTGGAAATTTGAGTCCACTTATTCATTAATCTATCTCTAATGTTTTTAAATTTTATTCTTTAAATATTTTTTCTGACCCTTGACACTGTGCCAAATAAAGTTCAGTGGCCCTGTTGTGGAGCAATCTTTTTCAACTTTGAGGTTATGTGAAAGAGGTTATGGGGCTTCCAGTTCCCCTAATTTTACATCCCATAATTCACTCTGTGTGTGGTTAGAGAAGGAACATGTTCTGCTTTGACTTTTGAGCTGGAATGTTTGAATTTTGTGCTATGCAACATAATAACATGAGCGCACTGTATCTTTGGCTGATCACAGCTTCGGTTTGAAGTCTGAATTAATGATGTCACTTCCAGCCATGACATCAATTCCAGCCATGGCATTACTGAACTGATGATGTCACGTTATCATCAGGTCAATGATGATCAGGTTAATGACATCAGGTTAATGACATCACTTCTGGGGGGTCATTCTAAAAAGCGGTTTCTGATGCTAACAATTTTGAGAACCACTAAAGTTCAATGCAATCACCCATCTGTAAAGCCAGAACTGTTGGATCCAGGGTGACCAGATGCCCAAACCTCAAAAGGAGGACAAGGTCTGGGATTCCTCTCAGCCTAGCCTTTCTGGCAGACAATGACACATTTTCCTACTCACGAGTAAAGGCACAATATTGGGCACTTTCACTTTCCCATAGTGCTCAATGAATTTTTTTAGTGTTTTGGCCATAACATTTGATAGGAAGGAGATATTTCAAAACCGATTTCTGCACTGGATTCTGCTCTTCAATACAAATCCAACAACATATGACACAAAGGAGTACTGCACATCATTGCAAAGTGCTAAAATGAAGCAAAAATGGAGGACAATGAAGCCCTTTTGGAGGACACCAGGACAGGAGACTAAAAAAGAAGACAAATCCGGAAATTTCCGGTCATATGGTCACCTTGGACCTGGATCTCACTATGATTAGTCAGAAGTAAAACAAAACAGGGCTCTGTAGCACATCTTCAGAAAATGTCTTGCCTCCCGGGTTTGTCCATGTTTGCAGTTCTGCTCTGCCTTTCCACCTGGCCACTTGCCACTGAGCCCTCCACGTCCGTCATCAGACTGATGTTCTCCTCTCATTTGGTCAATGAGCTTCTCTGACTGCAGTGCTCATTACAAAAGGGATTCTTGAGGCTAATGAAGGATTTTTAAAAGCCTTATGCAAGCAGCTTGATTGAGCCAATCACACTGATTTGGAAACCGTGTTTTATCTGATGGGGCCTCTTAAACCTAATGAGGGGACCAAAAAAATATGCTAGGGATAATGAGAGACTGAATGTCCGGGGGCGGGGGGTGGAGGAGAGGCTGCCACACCATTGCAGAGACGCAGGTCTCAGAAGAGATGCTTCTTGCAGTGTTGCAAGCTGATCTGTTCAGCAACAAAGACGCAGACACAAACCTCTTCTACTGACTACCCTGTCCAAACTCCTCTTACCGTAATTTTTTCTACAAAGGTTCAGTTCCCTGGGGCACCCCTGGGTACTGTATGAGAGGCAATGCAGGGAGAAAATTGTACCCATGCCCAGTCCAGGGTTAAAAAGAAGCCCAGGAGCCCAAGGAAAGGGTTCGATATTTCCTAGGATCCTACATTTTCTGATTTCACCAGGCCCATTAGAGGTGGTGCAGAGGATGCAACATACATGGGTCCAAGACAGGTCGGAAATGGGAGCCAGAGACTAAAGGAGGGAAGAGAAAAATTTCCTGGAAGCTCAGAAAATGTTTTCCATAGATTGTGTGAAGACTTGCATACACCTTTTGTGTTCACCTACATAATTTTACATCCCATAATTCATAGAGATTGTGATCCAATGAGAAAGACTGAAAAAAGGTTGTAGTGATATTTATCCTAGCTGGCCCTGAAACCACTTAAGGGATCAATATCTGCTTAATCACAGATTGGACTGGATTGGACAGATTTCTAGAAGTACATCATAGATTACAAACCATGATGCTATGCTCAACTTTCTGGTTTTAGAAATAGGCTACCTGACAATGCCAAAGGCAATGGAGTGACAACAGGATACACGGGTGTTTTTTGTTAGTTTATTGTCTGTGTTTGTTTGTGTGGTATCTGGTGGGCCAGTTGATACAGAACATTGGACCAGATGATCCTTTGGCATGATCCAGTGATCCAGTGGAGCTATTCTTATATTCTATCTGATCCCAGAGGCTTCATGTTCTTACCACTGCATAGCAAAAACACAGAACACAAGAGGTTTACCAAACTGTCCTTGGACACTCCAAAGAGGCGTGTGGCCTCATTGCTTTGATAGATGACAGTGTGTTTTAATGCTGTTCTGAGAACATGAAGAGTTTGCACATGAGAGTGGATCAGATCACAGTTGGTGATGCTGCAGAATGAAAAGGAACCGAGCAAGGCTAATGAGGACAGGTGAGGAGTGAGTGAATGATCGTGCATAACTGTGGCTCAGAACCATGGCCCGCTGGTATTTGCATGAGCATGATGTAATCTCTGAAGTGAGCAGCATGTCATTAGTGTGATCTCCCTGACTTTTCCTGAGCCCATCTCTGATCTCACCAAGGCCACCAGGCAAGCTGTTTCCTAAAGAACACCTCTTTGTGGCAGTGGGGATTGTGAAAACAATCAGGCTTTGGGCTTCTGATGAGATGCTTCAGCGCAAGGCCTGCCGAATGCATTATCTAATTCCATAATGCCTGCAGCTGCTCATAGTGGGAATTCAAGGGAGGAAGAAAAAACAGAAAGCAAGCATGATTTTACACACCTGAAGCTGTGATATTAAATTGCATGGCTCAGTAGGATTACACCTTCAGAGCACTTCGTTTTGTAACATATATTGTATGTCGGGATTATTCAAGTGGGTTGCATTTGAAGCATTCCTAGGGGAATAAGCCAAGGTCTGTGAAGTTCATTATCAAGAGCTTGTGCTCATGCAAAAAATGTGGTTTCATTGATCTTTCAGGTTGCCACATTATTTAACTCCCCTTGCTCCTGTGTCACTATGAAGAACACTATAGAAATATAAACAAGTGAAGATTTTTTTTTTCCTGGAATAGGAAGAAGTGTTTGAAAAAACATATCACCTACTAAATTAGCCACTGGCCATTAATTTTTTTTATTTTATTTGAATGTTTTTAGTTAAAAGTGATATATAAATTTTGTAGATACACTGTAGATAAATTACTCTCATGGTTACTTGCAAAGGTGCAGGAGCAGTTAGTTTTTTAAAAAATGGTAACTGTAGAGATAAATGAAAATAAGAACCATAGTTGTGCATTTGTGTTCTAACAAATTGGGTCTTGTTCAGTTCTCATTAGAAGAAGATGTTGTCACAAAGAAGCTCTAAATCTGTGCTTCCCATTCTAGGGGTTGCACTCCCCCCAGGACTCAATATGAGACTCAGCGCTGTAACACTGGCACATCTTTGCCACAAACTCCAGGATTAGCTGGAAAGATCTTCAGTTTCAATTTGGGTTAAGGAAAGTGATTTCCAGTTGCTTCCAGAAGTCTGTGGATGCCTTATGAGACCAGTGGCGGCACATTGCCAAAGTTGGGTCACAGCACCCTCTGCCACAGCACCCTCTGGATCACAGGTAGATTGTGGCAGGGGAAGGTTTAGGGCTATCCTGGTAACTCTATCCAGATCCACTTTATCCTTTGTGCTCATTTGAGATTCCAATCTTTATCAAACATGGCTGTTGTGACCTTCACTGTGGTGTGATGTATACATGCGCTGTCTGCAGCCAGCTGGGAGCAACAGGAAAGGCAGAGACCCCCCCCCATGTCTCTCTGGAGTTGAGAGGAGCCCACCCTCCACTGGCAAATTGCCCTCCACAGTGCATGCATATCATGATATCAAGATGCCACAAGGCGTCATGATGTATGGCATGTCACGGGTGTGGATTACACTCGGTACGCCTCTGAGCATAATGCTTTACAACTTACTTGGAGAATTAGGAAACCAGTGTTGATGGGGCATGGTGCTACGAACATAAGAACTTAAGAAGAACACACTGAATCAAGCCAAAGGCCCATCATGTCCAGCTTCCTGCATCTCACAGTGGCCCACCAGATGCCCCGGGTGACCATATATTTTTCCAGGACATGTCCTCTTTTTTAGCCTTCAGTCCTGGAAAAAATCTTCATTGTCCTCCTTTTCCTTGTGAACAGGCAGCATTTAGAGTTTTTGTAAATTATAAATTATATGTAATAAATTAAATAAGTAATACACTGTTTAAATTAACCACACGAAAGCAATATATGAGTATTTTTAGCTTTTATTTTGTAACGTCTCACATGGGCACTTTTTCATGGTTATAACCAGTGATGGGATTCAGAGAAATTAACCACTGGTTCTATGCCCATCTGGCTATTTTTAAACTTTATATGTCCTGTCTCTCATTAACAACAGGTTCTATGGAGTGGGCGTGAACCTGCTGGAGCCCACCACTGCAGTGATGGGCTTCAAAGAAATTAAGAACCGGTTCTCTGTCCATCTGGCAGCCACTCTTAAATGGCTATTTTTAAACTTTATATGTACTATCTCTTGTTAAGAACCGGTTCTATAGAGTAGGTGCGAACCTGCTGGTGCCCACCACCGCACCACTGGTTATAACGTCTGGTCACCCTGGTCTACAAGAGACCCAGTTGCTGATGCTCTCCCCATACTGTGCTTTTAAGTGTGGGGTACAGGATGCATCTGTGCTCTAGCTTAGAAGCAAATTTACTTCTAACCGCCACCGAGATGACGTCACAGAGAGAGCCGGAGATTTCCACACCTAAATGAGACATGTGTTCTCCTAATTAGAAAATGTAATCACCTCGGGCAGATTCATTATTCCTGCCTTTCTGTTTGTCATCTCGGCAGCCTTAAGGTCTGCTGGTAATTCCTTTATCTTCCTGCAACTCAAGGACATCAAGTTTTTAATCATTAAGTACCTTAAAGTCTCTCTTTCAAGGAACTTTGAAGAATAATTACTTTTTGAGGGTCATGTGAGGGTTTTCTGCTTCCCAAAAGTTAGGAGGGAAGGTCTTTCATTGCCTGCAGCTGGTGTTGATGGATCTCCCCCCAAATCAGGATTTTATCACATTGGCCAGGAAATCCTGTTTTGGGAATACAATTCTATATAATGTAAAACAGTTTCTACAGGTCTGAGGGTTGTAGGAAACTACACATAATCAAAATTTAGAGCAGGCTAGAGGAAGAGGGAGTAATGTAGCTGAGGTGCAGGCAGGGTATATGCCCGCACAATGGAGTGCTGTTTTTGTGTGCTCTCTGCTGTGTTTGCGCGTTTGTGTGATAGCGCACAACTTAAGTGTGTGAACACTACAAAATTGGCCCACACTATCCACTTTTAGCTCCATACAGCTCTAAATACAGCTGATTTTGTGAGGCAAGAGCCGTGCATGTACTGAGAAGAGGGTTGCAGTGCATGGCTCAATTTTGCTCCCCCTGACTTAAATGGCGCCAAAGGGGAGAGCCCCTTGAACATCACAGTGAGGCTCCCTCCAAGACTGACTGCTCCTCCCCCCTCTAGCTATGCCACTGAGGAAGCGCAGGCTGGAGGCACACATATATGTCAAGATTGACTTCATTTATACCAAGTTCATGAAGTTTCCAGATCAGGAGCTTGTCCTATGAGTCTCCTGGTATATGGATAAAATCTATTGGCCAAAATAAGGTGCAGCCAGTCATGGAATTTGCAATTTTGTTTTGCTAATTTCATCTGCCAATTGGATTTTTTTAGGTAACTGGATCGGCTAAAGAAAATGTTTTGTTGTGAAACTCATTGGGGCTCTTTTGGAGGATGACAGACAGACAGACAGACAGACAGACAGACAGACAGACAGATAGATTCATTCATTCATAGATAGATAGATAGATAGATAGATAGATAGATAGATAGATAGATAGATAGATAGATAGATAGATAGATTCATTCATTCATTCATTCATTCATTCATTCACTGGTAGATCAGGACAATTGAAATTTCTTCAAACCTATAAGGCAGCTCAGCTCCTAGGATTACCATAGCTAAATCAGGAATTCAGACTTCTCCAAGATGTCATTCAGGCCCTTTTTTCCCTATGAACGAAATTATGTAGGGGGGGGGGGGCAGAATAGCCCCGAACAAGAAATATGTCATAAGCAATATGTTACAAGTTGGACTTGAGACCTATTTCCTGTTTGGGCGGGAGATTTCTTTGCCTCTTGATTTCCCCTGGAATTTGCCTGGTCCTTGCAAACTGTAGATTAAATCTTGCACATTAATCCAAGTTTCATATACATGGCTCAGTATCCTCTATTATTCAGAATTGCCAGACAAAAGAGGGAGGCTTTGAAGCATACCAAGTGCACTCAAAAAAAAAGTGGCAGTCTTGATTCCTTCTGTATGCCGGTGGAGGGCTGGAGGTATTAACAGTGATTTATATTCTGTCAGTTTTATTCAAGGGAAATGATATTCTATATTTCAGCCTTTTTCTGATTAACGCTGTTGGGGAAAAGAGAAACTTTTCTCTTTCTACATTGTTGAGCTTCCTTTATTCTTTTTGTATTTGTCCCCCACCCCTACCTCAACATCAAACCTTTGACACCAACATCTCAGACAGTGACATTCATTTCAAAATGCTCAAGGAAAGGACATCATTTGTCAAAGTTTTCTTGAAAAGTGGTATATAAAAACTGTTGATTGATTGATTGATTGATCGATCAGTCGATTGAAATGTAGACACCCTAGTCAAATGATATGTTCTCGCTCTCTCTCTCTCTCAATTTCATAGAAAAAAACAAAAAAAAATAACAAAAACAGTTTGTTCTTATGGTTGATTTCAGAGGAAGTGGTGTTGAATATTTTATATACTTTCAAATGAACCTTTAAATAAATAAAATCCCCAAAAAAATCTACCAGAAAAACGCCAGGAATTCAACACAGATGATATAATTTTGATTGCTTACGTGGTGGAGCTAGATGCATTGTACTCGTGTTAGGAAGGACCCAACCTATACTGAAAAATATAAGTAACATATATTTGATACATAATGGTAAGAGTGTCTGACTTGCAACAAAGCAACTTTTTAAGACCATCCCCTACAATCCAGAGTAACTACGGGAGCACATAAGAGACATTTACGTCGATGTAGTTATGGCACCACCTGGTGAAAACCTATGGGAAATTCATATTGCAGTCCAGAGTAAATTGTCCTTAAATCAGAGCAAGGACTCCCCATAGTTTCTCTGGATTGCACCCTATGACTGCGCCCTGGATGCGCCCTATGATTAACCCTAATCTCACTTTCCTTGGAGTAAGTTCAACTGAACACAGTGGGACTTCTGAGTAGATATGCTTAGGATTGCAGTGTATGTCAAGCTGCAATCCTAAATGTCAGTTAGGCCAGCATAAGTTTTGTGGTGACCTGGGGGTGTTAGGCCAGTACACAAGCATACATCAGCCTGCCCACACCACCATGGGAAGAGATATGTCAGGTGAGTTAGGATGGCCTAAATTGGTTAGAATTGTACCCTTAAGTGTTCTGCTTCCTTCCCAAGATCATGACAAGTTATGTAGATGTAGAGATGCACCTTTTCTCTAGTAGTTATCTATGTAAATGCACGCATGCAGGTAAGTCAAAAAAGGTTAAACCAAATATCTCAACCCCGCCCCTCATGGTTATCATCCAGTGTGACCCATGTCCCTTTGTGACAACCATTACCTTTTAGTATTTATAAATCGGGCAGCAGCTTATATGGCCTCTAAGGAGTTTGAGAACCATTGGGGAATGAGTTTATTCTGTCTCCCAGACACTGTGATCCTGGTCCTAATCAGACCCTTTATATATGCTATTTTTTTTGAAAAAAAATGTGATGGAAAGACAATGATGTGTTCAATGCCATGTCAAGTTTGACCCTTTGGCACCACACAGTGCACAGCCTGCCATTTCAGACACTGTCTATTGATCTGTTGATAATACATTGCAGGACTATTATGTGTTCCTTGTATATGTTTATCAAAATGGCCTGCTTCTCTTTTAAATCAATGGATGATGGAGGCTATGTAGCATAAGTTATTATAGCATGCTGCAGCCAGAGCGTTCAGCAATATGTAATAGTGGGCAGGGGGCACAGCTTGCAAAAGAATTTTTTGGCATGAAAAGAAGGATTTTGCAAGTAGATTCCTATTTTTATCTGTGAATGCAGGGGCATAACTAAGGCATCTGGTACTCAGGGGCACAGTGGGGTGCCCACAAAATCTCCAGAAATCTCAAGAAATTTTTGGAGATTTCATTTTTCCAATGGGCTTTGTTCATGCATATACAATGTACACAAGGCCATCAATATGCTACCATTATTCCCAACCATCAACTCCTTGCTGGAGTGCAGCAAGACACTTAGCTATCCCTTGGAATGAATGACATTATCATGCTCATCGCTTTAGAAATGGTGCCATCAGTAGCATATCCAGTGGCATAGCTAGAGGGGATTGGAACAATCAGAGGGAGCCTCACCCTTTGGAGTCTTTCAGGCTCCGAAGGGGTGAAGATCCCCCCAAGACTGACTGCTCCATCCTTTTCTATCTACACCACCAACTAATGTTTTCCCATTACTGGTGATCTCCCATACACTGTGGAAGATGGGATTTGATGCCACAGCAATATTAACTTATTGATGCTACTCTTCCTAATCAAATCCACAGGTGGTGGAGATGGCTGGGACCATGGCACAGCTGTGTGCAGGATGTAGAAATCCCCGTCACACAGAGTTGCTATATGTCCCCCAAAACCAGGACAGTCCTGGTGTCATATACTGATAAGTTTGATAGTGGGATTATGGCAAGAGACTTCACAAAGACTTGGTTTGGGGAAGAAGCTGCAGAGCTAGCCCCACCTGTGGGGCAAACAGCCCACTTCTGAGCATCACTTACATCTCTAGTGATAGTCACACATCTTCACTAGGGGTACCTGCAACAAAGTAGGCAGCTGAATGTTGGAAAACCTTCCTATAACATCCACGTGCCATTCCATGCTCCCTTTTCCCCTTCCCGTGTTTTGAATCATTGACAAATGACAAATTGGTTAATAATTGCCAATATGTAGCCTAATTAAACTCTGATCCATTCTTTTAATCAAGAACTCAAGATGGCCTAGAAAGTAATTCACACCTGACCATGAGTTGGGCAGGATTTCATTTCCTCTAAATTTGCATGATATTGAATTTTATTCCCTTCACAACCAGCAGGTGCTCAGTGTAGATTCAAGGAGTAATGAAGGAGAAGGCAGGAGCTGTCACTCATTAGTCGACAGAAATTCTATGTGGAGCTACTTTTTGGATTAAAAAAAAACCTGATATCATCTGGAAATATAGGGCTGGTATATATTATGATGATCTATTCCTTTTCTGCCTCATTGTAAAGGTAGATGTGGCAGAGGGGTTCTTCCAAATTATGCTGCAGGGGGGCATGAAACTCTAAAACAGGGGTTCTCAAGTATTTCAGTCCGGGACCCCCTTCTGAGTATGACAACCTTTTTTGGGAACCCCCATAGGTATGATGTGATCAACCTGGAAGTGAAGTCATGACCAGTAGTGGAAGTGACATCACTGTGGTCTAAATAAGGGTGAAATCCTAACCTAGGCCAGCACAACTCATTGGTCTTCCCATTCATGTGCTGATATAGGGAGACAAGTGGATGTCTGTGCACTGACCTAACACTCTCTCAGTAATGTTTTCCCATTACTGTAATGTTTTCCCATTCTCACTCCTTCAGTAATGTTTTCCCATTCCCATGTTGCAGAAGTGTCTTATGGCACTTGGAAGTGCCATAAGTGCCATGTCTACTCGGAACTATGTCCCATTGTGCTCTATGAGGCTTACTTCCAGGAAAATATGGATTGTAGCACCGTGGATTGCACTATTCTAGGATGGTGGCACCCAATGCCAGATTCCAAGATAGTGGCGCCCAACTTTTCATGATTCTGCTCAAATGAAGTTTAAGCCCTCCACACCCCTCCACATGAAGTTTGAGCCCTTCACCCCTCCACAGTGGATTGCAACCAGTAGTGGGCTTCAGGGGGTTCTCACAGATGCTATAGAACCCTTTGCTAATGAGCACCTGGTTCTGAGAACCATTACTAATGGGACACAGAACCTGTTGTTAATTTATTTGAATCCCACCACTGATCCGATCACAGAAAAAATAGACATGGAGAGAAAGAACGTTTTCTTTATCTCCTATAATCCTAGAGCTCCTTAATAAAATGCACAGGTCTTAAATTCAAGATATGTCAATAAACAATATTCAGTTGTAGAAAAAATGTTTCTTTGTTTACTTAGCCTGCAATCCTACTCAGTTACTTGGGAGTAAGCCCCACTGACTATAATGGGACTTACCCCTGAGTAGACAGGGATAGGATTGTGCTCTTCCATACTTACACTGCAATCCGAATCTCCAGTTAAACCAACCTAAGCCCCAGTACAAGTCTCATGTCAAAAAAATGTGCTATAAGACACTTCTGCAACATGCCCGAGGGAGGGTTAGGTCAGTGCACAGACATGCGCTTGTCTCCCTATATCAGCACATGAATAGGAAAACCAATGAGTTGTGCTGGCCTAGGTTAGGATTGCACCCTTATTTAGAGCACAAACCTAACCATGTCTACTCAAAAGTAAGCCCCATTGTGTTTAATGGGTCTTACTCCCAGGAAAGTGTCTTTAGGATTAACTTACTTGCTTACTAACTTACTTACAATAACCAGGATCATAAAAGGATGCTCAAACATTAATCTCCCTATATATACTCATGATTGCAAACAGTAGGCTCCTTACAGTCTGCAGGAGCTGAGCTCTACACAGTGTAATTAGCAGCTATCTGATTTTAGCTTAAGGGCTTGAGGCAATTAGCTATCTGATTGTTTTTTCCGTTGGCGTCTCTGCTTGTGTTCTGTAGGACCCACCACTAATCAGGCCATGATCCACCAATGATCCATGATCCACACAGTTTGGGAACCAGGGCGCAAGACACAGAGTGACATAAAATCAGATTTTTATGGATTTGTCCTCTTTTTTAGTTTTCTGTCCGGGTGTCCTCCAAAAGGGCTTCATTGTCCTCCATTTTGGCTTCATTTTGGAACTTTGCAATTGTGTGTGCTACCTCATGTCATATGTCATTGGATTCGTAGTGAAGAGCAGAATCCAATGCAAAAATCAATATTGCAATATATCCTTCCTATAAAATGTTATGAACAAAAAACTAAAAATCAAAAGTATGCATTGAGCTCTATTGGAAAGTGAAAGTGCTCAATATCGCAGCTTTACTTGTGAGTAGGCAAACATGCCATTATCCCTTGGAAAGGCCAGGCTGAGAGGAATCCAAGACCTTGTCCTCCTTTTTAGGTTCAGTCATCTGGTCACCTGTCTACACACCATGCATTATATTCGAACTCTTTATCAAGTTTACCCTTTGTGCATCATGTGGCGAGAGCCACAGTTTCCCTCCTCTTCTCCTGGTACCAGACCTCCAGGTCACCCAATGAGATTGATTGGCAGTTTGTCTGCCAGGCTAATCTGGTAGCAGTTTGAGGGAGATCCCTCCTGGGAACCCTCTGCAATTTGTGAAAGAGGATCTTGGGGAAAGGGCATCTGAATATGCCAATGCATCAGTCCTGCACCTGTCTTGCACAATAACTCCCTTGTCTGCCTTCACTCCTGGCCTTTCAACAGTGTGTCTGCTCCAATAGTGGACAGCGAGTTAATCTCCTCTAATGATATTCCGCTCTTGTTAGCCTCCTCCCCGTGACAGCTCCCCTCTTGTTAAACCTTCATTCCAATACCATTGATTGACATTAACACCTGTGAATATTTTGGCTCCTCATGATTGCTGCTTTTTTCCATTTCCATTAAAGGGGAGAAAAACAGTTGTTGGATGATTTCCTTTCTGTTTCTATGAAAGAATATTTGATGAACAGCACAAACCTGGGAAGGTAACTTTGGGCGCAATCCAGAGTAACTACGGGGAGTCCTTGCTCCGGTGTAAGAACAAGTTACTCTGGATTCCAATATGAATTTCCCATAGGTTTTCACTATGTGGTGCAGTAACTACAGGTGCACATAATGTCTCTTACGTGCTCCCGTGGTAACTCTGGATTGTAGGGTAAGGCTGCAATCCTAAAGACACTTTCCTGTGAGTAGAATCCATTGAACACAATGGGGTTTACTTTTTAGTAGACATGGGCTGCAATCCTAACCATGTCTACTCAGAAGTAAGCGCTATTATGTTCAATAGGTCTTACTCCCAGGAAAGTGGCTTTAGGATTGCAGCCATGGGTAGGATTGCAGCCTAAACCTCTGAGATTTGGCAGACTGGGCCAGTTTGCAACCCATAGCACAGATAAGAACTAATAAGAACATAATAAGAGTCCTGCTGGATCAAGCCAAAGTCCCAGTTAGTCCAGCTTCTTGGGTCTCACAATCGCTCACCGGATGCCTCTTGGAACACACAAGAAAACCAAATCCTGTATCCTGATAACACACAGATTTGGATCTGGCAGTAAGGGTGGCCAGCAATAAAACCTGGAAATTAAATATAGTCATCATGGTTTGAGCTGAACTTTAAGGGACAGTAATCTGTGAGCACACAAGACAATCAGATACCTGTATTCTGATAACATGTCCTCATATCTGGCATTCAGTGTGGCTACCTCTAAAACCCAGAAATTACAAAACACACATATAGTCATTATGGCTTGTAACCTGTGATGAACTCATTCATTGTTATGATCAGAGAGTTCCTATCTGAGGCATTTTGAGAACCTGGATGCTATTCATGGCCTGCACAGAGATCTTAAGACTATTTAACTATCAAACTATTAAACTATTAATTATCAAAATATTTTACATAGTTTTTGTTAAAACTGTAAGTTCCTTTCCAAGACCTCTGGCATATCTTCTGAGGCTCAAGGGAGTCACCCCATGCCTCAGACCATCCATCACACAGACATCCCCAGGATGCCCCTTATGGGTTTTCTGGGCATTTGGCTCCCAGGAACACCTCCAAGTTTCATATCCATATGCCACTTTTTTCCCCTTAAAACTGTCCTACTTCCTTTGAAAGGCATCAAGGCCAGCTTGATGCTTTCTTTTAGAAGAAGTTCATCAAGAGTGATTCCTGCTTCATGATGCCCTAGAGGCAGTGATGGGATTCAAAGAAATTAACAGCCGGTTCTCTGCCCATCTGGCAGCCACTTTTAAATGGCTATTTTTAAACTTTATATGTCCTATCTCTCATTAACAATCAGGTTCTATAGAGTAGGTGTGAAGCTGCTGGAGCCCACCACTGCCTAGGGGGGAATGCTTGTGGCTACATCAGTCCATGGCATGCTATTTGTTTTGATGTTGGACATACACAGTCAGGATCCCCATTACTGCTTGCCTCTCCAGTTCCAAGGGCCTTCTGAATGAAGGTTCTCTGAGGACACCCAGCACCCCATTTCCAACTGTTGCTGAGATATAGGAGCTATATATAGGAGTTGCAGAGCAGGAAGGGCTATAAGCTCTGCCTTTCACCATCATGGATTCCTCCCAGATATCTTATATCAAATATTTGGAAGCATATTCCAATGAAAAACAGCCTGAATGACCAAATTACTCTGTGGCTTGGCGACCCTTTGGTGTTGCGGATCCAGGCAGACACCAACAAATAAGCCACTAAGCCATTTTCTATTCCCATAAAGCACTTGAATGGCTCCATCTAGTGTGGATTACCAGAGCCAGACATGGAGTAAAGCTTCAGCATTAGGCTTCCAAAGGAGAATTCTCAATATTATTAGAAAATCAATTACACCTTTCATTTGGTGTGGGAAATATAGGAAGGCGCCACAGTACTTTGCACTCCTGTCCCCTCATAAACTTCCCTTCCTGTACAAGGATCACCACTGAGATGCTAATAAAATTTCCAGCACCACATTTCAATATGATTCGCCCACAATCCAACTCGGTGAATGGAAAACAAATTTAAATCATGATAAAAAGCCTCAGCAGATGCGATCCATAATCTTAACTGCTTGTCATTGGAAGAGATGTATTCAGGGTCCCTTGGGAGTGACAGACTTATTTCTCCTTACTGTAAACTTACATTTATTGTCTCGGAGCAGGTGCTACAAGGTATTCCGTTCAGATGAAACAGAGGATCAAAATTCTCTCTCCCCCTCTCTCTCCTTCTGTGTGTTTGATGGTTTATAGTGTACTACAGTGTATTACAATCTCATTCCAGACTCAGCCTTTGTTTCTCCAGAATATTGCAAAGATCATCCATTATTGTTATTTTTCTGCTTTAATAACAAAACAGATAAATCACTCCCGCATGGTTTCTTCTTAATTACATGCTCACATACGAGTCGGTGTTGAGTTTTTTTGCCTTGCAATGCTTCTAGCTGCTTTCATTTATTAAAAAATTCATTTATTAGTGAATAATATAAGAACTTCTGAGCAAGATAGCAAATATATAAAGGAGCAAAATTAAGGGAAAGAAATATATACATATAAAACTGAAAAGTCACTCACTGACTCACTGACTGACTCATCAATGCCCAGCGAAAACTGGTGGGCCTAGAAGCGTGAAATTTGGGGAGGGTGTTCCTTCCATGACGGAGGCACCCAGTAAGATCCAGTTTTCAGAAATTCAAACCGGAAGGGGATGAGAAGTGGTGCAACGTGTTTACCTCCCAATACTTTACAATGAAGGATTCCTGACTGAGGGAAGTTCTGCCCCAACCCCCAGACCTAGAAGGATGAAATTTGGGAAGGGTGTTCCATCTGTGATGGGAACAACCACCGTGAACAGATTTCTAGAAATTTAATCCCTAAGGGTCTGAAAAGGGGTGCAATGCATTTTCAGCCTATATTTAACACTGAAGACTGATCAACATCCAGCTGATGCACTGGGAGGGAAGGAGCACAGAGCATGATGGTGTGCATGGGAGTGGTATGCATGTGGGGGTTGGTGCACATGGGAGGCTATTGCACATGGGAGAGTATTGTGCATGGGGGTTGATGCGCACGGGGGATTGATGCACATGGGGGGTTGGCATATGAGGGGAATTTTACTTCTGCAATGCAGGTATGTTTTCACTAATAAATTAAAAGTAACGCTTTCAGCAAACCAGGGCAGGAGGCTAGCACATCACCCCCATGATAGACCCCTCCTCATGTAGGTCCACACCTTAGGTAGTGGACATAGTGTTTTACTATGGCCCATCACTGTTAGTTTTTGATTATAACTTTTGATGGAATGGAGATCTTTCAATGCAGTTTCAATGCATTCTTCATTAAATTATGCATTGTTTGATAGATAACATGACAGTATAAACAAAGAACAAGATTTTAAAAAATTTTGGCCGGTGTACATCACCTGATACTTCCTGCACGCCCCTTCCCCAGCAACATTACTGATTGGTAGATTCAGAAATAAGTTTGGCACATCTGTAATTAAAAAGGAAGCTGGTAAGGTTGGGAGTGCGATCCTAGTTCAGTGTAGGATACCAATTCAGTGCCTAGGTAGGGCAGAGAAAGATTATTATTACCTGCTGCCAGTCATCTGGGAGGTAGACAGATCAAGGATCTGACCTGAAACATCTTTCCAGGCATTGCACAAACCAGAAAACACATTCTAGAATGTTGTTTTAAGAAACCTGTGCTGATACAGAAAATTCAAGTCCAATTAGGTATTGAGGGGATTAATTGGACAATTAATTGAGCCACGCATTAATGGCCCGATTCATTTATCAGACTGGCCATGTAAATGTGATTTGGCTCTAAACGGAATTCTAATGGAGCACTTATGGAATCAGAGCTCTCCCTTTGCTTCTTGTCTCAAAGGCAAGTGCGAAAGCTGCTCTTTCTTTCTATTTAAATGAAGCAAGTTAAACCTCATTATGCTGCCTATTATAATATAGATGCTTCTTTGAGGGAAATGGAAATTAAAGGGGGAAAAGCTGAATTTTTTTACTGTAAAAATCCAGTAGCTGGATTTCCAGAAAACTGGATTTCCAAGCCACGAATTAGGGCATTCTTTCTCTAATACAGTGGTTCTCAATCTTCCTAACACCATGACCCATTTATAAGTTCCTCATGTTGTGGGGACCCCCAACCATAAAATTATTTTCGTTGCAACTCTATAACCGTAATTTTGCTACTGTTATGAATCGTAATATAAATATCCGATATGCAGGATGTATTTTCATTGTTACAAATGAAATGTGTGTTCTATGCACACATTGAACACAATGGGATTTATTTCAGAGTAGGCATGCATAGGATTGGGCCCTGAGGCTGCAATCCTATCCACATTTACATGGGAGTACAGACCCCCTGACTATAATGGGATTTATTTCAGAATAGGCATGCATAGGATTGGGCCCTGAGGCTGCCAGTCAGCCCCAGCGCGTGTGCAGCTACAGCCAGAGGTCTGGCAAGTCTGCCCTGGAGTCTTTAGGCGACCCCCAGGAAAGCTCTAGGCGACCCCCAAAGGAGTCCCAACACCCACTTTGAGAAACGTTGCTCTAATATCACATTTTCTGAAGCAAGGTGCTCACTACATAATTTTTTGCTTCCTTGCCTTTCTAACTAGAAAAGCATATTGTGGTATTGGGTGGTATGTGTGTGAATATTTAATTTATAATACTTCCCTGGGCGAGTGTCTCTGGGGGGATAAGAACTGCAGCTGGTTGTGCACCCAGATGGGGGAGTGCATAACAATAATTATTAAATATTATTATTTTCAACTAATATTATCATGTTATACCGGTATATCACTTGATATGTAATTTAATTCCGTATACGAGGAAACAAGCTATCCTGAATTATACGTATTCCATCAGGCTGCCATCCTAACTCCCCGTTAGGCCTGCACAAAGCCCTAGGGATGTTGCAAAAGTACTGTAAGGCACTTCTGCACCACTGCTTGGGGATGAGGCCAGAGCACAGACATGTGCTGACCTCCCCACACCACCAAGGGAATACACAGATAAGTTGTGCCAGCCTAAACTGGTGAGAATTGCACCCTCAAGCATTATGGCCAAATAATCAGTAAGGTAAAACACAACTACCTTACCTAACAAAAGGTGGATTTCTTTTAACTAAAAAAAGAAGTAACCGATTATTTGGTTATTCGGTTATCAGAGACCGATTATTCCAAGAACCTATGAGGTGTTATTATGGCACAGCAGAGGATCATAAGGTGTTCATATGAAATAGTTCTCATTTCTGTGGATCAGAGCTAATATTAAAATTCTTATTCTGTTGTGCAAGTGCCTTCAAGTTGATCCAGAAATTAATTAACAGTGCAATCCTATGTGTGTCTTAGAGCACAATCCAGAGTAACGATGGGGAGTCCTTGCTCCGGTGTAAGAACAATTTGCTCTGGATTGCAATATGAATTTCCCATAGGTTTTCACTATTAAGGATGTTTCCTCTAGAAATCTAGAAATGTCTCTTATGTGCTCCCATATTTACTCTAGATTGTAGGGTAAGTTCCATTGAGTTCAATAGAGCTTACTCCCAGGAAAGTGCTCTCACGATTGCTGCATGAATGAATGAATGAATGAATGAATGAATGAATGAATGAATGAATGAATGAATAAATAAATAAATAAATAAATAAATAAATAAAGTTAATGGCAGTAACACCATTCCTAGTGATGGAATTGAATTGAGATAGTGTGTATGATCCGGACTGAGTATTCACCCGTACTCAGCACATTTTTTCACCTGTCTCTCCCAGCTACTAATTAGTCATATGGGGATGATCTGTGGTGGGAACCGAAACCTTTTCGCCCAGAAAAAAGCACTGCATATGGGACTATAGTTTATTCTGTGCAGCAGGAGGTCCATAATGGGGTGACACAATGAGGTCTTGCTCTGGGTGATGCAAACCCTAGTGATATCTCTGGGGCACTCTAGACCCAATGACAATGAATATTTGACAGACATATTCTCTCTATCCATTCACTTTGTTCAGCGACCAGAGACCTGCTTTACGTTCCTTTTCATTCTGACATTCATTGCTGGGGGTGGGTGTAGACAGCATGTTAAAGAACACACGCCTAACCATGTCTACTCAAAAGTAAGCCCCGTTGTATTCAATGAGTTATACTCCCAGGAAAGTATGTTTAGGATTGTGGCCATCATCTCAGAACCTTCTTTGTCACGTCTTACTGGACTATTTCCCCCCCTCCCCAAAGACTACATTTGACTTTGGACTGTAGCACCTTCAAATTCAGAAGATGCTGATTTCTATTGCCAAATAGAATTACATTTCTTTAGGCTTCTCTAGAAGAGACAAAATACCTTTAGGATTACCTGTTGACACTTGAAAATGTCATGCATGTTATTTTTCTGTCATCTGATGAACGTTAATCTTCTTGTTTAAGGATCACATCCAACACAAATAAGGTAAGACATTATATGTCGCACAAAGCTTAGAGCCCAAAAACTAATCACTCCCTTTCCTTTGAAATAATCAATAATTATGGCAATGCTTTGGACTCATGACATTCTTAGAGGAGAAAAAGAAAAAAAGAGAGATTTTGAGGATGAGCCATTCAGCTGATAACTAATGCAACTAAACAAACACAGTAATTACTAAAAGTAATAAAACTTTACATTACATTAAAGGATCTAATAGGCTTTCTAAGAGGGATTCTATTACACTTAGTGCGAGGGAAATGTGCTATTTATAAAGGCGAGCTTTGGAAAATGTCAATAGCTTGATATTTACCTTAGAAAATTAGACACCCATAAGAAAAAAAATAATTATCTTTTTTTTTAAAAGCACATTTAGAGATGCTTTCATTAGTGAAATTAATTGCATGATCTTAATTGTGTTGGTGGGCCATTAACAGCTCCTGTTCACGGTATTTCATAAGTGAAAAGCGATCAAGAAATATAATCGGGGGAAAATTCTGTCCTCGTTTCATCCTGTCGTAGAGCAAATATCGCATCTGGGAAATAAAAATGTCATTTAAAAGTGTTCCTAAGAATGCCACGGGCTTTGAAGCAGACAAGGCAAGCCCATCATTTCCATCCATTGTTCATTTTCTAACTCTTTGCCTTTGCAAAAATGGCAGTTGCAAATTGTTGACTGCAGAAATTTTCACTAAAAGATAGCTAATATGCAGATTGACCTGTTTATGGGGTAGCCATAGGCAGTGGTGTCAAGAAAAGAAACTGAGAGAGAAATCCTAACCAGTTCATGTGGGGAAGCTGACACATGTCTTTGCACTGGCCCGGTCCACATACAGCACTTTTGCGATACCCCCAGGCCAGCATGGGATTTGTGCCAGGACTAATGCCAGCCTAACTGGGGTTTAGGATTGCAGCCCTATAATGCTAAATTCTTAACCCCCAATTAAGCTGGCACAAGCCCTGTTTCAGGCAGCCATCCCTCTAACTTCCTCGGCCAGGTCCCCACAAGATAATAATCTCCTGCTATAGGCAGGGGGTTGGACTAGATGATCCACTGGGTCCCTTCCAACTCTATGATTCTCTGATCTAACTTCTTTCAACGGAAGCACAAGCAACAGGGCCCCCTCTGAAAACCTCAGGGAATGGATCAGATTGTATGGAAGAAGGCAGTGTCTCAAATACACTGGTCCCAGTTCGTTTAGTCATTTAATCAGGACTTTTCCTATTAAGGATGTTTCCTCCAGAAATCTGCTCAGTCCCTTTTAAAAGTTTCTCAGCCAGGCAAAGGCGTACCATTATTATAGCACAGGGTATCTCATGCCATGGGCGCATACCCTCTGGTGGGCATGCCCACCCTCCTAGCACTTCTCCCTACCAGCGCCCTTCTTTGCCACTCCTCTGCTGGTTTGGAAGTGCATGTTCTTGGTTCCAGCTGAACCACACATGCACCCTTCTGAACCAGCTGGGGAATGCGGTTGGTTCGGAAGAATGCATGTGTGACTTGGATGCTTGGCTGTGCCTGTGCTCTTTGCAGCCACCCAGAGAAACCCTGAGGTTGGCTGCAAAGGGTGCATTCAAGGCTGCATGTGAGCGACACCTGTGCTCTTTGCAGCTGGCCACAGAGTTTTTTTTTCCAGCCAGCTGTGAAGAGTATATGTGCATGATGATGTCATGATGCCACATGGTGTTATGACATCATGCTTGCCATGGATTTGTGGTGGCTTTAGTACGCCCCTGCAGCCAGGCATCATCACCACATCCTGTGGCGAGGAGTTCCACAGCTTAGTCATTCATATAATTTATAGTTCACAGCTGAGACAAACCAAAAAGAACGTTAAGAAGAGCCTCACTAGATCAGGCCAAGGACCCATCTAGTCCAACTTTTTGTATCTCATAGTGACCCAAAGATGCCTCGGGGAGAACACAAGATAACTCTTGCATCCTAATGCATCTGGCATTGGAACAGTGGTCCAGTGTTCCAGCAGCAAGTTTTCCCATTGGAATACTCAGTCCAAGGATATCCAATTCAGTGCACTTCTGCTACCTGGACTGAAGAGAAGCAAGACCAGGCTTGCAAAGTGAAGAATTACTTTCAGTCTCTGAAGAAGAAGGTGAGCTGTTTGGCAATGCCTAGGAACCAGGTTTCAACCTCCTTTTGCCTGCCAAGCTCGTTGATCATTAGCATTGTTAATGTTCTCGCTAAATCTGTTTGGAGAACATGACAAGTCTAATTTGTAACTGACAGGCCATTTGGGAGTATATTTCAAATGCTTCAGTCCTGCTACTATACAGGTTTAAAAAAAAACAAAAAAACAGAATTGTGAGTTGCTGTCAGGTACACTTGCTATTTTGTTCAAGGCTATCTGTTGTTTCATCAATCTTTCCCACTGCAATCTTTGCTCTGATGGGGAGGGGACCCCCCTCTATCCTTCTGCATCCTACCCTTGCTGCATTTTAAAAGATGAAATTTTTTTAATGCAAAGATTGCAAGCCCATGAAAGAAGATGGGGAAAAATCATCTCAAGGAGGAATTTAAGTACCCTAAGGGGACCTTGCATAATCCTGAGCCTAGCAATTTTTAAAAATGAAGTTGTACTGCTAATTACCATCAAAGCAGATATAATATCTGCTTCTCCACCTTAAGCTCATAGGAACATCTTATCAAGCACACCCCATGGAAGACTGGAGACCCAGCGGCTGTGTAGAATACAGATTGCATCAGGCTGTATGAGAGCTCAAAATTAGGAAAGTGGCTTTTCTTAGTTCTGCGCAATCCAAATAAAGACAGCATGGGATAAAATAGGTCCCCATTCTGAATTAGTTTATGAACCCATATCCAGGGTGACCATATGCCATAACCCAAAAAAGAGGACAAGGATCCCCAAAATGTAGGGTGCTCAAGAAAAATGTTGGGCACCCATGACAAAATGAAAGCTAAAACACTGATATGTATTGATTTAATGTGCTTTAATTTAAATTAAGCTGTAATTACTTATTACTATACTGTATTATTATTAAATTGTTATTTATTACTATATGACTAATTACTATATTACTTATTATTAAATTTTAAAAGTTATACCTAATTTATTGCATATTATTTATTAATTACAAAAAGGCTACATGCTGTCTGCTTACAAGGAGAAAGAGAACACTGAAGGATTTTTCCCCCAGAACACAAGGTCAAAATCCAGAATATGTCCTGGAAAGAGGACATGTGGTCACCCTGCCCATACCTAAAGGCAGCCTATACTTCACTCCATCAGGCAATGTTTACCCAACAACAAGACATGCTGCTATTCAAAACTTCACTCTTTTTAGCACGTACTCCCCACATACACTCTACCATTCTACATATACCATTCACCTAAAGGATATGCCATAAAGGAATGCCACTTTCCAAATGGAGCCACTTGTAGGCATATATGGAGAATCTTGCACTGGTGAAATTCCCCTTCTATGGCATCTAAGAGATTTCCCATATATATATTGATTCCAATATATATTGGATTTTTATTAATATTTCAGTCAATAACTATTGATTTCAGTGTATAAACCCTTTTCAGTGGTTGCCTCTGATATTCACAACCAATGCATTGAATTGGGCCAGCAAGACATACCTCTCACTATGAATGGGATTTGAAAACCCCACACAATTATGATGTTTGGCTAAAGGAGCATCGTCCCCCCTCACCTTTGGAAAGATATCTGAGACCTAGGGCACAATCCTAACTATGTCTACTCAAAAGTTAGCCCCACTGTGCTCAATGGGTTTTATGCCCAGGAAAGTGTCTTTAGGATTGCAGTCCTAGAGAGACCTAGAGTGAAAAATAGGGGACTTCCATTTTTTCTCCCAGAAAACTGGAAGTGACATTTATAATTCCTTCAAAGACATTAGGAAGACTGGGGAATTGATGCCTAGGGATTGATGGCTTCCAATAAACATCATTGTGCCTGGGGACGATTGACACCCTTTTTCCTATTAAAGAGAAAAACCTCTATGATGAACCCTGCTCAATTTTAACACCACTTCTGGAACCACCCATGGATAAAAAAATTGTGTATAACAAAAACAATGGAAAAATAGGTTTAAAGACCTAATTCCATGTGTCTTTCTCCTCTATCACACCTAATGGAATAAAGTTGTGCCTTAATATCTGCAGGAGTTTGATTATGGGAGTAATGAATGGAAAGACTGCTTGCATGACTGCCTTTCTACAACAGTAGAAAAGCAGTTTTTATAATTGTGATTTGCAGTGGCCATTCATGTTGAGTCAAATCCGTGTATAAAAAATTTATGTATAACAAGGCTGGACCTGTATTCACTTTTAAGAGTATAAAAACTTCAGATGAAAATCAGGGAAGCACCTCAGTCCATGCCTAGGGAATCATCTCCAAAAGCAATGAGCAGCCACCCCCTGTTCAGACCTCCTACAGCGCCATGCCTCTACCATACTTTTTGATCAGAAACAGCTGCCATCAGTTTCCACTGGGAGACAGCGCAGAACCTGCATCGCCTTCCCATTTGGGAGCAATGGGCTGCTAATGCAGAGAAGCTGGAACCTGTCTGGGATTCGGAATAAATCCCATTTCATTAGCAGCCTTGTCAACTTGAAGGGGAGCCTGGTGCAATGAAGGAGCTCGCTGCCTGCGTTTCCCAGCTGGTACCAGGAAAAGCAATTTGAGTCAGAGCTGCTTAATTGGGAAGGAAAAGTTCAGCTGAGAGAGAGAGAGAGAGAAAGAGAGAATCTTTTTAACATCATTTGATAATTTTTGGAAAAGGAGGTTGGCCTGAGACCTCCTGTCACCTGAGCATCTGGGTGGCAAATAGGTGGAAACGTGTACGTTTTCCATAGAAGAGGGAATGTAGGGCAAAATCCAGAGTAACTACAGGGAGTCCATGCTCCGGTGTAAGAACAACTTACTCTGGATTCCAATATGAATTTCCCATAGGTTTTCACTAAGTGCGCACAGTGGCTATGAGTGGCGCAAGCGGTTAAGACGCTGAGCCTGTTAATAAGCAGGCCAGGGTTTGAGACCTGGGTCAGCTCCACAAGACAGGGTGAGCTCCTGTCCTTAGCCCAGCTCTGCGACGCCAGCTGGATACAATCGTATTGGCTTTGCCTTTCCATTGGACTAATTCAGTGGCTTGGAGAGGTGGGATTTGCTGCTTGGGTAACAGCCTATCCTCCATAATAATCCAACCCAGGCTTTTGTGCTTTGCATGCAGCGTATGCAGTGCCGGACATGATACCATAGTCTTTCAAGACTGATGGAGGCCTGCACTAACTATGGGTGCACGTAAAGTCTCCTAAGTGCTCCCATAGTTACTCTGGATTTGGGGGGCAGGGCAAGTTTAGATCAACACAGAAGGGTTTAGGCACCTGCCTAAATTCCCTCTTCTATGCAATGATTAAAGGTATAGGCACTGTCCTTTCTATATGGTCATCCTGTTGTGGGCCAATCACCATCTCTCAGTCTCACCGCACAGGATTCTTGTAAGGACAAAATAAGGGAATACCTACGCTGCCTTGAGCTCATTTGGAGAAAGGGAAATTACAAATTGAAAAAAATAATAAATTATACTTCAATTTGCTTTATGATTAGTCACCAAAATTATACCTGAATGCTTTCCCAGTTGATGGGGTGAACCCCTCCAGTTTGACCGACCAGTGATTTGGTAGGACTATAAAGACTTCCAGACTGAGCATTTTGGGTGCGCAAAATGGGTCATGCACCATTTCACCCTGCAGCTTCCTGGTCACGGATCATGGCCCACGATCCATCCAAAAATGGATTGTGACTCACAATTTAAGAAACACTGCTTAAAATTATTGACAGCTGGAATCAATATCTCAAATAAATAAAATACCTTCTTCAAGCTCCTGTAGCACTATTAATAAATCCTGCTACCACGCACTCTCACCTTTATGCTACATTGATCTCCAGGTTCATTAGGAGTCAAGCTGGAACTTCCCACATCCTTAACATTAGAGCCCATGCAACATCTACCCTTCCCCACATCCTCTCGCAGCTCTTTTCTTCTACAAGCACTTCTCCTACAAACATGATCTTCCGTTGTTGTGAGCTGCCCATCAAGATAAAATACCAAAATGTATTAAACTTATAATTTGCATGGGCCAGAGGAAGCCATGTGCAACCAGTTTCTTCTTTCCTTCCAATAAATTACAATAGCTCTGTAAATGCATACTCGTATTCAGAAATAAGTTTGAGTAATAAACCTAATGCTTCGAGCACAAGTGGAATTTAAAAGAGATGCTAAATCAACCTGCTTCATAAGTTTATGGCTTCTTGTGTTTGAAAGATCTCCAGTGTATTAAAGTGTATTAGTTGTTTTATCAGAAGACACCACCTTGTCTGGACCAGCTGATCAGCATGACCTAATTAATTGAACACCCATTTTAGTGAGCTGGAATAACTAACATCTCCACAGGTGATGGATAAATGCAAGGAACCCATCACAGAAAGTGATTGCAGAGAATCTGTGGGCTACGCAATTTCTAGCCAAGGTGTGCAAAAGCTTTCTGAGATGCATCCTGCACCACCAGACTTCATACATGTAGCCAAGTTCCAAATTATTGCATGGAAGTTGCACTTCTCATTTCATGCAGATGGCAAAGGAAAACTGTTTCTTTGGAGATTTAGGTGGGCTCCAAGCTCATTTGAAATGAAAAAGCCTTGTGAGAGATCCATAATGAGAAAAAGATCTGATAGTTTAATACTTTTCTCCAATGCATTATAATTTTCTCAAAAATTGATGGGCTTCTATCATTCTCAAAATCAACGAGAGGAAAGAAAGCTTGTTAGGTTTTAGTCTTGATGGCTTCTAAAGAGGGATACAATTAGAGACTGATGAAACTAGAACGTGATGATCAAATGCAATGAAGAGCTTCTGGGGGAAATCCAAATCGAAACATCTCAGAGATGTCCTCAGATTAGGGTAACTTTACTGATCTGTTGGTTTTAGCCAAATTGACTGTACTGAAAGACATTAGTTTTTTCCTCCACCTGGAGACATATGCCTCAGATGGAAACACATTTCTGATAGAAGCTGAGATGGCCTCACATTTACAAATGAATTCCAGAGGGTGAATTCATTTGTGCAATGTCAGAATACTGGCAGGGTTGTTCAGGGTGTCCAAACTTTTAATTTCAGGGCTCCTGGACCTTTAATAGTAAAGAAGAAGAAATTGCAGCAAGTTCAACTTGTGGTATGTGAGACACATAATTGTTAAAGGTCCAAGAGCTCTGAAGTTAAATGTTTGGATATCCCTGCTCTAGGAGAACTGAGGGGTGGACTAGATAACCGTGTGGGTCCTTTCTAATTTATGATTCTACAATAAATCCCAGCAACAGAGCCAAGTGGATTCTGGATTCTTTTGGAGGAGAAATCCATGAATTTATGTTTAATTCACAAATACAATGACTCCCCGTTATCCATGCATTTGGAGCACTCATATTTGATCCACCACAGATTGCAAACTTGTGTCTGGAGAACCCACAGAGGATCTCCACAACACAACCAAAAATTCCTTCTGATAGTGTCTGAGAGGTTTTCTGAGAGAGGCTTGATGCAGCCTTTCTGGGTCAAAGAACTCCTACTGGAAAAGCACTCCCGCTGCCATCCTAACCACACTTTCCTGGGAGTAAATACTATTGAACTCAGAGGATTTACTTCTGACATGCACTGTTCAGGTTTTTTGTAAAACAAACCATCCTAAACCTCAAAAGTCTCACAAGCATGACCAGAAGGTATTTTGGTATTTGTGGATTTTGATATCTCCAGGGATTCTGGGAAAGGATATCCCACAGGGAATGGATCCATCCATTATGTATGGTGCCATACAATGTATGGTGTCATACATTGACCTTAATATGATATATTCACTCTAAGGTTTTGCTGGTATCTTCAGGAGGCAAAAATTCCTGTCTCAAAAACCTGGAGAGCCAATGTTTATCAGCGTAGACAGAGCAATGGATCTGACTCTATATAGAACCGTTCCCTATGCAGTTTTTCACTACTTATGGGGTAGAAGGCCTGAGCACTGGGGAAAAAATATTAAACTTGGAACTAATATGGAGAGATATAGCAAAATGCATCAAAACTTCAGGAGAAAAGAGAGAGAGAGGAAAAAAAGTAGGGTTTCTGAAAAAAAGAATAAAATTAGAAAGCCAGAGGTGAGGTTAATGCATCTTTAGGATTAATGTGGCCATAATGTGTTGCTGTGGAGCAGGAGTTGGTCATAAATTGCCTCAAGGGAAGGTGATGACAAAGGGGAGCCTGGATGGAACTCCTGAATTAATAGTATCAAAGCATCTGCCACGCAATATGGTTTGAACTTTAAAAGCCCGGCTGTATAATTCACTTGTCAGGCAGGTTGAGGAAGAGATGACACATCTGCTGAGCAGGGGGAAGAGAATAAAGAAGAGAGTTTTTAATTTATTGTTTTTGTTGGTTTTTTTTTTAAAAGACAGAGTTAAGAACCCAGCTGTTCATGCTGTGATGGCATTTTGTTCTCCACTTAGCAGACGTACTTCCGATGTGCATGTAGAAAGCGACAGCCTAACAGATGCGCCCTTTGCCCAGCAGGAAATGTCACAGAGGATGTACGGGGAGAGTGGCTTTACCTGTGGTGGTACAAATCTGGGATGCGGGAGACCTCTGCTCAGCCTCCTGCCTCATCTTGGAGCTGCTCGGAGATTAATTATCTGGTGCCCACAGGTGTAGTGGCACCAAAATGGCAACCACTGGATCTTGACAGCTTTGGGCAGCCACTCAGAAGAATGCCTGAGCCCCACAATGGTGCTACCCACATCCATGTATGTAGGAATGAGTTGGAGTGGAAGATCTCCCAGATTCCCAGTCATGCCCATTCTATTGCTGATAGTCACATGCCAGTATGATTGCTGAAACCCACCAGTGTTCAAGACTTGCTAACACTGGAAGGCCTTCAATGCTTTCCTCTGATCCTAGTTGTGCAGGCACACAACTGGTTTGTCCCAGACTCACTATTTATTATAACTGCTCCATCTCAACATTCCTTGCCTCCAATGAATCTCCCCTTTCCACCTGCCTGAACACTTCATTCCCTATAGGTGCAATCCTTCATTCCCACAAGTGTGATCCTAATCAATTTAGGCCAGTGCAACTCACCTGTCTCCCCATGCCCATGTAGAAAAGCAGTCATGCAAGGAATTATTCATTTCTTCGGCTGAGCCAGGCAAAGGTAAGGATTCTTTGCATTTCTAATTGCTGACTGCCTTTCTACAACAGTAAGAAAAGCTGTTTTTTAAGCATTTGTAAAGGGACACACTTTTATTTTTCTTTACTGCTTTTATTTTACATATTTGGGGGAGTCCCAGAATCAAACCCTTTCAGATATTGAGACAAAACCTTATTCTGTTAGGAGCAATGGAGGAACAAGGAACCTAGAAGTGAGTCTTTAAATCTATTTCTCCACTGTTTTTTATCCACTGATTTTTTAATCCACAGGAGATTCCGAAATTGAATCCTATTGGATAATGAGAGACACATGGTATTCTCCATGGAACACATTCCTCTTTTACAATCAAATGTGTTATCAGAAAAAAAATAAGCATTATTATTGTACTGTTTCCAGTTTCTATGCATAGTCATAGACACTGAGCCAATTCAGACCTGAACTTCGGGTGTGCTGTGGGGATTTGGGGATTGCCATTAACTAATAGGAAAATTAGGGGATTTGAATGGCCTGGTTAGCCTTGTCAATGGTAAAAACAACTGATGGTGTGCCTTAAAATTTCAGTGCCTAGTTAGTGTGCCATGAGATGAAAAAGACTGAAAATCACTGCCCTGGACTCTTCCACCCTTGGCTGTAATCTGTCTCCGAGAAAGTTGCACATCACAGTTAAAATGGGAATGGAATGTCGACAGCTGCCTCTCCTCAGCCTTCTCTGCTCCAGAGGCACATGAGAGTAGAACCCTCAGAAGGTGGGGACACACTAACACAATGGATAAAACTTTTGTGTAGGTAGGTGTGCTTTCTCTCATTCCCAAAAGAATATCATCAGAGCTTTTCCTGTTTTAGTGGAATTCATCAGATATATTCCCATGGTAGGAATACGGATTGGGATTGGGATCTCAGGCAGCAGAACCAGCCACTGTTTCCTGGGAGTAAGTCCCATTCACTATCATGGGACTGACTTCTGAGTAGACATGCATAGAACTTGGCTCTAAGGCTGCAATCCTCCCCGCCCCCAAGGCTCCACATTGTCTCACAGCTGCTCAGAGGCTCCTTCTGAGCTGCTTCTTCCAGCCGCAGCGGCTCCAGCGTTTCTGCCAGGTCTTCCCTCCTGGCCCCCTGCACCAGGAATCTTTAGGCGACCCCCAGGAAAGGTCCAGGCGGCCCCCAAAGGGGTCCCGATCCCCACTTTGAGAAACGCTGTACTAGGTCCCTTCCAACTCTATGATTCTATGAGAAATAGCACATATAAAGTTTAAAAATGGCCATTTAAAAGTGGCTGCTGGATGGGCATAGAACCAGTTGTTAATTTCTTTGAATCCCATCACTGCTCCTTTTCCTTGTGAGCAGGCACTATGTAGCCTTCTTGTAATTCATAAATTATGCGCACAATCCTAATCATGTATACTCAAAAGTAAGTCCCATTGTATTCAGTGGGTTTTAGTCCCAGGAAAGTGTCTTTAGGATTGTAGCAAGTTTCTAATAAATTATATGTGATGGTTTTTAATTTAATAAGTACTATGTGTTTTAAATCAACCACGTGAAAGGAATTCATATGAGTGTTTTTAGATTTTATTTTGTTGTGTCCTACATTTCTCTAGGGTGTCCTACATTTGGGGGGACATCACCCTCTGTCTCAGTTATGACGTGTGGTCACCTTGGGAAGAGGGAATTTCTGCTGTTGATCTGTGGGAGGAGAAGCTGCACCTGCTGGAATTCCCTCCTCTCCAGGAATGGGAGCCTGTCTATTCATGCCAGGCAGGAGGGTGTGGCTATGCAGATGAGGGGGGTGTGGCTATGCAGATGAGGGATGAGGCTGCTCCAAGAGGAGCAGGTTTAGTCCTGGGATTGGGATTTCTGGATGGGATCCAGTGGTGGGCACCAGCAGGTTCGCACCTGCTCTATAGAACCGGTTCTTAACAAGAGATAGGACATATAAAGTTTAAAAATAGCCATTTAAAAGTGGCTGCCAGATGGACAGAGAACCGGTTCTTAATTTCTTTGAAGCCCATCACTGATGGGATCCTACAGGGAATCATCCCTATAGGAGAATGTGAAGGCAAGAGTGGGGACAGTGGAGGATGTGGGGTAGATGTGGGCTGACAGGCGCACAGAGGACCAAGACCAAGGTTGAAAGGGGGCCAGGTGTTAGTTCTGCTCAGCCCTGCCTAGAGGACCATTCCCCGGGAACCTGCCTGTTGGTTTGGCACTTGATGCGCACCTTCATTTTGTGAAATGGCATTTTGTCTAGTGACCAGGGTTTTTTATTCCGCCAACATCTTTTTTTGAATGAGGACATTTATTTGATGTATTCAGAAAGGCTCAATGATAATAGAGCCAACATAAACAATAAAGGCAATAAAGATAATTTGGCAACATTTTCCTTTTTCAGGCAGGTACCCAGACGATGCTAGTCCAAGTAGGGCTGCATCAAACCAGCACTTGCCTCCTCCCTCCTTTTGGTGTTGTTTCCTATGGATATGAAAGCTCACATCTGTCCCCCATCCTCCACTGCTCCTACTCCCACCCTTCTGTTCTCTATGGGAATGATTCCCTGCAGGATCCCAATCCTATAATCCTAATCCAGTGACTACACTTGCTCCCTTGAGCGCAGCCCACCTCCTCATCTGCATAGCCCTTCCTCCAGCCCCACCATTGTATGCATAGCCACACCCTTGGATTGATTACAAACCCACCCATGTTCTGCCAGGGTCATCTTCTGTCCTCTTTTTCTGGGATATCTCCTCCTTTTTAGTCTTGTGTGCTGCAAAAATCTTCATTGTTCTCCTTTTCCTTCTGAACAGGCACAAGGAAGTCTTGTAATTCTTTTGTAATTTACAAATTATCTATATCTATATCTATAAGTAAGTAAGTAGTTTATTTGCTTAACTTTAAGTCATTACAAAAAAATTCACTCACTGATTCACTCACTGGTTCACTCACTCACTGACTCATCAACGCCCAGCCAAAACCACTGGGCCTAGAAGGATGAAATTTGGGGGGTGGGTGTTCCCTCCTTGACGAAGGGATTCACTAAGAACCAATTTTCAGAAATTCCAACTGGACGGAAGTGAAATGGGGTGCAACGCGTTTTCCTCCCTATAATTTGCATTGAAGAATTGGTGACTGATGGATACTCTGTCACAACCCCCAGATAGAGAAGCATGAAATTCGGGGACGGTGTTCCTTCAGTGATATCAACACCCACCAATAACTGATGCAGAGAAATTTAACCCTTAAGGGGCTGAAAAGGGGTGCAACCAGTGGTGGGCTCCAGCAGGTTCGCACCTACTCTATAGAACCGGTTGTTAACAAGAGATAGGACATATAAAGTTTAAAAATAGCCATTTAAAAGTGGCTGCCAGATGGGCAGAGAACCAGTTGTTAATTTCTTTGAATCCCATCACTGGGTGCAACGTGTTTAGTCCTATACTTATCATAGACTGACCAACATCCAGCCAATTTGGTGCTCAGTGCCTGGTGCACTGGGAGAATGTTGTTCAGAGGGAGAGATTGCTCTGGGGAGAACAGTGTGCATGGGGAGGTGATGTGCATAGGGAGATGATGCACGTGGAAAATGATCCACATGGGGGACTGATGCGCGTGGGTGACTGATGCGCGTGGGTGACTGATGCGCATGGGAGACTGATGCTCATGGGGGGTTGATACACATGGGGGGTTGATGCTCATGGGGAGGTTGATGCTCATGGGGGGTTGATGCGCATGGGGATGGATGTTCATGGGGGTTGAAGAGCATGAGGATGGATGAGCATGGGGGATGTGTGCATGGGGGGTTGATGCACATGGGGAGATGTTGCGCATGGAGGGTTGTTGCGCATGGAGGTTGATGCACATAGAGGTGGATGTGCATGGGGTGTTGATGCATATGGGGTGTTGATGTGCAGGGGGATGATGGGGGTTGATGCTCATGGGGGAGGTTGATGCACATGGAGATGGGTGCGCATGGGGGTTGATGAGCATGGGGATTGATGCATATGGGAGGATGTTGTGCATGGTGTTTGTTGTGCATGGAGGTTGATGCACATGGGGCGTTGATGCGCGTGGGGGTTGATGTGGATGGAGATTGATGCATATGGGGTGTTGATGCACATATGGGGGATGTTGCGCAATGGGACTGGTGCACATCGGAGTGAATGCGCATGGGGTTGATGTGCAGTGGGGGGATGGTGCATGGGGTAATTTCACTCCTGCAGTGTGGGTACGCTTTCACTCCCACAACACGGGTACTCTTTCACTAGTACAATATATAAAACTGAACAGTCACTGACTGACTGATTCACTCACTGACTCATCAACGGCCAGCCAAAACCGCTGGACCTAGAAGCATGAAATTTGGGTTGGTGTTCCTTCTGTGACAGAGGCACCCACTAAGAACTAGTTTTCAGAAATTCAAACCAGAAGGGGGTGAAAAGGGGTGCAACATGTCTTTTTCCTATACTTAACATGGAAGATTGATTGATTGACCACCAGCCAATTTGGTGCCTGGTGCCTGATGTACTGGGAGGGAGGGTGCACATGGGGATGTTGATGTGCATGGGGGATTGATGCACGTGCAGGCTGATCATATGAAAAAAATTTCCCTGACAGAACCAGAAATGAGGCCCTGGAACCAGAAGTTCAGTTAGAGGCCTCTCTGTCAGGAATTGGGGAGCCTTTGGGGGCCTTTCCAGCCATTTCCTGGGAATTTAGGCCTGTTTGGGCCATTTTAGGCCTTTTGGGTCCACTGAGGTTTCTGTGTAAAGAAGAAGGGGGGAGGGAAGGGAATTGTAGTGGCTCCCAGTCCCTGCAGAGAAAAAGATCTGGGGAAACTCTGCTTGCTGTGCAAAGGAAGGAAGGAGGAAGCTGAGCTGAGGCTGCTGGAGAGGAGAGCAGAGCAGGGGAAGGAGGGAGCCTGGAAGTGGAGCTGCTCTGAAACTCTGCACTGTGTTTGGCTTTGGAGTGAAAGCATGGATGAAGAATTAATTTTTTTTAAAGCAGAGTTGCCAACTGACCAGAGAAACTACAGCCTCTCCTGCTCCTATGCCTTTGTAGATGGATCCATCAATATATACTTTGCCTTAAAAAGCATGTAATTCACAACAAGGGCTTGAGGTGTTCAGGTTTAGGGTCTTTCATCCAGGTATTGTCAAAACGGAGAAGCAATGCTGGGTGTAAAGTTAGCAACCTTCTCAGGGTAGGGATGGTGGGGACAACTTCTGGCTTCTTAAGGTTTAAGCCTCCAAGCCCAGTTGTGTCCACTCAAAAGCATTATAGTCAATGGAGCATGTATTATGTACGGGGGGCAAAGGAAAGGAGGCTGAAAGACCAAGCCTGAGAAAGGATGGCTGCTGGGATCACTTAAACATGTGCCTTTTTGGTTGGTGTCTGGTCTATTGCAATTAGATTAGTGCAAAAATTAAGTACAGTGGTGCCTCACATAACAAATTTAATTTGTTCCGGAGGCATGTTTGTTACATGAAATGTTCTTTACGTGAAGCGGATTTTTCCATAGGAAATAATAGAAACTCAGACAATTGGTTCCACAACCACAAAAAATTCATATAAAAATATTAACTGTATGTAAAAATGACAAAACAATGGAACTGAATTCAAAACATGCATTCAATGTGCATGATCCTATGAAGTCTACTTAGGCTGCAATCCTAAAAACACTTTCTGGGGAGTAAGCCCCATTTAACACAAGGGGGCTTACTTCTGGTTAGACATGGTTAAGAAGCTGCAATCCAAGATACTTTCCAAGTGTCTCCCCACTTTCTCCTTCATTTCATCCTGAGCCGATCTCCTGCTCCCTTCTCGCTAGCCCTGAGCTGCTTCCCTCTTCTCCACTGCTGTTCTCAACCTCTGCCCAGCGGACGCCCGGCCACAGGAGGAACAGCATGGAAGTGTTGTTTTCGCTATGGACAGGCGCGCTAGGCAGCTCTGACTCTTTTTAGAAGGGCTGCCGGCCAGTGCGTCTATCCCAACTGCCAACGAGTGTGCTTGTTAAGTGAAGCACAGTTTGTTACATGAAGCAGAATCCTAGAGAAATTTTTGTTTGTTATGTGAAACATACTTTATGTGAGGTGTTGGTTACGTGAGGCGCCACTGTACAGGAATACAATCAGGTATGTGCCCAAGCCGGTTTGGGCCAGATCATCCGAACCGGTTGTTCCCAGGACCCCGCCGTTACCGAACCGGTAGCAGCAGGGTTGCCTGAAAACCGAGCGTACCGGTTCGGACGCTGGGGGAGGAGACACACTGCGCAAGCACCGACCTTGGCGCACGGGCAGTGCATCTCCTCCCACGAGAAGAGACGCTCTGCCTCTCCTCCAGCAGGAGGAAACACTCTGCCTCTCCTCTCGCGAGAGGAGAGGCACAGTGTCTCTTACCAAGGGAGGAGAGGCTCTGCCTCTCCTCTTGCAAGAGGAGACGCTGTGCATCTCCTCCAGCGGGAGGAGACACACTGCGCATGCGCAAACCCAGGCGCTTGTCTGGGGTTGGCGCATGCATAGTGCGCTGGGGTTGGGGCTTGCCCTCGCCCCGTCCTGCCCCTGACCCCAGCCCCACCCCCTAACATCCGGCAAACCGGTTGTGGGCTGGGCGCATCTCTGAATACAATATGAGTGTTTTTAGCTTATTTTAACATGTCCTACATTTGTCCTACATTTTTGGGGGTGTCCTATAATTATAAAGTGGGTAGGAATTTTGGCTTGGGATAGGAATTTTGGCAACTTGGCAGGGAATTTTGGGTTTTGCATCTGGTCATTCTGCTTGCAGATTCAGTTTAAACTCTGGTTAGGACAATCGTTAGTGGTAATACAGGTGTAGCCTAATTATATGCAATTTATTTATATGTGATTTTTGTCTCAGAGTGACTGAGGTTGGCTCTTTAAATTGAAAGATAACCTTTCCTTAAGGAGCAGTTAATGGCTTAAAGGCAGCCTGCTTATCATGGCAACATGACACGCAGTTAAGCTTGTAGGCGCTTGATGTCTTTTGCAAGAGCTCACAAAACAGTTAGCAGATTCGTGAAATGGAACTTGATTCATCTTGGTAACAAATTGCCTTTGAATAATACAAAAATTGTTAACCATAGTTTCTTAGAACCAAATATCATGAATGGGTAGGTCAAAGGTCCAAGAGCTGTGAAGTTAAATGTTTGGATATCCCTGATCTGGGAGGACTGGGGGTGAAACTAGATGACCTTTTGGATTCCTTCCAAATTTATGATTCTATGATGTAATTTCAATGGCCAACACCCACCACTCCCCAATGAAAAAGTAGATGTGACCCCATAAGCATCATTGAACTTCTGCTACATGTAAAAGAAGGACTAGCAAGAACCTGGATTCAGAGCCACTTTGCCTTTCACGATGACTGCACTCTCATCAAAGCAACAGCTTGGTGATTCTCCGTACCGGGAGTAATGTTAACACCTGTCTCTTGTGCTTTGCCCTGGATGTTTTGCAGATTGCTCATTTTAGCTTCATTAGCATGCAATAATTTCATCACTGAAATCAGGCAGGTTTCTTGCCTGGAGGAGAATCCTCGGAAGGCAACTCAGTTTCCATTTGCTTGGAGCTACTGGACCTTCAGCTTTCTGCAAGTAGTCCGGAGTTTCATGTTTCCTCCCTGCCTGAATTTTGGCTATGATATCAGAAAGAGCAATGAAAGACTCAAATAGTCAAACAATAACCTCTGTGCATTTTTTATTATTATTTTAAAATCCAGGAATGTTTTCACCTTCAGGTCTTATGTTTCTACTCACGTAAAAATGAAACAGACTCATTACTAAACAAGGATCATTGAGTCCAACTCCAAGCTATACTGAAGAGTGTACTATCCAGCTATCCACCTGCACACACCATGCACTACATTTTATTATTATTTTGATGTAACTACTTGACTAGAAAGTTAATTTATAATTTATAATTTGTATTTATTGTCACTGGACCTGAATATAACAAAGATCCTGTTCCAAGGAATGTGCACACTAGAAATTGATACAAAGAAAAAAACTGAGGAAATTGGTTATAATTGTGTTCTAATAGTATCTCCTCTGATGCTGGGCACCAGCATGCTCCCAGACCAATGCGCATGCCCAGTGGACACCAGAACTCATGCCCTGAATTCCAGCTATGAGCACTGGGCATCAGGGTACTCAGGGTACTGCTCCTCTTTGGAGCAGACTGGACTGAGCATGTTGCTGCCCAGTGCACATGCCATCCTCAGCCCATTGCGCTTGCCTGGTGTTCCAGGCATGCACATTGGGCACCAGTGCAGGCTGCTCCTATTCAGAGCAGAGTGGACTGAGCGCACTGGTTCTATCCTTGTAGAACTCTTCTTTTTCCAGGCAGAATCCTTCACAGTGTGGTAATCACATCTGGGGTCGGGAAATGCCTTCTAAACAGTGACACCTTCTCACTCAGATGACTCATAACAGCTTTATTAGCTTGCAGTCTCCCATCCAAGTCCTGCCATCCAGGTCCTTCCCTGCTGAGCTACCTTCAGCAGCCCTGCATTTCTTGACCAGACCATGCCTGGTGTGTGGAAGATAGCTTCCTAAAGCAATTCTGTGACAGAGGAATCAATGCACTCTCAGTCGAGAGTATCAACATGCTTAGCCCGCTCTGTTCTGAGGAGGGCCATGCTCCTCTTCCTTACAATGGAGCATCCTCAGTGGGGATCCTCACAATGCCCAGTGTGCATACCCAAAGATCTCGGCATGCATGCTGGGCTCAGAGTGCTCCCAAATCAGAGTTCTGGGCATGCACATTCATCAGGGAGCATCGTGTCCACCAGAGGATTGTGAACCTTCTCCAGCACATCACATCCCCCCGATGTAGTTTCCAGTGTTGCTAGGGGTACACTGACAGGTGGTAATGTATCAAAAGACAATAGTCTTTTGAAGTTCCTTCCTACCCTTTTTTTGTCCTCACAACAACCCTGTGAGGAAGGTAATTGTTCTACCCTTGTAGAACTCTTCTTTTTTCCAGGTGGAATCCTTCACAGCATGGTCATCATCACATCTGGTGTCAGGAAATGCCTTCTAAGCTTCCAGCTTGGTCAGCCATGCTATTAATGGCGACACCTTCTGGCTCCGATGACTCATGAGAGCTTTATCAACTTGCAGTCTCCCATCCAGGAGCTGTCCCAATCCTTCCATGTGTAACTACCTCCAGCAGCCTTGCACTCAACCACCAGACCATGCCTGGTCTATAGATCATGCCATCCTAAACCAATTCTGTGGCACTTTCTTTAAAGTTGAAAGGATGCCCAGATCACAGGTCAAAGAGGGAGAGAGATGTAAGCTGGCAATTTTCCAGCAATTTATTTACGTAAATTGATTTATATCTCGCCTTTATCAGCCAAAGTCTGACTCAAGGCAGCTAACAATATTAATAATATAATAATAAAACATAAAACAATAAATAATCAAAACATAAAATAAATAAAAAACAAATAATAAAACAATAAAAACATCAACAGAGATTTTAAAAAAACATTTAAAAACTTATAAAAATTTATTTATTTATTTTAAACAAAATCCCAGCAATCCCTCTGTCTAAGGTGAAACAGATCCAAATTCACTTGATGTGGGCTGGCATGATCAGAAGTATTCCCTACCTCGATTCTGCTCATCACCAGGACAAACAAGTGCCCCGATCACAGAGCAAGCAAGCTTCAGGCAGAGGAGTTTGATTATTTGAGCTCAACCCCTTCCCCATCAAATGTTCCTGACATCCTGAGATTTGACCCAGCCCTGCAGCCCTATCTGTTGATAAAATCCCAAAGATGAGGTTGTTAACTTTTGACACTTCTCACCAAGTTGGGCTTCTTTCTTGCCACTTTGAAAGAGGTAAAAAAAAGTGGCAGCCTTCTCTATTTCAGGGCACCAATGCTTGAAACCGTTACAAATGTTCCCCAGCTTTATAGCAGCCTCTTCTTTTTTCCCCAGCTATTTTTCATCTGCTGTGCTATTACTGTGCAGATCGATACAGCACAGTCAATAGAGGTGCTAATTTGAGCACTTTGAGTTGTCTCCGATGGCCTACATATATTTACCAAAAAAAAATTGGCTCAGCTCAAGTCCCACCCTGCAAGCCCTATTAGTAGAGCTCCTGATAAATCTCATATGTTCTGGATTAGCTCTTCCTTTCCTAGCACATTCCAAACATATTCAAACACCGTGCACATCTATGCAGGTTCCTTGCACTCGCCAGAGGTTGTAAATGTACCGTAAGGTCCCCAACCCCAGGGAATTAGGGTGGGAATGGAGTGATGGGTAAGATGTGCTGGCCGGGCTTGGCAAGGGTTGGAGTAAAGGTGGGGGAGGGAGATGTTCATGGGTTGGGGAAGGCAGGACTGTGGGGAGGAGACAGGGTTTGAACCAGCAGTTATGCCAAATCCAATCCTTCATTACCAGACAGCACTGAACACCAAGTGACCATCTAAAAGTGGCCAGGAAACAATTGAGAGCAGTGGTGTAGCTAAGGGGGGTTGCCGCTGCACCAGGCTACAAGCTTTGGGGGGACTACAAGCTGAGCTTGACACTGGTGGCTAAAATTTGAAAAACAGGGTATGTATGAATGACAACACTGGCTACAATCCAGAGTAACTATAGGATCTTTTACACTGACATAGTTACAGTGCCACCTATGGGAAACCTATGGGAAATGCATAGAGCAATCCAAAGTAAGTACCTCTTACATCTTCCTGTAGTTACTCTGGATTGTAGGGACCCATCAAGTTATATATTGTTGGAGAGGTAATTTTATGCAGAATGCAATAAAAGAAACTGTATTGGAATATCTATATTCTATCAAAGGTTATGACCAATTAACCAGAAAATGAAAATATAGAAGCCTATGGAACAAAAGTGTATTTTCTTAACTGAAACGTTCCCATGTTACTGATGGCTCTGAGAGCCAATGAGATGTAATTCTGATAATGTGTGGAACTAATAAGGTGTTAATATGAATCAGCTCTCAGTACATACATGTACATCACTTAGAAATGCCTGTATACCCAGTTAGCATGGGGTAACTGTTTTTTATGTACATTAACTGGGTATACAGGCATTTCTAAGTGGTGCTCCTATTTAGCAGGCAAAGAACAACCATTCCTCTTTGCCCCAGCACAGTTTCCCTAACAAATAAGGGACACAATTTTCAATTTTTTTTACTTACAGTAATTAAATTTGTTTTTGTTGTTGCAGGGCAGGGTGGGGGCAACCAAATCTTCAATTCCAGATAGCAAATATGTGGTTTAGCCATGCCACCATTAGCTGAGCAAATGGTGGTGGTGAGGAGAAGGAGGCAGTTGCCTCCTTTTAATGTCACTTCTGGCTGTGACATCACATGTGGGGCAACATTTGCACGTGGCTACATGATCATTAGCTTCACATCTGGTTCTTTGTAACTCCTGAAGATGTTTTCTGCAGCCGAAAGCAAAATGGGTTCTAAATTCTACAATGTACTTCAATCCATGGCTGAAACATTTGAGAAACATTTCAAAATACATTTTAGAATACAAATACTTCAATGTAGTTTGTTTGATTCTGCATGAAATTTCACATCATATATATCTAATGTATTTATTTAGCAAGTCCAGAACGTCTCACAATAAATTTTAAAATTAACAATTAATAATTTAAAAATTAGAAATCAAAAATTAAAAATGGAGGTAAAATCTAAACAATACATTCCATGACAATAACAAGTTTGGATTTCACTCAGAAACACTTAAATCCCCTTTGAGGTTCAGAAGATTGTGGTCTGAATGGCTTTGAATGGCTCCTCTATCATGCATGGACCATTAAGATTACAGCATGTCTATAAATGTTCAGGGCTCTGCAGTTCCCCACATTTGCACTTTCCATCTCCTGTAATGTAGCCCCAAGTCTTTAAGTTTTTTTCCTACATCGCAGTGGTTATATGTACAGTGGTGCCTCACGTAAAGAGCTTAATTCATTCTGGAAGCCTGCTCTTTAAGTGAAATACTCTTTAAGTGAAGCAGATTTTTCCATAGGAAATAACAGAAACTCAGACGATTGGTTCCACAACCCCAAAAATATTCATATAAAAATATTAACTGCATGTAAAAATGATGACAAAACACTGGAATTGAATTCAAAACATGCATTCAATGTGCATGATCCTATGAAGTCTACTTAGGCTGCAATCCTAAAAACACTTTCCTGGGAGTAAGCCCCATTTAACACAATGGGGCTTACTTCTGGGTAGACATGGTTAAGAGGCTGCAATCAAAAACACTTTCCTGGGAGGTTTTCCTGGGCTGCTGCTGGAGGTTCAAGGTGGTCGATGGTGGCACTTGGGGGCAGCTGCCTCTGGCACCTCCAGGCAACTGCCCCCAAGTTGGGGGCAGTTAGAGGCAGCAGTGTTGGCCGGCAACCCTTTTAAAGAGCCTCCGTGCGGAGCGTCAGGGCTGCATGGCACACGTGCCCTTAGCATGCTTACTTGTTAAGTGAAGCGGAACTTGTTATGTGAAGCAAGATTTCTTGGAAATTTTTGCTTGTTAAGCGAGGTGCTTGTTAAGAGATGTACCACTGTGTGTGTGTGTGTGTGTGTGTGTGTGTGTGTGTGTGTATTTAAAATCTCTTGTATTTTAAAATGCCAATAAAGTTTATGTAATGTAATGTATATTTAAAATCTTGTGTGTGTGTGCGCGCACGCGTGTGTATACACACACACACACATATATATACATATACATATACACACACACGTATATACAGACAAACACACACAGGTGAGAACCTGTGAGTACCGGCAGGTGCGTACTAGCACCTACTTTTGAGAAAAATAGCACTGCACAACCCTTGTTACAATGTGATAGAGTATCACTTGCCATGCTAGGAAGTGTCACTTGTGTAAAAGTGCTGCGAGGTTTAACTGTTCTGGAATGAGGTATTTGGAGAGCTGAAAATGAAGAAATCACGCATTTCAGCCATTCCTCTAGTATTCCAAAGGTGATTTATCTCTTGTGAGTAATAGCCATTTATTTCCCATTATCTACGTTTCTCCCACCCCCAACAATTTGAGAAGTTTCATTAACCAAGATCCAAACTAACTGGAAAATAATTAAACTGGTTAATAGATTATAGCTTTCTCAGTTGTACTGGTGGTAATTAATCATCGTCTCTTTCCACAATTTTTAATAAGAGGAAAAGTTCTGATTCCCTTTTATTATATTCCCTATGTCGTCCTTAGTTTGACTTTGCCAGGTTGCTTTGCCAGACAGCTTTTCCTGCAATTCCAAAGGCCATATTCAGAAAAAAACATATTCACCTTTTTTGGCACCATCCTTGGAAGAAATTTTTCTCCTTCATTATTCAGCATCTGAGCACATTGGGAGTTCTATTTAAGGTCTGTCAAAGACTTGCTGGTGTGCCAAATGATGCCCCCATTTGGTGGTGGTGATGTATCCAACCTCTCCTACACTCTTCCTCTTCTCCTCTGTTTCTCCTTTTTCCAGCTGTTCTTCTGTCTCTTTTTAGATTGTGAGCCCTTTTGGGACATGCCCCCAAATCCAGAGTAACTACAGGAGCACGTAAGAGACTTTATGTGCTCCCGAAGTTACTGCACCACCTAGTGAGAACCTATGGGGAATTCATATTGGAATCCAGAATAAATTGTTCTTATACCGGAGCAAGGACTCCCTGTAGTTACTCTGGATTTTGCCCTAGGAGCCATAAGTTATTTGATTTCCTCTATAAACCGCTTTCTGAATTTTTAATTGAAAAGTGGTACAGGCTTCCCCCACTTGTAAAATATGTTAGGGACTGGAGCACCATCCAAAAGTGAATGTTGAAAAGTGGAACCCATTTTTTTTAGTTTATAAATATTGCTTCCAATGCTTTTTAAGCTAGCAAATTGCAAATACCCCCTTTATCTTGTAAATTGCTAAAACTATTTCTGCAAATGGATTTGCATTAACTTCTTTGGGAATGGGATTAGATCAGGAGCTACAACATAGGAGAGGGCAATTTTGGCCTTTAGAACAGCAGATTTCAACAGGTTGAAAGAGCAGAACATGCATAGAATGAAGGAATTCTGAGTATAATTGAAAGATGTTGAAAGAGTGGAGTGTTAGAGGATGAACAATCAGAAAGCAGGGGATACCTGTATATAAATACTGTTGACTGATTAATTAATTGATTGATTGATTGATTGATTGATTGATTGATTGTTGCTATATCTCAAGTAAGGTACAAGTGTCCCCTGCAGGTTGCCCTGATAGTTGTGACCGTCTCATAGAGCAAAATCCAGAGTAACTACGGGGAGTCCTTGCTCCGGTGTAAGGACAACTTACTCTGGATTCCAATATGAATTTCCCATAGGTTTTCACTAGGTGGTGCAGTAACTACAGGTGCACGTAATGTCTCTTATGTGCTCCCGTATGTCTTATGTCTCATAGGGCAAAATCCAGAGTAACTACGGGGAGTCCTTGCTCCGGTGTAAGGACAACTTACTCTGGATTCCAATATGAATTTCCCATAGGTTTTCACTAGGTGGTACAGTAACTACAGGTGCACGTAATGTCTCTTATGTGCTCCCGTAGGTACTCTGGATTTGGGGGTAAGGGTGGTACTAGACAGCCAGCGTTTTCCAAAGATGCTTCCTTGATCATGACTGAATTCCAGATGCACACAGAACTCAGTTACCTTCCCACTGAAGTGATAAATGTACATGTATGTACATGCTTCTGAACTGCTGGGTTGGCAGGAGCTGGACAAGTAATGAGTGCCCCCTCCATTGTGTGGTATTCATGTGTTGAACCACCAACCTGCCAACCTTTAGCATGATAATCCCAGCATCTTTAACCATTTTAACAGCCTTATATCTCACCATACATGACCTCCTTGGGTGGCATAAAGCAGGAGATGGAGGGGGGAAATGCTGCCTACACACTGAAAAACAGGAGCTATTCCACTCTTGACAGGCACTTCTGATGGGTTACATATAATACGCTCTTTTTCCTTACACCTACCACATTTCATGGTTCTTGCAACATTTTTTACCTGCCGAATCGTGCGCGTTGCCGATGGGAATGTTCTGTGATGTGCTCTTTTTTGTTTTCTTTTCAAGCCTCTCTTGTTTCCCCTAATCAATTTCTTGTAGCAAAGGTTTGTTCCCGAGAACATGACAATGCACGCGGCTGATTCATCTCCACAGCTGAAAATGATGCGCCATGCAAATAGGAGAGGCATTGGTTGGGCTGGAAATAAATAAATGTGTAATTCATTGCCGCTTGCCAGAACTGTCTGCTCTTTCAAACTCTCTTTGGAGCTGGTAGGAGGCAATCAAGGAACCAGGCAACGACCAGGGAGGTGATTTTGACGGCTAGAGATTAATTCTGTTTGTGAGGCTGCACTTGTACCTTATGCACTTGTACTAACACAGCATGTGTATGTGTGTGTGTGTGTTTCCATAGACTAGATCAGTGGTTCTCAAACCTTTTAGCACTGAGACTGTAGAATCATAGAGTTGGAAGGGACCCAGTAGGTCATCTAGTCCAACCCACTGCCTAAGCCAGGAAATCCTCTGAGAAATTAACATTTATTGGATCAGGTAGCTTTGCATGGCTCTTCACATGACTTCTATATGTTTCTTTTGTATCTTGTCTTCCTTCCTCTGTGTCACCTTCTTTTGAGACACATCTTCCTTCTCATGAGTCAGTGTGCATGTTCTGCTTCCTTTCACTTTCCATTGGACTCATCACATTTTCCTTGTCAGTTTGGAAGGGAGAGACTTCCTTCTCCAGTAACTTTGGGAACAAGTGTTCATGGATCAGCACCATTCTGGTACCTCTTGGCCTAGCTTTCAAGATGGACTGATGCAGCATTGCTTGTTCAAGAGTAAACATGCAGATTCAGCTTAGTTTCACTTTTTATAGGACTGAGAACATTTTCCTAAGTAGCTCTCATTTTCTGTTTCATGATCCACAAACAATCAGGTCATGTCCATAGAGGGTCCCTATCCACAGTTTGGGAAACACTAGCCTAGAAGCATTTTATGTCATCTTTAACTAGGGCGAGGCTGATTTCCTTATTCTGAGACAAACAAAATTAATTCTGATATGCTAAAATTGATGTTGTTTTATTTCAGGTTCTATGGCTATATTCAGAGCAAGACTACCCAGACTACAGCAGCAATCCTAATCCCCAGTTGTGCTGGCATAAATCCCAGCACAAGTCCCATACTGGCTGGGGGTGTCACAAAAGTGCTACAAGGCAGTTTGCTGCCATTCCTGGGGGTTAAGCCAGTGCACAGATATGCACGAGCCTTCCAACACATTCATAGGAACAGGAGGCAGGTGAGTTATGCTGGACTAAATTGGTTAGGATTGCACCCTACTATATTTAAGATACTCTATGGATTTGTTGAACAGTTACTGCATCAAGCCTCAAACCCTCTTTAACCTTCCTTTGTAAGGACTGCCTTTCAGAGTCAGAAGCAGAATATAGAACAGCCTTCTCCGTGACTCCCATAGCCTTGTGATTACCTCCTGGCCTCTGGTCTCATCACAATTGCTGTGGTCAGCTGAGAGCAACCAGGATTGCATATTGATTTTTGAAACTACTCTCTTTCAGATGATCGCAAATAACCAATTTTAGATATATTGCATGGGTCTTTTTGAGGGAGGGGAATCGGGTGTTAAATGGATTTATAAAAAATATTTTGTATGTGTCAACCATACATTGGCTGCAGCAATAGCGTTGCTATGAGGAGGGCAGTGCGCATACAGGGTGACTATATAGAATGGAGAATAGAGTGTCTGTACCTTTAACCATTGCATAAAAGAGGAAATTTAGGCAGGTTCTGCTCAACACAGAAGAATTAAAAAACAGCAGCTGCCTAACTTTCCCCTTCTATGCATTGCATAAAGATAGAGGCACTCTGTCCTCCATTCTATACTGTCACCCTCTGCACACAGACAACTGGAATATCACATCTGAACCTTCAGGATGTAGGCACATGAGAGGAGCCTCCATAAAATGGCACAACGACCCCCCGCAGGTTAACTGCCAGTTGTTTCCAACTATAGGGTGAAGTGCTCATCTCCATTTACAAGCCTTTAGAGCCAGTGTTGTCCAAAGACACTTCCGTGGTCACGGGGCCAGCATGACTATATGTCGAGGTGTACAGAACGCTGTTACGTTTTCCACCAAGGTGATACCTATTTATCTATTTGCATTTACATGGTTTAGAACTGCTAGGTTGGCAGGAGCTGGGCTAAGGCCAGGAGCTCACCCTGTCTTGTGGGGACCTGGGTCTCAAACCCTGGCCTGCTGGTTAACAGGCACAATGTCTTAATCACTTGTGCCACCACAGCCTGCTCAATGGCATAATGGTGCAAACCAGCTGAGCTCATCACTCTTCTGCAGTCTCTTGCATTCCTTCTAGGTTGCTTGCTTTCAGTCCTCTTCATCCTCAGACAGCAAGCATGACAGGATGTGATGGGGCAGAAGAAGGGTCAGTATAAGTCTAACACTGGTTCTTCTTCTACACCAGATTTCACCTAACTCATGACTGCTGTGTACTGAAAATGCATTCCCACAGTTTGTGTTTCCGCCTTCACATGGCTCATCTTCAGAGTAAGAGCACAAGTCTAACCATGTCTACTTAAAGGTAAGCCCCATTATGTTCAATGGGTCTTACTCTCAAGAAAGTGTCTTTAACAGCCTAGGTCTGAGATGCTCTGTGCACCACGATTCTCTGAGCAGTCATGTATGATGCCCACAGTCCCAGAAGGTTGTGCAATAGAACATCTGGACAGATGTGACTAGCAGGAGAGAGTCTTGATGTCCATATCTACTCTGAAGATAAGCCTCATAAAGGTATAATAAGTTTTGATAAAGGAAAGGCATATTCAGATCTTAGACCATCTCTGTCCCCCAGGCAGGGTGACCATATAGCATAGAAGACAGTGTGCCTCTACCTTTAACCATTGCATGCAAAAGGAAATTGAGGCAGGTGCTGCTTTTAAAACTCTTCTAGGATGAGTTAAACCTGCCTCAATTCACTCTTCTATGCAATGGTTAAATGTAGAGACACCATGTCCTCCATTTATATGGTCACCCTGTCATAGTTTGTAGGAATTTCCACACACAGGCCAATCCAGATGCTCTCCATAGACGAGTGATTTTCAATCTTTTTCATCTCATGGCACACTAACAAGGAGACTGAAATAGTCAAGGCACATCACCAGTTGTTTTTATCATTGACAAGGCACACCAGGCTGTTCAAATCCCCCAATTTTCTTATTAATTGTCAATCTCCACATTCCTCTGGCACAACTGAGGACTATCCACGGCACACCAGTGTGCCACGGCACACTGGTTGAAAATCACTGCCATAGACCATCTAAATGCAGTGCCAAAACTTCTGATTGCAGATTTTTTGACTTCAGAAGATTTATTTGTTACAGAACTTGAAGATCCCTGCTTTAGCATTTGACCGGCACACATTCCCACATCTGAAAATACGGGGATTCAAATGCTATGAAATTTCACATCCCTGCTAAATCTCTGAGTGTTGCGCTTAATGCGACAGATCCAAAAGCAATCTTGTAGCTGATACAAATGTATTTCCAGAGAAGATTGTTACAAGGTGTTTTTTTTACCTTTTGTACGCATAGCTCTGCACTTTTATTTTTCAAAGCTTTCAAAACAAACTAAACAAATAGGAAAAAAGTCCCTCCGTAATGTTTGACTTAGCTTTGCGTTCTAACTCAAGGGATTGCATGTAACTTCACAGAAAAGATACCAGCCAGATACGAATGGTCCATTTGCCAGAGTTAATAAAAATATCTCTCTCAATCCCCCTTGAGGCCTGGCATGTAGAAAGCATTTGTGCAAAGAAACCACAGAAATTACACCTGTTCTTTAAAAAATCAAGTCTCTCTCTTTTATTGATACTGAGGCTGTAATGAGAGATGACAAACTTTATGATGACCCCTTGCTCGTCAGGCCAATGGTTTATCATCTGGGATCCTCAGCAACTCAGCCTGGGGTGATAGTGCTTTGAGAAATCCTACTACAGCAGCACCTCTCATAACAAGTGTTTCACATAACAAGCAAAAATTTCCAAGAAATCTTGCTTCACATAACAAGTTCGGCTTCACTTAACAAGTTAGTGTGCTATGACGCTCCATGCGGAGGCTCTTTAAAAGGGCTGCCGGCCAGCGCTGCTGCCTCTGACTGCCCCCAACTTGGAGGCTGTTGCCTGGGGGTGCCAGAGGCTGCTGCCCCAAACTACCCCCAAGTGCCCCCACTGGCCACCTTGAACCTCCAACAGCAGCCCAGATAAGCCTCCCAGGAAAGTGTCTTTGATTGCAGCCTCTTAACTATGTCTACTCAGAAGTAAGCCCCTTTGTGTTAAATGGGGTTTAATCCCAGGAATGTGTCTTTAGGATTGCAGCCTAAGTAGACTTCATAGGATCATGCACACTGAATGCATGTTTTGAATTCAATTCCAGTGTTTTGTCATCATTTTTACATGCAGTTAATATTTTTAGGGTTGTGGAACCAATCATCTGAGTTTTTATTATTTCCTATGGGAAAATCTGCTTCACTTAAAGAGTGTTTCACTTAAAGAGCATGCCTCCGGAACGCATTAAGCTCTTTATGTGAGACACCACTGTATTTTGAGCCCATTCATTCTAATTTTTTCATTCATCTAAGATCCAACTCTAGTGAATTCATTTAAATTTCATATTTAATTTTCTTTTGGTCCTCAACTCCATGTCAGGTATTTGGTGTGGCCCTCTGGGTGAAAAGTTTCAAGTCCCCTATGTGAAACCACCATTCTGCCATTCAGGTCAGTATTGTCAACACTGATAGGTCACAGGTATTTGGGGTCACAGGTATTTTCCCTAATCTTCCCTGGATATGGTAGGGATCAAACCTGAGATCTTTTGCATGATAGGCCTGTGAGCAACTGCTGGGTTATAGCTTAACAGTACCCTGGACTTGCAGTGATCAACCTGATGATTATTTTAAGAGGGGAAAAAATTATTATTTGTGTTTGCTGAACAGGCACCATTCCTATCCATAACAGTATCCTCTGAGTTCACTGATGCTAAATGTGCAATACAGATGTTAACATAACAAAGTATAGGGGAAAAAATAATTCCCTATTCCCCAAATCCATGTTCATGATGCAAATAGGTCAGGAGCCAACAGTCCCGAAAATATTGTCCCTTGCACACATCATAAGAGTAGCTTGAACATGATGGTATCAGGATCATATGGTGCTTCCATTTGGTGGCCTTCAGTTAGGACAATTGTTAAAGCAATGGTTCTCAAAGTGAGGTTTCGGTCCCCCTTGTGGGTCATGACTTTATTTCAAGGAGGTCATGGAAAGTTGGGTGTCACCATCTTGGAATGGGGTACTCAGGCTGCTTTCCTGGGAGTAAGTCTCATTGAACAAAATGAGTAGACATGGAGAACTCTGGCATCACAGCGATGTCACTGATGAAATTATGTTCAGATGGATGACATCCCTTCCAGGCGGTCCTGGATTGTCATTCTCAGAAAGGGTGAAATTCTCCCAGGCTGAAATTCTCAAAGCACTGAGCTAAAGGGTGGTTCACCTTTACATAGGTGGTATGATTGCAATTCATAGAATCTATCAATCATTATCTTGTCTGTTCAATATCTCAGATTCAGATCTGCAGCTCTGGAAACCAGGTGTGGGGGCTTCTATAACTATCTAAATATCATATAAATATAGTGTTTCAAGAAAGTGGATTATGGAAAAGGGCTGGACAGGACTTGCTGCTGAGTGATGCAGTATATAGTTGGTTGGGTTTTATTGTGAAGGATATTTAGGTTGCACTAAGGTTTATTAGGACGCCGGGTTTCAGGAGCACTGCTCCAAGCATTTGATCACAACCAGGCTAAGCCTGCAATTTCACTGTAGAACTCCTGTCCTTTGGCCCTCTAGGAATGATGCCCGAGATGTCAAAATACTGGTTGCAACTCAGCGTGACAATCTGATGCAAACTGAAAAGCCATCAAAACACCGCAAGGCACAGCAAACAGCGATGAAAAGGGCTGCGTGCCATGTTTGCCTACCTCTCCCCTGCACGAAATCTGAGTGATGTGACTTTCCTTTTGCAGTGTCGTCAAAGAAGATGGGAGCAGCGCTAGACACGAGCAGAGGGAAGAAACACTGGGAATCAGCCTTGTCTCCAGAAGTTGCCCATGGTGGCATTGGGGATTCCTAAGTGATGTCCTGAAAAGCACAATTTTTGCAGAGGTATAAGCAGTGTGAACTCATCCCTTTGAAAATATGCATGTGCATGCGCACACACACACACACACACACACACACACACACACACACACACACAAACACACAAAGAGAGAGTCTCCCTTATAAATTCAGTACATCTATGCATTTTGCTGTCCGTGTGTGTGAGTTTATATCTATCTATCTATCTATCTATCTATCTATCTATCTATCTATCTATCTATCTATCTATCTATCTATCTATCTATCTATCTATCTATCTATCTATCTATCTATCTATCTATTGAAATATATGTAGATATAGATATACACACTGTATTTACTTGAATCAAACGCTCACTTTTTCCAGCTGAATTCAGTCTCCAAAATCAGGGTGCACATTAGTTTTGAGTAAATATGGTGTATGCATGGTGTGTGTGCATGGTGTGTGTGTGTGACACTATAGAATCAAAGAGATCTATAAGGCCATCTACTCCTCCCCACTGCTTTTACCTCCGCTGGTAGAAGGAAATCTTCCTATAGCATACCAGTTACTTTTCTTGGTACTTCGAAAAGGTGGACCATGTGAAGTGGTACAGCAGAAGATAAATGCTGATAAACACAGTGTTAAACTTAAGCTGTATATGTTTTTAAAGGATTGAAAGTTTTTTTTTAAATTCCGAAGCGAAATGTATCTCTGTCTTCCTACTTCTCTCACCTCTAGACAGTTGCTTGTAAACTTTTCTAAATAACATCCAAGTAGATTTGACAGAACCAGGATGACATTTTAAAGAATCACGATGCCAGACCTGAAAAATAAATGAAACTCAGAAGATCCTTGTCATGGACATCCCTAACTTCTACATCCTACGTCGTAAAATTCACCACTCCTTTCCCCCTCCTTGTCTCCCAACTCTGATATTTTCATGAAGCAAAACATTATGTTAAATGATACAAAAGGGCAAAATGTTCTAATTTGGACAGGGAATTTGTAATCTGTGGCTTATGTCTCAATGTGTGCAGACACTTTTTGTTAAGTATCTCATTTGTTTCCCTTAAATTCTTGACAGAAGAGGAACAATTTTATAAACAAATGGTCAATGGAAGGCAATTTCTCAGTGGTGAGTGAAATGGGAGTCTTTTGTCTCTTCTGGCAATCTAAATTAATTTCAAGTGTTCATAAATGCTTTGCAAATAACTCCCTAGCACAGTGGTTTTCAAGGAGTGTGCCACAGATTTCTCACTGATTTAGAACAGAGTCCCAACCGTGTCTACTCAGAAGTAAGCCCCATTGTGTTCAGTGGGCCTTACTCCCAGGAAAGTATGTTTAGGATTGCAATGTTTATTGAATAAGAGCACAACCCTAACCATGGGCGCAATCCAGAGTAGCTACGGGAGTCCTTGCTCCAGTGTAAGAACAATTCGCTCTGGATTGCAATATGAATTTCCCATAGGCTTTCACTAGTTGGTGCAGAAACTATGAGTACACGTAAGGCACAATCCAGAGTAACTACGGGAACACATAAGAGACATTACATGCACCTGTAGTTACTGCACCTCCTACTGAAAACCTATGGGAAATTCATATTGCAATCCAGAGTAACTTGTTCTTACTCCAGAGCAAGGACTCCCTGTAGTAACTCTGGATTTCACCCTTAATGTCTCTTATGTGCTCCCATAGTTAATCTGGATTATAGGGTCTATCTACTGAAAAGTAAGCCCCACTGTGTTTAATGGATCTTACTCCCAGGAAAGTGTCTTTAGGATTAGTTTAGTTTTTAGTTTTCGTTTTAGCCTTAGTTTAGTTTTTATCAACATTTTATCAAATGTTATTGATTGAATTTATTGAACTTTGAACACTATCTTAATATTAATATATATTCTCAGAAACCCAGGGTGATTATATGTCCTCTTTTTCCAGGACATGCCTTGTGCATTCTCTGCAATCTCCTCCTTTTCCTTGTAAACAGGCAGCAGGTAGCATACTTGTAATTAATAATTAGATGTTATAAATTATGTGTAATACTTTTAAATTTAATAATATGTAATATAGTGGTTAAATTAAGCACATAAAAGCAATATATATGTATTTTTAGTTTTATTATGTTATGTCCTACATTTTTTTTTGTTTCCAACTTTTTTTTTAAATTAACGCACATGGTCACCCTGCCAAAAACCTGATGGTGTACCTCAGCAGTTTTAGTGACTTGCTGGTGTGCCATGAAATGAAAAAGGTTGAAAATCCCTGCCCTAGCAAGACAGGCTAACCCTACAATCCAGAATAACTATGGGAGCATGTAAGAGATATGTATGTCAACGTAGTTACGGCACCACCTAGTGAAAGCCTATGGGAAATTCATATTGCAATCCAGAGTAAATTGTTCTTATGTTGGAGCAAGGACTCTTTGTACTTACTCTGGATTGCGACCTTAGTGAATGCCCCACATGCTCTTCCCCACTCCTGGGGGAAGTTAGACCAGTGCACAATCATGCATTGGCCTCCCCACACTACCACAAGTTATGCAAGGTGAGTTATGCCACCCTACATTGGTTAGGATTGCACCCATAAAGTTATGCATGTGATAGAGAGTGTGGATTGGGGGGAGCATTTTTGGGCAACACCAAAACTAGGGAAGCTTCATTAAAATATGAGATAAAATAAAATTGGAGAGTTAGAGTAGACAAAAGGAAATATGTCAGAACATATTCTGTGGAACTCCTTGCTACCAGATGTGGTGATGACATATGACGTGGATTCCTGAGGGGTATTGGGCAGATTGATGGAGGGAAAAGTATATCATGGTTACATGTATTCAAAGGTAGCCTATCTTGGAATTCCAGCTGCAAGGGAGTGACGATAGGATGTGGGTTTGTTCTTGTCTTCTGTGTTCCCAGAAAAATCTGTTGGGCCACTGTGATATATGGGAAAGCTGGAATAGATGAAGCTTTTGGCCTCATCCTGTGGGGATCTTCCTCTTTTCTTATGAAGGAAAACCTCTGACCTGACTCTGTTCCTGAAGGTGCACCAACAGTGGTAAAGTGCCCTTTCTCCCTTTTTTTCACCAGTTTTTCTCCTTCTTTCGCCAGCTTCCTGGGGTAGAGGAACAACAACAAATACATAAAGATCAAAGCAATATCCTAAGGATGTTTCACACATTAAGCTGTGCCCAGGTTTACATTTTCCATGTGAATAATGGTTGTTAAATTCATATTTATGGATCATAAATCTGTGTGCATTGTAAACAGAGGATATCTGCATCTAATAGGTGAATAACTGTACCCAAGTCATGAATAACAGTGGTTGTACCTGGGGTACAGTATAACATATGCCTGGGTACCTGGTGCAGTAATCACTGCTACCCCTCTTAGCTATGCCACTGGCCTATCCACTCCACAGTACATGGCATTTGTGAAGACTTTCATAGTTTTCACAGTAATTAAATCACACACAAAAAAACAAGACGCAGCCTTCTTAAATATTCAATTATTGGGGAAATATCCAGGACAATATTGTAGGCCCCTGGGACCTAGATTTTGAAGGACCTTGCCCTCATCTTCTTGCTCCTCTCATGGTTTATAAACTCTGAATTAATAAATTAGTCTTTCCAATGCCTTGAACAGCTGCAGTATAAAAATAGTTTGGCACAAAGGGTCATCCAATGCATACTTGCTTGGGTTTGTTCAATGCTAACCTAGTTTCCAGAAAGTACTTTGCTCTCAACAACTTTGCTTGTTAAGTGAAGAAAATACAATCGACCAAGAAGGGTCCAGTGACAAAAACATGGCAAGTATGCATATTTTCCAGGGAGCAACTCCCACTGGACTCATTGGGGATTCATTCCAAATGAGCAGACCCCTGAATTACACTATTCAGCTGCAGGGATGGGTTGGAGGACCCTGTAGGAAATAACCTCCATTTTTTAATATACTGACACTTAGGACACAATCCAGAGCAAATTCAGCCTGCTCTGACCTAACTGCACTCTCCTAACTATTCTGTATCCAGAGCAGAAAGTTATGCTGCATCCAAAGAGTCAGGAAGCCTGGGCTGCCCTAACTGCTCCAGAGCATGCTAAGTAATTGACACAAGGGGAAGACTTGCTCCTGAGGAGACACCCCTCAGATCACACTGAACAAGGAACAGCTGTGGTGCCTACAGTGGTGACATGACTCTGCACATCACCTGGTGCGGAAGTCTGTGCGTCATCCCTGGGATGCATGCCCCCCCTACCTGGACTGCGCAGTCACCAAAGTTGGTGCCTGCGCAGTTGTTTCTGAAGCCAACTGTCTTCAGAAAGAGTACTGCGCAGGCACCATCTCTGACACCTGCGCAGTACTTTTATGAAGCCTTTTGGCTTCGGGGGAGACTGTGCAGGCGTCAGAGTTGGTGCCTGTGCAGTACTCTTTCTGAAGCCATTCGGCTGCCGCTCCGCCTCCTGAGTGAGGCCGAATGGCTGTGCAGAGGCGCGGACTTTCTCTGCTCTAAGGAAGTCTCCTCTGAAGCTGTTCGGCATGCTCAGTGTGTTTCTGCGCAGTGCATCTCAGATGGCCGTTCAGGCCAGCTCCTCAGACAAGTGGCAGCTTCTGGCTGATTCTCCGCCTTGGAGCAGGCCTGAATGGGTGTGCTGACGCCCGGGGCCTGCCAAAGGACAGTCAAACTCCTCCGGCACATCTCCCCATACGGAGCGCATCACCCAATGCAGCCCACACCAGCCGCACCAGTCTGGTGACGCCACTGGGTGCCTGCCTTATAAGGAGTCCCTGATGAGATGCCAGTACATTCTATAATGAATACAAGGGGCTTCTTGGAGTGGCCTGCTGTATCCTGAGGTTTGTGGGCAGCCGTAGTTTGTTCCATATCCTGAGGTTGAGAGGCAGGGGTTGCATGGCCAAGAACTCAGATTTTTGGTCAACACTGCCATTCTTACTCAGGCCTTATCATGGACCCCTATGGGTCTACTCATTACTATACCTGCTCCTGAGGTGGTATAACTCTGAGGGCTGGAAGAGGGCATTTCTGCCTTGGAAACAGGCTCTGGATTCAGAGTAACTGCTCTGCCCTAGGCAATGCTAAACATGCCCTCAACTTGCCTCTCCTGAGCTGCTTAGGCTGCCCCAGCTAGGGCAGAGCAGGTCCACCTCTCTTAGGGCATCCTGTCTTGCCTTGCTCTGCCCTAAGCCTCCTTCAGAGTAACTGGGCTGGAGCATCTTGCAGTTGCTCCAACCTAGTGTTAGATAGGGCAACCTAAGGGCTCTTATGTGGACAGATTAGTTGCTCTGGATTGTCCTGCCTATCTGCTGTTGTTTTATTTCAACTGACAATTCATTACCTTACATGGCCGCCTGGCCTGTTCCCAGGAACAATGATACATACCACTCTAGAAACCGTCCTTTCCAATCTCCATTTAATTTATAGGGTCCCTAAGAAGTGGTGGCATAGCTAGAGGGGGTACAAAGTGCATCTGAGCAGCCCCCTTTTGGATGCATTCCAAGCAGTAGGAGCAAAGGAATGGCTCCAAAAGTGAGGGGCTGCTTTCATGCTGTTGTAGAGCTCCCTGCAAATTAGTGCATTACACCCCCTCTAGCTACACCACTAAGAAGCTAATGCAATGCAGGCCTCCGACAGTCTTGAAAGACTATGGTATCACACTCGGTGCTGCATACGCTGTATACGGAGCACGAAAGCCTGGGTTGGATTGTTATGGAGGATAGGCTGTTACCCAAGCAGGAGATCCCCCCTCTCCACGCCACTGAATTAGTCCAATGGAAAGGCAGAGCCAATACAATTGGATCCAGCTGGCGTCGCAGAGCTGGGCTAAGGACAAGAGCTCACCCTGTCTTGTGGGGCCAACCCAGGTCTCGAACCCTGGCCTGCTGTCTTAACCACTTGCACCACCCACAAGAAGCTATCCTTTCCAAAAATCATTTTTTACTGTTGTGTACTCATTTCCAGGAATTCTAGCCAGTGAAAAAAAATTGGATTTTTAGAGTCAGATGTTTTGCCACTTCCAATGTTTGGAATCTAAAAATCAGTTTTTTAATGGCTAGAAAATCTGAGAATAAATACACAACAGTGAATTAAGGATGGTCAAAAAAACTTTGATCTTTTATCTTTCTCTGTTCCACTTTTTAAGTTCCAAATCTCTGGAATCTAGTGAGTACCCAAACATGCCCCCTTCTCTCTCTCCCCACACTCTCTTGGGTATCTCCATTTTGGTTATAAAACCTATGGCCCAGTGATATTAGAAATAGAGGGAGAAATTGCAAAAACAGCTCCCTTGCACTCAGAGACTCTCTCTCCTATATCCTCCAATTTCAAGGATAATTTAGCAGGACACATCTTCCTACTAATTTGAAATTAAAGATTAATGTCAGAAGAGAGGTGGTGGCAGCTAGCAGATGGTAAGGGGTAAAAGGGGTCTAGCTGTCTTCCTGTCATCTGGACTCTTGGATTCAACAACACCAGTGGTGCCACCCACAATTTGTGACCCTCTTCCATTTTCCGGAAACAAATATCTCATTACGACATAGAGTGGACTGGAAGAAAAGAAAGAATCAGGGCAGGTGAAGGATTTACCCTACAATCCAGAGTAACTATGGGAGCACGTAAGAGACTTTACGTGCACCCGTAGTTACTGCACCACCTAGTGAAAACCTATGGGAAATTCATATTGGAATCCAGAGCAAATTGTTCTTACACAGGAGCAAGGACTCCCCGTAGTTACTCAGGATTGCGCCCCTCGTCAGGCAGTGAGGATACACCATAGCAGGTACTTGAGTTGGAACAAATTTCATTAGTAGCAATAGTGAGCTACTAACTTCGATCTTTGCAGCAATGTTGCAGAAATGATGATGTTTGTACTGTGGGATTTTTCTCTCTATAAAAGGAATTGCCTTTAATTGTGGACTCTCCCTCATTGGGGATCTTCATGCAGGCTCGACGACCACCTGTCAGAGATGCTCTAGGTCGTAGAGTCCAGGTGGATTTCCTGCTACAGGCAGGGGGTTGGACTAGATGACCTACTGGGTCCCATCCAACTCTAGGATTCTAGGATTCTAAGTAGTGGAAGTAGGAGTGCTATAATGCTCTTCTCAAAACCAGGACAGGACCCCCTGTCAAATTTGCCAGTAAGTGAAGGCAATCCCCCAAAACCAGGACAGTCCCAGTTTTCTGGGACATGCAGCAACCTTAGGTGGAGGGGAAGGCTACCAGGTTGATGTCCCTGAAAAACCATGATTCCTGCTATGCCTTGATTTTATTTTCCCTTTTGGAAATGTACTGATGACACAACCTGTTCACAGCAGAGGCACTTGGGGGAGTGTGTATTACACTATATGACACCTTTGTGGGTGACATCTCCAGTGTCCCAAATTTGGGAAATCTTTTGGAAAAGATTTAGGAATCATAAAATTATGTTATTATTGAGGTAATTTCATGAAGAATGTAGTGAAGTGCTGAATTATCTGCATTCTATGAAATGTTGTGGCCAATCAGCCAAGAAAAGAAAAGAAAAACTGTCTTATGTAACAAAAAGTGAATTTCTTTCACTTACAGTGAGAGTGAGGCTGCAATCCTAACCCCTAGTTAGGCTGGCATAAGTCCTGGCACAAGTCCCATGCCGGTCTGGGCAGGGTGACCATATGACCAGAAATTTTTGGATTTGTCCTCTTTTTTAGCTTCCTGACTGGGTGTCCTCCAAATGGGCTTCATTGTCCTCCATTTTGGCTTCATTTTGGAACTTTGCAATGGTGTACAGTACCCCATCATGTAATACGTTTTTGGATTTGCATTGAAGAGCAGAACCCAATGCAAAAATTGGTTTTGAGATATCTCCTTCCTATCAAAAGTTATGGCCAAAAAACTTAAAATAAAAAGTATGCATAGAGCTCTATGGGAAAGTGAATGTGCCCAATATCACGGCTTTACTCATGAGTAGACAAATGTGCCATTGTCCACCAGAAAGGCCAGGCTGAGAGGAATCCAAAACCTTGAACTCCTTTTGAGGTTTGGGCATCTGGTCACCCTGAATCTGAGGGTATTTCAATGTGCTGTAAGACACTTTGGCCCTACTCATAGAGGGTTAGGCCGGTGCCCAAACACGCACTGTCCTCCCCACACCAACGTGGGAAAGGGGAGATCGGTGAGTTATGCCAATCTAAATTAGTGGGCCCTGATTGATCCAAATTAGGGATTTGATTGATCCAGGAGTCCATGAAGTGTTATTATGACACAGCATGGAACCAATAAGGTGTTATTATGAGTCAACTTCTCAGAGTTACCATATATCTTAGAGATAATACTAGAACTCTTTCTCAGTTTTGTGTGCATCATCAAGCTGGACACATTTTATGTGGGGGGTGAGGGTGCTTTGTTATTTGTCAGGTGACTTGCACCGTGATATTTTAAAATAAATAAAATAAATGGGGGAACCAACCAATAAATAAAATGGGGGAACCAACACTAGTTATGCTACTGTATTGTGGTTGTATAATTTGTTCTATATGATCTAGTAAGTGAGGAGGTCCACAACATGGTGCATGGAGCTCATGCTGCAATGAGCTCTCACATCAAAAGATGCAAATCCTAGTGATGCCTCTGCTTATTCAAGTGGACCTTCTCCAGGGTTTATCTTCCTCTCAAGAGTCTTCAAAAGGCAAGCGGATGCACTTTATTCTGCAGGTGCGTTGTAGAGAAATTCATATGGGAAGTGTTATGGCTTAGTTGTGGAGCCCATCCAATGCAAGCAAGGGGTCCCTGGTTGCCTCTCTAAGTAGGGCTGGGAAAGTCTCCCTTCCTATAACCGTGGGGACCTACCACTGGGGACCACAACTGACGCAGATGGTTCAAGGCTCTGACTCACACTATATGAAGTTTCCTGTCACTTTCCAGCAGAACTTGCCTTTTCATGCCCTGTGGAGGCGTATTTTGAGCAGTTGATGACATGTTGTAGAATAGATGATGTTTTTTCAAGGATCCCTTCAGCCAAAAGGAAAAAAAAACCTTCTTGACTTTTAAATCAGCAGGGGGTAAGGTTATTTCAGAATAAAAGAAGTGTAGGTAGAAAAAAGCTTTCGGTAATGCATGAAAGGGTGCAGCAGGATTCAAGCAGTGATCTTTGGTATTAAAACTGGGATGCTACAGGCGCATCTTGTTTTCTTCCTGGAAATGCTGGACTGAATCAGTCATTGCAGAGTCTCCTCTCCTCCCTGTTTTATAGCTACTTTTATTTTTATTTTATTGTCAAGAGATATATTATCTTGCTTGCTCAATAAGGAAGGCGACCAAAAAGAGGAGATATTTTTTTTAAAAACGCAATAGATGATGACCCACTTTATAATTGCATGATTGGCAATTGTGGTAGGGGGGAAAGTACTTTAATTACGCACATCCCTGGGGATGATTTAAAATTGTGGAGACGGTTGACAGCAGTTTTAAGTGTTGAAAATGAAAAGAGGTGATGGTGGAAGGAGGGAGGAAAAAAATAGAGGAGAACTTGCAGAATTTACAGGTCCATCGGGGACTCTTTCAAACATCTGCTCCAGGCTCTACTCAAAGATGCCTCACTTTGCGCACTTCACACCACAGCTGTTTGCCTAGATGCTAAAATGTTCACATCTGACGGAGGCCCCTTCACACTGTCATCTTATTTTATTTCATGTTTTGTCATCCTTATTTCGTAGAGTCTCAGGGGGACTCAGATCTTCCGGAATATGACAGCTTCTGTCTGGCATGGATTTGGTTCTTTTAAAACTTCTGCATTGGTTCAAATCCCAGTTGTAACTGGAAAAGAGGGCATGTAGGACACCAAAATGTAGGACACATTTTTTTCCCAATGGCTAGAAAGTCTAAAAATTAAAGCTAAAAATATTCACATACAGTATATTGCTTTCAGGTGGTTAAACACTATATTGCTTATTATTAGCTTTAAAACTATTGCATATAACTTATTTCATTAAGAGCAAAATCAAGAGTAACTACAGGGAGTCCTTACTCCAGTGTAAGAACAACTTACTCTAGATTCCAATATGAATTTCCCATTGGTTTTCACCAGGTGGTGCAGTAACTACAAGTGCACCTAAAGTCTCTTACGTGCACCCGTAGTTACTCTGGATTTGGGGGTATGAGAGCAGTCCTGAGAAATTTAGGCTGGCTTAACTCACCTGGCCTATGTTTCTGTGATGGTCTGACAAGGTTGGTGTATGTCTTTTTTTCTAAAATATTTTTATTTATTGGTGTATATCTGTGCATTGGCCCCAGAAGCGGGACAGAACTGTCTTACTTAGGGTTGCCATAATTTTCTTTCTCAAAATTGGGACAGGACCCTCTGTCCCATTTGCCAGTATGTGAACAAATCCCCCAAAACTGGGATTGACCCTGTTTTGGGGGACATATGGCAACCCTAGTTTTTAAAAAACAATCCTAACCATGGCCTGTATCCTAAAGTGAAATAAAGCCCCTTGCTCCGGAGCAGTTAAGATGACTTTCCATAAGATAACACTAGAGGGTGACGTAACTGCATGGACCGGTAACTGCTATGGATTTTGCCCCATGTCTATTAAAAAGTAAGCCCCATTGTGTTCACTGGGTCTTACTCCCAGGAAAGTGTCTTTAGGATTGCAGCCTTACTGCACTTTTGTGACACCTAGGTCAGCATAGGACTTATGCCGTGGCATAGGCTGGCCTAAGTGGAAATTAGGATTGCAGCCTATATTTATTAATTGCAAGAAGGCTGCATGCTGTCTGCTCACAAGGAAAAGTAGGACAATGAAGATACCTTTTATCCAAGACACAAGGTTAAAAAAGGAAAAAAATGTCCTGGAAAAAAAGAGGACATATGACCACATATGATCACTCTTTTCCTGGGTGACCTTGGGCCGATCTCTCTCTCTCTCTCTCTCTCTCTCTCACACACACACACACACACACACACACACACACAGAGAGAGAGAGAGAGAGAGAGAGAGAGAGAGAGAGAGACAAACAGGTCAGTTTCTTGCATTTCAGTTCTCCCTCCTCTGCCTTCTCCCTATTCCAACTTTTTCAGTAGGTTCTGCTTGCCCAAGACACAATTTTATACTGGAAGCTTCCAAACCTCTGTGCAAAGAAGCAGCTCCCAGAAATCTTTCCGCTGCTGCTATATGATGCATTAATAATAGTCTAATTACAAATCATAATAGATTTAATTAATATGAACAATCCTTCCCCATACTGTAATTTCCTTGATGTCTTGCTTGTTCCACACCATTTTTCATAGATAGGAGCTGATGTGACCAGTATGCATTCTGCAGTGGATCGGTTCCGCTGAGACCAGCCATTGCCCCTTTTTAAAAAACCAGGTTTAAATTCTGCTTGAAATCGGTTAAACACTGAAAAATGAGACTGGAGGAAAAAAAAAATCCTGCAGTCAGCAACGTATGATCTATTAGGACAATTAATCACAAATGCGTTTTGTCAGCCTCCGCTTGTTCTCTTATGTTTTATGATTGTGTCATTATTCCATCAACACAATAAAGGGATTAATCTTCATTGTGGGGAAAAAAATTGTTTCCAGAGCCAAAGGTAGGCAGAGATTTCATCCTTAGATTCAAATTAATCTCCAGGATTCAAATGTATTATGCTTTTGTAAAAGATGGGATGCCTCCATTAAATCCCAATGAGAGCGATTTCCTATTATCCGATTTGGTTGGTACATTAGATAACTGAGCAGAATAAGCTCCTAACAATTCTCTCAATCCCCCTATGTAAATTTTTATATAAATATTGTCTAGACAATCACTGAATATTAGCTGCATATTTTGAGATCTGTGAAATTTGCGTACAGTGTTTAATATCTGGCAGGTATTGACAGCATTGCAGTCGCTGCCAGGGCAATGAATGTGTGCATGAATAGGACACTAATTCCACAACTTAGTCGAGCTTAGTAGCACAAGGTCATCTAGTCCAGCCCACAGTGAGAAATTATCCTATGTGTAGCATCTACAGCACATGATTGTCAAGATCTCCACTGATCTTGGACAATCTGTTGCACTGCTAAGAATTTCCTCCTGATGGCCAACTAGAATCTTTTTTCATAATCTGGCTCCACCGGAGCTGGTTTCTGTTCTATAGAATGATATGAAAAGTTGAGAAGTTTGCTGAGATTAGAATTTAAAAGTTAACAAAGCAGTAAAAGAGGAAGTGGAAAATAATATTGAATGAATAAATGAATGAATGAGGGCGCAATCCTAACCAATTTAGGCTGGCATAACTCTCCCATCTTCCCATTACCATGATGGTGTTGGGAGGCCAGTGCATGTCTGAGCACTAGTTTAACCCCACCAGAAGTGGCCAGAAGTGCCTTATGGCACTTTTGTGACAGCCCAGGACAGGACTTGTGTTAGCCTAGCTGGGGATTCAGATTGCAGCATACAAATGTCCCTTATGAACTTTTACCATTTTTAAAAGAGAAAATGTACATTCCTTAGGTATTAGTTTGTTATCTTGGGTAAAATCAGGCAAAACTATGACCAGACACAGGGTGACCATGTAGAACGGAGGACAGAGTGCCGTATCTTTAACCTTTGCATAAATAAGGAATTGAGGCAGGTTTAGCTCTTCATAGAAGGGTTTAAAAAGCAACACCTGCCTCAATTCCCTCTTCTATGCAATGGTGAAAGGTATGCTCTCTGTTGTCCATTCTATATGGTCACCCTGGCCAGACACCGCCTAAGTTTCACCCCCGGAAGTTTAACCCCTAACATATCCAAGAGTCATAGAAAATTCCATGGTTTTTGACTCAACACCTACTCTCATTTTATCTGCAAGAGTAATTTATACTCAAGTCTCTGCAGCAGTGGCATAGCTAGGAGGGGAGCAGGAGGTGCAGTTGCACTGGGCAACAAGCAGAGCTTGACAGTAGTGGGCAAACTTGTGAAAAACAGGGTATGTATGAATGATACTATCATGTTACATATCATTGGAAAGCTAATTTAATGTAGAATGCAATGAAACAAGCTGCACTGGAATATCTATAGTCTATCAAAGTTTATGGTCAATTAACAAAAAAAAAATGAAAACAAAAGCCCATGGAACAAAAAGTGGATTTTCTTAACTCAAAACTTTTCCATGAGACTGATTACTCTGAGAGACAATGAGATGTAATTCTGATATCATGGGGATCTAATAAGGTATTAATATGAATCAATCTCATTACCATATACATATATCATAATACAGTTACCCATAAACACATTAACTGTGTTTAAAGGCACTTCTAGGTGGTGCTCCTCTTATACTTAGCTGGGTAACTTAGGGCCCAATCCAGAGTAACTATGGGGAGTCCTTGCTCCAGTGTAAGAACAATTTGCTCTGGACTGCAATATGAATTTCCTATGGGTTTTCACTAGGTGGTGCAGTATCTACGGGTACACGTAATGTCTCTTACATGCTCCCGTAGTTACTCTGGATTGTAGGCAGTGGTGGGCAGAAGCCGGTTCTGTCCGGTTCTTGGGGACCGGATCTTGCAATATCCCCGCCGCTACCGATCTGGTAGCGGCGGGGGGTCCCCAAAACCGCCTGAACCGGTTCGCGCGGCAGCAGCCAGCCGGGCATTTAAAATTTTTTAAATTTGGTGCTCCTAGTGGCAGCCCGGCAAAGCGCAACACAAGCCTCAGCACCACCCAACCCACAGTGCAGAGAGGCTTCCCCCAGGCATGCGCGCTGCTTGGATGGTGTGGCGGGGCTTCCCCCAGGCGCGTGCGCCAGCTGTGATTGCGCGGGGGCTTGCCCCAGGCCAAGCCTATGCATGCCTACTCAAAAGTAAGCCCCACTAGAGACAATGGGCTTACTCCCAGGTAAACTGTGGTAGGATTGCAGTCTGAGGGGCCAAGCCTATGCATGCCTACTCAAAAGATAGCCCCACTAGAGACAATGGGGCTTACTCCCAGGTAAACTGTGGTAGGATTGCAGTTTGAGGGGCCAAGCCTATGCATGCCTACTCAAAAGTAAGCCCCACTAGAGACAATGGGGCTTACTCCCAGGAAAGTGTGGAGAGGACTGCAGCATCAGAGCCCCATCCTATGCAGGTCTACTCTCAAGTAAGTAATTTTTTTTTATTTTTAAATTAAAAACCTCGCCTGGCCCGCCCCTTGACCCTGGCCCCGCCCACTTCTGGAGAACCAGTTCTTGGGCCAGGCTGTGCCCACCCCTGATTGTAGGGTAACTATCTCTTATACTTAGCAGGGTAACTAACTATCTTTGCCCCAGCACAGTTTCCCTAACCAACAAGGGATACAATTTTCTTTTTAAAAATTATTCAAATTTAAATTTGTTGTTGCAAGAGGAGGAGGGAGCAACAAAATCTCCTTTGACTCCCAATAGAAAATAGGTGCTTGCTTGCTTGCTTGCTTGCTTGCTTGCTTGCTTGCTTGCTTTCTTTCTTTCTTTCTTTCTTTCTTTCTTTCTTTCTTTCTTTCTTTCTTTCAAAAGCACTTCTTGAACTAGAGTAATTCTGTGGGCATTCATGAATACAGGGAGCCTCTGAATTTCTTCAACAAGGGAGCCTCATTAGAAATCCCTTTAACTACAAGAACATTAAACTGAAAGCAATTATTTACAGACTCGGTGGAAATGATGCTTCTATCCACTTGGTAATAAAAGGACTCGCAGGGTGTTAGGGATGTTATTGGCTCTGTGGGAAATTCGCTACAGGTTGTAAATCTGTTGTCACTTTTTTCCCCTAGACTGGCCACAGAGTTGGAGTAGCTAATCAATAATTGGCCAGCAATGCAGCAGCGATTAGCTCAAGTCCTGAAAGGAGGCAGAGGCAATAATGAACCTGACACACTCAAACTCCTCTACCAGAGCAGAAAGTTGGGATTCAGAGATATATTGTGATGCATTTGACCTGAAAGTGGTTGGCATCTAGCCTTTCCTTGGGTCTAGACCTATGATTTTCAAACAGAGGGGCCGAGGCACACTGGTGTGCCATGGATAGTCCTCAGGTGTGCCATGGGAATTTGGGGATGGACATTTATTAATAGGAAAACCCCCTAACTGGGCAAGAAGCACTCTTTCAAATGGGTGTTCTCCTTTATTTAGCAGGGGGAGAGTAACTGGCCCTCCACACCCCAGCAATGTCTGTTCAAGTGGCTTCTGCTGGTGTTCTTCTTGCATTTTAGATTGTGAGCCCTTTTGGGACAGGCACCCATTAGCTATTAATTAGCTATTATTTTTTATTTTCTTGTAAAGCGCTTTGTGAACTTTTTTTTGTTGAAAAGCGATATATAAATACTGTAGATAGATAGATAGATAGATAGATAGATAGATAGATAGATAGATAGATAGATAGATAGATAGATAGATAGATAGATAGATAACTTGGCAATTTGAACAGCATGATGTGCCTTCACAATGGTAAAAACAACTGATGGTGTGCCATGAGATGAAAAAGTTTGAAAATCACTGCTATAGACACTTCATTCTAGGAAAGGTGTTTCAGTCTGGGAAACATCTGTACAGCTGTGTATAATGTTATTCTCATATTGCAGAAGGACAGACTGAGTCTGAAAAGGAGACAAGATACAAACAAGGATATAAGAATTTCTAATTCAAGCTCAGGTACTTACAGTCAGGTCCTATCATCCGAAAGGCATAATTGAAATTAACTCCCCTGATGGTCCCATACCTAAACTGGCTATATGGTCTAAGAGGAGCTAGGGCAGTGATTTTCAGTCTATGAACCACAGGATTCGTGAGGCATAAGGAGCTTGACAGTGAACCAACTTTAGAAGAACTAAATGAAGCCCTGGATTCCCTTGCTTTTGGCAAGGCACCCGGGAAAGATCACATCCCTGCTGAAGTTCTGAGGTGCTGTAGAGGGACCATTTCCACTGAACTGTACAAGATATTCTGCCTTTGTTGGAGGGAAGGTGGAGTACCACAGGACACGAAGGATGCTAATATTGTCACACTGTACAAGAACAAAGGCGATAGGGGTGACTGCAACAACTACCGTGGCATCTCTCTTCTTAGTGTTGTAGGGAAGCTGCTTGCCCGTGTCATACTGAAGAGGCTTCAGGTGCTTGCAGAGACAATCTATCCTGAATCACAGTGTGGATTTCGAGCCAACAGGTCCACCACTGATATGGTATTTTCCCTTCGACAGTTGCAAGAGAAATGAAGGGAACAAAGACAGCCACTCTTTGTAGCCTTCATAGACCTTACAAAGGCTTTTGATTTGGTTAGTAGGGATGGCCTTTTTAAAATCCTCCCCAAGATTGGATGCCCACCTCAGCTCCTCAACATCATCAGGTCCTTTCACAAGGACATGAAGGGCACTGTAGTTTTTGATGGCCTAACATCAGACTCCTTTCACATCCGAAGTGGAATGAAGCAGGGCTGCGTCCTCGCACCAACTTTATTTGGGATCTTTTCTGCAGTCATGCTGAAGCATGCTTTTGGAAACGCAACAGAGGGAATCTATCTCCGGACTAGATCCGATGGAAAACTATACAATCCTTCCAGACTAAGAGCAAAGTCCAATGTCCAGCTGAAATGCTTGCGGGATTTCCTCTTCGCTGATGACGCTGCTGTTACTGCTCACTCTGCCGAAGACCTTCAAAAACTTATGGACCGTTTTAGCAAAGCCTGCCAAGACTTTGGACTAACAATCAGCCTGAAGAAAACACAAGTCATGGGTCAGGGTGTGGATCCACCTCCCTGTATCACAATCTCTGAACATGAACTGGAGGTTGTCCATGACTTTGTGTACCTTGGCTCAACTATCTCTGACACTCTCTCCTTAGACTCTGAGCTGAATAAACGCATTGGTAAAGCGGCTACTACATTCTCCAGGCTTACAAAGAGAGTATGGCTTAATAAGAAGCTGACGGAACATACAAAGATCCAGGTCTATAGAGCTTGCGTCCTGAGCACACTCTTGTACTGCAGTGAGTCTTGGACCCTTTATGCATGGCAGGAGAGGAAGCTGAACACCTTCCATATGCGCTGTCTCCGACGTATTCTTGGCATCACCTGGCATGACAAAGTCTCAAATGACGCAGTATTGGAACGTGCTGGAATCTCTAGCATGTTCACACTTCTGAAACAGCGGCGTCTACGCTGGCTTGGGCATGTCGTGAGAATGGCTGATGGTCGGATTCCAAAAGATCTCTTATATGGAGAATTAGTGCAGGGAAAGCGCCCAAGAAGGAAACCACAGCTGCGATACAAGGACATCTGCAAGAGGGATCTAAAGGCCTTGGGAATGGACATCAACAGCTGGGAAACCTTGACCTCTGACCGTTCAGCGTGGAGGCAAAAGACACAGCATGGCCTTCTCCAACTGGAAGAGACACTTGTTCGGCAGGCTGAAGCAAAGAGACAGACCCGAAAGCAGCGAAACCTGGAGTCTGGGCAGGGGACGGAATTTATTTGTCCTCAGTGTGGAAGGGATTGCCACTCTCGAATTGGCCTCTTTAGTCACACTAGATGTTGTTTCAGGACCTCCAATCAGAGCACGATACCATAGTCTTTCGAGACTGAAGGATGCCAATACAATACAATACATAGGAATATGAACAGCAATGTGTTGTTCCTTGTCAATTGTCCATAAACTGATAGTATGGCTCAGAAATTTCACCACTCTGTCAGTGTGATCTTGTTGGAAATGGTTGAAAATTGTTGGGATGGCTGGATAAGATCCAGTATGGATAATGCTACCAGATACTCCCTCAACGCCCTAGTTTCTCCCCCAAATCACAATGTTACTCCACCCTCCTAACTTGGTCTAGGACTTATACCTGAAAGAGCATGGTTCAAATCCTCACTCAGCTATGAAGCCTCTTGGGTAAGCTTGATCTATTCATTATCTCTAAGCCTCACCTAGCTTACAGGATTGTTGTGAAGTCAAAAGGAGAGGAGGAAATATGTACAGCACATAAACTCTTTGGAGGAAAGGCAGCATAAAAATGTTAAGAAAAAGGTTTTTTTAAGAATAAAATAAATACTTATATACTATCTAATGATGTGTGATAGCTCCTTACAAATGATTTTGTACATTATTGTACATCAATTTGACTCTAACAAAAAAATATGTACAGTATAGTAAAATCTTGGCAATATGCAAATCTATTTACATCTTATTTCCCAATGAGTGGCAGGGCTGATATGAATTAGTTAACAAATGGTTGATTAATGCCAGCACACGGTGTAAAATATGAACTCCCCCCTGCTTCATTATTGAAATATTTCTACCTTGCCTTTCTGGTCACATAAGGAGCCCCAAGGCAGCTAACAATCAATAAATCATACAAGGGGGAAGAAAACGCTCTTGCCAATAAAATGAAATAAAAACTAGGATGGCAAATGAAACAATTTAACAGCAGCCCACACAAAGCAATTGCAATCATATTGCGCAGGTCAAGTGGAATTTGCTAGCATTGGAACACTAGCAAAGAGTAAACCTCCCATGGGGCAGAATTCCATACCCTGGGCACTACCACTGAGGAGGTCCTGTCTTTTATGCCCACCTAACCCACCCCCAATGGTGAGATATACTGGCCCTCCTATAGTTTTTAACAACCACAAGAGTCAAACACTGCAATCCTAAGTATATTTACTCAGAAGTAAGCTCCACTGTGTTCAATAGTATTTACTACAAGGAAAGTGTGGTTAGAACTGCCCCATTGGAAAGAACTGGGAAACACCAGAAGAAGATTAAGCCTCTAAGATGAGGCTTAATTCCAAAATATGTACAAGTAAAATTCAAAGAAAAGTTATAGGATACAAGGCTCAATCCTAAACAGGGCTTTTTTCCTGGGGGTATTCACTGGTACTCATTACCAGCACCTTTTCAACCTGCCCCTTCAGCAACTAATTAATAATAAGTCATATGGGGAATTGGGGATGACCTGTGGTGAGTACCGGCACCTTTTTCTAGGAAAAAAATTAGATTAGACCAGCCTAACTCATACATCTCCCTGTTCCTACCATGGTCTGGGGAGGCCGATGCATCTCTGTGCACTGGCCTTACCCTCCCAGGAGTGGTGCAGAAGTGTCTTGTGGCAATTTTATGACATCCCCAGGTCAATATGAGACTTGTCCTGGGACTTATACTGGCCTAACTGGGTAATTAGGATTGCAGCACGTTCCTGTGTAGGGCGTTGGAAGGCTAGTGCATGTCTGTGCACTGTCCTAACCACCCCCAGGAGAGGTGCAGAATTACCTTATGGCAATTTTTGTGACACCCTCAGGGCAGCATAGGACTTGAGCTGGCCTAAGTAGGGGTTAGCATTGTGCTGACATTCTCCTGGTACATAAAGGGGTATACCATTAGCCTCTGTCTTTCTGTGGTGATGCTCAAGTCCCCGTGGCCTACACCTTTTTCATTCCCATAATCTGAGTGAAGCAGGGCTGTGTCCTTGCACCAACTTTATTTGGGAACTTTTTTGCAGTCATGCTGAAGCATGCTTTTGGAAATGCAACAGAGGGAATCAGACCAGATCAGATGGAAAACTCTTCAATCCCTCCAGACTAAGAGCAAAGTCCAAAGTCCAGCTGAAATGCTTGTGGGAATTCCTCTTCGCCGATGACGCTGCTGTTACTGCTCACTCTGCCGAAGACCTTCAAAAACTTATGGACCGTTTTAGCAAAGCCTGCCAAGACTTTGTACTGAGCACACACTTGTACTGCAGCGAGTCTTGGACCTTTTATGCATGGCAGGAGAGAAAGCTGAACACCTTCCATATGCGCTGTCTCCGACGTATTCTTAGCATCACCTGGCGTGACAAAGTCTCAAATGACGCAGTCTTGGAACATGCTAGAATCTCTAGCATGTTCACACTTCTGAAACAGCGGCGTCTACTCTGGCTTGGGCATGTCATGAGAATGGCTGACGGTCGGATTCCAAAAGATCTCCTATATGGAGAACTAGCGAAAAACATACCCACATTGCGGGATGCGTATTTCCCCATACGCCATCCCCCCATGGCGCATAAACACTCCATGCGCATAAACATCCCAATCACAACTTCCCCATGCGCCACTTCCCCCATGCACATCATACCCCATGCGCAACTTCCCCCATGCGTATCATTCCCCATGCGCATCATCCCCCATGTGCATCATCCCCCCATGCACATCAACCCCCATGCGCAACTTTTCCCCATGTGTATCATCCACCCATGCACAACTTCCCCCATGTGCAACTTCCCCCATGCGCATAAACACCCCATGCGCCACTTCCCCCATGCGCCACTTCCCCCATGCACCACTTCCCCCATGTGCATCATCCCCATGCGCAAATTCCCCCATGCGCAACTTTCCCCCATGCGCAACATCTCCCATGCGCAACTTTCCCCCATGCACATCAATCCCCATGCGCATCATCCTCCAATGCTCAACTTCCCCCATTGCGCATCATCCCCCCATGCGCAACTTTTCCCCATGCACATCAACCCCCATGCGCAACTTTTTCCCATGTGTATCATCCCCCCATGCGCAACTTCCCCCATGCGCATCAACCCCCATGCGCATCATCCTCCAATGCTCAAATTCCCCCATTGCGCATCATCTTCCATGCGCATCATCCCCCATGCGCAACGTTTTCCCATGTGTATCATCCCCATGCGCAAATTCCCCATGCGCATAAACACCCCATGCGCCACTTCCCCCATGCGCAACTTCCCCCATGCGCAACTTTTCCCCATGCACATCAACCCCCATGCGCATCATCCTCCAATGCTCAACTTCCCCCATGCGCAACTTTCCCCCATGCACATCAACCCCCATGCGCATCATCCTCCAATGCTCAACTTCCCCCATGCGCAACTTTTCCCCATGTGTATCATCCACCCATGCACAACTTCCCCATGTGCAACTTCCCCCATGCGCATAAACACCCCATGCACAACTTCCCCCATACGCATCAACCCCCATGCGCAACTTCCCCCATGCGCAACTTCCCCCATGCGCATAAACACCCCATGCGCTTAAACACCATATGCGCCACTTCCCCATGCGCCACTTCCCCATGCGCATCATCCCCCATGCGCATCATCCTCCAATGCTCAACTTCCCCCATGCGCATCATCCCCATGAGCATCATCCCCCATGCGCAACTTTCCCCCATGCACATCAACCCCATGCGCATGTCCCCCATGCACAACTTTTCCCCATGTGCATTATCCCCCCATGTGCAACTTCCCCCATGCGCAACTTCCCCCATGCGCAACATCCTCACCAGTGCAAACTCTTCCTCTGAACAACATCCCCTCCCCCTCCCTGTGCACTAGGGTCTGAGCACCAAATAGGCTGGATGTTGTTCAGTCTCCCATGTAAAGTGTAGGACAGAAACACGTTGCCCCCTTTTCAGCCCCTGAAGGGTTAAAGTTCTCCAGATGGTTCTTGGTGGGAGTTCAGGTGACACAAGGAACTCCCAGAATTCCATGCTTCAGGCCCAGCAGTTGGGGCAGAATGTTGATGAGTCAGCAATTCTCAATGCAAAGTATAGGGAGGAAAACGCGTTGCGCCCCTTTTCACCCCCTTCCGGTTGGAATTTCTGAAAACCGGTTCTTAGTGCTCCCCTCCCTCACGGAAGGAACACCCTCCCCAAATTTCACACTTCTAGGGCTGGCAGTTTTGGCAGGGCGGTGATGAGTCAGTCAGTGAGTCAGTGAGTCAGTGAGTGATTTTTCTCTTTTATATCTCTTTTCTGCACTAATATATATATATAGATTAGTGCAGGGAAAGCGCCCTAGAGGGAGACCACAGCTGCGATACAAGGACATCTGCAAGAGGGATCTAAAGGCCTTAGGAATGGACATCAACAGCTGGGAAACCTTGACCTTCGATCGTTCAGTGTGGAGGCAAAAGACCCAGCATGGCCTTCTCCAAATGGAAGAGACGCTTGTTCGGCAGGCTGAAGCAAACAGACAGACCCGGAAGCAGCGAAACCTGGAGCCTGGATAGGGGACGGAATTTATTTGTCCTCAGTGTGGAAGGGATGGACACTCTCAAATTGGCCTCTTTAGTCACACTAGATGTTGTTTCAGGACCTCCAATCAGAGCATGATACCATAGTCTTTCGAGACTGAAGGATGCCAATGAATCTGTTGCAACCCCACAACCAAAACTTTGTGACCCCATTGGGGTCCCAATTTGAAGGTTGCAGATCACTGTACTATAACTTTGGGTAACAATCCATCAGTGGGTTGTAACCCCATGTTTATCCCGGCCAGACACAATGATCATGATGGTGGAGGAATGCTTTTGGGACCCACGCTACTGATCTCTATGACTTCAGAGTGGCCTCCAGAAACAAGATTTCATTCCATTTTCCAACTCGGCCTCCAGGTTAACTAGAAAACCTCCATCACCAGGAGCAACACACCGTTAGGCAACCAATGTGTTTGAATATGTACTAAGCTTATAGTAACATTATAGTAACATTATAGCTTATAGTAACATTAGGGCTGTGGGTGGCGCAAGTGGCTAAGACACTGTGCTTGTTAACCAGTAGGCCACGGTTCGAGACCCAGGTCGACCCCACAAGACAGGGTGAGCTCCTGTCCTTAGCCCAGCTCTGCGACGCCAGCTGGATCCAATCGTATTGGCTCTGCCTTTCCATTGGACTAATTCAGTGGCGTGGAGAGGGGGGATTTGCTGCTTGGGTAACAGCCTATCCTCCATAACAATCCAACCCAGGCTTTCGTGTTTCACATGCAGCTTATGCAGCCCCAAGCACGATACCATAGTCTTCCTAGACTGATGGAGGCCTGCTTTTTTATAGTAACATTACCTAATAGGAAGGAAAAATTTGTAGGTCTGTGTTACTGAGAAGAAGCATTGATTGCAAATATAAGAAGTCACAGATTGCATTGACTGCAAATATAAGCATTGATTGCAAATATAAGATGTCAACCCTTGGAGGGTTGGTGAATTGAAGCAAGGGGTTCAACCTGGGCAACTCTGGATGCCAGCCCTTACCAGGAGAATCAATGCAACCATGGACCCATTTCTATGATCTGTGCCTGTCTGAGGATCTTTTGAGTTACCCCCAAATCCAGAGTAACTATGGGAGCACGTAAGAGACTTTACTTGCACCCATAGGTACTGCACCACCTAGTGAAAATCTATGGGAAATTCATATTGGAATCCAGAGTAAGTTGTTCTTACACCAGAGCAAGGACTCCTCGCAGTTACTCTGGATTTTGTCCTTCATTTCATTTGTGAATTTGATCCTTGGAGGCCAGTTTGGTGGATGGGGTCCATTTTCACTCCAAAAGATACAAGAGAAGGGGAAAAAAATACACACTCCATTGGATTCTGTCTTTGGGTTGGTAAATGCCCTGCAGAGTATAGTTTGTGCTTGCCAAGCTCATCGTGTTGTGAGCAGATTTTAAATGCAGATTCCAAAATCATCTCGATGCCATGGGAGGGAAACAAATTTCATGAATAATTTCTGAATAATTCATGGCCGTGCAAATCACGCAAAGTGAATTCATTCATTGACTGTCAATCTTTGCCGGCCTCCTTATGCTAACGACACAGTGCCAACATCTTTAAATAATTAGTTTTACCAACAAACATGGCAGGCCTATTGGCCTCGCTTATGAATAATAAAGGGATGTCAAACATCTCTGGAGCCTGCAGGAAATTCCAAAAGGCTGTGAGGATCAACAAGTGGATCTCGGGGTCGCCAGGAGCTGGAGGGTTAAGATCGGGTAAGAACTTGGTCCAAGATGGACAAATAAAAGATCATGCCAATATACACTTCCTGCCAAAGCAGGGCTTTCAGGCCCAGTTTATTGACAGAGCAATGATGTTGTCAACATCTCACTAATGGATGCAGTTTATCTAACGATTGTGCTTCTCACATAAAAGGAATAGACCTCTCTCGAAATGCCCCAAATCCTCTAAATTAGACAATTGGAAAGAAATGAATGATGAGGTTTTGTTTTGCTGAATAAATGGAGAATGTTCTCATAGGAAAGCTGGCAATAAATATATCTACAGTATTTATACACCACTTTTCAACTAAAAAGTTCACAAAGTGGTTTACAAGAAAAAGGAAGAATAATAATAGCTGATTAAAAGCTAATGGGTCCCTGTCCCAAAAGGGCTCACAATCTAAAATGAAAAAAAAAAAATACCAGCAGAAGCCACTTGAACAGACACTGCTGGGGTGTGTAGGGCCAGTTACTCTCCCCCTGCTAAATAAAAGAGTAACACCCACTTGAAAGAGTGCCTCTTGCTCAGTTAGCAGGGGTAAATACCCCCCAAAAGGGGAATGAACCACCGTGACCATATGTCCTCTTTTGCCTGGACATGTCCTGGATTTTAAGCTTGAAAAATTCTTCATTGTTCTCCTTTTCCTTGTAAGTGGGTAATATAGCCTTCTTGCCATTAATAAATTCTATGTAATCAATGATATGTAATAGTTTTAAATTTAATAATAAGTAATAATAAGTTATTTTGTGGTTATTTTGTGGTTATAGGCAAGACATATGAATGTTTTCAGCTTTTATTTTGTCATGTTCTACTTTTTGCTTGGATGTCCTCTTTTTTATGGTATATGGTCACCCTGGGGAATCAGATGATCTATTTAGAGCAGTGATTTTCAACCAGTATGCCATGGCACACTGATGTGCCACAGATAGACCTCAGGTGTGCCATGGGAATTTTGGGAAATTAATTAATAGGAAAATTGGGGAGTTTGAACAGCCTGGTGTGCCTTGTCAATGGTAAAATCAACTGATGGTGTGCCCTGTCAACCCTGTCAATTTCAGTTTCTTGTTAGGTGTGCCATGAGATGAAAAAGCTTGAAAATCACTGATTTAGGGTACTAGTTGGATAATCAAGCATGAACTTGTAGGAATGATTGCATGCAGCATATTCAGAAAAGAGAGGGGGCCTACCCTCAGCAATGAGGTTGTGACAAATTTTGAAGTGCAGGAACTTGGCATGACATCCAAACCACCCCCTCAGTAAAACTGTAGGCGGACAACAAAATTAATTTTAAATGTCTTTTGTACAGTGTTCTCTTCTGTTTCAAGTTTCTAAACTTACTGGTAATACTCGGATACTTCTGTGAAGGAAATTGCTAATTTCATTCCACACTCTTACAGTGGTTTGCAGAGTCACCACTGCATCCTGGATAATGCTGTCCCAGTGAAGACCAGAATTTTTTTTTTAAATGGGGTCCCAATCCTAACTCCCAATTAGACTGGCACAAGATTTGGCACAAATCCTATGCTAGCCTGGGGGTGTTTTAAATTATATATGGTTTATAATTGAAAAGTCACATGGCTACAATCCAAAGTAACTATGGGACCTTTTCTACCAACATAGTTACAGTGCCACGTATGGGAAACCTATGGGAAATGCATAGAGCAATCCAGAATAAGGGCCTCTTATGTCCTCCCATAGTTATTCTGGATTGTAGGGTGACTGACTGATTCACTGACTGATTCACTGACTCACTCACTCACTAGCTCATGAACGCCCTGCCAAAACTGCCAGGCTATGAAGCATGATATTTGGGGAGAGTGTTCCTTCCATGATGGAGGCACCCACGAAGAACTGGTTTGCAGACATTCCAACCAGAAGGGGATGAAAAGGGGCACAACCCATTTTCCTCTCTATGTTTTCCATTGAATAATCCCTGGCTGAGTGCTGCTCCATCCCAATTCCTGGACCTAGAAGCATGAAATTTGGGAAGGGTGTTCCTTCTCTGTCATCAACACCCATCAAGAACTGATGTTGGGAAATTTAAACAGAGGTTTTAAAACAAGGGTGCACATTAGATTCAATGGTGCATTAGTTTCAAGTAAATACAGGTATATGATGATTTGGACTCTGGTGAGAAGAAGAACTCTGAGGGCAGCAGGTTGTGCACGCAAACTAGTAATAGGGTTAACAATTGGTACTTTGTCTCTGATGGAAAGATTGTGTAGTCCAAAAATCTCGGATGAATAGAAACATAGCCAGGTGAGTAAGACAAAGCCAGGATGTCATTGCTATGGACACTTCGTAGTATGCCCCATAGAAGTGCTGTCTGCTTCCCCAATCACAAGGCTGGCCGCAGCTACAGTAAATGCTCTATGTAGGATTGGAGGAACTGGTGGCTCCAGGAAGCTGAAATGAGAAGAATTTGGTAGATACAGAAGCCCTAGGACAGGGTCTCTGATCCCAAGGGTCCAGAGATCCCAAATTTCCTCCAGTAAAAAAAGTAATGAGCAGAGAGACACAACCTTGTATTTTCTTAATATCCAACTGTCTAGGTTCTGCTTCTTCCCACATTCTACACAACTAGTTTGGCAATTCAACTCTATCTATACTTACAACCAGATGTGTAATTTATTGCGCAGGGCAGTGATGTTATAATGTAACTTGATATGGTAACATCGTTTTTGGGTTCTCCCTGGAAGTTGGGGCATAAAAAACTACCACCCCACCTTCTAGGTATTACCCACAGATACTGCCTTATGTGGAAGGCAGTCACTATTGGGTTCTTCCCAGAGAGACACTGTGTGGTCTTGCACACCCCATTCCTTGGAGGCTGGAAACCTCCACAAAGACTGAATGGGACAGACAATGCAATCCTAAGCATGTCTACTCAGAAGTAAGTACTGTTGTATTCATTGGAGTTTAATGGAAATCAAAATCAGCAGTCTGTCTTCTGGGAATAACTTGGAGCTAACTGGGCAGAGTTTGGGAGCAATCGTGCTCCACAGCATCACACCCAAGGCATGCGTCCCTCAGGTTCCACCACAGTTCTGCCTTTGCTATAACAAGTCACAAAAACTGAGTTCCATAATTTACTTTGGTGTACTCCTTAAACTACATTAGAGAGTATAGTTGAACATAAACTAGTGGCAAAACCTTTCCAGGGGGTCCCGGTTTAACGATTGTTGATGGAGGCATGTTTGGAAGAGAACGGGGGAAAAAAAATCTGTATTTGGAACAATAAAACCCATGCAAGACAGTTCTCCGCAGCATGGAGGAATGTGGTTTGTGAAAGGGATGCAAGCCATCCTAATTACATTCCCATTATAATGTGCTGGCATCCTGGGGAAGGGGAAGGGGCTGGAGCAGCGATAATTGGAACAAGGTGTAAATGAGTACTCATTAAACTGTAGACTACACAAGTGCTCCTTCCATGTGAGAGGGCTGTAAATACGACTTTTAATGAATTATGACATGCTTGCCAATAAAAGTCATTTACTTCACAGTATTACAGTTAATTATACACAGCTGGAGCCATTTACAGCTTGTTCCTTGTTCACAGTGCTGGGGCTTGCAGAACTCCTAGAACTCCTTGGTGCAGGAGGGACAGCAGGAAGGGAACTCAAGAAGAAAACTGGGACCCCAAAGCTGATGTGGACATATTTCCTTCCAAAATATACTGCTCAAATAGGGGCTTGGCTTTGTTTATCATGATCAGGAAGTAGAACCAGCAAGAAAATGGGTTCTGTTCTCATTCAAACAAACAAACCAACAGAACAAACAAACAATTTATATTCACTTCTCAAATGTTGGTTTGGCTTCATTTATTATGATCAGAAAGTAGAACCAGCAAGAAAATGGGTTTTGTTCTGGTTCAAACAAACACACATAGGTATCTACATTATAAAAAAAGCAGGCCACCGTCAGTCTTGAAAGACTATGGTATCGTGCTTGGCGCTGCATACACTGCATACGTATACCCTGGGTTGGATTGTTATAGAGGAAAGGCTGTTACCCAAGCAGCAGATCCCCCCCCCCCTCTCCACGCCACTGAATTAGTCCAATGGAAAGGCAGAGCCAATACAATTGGATCCAGCTGGCGTCGCAGAGCTGGGCTAAGGACAGGAGCTCACCCTATCTTGTGGGGCCGACCCGGGTCTCAAACCCTGGCGTGCTGGTTAACAGGCACAGCGTCTTAACCACTTGCGCAATCCACAGCCCATATCTACAGTATATACACTACTCAAATGCTGGCTTCATTGATTATGACCAGGAAGTAGAACCAGCAAGAAAATGGGTTCTGTTCTCGTTCAAACAAACAATTGATATTCACTTCTTAAATGTTGGCTTGGCTTCATTTATTATAGTCAGAAAATAGAACCAGCAAGAAAATTGATTCTGTTCTGGTTCAAACAAAAAAACAAAAAACAGAAATAGGTATATACAGTATATACATTACTCAAATGTTGGCTTGGCTTCATTTATTATGGTCAGGAAGTAGAACCAGCAAGAAAATGGGTTTTGTTCTGGTTCAAACAAACATAGGTATCTATGTTGGCTTGGCTTCATTTATTATGGCTGCAATCCTAACCAGACATCCTGGGAGTGAGTCCCATTGTACACAATGGGGCTTACGTCTGAGTAGACATGGATAGGATTGTGCCTTATGGCCAGGAAGTAGAATCAGCAAGAATGTGGGTTCTGTTCTGGTTCAAACAAACAATTTCAAAGAAAATTCTGGTTCAAAGAAGATGGTTCTGTTCCGGTTCAAACAAACGAGCAAACATAGGTATTTATATACTGCCTTTTCAGGACATCAGATTTCTCTTCATAGGCAGGCTTACTAATCCTTGGTCAGAGTGAAAATACATATAGCTGTGACTTTCAATACATATAGCTGTGACTTTCATCTCATGGCACACTAGCAAGGCACTAAAATTGTCAAGGCACACCATCTGTTGTTTTTACCATTGACAAGGCACACCAGGCAGTACAGAGTCCCCCAGTTTTCCTATTAATTAATGATGCTCCCCAAATTTTCTCGGCACGCTGGTTGAAAATCACTGCCTTATAGAATGGAGGACAGAGTCCCTGTACCTTTAACCATTGCATAGAAGAGGGAACTGAGGCAGGTGTAGGGTTTAAAAACTAGCACCTGCCTCAATTCCCTCTTCTATGCAATAGTTAAAGGTACAGGGACTCTGTCCTCCATTCTGCATGGTCACCCTGCAGCCTTGAAGGGTTTTACAATTCAAAGAGACTTTCTCTATTTGAAGAACTCCTACATTCTTAGATGTTTCCTTTTATGTTGGGTCTCACTGCACTGGCTCATTGTTATCCCCACAGACTCCGCTGTGACTGCCTTTCTTTCTTCACACACTCCCACATTCCAGCATCAACGTCTCTCTGTGTATGGCTTCCAGTGTTTTTCAAACTGGCAACCTTCAGATCTTATCTTTAGAAAATTAACAGAGGCTCGATGATCTAGACCGGACCTTCTGCCCAAATTGAGCTCAGAAAGGTTTACTTCAAAGTAGAATTGCATAGAATTAAGCTGTTGTTCATTTCTAAGTCAGACACTAAAAAAAAATCACGTAGGGCCAATCCTAACCAATTTAGGGCGCAATCCAGAGCAAGTTCAGCCTGCTCTGCCCTAACTGCTCTCTCCTAACTATTCTGTATCCAGAGCAGAAAGTTATGCTGCATCCAGAGAGTCAGGAAGCCTGGGCTGCCCTAACTGCTCCAGAGCATGCTAAGTAATTGACACATGGAGAGGACTTGCTCCTGAGGAGACACCCTTCAGATCACACTGAACAAGGAACAGCTATGGTGTCTGCCTTATAAGAAAGCCCAGAAGTTCCTGACAACCAGTTACAACTGCAGTTCCTCTAGTGGAGGGTGGATGTTTGGAGTGGCCTGCTGTATTCCCAGGTTAATGGGCTGCCGTAGTTGTTCCATATCCTGAGGTTGAGAGGCAGGGGTTGCAGCTAGGCTGGCCAAGAACTCAGATTTTTGGTCAGCACTGCCATTCTTACTCTGGCCTTATCATGGACCCCTATGGGTCTACTCATTACTATACCTGCTCCTGAGGTGGTATAACTCTGAGGGCTGGAAGAGGGCATTTCTGCTTTGAAAACAGGCTCTGTATACAGAGTAACTGCTCTGCCCTAAGCAATGCTAAACATGCCCTCAACATGCCTCTCCTGAACTTAGGGCAGAGCAGTTAGGGCAGAGCAGGTCCACCTCTCTTAGGGCACCCTATGTTGCCTTGCTCTGCCCTAAGCCTCTTCCAGAGTAACTGGGATGGAGCATCTTGCAGTTGCTCCACCCTAGTGATAGATAGGGCAACCCAAGGGCAATTATGTGGACAGATTAGTTGCTCTGGATTGTGCTGTTAGGCTGACCTAACTCACCTTGCATGGGTACCCCAATGGCTTAGTTGTTTAAGGTGCTGTACCTGCACATCTGAAGATCAGCAGGTCAGCGGTTTGAGACCCAAGTACTGGGAAATGGGATAAGCTCCTGTCCTTAGCCCAGATCCTGCCAAACTAGCAGTTCGAAAGCATGGAAATGCAAGTAGATAAATAGGTACTACCTCAGTGGGAAGGAAACCGGGTTCTGTGCACCTTGACACATTCATGACAGCCACATGACCACTGAAACATCTATGGACATCTATGGACATCTTTGGCTTAGAAACGGGGATGAGCACCACACCCTAGAGTCAGTTACAACTAGCAAGGCAACCTGCAGGGGGCATCTTTACCTTTAACTTTAACTCACCTGGCATATCTTCCTGTGGTGTTGTGGGGAGGTTGGCATATGCCTGTGCACAAGTCCAACCTCTCCAGGAGTGGGGCAGAAGTGCCTGTGGTGATGTGGGTAGGTTGGCATATGCCTGTGCACCAGTCCAACCTCTCCAGGAGCGGGGCAAAAGATGACTTTTGTGTCATCTCTATACTTCAGAAAGAATTAAAGATACTGTTTGCTTTCCTTATATTAGAGGTGCTGATCACATTGTCCCACTTTGCTTACAAAGTGGGGTGGCTACAGTTAGTTGTTAGTTCCTGTAGCCAGGGTACACATGGTTTGATCAAAATGGTAGCCTTGGAAAGGAAGGAAGGAAGGAAGGAAGGAGAGGAAAGGAAAGGAAAGGAAAGGAGCATCGCTCAAAATATTGTGTGTTACTGACTGCCCAAAATACTGGCTGCCCAAAATATTGTTTGACAAGTTAAAAATGAACCCAATTTAGTGGCCACTATCTCCTGCCACATGTATTTTTGACTCCCTGCACTCAGGAGGCCTCAACCAGCTTCAGTCGGGCTTACAAATAACTCTGTTTTGTTTTCCTTTTGCAGGGAACAGGCTGGCACAAGTATTTTTATCATGGCAATAAAGAGCTTTCAACTCCCCTATATGCTTCAGTAGCAGGCAGTAGTCCCCCAGCACCACTCCTAATTAACTTCTAACCTGCTGGCGGTTGAATTCCTTTCCCTTTCCTTTCTCCCCCCACTTTTACCAGCTAATGAAGTCAAGGACCTGGGGAAACTCCCTTGGCTTTCCTGATTTGGGCAAGCTGTTGATTACACGTCTTATGTTGTTTTGTCCACAGATTCTTTGGGTATCTCTCATCATTCTCTCCTGCTTTTAATCCATCCCTGTTGTGGGGGGTCCCTGTTTGCCTGCATGTTTTTTTTTTTTTACGTCCAGTGTTAGATATGCAGATAAGAACATCAACATAAGAAGAGTTCCACTGGATCAGTACAAAGTTCAATGTTGTCCAGCTTCCTGGATCTCAGTGCCTCACCAAATGCTTCAGAGAGCACATGAGATGACCAGTGACCTGCATCCTGGTGCACTCCTTTGCATCTGACCTTCTCAAAAAAAGAAAAAAGCAGGTCTCCGTCAGTCTTGAGAGACTATGGTATCGTGCTCAGCGCTACATATGCTGCATGCGAAGCACAAAAGCCTGGGTTGGATTGTTATGGAGGATAGGCTGTTACCCAAGCAACAAATCCCCCCCCTCTCCACGCCACTGAATTAGTCCAATGGAAAGGCAGAGCCAATACGATTGGATCCAGCTGGCGTCGCAGAGCTGGGCTAAGCTCACCCTGTCTTGTGGGGCCGACCCGGGTCTTGGACCCTGGCCTGCTGGTTAACAGGCACAGCGTCTTAGCCACTTGCGCCACTCACAGCCCTGGGTGTGGCTCCTTCTGAAGAAGCCTACATATAAAATAAACAGGTTTCACATACCTATCATGGAATTTTTTCTCCAGCAATTTGTTAAATGTCAAAGACATATAGGCAAGATCAAAACCAGGGATGGGCAAACATTTTGGCAGGAGCGCCACATTATTATCTCTCTGACTCTGTGATAGGGGCTGGAGGATTTCAAATTTGCATTTTAATTTTGAATAAATTTACATAAAGGAAAGTTATGTATTTATGTACATATTTTATAAATAAATAAATAAAATGTATTTATTTAACATAGTGTGCGGCAAACAGCTCACAGTTTAAGCTCACAGTTTTGCATAGCTTTATGTATGCCTGTGTTCTATTTCTCATGTGTATTATAAATAAGCTTAAAATTCAATCATTCATTTAAGTTCTGTCTCTAAAGTATTCATAGAATCATAGAGTTAGGATGCAACCCAATAAATCATCTAGTCCAACCCTCTAAATAAAATGTTAAATAACATTTATTTATTTAGGGGGTTGGACTAGATGACCTATTAGGTTTCTTCCAACTCTGTGATCCAACCCCGTAAATAAGCTATATGTTTGATTAAATTCAAACAAGAGTGTTCACCTTCTCAAGCACCCCTGTTTGAACACTTGCATCACCCTTAATAATAACCAGCACCTTCAGTTGTGACTAGAATGCAACTAGAAACCAATACAAGTTGAACACTGACGATAATAATTTATTACATTATTAGTGCCAATATCTATTTATGCCTTTTTCCCCTAGAGCTATATTGACATTATTGAGAGGCAAGCTGCACATTAGTCTATTAGATCTTGTTCTTTTCTTCCATGGTTAATCAACCCACCCTCTTGTGACCTATCGGTTTCCAATGCGCTGTGCCCACTATGCTTTCTGGATAGCCTCTCCCCTCCTGCTGAGTAAATGTTAATGCAGTTTTTCATCCTCAGAGCTGAAGATGAAAATATTGGAATGCTCTCTCCTTATATGTAGAAAATGTTTGTGTGGAGTCTCAGGATTAACACAACTGTGGATGAACTGTGGATGAAAGCAGCAGGCCTCGAACCCTGGCCTGCTAGTTAACAAGCACAGTGTCTTATCCACTTGCGCCAACCAGAGCCTTACTGTGGATGAACACTGTTCATAATTGATGCTTTGATAACATCCAGGTTAAAGTACTTCCATGGGTTAGAGCAGTGGTTCTCAATCTTCCTAACTCTGTGACCCCTTTATAAGTTCCTCATGTTGTGGGGACCACCAACCATAAAATTATTTTTATTGCTACTGCTGCAGTGCTATGCACACTTTCCTGGGAGTAAATCTCTTTGAACTCAATGGGACTGACTCCGAGTAGACATGTATAGAACTGGGCTCTAAGGCTGCAGTCCTTGCACTTTCCTGGGAGTAAGTCCCATTCACTTATCATGAACAATAACAACATTGAAGGGGCTTACTTTTGAGTAGAGCACAAGGAGCAGGGCACAACGGTTGATGCACAAGCGGGGTGCCCACCAGACAGCCCACCTGCCAGAGCTCTGGCGCCACGCTCATACCTCAGCGCACTTAACACTGTCAACCGGCAGGCGCACTGAGGATTTGCGGGGGGGGGGGAGGAGGAAGCTGCTGTCTGTGGTGAGTGTGTCGGGCGCCTCCCCGCCCCCAAGCAAGGCTCCACATTGGTCTCACAGCAGCTCAGAGGCTCCTTCTGAGCACTTCTCAGCAGCTTTTTCCAGCTGCAGCAGCTCCAGCGTTTCTGCCAGGTCTTCCAACCTGGCCCCCTGCACCAGGGGTCTTTAGGTGACCCCCAGGAAAGCTCCAGGTGACCCCCAAAGGGGTCCCAACCCCCACTTTGAGAAACGCTGGGTTAGAGGAAACTTTAGAAAAAGATATATAACTGAGAACCATAGGGCAGTATGGGATACTGCTTCTCAAGAACTCCTACAGCAGTTTCTTAAACTAGGTTGCAACTCACAGTTGCAAAGTTGATTGTGAATCACAGTTGTTGGGCTGTGACTTGATTCAGACTGATGGCTGAGAAGGAAAATGCATTGAGCTCTATGGAAAGTGAGCAATGCTGCATATTAACTTGTGAGTAGGTCCATAGTAAGAGCAGGTTGAGAATGTAACACCATCAGAATGGTCCCAATATGAAGAATACAGACCCCCTAAAACTCTTAAGTAGGTTGCCCCAAAGCTGACAATATACTGATGAACACAGAAGACAGGAGGACTGATGGAACCTGTCCAGGGTGATCATATAGAATGGAGCTCAGAGTGCCTGTACCTGTAAGCACTGCATGGAAGAGGGAATTCAGGCAGATTTTGCTCTCAACATAGTAGGCTTTAAAATCAACATCTGCCTATATTCTCTCTTCTATGCAATGGTTAAAGGTAAAGTCACTCTGTCCTCCATTCTATATAGTCACCCTGGACCTGTCCGTGGAATGCTTACCCCCCTCCCAGGCAAATAGCTTATCTTCCCATCTGTCCCCCATTACTGGTAATTAACAAAAATCTAAGCATATTTGAGCATCAACTCCATTAAAACAAGTGGAACTTTGGGGAAAAAACATTTATGGCAGCAATCATACAATCTATATTGTGATTTATCTTGCAGAAATCTAACATGCAGAATAAGCCTACCCCAAAGCACAACTTTTCTTGTCTATGACAGGGACGTGCCATGAGGTTCTGTGCCATCAGGGCACAACCGATCACAGAGCCCAGTGACCAAAAATTAATATAACATTTCTAGATCATTCAGAGCCAGTGTGACCAGAACTGGTTATGTCTGTGCCTTTCTGATGCCCCTCACCACACATGAACACAGATGGAGCCGAGGCTTTGCTTTATGCCCATCTTGGTTCATATGGGAAGAAGTATGAAGAAGCATCATACCCTTGAGGAAATGTTATGACACTGTGGGCAAAATCCAGAGTAACTACAGGGAGTCCTTGCTCCGGTGTAAGAACAACTTACTCTGGATTCCAATATGAATTTCCTATAGGTTTTCATTAGGTAGTGCAGTAACTATGGGTGCACATAAAGTCTCTTATGTGCTGCCATAGTTACTCTGGATTTGGGGGGATGTCAGGTCTTCACCAAGATCTGGCTTGCTCGGCAAGCCCCAACTCTTGCACGTCGCAGAAAGTCTCCTGAATCCAGTTTAGAGCATCTCTGGATGCATCTGGGAGCTCAGGTCTGGGTGGCTGCACATCCCCAGTCTGCACATACCTCATTCCACCACTCATGTTCCCACCACTCAGAACTTGTAGGACATGGAAAAATATCATTAGAAACGACCCATAGTGTGAACTCTCAACAGCAGGCCTCCGTCAGTCTTGAAAGACTATGGTATCGTGCTCGGCGCAGCATACGCTGCATGCGAAGCACGAAAGCCTGGGTTGGATTGTTATGGAGGATAGGCTGTTACCCAAGCAGCAAATCCCCCCTCTCCACACCACTGAATTAGTCCAATGGAAAGGCAGAGCCAATACGATTGGATCCAGCTGGCGTCGCAGAGCTGGGCTAAGGACAGGAGCTCACCCTGTCTTGTGGGGCCGACCCAGGTCTCGAACCCTGGCCTACTGGTTAACAGGCACAGCGTCTTAACCACTTGCGCCACCCACATTGTGAGTGAATGAAATGTACACCTTTTCCCTGTACACCCCAGGGGGGAAAATACAAAAAATCTTATCATGTATCCAAATCTCCAGAATGCTACATGATCATCTCCACATCAACAACACTAAGCTGGATTCATTCATTACTTGCTTCTTAATAGTCCTCCTTGAAACGTCTGCATGTTTCAGCTGCCCCGTAATAGCAAATTATCATCATTGCGCAAAGCAAAAAGTGACACTTTTTGTCATAATTAAGTTTCCAAATGTATCCCACTTGGGGGAATTTTTCTTCATTAAAAAAGTGTTTCAGTTTCCTTATCGGCTTCATTTGGCGGAGGATTAAAGGGATCCCATTGCTGCAGCATGCGCCGCTGCAGCAGGCAGTGTCACCCGAAAGTCATGCCACAAAGAAGCTGTTATGTTCTCAATCTTGTTATCCTGCTAGATCCATTTTTTCTATAAAATCCCCTGTTTTGAAATCACACTTTTGGAGACAAGTACATGAATTCTTCAAACCATAAGTTTTGCCCCTGCTGAACATTTATCAGCAGTGACAAAAACTAAGCTTCAGGAGAGATTCTGCCCTTGATCAGTGGCAAAGTTTTGATATTTTATATTGTTTTTAATTGTATTTTACAGTTTTTGCGATATTTTATTATGGTTTTATTGATTATTAGCCGCCTTGGGTACCCTTTTGGGAGAATGGTGGAATACAAATCTAATAATAAGTAACCCCCAAATCCAGAGTAACTACGGGAGCACGTAAGAGATTTTACGTGACCCATAGTTACTGTACCACCTAGTGAAAACCTATAGGAAATTCATATTAGAATCCAGAGTAAGTTGAGGACTCCCTTAGTTACTCTGGATTTTGCCCTAAGTAAGTAAACAAACAAACAAACAAACAAACAAATAAATAAAGCTAAGAAGGGACTAGTGGGGTGCATGAACCCTTGTTTCATAGTGGTATTTTAACACATTCTCCACTGGGAGTTGTGCAGCAATTGCCACAAAATCAGCTGTCGCATCTGCCGTCTTATGCTCCATATAGCACCATATGGCATGGGGTGCACATGCACTGGGAGAAGTTACATCAGAGGTGTTGGGGGGCATGATCAGGGATGGATGGTGGATGGGGCAGTGGGTGGACTGGGTGAGAAGGCAAGTCCAGTGGATTGGAGCCATTGTGAGCAGCAGATTTCCTGGGGGTGTCCTAATCAGGGCAATTCTTCCTTGAAATACTTCATAGCAGTTTCTGTGAAATGTTGGGCTGATCATGGTAGCAAGAGATGCTTTACCATGGTCCACATGGTAGCAAGAGATGCTTTTCCAATATGAGGAGGTTAAGAAAGGGAGCAGCTTGTAAACAAATAACTGAATCTGAATGCTGAACAGAGCCAAAGAAAATTACAGTGTACAAGTTCTGTATTTAGACTGGGAATAGTGCAAGAAAAAAGGATGAACAATCTTGTGCGAGGTTGCCTTGAGAGAACAGAATACCAATGACATTTTCCATGACATTTAATAATATTCACCAAAAGGCACAGAAGTTCATGGACATACCAAATGCATGAATTTTTTTTGTCACAACTGCCTTTTACTGGTTTTGATATACAAAACGCATCCCTTTGAAAATCATCTCAAACCAAACAGGGGACAGTCTTCAAATCTTGAGGTCATTCGGTCTGAACGTTGCCTTCAACAACGTGTGGGGTGTTCGAAACTATAGCTGGAATTTGGTGATTCTAGAATTCCTAAAAATGAGATCTTAACCTTTTCAATCTGTTGTTGTTGAACCTTTTACTGTCTATACCACCAAAATTCTGGTTTAACAAGGATTAATTAAATTAATCATTGATTATTATTGATTCATTAATAATTGATGGATTGTTTGATTGACTGATTAAGGGCAAAATCCAGAGTAACTAAAGGAAGTCCTTACTCCAGTGTAAGAACAACTTACTCTGGATTCCAATATGAATTTCCCATAGGTTTTCACTAGGTGGTGCAGTAACTACGGGTGCACGTAAAGTCTCTTATGTGCTCCTGTAGTTACTCTGGATTGTAGGGTTGGTTAGTTAATTCTAGAACTGAAGAATGTGACATTTTCTTCAGATTTCAGTTGGTTCACATGTTCCCCCTCCTTACATCAGTAATGCCTGCCTATGAAATGTGCATTGATTGACAGAACCAAAAAACAATCCAGATGCAATTCTATATACAATTTCTTTATACACATGTATAAATGCAACAAAATGTATAAACAAATACATGGCTGGCACATCCATAAGGCTGACTTGAAGAGGTCATCTCAGGTAGCATATTGCCCACCTGATTCAGTTTGCATGACCATCTTTGATGCTTCTTTTCTTCTGATTCCATGTATTCAAAAAAAGAGATGAGAAATAGCATAGAATTCAGTGGAGATGACAGTGCAGTGGGAAAATGTCACTGGCATCAGAGGTGCTTACCATTTTACCTGGGAGCTGTCCTTTACCTGGGAGCTGTCCTGACCACTCATCTCCCCCAAACTAAGTGCCAGCCTGCCATGCCTGCCTAGAAATATGGGTGCGGCAGCTGATGTGGCAACAGAACTCAGAGCACATTTTGGGGATATCGGTGGTATAGGGTTGCCATTTGTCCCCCCCCCCAAAAAAAAAACAGGGACAATCCTAGTTTAGGGGGATTGTGTTCATATGGCAAATGGGACTGAGGGTCCTGTCCCAATTTTGTGGAAGAGAATTATTGTAACCGTACGATGGTGGGAAAGAATGGATCCCTTGTAGAATGCCAAGAGCTGACTGTTCACACATGGTGAGGAAAAAGGCACCATATCCAGCTCTCTTGATATGTCACTTTGGCTTCTTGGAGCAGGACTCCGTCAGTCTTGAAAGACTATGGTATCGTGCTCGGCGCTGCATACGCTGCATGCGAAGGACGAAAGCCTGGAGGATAGGCTGTTACCCAAGCAGGCTTCCTGGAGACTCTTATGGGTTCAGCAGCAATTCCAAATTCCCATGGTGAACTTAAGTGGCACACTGGTTGGATATTGCTGGTCTATACAAACTCTGGGCACTGAGAGTATGCATGCCAAATCACCCTTGAATTCTATAGCTTTCCCTCTTTCTCTTCCAACAGTTTGGGAACAATTTTTGCCTGAAGAAGCAAACACAATCCCTGGGGAGAGAAAATTCTTATAATGCACACATTTATTTATCTAAACACTTTGTATGTCAACTTCTCCTTCCCTCGTGGCAGGTGTTCCAGGCAACATATTAACAGACTGCAACAAAATGCAAGAAAATTCCTTCTTAGTCAAAAGACAACATTCACCAACATGCAACTCAGGAAATGTGTTGTTACAGTCATGGAAGGACTGATCGTGGATCTCACCCAGATCACATACCGACACTGGACGTCCAGCACTTGAAGAAATTTCCAGATTGACTCAAATCCATTTTTCTTGATACATAAATACATTCTCCCGATTCCCATTGTCAGACGCACACACACAAAGAAAGATCTGTTTTCATTACTTGTCAGCATGTTATACAACCTTGACGTCACATAATAATTTGTTCCAATTTGCTAACCAAGACTAATTATCCAAATAGTTTAGAAGGATTCTGCTCCTGACCACTGCAAATCACCCTGTTGTGCCTCAAAGCCTTGTTTGTTCCCTTTGCCTTCTCTTATTTTAAACCCCTCGCAGTTCTGAGTACCTTTTATTTAAAGAAAAATTGGATACCCACTGTGAAAATTTCTGCAGCAAACCCTTTTATGCAGACTGTTGCAATCCTTTCCTCCCTTCTTTTCTTTTCCATGAGTATGCTGATAATTGCACTGACAAGGGACTTTGTTATCTAAAGGAAGAAAGGAAATAACAACAAAAAAGACCCAACAGAATGGTCGGAGAGTTTTTTTCTTAAATCATTGGCTAGAAGTACAAAATAACATCAGGGAAGGTGCTGTAAGATTTTACTCGTGCTACAGAAATTGGAAGGCAACTGGAAGCCTAAACAGGGTATGAATGCAGAGCTGGCTTGATGATGATACCAGGTGAAGTGGTCACCTAAAGAATAGGATGTGACAGATGGGGATGGTATCTATGGTTGGACACCAGTAGTCATTGGGCACAGCAGGGCATCAACAGAGTGTTGATATCAAAGGGCAATGGCAGGCAGCAGTGGTCACTGGCAGGCACCGGGCATCCTTACCAGGCATTATCAGGCAGTGGCACCACCAGGCAGCACCAGACACCACTGTGCAGTGGATACTACTGGGCACCACTATACTGCAGGCACCAGTGGGCAGCAGGCACCACCGGATAGTAGAGGACACTGGGTGTTTCTGCTAAACACTGGGCATCCATACTAGGCACCACTAGTCATCAGGTACCACAGGGCACCACATCACAATGGGTGTGATTTGGGCTCGAGGGAGTGACATGGGTGGAATGGGAAGTCGCTTCAGGGGGAGGGAAAAGTCCTAAGGAGAGGTATTCGGATAAATAATGTCATGGAGAGGAGGTAGGCATATTAATAACCGTTTCTTTATTGGCTTCCGTATTCAGAGGTACTGTGCTTCAGGTAAGTTGCAATCGTGTTGAACTGGCCAAGGGCCTTAAACTATAAAGGTAAGTATTCCTAGTTGCCAAGCACCATAAAACAATGTTCTATAAACACACAAACACGTTCCAATCTTTCTTCTATCTTCTCTCCTTCTCTTCCATTACCTCCTTCTCCTCCTCCACTCTCCTCTGTCTCTCCTCCTTCCACCACCTCTGCTGCTCCCAGCTTCCTTTTTTCTGAACTAGGGCCTAAGTCGCACAAGCATGAATACATCTGCTTCCTCTCCTTGCCTTTCCCTTCCCAGACTGCTCCTTTTCCCACCTTTTCTACTCCTTTTATCTATACCTAGGGGCCTTCCCCCTTGGGAGCTTCCACCCCTCTGCTCTAGGAGGGGTGGAAGGTTCCACCACCACACAGGCCCTTTGGTGGGTTCAGGCCGATGAAGGGTGAACCCTTCCCCCTGGTGCCATCCTGGACCTTCTTTGAGCCAGCCATTCTCAGACCTCTGCATCCTCTCTCCACGTCTTCCTCCCTTCCTCCTGTTCCCTGAGGGACCTCTCTGCTCCCTTTGGGTCTTCTTTCCTGCTCTACATTTCCTCAGTCTTTCTGTCCCTGGCCTCTCTCTCCTATGTGGGGTCCTAGAGACTGGCACCCGGACTGCTAGGTCACAGTGGCAATCTGTGCCCCCCTCCTCGTATGACACCTCGAGGTACATCAAGTCCTTAGCTAGCTCCTCCTCCGGGGTCTGCCTTTTGGTTCCCTCACATCGGGCAACAGACACCATCAGGCACAAGCGGGCAGTGGGTGCCGGGCATCTCTACAGAGCACCAGGCATCCCTGCCAGATAACAGCACCAGGCACCAGTGGGCAACACTGGGCAGCAGACACTACCAGGCAGCAGGCATCAAATTGGTTCTTAGAGGGTCCTTACATCACTGAAGGAATCTGATCCCCAAATTTCATGCTTCTTAATTCAGGGGTTGGATGGGTACTGATGAGTCAGTGATGCTTCCATGTGTAGGGACAAAAAGGGTCTACCTTTTCACCACTTCCTGTTTGAATTTACATAAATCGGTTCTTATACCGTCCCTAATTTCAGGCCTCCAGGCGTCCCTAAATACTGTCCCTAATTTCAGGCCTCCAGCTCCAGTGGTTTGGGGTGGGTGTTTATGAGTCAGTGAGTGAGTGCATGAGCTTGTCAGTGACTCCTTGATTTATCCTATATTTTGGGAGAACTTTGTCCTTTTTTTTTGGTCATAGCATACGGTCACCCTAGCAGCAGCACTACCCAGGAGAAGGAAATACTTTCCCCTTCCCCCATGGTAGTGCAGCAGTGGCCCTAATCTTGTGCAGGGACACTGCTCCTGCTCTAGCACATGTTTGGATTGTGCTGTCCATGCTGCATAGACATGTATAGGATTGGACAGCTCGATTCACTGGAAGTGTCGACAGATTTGATTCTTATGTCATGGATTCTCCTTCACATGCTCAATTCCCTGGTTCATTTTCTGGATGACTATCCACTCCATAAAGGTCCTGATTACCTGTTTACTTCCTTAAGAGCCCCCACTGAATTGTCTCCCTTCAACCTGCTTGCTCCCCTAGGATAGCTATCCATCATGCCAAGCTGCTACTTTTTTTTTCCTACATGCTCGCCCATTTTTCTATTACTCTTAATCAGCCTCAGAAGCTCCTTCCTATTCATCAAAATCAAAGAGACACTTCAGAGCTTTCTTAGGTGTGCATTCAGTGGAACAGCAAAGAAGAGAGCCCCCAGGGAGAGAGAAGGATAGAGGGTCGGCATTCATTCACACCATGGAAGGTCTGTTGTAAGGAGGCATACAAATTGGCCTCTGAAATAAAAGCCCACTTTTTCCAGCTCTTGGTGCAAATTTTCCAAAGAAGCTGCCAGATTCCAGGGTGATGGTAAACAACAGACCCTCCCCTGCAAATCCAACAAGGGGAGATGTTTTTCAAGGAGTCTGGCAAGAAATCTTTACCTCCAGGGAGGCCAACAAAGATACAGACAACAGCAATGCTTCAAAAGACTCCAATCAGCCTTGTCAGTCTAAAACTTTAATCCCATTTTCATTTATCTGGGACTCAGGAGTAAGTTTTATTGATTTCATGGGAATACTTCCAATAACACAGAGCTGGGGTACTTACTGCACCCCCCCCCCCTTGTAATTATGCCACTGCATGAACCAGATCCTGCTGTTTAACATTTACCACTAAAGTTTGATTCTATTTATCTGCAAATTTTCCATTCATGGATCAACACAGTTTCCTTGGATCTGTGATGAGCAGGGGATGGCCCAAATTATACCCCCAAAGGCAGCTGTGCTCTGGTTGCCTCCAGAAGGTTTTCTGGAATTCACCTGCTTCCTCTGGAAGCATCAGAATGGCCCTGAATGCAAAAAATGTGACCGGGCACAATTCAGAGTAACTACAGGGAATCCTTGCTCTGACATAAGAACAATTTACTCTGGATTGCAATATGAATTTCACATAGGTTTTCACTAGGTGGTGCCGTAACTACGTCAATGTAAATGTCTCTTACATGCTCCCGTAGTTACTCTGGATTGTACGATTCCAGTTTCACCTTGGAAACTGGTTTCCCATAGGAACATTACAAAGCATAGGTTTTGCATAGGAGCATTATAAAGCATTACAAACCCCGGGGCAATTCTGAAGTCCATAAAGTTGTGGCTGGACACGTGTGGCCTGTGTGGCTTCAGAAAAATCTCCAGTACAGCTCCAGTAGGTTTGAAGGTACCAAACAGTGCAATCCTAACCTAGGCTGGCAAAACTAATCAGTCTCCCCATTCTCATGGTGATGTAGGGAGGCAAGCACATGTCTGTGCACTGGCCTGACCCTCTCCATAGGAGTGGTACAGAAGTGTCTTACAGCACTTTTGTGACACCCCCTGCTCAGCACAGGACTTATGCTGGGGCTTAGGCTGGCGTAACTGGAGGTTCGGATTGCATCCAAAATCACAAATTTCATTATTTTTGTTAGCCTGGGGAGGGGGTGGTCTTGAGAATTGGTCCCTCACCAATACCAGCATCCACATCTACACACCTGAGGTACTAAAGAAAGGTTTAACCAGTATTAACTGTAGGTAAACAGGGAATTTGTAGGCCAATACAAGCAATTACAGAAACCCCCCACTTATGGATGGGTTAAAGACCAGAGCACCGTCCAAAAGTGAAAACCATTGTAAAGTGGAACCCAATCTTTTTTAGTTTATAAATATTACTTGCAGTGCTTTTTACCTACAAATTGTAAATTTGCTCCTTTTATTTCACAAATTTCTGCTGCCGCACAAAGATTTCTTATTAACTCCTTCGGGAATGGGGTTAGACCAGGAGTTGCAACAGAGAAGAGAGCAATTTTGTCCGAGAGAGGTTGAAAGAGCAGAACATGAATAAGATCTGGGTTTAATTGAAAGGCATTGAAAGAATGGGTTGTCAGAAAACAAACTGTCAAAAAGCAAGCAATATCTGTATAGTGTTTCTTGACAGTTTTAAGTAAACTGCAAGAACAGAATTGGGATATCAAGACAGAGCGCTGATGCAGGAATCATGGGTTGATGGAGGCAGGAGCACAAGGCAGTGGTGGGGAAGCTTCAGATAAGCCGTCAATGTCTCAAAAGATACGAGTAAGTATGATTTTGAGATTGCAAAGAAATTTCATTTCTTTTTATTTCTAATCCATCAAACAGCTGGGTTATTTTAGATACCATTTTTTAAATCTGGCTTTATAATCTTACCTCTTCAGGGTATCTGTGCAAAGGGGAAGGGGCTGGCTTTTCTGAGAGACATTTTAAGATTTTTTTTTAAGAAGCCCAGGTCTTCAATAAAAAATTGCAACATGATGGGTCCCAAACAGAACATCGAAAATAAATACCATGAACAGGCTTGGTTAAAAGATGATCAAGATTAAGAGCACAATCCACAGCAACTTTTGCTTGCTCTGCCCTAACTATGCTGTATCCTAAACACAGAGTTATGTGTGAGGCAGAGAACGTAGTTCTGCCCATAACTTAGGTCTGCCCTTATCTGCTCCGGTGCAGTGATCCACATAAGTTACTTCATCGGGCATGCTCAGAAGGCAGCCTGTAAGTGCTATATGGCCTGCAGTTACACACGAGTTGACCTGTTCTAACATCACTCAGAACCACCAGCAGGTGTCCAAACTGCCTCCCCTCCTGATCATATGGGGAACCAGCTGGCTAGATGGGGGGGGGGGGTGGAGCAGCTGTCAAGCTGTCAAAGTGGCTCCCCAGCATGATGGACAGGGCAGGGCTGTCAGGGCTGGAAATGGGAAACAAGCTGCCCCCTGCACCCCCAAACAGGCAAGGTGGTCCAGGAAAAGCCAAGGCATCAGCAGGGGCAAGACTGCACAGAGGAATACATGGGTGTGTGTGTGTGTGTGTGTGTGTGTGTGTGTGTGTGTGTGTGTGTGTGTGTGTGTGTGTGTGTGTACTGTAAATAAAAACAACATCAACAGATAAACATGAGTGTCCTGTGGTCTTTGTTAGCAGCAATCCTGAAAAAACATCAGCATTAAAAGTACAACATGCCAGATGCATGGTCCACACTCAGGTGGGCTGGGAGGAGAGGGAAGACCCCATCCAGAGGGCAGAAGGCCCAGGAAAGAGACCCCCTTGCTGGCTCAGGCAGGGGAGGGGCAAGGGTCCCCCAAGCAGCTAGCAGAGAAGGGGGCAAAGGGAGGCAAGGGGGCTGCCAAGGGCATCTGTGGAGAGGGAAGCCTGGAAGAGGGGACAGGAGCCCACCTGGCTCTGCCAGGGAGCGAAAGCACATCCTGGGGCACCGGGGACCTGGGGCTCCCGCAACAGGGCAAGGGTGTCTGATCACTTGTGGGGCCACTGCCCACCCAAAACCTCCCTCATCACAGCCTAAGAACCATCAGGCCCCAGGAACCCTCCCCCAGCTCACCCCAGTGACCCCAGATGGCCTCCCCTTCCCATGGCAATGATGCTCCCAGGAAGATGCAGACACAAAAGTGGGGTCAGTTCACATGTGTACTTGTTCATATGTTTGAGTTGCTCCTGCTCATTCAGAGGGTCACAGGGTGGAGGGGGGGCTTCCAGATACAGAACAGTCTCCAGTGAGGATGCAGTGGGACCCCAGAATCAACCACATTCAGACTGAGCACATGGAAGGGATGACACAGTGCCTGCACCTTTAAGCACTGCCTGGACCTTTAAGTATCTTCAGACTGTAAGCAGTTTGGACCCAACACTGGCACCTGCCTGAAGTCCCTCATCTCTGCAGTGCTCACAGGTGATCTCACTGCTTCTATGTGGCCTCTTGTTGTGGACTCTCCAATGGCAAGGAAGTTACAGGCAGCCCCCTCCCCAGGAAAACAGGACCAGGTCTGGATGCCATTGGGGGTCTACACTGAGGATGGGCACCCCTGTCCCACCCCCACCCCAAAACTAGGTAGACACTGCCCCACTCAACCATCCTCAGGTCATCCCAGTCATCCCTGGAGCTCTAACTAGCTTTCCCAGGGCAGCCAGTGATGACAGCAATCATATGCAGATGTTCATGGTGAAGTCCTTAAAATAACTATTATACACATGTTCACATCATTGCAGGCCTCTGTCAGTCTTGGAAGACTAACGTATCGTGCTACGCTGCATGCGAAGCACAAAAGCCTGGGTTAGATTGTTATGGAGAATATGCTGTTACCCAAGCAGCAAATCCCCCTCTCCATGCCAATGAATTAGTCCAATGGAAAGGCAGAGCCAATATGATTGGATCCAGCTGGCGTCACAAAGCTGGGCTAAGGACAGGAGCTCACCCTGTCTTGTGGGGGCCGACCTGGGTCTCGAACCCTACCCTCCTGGTTTACAAGCACATTGTCTTAGCTACTTGCGCCACCCACAGCCCACAAATGTTAACCTATTAGACGTTTGTGAATGCTGTAATTGTTAAGGACTTCACCTGTGTTGTCATTAATAAGTTCGGCTATGGAATGGGGAAGTGATCCAATGGCTCAAACTTTATTAGGGATGAATTGTGCTTGTTCAACTCATGTGTGATTGGGAGGTGGGGTTTCTGTTCTAGGTAAGTGCTTGTGCAAACAAGGGCTCCTTAGCAGGGATCCAGTGGCTGAAATCCTAAATGCACTCTTCTGGGAGTAAGCCCCATTGAACATAATGGGGCTTACTTCTGAGTAGGCATAGTTAGGATTGCACTCTGTGTCTCCTTCCTAGTGGAATGGCAGCCTGCAATGAGAGGGAGGGAGAAGGTGAGAGAGACAGAGCAGTGAGAAGCTGATGGGACAGCATCCTGCAAAGAGAGAAGGATTACATTCCATCAGAAGCCATGGTTTCAATGCACTCCTTTGCAAGCCTCTGCAGGACTCCAGCTGCATAGGGCCTACTCGGGAGTAGGTGTGCAAAGGCATAGCTGAGCACAGAGTCAGATCAGCTGCCCTGCTATACTGGCAGTCTGTGCTTGGAACAGCAGCACCTGCTAGCAGGGAGATCTGGCAGTGAGGGGAGGGTGGTGCAAGGAAAGAGATAGACGAGACCACATACACTTTTGAGGAGTGGTGAGTGCCCTTGTTTCCTGGTGGGTCTTTGTGTGCACTCCTTTCCGCCTTTGGCCCCTCCTTACAGAGGGGGACCAGTTAGGGGGGAAGGCAAACCTCACAGCCTTCCCAACAAGTGGCCAAACCTTCCCAAGAAGTGGCCAAGCCCAATCCCTGGTGCAGCAAACCCCATTTACACAGGAGTAAGCCCCACTGAGTATACTGAGGCTTACTTTAGACATGTAAGGCTGGAGAAAGGTGAAGGAAATTTTTGCAAGAGGTGATTCCAACACCTCCCCCCCCCCCCCCCGCCCAATGCAGCCCTCCTTACCTGGTTGGTGTAGAAACAACAACTTGCACAGAAATAAAAATGGAATTGCCAACATTTCATCATTGCAAGACTGCCTGTAGAGATGTTTGTGAAAGCAGACAGTGCTCCCCACACCCCACTTACCTGATTGGAGTACCTGTGGAGAGGGAGAGAGAGAGCAACAAACAAACAAAAAATTGCAAAGTCCACACTCTAATCATTTCCTATCACATACATCATATTATTTCATATCACATATCAATTTATCATATAAATATATCATCGATATGCCCCTCATGTGCACAAGTGTTTGTGGGGAGAACGCTCCCCAAGACCAAAGTGCCCACTGAGAGAGCAGAGTGGCATAGCTCTGGGCCATGCACTCGGCTTCTCTGAAGGGGTAGGGTGGGTCCAGGGGTTGGGCTTTTTATGGGAGGGTAGCTGTGAGGGGATTGGTCAGCCACTGCGTTGCCCTGGTTTACTCCAAGTACTGCCCGTAAGGTGAGGTTTGAAAATTTTTCAAAGTCCCCACTTTAAACAGCCCTTACCTGCCTTTAACATGGAGACCTATGGGTCTCCTCGTTACTAAACTACTTCTTGGGGTGGTATAAGTCAGGAAGCATCTACATGTGCCTGTAAGCCTATGAAAAAGTTTAGGATACCACATAATTATGTGGAAGGGGGAGGGACCTGAGACATGCCCCCGACACGCCCCCATTACACCCTCTGTTAATTGCTTGGGGCAACCTAGTTACGTTGATGGAATAGTTGCTGTGGATTTCCTTATTTGTTGCCTGAGACTGCCCATAAACCTAGTTAGGGTGGAGCATCTCCCCAGAGTAACTAGAATGGAGCAGTTGCTCCACCCTAGTGACAGATAGGGCAACCTAAGGCCTTTTACGTGCAAGGCATAGTTGCTCTGGATTGGGCTGCCTGTTTTCAATTAGTGCACAATATGCACACTGCATTCTGGGCAGGGGATCCCAAAGAACCATAGGGCATCTGCTTTTTTTCTCTGCATTGGAAGCAAACCTATAAAATTTCTCTAAAGGAGTAAGATGGAGGAGAGGACGCAAAGAAAGGCTGATTTCCAGATCTGACTATTTCCAGAGCTCTCCTTTGATAGGAAGAGTGAGAATATTTTCCTCTTCAGATATATTTAAATGCTTCCTGATTGCAGAACCCCATTTTTTTCAAAGGCATTTGCTTAATTAATTAAAGTTCCAAAGCATTTTTTATTTGTTCTTTAGTGAACATGGCTCTCAGGAGAGAGAAAAACAAACAAACTAAAAAACCCAAATCTAGGATGACCATACGTCCTGTTTTCCAAGGACATGTCACTTTTTTACCCCTGTGTTCTGGGGATAAAAATCTTCATTGTCCTCCTTTTCTTTGTGAGCCAATGTCGAATTCTTGTAATTTTTAAATTAGATACTGTATAATAAATTTTGTGTAATAGTTTTAAATTTAATAAGTGATTAGTCTAAATTAACCACATGAAAGCAATCTATTTGTGTGGTTTTAGCTTTAATTTTGTCATGACCTATCTTTTTGGGGGTGTCCTACATTTGTGGGGACCTTCTCCCGCAAATGGTCACCCTGGCCTATATTTTCATTCAAATAATAACCTAAACTCTATTTTGAACCCTTTACATTCTCAGAGAAAGCCCTCTTATGAATGTTGTTGACCAGTGTGAGAGGTGAGAAACAGGGCCTTCTCAGTAGTGGCGCCAACTCTTTGGATCTCCCTCCCTCTCCTCCATCCATGAACCCTCTCTGGATGCTTTCTGGTGAGGTCTGAAGACATTTTTCAGACAAGTTTTGTGAATTCTCATCTTTTTAATGACATTGTTTTCTACTGGCTCAGTACTAAGGGTGTTTCTGCTACTTTTATGATTCATGGTAATAGCATTCCATTGATTTAATATTATTTTAATGCTTTTGGGTTTTAGGTCATTAATGTAATTTGTTTTTAATTGTGATTTTAATTTTTTTGGTGACTTTTTAAATCTACTTTGGATCCCCATCCAAGAAAATAGTGGGGTAAAATACAGATGATGATGATGATGATGATGATGATGATGATGATGATGATGATGATGATGATTGTTCTTGTTTCCTTCCTTGCCTTGATGTCTTCTCCTCTGTCTCCTAACCACAAAGCAGCTGATGGTTCTCATGACAAGAAGCCTACATAGACCTGGAGGAAGAACAGGAGATGGAGATGCAGATGGGGTGCACTTCACTTTCTTCGCTACTTATCCTTCTCGTTCACAAGGCAAATCATGCACCGATTGTTTTGGAGATGCTTTCTTTGACCTATAGCAGCTTGAAGTCCTACTTGGAATTTCTTACTGGTTATACTGGGAGCTGCCATTCCCCCCAGGTTCAACTTGGGTGCCCCAATTGGCCAACTCTTGATACCAGATCTGATTTGCATTGGCTTTGTTTGATTTCTAATGTAGGAACCTGACAAATATCACTTGAGTTCCACATTTTAACCACCTTACAACTCAGAATATTGGCTATCGCTGGTCAGGAACTGGGTTAAAAGGGCCGTTGTTTACAACAACAGTCCTGATACCCTCTTTTGGTTTTAATAACACCTTTTTCATTTCCAGTCGAGAACTCTGTCATAACAGGACCCAATAAATTACAGCTGTAGTTTCCTCCTAACCATCTACAATCTCTCAGTGGTGAGAGATCGCCCATAAATCTTCCTGACACCATTTTCCATTGCTGGCTTCTTAGTTTTTGTTTTAAGAAAAGAGGGGGAAAATACTCACTACCCTCAATAATATTTGTTATTTTTTTCCATCCTATCCTATCCAGTCCAGAAATACTTTGTGGATGCTATAAATGGGCTTAATTATATTTAATCCAGTTTTGGAGTGACAGAGGAAACAGTTGTGTTGATAGTGTTTGCGGCACCCAGTTTGGGATGCCAGCTCATCACATCCATGATGAACCTCCTTTGATGTACAGGGCAGAGCAATGCCCCAGGTTGTGAGCATTGTGATCAGTGATGGGCTCAAAAGAAATTAACAACTGGTTCTCTGCCCATCTGGCAGCCACTTTTAAATGGCTATTTTTAAACTTTATATGTCCTATCTCTCATTAACAACCGGTTCTGTAGAGTAGGTGCGAACCTGCTGGAGCCCACCACTGATTGTGATGCACCAACATCCCACCTCCTCTGTTTTTTTGGCTATAACTTTTGATGAAACAGAAATATTTCAATGTAGTTTGTTTCATTGCCTTCTACATGAAATTGCACATTGATCGATATATAACATGATGGTATTATTCAAAAATACCAAGACTGCCCTTGACAGACATCATAATGAGACCAGACAAAGTGTTGGTAGAAAGGGCCACTTTATTAATTTGTCATGTCCTACATTTTTCTTATACAGTGGTACCTCTCATAAGAAGCGCATCACATAACAAGTGTTTCACATAATAAGCAATTCCATAACAAGGAATCATGCTTCACATAACAAGTTCTGCTTCACTTAGCAAGCAAGCACACTATGGGCACACGTGCTATGCAGCTCTGATGCTCCGCGTGAAAGCACTTTAAAAGGACTGCCGGCCAGCACTGCTGTCTCTAATTGCTCCCAACTTGGGGGCAGTTGCCTGGTAGTGCCAGAGGCAGCTGCCCCCAAATGCCCTCACTGGCCACCTTGAACCTCCAGCAGCAGCCCAGGTAAGTGTCTTTGATTGCAGCTTCCTAACCATGTCTACCCAGAAGTAAGCCCCAATGTGTTAAATGGATCTTATTCTCAGGAAAGTGTCTTTAGGATTGCAGCCTATGTAGACTTCATAGGTTCATGCACACTGAATGCATGTTTTGAATTCAATTCCAGTGATTTGTCATCATTTTTACATCTGGTTAATATTTTTATATGAATACTTTTGGGGTTGTGGAACCAATTGTCTGTGTTTCCATTATTTCCTACGGGAAAATCCACTTCACTTAAAGAGCCTTTCACTTAAAGAGCATGCCTCCGGAACAAATTAAGCTTTTTATGTGAGGCACCACTGTATATTCTACATTTTGGGATGCTTTGTCCTCTTTTGCAATTATAACAACTGGTCAACCTGAATCAGATTAAGATGGCATTCTAACACGCAGCAGGCTCTCCACTGGATCGGGACCATGGTGGTTGGCATAAGGAAGGGGCTTTAAGAAGTTCCTCCTCCATACACCAAATTTTCTAAGCATTCTATCTGCACAGTCAGCCCTTATTACAAAGATCATATTCTCTTTAGGCAATTAGTTCATTGTGTTCCTTCCCCAGCTGCAGTCCTGTTTGTGCGGTGACTTGCTTTTTCTCGTTAATTGTAATTCTTTTACAATTAGTGCCTTTAAGAAAGAAACTGCCAACACCACCACCACACCAGTAAGTGCAAACGAAAAGCAAATTAATATTTTCTAGTGCATTTGATGCCGAGCTCACAACACTCTCGCAGCTGTCTGGCTGGAAGACAGAGTATCAGCGAGCATATCAGAGGGTATTAAGATTACACAGTTTGTGGATCAAAGCTATTTTTCATCATTTTCATCTTTTCAGAGCTAATCACAGATGTGCCTTGAACGTTGCTAATTTATTCTGCTCGGGAGGGGGAGTTCACCTTGCAACAAATTCAGGTGGAGGCCCCCCCCCAAAGAAATCTCTCCCCCCATTTGAAGAAAAGCAAATTCTTCAAAAGCCTTTGCATAAGTCCTGGTAAAAACTCATCAGAAGATAATTCTGCTCCTGGGGCTTTAATCTCCAAGGACTTTGCTCAATTCATGTTGATCACAGCGACTTGATTTGCGTTCCTGCACCGGCAAAAGTCTCCTATTGTGCAGTGGGAAAAAGCCATCTTAGAAGCATGTTTGAAGGAGATGAAATCAATAGGTTTGGAATGCAGCAAAATCACAGTTGGTTAAAGCGTACAGTAGATTAATTTAACCTTTTAATTCCTGCCGAAGCCAGCAGGAACCAATCTCCTAAAATGTCAACTGCCAAGATGTAGAGGGCTTTTTAAAAATGTCTTCCAAAGAGTTCCCTCATTATCTGAAAGTAAAGGTTTGGAATAAATCAATGTTTCTCACTGTCTCTCCTCCATCGAACTACTTCATATGGTCCATCTATTGGAAGAGACTGGCAATGACATCATCACCAGTAAGTTTTGTATAGATGCGGCATGTCAAACAACAGTTAAAGGCATAGGATGGATGGGGGGGCTTTTCTGAGAGTGTGATAGCATGCTTTGGAGCTCTGCTCACCAAACCAAACCCTCTACCACTATTTGTTATGTTATGATTGTGTTCTCACTGATGGGTGACAGGTGTCCAGCAGTTCCATGAGTACGAATACCACTAGTGGTACCAGTGGTGGGCTTCAGGGGGTTCTCACAGGTTCTATAGAATCCTTTGCTAGTGAGCGCCTGGTTCAGACAACCGGTTACTAATAGAACCTGTTGTTAATTTAGGTTATTAAGACATAGAACCTGTTGTTAATTTATTTGAATCCCACCACTGGGTGGTACCATAACCACTGTTTGAGAATCACTGTTATAAATGACTAAGCATTTTAGTCAGGATTCTTTGTGTGTGTTTGCTTGCATGTGAGAATGAGAACCTGATCCAAGGCCAGCTTCTGCTGGTGGAATAGGCACCTGTATGATCTGGTGGTGCAACTGAAACACAACGGGATGGAAAGGGAACTCTAGTCTTGTGGGACACAGCAGCAACCATTTCAGTGCTACTGTTGTATTGTGGGCAGGTAACCCAGATATGATGGGGCTATGAGTGTCAAGAGATGGCTTTAGATCTTTTATGTGAAATTTCTGCAACGTGAAGCAGATCTGTGCAAGGCTCGTCCCTTTTTCAGACAGAAGAAAAGTAGGCAGGCAGATGGGAAGGGGACTGGCCCAAGATCACTCAGCAAGATTCATGGCTGAACAGACATTTGAACTTGGTTCTTCTAGATCTACATTAAATTGAAGTGTATAATTAAAAGGTTTGAAAGCAACTTTTGCCTTCTCTGTGATATATGTACTATATTTACTTGAAGCGAATGCACCATCAAATCTGCTGCACACTACCATTTTAAAAGGCTTGAGAGTAAGAAGTGTGTACTGGTGATTGTAATGCACAGCTGCAAAGAAGGTGCAAAATTTAATTTTACTGCATACGAGTTATATGACAATAATAATATGACAATTGCACTACTTGCATAAACTAATTGCATAAACTACAACAATGGGTTTATTTTACATTTTTATTACAATATAGTAAACAGTTAAACTTAATACAGACCTATACTTAACAAAGTACAACATTTGCTTGAATTTAATGCCCCATTAAATCTAATGCACACCCTGATTATGGATGTGGGAAACCCCACCGGACCGAGAAAGAGGAGTTGGCAGAGGACCTCATGTGGTTGGAGATGTCCAGGGAGGAGGAAGAGGAGCCTCTGTGTCGGTGCAGGCCATGTAGGGTTCCACGAGTGGTGACCCCACCAGAAGAGAGGAGAAGAGAAGAAGAGTGGGAAGCCATTCAGCCTGGGGACCTGGGACCAGAGGGCGAGGAAGAGGTCGACCCTAGTACCCACGGCAACCACCACTCCAAGACGGGGGAGATATAAACCCCCCAGGTGGACCTGGTCTGATCGAGAGGTCCCAAGGCAAGGGAGTGTTAGAAGGCCCGAGCTATTCATGGGACTAGCTTGGTGGTGGAACCTTCCACCTCCCCCGCATCCGGGTTTGGGGAGGGGCAGATGGAAGGAGTAGAAAAGGGAGAAAAAGAGCGGGAGAAGGCAGAAGGAGGCGGGAAAGAGAGGAGAGCGGAGCAGGAAGAGAAAGGAGGAAAGATGTTAAAGACTGTGTGGGACTAATGCTTGGTGACTGTAAAACCTACCTATTGAACTTACCTGTTGTAAATAAGCACCCGTTGGTGCCAGTTATATCCGTTATTGAACCTTAAGAGACGAGCCTCCAGAGCCATGGATGCCAATAAAGATACTGTGATTAATATTCCTACTTCTCCGCCTTGGCCTCTTTATCCTGATGACCTCTCTCTAGGAATATTCCCCCCACTTACCGAGTCTTCCTCTTCCACTCACATCACTCGAGGGAGCCCGCATCACAATGGAGACTAGATTTGGCTGGAACACGTGAGGGTTAGATTCAAGTAAATATGGTGCTAAGATTGTGATTGAGGCTGCAGTCTTAATCACACATTCCTGGGAGTAAGTACTAACACAATGGGATTTACTTCTGAGTGGATGTTCTTAGGATTTCACTGTTAATGTTTGATAGATTCCTGGGATCCAAAGCTTGTTTGTAGGCAGACAAATAGATACTCTCTCCTAAAATAAAAAGCTCTTCTTGCTCACCACTTAATATTTCTTCTTCTTCTCTGTACCACTCCTCTTTTTTCCAGTCCAGGAAGTATAGTGGAAAGAAGAGGAGGAGAAGTAAAGGCAAGTAGGTGGACTGAGATGGCCACTACCAACCAATCTGCTGCCTGAGATGATGGCTTCAGCCGGCCTCGTAATGGGCCAGCACTGTCTGCAAAAATAATCCTCCAAGGAGTGCACTGCATCCACAGTGCAAGGTCTGCCTGAGCTTCAGAGCCATAGGTTTTCCAAAAGCAATAACACACCAAGCATCCATTTGCAATCCAGCTTAGGCAGACTTACTAAAAAGTGCAACCGTTCTTGACATCTTCCATGGCAATTTGAAAAATTAAGTGGATTTCAAGCGGAGCAATTAACTGGGCAAACCTGAATGTGATAAATATAAAAGGTAGTCAATTCCGTGAAATAAAAGGGCCATTGTTGAGGGCAGTGTGTGTGTGCGCGCACGCATATGTTGAATGGAATGGAACGGTAGGGGAAAAAGCCCTTGTGGGAAAATCAATTCAAGGGAATAATACAGGAATGGGTGCCAAGAGAAGCAATTAAATTAACTGGCACTTAATTTGATAAATAATTCATGGCCATGGATGAGTTCGGAGCTGGACAGGGAAAGGCAAGTTTCAAAGTCCTTATTTGAAAAGCTGGCACTCACTTCTGGGGAAACTGGCTTCCAAACTAAGCTTCTAAACCAAGAATCAGTCCCTACGTCAACAATCAATAGGCAGAGATGGAGGCAGGATGAAGAAGAAGAGAAAGAAGGAGCTCTAGGATCACAGGAGCAGGAACTGCTGCCAATAGGGACTGGCCCCCAAAATCCAGTGTAACAACGGGAGCACATAAGAGACTTTATGTGCACCTGTAGTTACTGCACCACCTATTGAAAATCTATGGGAAATTCATTTTGGAATCCAGAGTAAGTTCTTACACTGGAGCAAGAACTCCCCATAGTTACTCTGGATTTTGTCCATAGAGACTTGTGCAGAATAGCAGAACCTCATCACGATATCTCCCTATAGCCATTTTCCACATCAACCAAAAAAGGAGGAGGAGAAGACAACGATAATGAATCAACATTCTTGACATAGTTCTTTGCATTGAATGACAATCTCATGTTCATTTTTCCGGCATATCATTGATTCCTCCTCATCCCATTTTCTTACTGGCGTTGCCAAAGTGGTCTGTGTTTGAATATTAGTTCAAATAGTTCAACACATCACTACGCTGCATTACTCCACCCTCTCAGCATTGATAGTACCGGACTCTGAACACTACTGAGGGACACTTTTCCCATGAGAAATAATGGAAACTCAGACAATTCATTCCACAACCAAAAATATTCATACAAAAATGATTACAATACTGTAATATAATAAAAATAATAAAGAAAATACGAAATAGAATGAAAAAATAAAAGAAATTAACCTGCACTTACAGGGCAATCCTATGCATGTCTACTTGCATGCCACTTACAATCCTATGCATGTCTACTTGCAGTGGCCTTGCTGGCCACTGCTGAAAATGTGCTTTCCAGAAACCGGGCTAGAAGAGGGTATGATGGGGCAGAAAGGCTGCAAGAAGAAGTGAATTTGGTGGCTACAGCAAGAAAGCAAAGTATTTTTACTTAGTAATATTAGCTAGCTGAAGTCCATCATCTCCTTCGACAGGCCCTGCCACTTCCCCAGCAAAGTCATACCATAATTCTCAGAATAGGCTTAATGCCCAATTCTTGGGGAAGGAAATTGGCAAGAACCTCATTTTTAAAATACATTTTTTTAGTGTTCCCCTGATCTGAGATTCAACTATTGGTTCTTTTCATCGCATTCCAAACACAGTATCACTTCTATAGGCTTAATAATATTCAATGGGATGAAATCAAACATTCACAGCCACATCTGAGGGTTTTTTAATACTCCATAAACCTGCTCTGAACTTGGGCAATAGTAATAGAATTGTAGGAAAAATAGAACAAATGTTCATCATAAATACTATGTGAACATATATATCCATAGGGTTCTAATGAAGCGGGGAATTTTTATCACAGGTGTATAATCTATTGGGTCATAAAGGATTAACCGGGGGAAAAAAAAACTCTTTTGAACACAATCCTAACCATGTCTACTCAAAAGTGAGTCCCGTTCTGTTCAATGGGTCTTATTTCCAGAAAAATGTCTTTAGGATTGCAACCTTTGAGCACAATCCTAACCATGTCTACTCAAAAGTATGTCCCATTGTCCCAGGAAAGTCTTAGTCCCAGGAAAGTGTCTTTAGGATTGCAGCCATACCCCCAAATCCAGAGTAACTACGGGAGCACGTAAGAGACTTTACGTGCACCCGTATTTACTGCACCACCTAGTGAAAACATATGGGAAATTCATAGTGGAATCCAGAGTGAGTTGTTCTTTCACTGGAGCAAGGACTCCCTATAGTTACCCTGGATTTTGTACTATACTCATTTTTTGCTGGGCATTTCAAGAATGAGTTCATTATCCAACAAAATGGAAATATTGCTTTACTGCCCCTTTTCAGGCACACAAGATTTTTTTTAGCCAGATTTGGGAGCTTGCTATTGAACCCTAGTTGCTACTTTTTAATTCTCTTACCTTCTTGTTTTCAAATTGCTGTACCTTTTTGGTACGACAAGAACAGTCTGAGAGTTTGAAAATTTGAACCGTCTGATTGGCCTTATGAAGCCAGGGAATAATTTTGGCCACCCACTGGATTGAACATATATGTGTGTGGTTCAGACTTTGGTTGGATGTTCTCTTTAGCCAAATTAACCCCATGCCATGGAATAGGTGCAGAGATTTTTGGTATGCATCCTGTTTTAAGCCGAGTCAGTATTGAACCCTAGTAGCTGCCTGATTCAGAGGCAATCCTAATCCTTGCTAGCACTAGCACACTACCGGCTGTGTTGGTGCTGATAATTACAAAGTGCTGTAAGGTGCTTTTGACAAATATAGCCAGCGGAAAGTGGAAAGTCTCATGCTGGCCTGCCGGTGTTGAATTCAAGCCCCTGGGTGTTGAATGAAGGTGGTGAGGTGATGTAACAGAGTAGGGGATCTGGGAATGAGATCTGATCAGATCCCAGAGTAGACACAATTGTGGGTTTGCGATCACAAAATCAGAAGCGGGGTGGTGCAAGTGGTTAAGACACTGTGCCTGTTAACCAGTAGGACAGGGTTCAAGACCTGGGTCCCCAGAAGACAAGGTGAGCTCCTTTCCTTAGCCCAGCTCTGTGACGCAGCTGGAACCAATTGTATTGGACTATTTCAGTGGCATGGACTATTTCAGTTTTGCTGCTTGGGTGACAGCCTATCCTCCATATTAATCTACCCAGGCCTTCGTGAGTCACACACAGTGTCAAGCACAATACCACAGTCTTTCGAGACTGATGGACGCAAATACAAAAATTGTGGTTATCTTTTTTCATTCCCTGCACTTTGGGGGACCCTGTCAAGGCTTCCAGTGGGTTCATTTCAACCCCCTGCAAGCCCGCTGCAGATTGCTGTGCATAAAAGTCATCCTCTGATATCCCAACTGTGATGTGATCCAGGAGACTGTTCTCCTTTCCCATCCATTAAAATTGTAGAGACCAGGGGTCTCATCCTGGTGCATCACAATGCCCCGTTTTGAGAACCACTGAAGTATTCCATATTGTTGAATAGACACCTAAGAGCAACATTGTCTGGGTGCTACTATTTTACTTGGCAAACATCCTTATAGTACTGGTTTTCAATCTTTTTCATCTCATGGCACACCATCAGTTGTTTTTACCATTGACAAGACACACCATGCTCTTCAAATCCCCAAGTTTTCCTATTAATAAATGTCCCTCCCCAAATTCCCATGACACACCTGAGGACTATCCATGGCACACCAATGTGCCATAGCACACTGGTTGAAAATCAGTGCTCTAGACTAGAGAGAGGAATATATTTCCCAAGCACTAACATGCCTTACAAGTGCTCTCTCTCTCTCTCTCTCTCTTGGTTTTCTGGGCTGTGCCTTCTGTAATTGTCTGCAGTGGAGATGTCCAAGAAAAACAAATCACCATGTAGCATCTCCAAGGATTTATATTCACACAAACACATGGAGTACTTGGGAATCCAGGGAAAAATATTGGAAGCATCCTTACCTCTATGTCACAGAAGGGCATTTAATCACTTTCTACTAGCTAGCAGGTATAGATTACTGAATTGCTTTACAGAAGGGCATTTTTACCACTAGACAATGGGAATATCATTGAAATGTCCTCAAATGCTAACCAGTACTCCCAATTTAGTTTGAATTGACTTTCTGACTAATGTAACACCTGAAATGTATCTCACCTCAATAAAAGAATATAAAGTCAATTTCATTGCTCCTTTCCCATGGACCATCAGTTGACAATATCTCATTGTTTGACCTCTACTTTAGAAGGAACCTGTGAGTTTTGTGTTTGCTTTGGAGATTGGACTGTGTTTTCTTTTTTTCAGAATGGGAAGGTGAATCACCCATTTATTGCTTCCTTTTCTAAGCAACCACTGGAGGTTATGAAATTGTCTCAAACCCTTCATGGGTTTGATTATATTGGGATTGTATATATACTGGGATGATTATATTGGGATTATATATATGATTATATATACCTCCTAAATGTCATCTTTTGATTTTAGGGGAATCTCTAACCTGGCAACCATTTCAACAGCCTATTGCTATCCTGCAAAAGAATGCTGTAGGATTCAAGAGCTTGCTCTTTGATACTTTGTTAATATTTGTGTCCTATGTGGATTTTGTGTATGTGTGTGTGGCTGTGGGTTCTGTTAACCAGAAGCCCAGGGTTCAAGACCCGGGTCCCCACAAGACAGGGTGAGCTCCTGTCCTTAGTCCAGCTCTGCGATGCAGCTGGAACCAATCATATTGGCTCTGCCTTTCCACTGGACTATTTCAGTGGATTGGAGAGGGGGGATTTGCTGCTTGGGTAACAGCCTGTCCTCCATTTCAATCTACCCAGGTTTTTGTAGTTAGCATACAGCGTCAAGCACGATACCATAGTCTTTCGAGACTGATGGATGCCAAGGTTCTCAGTGAACCTGACTGGGGAAGAGCAGCACATAAATATAAGTAGGTTGGCGTACTAACAATAAAGTAACTGAAGATTGGATCAGGGCCACACTTTTCTCGGTGTGCAGTTTGATGCCTGCTAGGAAGCCTATTCATGTGCTCTTCAGATGACCTTGGACAAGACTGATTGGAAAAGAGGATCAAATGATAGCACAAGAACATGTTTTGATGTTTGGCAGATCTGGTCTCCACAGCCTGCTGAGCAGTCAAAAGATGTGGGGACCCCTGCTGAACAGAATTAATTGATCCTCGGATGTTCATAGCAAGCGGAGAGAAAGTTGTTCGAAAGATAATCACAGTCAGATAGATACCCAAGAAGTTCAAGGGAATCTCTCAAAATAAAGTTAAAAACTAACAAAGAACCATCTGAAATCTGATGGGACCTTTTCTGGATATTTACTGCATGTATTAAATACATACTGTATTATATATGATATTTCATACCATCTACTAGCTCTGACATTAAATATGTTTAATACATATAGATATATCTTTTTATATATAATACTATCTCAGTTATGTATTCAGTGCAATATCTTTTCATTTTCCTTCATCAGCATTTTTTTCATCTTGATCAGCACTTTTTTCAGTATACTTGATCTGTATTTTATGCTACTGCTGTAATTTGAACCACTATGGCAGTGAAGACATAAACCTACAAACAGAAACTATGTGCTTACACTGAAGGAGGTCGTATAGTGTTCAATATTACTTAATGGGACTGCAAGCTTAATTGATCACATAACATCGCTGTATGACTCACAGCAGAGTATGTGAATCTTCATTGAAAAGTATTTTTTTGAGGTGTGATGAATTGGGATAAAAGCTTTGTCTGTGACATTTCATCCCAGATTAGATTTTCCCGCCTGGTGCTGATTTTGACCTGCGATGCTCATTCTGATGGACTGTCTGCTTCCATATAAGATCTCTGCTTACTCCTTATGATCTTCTCCAATGGTGAGACTTCAAGGGCCAAAAGGTGGAAACGCAGCTTGGTGATCTGGTTCCGAACTAAATATGTGACATTCTGCAGGGCTCAGAGATAAATGACATCACCTTAGACAAATTGACAAGCAGTTCCAGGATTGACAGAGAACCAAGTACCAGGTGGTGTACCAGGTGGTGGTACTCTGTATGTAATTGCTCTGTGGAACTCCTTGCCACAGAATGGGGATGGTGTCTGGCCTAGAAGAACAGTCCATCACAGGTTACAAACTATGATGGGTTTGTGCAACCTTCTGGTTTTAGTAGTAGGCTACCTTAGAATGTCAGATGCAAAGGAACAGCAACTTGATTCAGCTCTCTTGTTGTCTTGTGTGCTCCGTAAGGCATATTGTGGCCACCTATAAGACACAAACTGTAATCCTAATCCCCAGTTAGGCCAACATAAGTCCCAGAACAAGTCCCACGCTGACCTGAAGAGTGTCACAAAAGTGCCATAAGACACTTCTGTGCCACTCTTGGGGAGGGTTAGGTCAGTTCACAGATATGCGCTTGCCTTCCTATAACACAACTGGAACGGGAAAAACAACGAGTTGTGCCAGCTTGGGTTAGGGTTGCATCCACTGAAAATGGAACAAGGTGGGCCCTTGGCCTGACCCAGTGGGGTTCTTTCTATGTTCTTACTGCATGGGAAAGGATAAACTTTTGGAAGGAAGTTTTAGAAGGAAGGAGGAAACACAAGGCCTTCTCTAAGACTGAGATCTTAAACTCAGAGTGGGAACCCAAGTACAGGAAAAGTTCTTTACAAGTTCTTCACTCCCATATCCTGCTAATTTTCTTGATAACTAAGAAGGTGCCTGATCCTTACTACCAGATCTCCTGACGTGATACATCTGCTTTCTTTGTGATGGTAACCCGATAAGTGTTCACAATATTAGTATATCGCAGTTATATAGACTCAAGTCCTGCAACTTGCTCCCAAGTAAGTCTTAAGTCCCATCAATCAATGACTTGGGTTAGGATCAAAAGGCAGTGACTTGCTACTTGACAGGATTTGAAGCCATTTTTGCATCCAAGTTTCTATGTATGTGTTGTTTTTTTGCTGACTTTTTTGGCAAGCACATTGTACCACAAGACCTCCTGGGTAATCCAGAAGCTGGCACGATCTCTCGGGCAAAATAGGCAGAGCCTGTCCACCTTCCACAAATGATTGCGTCGCTGCTAATGCCTCCAAGCTAGCTGGGCACTTTGATCACTGCTAGTCAGCTGGGCAGTGATTGGCAGGTACTGGAAATGCCTGCTGTTGGAAGAGGGGTGCTAAAGTCCCCCCAACCTCACTACCACTTTCCCTTTATTGTTAAATTTGGCCCAAGACTTGAGAATTTGAGCAAGGAATTTAAACTTAACTTAAGACCTGAATGTTGAGAGTTATGACTTGACTCAAAGCTTGAGGTTATGGACTTGAATACATCACTGGCTTTTGGTCTTGGGTTGCCATATGTCCTGTAAATCAGGGACAATCCCATATTGTGTTCGCCTACTGGCAAATGAGACAGAGGTTCCTATCCCGATTTTGTGGAAGAGAATTATGGAAACACTATTTTGGACAATAGGCTCAATTTTTTATTTTATTCCAATCATTTAATGGTATTTGAATTAAGTTTGGTTCACTGATGCTTGCTTAGCCTTCTATGTTTAATGGTGGATGGTTTTATTATTATGGTTTACAACATTTCATTTTGTAAGCATCTCAGAAGTCTGATGGCTGCAAGCCTGAATGAAAACCCTGAAAGTTAATTAACAAAATATCTCAAGTGCCATTGATATTTCCCATCCGCATTACCGGGAGGATCATTGCCATCACATTTCCTACCTCACCGTCACGGAAAATAAAGAAGCTGGTATAATCCTCTACTAGTTTATTCCAGTTCATATCCTTAAGAATGTCTGCCTTTCTTTGCATATACTGTAATATGTTGATGACCCTTCGTTCTTTATTGGATTCGAAGAGTTTGGCTGTTCCACACCACCTAGCATCCACCGTATTTATGATTTTTTTCAGCAACCCCAGAGCCCCAGGGATCTGAACCAATGGAGACAGATAGCAGCAACATGGATTCAGCTGTAATAGCAAAACAAGAGATTCTATTGATCAGGTTGGCAGAGGCCAGGATGCCCTAGTTAACACTGAACACACTGGACACTGGTATAGTGGCCCAACGTATAGTGGTATAGTGGTATTGTTGTCTCTATTTTGTAATCAGATTTGGACGCCCCCACCAAGGCTGAGCGCTGACTACCTTGTGGCATAACAAGGAGACTGTTCTAGCAATGGAGGTTTCATTGGTTGGTTTAGAAAAAAAAAGCTTTAGAGGAAAGATCTTGGAAAACATATCGGTTGGGCTCACCTGACCTCCCTATTGAACCACTGAATGAACAAACATTAATCAAAGCTGGCAAAGTTGACTCTCTTTTTGGTTCTTTGAAAATAATAATATATCATCCTTACAAGAATACAGCTTTTTTTTTTTTGCATTCCCAGCAGATTCCTGCAGCTTCTCTTAAATAAAGTTTGCGCTGGCAAACAAATTAGCGCACATGCTGGATGTGGGGGTGAGGGCAACAAGTTTGGAAGTAGTTTCAAGAGGAGAACCATGGAGATGCAACTTGCTGGCTGCTCCTTGCAGCATATAACATAGTTTGCAGCATATTATAAAACCATGTTATGTTTTTATAATCTGCTGCAAACCATGTTGGATTTGTAATGAATGAGTCTTGATGTCAAATATTTCATACACTAGCCACTGATGGTTTCTCTAGCAATTCTCTGTCTTCAGATTGAGGCTGTGAGCACCAGTCTATCTACAATGCACTAATCTGTGCATTAGTTGCACCAATATATCTATATGCTTTAACCAGGATGTGAGGGAATCTACATCAAATGGCCAACATTCCATGTCAATCAAGCAGGCTGAGGAGAGGGAACTGACATTCCAACTGTCAATTGTCAACATTCCAGATACCATTGATAATATGGGAAGATGAGTTGCTGGAAAGGGAGATTTTTTTAAACTGATGAATGTTGAATTATTGAACCTCCACAAGCGACAGCTGCAGGCTATTACTATTAATAATAAAGGAATAGCAGCAATATAAAACAATATGAAACAAGTCTAAGGAGTTTAAATATTGGCCCAAAGACTGAATTTTCCTTGTTGAATATCTTTTAGAAGAATCAGGATGCACATGAAGGTCAAGGCATTAACCAGAGTTGGGTCGTTTCCCTATAGAACATATGATGTCATACAGGTACATCAATCTCTGGGCTCTTCCAAGAACTGATGGATCATGAAGATTCAACCTTTGATAGACTGAATCTGCATAGATTGATTTCAGGTTGAATAACAAGGAGCTTCTGAATCATGGAACAGGCTACAGAAATTAAACAACCAGTTCGGAGCCACACCAGCATGGGCAGTTGATAATCAAATTATTTTCTGGGAGCAAAGAATTGTTTATGGGCACAGTCTTAACCAGTTTAAGCTGGCATAACTCATCTGTTTCCCTGTTCCTCTTGTGTAGAGGTTGGCACATATCTGAGCACGGGCCAAACCACCCTCCAGGAGTGGCACAGAAGTGCCTTATGGCACTTTTGTGTCACTGCCAGGCCAGCATGGGACTTGTGCATGGACTTATGCTGACCTAACCAGTTGTTAGGATCACTGCCTCAATGTCATAAACACTAAGAGTAAAAAGCTTGTTGGATTTCCTAGAGCAGTGAGTTCTTCTGGTGCAAATGCTTCTGGAAGTAACACAACAAGATAATATTTCCTTCCATAATTACATTCAATACCCTTTTAAAAGCTTCTCGGCCAGATGTCACCCAAAAATCCCCTGGCAGGGGTCCCCCGTTCTAAGTCAGGGGTGTCCAAGTCCCGTGCCGGGGGCCAGATGCAGCCTTCATCAAGCCTTAATGTAGCCCCCAGCAAGATCCCTCTATCTGGCCCTCAGGCAAGCCTTGTAATCCACTCCAATACATTTTATATGTAAATTTATGTAAATTTATTCAAATTTGAAATGTAAATTAATTTTCCAGCCCCCAGCACCATGTCAGAGAAATGATATGTCCCTCCTGCCAAAACGTTTGGACACTCCTGTTCTCGGTGATACAATAGAAATTGCCAACCCCTCAAGCATCACCATTAACCATAATTAAGAAGCATGGTGGAATGCACCAGAAGGGTAGAGTAAGCTAGAATGAACTGAACAACTCATCTGAACAACTCTTAGTTGCCTTGACTGTGAATTAAATCCAAACCCAAAATGTGGTTCTGGTATGCTTTCCACCATGCTTTCCAGTTTCAAGGGGAATATCAAATAATGACACCACACGAGAGAAACTGGTTTCTAAGGGCCATTGTGCAGAGAATCCAGTTTTTAAAGGACTATTTCTGGAACAAATGATCCATGTCTTTTTTTAACACTGTTTATTCTTTAAATTCAATTCGAGCAGTACCTGCCATCCAAACATAGACTTCCAACGACAGGTTGATTCAGCTGGATTTCTGTCAAAGGAGAATGGAGAAGGAGACAGGTTGATGGTTATCTTCAGCAATTCGTTTACCAGGAAATAAAAAGTCCCATTGTGGATCCTCCATCAACATTTTCCTTAGAAGTTAATTGGCCAGAATTCAAGTTCAAGTCCTACCTGTCATCTCCTGAAATGTACTATTTAGAAATCAAGCTTTGCTTGACTTATAAAGCACCATTAAGTTCTGCCAAAGGATGAGCTCAGACTTGGGATTGTCTTGAAGTTACTTACTCCATTTAAGGGAGTAAACCCCACGGAACAGAGTGGAGAAGAGAAGATTGTCAGGGGTTATGATAGAGTTCTTCAGATGCCTGAAGGACCATCAGATGGACGATGGAACAAATTTGTTCTCAACTGTCTCTGAGAATCAAACTAGATCCAATGGGTATAAACTGCAAAAGATTCTGGTTGGACATCAGGAAGAAATTCTGGCTGGCATGGCAATTTGGCCAGAGTGACCATATAGAATGGAGGACATATTTAGGCAGGTTTAGCTCAAAATAGATGGGTTTAAAAAGCAGCACCTGCCTAAATTCCCTCTTCTATGCAATGGTTAAAGGTACAGGCACTCTGTCCTCCATTCTGTATGGTCACCCTGAATTTGGCAGTGGAAGAGATTGCCAAGAGAGTTGGTAGAGTCTCCCTCCATGTCACAGGGTGACCATATGGAATGGAGGACAGAGTGCCTCTACTTCTCTAACAGGGAGAAGTGCAAGGTTCTGAACTTAGGAAATAAAAACCAAAAATACAGGTATAAAATGGGGGATACTTGGCTTGGCAGCACAACATGTGAGCGGGATCTTGGAGTTGCCGTGGATCACAAGCTGAACATGAGTCAGCAGTGTGATGTGTCTGCAAAGAAGGCAAATGCCATTTTAGGTTGCATTAAGAGGACTGTAGCTTCCAAGTTGCGAGAAGTTCTAGTTCCTCTTTATTCTGCATTGGTGAGACCTCACCTTGAGTACTGTGTTCAGTTCTGGGCACCTCACTTGAAGAAAGATGCAGCCAAACTGGAGCAAGTCCAGAGGAGAGCGACAAGAACGATCAGTGGGATGGAAGGGAAGCCCTACGAGGAAAGGTTGGGGGAACTTGGGATGTTCTGCCTGCAGAAGAGAGGGCTGAGAGGAGACATGATTGCCCTCTTCAGATACCTGAAGGGCTGTCATAGGGAGGAAGGGGCTCATTTGTTCATAGCTGCTTCTAAAAGCAGAACTAGAACCAATGGGTACAAACTGCAAGAAAGGAGATTCCAGTTGGAAATCTGGAAAAAATTTCTGATGGTGAGGGCAGTTCGGCAGTGGAACAGATTGCCAAGGGAGGTGGTGGACTCTCCCTCACTGGGGATCTTCAAGCAGAGGCTTGACAAGCACCTGTCAGGGATGCTCTAGGGGGAATTCCTGCTACAGGCAGGGGGTTGGACTAGATGACCTACTAGGTCCTTTCCAACTCTATGATTCTATGATTCTACTTTTAAGCATTCTATAAGAGGCAATTTAGGCAGGTTTAAAATACAATGCTTATAGGTAGAGACACCCTGTCCTCCATTCCATATGGTCACCCTGTCACTGGAAATCTTCAAGTAGAGTCTCTACAGACACTTGCTGATGATGCTACAAGACAATTTCCTACTATGATGAAGGTCTTGGGGTAGATGAACTTCTGAGAGTTATTTCTGGGTAAATATGCATAGGCTGGAACTTTTAATTTATCCCCTTTAAGAAATGGCATTATCCCCACTTTCCCCTCGCTCAGTCCTTTGTCTATCGAGCGTGTCTTGTCTCTGGCTTCATCTTACATTGGCAACAAAACAGTTTTTCACCCTTTGCTCTTTCTCCTTCTTCATTCATCCAGGTGGTCTTTCTGTGGTAGATTAAACAGGATTTTTCAACAAGCTTCAAAGGAAGAAGTCAGAGCATCATCTAAAAGCTAAACTTTCAGCCTTTCAACATAAAAAAAATCAAGCAATGATTCTCAGTCTCTGAGTGAAGTCACAACAGAGAAGATAAGATTAAAGAATTTTTTTTAAATAAGCACATTATACCCTCTCTCAGTATATTTGCTTTTGCAGTTGTTTCTGACTCTAGGAAAAAAAAAATATATATATATATATAGATATTCGAAGCAGTATGAATTCTGCCATTGCTTGTGAATACTGAAGAGCGAAGAATTTACAATCCAGTCCTATGCTGTGGCAGGACTCCTGTGGTGCCAGAATGGCTACCATGATATCCTATGCTACTATTGCCAAACATGATCAGGTGAAGTAGATTTTGCCCGCAATGGACAACTCAGTTCTTTAGCAGCTCTATAGCTGGTGCAGAATCAAGAACGTCCAGGTAGCACTGGAGGGTGCCACACCGATGGTCAAAGATAAGCTCCACAGGATCAGCCCCCTCTCCAATCACACTTCCATCCCAACTCACCACCCAGGATCCCATTCAGTGCTCAGCAATTTAATGGTTGGGTGACTACTGGGTAGAGGTGCAGGGGTGCAGTGCCCCACAAGTGCCCAACTGGTGCTGGACCAGCATTGGGCCTTGCAGATGTGTTTTCCAACACAATTGCAACACCCACTCTGGATTGCCAGTGATAAGACCATACAATTGGTCTCTAAGCTATTTTGCCATTGGGGATACTCTACCACTTATACCCCAATTCTATGTATGTCTACTCACATGCAAGTGTGAGTGTCTACTCACATCCAAGGGAGGTGGTGGACTCTCCCTCACTGGGGATCTTCAAGCAGAGGCTCGATGAGCACCTGTTGGAGATGCTCTAGGGGGAATTCCTGCTGCAGGCAGGGGGTTGGACTAGATGACCTACTAGGTCCCTTCCAACTCTGTGATTCTATGATTCTAAGTCCCATTGTGTCCATAAGAACAGAAGTAGGTGGCAGTGTCCCATTCATGGCATGAACTTTGTGGCAATGATGTGTGGAAACGCCCCTGGCGTCTGTTATTCTATTTTAACTGAACACAAAGGGAGTAAATTCCCCAAATCTGGTTGACAAATCCATATTTGGTTGGGCAAATTTACTGTCAATTCTAGTTCTTTATTGTAGGAAACAAAAGAAAATTGGATTGATTCTTTACTGAGGAGACGTTCAGATGAGCTTCTCTAGGGGACCACAACCAGCCTCTCAATGATAGTATGAACTCAATTCTCTGCAATTCTACAAAGAGATGCTTCTTCATTCACTTTCAGTGCTTTCTATACCCTATTTCTTGACTTGTTCCTCTTGGTTTTGTCCTTTCCTTTCATGCCACTTTCTAAAATCTTGCTGGTCTTGTGCCAAATTTTTTTCCTCCCAGGCAATCAGACACCTTCAGCTTGTTGGATGCTAAGAGGAAGAGAGAAAATATTTTGCTGTTAATTGGGCATTCTTGATCTTTTCTAGAATTTTTTAGATGTTTTGACTGTATGTGGCCTTCCAAAAAAAAAAAAAAAGGTGATGAGTAGGAAACAACAATGAAGTGGAGAACAACAGGTCCCAAAGTACAATGGTGCCATATTGGCTGCTACTGTTTGTTGTGGGACCACAGTACCTACTTGAGTCTCCTTGGTGTAAGGGAACATTGGAATCCTTACTCTAGGTCAGGATCTGCTGCTGCCATGGGTCCTCTTGGATATGCACCCAATTTTTGCTGGACACAGAACCAAAGACGCCTATGTCCAACAGTAAAGCTTGGAAGGAGGCACAAGATTTGGTGATAGACTCTGCCACCATCTCCTCCCCAGACCTAATCCACCCACCGGCCTGCCTCCCGCCACCCTTTTCCAACCCCTCTTCACCTTCACCATCACCACATGGCACTGTCTCTGCTCAGTACAACCTTACTGAGAATGGCTTGGGTATTGGTAAACCAATGGACAGGATATGGCTGTCCACTGTCCAAGTCTTCAACAAAGTTTGGGGGAAAAGGCTATTTCCAGGAAAGACACTCACCCTGTACACAGTTGTATCTTCTGGACAAAGAGGAGATCCTTGCAAAAAGATGGTGATTGCCAAAAAAAGGGAAAGTATAAAAAAATTATGTTCAATGGACTGAGGAGGGAAATCAGACCCTCAGTGTTCTATCTCCAAAGATCCTATTTCTCTGGAGTGCACATGTGTTGAATCATCCATGCAATCAGGATCCTTGGTGTGTGTGTGTGTGTGTGTGTGTGTGTGTGTCCAAGACTGTTTCTGGTGTGACAATCTTAACTTACTCCACCCACGATGCAACTTCTGCAATGGGCTTAAAAGTTGCCCTCCTGTACACACTTTCCTGGGAGTAAGCCCAAATGAACATAATGCATAACATCCCTAGGAGGATTACAGTGCAGGCGTAGCATATAGCCTGTAAGAACTATTCACCCTACTGGTAATTTAACATTTTACGTGGCAGCCTTTTGTTCCGGCCGAAGTTGAGATGTCGCTGTCTGCAGCAGACCCTTCAAATGAGAAAGAGCATCATGCCATTTAAATACTGGCTTTGGAATCTGGCTCAGTAGCCAAGGAAAATAGCTTGTTTATCTGTTGAGCTGGATCTGTATGGGATAATCATAGCTTATACATGGCAGAAACAATAGCTATGCTTAGACATGGGATACAAGGAACTCACTGACATTCAGAACTGCCAAGAGCCTCAAAGTAAGAGGAGAGGGAATCTTTCGAGGCAGTTGACTCCTTTTGCTCTGTTGGGTTGTTAATGATTGATTGGCCAAACACTGAGAGGTCTATCAGCTGAAAGAGGTCTTTAGGAGTCATGCGGCACAACGTTTGTACAGGCAATGGCCCAGTTACTAAGAGCAGAGTGAGATTAAGCTCCTCTCCCCCCCCCAGTCATAATCACCACCCTGCTATCACCTGTTGGCTCTGCTCGACTCGGTGGAAAGACTGTAATAAGCCTCTTCTAGACTTCACAATTTGATCCAAATACGTCCTCCCAGGGCTGGAGCTCTTCCTCCAAGTTAATGGCTACTTTGGCCACATCAGCTCCAATGGACCTGGCAATGGGCACCCCCTGGGAGAAAATCATTGCTTGTCAAATAATGGGAAGAAAAACCTGGTGGGAAACTTGAAATTCCAAACAAAAAAGGCAGGCAGTTACAGGAGAAGGAGGGTCAGTCGTAGACAGACTGTCCCTCTTTCTGGCCCTCCCCTCAACCCTCTGACCTTAGGCAGCCTGAGCAGCAGCCCCCTGAGTCTGAACCTGCTGCTTCTCAATGCCAGGTCAGTAAACAATAAGACCTGCCTGGTCCAGGACCTGATCCTGGACCAGAAAGCTGACCTGGCCTGCATCACGGAGACCTGGCTGGATGAGGCCGGAGGTGTGGGCCTTTCTCAGATCTGTCCACCAGGTTTCCGGGTGCTGCAGCAGCCAAGACTTCAGGGGCGGGGAGGTGGGGTTGCGATAGTCTACCGTGATTCTATCCCTCTCACCAGGTCCCCTGTCCTGCGGTTCACAGGGTTTGAGAGCCTCCGTGTTGTGCTGGAGGGGTGAGACAGAATAGTGATTCTGTTGGTGTACCGCCCGCCGTGCTGCCCAACAGTCTCCCTGCCTGAGCTGACCAGGGTGATCTTGAGCGTGGCATTGGAGTGCCCTCGCCTTTTGGTGCTGGGGGACTTCAATGTCCATGCCGAGGCACCCCAAACATCTGCAGCTCAGGATTTCATGGCCTCCATGGCAACCATGGGTCTGTCTCAAAGAATATCTGCCCCTACTCATGATGCGGGACACACACTGGACCTTTTGTTCACTGCTGGGCAGGTTGATGGTGATCTGGATGCGAAGGACATCTCCATCACCCCATTGCCATGGACAGATCACTACCTGGTGGGATTTAGGCTTATCGTAGCCGGTAGCCTCTGCACAGGTGGGGGACCGCATTCCATGGTCTGCCCCCGGAGACTGATGGATTCAAATGGTTTCCTGATGGCTCTGGGGGATTTTCCTGCTGCCAGAGCTGGCGACTCACCCGGCTCCTTGGTCAATCTCTGGAACACAGAGATGACCAGGGCCCTGGATGAGATCGCTCCTGAGCGACCTCGGCCCTACCGTAGATCAAACGCAGCTCCTTGGTTTTCTGGGGAGCTGCAGGCTTTGAAACACAAGGTCGACGTTTAGAGCGACGGTGGTGAAAGACTCATGTCGGTTCTGATCGTGCAGAGGCCAGGGCTCACTGGCAAGCCTACTCTGCAGCGGTAGTGGTGGCCAAAAAAGAATACTTTGCTACCACCATCGCATCTGCAGAGAACCGTCCAGCGGAGCTCTTCCGTGTGGTCCGGGGCCTACTCCATCTGGCCCCCCTCACTGACGTGGTAGAGCACACGGAGGCTCGCTGTGACAAGTTCGTTCAACACTTTGCGGACAAGGTCGATCAGATCTGGCATGACTTGGACGCCACTTTAGCAACATCCAACGATGTCCCCGGGGCACCTGTCTTATCCATCTTTTGGGATTCTTTTCAGCTTGTAGAACCTGAGGATGTGGACAGGATTCTCTGTAGTGTGAGACCATCTGCTTGCCCGCTAGACCCTTGCCCAGCCTGGCTAATCAGTCTGGCCCGGGATGGACTGGCCGAGTGGACAGGGAGGTGGTGAACTCCTCTATGAGGGAGGGGGTGTTGCCTTCTGCATTAAAGCAGGCAGTGGTTTGCCCCCTCCTGAAGAAACCCTCCCTGGACCCTAAAAATCTAAACAATTATTGGCCAGTCTCAAACATCCCATTTCTGGGCAAAGTGGTCGAGCAGGTGGTGGCGTCCCAGCTTCAGAGGGTCCTGGATGAAGCTGATTATCTGGATCCCTTCCAATCTGGTTTCAGGCCGGGATTTGGGACAGAGACTGCCTTGGTCGCCTTGGTGGATGACCTACGCCGGGGAATGGACAGGGGGAGTGCGTCCCTGTTGGTCCTGCTGGACCTCTCAGCGGCCTTCAACACCATCGACCATGGTGTTCTTCTGGGTCGGTTGGCTGGGTTGGGGATCAGAGGCACTGTTCTGCAGTGGTTCCGCTCCTACCTGGCTGACAGGTCCCAGAAGGTGGTGCTGGGGGGTGCTTGTTCGGTGCCCTGGCCTCTTCGGTGTGGGGTGCCACAAGGTTCCATCCTATCCCCCATGCTGTTTAACATCTACATGAAGCCGCTGGGAGAGGTCATCCGGAGGTTTGGAGTGAGGTGTCATCAATACGCCGATGACACCCAGCTCTATCTCTCCTTTCCTCCTGAGTCCAAGGAGGCAGTTGAAGTCCTGAATCATTATCTGGAGGCAGTGGGGGACAGGATGAGGGTGAACAAGCTGAGATTAAATCCTGATAAGACAGAGGTTCTCCTGGTCCGGAAGGCCTTGACTCGGGTATTGGAATATCATCCTGTTCTGGATGGGGTTGCACTCCCACTGAAGGAGCAGGTTCGCAGCTTGGGGGTTCTCCTGGATTCACAGCTGCTCCTGGAGTCCCAGGTGGCGGCTGTGGCCAGGGGAGCCTTTGCTCAGCTTCGGCTGATCCGCCAGCTGCAACCATACCTGAGTTGCTCGGATCTGGCCACGGTGACCCATGCCCTAGTGACATCGAGACTAGACTATTGTAACGCGCTCTACTTGGGGCTGCCTCTGAAGATGGTCCGGAAGCTTCAACTAGTCCAGAATGCGGCGGCCCTTGTGGTTGCTGGGGCTCGTCGGCTTGACTCTGTCGGACCACTGCTTCAGTGACTACACTGGCTGCCCATTCGTTTCCAGGCTGAATTTAAAGTGCTGGTCCTGACCTTTAAAGCCCTAAATGGCTCGGGTCCAGGGTACCTGAGGGACCGCCTTCTTCCGTACAATCCAACCCGTCACCTAGGTTATCTGAGGGGGCCCTACTGACTGTGCCGCCACTAAAAGATGTGAGAGGTGTGGCGGCCAGAGATAGAGCCTTCTCGGTGGTGGCACCCCAGCTTTGGAACTCCCTCCCCATAGAACTTAGGAAAGCTCCCTCAATACAGAACTTCAGGCAGAGCCTAAAAACCTTTTATTTTAAAAAAGCGTTTTAAACAGGGCAGAGGGTGGGGGGCAGTGTTTTAGTGTTTTTATTGTTTTAATGAATGTCTTTTAGCTTGTTTTAATTGTTCTTAATCTTTATTATTCTAATTGTATTTTAAATGGTATTTTAATTATGTTTTAAATTTGTATTTATTAGCATTTTAATGGTGTTTTATTCTTTAATGTTAGCCGCCTTGGGCTCCCCTAATGGGGGAGGAAAGGCAGGGAACAAATTGAATGAATGAATGAATGAATGAATGAATGAATGAATGAATGAATGAATAAATAAATAAATAAATAAATAAATAAAAGAAGCAGCAGAAGGGAAAACCTGGAGATCAAATCCAATCATCCTTTGTTGCTCCAGCATCCACTGTTTACAGCACCAAAAGGCAAGTTTAATGTTAACTTTGTGGCGGAGTTAAACATTGAAATGTCATCGCTCACACTGCAATCCCATACACCCATACATAAGTATAGAAGTCACACTGACAGCACAATCCTAAGCATGTCTACTCAAAAGAAAGCCCCGTCATGTTCAATGGAACCTACTCCGAGGAAAGTGTCTTTAGGATTGCAGCCTGAGAGCCCAATCCTATGGGCTCAGTGCTGCAGCAGCGACTGGATGTTGCAAAAATGCCAAAAGCCCCATTGAGTTCCTGTCCTCCAATTCAGCTAACGCAACAAAATTACATTTAATACATACATATTTGTATTATGAGAGAAAGAACATATTTGACCCAAACCTACACTCAAACCCTGAATTCTGCTATGACCAATGATCATATCATGTCTGTTTAAGCATGAACTAGGAAGGCATATTCAGAACAGCCAGTCTAGCGTTGAATTTCACCTCCAGGTGCCACTTCGACAGCTGTTGTATTGTGTGTATGTGTGTTGATTGCAATATTTCCCAGATCAAGATGTGGAAGAAGGGACTATTTAACAGGCAATGTTAAATAAATAGATAAATGATTTTCAAAATTACTGAGGGGGTTGTGTGGAGTGGCAAGAAGGCTCCAGGGGACAATTCCTCTTTTTGATGAATTTTCTATTGCATTCTCCTGTATTTTTTAACGTTATTTTAATAAACTTAAATCTCTAAACATTTGGTGCAACATGTTTCTTCTGCTGATTAGCTTTTTCTATGAGTGTTCAGGGAAAAGGCAGTCCCAGCTCCGTCCTGAAGTTGCATTTCATCTCTTGTTGAAATTGACAGGCATTGACGAAACAGCCTGCATCCTGCACCCTACTGATAATCTTGCTTCAGATGATAAAAAGTGCTGATAAAAGATGATAACACTTTCAGTGCTGTTGCCTAATTATTGCTTCACAAAGCAGTTCTTTGGGGCATTCAGAATTTTTCCTTCGGAACTTGATTGTTTTCAAGAATGACCAGATTTCCACAATGAAGAATATGGGAATGGGGAAAAGAAAAACAATGATTATTCCCATTGGTTTATCTAAGTATTGTCCACACAGACTGACAAGGGATACTAAGATTTTCATAGGGGAATATATCCTAGCCCTATTTGGAAAAGGTGGTGTTGGGAACCAAGCATAGTGGCGCCTTCACATAACAAATGCCACACATAAAGTTTGTTTCACATAACAAACAAAAATTTCTCTAGGATTCTGCTTCATGTAACAAACTGTGCTTCACATAACAAACAAACTCGTTGGCAGTTGGGGCAGACATGCTGGCCGGAAGCCCTTTTTAAAAGCATCAGGGCTGCCTAGCATGCCTTCCCATAGTGAAAGCAACACTTCCATGCTGTTCCTCCTTGGACGGGCGTCTGCTGGGCGGAGGGAGAGAAGAGCAGTGGAGAAGAGGGAAGCAGCTCAGGGCTAGCCAGGAGGGAGCAGGGGAGAGAGAGGCTCAGGATGGCGAGAAGGAGAAAGTGGGGAGACTGAAGGTGTCTTGGATTGCAGCCTCCTAACCATGGTTAAATGGGTCTTACTCCCAGGAAAGTGTCTTTAGGACTGCAGCCTAAGTAGACTTTATAAGATCATGCACATTGAATGCATGTTTTGAATTCAATTCCAGTGTTCTGTCATCATTTTTACATCCAGTTAACATTTTTATATGAATATTTTTGGGGTTGTGGAACCAATCATCTGAGTTTCCATTATTTCCTATGGAAAGTGTCTTGGATTAAAGAAGAAAGTGTCTTTGATTGCAGCCTCCTAACAATATCTACCCAGAAGTAAGCCCCATTGTGTTCAATGGGGCTTACTTCCAGAAAAGTGTCTTTAGGACTGCAGCCAAAGTAGACTTCCTAGGATCATGCACACTGAATGCATGTTTTGAATTCAATTCCAGTGTTTTGTCATCATTTTTACATCCAGTAAATTTTTTTTATATGAATATTTTTGGGGTTGTGGAACCAATCGTCTGAGTTTCCATTATTTCCTATGGGAAAATCCACTTCATATAAAGAATGTTTCATGTAACAAACATGCCTCTGGAACAAATTAAATTTGTTACACGAGGTGCCACTGTACCTACATATACAGAGCAGGAACACTATCACCCTATATAGAGCAGGTGGTCTACCACACTATATAGTGATAAATACCACCTCAATATATAGGCACCCCCCATTTATTGGATGGGTTAGGGACTGGAGCACTGCTCAAAAGTGAAAACTGTTGAAAAGTGGAACCCAGTCTTTTTCAGCTTGCAAGTGTAAAGTTGCCACCAAAAAGACATAAACATCACTTCCAAAAGCCTAAATATCACATATTTATTAACACATAGCCAGAATATATAACAAATACAGTAAAATGAACAAAGGCATGTGTGGGCAATGAATACCTTATGTATTTGAATGAAGGTTATTTACTGAAGAAAGTCATAAGGATATGCTAAACAATGTAACATATCACCATGTAACATCCAAATCAACATCAGAGAAGACAATTTTTACCTTAGACCCACAGAGAGAGGTTGAAAGAGTGAAGCATTTGTTGAATGAATGAATCCTGGCTATAACTGAAATGTGTTGAAAGAGCAGAACCATCAGAAAAGTGGAGAACACCTGTACTTAACTTTAACTTGTCTTCATGCATATGTCACAGGTGGAAGAATTATTGTCATTTGACTTTTGCTCATCATATTTGTGCACCTTTCTGGTCGCTAAAGCATATCTTCACTTGGAGAATACATCTCAGCTGCTCTGTTTTCCTAATGTTGAGGAAACATCAGAAAATGCTTCATCTCAGAGGTGTCACAGTTGATTGGAACTTCATAAGTATTGGCATCCATCAGTCTTGAAAGACTATGGTATCATGCTCGACGCTGTATGTGAAGCACGAAGTTCTTGGTAGATTAATATGGAGGATATGCTGTTATGCAAGCAGCAAATCCCCCCTCTCCATGCAATTGAAATAGTCCAGTGGAACGGCAGAGCCAATAAAATTGGATCCAGCTGGCGTCGCAGAGCTGGGCTAAGGACAGGAGCTCACCTTTTTCTTGTGGGGACCTGGGTCTCGAACCCTGGCCTTCTGTTCAAGAGGCACAGTGTCTTAAACACTTGCGCCACTCACAGCCCATGGGAACTTCAAATGCAACTCTGATAGTTGTGCATCTGGGAGTATCTCCTGCACTCTAACCTAGGGCATTTTCAACCTTGTAAGTACCACTTTTCCTGATTGCTCTCTTCTTTGGGGTTAGCACTTTTGCGAGCACTATCATGGCCAACAGAGTCAGCAGCTGTACATAGAAGCTGATGGCTCCCCTTCTCACCACTGCAGCTTAGCACATCTCTTTTGAAAATCCAGGCATGTCTTGCCCATCAGTGCACCAAAGCCTCTTCCAATGAGAGCCATGGGTGTGTCACCCCCGTATTGCACATGTGTGACAGTTGCACATTTGAGATGTGCCCTTTGAAGCTTCCAGCCTGGAGTCACTCAGGGCTGGAGGCTCCAGAAGTATAGTGAGCACATGTGACCGTTGCACATGTGAATTAGAGTTCCCCAGTCTAGTGCAGGCCTTCTTTGTGCTAGGCTGGGGGCGTCTGGAGATGACACACCAGAGAGGGTTACATTCTGGTGGGGTTGGTGAAACCCCAGGCTTGGCACATGCATAGTGCGTCTCCTGAAGCTCGGCTTCAGGAAGCTTCAGGAGACATGGCAGCCGCTAGTGAATCGGTCCCCGCGGTTCTGCCAGCCGCGGCTCTTTCCGGTTCGCCAGCGTCTGCCATGTGGGAAGATCCAGTTCGGGCGAATAGGCCCAAACTAGCATCTGTCCACCTGTGATGTCACCCTTCTGGCACATCACCTAGTGTGGACCGCACCAGCTGCATCTCTCTAGTAATGCCCCTGGTCATCCTGTCTTTCCTTGTTACCATATGACTCCAAATTGTGCCATTTCTAGGGCCAGGGCTGTCCATGCATGGGGCAAAGGAGGGACAGTGCAGGTTCAAGGAAGGTGATAACATGACATGGAGGGCATCATTGTATCACCCATGACTTCAGACACAAGTTGACCCATCTACACTACTGTAGGGAACAGGTTGGATTTTCTAGCAGTTCAGTTTAGTGGGAGGTGAAAAGATGTTACTGTCGAAACATCCTTTGCACAATTCCTGTCACAGTTTTGTCTCTCATGTAGCTCCATACCAGGGTGCCTGTGGCTTATCTCACCACATGTCTGGTTAAATATCTTAAGTGTTACAGTTTCCAGGCTGTTCATTTCAATAATTTATGAAAACAACTGTAGGAATGTTAATCCTCCTCTTTCAGTTTTCCTGGCATCTGCCTCCACTCTTGGAGCAGAGCTGGTGGATTAAAGACCGATGATAAATTGTCTGTTTTGTTACAATCATCTTTTGCAGGAGAAATGGAAGTAGATGTTACTCATGTAAATATGCAAGAGGAAAAAAAACTTTGCCAGCAATAAAGTTGGAAAAAGGCTAATTAATGTAATTAGTGTCATTATAATTTTAATTTAACCACAGAGGCTCGCACGGCCACGGTTCCAGCGCTGTCACATCCGCAAATGGTATAATTAGATGTCGGGAGTTGTGTGTCTGTTACACTCAGTATATCAAAAGGGCTGTTACCTTAAACCGTCAAGGTAAAAAAAATGGAGAGGGGAGAAATGTCATTAAAGGTCTCACTTAATCAGACAAAATCAAGAAAATTACAAGCTAGGAAAGAAGGAGACAGCATTCCTAAGTAGATGTGGAGAATGGCATATGCAAGATCAAAAACATCAAGAAGAGAGGCAGGATGTGAAAATGAAGGTGGCAAGAGTGATGGAATTAGATGATAAATGACATTATTATTTATTATTATGAAGGATATTTATATCCTGCTTTTACACACTCACAATCATAGTTAACAGAGTGAAATAAATATGAGTCTTTTGTGAAACTGATGATATACTTTGTGAAAATGAAAGATGGTCACAGGAACAGTACCACTACCACCACCACCACCACCATCATCATCATTTTAAGTGACATTAATATTCCATTGGTTTTCAAATATTTTAGCATCAGGACCCACTTTTTGGGTGGCATTCTGTCATGACACACTGAAAGTGATGTCGTTACCTCTGCTAATGGTTGCTTCATATAGCGGGTGCTCCTCTTTTAACAGGAGCTGACCCTCCTCACCTCAGCAGTATATTTTATACTGACTTTTGCTAGTATTTCTTTACAACTTTTTAGATTGTGAGGGCTTTTAGGAAAGGGAGTCGTGAATTATTTTATTTTAAAGGGGCAATCCTAACCTAGGCTGACACAACTCAACGGTCTTCCTGTTCCTGTGGAGATGTAAGGAGACAAGCTCATGTCTGTACACTGTCCTAACCCTCCCCAGGAGTGGTGCAGAGGTGTCTTATGGCACTTTTGTGACACCCCCCAGATCAGCACAGGACTTATGCCCTGGCTTAGTCCGGTCTAACTGATGATTAGAATTGCAGTTTTATCTGTAAACCGCTTTGGTTGAAAAGTTGTATATAAATACTGTTGTTATTGTTGTGCCTATGAAGGCAAGAGGAGCCGTGGAAGGATGGAGGGCATCCCTATGTATCCACAGATTGAGGTATCCACAGGGAAGGAATGGAATCCCCTGCACATATGGAAGCACACTTGTAAATAAAATTTACTTCTGAATAGACTTGAATAGAAACACCAATGAAACAGCACACACACATACACCAAGAATAACACATCAAGGCAAGTATTACACACTTCTTTCAACACATGAATTCTATAATAAAAGCAAAGGGGGAAAGTTAAATATGGAGATGGCAGTGAAAATGAATGAATTCTTTGCACTGGTCTTCACTACAGAAAAAGTAGAGCAGCGCTAGCATCAGTTGACCTTCTCAGGGACAGAGGATGCCAAATGGAGTCAAATAGAAATGACAAGGGATGACGTTCTAGAGCATACGGGCAAATTAAAAATTAACAGATCACTGGGTCCAGATGGCATCCACCCAAGAGTGCTTAAGGAACTCAGATGTGAAATTGCTGATCTAACAAAACTATGTAACCTGTCTTTAAATCAGCCTCCGGGCCAGAGGGCTGGAAAGTAGCCAATGTAACACTGATATTTGAAAAGTGATCCAATGGGGATCCAGGAAATTACTGGCCCATCCGTGTAACATCTGCTCCCGGTAAACGGGTGGAAAGAATAATTAAAAATAAAATTATTAAGCATCTATTAGAACAGGTCTTGGTGAAGGAGAATCAGCATGATTTCTGCAAAGGTAAGGCCTTTCTAACCTTCTGGAGTTTTTTGACAGTGTCAACAAGCATATAGAACAAAGATCTAGCTGACACTACATATTCAAAAGGCTTTTGACAAAATTCCTCACCAAAAGCTTTTGAACACATTTTACATGCAAAGAATCAATAGATATAACTTATTTTATAGGTTGGCAATTGGTTAAAGAATATTGGTTCTTGGTAGGTGGTTAAAGAACAGAAAGAAGAGGCAGGAAATATACCCTTATCCAGATACCCAAAATCTGAACTATTCCAAGATCCAGGTATTTAGATCAAAGACTTGTTTTTTGTTTGTGCTGATTTTCTATTGTGTGAACACTAGAATGTCTTATGCTAATTCAAAAATACAGTGCAGATATAGGCTATAACACCCAAATCCAGAGTAACTACGGGAGCATGTAAGAGACTTTATGTGCATCCATAGTTACTGTACTACCTAGTAAAAACCTATGGGAAATTCATATTGGAATCCAGAGTAAGTTGTTCTTACACCGGAGCAAGGACTCCCCATAGTTACTCTGGATTTTGCCCTAAGATTTGTTCTTTGTTTGCTGTTTAGGATGCATCTGTATAGATTTTATTGAAGAATATCAGAGACCAGCAGATGTTACTTACCTATACGAGAAACAATGAAAAGAGAAAGATGAATGAAGTTAATCCAAAATCTAGACAAATTCAAAATCTGGACACCTTTGTGTCCTAAGTAGTCTGGATAAAGATATACAGTAGTAGGAAACTGAAGTAGGATCTGTGGTAGGCTTCAGGGGGTTCTCACTGGTTTGCGAATGAACGCCTGGTTCTGAGAACCAGTTACTAATGGGACATACTAATGAGCCTGTTGTTAATTTATTTGAATCCCACCACTAAGAAGGATCATTCAACTGGTAATGGGAATTCAACCTGTAATAGGATTAACATATACTATTCAACATATACCGGTAGTTGGAATAAATGGGCAGTGTTCAGAGTGGAAGGAAGTAGAAATGGGGTTACTTAAGAATCTTGGGTTCTTTTGAAATGAATCTGGTTCTTTTAAATTTGTTCATAAATGATGAGTTGAGTGACAGGTTCTATTCTAGCATTGCTCAATATCCAGAGCACAAACCAGTTGCATTGAATAACTTGTGTAAATGCTGCTTAGGTATAACATGAAGGAGGATTTGTTTTGCTTGCTCTGCACAAATATCAAGATGCACAGAGAGATTAATTGTAGCCTTACTCTCGACAAGCGAAGGAGTCAGCCACCCTAAGAATAACAACAATAAATCCCTTTGGATTAATATATGCATGATATAGCATCAAGCAAGACTCCAGCAACTTCCTCTTTGTGTAAGAAGTGAGGAAGAAATAAACTATCAGCAATGTCTTCATGAGCAGATTCTGCTGGGATTAATATGCATGATGGTACTAAGCGTGAGTCAGGCTCAATGGTGTCACTACTGCGGTGTAGACCCCCCACCGCAGGCTGCACCATGTGACACACATGGGGGTGATATCACTACTTGCCCAAATTTTTAATATCTTGGTATTTTTGAAGACCATCATTATATATATTACAACTTGGCATCCATCAGTCTTGAAAGACTATGGTATTGTGCTCAACGCTGCATGTGAAGCACAAAGGCCTGGATAAATTTATATGGAGGATAGGCTGTTACCCAAGCAGCAAATCCCCCCTCTCCACACCACTGAAATAGTCCAATAGAACCTTATTTGAAGGTGAAATGTTACTTTAGTTAGATATGTTACCTAATTTCTGTTACCTTATTTCACCAGGTGTCTTGACACACCACACTGATTATCCTCTTCTCCCAGACAGACAGAAGGACATTTTTTAAAAAGTTGTTAAGAAAAGGGTTTGTATTTCAACTGATTTTATTTTGTTTGGTGTACTAACATAATTCTTCAATATGAAATGGGAATAAATATACTAGGACCCAGAGCAATAACAACTAGAGATACACCCTGGTGTGATTGGTTGCTCTTGAAGGTGAGTGGAATGGGAAACATCTGGATGCTGGAATTTTGCGTATGATTGTTAGGATTGTCATAATTCTCTTCCACAAAATCAGGACAGGACCCTCTGTGCCATTTGCCAATATGTGAACACAATCCCCCCAAATTGGATTGTCCCTATTTTTTGGGATATATGGCATCAGTACTATGTGCAGGCATGTGTGTGTGTGTGTGTGTGAGAGAGTGTAAGGGAGAAACCCTTTAATCTTATCAGATCTAGGACAGCCTATGTAATTTGCCATGAGCCCAGTATATAAATCTCTTAAAAATAAATATCATATAACAAATAAATTAAATAAGGGTGCAATCCAGAGTAACTACAGGGAGTCCTTGCCTGGTGTAAGAGCAATTTACTCTGGATTGCAATATGAATTTCCCATAGGTTTTCACCAGGTGGTGCAGTAACTACGGGTGCACATAATGTATCTTACGTGCTCCCATAGTTACTCTGGATTGTAGGGTAAATCATATAACAGATTAAATCATATAACAGTGGTTTAAATAAATCATATAACAGATCCTAGGCCTTAGGATCACTTCCATTATGATGAAAAGCCTCCTGACAGTTGGATTTCAGGTCTTCAGATTTTCTATTGGTCTGCCATGTTAACAAAAGTAATTGCACATGGGGTGCATTTTCATTTGAAAAGCAGTTGGCACCTCAGCTGTTTGCAGTTTGATCTGCAGTCTCTGCAGCTGGATTTGTGAAAAGATCCGATCATGATGCTAAACAGATCAGTGCTGCTTTCCTCCTAGCTAATGCCATGTACAAAACAGAGAGCAAATTAGATGCCTGTTATGAAACATTTCAGCTCAATCAGCTTGACTCAGGGCAGCTTCACCTGCCAGTAATTTGCAGCCATGTACGGAAAAGCATCTAAGCAGATGCCTTATTTATTTATTGACTAGCAAAATATACCTGTGTTGTGGGAGTAAAATACCCCCCATGTGCCATCCCCTATTGCACATCATCCTCCCCATGCTCAACATCCCCCATACACATCAAAAACCCATGCGCATCCTCCGCCATATACAACATCCTCCCATACATATCAAAATCCCATGAGCAATGTCCCCCCAAGGCACATCATTCCCCAGGCACATCAAACTCCAATGCTCAGCATCACCCTGTGTGCAACAACATCCTATGCGTAACATCCCCCAGACGCCTTATCTGTGTAACCCCATGCCCATCCTATGTATAACATCCCCCATGTGCATCATCCCCATGTGCATTGTCCCCATGAGTAACATTCCCCCATTCGCATCAAATTCCCATGCACATCATCTCCCATGCACGTCTCCCATGTGCAATGTTCCCCCATGTGCAACATCCTCCCATATGCAATGTCCCCCCTGCATATCAACATCCCATGTGCAACATCACCATGTGAAACATTTCCCATGAACAACATCCCACCATGCACATCAACATCCCATGTGCAATGTCCCCCCATGCACAACATCCCCAATGCACATCAAAATCCCATGCATATCAATCCCCCATGTGCATCTAACCCCCATACGCTATGTCCCCCATGCATTGTCGCCCCATGTGCAACCTCCCCCATCTGCACCCTCCCTCTCAGTGCATCAGGCACAAGGCACCAAATTGGCTGGATGTTGATCAACCAGTCTTCAACGTTATGTATAGGACAGAAACACATTGCACCCCTTTTCATCTCCTTAAGGGTTAAATCTCTTAACATCGGTTCTTGGTGGGTGTTCATGTTACAGAAGGAACAGCCTCCCTGAATTTCATGCTTCTAGGTCCAAGGCTTGGGACAGGGCAGTGATCAGTTAGGGATTCTTCAAAGTATAGGGTAGAAAATGCATTGTGCCCCTTTTCACACCCTTCCAGTTTGAATTTCAAAAAACTAGTTCTTAGTGGGTACCTCCATTATGGAAGGAACACCCCCCCACAAAAAATTTCATGCCTCTAGGTACAGTGGTTTTGGCGGGGAATGAGTGAGTGAGTGGGTCGGTCAGTCAGTCAGTGACTTTTCAATTTGATATGTATATATTTGTGTGTGTGTGTGTGTGTGTGTGTGTGTGTGTGTGTGTGTGTGGATAACAGCCTATCCTCCATAACAATCTAACCCAGGCTTTTGCGCTTTGCATGCAGCGTATGCAGTGCCGAGCACGATACCATAGTCTCTCAAGACTGACGGAGGCCTGCATGCATTTGTGTGTGTGTGTGTTAAATCCAAATCTCTTCCTTAAACTATGTCTTGATGAAGCAAATTGGACTGGAAGACTGTGACTGCATCACTGAATCAAGGAAGTGGGGGAAGAATCAGGTGGTATCTGGATGAAAGCAGGCACCCCAACAATTTACCACCTGAAGTACTTTCCACAGTTGGCCTCATGGGGGCGACAGAAGCCACCTTTGCTCCTATTGTTCTGTCAAGCAGTCCAACATCACAAGCACACTCACCCACTTACACACATTCACACATCCCTATTTCTTCCTCCAGGCCAAGCAATGCCAACATCTATTTTTGTTCTTCCCCGGTAGCAAAAGTCGAAGCAGACAACTCTTAAAGTCACGTAAAATGTTACCTTTTAAAGACGTTTAAGACTCAGTGTGAGTACCGAGCCACAAGGGTTGAAATAGCGGCCACCGAAACACAGCGGAAATAATTAGAAGAAGAAGAATCGGTTACAATTAAAAAGGCCCTCTCTTCTGAGAGTGATGGGAATAATGACCAAATTAAATTAGTTTTATACTGTAGCCAATGAGGAATTGGAAGGATGGGTCAAAAGCACCATGATTTATAAGTTAAAATGGCCTGGGTTAATTGCAAGTTTTCATCCTGCTTTGATTTTGTCAAGACTTCAGAGGTAAGGACTGATTTTTGGGAATTTGCTCGAGCCTCTTGAGAACTTGGTTTTTATATAATTCCTTTCATTTCTGCTTTGATTCTTTTTTTTCCCAGCGCAACTTCACAATGATGTTGATTAGTGAGCGTTTAGTGGGATTCTCAGAATTTTTGACTTGAAAGGCGATAATCATAAGTACAATGGCTGCTTTGGATTTAACAGGACCAAAAAAAAAAACCTTGTCAAAGCACATTTTTATGAAGCTTGTATCAAACTGCAGTTGGTGTCTGTATCTGACCCCCCTGCCCCACTGCACCACCCACCTCAAATATCCTTGCAGTAATTAAACAAACTGACAAAAATGTATTCAAATGAATATGCATGCACACATTAAGGGTTCATCAAAAGGTAATTCTTAAAAGGGGAGATTTCAATTTATCCAAATGGGAGAAAAAGGGGAAAGAAGAAAATGAGATTCTGGGTCCCTCCTCCCCATCTTTAAGTGATGTGTATTAATTACTGTGCAGTTATAGAAATGGAAAGCGGGTTGAGGAAAAGCTGGTATGTTCCTACCAGCAAGTAGTTAACCGTTAACTTTTCTTAAAAGTTATTTAATACTATGCAATTCCTCCCTTCTTTTTCAGACTATCAAGTGCTTGCTTGGATGTATTCATTTACAAACTATACAGTATTTATGAATTCACTCAATTGTATTTTTAAAATTTACACTTAGAGAGGGTACTATTTTGGTGGAAAGGAGGCAGAGTTCTGTACCCACAGAACTACAGTGTTTGAAGCCCAGCACCCAGTCACGCCAGCTACGTGACCAGGGCCAGATTTAGGTTTGATGAGGCCCTATGCTATTGAATTGGTTTTGAAATACAGTATCTCTTTCCTATCAAAAGTTATGGCCAAAAATAAAAAATAAAAAATATACATTGAGCTCTATGGGAAAGTGAAAGTGCCCAATATTGCAGCTTTACTTGTGAGCTGACAAATGTGCCATTGTCCTCCAAAAAGGCCAGGCTGAGCGGAATCTAAGACCTTGTCCTCCTTTTGAGGTTTGGGCATCTGGTCACCCTGGGGCAATCTTATGTACGAGTGATAAGTGATGGCTATTTACTAAAGAAAAGTAAATGCCAATATGTCAAATGCAAATTAACATCAGGGAAGACAATTTTAGTCTTTAGACCAACAGAAAGAGGTTGAAAGAGTGGAGCATGTGTTGAATGAATGAGTTCTGGGTATAATTGAAAGGTGATGAAAGAGCAGAACCATTAGAATACAAACTGTCAGAAAGGGAGGATGCCTGTATAATTAAAAAGTGTTGAAAGAGCAGATCATCCTGCACATGGCTCTTATAAGATGTAGCTGGGCTCCAAACTGTTGTTATCTAGAAGATTCAGGAGAAACTAGGACTTCATGGATTTTTCAGTTTCTGTTCCATGTGAGAAACTCATAGATCCTCCATTTTTCCAAGTGTTTCCCTCCATAGTGCTACCATCCGCACTAGCTATCACCACCAGCTATAAATCACATCACAGGCTGGTTCTCAAGATGTCATATTTTATTTCCAACTGACTCCTCCTCAGTCCACAAACAACCACATTCCTCTGCTCAAGAACATCCAAGGTGAGATCAGATCTCATCCTGCTTAGTTTTGCAGGCAAGGCAACAGCTCAACATTTAGACGACATTTTTAAAAAATCAAAAGAAAATATTGATGCCTCCAGGAGGCATCTTATACTGTTGCAAAAATTCAATTAGCCTAGATGGTTGCAAACACAGCATAGCGACCTTACCTAGTGACAACAGTGAATTAGCTGAATGTTAAAAGCTGCAGTAGCCCCTGTAGAAGTGCAATGGTTTATTTTCATAAACCGGTTTTTAGCACCTGCTAGCATCTTCTTCCCATTCATTAGTGGCACCTCCTGTTTTCTTCCTTTGATGCATTGTAATCACGTGCTCTATTCATTTCTGTCTGGCTCTCGTTCTTCTCCGAGGGCCTACTGCTGGTCTCGCAATGAGAGCCTGCTTTTGAGCGGTGACAAGGTGAAAATGCAGCACCAGCTCGATCGAGAAAGTCCAATTAACATATCCAACGGGCAGTTGTCTTCACCTGCCTCTGCTATGCAGAGATGCTAACTCAGGTATACTGAATCCTCATTGCTCCTCAAGAGAAACGTGAGTGCAGCAGAGAGAGCCGACAGTTTCAGCACCAGATTTTCTGATGCAGAGTCACCTTGAAAAAATACACCAAACCTACTGGCCAACACTGGTGATCTAATTTTGCTCCTCAAAACTGGAAAACCACACTTGGTGTTTCTGGTTTTACTTGGTTTGCATGCATCCTCCCATTGTCCTTATCCTTTATTCAGGCAAATTCTCTGTGTCCATATTTATTTTCTGTCATCCACCTCTCCCTAAATTTCTTGCTCCACATTAGTGGCATAGCTAATGAAATGTTGTCCTTTTCTTAGTACTAAACTATGTCCTAGAACAGAGGTCTCCAAACCTTCATCTTCAGGGCTCCAGGACCTTTAACAATTGTGTAGAGAAGGAAATTTCAGCAGGTCAAGCTTTTCATCTCAAAGATTACAAGCTACACCTGCTGAAATTCCCTCCTCTACCCAGTTGTTAATGATCCAGGAGTTGAAAGTATGGAGACCCCTGTCATAGAAGTAACATCACTTCTGGAAGTTACATCACACCTAAACTTAAAAAAAAGTTGGAGAAGTGGCGTAGCTAAGGCTTCTGCTATCCAGTTTCAAAGAAGATTTTGTACAATCTGCCCCCCAGCTAAAAAATGAAATTTATTAAGTAAGTATATAAAAATGCTTTTGACAGAATACAAAAATTACAGCATGTGGTTCATTGCATTCAGCATTAAATTACCTTTCTAATGATGTATAATGCAATATTATTTGTACATATGAAGATTTCACAATGAAAATTTTTGATTGACTTGCCAGAACCTTTGGTAGACTACAGATATTCCAAACACTGTATGTTTCAGTGCATCCATCATTCAATTACTTTTTCAATGATGTAGCATGATGATATGATTTTTTTGAATCGATCAAGGTTTTCACAGTTGGTCTCTGGGGTCAGATTGAGCTTGTTGCCCCCATAGAGATCAAATTGTTGCCCCTTGCACCACCTTAGCTATGCCACTGCCCCACATATTTTGGTGGTTGATATGGCTTCTATTAATTCCATCAGGACCTTTGAAGGACCAATGAAGGACCTCTCCAAAGCAACCTGATTCTAGCACTGAATCAGATGGTCAGTTGGATGAATGAGAATTCAGACAGCCTGGGAGTGAAATTTCACTAGCAAATCCAACACCATGTTGCACTGGCACTCGCACACTCTTGAGCATCCATCACAAGCAAGGGGCAGCTTCTGTCGATGATGCCTATGATTTCATTGCGACTTTTCAAAATGCACACCGTATTTCTTCCCCCAGCCTAAGTGGCGTGTAACAAAGTATTGATAGATGCCAGCAATCATGCCTGACTTATATTATTATATTTTGTTCCGTGAGTGACAGGATGAATTGTGTGAATCCATTCTGCAGTGAATGAATTCCTTCAAAGCCCCTTTCATGTAAAGGGAGCTTTTCTCCCAACCCGGTGACTATTCCTAGCGGAGCCTCGTGTTGTTCTCATTTATTTCTTTAGATGTCAGACCAATCTGCGCTTCTGGTTACAGACTGTCTGTAAACTACATGGCGGCGAGACACACAGCGTTCGGTCTTTGGCTCGCTCGAAAATGGAGATAATAACTGCAAAACAATATGCCATTAAAACTTATGCTAACAAGCGAGGCTCATGTTTGAATGTAGGGCAAGCGGAATTTTTTGGCATTGAATGTGTGCAACAGAAGTTGGAAAAAGGGGCCAATGCAGCCTTTGACTGCTCAGACAGAACTTTCCCAATTCAAACCACACATGGACTTTTTACATGGTCTTAGGAAAGCCATATTCTTGCAGCCTCACAGCCCAAACCTAAGCGGGTCTACTCAAAAAGTTAGTCCAATTATGTTCAGTGGGGCTTGCTCCAAGGAAAGTGGGCATAACATTGTAGCCTCAACAACACCCAACAGTAACAGGGGGATAAACTTTAATTTCCATCAATTAAAGTGGAAATTCAAGACCCACTAGGTGGATCGGAAGCCAATTTCAGGTAGGTCCCCATTCATTGTGTTTTTCATTTTTAAACTATTAGACTAAATGCACGTCAAGTCTTGATGCATGTCTATTAGACATGATGCATATTAGACCATGGTATGCAACTGCATTTGGTGAATTGTTACAGATGTGAGCTTCTAAGAAGCTGCTATGTATATGCTTTTAACAATATCAGTGGGATTGACTCCTTGGCAAGATTGGATAGGATTTCAGCCTATGAGATGTCCGGGGAACTTTTTATCCAAATCTATGACTGCTTGGGAGGCTTAGGAAGGATGTTTTTATTTTAAATAATTTTTTATACTTTCAGTTATTGCAAACTTTCAATTAATTGCAAACTTTTAATTTAATGATTGATCTGGTCATATATAAACATAGAATCATAGAGTTGGAAGGGACCCAGTAGGTCATCTTGTCCAACCCCCTGCCTGTAGCAGGAAATCCTCCTAGAGCATCTCCAAAAAGGTACTTGTTGAGCCTTGACTTGGAGATCCTCAGTGAGGGAGAGTCCATCACATCCATTGACAATCTGTTCCACTGCTGAACCGCCCCCACCGTCAGGAATTTTTTCCAGATATCCAACCGGAATCTCTTTTCTTGCATTTTGTATCCTTTGGTTCTAGTTCTGCTTTCAGAAGCAGCCATTAACAAATGAGCCCCTTCCTCCCTATGACAGCCCTTCAGCTATCTGAAGAGGGCATTCATGTCTCCTCTCAGCCTCCTCTTCTCCAGGCTGAACATCCCAAGTTCCCCCAACCTTTCCTTGTAGGTCTTCCCTTCCATCCCACAGATCATTCTTGTTGCTCTCCTCTGGACTTGCTCCAGTTTGGCTGCACCTTTCTTAAAGTGAGGTGCCCAGAACTGAACACAGTACTCCAGGTGAGGTCTGACCAATGCAGAATAAAGAGGATGTGAAAGAATATGGGTGTGAAAGTTTTTTTTAGGTTGATGATGTCACTTGCAGCCATGGTAAATGACACCATGGAAGTTGGAATATTGTCCTGAATATGTACACCAATTGTCATTCAGATTTATCAGTCTGCCAGCCAAATGAAGCAATCAATGCAATGTTATTATCAATAGTGTAATAAAGTGGAGAACTTAGCTCCATCTTGTCTCCTACACCAGGAGTGGTGCTATCATCAATCACAAGAAGCACTCAGGTGAAACATTTGTTCGTTACAGAAAAAAATACTTTCCTGTGGAGCAGCTTCAGATTTAGCGAGAGAAAAGCTGAGAAATTTGCCTAAGGGCATATCATAATATCTAGGCCATTGTCTTTCCCAAGGGTACCTGAATGACAGTATGTGCTTCACTCATTAAGACTATAATCATATGCACAAGGCAAATCCTATTAAACACAGACTTACTTCTGAGTAAAATACTTTTTATATGTATCTTAGATATTCTTTAATTGAAGCAGTACATGATTCAAAGTAGGAATAAGGAAAAGGAGAAGAAACTAGTCTAATGAAGGAATTTGAAGACCATTTTGCTGGAATATAATCTTAGCATGGCACTCCAGGATGGGGCCACGTCAAACACTTGCACTTCATTATTTATAATCAGAGACATAGCTTTGATCATGTAGCCCACTGCAAAGCTTAAAATGTTGCCCTGGAAGTGTTGTCACAACAAGAAATGAAGTCATCTTTGGGTATTTTTAAAAAGAATGTTTTTTTATTAATAAAAATAATTTTTTTAGAAAGAAAAGAGTTGAGGAAAAACTTCCTCTTCAGCAGTCCACCACCCATTTGCTCTGCTAGTGGCACAGCTAAAGCACCTATTTGCTATCTGGAGTCAAAGAAGATTTTGTTATTCCCCCCTCCCAACAACAAAATCAAATTTAATTAAGTAAAATAATGAAAATTGTGTCCCTTATTATTGTTTAGGGAATTTTGACTGGGCAAAGAGGAATGGTTATTCTTTCCCTGTTAAATATAAGAAGAGCACCACTTTGAAGTGCTTGAGTACGCAGTTAGCATGGGTAACTGTATTATGATATATGTACTGTATATGATATGTGTACTGAGAGCAGATTCTTATTAACACCTTATTAGTTACATACAGAATCAAAAATACATTTCATTGGCTCTCAGAACAATCAGTATCATGGGAAAGTTAAGTGAATCCACTGTTTGTTTCATAGGCTTTTGTGTTGGCTTTTGTGTTTTCATTTTTGTCGTTAACTAGCCATAACGTTTTATAGAATTTCAATGCCATTTGTTTCATTGGATTCTGCATTAAATTACCTTTCCAATGATATATAACATGATGGTATTATCATTCATACATACCCCGTTTTTCACAATTTTAACAACTAGTGTCAAGCTCAGCTTGTAGCCCCAATTAAACTTGTAGCCTGGTGCAGGTGTACCCCCTGCACTTCCCTACCCATGCCACTGTTTATAATTATACCCCATATGATAATGACTTTCATAATTTTTTACAATATGTTTCAGGCAGTGTTTCCTAAAGTTACCTGGTTCATAAGCCCTGCAGCCTCTTCTTTCCAGCTCAAGAAATTTGATACACACTTTGGGAACCCCAGGGCTACAGTATATTTATTGGTGGCAAATAATAGCAATCAATTTTACTCTTCTTCCTTTTTCCATATCCAAGAGGGAGGAGAAAGAAGCAGTCACTGGGGCACTGTCAAATAAAGGGAGTAGCGCCTGTACTCCTTCTGAAGTAGTAAAAAATAGAACTCTAGGCCAAGTGTGCTAATTGTGTCAAGACTCCTCTATGTGTATATGTACATTTATTACGGTATGTGCATGAGAATGAAAATAAATTTTTCCATTTCCAAAATAAAATCCCCATCTTATGAATTGGCATGCAGTTTTCTAAGAAAGAAAGAAAACCTCAATTAACAAAGAACTACAGGTTACATTTGTACAATCTCTGATCATTGCATGTTCAAACTCTACATTATTATTTCTCAAAGAGGCAAATGGCACGAGATGTAACCATTTTACAAAGAGGCAAATGGCACGAGATGTAACCATTTTTAGAGGGGTTTTATTTGGGGGAGGAAAGGAGAATAGGATTTGAGTTTCAGAGTAGTGCACTCATATGCAATGTCTAAGGCCACTCTGTTCCATGGAGCTTACTTTCAGCCTTTTGCAGCCTTATTCATAAGGGTTGTAACCACTGGTAGGCCCAGCCTGTCCTAACAACCGGTTCTCCGGAAGTGGGTGGGGCCAGGTGGGGCCAGGGGGCGGGGCCAGGGCCAGGGGGCAGGGCCAGGGTCAGGGGGCGGGGCGGGGGAGGGCATGCCACCTTAACCCTTAGTTTACCAAAAAAATTGTATCACTTGTGACGGCATCAATCAGTACTAAGCCCCTGGGTTCTGTGTAATTTATTCCTATGCATTACACTTTGTTATGCTCTCAGGGGGAATGTGTGCCACAAATAAGAACATAAAAGCATAAGAAAAGCCTCCACTGGATCACACCAAAGACCCATCTAGTCCAGCTTCTGAATCACACAGCAGCCCACCAGCTGCCTCAGGGAGCACATATGACACTTGCATCCAGGTGCCTAATACAGCAGACACTACCACAAGATCCACGGGTGGTACTCATACCACTGTTTGAGAAACACTGAACTACAGTTTAGGACCAGAGTCTGTGGTGTCCCCTCTGCAGGCTGAGGTTTGCCTCTAAGCCCCTACTTAAGGCTACAATCCTGTCCACACTTTCCTGTAAGTAAGCTCCATTAACTGTGATGGGACTTACCAGTACTTCTGAATGGTCATACAAAAGATTTGGACTCTTAGAATCACAGCCTCTTGCTGCAATATAACACTTGCATCCAGGTGCCTCAGTGCCAGCAGACACTACCACAACTTTCACAGGTGATACTCATACCACTGATTGAGAAACACTGATCTACAGTTTAGGACCAGAGTCTGTGGTGTCCCCTCTACAGGCTGAGGTTTGCCTCTAAGCCACTACTTAAGGCTACAATCCTGTCCACACTTTCCTGTAAGTAAGCTTCATTGAATATAATAGGACTTCTGAGTAGTCAAGCAAAGGACTGAGCTCTTAGTAACCAGCCTCTGGCTGCAATCCTATTCACTTTCCTGAGAGTAAGCTCCACAGACTCTAATGGGACTTACTTCTGAGTAGCCAAGAATAGGATTGGGCTCTAATGCTGCACTCCTCTGCACTCCCTGGGAGTAAGCTTCATAGATTGAAATGGGATTAACTTTTGAGTAGTCAGGCATAGGATTACAAGCTCTTAGAAACCAGCTTCTTTCCAGGGAGTAAGCTTCACTATTATAATGGAACTTACTTCTGAGTAGACAGTGATTGGGCTTTGAGGCTACACTCCTATGCTCACAGGGGAGTAAAACCTACTGACTTTAATAGGATTTACTTCAGAGTAGGCAGTGGACTGGGCTCCTGGGGGTGCAGGATGGGAACTGCATGCTGCCTGCTTATAAGGAAAAGGAGGACAATGAAGATTTATTGTGGTCCTGGAAAAAAGTATGGATAATAAGAAGACTCCATGTTGCCTGCTCATAAGGAAAAGGAGGAGTAAAATGAGGACCTGTCCTGGGAAAGGAGGACATATGGTCACTCAGTACTTGCTTCTGAGGAGGCATGCAAAAAATTGGGCTCTGATGCTGCCATCCTATCCACACCTACCTGGGAGTAAGCTCCATTGACTAGGATGGGACTAGGATAGGATTTACTTCAGAGTAGGCAGTGGAGTGGGCTCCTGGGGGGGCAGGATGGGAACTGGGGCTATTTCTTCAGGTACCCCCCATACTTCCTGCCCTCAATCTCAGGTGGAGAGATTTCTCAGAGGGGCAGGATGAGGTGGGGAGATCTCTTGGGGGGAGCAAAAGGTCTATAGTGTGAATAGGATTGCAGCCTGAGCCCAATCCTAACAGTGTCTACTCAGAAGTAAGTACCATTCAAGTCAATGGGGCTTACTCCCAAAACTGTGTGGTCAGGATTTTAGCCTTACAGTCCAATCCTATGCAGGCTTACTTAGAAGTAACTCTCATTCTAGTCACTGGGGCTTACTCCCATGTAAGTGTGGATATGATTGCAGCCTCAGAGCCCAGTCCTAATCATGTCTACTCAGTAGAAAATCCCATTATAGACAGTGAGCTTACTCTCAGGAAAGTAGACTGGGCTGGAGGGAAAGATCCAATCCTCTGCCAATCTCCTCAGAAGTAAGTCCCATTATAGTCAGTGGGCTTACTTTCAGGAAAGTCTGGATGGGAAAGTAGCCTCAAATCCTATGCTACTTAGAAGGAAATCCCATGATAGTCAATGGGAATTGCTCCCAGGAAAGTGTGGCTAGAATTGTGGCCACAGGCTGCAGTCCTCTACTATACAGTTTGGCTTACTCCTGAATAGTACTGGGTAGTACTAAGTAGTTCTCCATGCCTAGTACTGGGCTGCAAAGGCACCCAGGGAAGGAGGGAGGCAGGCAGGAAGGCTTGCTGCTATTACTCACCTCAGCCTCCCAGATGTTTGTATGCCGGCCTCTCTATTCCCTCCCAAGGACCTCTTAGTAAAGCTGCCCATCAAATGCCTGATTCAAAAAAAGTATCTGCAGAGAGGCTGCTCATTTGCATGTGAGAACCCAGCATGCTTTGCAAACTGCACCAGGAAATAACTTCTGAAAACTTGCTAGAAATAAGGTTTTTAATCAAAATAAGGTATTTAGCAAAGTCAGGATTCCTGAATAGCCTCATTCAAAGGTTTGGGGCATGAAGAATTTACTAACCCTGACTTTAAAGCATGGAACTAACAGTGATACAAACACCCCCCAGTTCAGCAGTCAGAGTCTGAATGTGCTGCAATGGTAAAAGGAACAGGCTGTTTGTAGTTTAAAATTAAAAATAACCTTAGGGAGGGAAGGGGGGGAGAGAAGGGCTCAGAAGGGGAGGGGGGGAGGGGGAGGGGGAGGGGGAGGGGGAAGGAGAGCCTCCAGAGGCCCTCTAAGAGAAATGCAAACACACTTGCATGAAATTCAAAGTTGATGGCCCCCAATTAACAACCGGTTCGCTAACGTCAGCCCCTAATTAACAACCACCTCTACAGAACCGGTCAGAACCGGCATCAGCCCACCTGTGGTTGTAACCTTATTCATGGTCCATGAATGATTCATGGTTCATGAAGTCCATGGTCACAGTGGCAAGTGAGTGCTGGTACTGAGCATCCAAAGCTAGCTCATTCTCTTCCTCCTCCATTTAACTTTTACAGGAATCACCACTGAGCTCACACAGAGATTAATCTGAACTGAAGTGTGTATCACAGAGTTGGAAGGGGCCTAATAGGTCATCTAGTCCAACCTCCTGACTGCAGCAGGAAATCCTAGAGAATCTCCTACAGGTACTTGTCGAGCCTCTGAAAGACAGTCCATTGACAATCTATTCCAGTGTCAAACTGTCAGTGAACTGTCTTTTTCCCTGATATCCAATTGAAATCTCTTTTTTCCTAAGAGGAGTAGGATCTCCATCCTTAGGAGTAGGATCTCTATCCTTATGAAGATTTAGGAGGAGTTCCTGCTACGTGCAGAGGTTGGACTAGATGACCTTTTAGGGGGCAATCCAGAGTAACTACGGGGAATCCTTGCTCTGGTGTAAGAACAATTTGCTCTGAATTGCAATATGAATATCCTATAGTTTTCACTAGGTGGTGCAGTAACTACGGCTACACGTAGTGTGTCTTATGTGCTCCCGTAGCTACTCTGGATTGTAGGGTTAGTTACCTTCATAGAATCGTAGTAATCTTAAGTTTCTTAATATTAATCTTTCTTAAGAGTAATCTTAAGTAATCTTATACTTATGAATAAGCTCAAGTTATAGTCAATCTATAAATTCAGCAGCCATCCCTGAATCTAGTTTGGGTTGATTTGTTCAGCTATCTAAGAAGAGTTGAATCTCAACTCAAACCAAACACCCTTTTGCATTCCCTCCTGGATGTCTCCCCTGTTAGCCTATTGATCTCAGAACAAACACACACCAAGAAGCTGCAAATATAGTGGAGCTTCCCCCCACTCTCTGATCAATAACTGGATCGCCTTCTCAGTAGGTAAAGCCAGAGTTTCTATTTTGTGATGCCAATCTTGGCCAGCAGGTGTCCCTTTTAGCTCATCAAATTCTCTACCTTCAAAAAAAAATTTATGCATTATTGAGGCGATGCCAAAGGAGTCTATTATTAACTGCAACAAATTAGTTTGTATAACATTGTGTGAAACTGTGTAGTGAGGCATGAATATGTTTCATTGAGATCCGGCACCACAAAATGGTACAAAATGGGAGATGCATTTATATGCTGTGTCAGAATACAAGTGGACTTGAACCCTTGTGGTTGATACCTGCACTCAGATCACAATCCTAACCATGTCTACTCAAAAGTAAGTCCCATTCTATTCAATTGGTCTTACTCCCAAGATAGTGCCTTTATGATTGCAGCCCCAATCAAAAATACTTTTTGTATTTTGATCTAACATTTCTCTGGGCCGTTTTGAAAAGTGCTGGGGCTCAAAATCTTTCCAGCATCCTACCAATGGAGCTCAAGATACTGAACTCTCTTGTGCAGATGTTAGCATGTTAGCATGACCACTAAGCCACGTGACCAGGTCCAGCAGAGATGTCACTAGAGTTTGCAACACTCAGTGCAAGAGTTCATTGTATCACTTCCATGACTGATGCCCTGCCATACCAGACCATACATTACAGTTTCATACACACATCCAAGATGCAGTGGGAATGGACAATTCCCATTTGGGGGGATTGTGTTCACATACTGGCAAATGGGACAGAGGGTCTGCCGCAGAAGTAAGGTGGGGGTTGTGGGATGGTAGTCACGGCTGCTCTTGATGTGATGATTGTCCACACCTGTGGAGGAAGGGTATGGGTTAAGAGGTCCTACAGGAAAAAGGAGGGGGGAGGAAGAGAAGAAACCTGACTTTTTGATGGAGAGTTGGAGAGGTTTAGGAAGCAAAAAGAAGGGCTTAAGGACAACTTACTGCGGTAAGGTTTATGTCCAGCTGAAGCAGAGTGAAAAATGAAACTAAAGGAAATGCTCAAGGACAACTTACCGTGGTGAGGTTCATGTCTAGTTAGCATTTATTATTTTCTGTCTACTGTGTTTGGTTTTGTCTTATGATTAATGCTTACAGGAATGTTATCATGAGGGCCTTTGAAATAAATATTTTGTCTGCGGAACAACCAGAGCCTTTTTTCTGTAGGATCTCCAGATGTTGAAGAACCCATATGGTAATTGTAAATTTATTCTTAAATGCCAGTAAAGGTTCTGTGACTGAATTATTAATGCATTCATCCAATAGTGACTATGGATAGAAAACTTTTTTGGTTCATTTTTACAAGAGGATTCATTTACTCTTGGAGTAAACCTCCCTCGTCACAGGGTCCTGCCCTGATTTTGTGGAAGAGAACTATGGCAACCCTAACTGCAATCCCAAAGACACTTTCCTGGTAGTAAAATCCACTGAACACAAAGAGCCTTTATTTGAGTAGACATGGTTAGGATTATACTCTTTGGGTATCACCTAGAACAGTTTGCACCTCCATACTCCCTAATAACACCAATGAAGTGCAGTGCACAGCTTCCCATTTTATCTACTGTAGCTGCCAATAAATATTTTGAATTGTTGATATCACAGGGCAAGGATGATTTTCTAGCATATCTTCACTCACGTGGGCTTATTTGCTTGGCAGTTATTGGAGGATAGGCTACATCAGAGTCAAACAATGTCATGCAAATAGGTGAAGTAGACACATAAACCCACTTGATGTGGTTCTGAAACTGATGAGAGAACTAGAACAGACAAAAGAAAATATTTTTTTACACAGCATGTAATTAGTCTGTAGAACTCCTAACCACATGATGTGATGATCACATCAGGCCAAGGTGCCTTTCAAAGGGGGTTGGAGGAAAAGTCCATCAGTTTTCAGGCCATGATGGGCATGTGCAAACTCCTGGTTTTAAGAATATTCATGTTCCTTTTTTGAGGGTTTAATATTTCTTTTGGAAACATTAGATGCTTCAATTGGCCTCATTTTGGGAAGTTTTATTCTTTTTTATGTCTGACAATTTGTAAATCTGCCTAGTTCCCAAGGTGAGATGTACTTTCTAGCAGACACTCCTGGTAAATAAATATATTCAGTATTGCTAGAGAATTGCAGTTCTTAAATTTGGGGATTGTATTATATTTTCTTTAAGTTCATCCTGGATGCATGTTTGATCCTCTTTTTCAGTTTCTTTCTGGGTGAGGGAGAGTTTTCTAACCTCAGAACAGAGCTTTAGCAAAGAGGCACCATCTTTGTGACCCATCTGTGTCCCATTGAACGCTCTTCCACACTACCCACACTTTCCTGGGAGTAAGGACTGTTGAACACAATGGGACATTTCTGAGTAGACATGCTTAGGATTGCACTGTATGTTTCATACTGTTGGGGGATTCAGCCTTACAGGAAAACAAAATCAGGATTGATCTAACAACAAAAATGCTACAAGTTCTGTCGAGGTCCATATACTGCATGGACTGTGCATCCATGATCGTGTGCAGGAAGAACAACCACATATCTAGCAGTATTTTTCAAACTCTCCGGGAGTCTGAGAATGGGGAGTGGAGTGTTTGCAGGGGTGGAGGTTGGGAAGGAAGCATGTCCTGATGGCACCACAGAAATTTTGGTGCCACCAGCACCAAGGAACATATATACCTTGGGGGATTGTGCAGCCTACTGGTCCACAAGCTTCCCAGCCCCCTCTCCTCCACTGCAGTGGGCTGTGGTCTGCAGTCGGAGCCCACTTCTAGTTTTGGAAAGTCCACACTAAGGTGAGGTGTCCTAAAATCCTAAAGAAATACTTCCTTTGCTCTGGCTCTCCTGCTGGTTAATTCAACAAATACAGTAAAACCTTGGATTGAGAACATTTTGGATTGAGAGCATTTTGCAAAACAAGCAAGCATCTATATAAAAAACTGAAAAGTCACTCACTCACTGCCTTGGAATGTATATTGAACCTTAAAAACGTTTAGGATGATATGGGATTGAGAACCTTTTATATGATTTGGGGGTACTGGAGTGATGTTTTGAATTAACACCATCTGCCTATCAGTGCAATCCTAAACCTGTCTTTTCAGAAGTAACTCCAACTATATTCAATGGGGCCTACTCCCAGGAAAGTGTCTTTAGGATTGCAGCCTATATAATGCAGTGGAAGGTGCTAAGATGCCAAGACATAATCGCAGCAGAAATAGCTACACCCAAATGCAGACATTAATATAGAAATGAGAAGAAAATTTGTGACCATGCCTAATCTAATCTTTTCCAAAGTTAAAAGATTCCTAATAATTATTCTAAACATTAATTTCCAAGAATGAGTGCCCATATTTTAATAGAATTATTAAGGTTTTTTAAAAAATCACTTTCTGCAATTGGAGTATATAAAAAATAGCAGGCCTCCGTCAGTCTTGAAAGACTATGGTATCGTGCTCAGCGCTGCATACGCTGCATGCGAAGCACGAAAGCCTGGGTTGGATTGTTATGGAGGATAGGCTGTTACCCAAGCAGCAAATCCCCCCTCTCCACGCCACTGAATTAGTCCAATGGAAAGGCAGAGCCAATACGATTGGATCCAGCTGGCGTCGCAGAGCTGGTCTAAGGACAGGAGCTCACCCTGTCTTGTGGGGCCAACCCGGGTCTTGAACCCTGGCCTGCTGGTTAACAGGCACAGCGTCTTGCGCCGCCCACAGCCGGAGTATAATGAAGCTGGAATTAACTCTAACAAAACTTGATTTGGGGTAGCTTTCCAGAGGTTATCTGGGGTCCCTCGAAATACCTGATGCCTGTTCAGTTGAACCACTTGAAAAACAAATGATCAAATGGATATTTTCCTCCAGCGGTTATTACTTCCCTTTTCCCTACTGAACAAACCCATTTATCCGGAGAAGCAGATGCTATGGGGGCTTTCATGAGTGCTGTAAATGTCATCCCCCTTCAACCTGGTTTTGGTGACATTTGAGTCTTGGGCAAGATGTGTATCAAAGGATCTCCCTGTGGGGTCATACTTGATTCGGCTAGAGAAGGAGAGGCAATCTTAACACAGCTTCCACAGAGATTTGTTTGCATTGGTTCAACTCAGTTCAGACTATCAATTTTGTTTGCTTGAAGGGAAATGGGAACTGATTGGGACTGTGGAACTGAGATCTCTACCTTGATGGGAAAAAAAGGTCAAGTTACATTTTAAGCTGTGCTTCACGGAGATACTGTACTTAAACTGAAGAGATACTGGGTTTCTCCTTGCTCCATGCAAATTCCTCTTTTTAATATATTTTACCAGGAATGATGCAATGTTAGTGCGCATAAGGTAAAGGTCCGTGGCATATTGCCCTGTCAGCCATGACTGGCTGCAGGTTGCCCTGCTGCTTATGGAGGCACCAGCCAAAGCAGTTTGGTGCATCAAACATCCCTGATTGGCCATGAGCCAGCGCTGTCCAAAGATACTTCTGTGGTCACATGCCCAGCAGGACCTCACGGATCACTGTTTATCTTCCCACCAAAGTGGTACCCATTTATCTACTTGCATTTACATGCTCTCTAAATGCTAGGTTGGCAGGATCTGGGCTAAGGATGTGGGCTCATTCCATCTTGCAGCACCCGGGTCTTGAACCTTGGCCTGCTGGATAACAGGCACAGTGTCTTAACCAATTGAACTACTGTAGCCTGGAATTCATTTCTCGCTATCATTTAGATGTAAAACCAATTTTGTTTTGGGTGAATCTTCCTGCAAGGGATAAGTACTGGTTGCATGCTAATATATGTAAAACAACCTTTAAAAATGCACAAAGCTTGGCTTAAGTTAAACCAGGACATTAGTCCACTTAGACCAGGGATAGAATAAAGTTGATTGTCCCCTTGAGCATATAAAAAAGCCTCTCTTTGAGGAGCAGTGTATAGTCACATGAAATGAAGAGGAAAGGTATATACATTATAATGGTGACCTTTGAGAAGTGGCTGTAGCGCAGCAGAGAAGCATCTGTTTTACATGCCAAAGGTTCCAGGTTCAGTCCTTTATGTCTCCAGGTACAGGTAGAAATTATTCCTCTGAAAACTAGCAGAACTGCTTCCAACATGCAGAAGAATTGTCTGCAAAGGCGGTCTTCAATCTTTTTCATGCCATATCCCCCAATAAATACGAGACAACTAGTCTCATAGACAACTAGTATTGGTTTGCATCACTTAATGATGGGGATACCAATTTTGAGAAGAGTCTTAACTTGGGGCTTAATTTAACATGGGGCTTCACCTGAATCACCACCCCCCACAAATCAAGTTGATATAAGTCATACCAGGGGGCACATTACACATCCTTCAGTCACCTCTTCACAACTCTATAGGACTTGAATTGCTCTGCCCCTTTAAAAAGCCATCCACAGGAAAAATGGGCTAATCAAGTGTTTCTCAACCAGTGGTATGGGTAACATCAGTGGTACCTGAGGTGGTATTTGTGGGACCCAAAGACCCCTTCTGCTTTCAAGTAAAATGAATGATCTGACACAATAAACATCATTAGGAGTTTTAGCTTCATAGGCAGAGCTTTTCACCTACACGAAAAGCCCACCTGTCCACACTGAGACACAATCCTAACCAGTTTTCTAGCACTGGCATAGCTGTGATGCATTCTGCAGTTGGGGAGGCGGGAAAATCATGGAGACTTCATAAAGGTAAAGTGATAGTTCTTCCCTTAACTCAAAGCTATATGGTTAGGATTGCACCCTGAGCCTCTGACAGGTATTTCTCATGTGCATCTGTCCTCTCAACTGGGAAGTAACTGTTGATTTTGTTTCCAGTTACTTCTATAGTGGTGCTTTCAATAGGTAGATCATGCATAAAGATGAGATAAACATTGAGAAACCCAAGTTTAATCCCTTTTTCAAAACCATCTTTTGACAATGGGCACCCTGAAGGATTTCCAATAGAAGAAAACACTGCATCAAGAGGCCTTGAGAATGAACTGCTTTCAAAATAATAAAAATAAAACCAATGCAATAAGTTATTTTGGGGACAGGAACCAACACAGGTTGAAACTGCAACACAGGTTGAAACAATGAATAAATCCTGGATTTGTAAGGAATCTCTGAGAACAACATATATTGCTTGCAAAACATCAACTACAGTGGTGCCTCACATAAAGAGCTTAATTCGCTCCAGAGGCATGCTCTTTAAGTGAAAGGCTCTTTAAGTGAAGTGGATTTTCCCAAAGGAAATAATGGAAACACAGACAATTGGTTCCACGACCCCCAAAATATTCATATAAAAATATTAACTTCTTGTAAAAATGATGACAAAATACTGGAATTGAATTCAAAACATGCATTCTATGTGCATGATCCTATGAAGTCTACTTAGGCTGCAATCCTAAAGACACTTTCCTGGGAGTAAGTCCCATTGAACACAATGGGGCTTACTTCTGGGTAGACATAGTTAGGAGGCTGCAATCAAAGGCACTTTCCTGGGAGGCTTACCTGGGCTGCTGCTGGAGGTTCAATTTGGGGGCACTAGGGGGCAGTTAGGGGAAGCTGCCTCTGGCACCCCCAGGCAACTGCCTCCAAGTTGGGGGCAGTTAGAGGCAGCAGCGCTGGCCGGTAGCCCTTTTAAAGAGCCTCCGTGTGGAGCTTCAGGGCTGCATAGCACATGTGGCCATAGCGCACTTGCTTGTTAAGTGAAGCAGAACTTGTTGTGTGAAGCGAGATTTCTTGGAAATTTTTGCTTGTTATGTGAAATGCCTGTTAAGCGAGGCGCTTGTTAAGCGATTTCTTTTAAAAACTATTTAATGTATGTTTTAGCTGATACACAATTAATTAGATGTTGCTGGTTGTTTAAAGCATTGTTCAATGCACTTTTTGTTTTGAAATATGAAGGGAAGAGTCTGCATTGCAACTACAGAAACCATAAAGCCCAAATAGAGCTCACAATTCATTAGGCATTAGCCAAATCTCATAAGTGGGTTTATTCACTGATGTTATTAGTTCTGTTTTGCAACTGTGTGTGTTGGAGTATTTTATGATGTGTTGAATTTTGCTTTAAGATGCCTTGAGATGCTTTGTTACTGAAAAGTGGGATATAAATACTGGGAATTAATTAATCAGCTGCAATGTGCATGATTTTAAACAAGGAAAGGTGTGGATAGGAAGGAATCTGTTGTCTCTTGTATTATGTTTCTGAGAACACAGACATCAATTGCTTGTCGAATATTCGTTCTGCATTTGGAAACTATTATAATGTGGTGTTTAATCCTTCCATTCCATTGAGCAGAGCACAGCATGACCAAGGCAAACATTACAAGGAACATCTTATAGAGATCTCTGTAGTTCAGTGTTCCATAGAAATTTCAGATGTAGCTCTGCTCAATGGGGAGGGGAGGGGAAAGAGAGAGAGAGAGAGAGAGAGAACAAAACACAAAGCATGTCCACAGTTCAGTATGGAGGAGGCAAGCGAGAAAACAGAGCAATTGAGCCCATTATTTATGTCCATTAGTCTGGGTAATGGACTGAACAAACAGCCCTCTATGGCCTTTCCAAGGCCTTCTATTATCAAGCATACCCCTGTGTGAAAGGAGGAAAGAGGTCAATCAGTAATGACAGATTATTGGTTTGAAGAGGAAACTGTGGAAGGTTGATTAGTCTCTGTGGAAATGGTTGTTTAAAATGCCTCTGCTTACCTGTAAGCACCAGGAGGTGGCTGCCGGACAACTCATTGAGATTTGTGCCAACATACAGTCTGCATATGTACCCATACTAACAACAACAGCCTGCACCATGGGTGTCTAGCCAATCAGCAGTCTTTGGGAATGATCATGGATAAGATATTAACCTACATGGATGTCCACATATCCACCAGGGTATGTTCCACCAGGGATAAATGCCCCATTACATATACCAAAACTTCATTAAGAGGACAGCCTGTATTTATGCCACGCACTAATAATGCCACACACTAATCTCTCTTCCAGGTTGTCATGGAAAGAAGAGAGGTAAGTACTTGGTGCTACAGTAGGTATAGGGTTAGGGTTGCCATAATTCTCTTCCACAAAATTGGGACTATGAGCACAGTCCTAAGCATGTCTACTCAAATGTAAGCCCCATTGTGTTCAATAGGTCTTACTCCCAGGAAAGTGTCTTTAAGATTGCAGCATATGTCCCATTTACCAGTATGTGAACACGATCCCCAAAAATAGGGATTGCCCATGTTTTTCAGGACATATGGCAACCCTATATAGGGTGCATTTTTTGCAGATAAGTAATGGGTGCATGGAGAGGAGGTGGAGATCCATGGATCTGTGAATAAGTGAATACATTTATATGGGATCCACAGATGTAGGGGATTCCTGCATGTCCCTATGCAAATTCCTCAACCTATTTCTTACTGATCCTGATCTTCTTCTTATTTAAAATTCTTGGATCAATGTTTCAATGGTAATACTTGAATACTCTTCCTTCTGCTGGAGAAATCCCACAGCTCCACATCCCTTCGAGGATTATCTCCCTCCATGACCTTGATTGAACCGAGGATCAGCATCATAAAAAGTGAAAACATAAGTGTTTTTTTTACAAGCAAATATGACAGCCTTCACGGTTGCTGTATATTCATTGATTGCCATACTCTATGCTGACTTCCATCAAAGATCTCGATTTCTGGAGTCGAAATGTTCTTCAGTTCCACCCTGTGAACTCTTCAGCAATGCCCGTGGACTTCAAACGGACTTGCTTCTCGGTTCTCTGGGGTAAATGGAAAGCCTCAAGGAAGAAAGGGAAGAAAAAAAAATGAAAGGGAGAGATGCAAATACAAAAATCTTTAAGGTCACTTAAAAATGTATTAAATGCAACAGTGATGTCAATATAAATACAGTTTTTTGAGGGGAAAATGCTACACAGAATCATCTAAGAAGACATCCATTACTCGCTTTAAAATCTTCACAATGGTATTAATCCAGCGGCTGGAAACAGATGCTTTTTTCTCTACCTCTTGTTCATTTTAAATGATTTGAACAGGTCTGGAAGTATTCATGAATTCAGGTTTCCTTACTCCCCTAATCATGTTGTCAGCTTAAAATTCACATTTAATTAACCTCTTCACCGAAGGCATAAATCAATAGGAAAACTCCCAATGCTTGCCATCCTGATAGTGATTTTCATTGGGAAGGAGGTGACTGAAAATTAGGCATCAGATGCCTGCAGGAAAAAAAGCTGCAAACTAGTTGTGTGGACCGAAGCACAGCTGCCTCATAAATGCCGTAATGAATGGCCTTGGAATGGGATTGGAAGGCTGTTCATTTTGGATTCCAGTGGAGAGTGGAGATCCCTAGAATGGGGGCGGCTGCAGCTGTAATGACAATGGAAGGGGCTGCCTGAATGATGCAGACCTATATTGTTCAAAAGAATCCTGGGAATTTGAGTAGTAGCCAAAGAATGTGAACCCTATGTTTTTTCCTATGAACTGATTTTCACTCACTCACTCACTCATTCAAAAGTTCCAACTAATATATTAATTTAAATAAATTTATTCAAATTTGAAATGTTATTTTTTTCTGATCCCTAACACCTGGGTCTGCCTGCCAAAAATTTGGATCATCCCTAGGGTTGCCATATGTCTACAAAAACAGGGACAATCCTGATTTTGGGGGGATTGTGTTCACATATTGGCAAATGGGACCAAGCCTCCTGTCCCAAATTTCAGGAAGAGAATTATGGGAACTGTAGACACCCCTATTCTAGGGGGTCATGACTTTCCAGGAATACTTCACTGGGCATTGATTGGGTTGGGTTGGATGCAGCCCATGGGCTGTCGTTTGGTGAACACTGGGATTGACACCACACTCTCCTATTCTCCACTCCCTGTTGGCTTCCTCTTCTACTCTTCCTTATCCAGAGAACTGGAGGGAATAAAGTAGGTAGACAGATTCAGGTTCACCCTGCCCTCAGCTAGGCTCATGGATGGAAAGACTGGCCAGTCTGTTCAGGAGAGATCGTAAACGTATGGTATATTGCAGTGGTGGGCCCTGCCTTGCCCAAGATACGGTTTGCCGGAAGTTGGGGGCAGGGCCAGAGTCAGGGGGTAGGGGCAGACCCCAACTCCAGTGCACTGTGCATGAGCCAACCCCTGGCGCATGCACAGTGTGTCTCCTCCAACTGGAGGAGACGCACTATGCATGCGCCGACCCCGCAGTGGGACTCCGGCGCTTGCGCACTGTGTCTCCCCCAGCTGGAGGAGACGCAGGGCAGTCACTGCGCAAGCACCAACATTGGCGCTTGTGCAGTCCACATTAGGGAAAAGATGGCAGCCGGCGCAAACTGGTCCACTGTCTTTTTGACTTTCCCTACCGCTGGCGGTTCACCAGAGGCAGGGAAATAGGAAGATCCGATTCGGGCGAGTAGGCCCAAACTGGCATCTGCCCACCCCTGGTATATTGGCACAATCCTAACCATGTCTACTCAAATGTATCGCCCACCGTGTTCAATGGGTCTTACTCCCAGGAAAGTGTCTTTATGATTGCAGCCTTCGTTAGGACCACCTGGATGTCAGCATCAGCATGGAGCTCCCTAAGAACCCAAGCAAATAAGCTCTTAAAGGCTGCAATCATAAAGACACTTTCCTGAAAGTAAAATCCATTGAACACAATGGGGCTTACTTTTGAGTAGACATGGATAGGATTGTGCTCTTTTACAGTCCATCCTAACAGTCTGTCAATTTCTCCTTGCTTTTGTAGATGTACCAAGTGTTGTGGAGAGATATCACACCTTCTTGAGGACCACAGAAATGAGCTGCTCTTTTATCAGATTGGTTTCCTGAGATGTTTTTCTTTTGATCCAAAGTGATGAACATTGTTCAGTTCCAGCAAGCCTTATAACACATAGACAACAAAAGAAGTACAAGATGAGATGCAAAAGAGGATGATTAAATTGGTGTTAAAACTGTTCTTGACTACGGTTTCATCTATAAATCCTTGGTATATTCATGCTCTGTCTAGAATGTTAAAATAGCAAAGACTGCTCTCTTAAAAAACTTACTAAGCAGTGTTATTTTTATTCTGCATGGGATCAATGAGTTTCTTTTGTTCTCAGGTGAAGACTCCTATAAACCGTACAAGTTCCTTCAATCCTTCAGGTGACTAGATGCCCAGACCTCAAAAGAAGGACAGGGTCGTGGATTCCTCTCAGCCTGGCCTTTCTGGAGGACAATGGCATGTTTGCCTACTCACATGTAAAGCTGCGATATTGGGCACTTTCACTTTCCCATAGAGCTCAATGCATATTTTTTATTTTTAGTTTTTTTGGCCATAACTTTTTTCAACACCCTGCCCCAACTCCTGTACTTAGAAGCATGAAATTTGGAGAGATGGATATTCCTTCCCTGATGGGAGCACCCACTAAGACTCCATTTTCAGAAATTTAATTCCTGGGAGTGAAAAAGGGGTTCACTCACTCATCAACGCCCAGCCAAAGCTGCCGCACCTAAAAGTGGCAAATTTGGGGAGGGTCTTTCTTCCCTGATGGAGGCACCCACTAAGAAAAGATTTTGGGAAAATCAAAATGGAAAAGAGGCAATGGGGATGCAGTGTGTTTACATCCCTATACTTCACAATGAATTGCTGACTGATCAACACCCAGCCAAAATCCCTGGACCTAGAAGCCTGAAATTTGGGGACGGGAGAGAAGGGTGTTCCTTCTGTGATGGAGGCACCCACTAAGAACCAGTTTTCAGAAATTCCAACCAGAAGGGGATGAAAAGGGAAGCAACAAGTTTTCCTCCCTATACTGGAGAATTACTAACTGATCCAAGCCATGCCACAACCCCTGGACCTAGAAGCATGAAATTTGGGGAGGGTGTTCCTTATGTGACATCAACAACCCCAAAGAACCAATATTGTGAAATGTAATTGTTAAACCTCCCAGGAGTGGAGCAGAAATCTCTTACTGCAATTTTTTGACACTCCCTGGTCAGCATAGGACTTATGTCAGGCTTTGGAAGGTTAGGATTAGTGAAGGTTATTTGGAAGGTTTGGAAGGTTATATTAGTGAAGGTTAGGATTGTAGCCGTAATCTTCCAAGAAGGAGAGAAAATGTTTCTAAATATTTGTTGTTGCCATTAACTCCAAGAAAAAGTTAAAGATGGAGATCCCTTCCTCATCTTGCTCAGCATTCTGATTCTGCATGCCAAGAAGACAAATTAAGGGATCTTTTTAAGAAGTCTCAACACTGTATTCTTAAAATTCCTATTGACCTTCTGACTGGTCTGGAAAGTGCAGTAAAAAATAGACAGGTTAGCAGCCTTCCAGTCATATAACTGTGGCCATAAAGTGCAGAGAGGCTAATTATTATCATTGGACAACTAGGGCAGAGCAAGAAGTTAATGGCCTTAAAGTGCACTTGTCCTCAGTAAAACGAACACCGAGGCGGGCTCTGTGTTTATTGTCTCCCAATGATCAAAATGTGCTCAGCTTACAAGTTTAAAGGAGATGCCCTTTGCTCTCCATCGACCGGATACTTACATGCAACCTGGCATTTAAAGGCAAAATCCTATTTCTGACCAGGAATTGGAGCTAGACTGCTCCCTTGTATTGGCTAAAGATTCTAGCTTTGATTGTTGACCATAATGACAATGTTGCAATATTTATTTGTGTTATTTTTCACATTTTTATGCCTCACTTTCTTGAGGAACTCAGGGTAGAGTACATAGTTTCTCTCTTCTTTTTTATCTCCCAACAACCCTGTGAGGTAGGTGAGACTGCATGAATGAGTTTGGCCTAAGGTCACTTGGAAAGCATCATGGCTGATTCTTGAAACTAGAGGCTTCCAAACTCCAGGGAAGCCAGAAAGGGGGGAGCAACCACAGCAGCACCCCATCAAAGCAGTGACTTTATGATGCTACATGATGTCACTACCTCATATGACATCACTGCTCTGGGTGATGGTGTGATATGTTATGCCCCGTCAGAAAGTTTCCTTCCAAAACTTAAAGTGAATAAAATTATGGGGCACGTTTACATCACGACCACACTACAATGAAACAGGGTCTGCGGTACCTTTCTTGAACATCTCCATTCTGATCCCAATTTACAGTGCAATCCTAAGCTGGTCTACTGCAGTCTGCAGAGGGCTACAGTGGCTCAATGGTTAGAATGCTGGAGTTAGAACAGTGCTTGAACAGAATTCCGCTCAGCAGGCTGACAGTTCCAGAGCTGAGTACCGCCAGATGGTGTGGGCACCCATCGTTGGCCCATCTCCTGCCAACCTCGCAGTTTGAAAGCATACAAATGCAAGGGACCACATTGGTGGGAAAGGCAACGTCCTGGCGACAGGCCCCAATGACAGGCCGGCCAGGTATCCACATGTCATGTCCATCATGAAGTGGAAACCGTCTCACACGGTACAAACGCTGAAGAAGTTGCCTTTTGCCTAAGCATGTCTACTCAGAAGTAAGTCCTATTGTATTCAATGGGGACAACTTCCAGGAAAGTGTGTTTAATATTTTAAGTGTGTTTAACCCCAAATCCAGAGTAACTTTGGGAGCACGTAAGAGACTTTACATGCACCCGTAGTTACTGCACCACCTAGTAAAAACCTATGGGAAATTCATATTGGAATCCAGAGTAAGTAGTTCTTACACTGAAGCAAGGACTCCCCATAGTTACTCTGGATTTTGCCCTTAATAACTTATATACTATTTTAACGAAAGTGGAGAAAACAAAATCCTCAAACACAAATTACACTCAGTTTGATGCTTGGATTGGGCTAAACCTGTGTCTAACTTCTTTGCATATATGCGACAAAGGAATTGCTTCTCTCTTCAATACAGTAGGCAGTGGGTACCTACAGGACCTATATTACAGGACCCCTGTAGATTACCACAGGGGCAGGGTCTTTGTTCCACAATGACATTCGAACCATACCAGGCACCAGAAGCCACATCTGGTTTGTATTCTCTCCTTCTGGTTGTGTCCCAGAGGTTTTTCTGAGACATAAAATTGGACCATGGGACTTCTTGCACCTCAGAACACCTCCCAGACATGATCACAAGTGGCTTCTACTTGCATTTTCTGATGTGCTGGTTTGTCACCAGTGGTTGGTGGATAAGATTGCCATAATTTTCTTCCACAAAATTGGGACAGGACCCTCTGTCCCATTTGCCAATATATGAACACAACCCCCCAAATCAGGATTGTCCCTGTTTTGGGAGGCATATGGGAACATTAGGGTTCCCATATGCCTCCCAAAAGAGGGACAATCCTGATTTTGCGGGGTTGTGTTCATATTGTAGACTATGCATATGCTGCAACTGTGGACACCAAGAGCCCAGTGTGTTTGGTTTAGCATCAAATGGATGCCTCACTGCTTACATAAGGAAGCTCGGTGCATTTTGTTTCCAAAAGAAAATCTGGAGTGACCCAACTTTCCCTCTCAACTTACTATTTATGTCACTCCACTTCCTGGCGTAGGAAGTCTTGTAATTATTTCTGAAGATGAAAACCCTTCTTAGAGAGAAAGGAAGTAAAGGACAAACACAGAATACAGAAGCTAACCAATAAATAGTTCATTATATTTCCTCGAGCCCATCTTGTCAGGGGAGGAAAAAGGGAAATTCAATTAAAAGACTCCATCTCACCCCTTTCCTCACCCCAAGGGCAACTGATTGCAAATCTATGAGTAGAAGGACCATATTTTCATAGAGAAAAACATCTAGATTTTTCCAGGAACATCAACACTAAATAAACTTGGTTTCTGCTCAGACAAGCATTTATTTTCTCTCAAGGAAAAGACAGGAGGAGATCATAACAAAGGAGCCATTTGAGGGGCGTAGACCACACCTGACAATGCACTTGAGTGGGGTGACACTCAAAAATGGGTCCAAAATGGGAAAAGCTTGATATTTTTGAATAATACAATCATGTTATACTTATATATCATTTGTAATTTAATGATAAATTCAATGAAACAAACCACATTGAAATATCTGTAGTATATCCAAGGGTATGGTCAAATAATCAGAAAAAAAGAAAATGCAACTGCCTTAGGTCCTAAAAATTAGATTATGGGCACAATCTAGAGTAACTACAGGAGCATGTAAAAGACATTAGGTGCACCCATAGTTACTGCACCACCTAGTGAAAATCTATGGGAAATTCATATTGCAATCTAGAGTAACTTGTTCTTACACTAGAGCAAGGACTCCCCGTTGTTACTCTGGATTTCACCCTTTGTTAACTTAAAACTGATCAATGGGACTGGTTGTTCCAGGAGCCAGTGGGATGTTATTATGTCACTGACCAAAATTTGAAAAGTCTTAGCATTATCAAATCCTGATTTTTTGGGATTTTGTTCAAATACTGGCAAATGGGACCAAGCCTTATCAAAAACATACTGGCAAATGGGACCGAGCATTATCAAATCCATTATCAAATCCAAGCATTATCAAATGATTTTATCAAATAAAATCATCACTTGATGCATAACGTCAGTGAAACTAACCACACTGAAATATAGCAATGATATAAAAAAAATATAGTCATAAAAGTAGCAGTGGTGGGGCAACAGTACCTCACCATACTGACCGTTGAGTGCAGCTCTAACCATTGCATGGAGGAGATCAATCATGGCAGTGACATGATACCAGAGGGACCATATGTCCATTTTTTCCAGGGCATGTCCTCTTTTTTATCCTTCTGTACTGGAAAAAGTCTTCCTTGTCCTCATTTTCCTTGTAAGAAGGCTGCAAGTATCCTTCTTATAATTCACAAATTATATGTAATTTATATGTAAATATGAATATGTAATGTAAAATGTTTTATACATAAAATATAAATATGTGTAAATATGTGTAAATACATAATTATATATGTAATAGTTTTAAATTTAATAATAAGCAATATAGTGTTTAACCACATGAAAGCAAACGTATATGAATGTTTTTAGCCTCTATCATGTCCTACATTTTCCTCGGGTGTTCAACATTTTATTGTGCCTTGTCTTCTTTTTTGCTTATGACATATGGTCACCCTGCCCCCACCACCCTGTCCCCACTGATATCATATGTCCTGAAAAACAGGGACAATCCCAGTTTTGGGGGATTGCAATCACACTGGCAAATGGGACACAGGGTCCTGTCCTAATTTTGTGGAAGAAAATTATGGCAACCCTAGGTGTATGTGATATGCTAACCTCCTGAACCATGTGGTGCAAACCCTAGTGATGCCACTGATTAAATGTGACCCATTCACCCAGTTTATTGGGGAGCGCAAAGGCAAAGAGATGTATAAAATAAATTTTAAAACACAATTTCCTTGTCAACCTGGGGTGGCCATGCTTGACCTGCCCTGCCAGAAGAAGTCCTTGGTAAACTCAAGGCAAGAGTCTCAGGACTAAAATTTCATCAGGGTCCCTAGTAAGAAACAGCTGCTGTGCTGGACAAAGCCTTCAAGCGTGCAAGCCGTCAATTCAGGTTCCATTTCAATCTGTCACATCTTATTTGTAAGCTGGCTCTTTAGAGGAGACCGGGAGGGCCACTGATAATAAGCAAATAAAATAAAGCGTGGGGAACTACGCCATCATTTAAGCTGACATCCCTTCACATATTTATTAATTATGGATCCATTGAGATAACGAGCTTTGTTTAAGTTGCTGACAGGGACATTATGCTGTGTTGTGAACAGCTCCGGTCCAGAGAATGGGGGCTGGTGCAGCGCTAAACAGGCACTGAGCATTTTGCTGGAGGAAACCATCAACTGTGTCAGGGAGTTTAGCAAATGCCACCATCATGGGGCCATTTGCATGGTTTTTCAACTGAGGGGGGAATCTGACAACTTTCTAACATGACAACTTCGTAGTTGAGTTTGAGAGTGTGATTCCAGCAGAGCCTGGGAAGAATCAAACCTGCCAAGTTCCTTTAATGCACAGGTGTCATACTCATTTTGTACAACGGACTTAATAACATTCATTCATGATGTCTGCCAAGGGTCAGCAGTGTCATCATTAAACATGATGTGACATCATTAAGGAGGCCATCTGATATAACAAAAACAAAAATTCTATTTCTTAAGTTGTATGTGCTTGCTTGTTCGAACATGCTCTTGCCCACTGGTGTGGTTAAGAACTGCAGGTGTCCCCTACCTTATTTGAGTGGCTCCCCACCTAACTGCGGAGAACCCGCACCTACTGACGGAGGGCAGCTATTTTTGTTGGAAAATAGTGCCTGTGCTCCCTCCCCGTTAGAACCTAATTTGTCCTCTGGTGGGGAGGGGCAAGAACGGGAAAGTTAGAATTGCAGTTGAGTCTGTTTTAAATATAATTTGAGGGGGCTAAGAGGGGCAGATAAGGTTCTGGGAGGAATGCAGAATCAGATGTCGGTCCCCTATCTCATGACTGACTGACTGACTGACTGAGTGAGTGAGTGAGTGAGTGAGTGGTCAAAGTTGGTGAAGTGGACAGACCTTCCAATCCTCAGCTGGGCATGGTATAGTGGACCTCTCGCTGCTGCCAGTTTGCCCTCCGCCCCATCCCACTGCCTGAAACCAAGGGTTCAACCAGCTCTTATAAAATGGCCAAACCTCTACTTTTGTCAATAGAAAACAACAGAAATACATGAACATTTAGCCACATTCACAATTCAAATTATTACAACTGTGATCAGAATGTCTCAGATTACTTTTTTTTGGTACTTTGTATGCTGATTATGATTCTCTCTTGCCCAGCTTTTTGAATGTTAAGTGCATCATAAGTTGTCACTGGTGCAAACAACATTTTTTTGGAGCCCATGGTAGCTTTGGGGCAATTACACAACCACATCACTAAATATATTCTTTGTTAGACCAGGTCAAAGGCCCATCTATTCCAACACTGTGGATTCAAGGGTGACCCAACACCCAAGTGACAGGATCTCCGTTCCTACTTGTGACCTCAATCTCATCAACCTGTGTCTAGCCCCATTTATTAGTCACCAAACCAACTGGGTTGCTTCAATATACATCAGCCATGCCCTCTATTTGTTGCTCTTTCTTTCTCCTTCTTCCAGGAGTGAAAGAAGAAATCCTTGGAGCTGACTCCAAATACTAAGCAATCAACTCTGTGAGCACTGGGATCTCTGTGCTTCTGTGCTAGCAAGCAGCTGACCTTGAGCATTTGTCCTTGGTGATCCCCATGTGCTATGCTCTTTCCGTCTCTCTCTGGACCTTGTGTAGGAAGCCTCAGGTCAGGCAGCAGATGGTCTTGTAAAAATCCCTTCAACCAACTTGCCTTCAGGTGTGTGCTGAATCGTGTATTCTAAGCCTTCGCATCTTTGTCTGCATTGACGGATTTTTTTGGGGTGAGGAAAAATGCTGAGTTAAACATTTAGGGCCTCATTAGCAAAAAGTTTGCCTTCGTGCAAGTCTTCCTCTCCATGATGACTGCTAAGCAGGCCCTGCCACTGTCTCTTCCATACAGCCGGATGCACAGCCTGCCTCCAATCGGCAGATCTGGAAATCAATCACCAGGATGGGAATTTATGTCAGGCAGAGGCAGGCATCGGGATGTTGCACAACTAGGCATACTGAAAAATGCTGTATTTTCCCTAAAAGACCTTGCAGCAATGTTCAGTAAATTAATGTGTGCTTTTTTACTGAGTATATCAAATATTCTTTATAACATCACAGTCCTACTGAACAAGAAGCAACTATCAAAACCACTCAGTGCATCCTGACTAATCTGATATTTAAGTGGAACATCACAGTGTTACAGCACGGGAACAAACTCCAAGGATAAAAAGATAGCTAGAAAATTGCTCGTCTGGTAATGAGTAAATAATATCATCCATTTTCTTCCAAAACCCACTGGTGGCACCAGTGCGGTCTCAAAGTCTTAATGTAAGACAATTTGACCATAAACACAATTTTTTCAGAGGCCGACCAACCTCTAATGCCTGGAGAAACTGGATCCCCCCATTTGCTATAAATGTGATATGTGCAGTCACAACAAGGCTCTGCGGTCCTGTTCATCTTTTTGAAATGAATCAGATCCATGGTGACCATATAATATGGAGTATAGAGTGCCTCTACCTTAAACCATTGCATAGAAGAGGGAATTGAGGCAGGTTTAGCCAATCATAGGAGGGTTTAAAAAGGATCACCTGCCTCAATTCCCTCTTCTATGCAATGGTTAAAGGTATAGGAAATCTGTCCTGCATTCTATATGGTCACCCTGATCGGATCAAATTCAGGTTCTCATCCTGCACCTCTCTCTGTGATTCTGGGGACATGATTTCATGTGGAGCCCAATCCTATGCCAGACGACTCAGATGTCAGACCTATTAAACTCAATGGAGCTTACTCTCAGGAAATTGTATATAGGATTGCAACAACTGTCCCACACCTGAATCGAGTAGGATCTAAAAAGAGTAAAATCAGATTTCCAAACACCTTAGATGGAATGCTAACTGATGTCCCCTTCCCCAGTGTCCCTCTTATCCCAAAACCCCTTACCTAGCAACATCCTTTGCCTTTATTACTCTCCAGTGTGCTAGTTCACTACTGTCTCCCCCCCCCCATTTTCTCTGCCACCTTCTCTTTTACAATCCAAGGAATAGAAAAAGGAACAATGAACAAAAAGAAGTGGATCAAGATGAGCAATCCCCCCATCACCACCAGTCTTGAGGCAAACGCTTGAGTTGGCCACATATATAGGCCAGTCCAGGCCATTACAGTGTGTTGGGTTTCATTTGGGGAGAAATTGATTGATCCTAACCTATCCCTAACCCACAGTTAGGTTGGCATTCTAGAGCAAGCAAGAACCCAGAAATGGATTAGAGTTGCTCAGAAAATTGGTCTGCAGTCCTACAAATGATACAATTTGCTTTCTTACTAATTTTTACTTTTTAAAAAGGTTTTTAAAAGGACTCCAATATCTGTGGATCTCGGTATTTATGGGAATTGGACAGGTACAGAACCGAATCCCTGTGGCTACCAAGTCATTACTGGGTCAGCAACAATCTGAAACCACCTCCTCTCATAGCTGAGTGAGAAGCTTCAGGTGCATTTGTAACCCTGGCACAAGGTCCTGCCATAATGGAAAAGTGAACTGGTGTTGTGGGTACCCTGTTCCCTCCAGTTGCCAGCATAAATGTATGCTTGTTTTTACGTACTTTAATACACTCATAGTTTGAATGTAAAACCCAAATGTGCGGAGCACTGAGTATGTGTATTTCAGTCCACTTATAAGTTTCACTAACAGCTCAGGATGCTTTTTATGGGCACCCATGAAATAAAAAAGGCATAAATTTGTATCTGATTTAAATTTTTATAACCAGAGTTACACTGAACATTAAGTAGGCCGTTTTCAGCTAATCCACAGTGCTATGAATTAAGCTGTTTTGCTCAAGTTAAAGGGGAAAGGAAATCTGTTCCTTCCTTTCCCAAATGGCCTGTTAGTTTCAACAATCTAAATCCCTGGCTGAGAAGTGCATTCATCACAACTGACGTTTGATTCTCCGTGGGCCAGTTCTTAGCTATTCAAGAGCACAGTCCTATGAATGCTTATTCAGGAGTATGTCCCACAGTGTACAATGGGGCATTCAATAGTGTCCAAGGAAAACATGCACAGAATTGCAACCTTAGGGTCCCAATCCTATTAGCTGTTTATATCAGGACATATACAAAATGCTTTATCGTTGTTGCAAACATGACAGCACCAGTGCATGAGGACCAGTGAGATCTGAGCTGACCCACTGAGGCTTACCCCAAACATTTCCTTGGCACAACAAAACACACCTACAGGATACAGCATAAGCCACAATGGTGCCTCTTGGTCACCATATATCTTGTTAGGATTGAGTTCCCCATTTTTTATCTATCTCATTCGGATGCCTTTGATGATAATTCCACTGACAAGCTGGGGTATGTGTAATTCAAGTTATGCCTACCACTCAGTTAAATCATTGATCAGTCCACTGAATGTTAGCATATTATAGTAAATGGATCCACCCTGGATAAATTGATCCACCCTGGAAATTCACAAAACATAGTTGGCCCAGGGCTGGCCCCTCTATGAGGTCATGAAGTGCTAGTCTCAGACACCAGATTGGAGGTAGGGGGTGCTCAAATCTCCTTGTTAACACTGCTCCTCCACCTTCCACTACCTGGATTGGATATGGAAAAGGAGAGGGCAGAGAGGAAGAGGAACATGAAGGAGAAGAGTGAGATGAGCTAGAACACAGAAGAGTAGGAGAAGGACACATTTTTGTGCAGGGGAGGCAGAATTTGGCTAGTCATGCCAGGAGGTCAGCCCTGGATAGGGCTAGAAGACCATTAAGCTGTTTTGCTTAGCATTTTTAATTTTTATGTATCAATAGAGAGTTACAAATTTGTTCAGATTAAGAAGATTATAGGGGGGACTGGACAGGACTGAAAGTTTCAGAACCCAGTCTGATGACTGTCTACTCAGAAGCAGGTCCCCTTATAGTCAATAGAGTTGCATCCTGCAGTGTGTTTGGGGACAGGCAGTCATGGAGGCCTCATCCCAGAAAGAGAACATTTGCACCCTTACATTGCATTTTTGGTTGTATCAGCACTAGAAAGTTGGATAGGTTTTTTACTCTAGTGAAAGGATTGCAAAGTTCCTCCCTAGCACTTCCTGAGACAAATTTGCTCCACCAACCCCACTGAACTGTTACATTAAATGAAAAACAAAACTGTTATCTCATCATGGTCCTCCAACATAAGGTTCTGTGGTCCAAAGATAGCACATGGTATATGGCAGCCTGGACTAGAGATCATAAAGGGATTTCCTCCCAGTCATAAGAACTGTTGCAGAAGTGGAAGGAAATACAGTATGTTGTGTGAGAGCTAACAAGATCCCCTTAGACCTTATTATTTCTGGGTTAGATAACTTACTGGGTATTGAGAACAGGTCTGTTGGTAGCTATTAACCATGATGGCTTGGAAACACAGATTCCAATACATTCCTAGGCCATGGACCCTGACTATCAGATAAGAGGGTAGAACTCAATAAAAGGGAATGATGGCCATCATCATCTTGTCCTACTTATAAAGACTTCTTAGGGGCATCTGATCTGGTACTGGCAAAAGGAGTGTGCCTGGTGGACACATACTAACCCCAATAATAGTGTGTGTGCTTAAAGAAGAAAAGGAATGAATTGCTCCGGGACCACTCAAGTAGAGTGGAGAGATGTCGCTAGGCCTTCCAGGGAGAGGAACTGCACCAGGTGTTACCCTTGGGGAGGGGGTTATGACACCATTAGTGGCCAAAATTGTGAAGATCTTAGTATTTTTAAATAATTCCATCCTGGTACATGAGTGAGGAATGCAATGAAACAAATGGTGTTGAACTATCTGCATTCTATCAAATGTCATAGCCAAAGAACTAGAAACAGGGAAAAAACTGCTTTCTGTAACAAAAGTAGGTTTCTTTAACTCAAAACTGACCAATGAGACATCCTAACCATGTCTACTCAAAAGTAAGCCCCATTGTATTAAGTGTGTCTTACTCCCAAGAAAGTGTCTTTAGGATTGTAAGCAAGAGCCATTGTGGTGCTCCAAAAGCCAGCAGGGAACCAATATGGTATAGGTAGGAGCCAGCTCTGATTTCCATGTATCAGAACCTGTGTTATAACTCTTATTTAGTTGTAATGTCATCAGGTTGGCCACTGATTTATGGCCACTGGGTGACCTGTACTGTGACAATAAATAATATTTGATAAATATTTAATAAATATAATAGTTGAATATAATAAATAATATAAATATAACATTAATATAAATAATATAAATAATAAATATCATCATTGGCATCCTTCAGTCTCGAAAGACTATTGTATCGTGCTCAGAAGTAGAGGTCCTAAAACAGCGTCTTTTATGACTCATGATGCAGCGTTGTTGATCTGCTTGTCGATTTTAAACTTTAGGCAATAAATAAGTAAGAAAGTAAGTAGGTAAATAAATTTAATGTGGGTTAACTCTAGTGTTAGAGTTAACATCTGAACCAACATCTTTAACTCTAACATCACTCTAGTGTTGCCACAGCAGTTAGGCTTACAATCCTATGCCTGTCTACTTAGAAGTAAGTCCCATTATCTTCAATGGGGCTTACTCCGAGGAAAGTGTGTTTAGGATTGCAGCCTTTATGTCTGATCTTGTAAATAATTCTGTATGGTCTGGTACAGGAGGAGAGCCATCATTCATGGGGTGATACAATGCGCTCTCACATGGGATGACGCAAACCCTTGTGAAGCTTCTGTGAGTGGGTCTTTCACTAATTCCTAAGGAAGACAAACAGGAGACTTTGGAGGAATTGAGCAGGATTAAAATAGTAGCTTTAAGGTGCAGGATTACCAGGTAGCCAAAGGTATGTGACAAAGACGCAACTGTTTTTCAGCTTTGATATGTGTACATGTTCAGAGGTTTGAAGAACAGAAAATCTTCTCATCCCAGTTGGGTATTAAGTATCCTTTTTCTTTTGATTTGAGACCTCCCTGGTATTAAGGAGGATGTCCGGGATTCTTTGAACAAGGACAAGCTTCCTCTCATCTCGGCAGTAGAGTGCTCAGCCTGTTTGGTGGTGATCAGATCAAAGGCAAATTTCCCTTTTATATTTTGAATGCATGAGTTTTCAATTAAGCAGCTCACCAAAGGCTTGAAAATATGACAAGACCTTTTAATAAACATTAAAACATCATTCCACAGGACTGTGCAGGTGACTTGGGGTGCAAACCTAACCTAGGCTGGCACAACTCATTGGTCTTCCAGTTCCTGTAGTGATGTAGACAGGCAAGCGCCTGTCTGTGCACTAGCCTAACCCTCCCCCAGGAGTGGCGCAGAAATGTCTTATGGCACTTTTCTGATACCCCAGGCTGGCATAATACTCTTGCCGGAGCTTAGGCCAGCCTAACTGAGATTAGGTTTGCAGCCTTCTCTTATACCACATATGCATTCTCATATGTGCCTGTGTGCCTCTGTGTGAGTGTGCGTGTCTGAGTGGATGTATGTTTGTGTGATATATAAAATTTGTATTTGCCATATAAAATTATATATAAAATTATTTGCTAACTCCAAGTGTCTCAAAAGTTCCATAAGGACATATTCCAATGTCTCAAAAGTCACCACTGCCAACGTAAAGATTTGAGACAGCCTCCTGACTTTGGATCTGTTTCCTGAGCTGACCGCTTCAAATAAATTTGCAACGGGCTGTATAGAAGGCAACAGATGGTGACAGGAGGGAGTTTTGGAGTTGGGGGGATGGTTTGGGACAGTGCAGGGCAGAACGGGAGGCAGATCAAGTGGAGGAATGGGGCAGGATCAGTTGCTGTGACCTCTGCACTGTGCACCTCACTCCTGTCCTGGGCAGACCTACACAGATTTCCCAAATTTGTTTGGGGACTGCATTGGTTTAGTGGTTAAAGGTGCTGTGCCTGTCAATCTGAAGATCAGGAGGCCAGATTTTCGAAACTTGAGTACTGCAAGACAGAGTGAGCTCCTGTCCATTGCCCAGCTCCTGCCAACTGAGCACAGAGATTTTCAACCAGTGTGCCATGGCACACTGGTGTGCTGCGGATAGTCCTCAGGTATGCCATGGGAATTTGGGGAGTATCATTAATTTAATAGGAAAATTGGGGTATTTGAACAGCCTGGCGTGCCTTGTCAATGGTAAAAACAACTGATGGTGTGCCTTGAGAATTTCAGTGCCTTGTTAGAGCGCCATGAAAATCAGGCACAAATCAGGTTGAAAATCACTGATCTAGCAGTTCCAAAGCATGGAAATGCAAGTCAATAAATAGGTACTACCTTGCTGGGAAGGTAACAGTGTACTGTGTGCCTCAGCAATACAGTCATGCTGGCCACATCACCACAGAAGCGTCATCAGATAGCCCTGGCTCTATCGCTTTGAAATAGGGATGAACATCACACCCTACAGTTGGCCACAACTAGCAGTACAACCTGCAGGGACACCTTTAAGAACCTTAAGAGGAAGTTGGGGCTTTACCTGGGATTAGAGGGAAAATATCCTCTTATTCCAAACTGAACTTGCTGTGCCAGCACAGATTAGGATCAGATTATTAATCATAGTTTTGGTTGGCTAGTTCTTTTCGTGTCATGCTTTGTTGTAGGATTGGTGCGAAGCTTTTAGAAACATGAACTCTAAATATTGCATGGTTCATACACAGGATAAACATGGGACTATTCAAGTGAAGTCAAATACATTTCTATGAGAAATAAAAGGGGGAAGAGGGAGTAATTCTCAAGAGGATCTCTATGACCAGCTTAGCACCATTATTTCACAAAAATAATTCCAGGGTCCCCTTAAGAAGAGACTGAAAGTGTTCAAAAAAAGCCAAATGAGTTTTTTCAGAAGAACAGCACCAAACTCCAGGGGTTGAAAGATCCACAATGAAAGAGCACACAGAGTTGGACATACTGAGACTTCAGGTGGTAAGACAACACTTGATTGGTTTTATTCCAGAGCAATGTATCCTGGCGGCCAAGGATAAGTGGCCTGGAGCATTTCACACAGACTTCTGCATCTTGTCAATTCCCACGAATCCTTTTTTTCAGTTCAGATATATTAAAAATACTAACATGAACTTGTAGGATTTCAGGAAAACAAATCATCTGAGAGAAGGAAGTTTTGTAAATAAAAAGGTGGTGCTAGTTCTTCGAGGAAACAGCCTCAACAACATGGCTATGTCCAAAGTCAAACAATGGCCAAGGAAACTTTACATCTTAATTAGGGAACTCTTAACTCAGAATTACAGATTGACGAGTCACCTTATTAATAGCAAATTTTGTTCAATATTCAGGAATTATTTCTCCCCATGGGAACATAAAAAGGAACCGTCCAAGGTTCCAGGTTCCATAAAAAGTACCTACCCAAGGAATCATCTAACCATCTTCCTGTATCTCACAGTGGCCCACCAGATGCCGCTGGGATCATGTGGAATGCAATCAGAACACACCAAAATATCTATATTCTATCAAAAGTTATTAGCCAAAAAGCCAGAAGGACAGGGCAATGGTACATCTTCACACATGCTGGGGGGACATTGCCCCGCAATGGAGGGGCACTAACACTGCGTGGGAGGAGGTCCATCATAGTGGTGATGTGCTGATCTCCTATACAGGGTGATGCAAAACCTAATGATGCAGTTGATTGAAATTTTCCCTATTCAAGAAAGTTAGTGGATCATCCCCTGGTTTCAGTTCTGGTATGCACTGAGTTGTAAATAAATAAAGTTGTTTCATTGTATTCTGCATTAAATTACCTTCCCATTGATAATCTAACATGATGGTATCATTATTCATACATACCCTGTTTTTTTTTTATAATTTTGACTACTCGTGTCCTCAGCTTGTTACCCTCTAATGCTTGCTACCCAGTGCAACTGCTACCCCTTGCACCTCCTTAGCTACACCACTGAGTCTAGCTAAATCTTGAATTAGCATAAACATGTTTTACAGCACTTTTGCAACACTTGGGAGCTGGCACAGGCCTATCTTAAAGTCAGAATTGTGCAATTAAGTAAATAAACTGGTTCTTGACCTTCACAAATGAGCTATAGAAGGACAAGAACAGCTGGAAATAACCCAAGGTAGAGAATGGCAAATGTTGGCCATTCAAGTACCAATTGAGCCTCAGGGTTTGGAGCCTTATCTTCCATGGCTTTCTGATAATGAAATGCACAATTAGACCAAGGAAGAGACGGATGGCCATCAATGGCATCTATTATGAATGATTTGTCAGGATTATGGAAATGGGGTAAGAATCATCACCATCATCACACACAAAAAATAAAAAATCTTGACATTGTCTCTAGAAGGATGTAAAAGTCCACTTCAGCATTTAAAACTTTTTTTTAGGGATTGAGAAGATCATGCTGGCGGCTACGGCCAGTAAAAGCAAAATTATCTCATTAAACCTCTTCATTTACTGCCTGAAGAATCTCTATTAAAGCGACAGATCGGATTAAGAAAGGGCATCAAGATGAATGGAGTGTAGCCATGTCAAGCTGGGGTCTTGCAAATTGTATCACTCACTTTCAGGGGGAGAAAAAAAGTTTTTGACCTTAAAATAATGTTTGATGGCTGAGTCTAGAGTCTGGAAGGAAGGATTATGGACTGGCTATGAAGGGCAAAATCACATCTTGGCAAATGAGACCCAAGAGTTTTCCACACAGCAGTGCTCAGAGTACTGGAGGGAAAAACACAAAGATGGAGATGTTGTAAGTGAGCAGAGAATGAAGGCCATCAGAGCAACTGGGGAAAGGTCCACCATAGGTGTGGTGTGCTGGCCTCTCATACCAGGTGATACAAACAACTGTCCATAATAATGTATATATTTCAAAATTCTGTATTTACGCAATTCTAATGCATACTTTTTCATCCAAATATAGAATCCAAAATCAGGATGTACATTTGATTTAATGGTGCATAAGATTTAAGTAAATATGGTGTTTTGATTATAAGTATAGGTCAGTATTTTGCTTGTAATAAAAAATGTAACATAAATCCACTGTTGTACAAAGTACTGCAATTAGGTAAAAAGCATAACATAAACCCATTGTGACATTATTATTGTCGTACAACTAGTTTGTGGTAGAATTAAATTTTACAATTGATAGGAAACTTTTAAATAAATCTTAAATCTTTGAAAATTACGGTGTGCATTAGATTTGATAGCGCATAAGGTTCAAGTAAATACAGATGAATGTGTAAAGTATTTGATGGTATATCTCAGATGGTAGAATTTTTGGTAGACCTCAAATTTAGGAAAACATCTGAAAAAGTTGTAATTCACTAAAGGAACTTAATGCTCCACATCAGGATGGCAGCCCTCTTCTTTTCAACCTCCGTTAGTTCCAATTGTCCCTATTTACAAGGGACATTCTATACTGTTATTCACTTCTTTGTTTTGAATAGACTTTTCAGCTTGAAGCATATTACTTCAAGCAGATGCTCGATGAGCACCTGTCAGTGATGCTCTAGGAGGATTTCCTGCTACAGGCAGGGGGTTGGACTAGATGACCTACTAGGTCCCTTCCAACACTAGGATTCTTTGATTCTATGTGCTTCTAGGTCAGAAGCCCCCAGATCTGAGTCAAGGTGATATCACCCATGTGACGTCACATGTTTATGCACTATTGAAAAATCATGTCACAGTCATTACAACAAGCTGTTTTGTAACGACTGACTTCTCAAAGGTAATTACATATTTTGTTTGTTGACTTGGAGGCTTACATATAAGCAATTTCATATTCAAATGCGCTTAGATCCAGTTGGTCCATTAACTCACACGCACTTTTTAAGTGCACATTCTGATTGCTTTCCATTCTAGCATGAAGCTATAACTTCTATCATAAATTTGATTTATAGCTTTAAGATTCGACAGACCTTGGCTGTGAACCTGGGGCTCTGGAAAAAAAATATTTCCATTATAATTCCAAATATTTCCAATTTCCAGTATTTCCCTGAATCTCCTAAGGCTGCCCTGATTGAAGGGTAATCATTACCCTTCAGGGGTAGAACACTCGCTTTGCATGCAGAAAATCCTCAGCATCTTTAGAGGTGGTTGCTTAAAAGATGCTCCATTTGAAATGCTGGAGAGCTACCAATTAGTGTAGACAATGATGGTTTAGTAGGGTAGGTATATCATAGATCTGCAACGCAGTTTTTAAGACTCTGCTCTGCCTCTTATTGCCTTTTTTCCAATCAAGGGAGTAGGAGGAGGAAGCAGACCATGCACAGCTCTTGGCTCAGACCATGCACTGACCATCAGACTCACGAAAGGAGCATCAGTGACACAAATGTGTTGGTTTAACAATTTAAACAATAAACATTGTTATTATTTAAATACTTATATACTGATTTCCAACAAACAATTCCTTTTTCCATGCACACACACAGCCCTTTATTGACTCAACAAGTGTATTTGGTCCATGTGTGGTCAATTAAACACTCAGACAAACAGACTGGAGGAGATGGGCCACTTTATTAAGTGATTATTAATAAATCATCAAATAATCCAATAATCAAATTATTAATCAGCAGACCTTGAACTTGAACTTCAATTGGGTTAACTTAAGACCCCAACGTCTGCCACGTGGCTAGGGGAGAGAGAGCCGACAGGAACTTTTAGGCCCACAGGTGAAACCTGGGTACCAGGATTGGCGTGTGCAGATTCAGGCCCTACCCCCTACTGGGGGTTCTGCCCCCAATTACCCCTCCCCCTAATCGGGGGGGGGAGCATGTCTGGTCCGACTGGTCCAAGTTTTCTGCTCCCATCCCGCTGGGGATTGAAAGCATCCAACAGGCAGCACAGGATTGCCCCTCCGCCCTTGCCCCGCCGGGGGACTGAGGGTGATTGCTAAGGGACACCCCCTCCCCACTGTGCCCCAGTTGACCATGATTGCACATTAAGCCAGACCCTTTTTTCGACCTGTTCGCCGCATCCCCTGCTCTAAAGTGACCAGAAAGAGAGGATAGTCTGAAGTAGGCAAAAAAACTGCCATCCACAGGCCGATCAGAATAGCAGCAAAAAATTCCTTCTCGGCTCCAAAAAGGCAACCAGCAAAGCCCAGACTATCCCTGAGTGTGGGAAGGGTGGGTGTTCGCCTGCCCACGCACAAAGAGGGCAAGCCAACTCTGCTTGGCCCTTATGAAGCCCACCTTTTGGCTCCACCCTCCCTTGGAGGGTCTCACCTGCCCCTGTGTGGGGCAGAGCCGTGTTTCCTGACCAGCGAGCCAAAGACGACACCTGCCTAGGTGGCCTTATGTCAACATTTCTAATAGACCAGTGATTTCCAAACTGTGGATCCAGATCCCCTGGTGGGATATGACCCAATTTTTGGTGATTAGTGAAAATGTCGGGGCAGTTTAGGCTGTGTGCATCATGAGTTAAACAAATGCTACTATGGAGGGGGCACTGCTGTCCAATCACCATTATAACTATACAACATGGCATCAGGCAGCAAACTCAAGAGTCTGTAAAAGGTTTGAGAACCACTATGAAAAGACATGTACTCGAACATTTCAGTTTAGACCTGCACTTTGAGAACCACTGGAATAAACTTTGTCAGTCAGTCTGTCTGTCTGTCTGTCTGTCTGGGGGCTGCAGGGGCTCAATGGTTAGAAAGCAGGGGATCCTGAATTTCAGCCAGCAGGTCAGCAGTTTGAAACCCCATCTTTAGCCCAGTTCTTGCCAACCTAGCAGTTTGAAAGCATGGAAATTCAAGCAGATAAATAGGTACCACTTCAATGGGAAAGGCAACATCCTGGCAATAGGCCAGCAAGGTTTCCCAACATTGCATCCACAACAAGCAGACCTGTTACGGCACAGACAAATGCTGAAGAAGTTGCCTTTTTTGCTTGCCTGTCTGTTTCTTTAAGGGATTTATAACCCATCTTTTTCATGCTAACACAAATCCTCAAAGTGGCTTTCATAGCTTTTTAAAATCCATTTTTATCCTTACAGCAACCCTGTGGGGTAAGTAATTTTCCTTAACAACAACCCTGTGAGGGAGGAGATAATTCTATGGGCAACTCTTAGAATTCCTTTATTCCATTTGTAATCTTTAATAGTGTATTCATCATATCTGGCATCAAGAATGCCTTCCAAGCTTCCAGTAGGAGTTTTCAGGTCAGCGAAGCTGCAATGTATTGTAATAAACCTGTAATTTATTGATTAACTTGTTTGCAAGTCTCTTTCTAATCACTAAGAGAACAAAAAAATATTCCAGCTACGGGATTCTCTGGTATGAAGGGGTATAAGAATTCAAAAGAAAGGTGATAAAATGGCTACTGGTGGATGGAAATAAACCCACAGGTGTCCTAGATGAATCAAAACATAAGCTCACACCAGCATGCGTGAAAGCATATAGTTCCAAACACGCACCCACACATACACAATATTCTACTACGTTCTCTGTTTTTAAGACTTTGAAGGACCTTGTTTTTATCAGACTCTTTATAAAGTTGACTGCTCTTGAAGCATGTACTTGAAGTACATTAGGTGCTTAATAGCCTTGTTTATAGGGGTGCTTTCAATGAAGTTGCAGCCATGTTCTCACAAAAAACAGAGTTGTGCTGGCTATTTACCAGTGGTTTACTTCTGGAATACTACATGGAGGATTCATACTTGCTTAGAAGTGATTGGATGCCAGTGAAGATGAGAAGATGTAACAGAAGCTTATTTTATTTTTATTTATTGAATTTATATCCTACATTTCTTCTTAAAAGAAGTATACTTATGGTTTCCCTTACTAGAGATAGACTAGACTGGTTTCTTCCTTGGAACCCCAAGAACTAGTGTCATCGGCCAGAACAGTGTCCTTCTATGCCCAAGCAAAGTGAATCTATCCCTACAATCCAGAGTAACTATGGGAGCACATAAGAGACATTTACGTTGACGTGGTTACAGCACCCCCAGTGAAAACTTATGGGAAATTCATATTGCAATCCAGAGTAAATTGTTCTTACACCGGAGCAAGGACTCCCCGTAGTTACTCTGGATTACACCCTATAATACTTTTCTCCCCAATGAATTATGTGCCATAAATAAAAAGTGAAGTACTTTTCATATGGTAGAAAAAAATGATGCGCACTTGGCTAAGTGGGAGCAACATATCACAAGATGTGTGTATGTAGAAACTATTGACAGGGGAATTTCCTTCTAAAGATGTAGCACAGACTTAAACACAGTTTGTTCCCAGACATTATTTCTACTCCCTTTCCAAGCAGCACTTAATAACTGCTAATTAAGTCTTTTGTTGCTTGATTCTGAGCTAATGAGGATTAATTAAGCCTGTTTTGTGCATTTCCTATTTCAGTGCTTACCTCAGTAATGAAGGAGGTTGCAGAGCCCTGAAAGCCGTCATTGGGTGACAGACAGCTTCTCCTTTCCCATCTTTTTAAGAATGAGTTTTATGAGATAACCTATCTTCGGCCACATAGCCCAGAAAGTAACCAAAATCTACCCCCAAAATTGCACATAGGGTCAAGGAAAAAATATTTCCAGCTTCACCAATACACAGATGGGATCTGAACTTTTGGGGTCTAGCAGGTGAAGTCTGGGGTGTGTGGTGGATGGCTCAATAAAAATATTGATTAGGTTATGAAGTTGGTTAATTAATTCTATTAGAAAAGGAACTTTGGGGTGGGGAACCAGCTCAAATGGCAAGTCAGTGTAAAAATCTATGGCATGATCAGTATACCCAAAGAAGGATATTGTTGAAGTGGGAAAGAAGCAAAAGAACCCAAAATGATCTTTGGGCAAGTGGACCTTCATTACCAGGAAAGGCTTAGGTGCTTGTGTTTTAGAGTTTTCTTTGGGATGATGACAAAAAAGGGTGATTTACAGCCCATCTACTGAGAAGTAAGATCTATGGAGATCAATGGAATTTACTTTAAGGAAACTCTATACAGATTCCAGCCTATTCATGTCTATTCAAGTCTATTCATGTCTATGCAGAAGTCCTATTGTATTTAGTGGGGTTTACTAATAGGAAAGAGGCAAACAGCTCTTAGAAAGGCAGAGAGTAAATAATCTCAATCCAGGGAATGGATTGGTGGATGGAAGGACACAAGGCAGGCTCACTCAAGAGACCAGTTGAAACTGTTGCCTCAGGTCAACTGTTTTGTGTTGAAACCATTTTTAGTTGAAAAGCAGTATATAAATTATGGAGAGAGAGAGAGAGAGAGAGAGAGAGAGAGAGAGAGAGAGAGACAGACAGACAGACAGACAGACAGACAGAGAGAGGTGGGTAGATAGGTAGGTAGATGGGTAGGTCAAGGACAAGGGAATTTGCAAATGTACAGAGTGTCTGCACCAAGTGCCTGCCAGCTGGTCACCCGAGCCTACAATCTCCCCTATAGACACTAGGGGTGCAATCCAGAGTAACTACAGGGAGTTCTTGCTCTGACATAAGAACAATTTACTCTGGATTGCAATATGAATTTCCCATAGGTTTTCACTAGGTGGTGCCGAAACTACATTGACATAAGTGTCTCTTATGTGTTCCAGAAGTTATTCTGGATTGTAGGCAGTGATGGGCCCAGCCTGGCCCAACAACTGGTTCCCCGGAAGTGAGCAGGGCCAGGCTGGGTCAGGGGGCGTGGCTGGGTCAGGGGGAGGGGCTGGGGTCAGGGGGCGGGGCTGGGGGAAAATTAAATATAAAAATTTTTTAAATTTAAAAATTTTAAAAAAATTAAAATTAACTGCCATGGGACTTACTTCTGAGTAGTCAGTTTGGGCTCTCAGGCTGCAATTCCAGCCACTTTCCTGGAAGTAAGCCCCATTGACTATCATGGGACTTTCCTCTGAGTAGTCAGGTTGGGCTCTCAGGTTGCAGTTCCAGCCACTTTCCTGGGGTAGGGTTGCAGCATCCTCAGAGCCCAGTCCTGTGCAGATCTACTCAGAAGTAAGCCCTATTATAGCCAATGGAGCTTACTCCCAGGAAAGTGTGGATAGGGTTGCAGCATCCTCAGAGCCCAGACCTGTGCAGGTCTACTCAGAATTAAGCCCTATAATAGCCGATGGGGCTTACCCCCAGGAAAGTGTGCATAGGATTGCAGCCTCAGAGCCCAGTCCTAACCATGTCTATTCAGAAGAAAGTCCTATTATAGACAGTGGGCTTACTCTCAGGAAAGTAGACAGGGCTGGAGGAACAGGGGACAAAAGCCTTGGAGGATCTCATCCTAACAACACTCAGATGCTGCACCTACTCTAAGGCTCCCAGAACTTTCTCAGCAGCTCTGTTCCCATCTAAGGACCCCTTTATAAAGCTGTCCATGAAAATGCCTGTCCCAAAAGACCCACAAAAACACCATCCCAGAGAGGCTGCCTCATTTGCATATGAGAAACTCATCATGCTTTGCGAACTGCACAAGGAAATAACTTCTGAAAACTTGCTAGAAATAAGGTTTTTAATCAAAATAAGATGTTTAGCAAAGACAACCTTCCTGAATAGAATCATACAAAGGTTTGGGGCATGAAGAAGCTCTTCACCCTGACTTTAAAGTATTGAGCTTATAGTGGTCCAAGCACCCTCCCATCTCAGCAGTGAGTGTCTGATGTGCTGTGGGATGATGGCAATACCTTGTCTGAATGAGGGTACTGGGAAGAGTCTATTTGTATTTTAAAAAATAACCTTGGGGGGGGAAGGGGGGAAGAGAGAGCCCCCCTCAGAAGGGGAAGGAGGTTCAGAAGGGGAGGAGGAAGTGGAAGACAGACCCAGAGACGCTTTAAGAGAAATTCAAACACACTTGCATGCAATTCAAAAGATGACGCCCCCTGGTTCGCTAACATCCTCCCCATGCTGCCCACCTGTGATTGTAGGGTAGGTGTCTTGTATGTCTTGTCTTGTATGTCCATTGTAAGATAAGATGGTAGAGAGAGGAAAGTGGCAGAATTTGGGCAGAGTGTGGGCAGCAGAATCTGGGGGTGCATGGGTTTGGATGTAGTGGCATCACTGAGGTTTACATTACCCAGCAGGAGGCCAGTGTTTCAACCCCATGATGGATCATCTCCCATACAACACAGTGTGTGCGAATATATACAGGTCCACCTTTGTTATACATGTATTTTTTTATACACAGATTTGACTCAACAGAAATGGCCACTGCAAATCACAGTTTAAAAAACTGCTTTTCTCCTGTTGTAGATAGGTAAGTCATGCAAGCTATCATTCCATTCTTCAGTGCCAGAATCAAACCCTTGCAGATAGTGAGGCATTACCTTATTCAGTGAGGCACAATAGAGGAGCAAGAAAGCTAGGAGTGGGTCTTTAAATCTATTCTGTATAGTTTTCTTTATACAGAGATTTTTTTTTTAAAATCCACAGGAGATTCTGGAATAGAACCTTAGTGGATAAGGAGGAACACCTGGACCATTGCCCAGTTCCACTGTTATTTTTGAAATATTTCACAGAATAGAATATTTCAATGTGGTTTGTTTCATTGCATTCTTCATGAAATCTTGCATTGAATGATATACAAATTATTCTATTATTCAAAAATACCAAGATTTTATAAAAGCTCCTGGGTTCCTCCTGCACCACAGTCACCCCCTTTGTGTCACCCTTCTTTGTATATATCACCCAGAGTGACTTGCACCCCACAGGAGCACCACTAGATGACTATTTTGATGACCACCCTAGGATAGATGGCTGCTGAAAGACATAAACAATGCAATCCTAAGCATGTCTAAGAAGAAAGTCCCATTAAAGTCAATGGGGGTTACTCCCCAGAAAGTGTAGATAGGATTGCAGCCAAAAATGAAATACATTAAACAGGAAAAAATGAGAAATGGGTGCCATTCAAGAGAGAAAAAAGGAAGAATACAAATCCGATCATTCAATCAATCACATTCTAAGGTAGCTTATTTTTAGACTAGTTTTAATGGCATGAACAAAGATGATCTGAAGATTTAAAAAGTCTGAGGGTCACCACCAGGATTTGTATCACTTAGTGTGAGGGCCAGAGCATCACCCCTGCCCCCATTATGTGCATGTGCAATGCAACTCTGAAGCCAGTCCCCCTGAGTCACTCAGAGTGGTTGGCTTCAGAGATGCACTGCACACATACAAAAAGTTGCACATGCTCAGCTCTTGTGGAGGGGCATCTGTTCATCTGGAGAGCTCTGAGCACAGCACATATGTGCACCTAGTGGCGTAGCTAATGATTATGTAGCCCGGTTCAAAGCTCAAAATGTTGCCCCAGAAGTGATGTCACAACTGGAAGTGATGTGATCCCCATGTATTTCTAAAAGACAATTGGGGAAAAACCTGCCTCCTCCTCCTCAGTAGTTCACCACCATTTTCTTTGCTAGTGGCATAGCCAAAGCACCTATTTGCTATCTGGAGACGAAGAAGATTTTGTTGCTCTCCCCACCTCACCCCCCCAAAAAAAAACAAAACAAAAAAACAACCAAATTTAATTAAGTAAAAATTTAAATAGTGTCGCTTTTTGGTTAGGGAAACTGTGCTGGGGCATAAAGGAATGGTTATTCTTTCCCTGCTAAATACATAAGAGGAGCATCACTTAGAAGTTCCTGTACACCCAGTTAGCATGGGGTAACTGTTTTATGATATATTAGAAATTTGCCCATGTTGTGGGAATCAAATACACCCCCATGTACCATCCACCCTGTGTCCCATCCCCCCATGTGCCCATGCGCAACATCCCCTCATGCAGAACATCCCCCATGCACATCAAACCTGCCATGTGAAACAACCCTCATGCACATCATGCCCCATGCACATCACCCCTATGCACAACAACGCCCCATGGGCAACAAGCCCCATGTACATCATTCCAACAATGATGCCCAGAGGAGTTTTGTGTCAATCTCCTCCAACATGTCACCCCTCAGAAGCATCACAGGTGTGGCCCACATTAGCCGCATCCCCATAGTGATGCCCCTGAAAAGTCTTAACATCCTGCAGTGCAGGGCTTCAGCATGCCCATCCCTTCTGCAAAATTCTACATTACTATAAATATTCTCTGATCCGTCAGGTTTCTGATTCAATATTAGCAACACCCACATCAAAAAAACAACAACACAAAAACAAAACTCACAAGATGCTCTTCTCATATTAATGCTCTATTCCTACAAGCTCTAAGTTGATTGTAAATATATTGGATTTCTACCTTTCAGTCTGCAAGATATTGCACAGGGATTGTACTGCAGCAGTATATTAAGCAGCAGGTGGAGTATGAATATTCATTTTCTTGACTTGTCGTTATTCAGATTCATTTGGTTTGAGACTAATTTTCCTTCTGATCATTTTATATTTCTCATTTGTTGTCAGGTTGCCGGAAATCCAATGACATACATGCTCCCATCCCATCTCACCCTTCCCGGTGTGACGGATAGCATGTTATTTTTTCACTATGACTGCTCTAATGTTTGATTTCCAGCACATAATAGTCTAAAAAGTGAGTGTAAATGTCTGGAGGCTTGCAAATTTACCATTGCAAATTCAATACTTAACAGAAGAAGTGAGTTTCAGGGAGAGCTATAATGAAGGAGAATGCATTTAAATACTCAGATATAGCGGGAGAGGCTGGGAATAATACGCATATACAGGGAGTGGCAAAACATTTTTCTTCCCAAAAAAGGATCTAGTAGAACATTTCCTGGAAGTTGGGGGACTAAAAGACCATTTGCTGGATTCAGTCCATATATGTGCCATATATGTGCCATAGAATTTTGCACTGGTCCTTTTCACCTCCACCATGGAAAGGACCTCAACTTAAAATTCTTCTTTGCTCAGGCAGCTAGAATGTTTAATTTTCCAAAAATATTTTTTAACAAACCTGCCAAATCTTTTGTAGGCTATAAGTCTTAACTTTTTTTCATTTCAAAGTAACAACGTCACACTGCAAAGGCAGCAAAGAGATACCAAAACTAGTCAAAAACTCCTTGCACCTGATATTAAAAATCAAGACATTTCTTCCTAGATTGATGACGGCAGTAACAACGCTGAGGCCAGGGTTTATTTCCTAATGATCCTTTTCAGAGTCTGGGGAAATGGCTTAGAAGAATGTTAAACAAATGGATTTTCATGCTGAATATCCCTACCTGGAGAGAGATGTTATTAGTATGTTCCATTAGACCTACTGACTAATTCCACTGCCATTTCCCCCCTCACCTCCCGGTTGTAGTAGAGTCAAATTAATATTAATTGGTGGGCAAAAACCAATTGTGCTTCTTGTATGGAGTTTGTTGGGCTCTTGTTTCTTGTTTCTCTATTTGGGGCTAAATAAATAAATAGACACCTCTGGCTCTTATACAATCTTATGTCTCCTTCTCGACACCCTGCTGTGTCCAAAAATTGCCTTATACTATCTAGGACTGGAAGGAACTATCAAGGAATCGGTCTCTTCCCCCCTTTTGATTTACATAATTAAAAATATTTTCAGTGGAAATTCAGGCATGGATCTGTCGGTGTCCCTTCCATGCAAATTGAAATGCAATAGTCGGCCAATTCTACTGGAAAGAACTGGAGGCAAGGTCTATATTTTTTGATAAATGCCACACAGCCACTGAAATAATTTCAGCAGCACTTCCACATCTGTCATGGCAAGATATCACCCATGGCTTTTCAGGCTTCTGGGAGAAGGACCTCATTACCCTAGGATGGCTTCTGACTGTGGATCCCAAGCTGGAATGGAATATTTCATTTTGTGCGATGATAACCAAAGAACAGTTACAAATTGGCTTTAAAGCAATGCCACATCAGGGTTGGGGAGTTGACAACTGAACATTGATGTTCCTTCAGGTACTTTGTTATGGTGTTCATTGCTAGGAGGTGATCTCTGGATATAGCATTCTCTTTCTTGAATAGTTGGAAAGGGGAAAACTGACTGCCACCCACAGATGGCCAGAACTAATGCAGCTTGATTCAGGTTGAGTGTCCAATGCCCCTTTTAACTAGGGTTGCCATATGTCCCCAAAACAGGGACAATCCTGATTTTTGGGAATTGTGTTCACATAGTAGCAAATGGGACAGAGGGTCCTGTCCTAATTTTGTGGAAGAGAATTATAGCAACTCTACTTCTCAACTTGAAAGTGTGATACAGTGCAATTCTAATCCCTGGTTAGGCCAGCACAAGTCCCGTGATGACCTGGGAATGTCACAAATGTGCCATATACTTCTGGTACTTCTGTGCCACTTCTGGGAGGGGGGGGATTTAAGCCAGTGCACAGATATGTGCTGGCTTCCCCACACCACTACAGGATGTGGAGATGGGTGAATTGCACTGGCATAGATACGTTCAGATTGTGCCCTGAATCCTAACTGGCAGAGTTTCTGTGTTGCCCAGAGTGTTCCGATTAAAAGATTCAAGTCCAGAGGTGTTTTTTTTAGCAGACAGCTATGGCTGCATGGAATAAAAAGGAGTGTTTGGAGATAGATTACTGAGTGTGTGTCACACACAACACAGTGAGTGAATGTGCATCAAAGTGTGTGTCAAACTCCCCTGCTGTGTGTGTCAAAGAAAGCAGAGGGGGTGAGATGAGTTGTGTAAGAACAGGCAAAGTAGTAGCAATAACCAGAAAATAAACCCTCAAACATTTATCTTCATATATTTACACATGCTTGCAAACTGCAGGAGCTGAACTATTTGTATTGTAATTAATAGCAATTAATCGTTTCATGGTTTTGGGCAAGAACTTGAGGCAATTTGTCTGATCTTTGGAGATACATGAAAGATCAGATTGTGACTCAACAGTGGTTCCTGAGCTACAGTTTGAGAACCATTGGTCTAAATAGGCTACAAGGCCAGGACCAGTGATGGGATTCAAAGAAATTAACAACCGGTTCTATGCCCATCTGGCAGCCACTTTTAAATGGCTATATTTAAACTTTATATGTCCTATCTCTCGTTAACAACTGGTTCTATAGAGTAGGTGTGAACCTGCTGGAGTCCACCACTGGCCAGGACTATATGCTGTCAGGGGTGGTGGAGATGGAGAAAAAGCTTCCACCATGGTTATTGAACAAGATTGACATTCTATCTAATTGCACATTTCATTAACAACCCATGATAGCCATAAAGCTTTGCCTGGATAGACTGGATTTGACTACTTCTGGATTGCAATTCTGGTTCGAAAAGCATATTCCATTCCAGGCAGTCATAAAAATAACCAATCAAACTGACAATCAAGCTCTAGTAGAGCAGGAAGACATTGCATTTTGCCATTGATAGATATTTTTTAAAGGCTCTGCAAACAACATAAAAGGAAGATCTTATTAGTCGACAGAGGCTTGGCACCGAGCACTATGCAAATGATGTTTCCAGAAGACATCTTTTATGGAAATTAATATCCTATATTCATTACCCAGCTGCAAGATTAAAATTAGAGCCATGTCAGTTATGTAATAACACAAATAAAATCTCGATGCGTTCAAGCTCCAATCCCCTGATGAAATATAGAAGACACTGAAGGCAGGGTTGGGTACTCCGAACACCGTGATTCTTCTACATGCTGATCATTCTTTGTTAGCTCCTAACATGCCCCAAGACAAAGGCTAGGAAGTAAACAGCCAAGCTGTTTATGACACTTCCTATTTCGGAAAACAGACGACATGGAGAAATTGGAAACTGGGCTCCTGTCCTACGAGTTAAGCATCAAACTATGGGATGCTCCCTTTGCAAATGTGGCACCGTTTCAAGGGCTTTCGCCAACCAAGCAGCAGGTTCAGAGCAATGTTGAGTTAATTTGCATGTACCGGATTTCTGGGTGAACCCCCCCCCCCCACATCTCCCTCCTTTTGGCCATATGCATTCATATTTACAAATCCAAACATGATTGGAGAGGCAGTCCTGAACAACAGGATCAAGATCAGGTGAATTATGTTTCCTACCTTGAATGAACTGTAATAGTACCACTCCATGCATGCTGAAGGCAAAACGAAAAGGGAGCAGCAGAAGATGAGATGGTTAGATAGTGTCACTGAAGCAACGAACATGAATTTGGACAGACTTCAGAAGCAAGTGGAGGACAGGGTGGCCTGGAGTGCTGCAGTCCATGGGGTCACAAAGGATCAGATACAACTGAACAACTAAACAAAAGCAATGCATGTTCATAGAATCACTGAAGGGTCCTGCAAGGTCATCAAGTCCAACCTCCTGCCTTTAGCAAGAAATCCTCCTTTTGCCTGTTGAACCCCTGCTTGGGGAATCTTCAATGAGGGAGAATCTACCACCTTCCTTGGCAACCTGTTTCACTGCCAAAATGTCCCGAACATCAATAATTTCTTCCTGATGTCCAGCTGTAATCTCATCTCTTTTAGTTTGTACCCCCACATCGTTTCTATCTACTCATAAATAATTCCCAGTGATTTCAATTGACATTACTCCCAGCAAAATGTGTATAAGATTGCAACCTAAATGTGGAAAGCAATTGGTAAACTGGACTCCAGTTACAACGCAGCTATCATTCACAGCTATGGTTTCCATCTGCCTGGAAAAACCAGGGCATTCACAAGTTCAAGGTCATAAATCCCATTGTCCTGGCATCCATCTACCTGGGTGCCAGGGCTGCCACTGTCGGTCCTATCCCTGCTGCCACCAAAGCATCCAAGGGCCGGATGAACTGCCACTGCTGGGGTTAGCTGGCATGACTATAGTCATCCTGGGACAAGTGGGACAGTTGGCAGGTGAGTGGCCTTCCCCGTGCTTGTTCCACCACTTCCATTGCTCTGCCACCACCAGTTTCTCTGAGAGTGCCTGGAACGAGCCTACATGCTCCCAAGAGGTGCCTGGAGAAGCTGGTGATGGCAGAGCATGAAATAAGTAAGGGAAAGGCTGCTCACCCAACAGCGAGAGGGCTTTCCCCAGCTGGTTTCCCAAGTAAGAGGGAGGGAATGATGCATCCATAGAGGCACATCACATTGTTCCATCCTGACCTGGAACTATAATGTATTTCATTCTGACCTGGAACTATATTCACTACGAGCGAAACATACCTGCATTGCAGGGTAAAATACCCCACCCCCGTGTGCCACCCCCATTGTGCATCATCCCCCATTGCGCATCATCCCCCATGTGCATCAACTCCCCATGCACATCAACTCCCCATGCGCAACATTCCTCCATGTGCAACATCCCCATGCACATCAATCCTCCATGCACATTGACCCCCCCATGGACAACAAACCCCCATGAGCATCAACCCATCAATGTGCATCAAACACCCACGCACAACATCCTCACACAGGATCCTCAACATCCTCATATGACCGGAAAACCCGTATTTGTCTGGATTTTTAGCCTTCTGTCCAGGTGTCCTACATTTTGGATTCATTGTCCTACATTTTGGCTTCGTTTTTAAACTTCGGGATAGTGCACAGTACCCCATCATGCCATGTGTCATTGGATTTGTATTGAAGAGCAGAATCTAATGCAAAAATTTTGAGATATCTCCTTCCTACCAAAAGTTATGGTCAAAAAACTGAAAAACAAAAAACAAAAACAAAACAAAAAAACATTTTGACAGTTTTTTAAGTGGGTAGGAATTTTGGTCTGGGATTAGGAATTTTGGCCTTGGGGTTCAGGAATTTTGGGTTTGGCATCTGGTCAGAGATGGGCTGGCCCCATCCCAAGATCCGGTACGCCGGAAGTGGGAGGGGCCAGCCGGGGTCAGGGGGTGTGGGCGGGGCAAGGGGCGGGACTGGGGAGGGGCGAGGGGCGGGGCGACGTTGGCACCTGCGCAGTGCCTGCTTAGAAGCCGGCCTGCCAGGCTGGCCTGGCAGGCTGGCTTCTAAGCAGGCTCTGCGCAAGCGCCAACACCGGCACTCACGCAGAGCCTGCCTGGAGGCTGGCCTGGCAGGCGGGCTTCCAGGCAGGCTCTGTGCAAGCGCCGACACCGGCACTCACACCGTACCGGTCCGCCATGATTTGCATTTCCCTGTCGCTGGCAGTACGCTAGCGGCAGGGAAACGGGAAGAACCGGTACGGGCGTGCAGGCCCGTACCGGTAAGTGCCCACCACTGCATCTGGTCCCATGCGCAACATCCCCCCTGCTCATCAACCTCCATGTCATCAATCCCCAATTAATGCTCAACATCCCCCCTGTGCAACATTCCCTTGTGTGCAACATCCCCCATGCACAACCCCTCATGCGCATCATTCCCCATGCACATCAACCCCTCATGTGCATCATCCCCATGCACATCAACCCTGAATGCGTAACATCTCCCCAAGTGTAACATCCCCATGCTCATCAACCCCCCCATGCGCATCAACCCCCAATGCACATCAAACCCCATGTGCATCAATCCCCATGTGCATCAACCTCCATTGATGTGCATCGTCACCCATGCAAACCCTCCCTCCCAGTGCATCAGGTACTGGGCACCAAATTGCCTGGATGTTGATCAGTCTTTAATGTTAAATATAGGACAGAAATACATTGCACCCCTTTGCAGCCCCTTAAGGGTTAAATTCCCTCAACATTGGTTCTTGGTGGATGTTGATGTACCAGAAGCAACACCCTCCCCAATTTTCACACTTCTCAGTCCAGGGGTTGGGGCAGAGAGTCCCTCAGTCAGGGATTGTTCAGTGGAAAGTATAGGGAGGAAAATGCATTGTGCCTCTTTTCATCCCCTTCTGGTTGGAATTTCCAAAACCAGTTCTTAGTGGGTGCCTCCATCATGGAAGGAACACCCTCCCCAAATTTCACACTTCCAGGACCAGTGGTTTGGCTGGGTGCTGAGTGTGAGAGAGTGAGTGAGTGAGACAGTCAGTCAGTCAGTCAATCAGTCAGTGACTTTTCAATTTTTTATATATAGATAATGGGGCTTACTTCTGAGTAGACATGCACAAGATCATGCCCCACTCCCAAAACTTTGTCCCAGTTAGTCTCAGTTTGCTCTGGTCTTCAACCATCCTGGTTCCATGGAAGGGAATTATGGCAACCCTATCCAGAGTATGTAGTAATAGTCATCACATCCACCACAATCACAATAACAGGAACAACTTCCTGATAGAACCACATAACCATTCTCCAATTCTCTCGTCCTCTTTCCCTTTTTTAATCCAAGCAGGAGATGGACGAATGGCTGACTTGGTTGGCGCATCACACTTTTGGTGTTCAGGTGCTGGGTGGTATTCATCCAGCACATGTGTAAGAGTGGTTTAGAGGTGGGGAAAGGGCATTTTGGGGCAGGGGAGGGTGGATCAGGGTTTGATTAAGCCCTGGAGAAGGATGGGACCAGCAAAGCAGGCTTCTGCCATAACCTTCAGGCCTGTTAGCCTTACACCAGACTGCTCCGACTTCTGCCTACAAGTAGTAGTAGCCCTACTAATAGTAGTAGTCTTAAGCATTACTCAGGGTAGTGGGAAAAATATGTTCTTACCCAGAGGTGATCTCCAGCTTGCTCATAAGCTGTATTGGTTCCAACACAGCTTTGGATTGGCCAGTAAACTCTTAACAACCCAACAGCAGGATATGTTTCTCCTACAATTTTACTTCTCGATTCCTCCTGCTTGTATTTTCTTCATAGCGGGAGAAAAAAATTTGGAGAGGTCAGATGACAAAGTACCTGCCATTCCCAGCTGCCCATCCATCACTATATTGGCTTTTTCGAGTTGATATTGTTAATTTCTTGTGTGGGGTCCTTGAAGCAAAAATGAAATAAGTTTATTAAGGAGTGGCACAGCAGCACTCCCCCTTGCTTTGAGCGGGTACATTGTGTGTGTGCAGGTCCGCAGTTGTATGTAACCGATCAATACGGTGGGAGGCTTGGCAAAATAGGCTGTAACCTTGACAGCACATCCAATTTCTCTCCTTCTCTGTGTACATGTTGTTGTTTTTGTTTTTAAAAATAAAACATTTTTAATATGTGCTAAAGGTCAGAGACTATATTTATCACTATCAAACATACCCTGATGATTGGAGCTTATCTTCTTTTTGACAGCATCGTTTGGAAAGGGGGACAAAATCTAATTACTTGAGATTTTTTTTTCAATTACAGGAGCTAAAGTAAGAATAGCCACAGAGAAAATTGCTTGCTAGTTTTGTAGGTTCATTTTATTCACACTATTAACTGGACGAGGTGTATTTCTGTCCAGACACTACACATGAAATCAGGGTAACTGAGGCACGAGGTCGGCAATGAGGATCAGAGGTTGGCCTTGTTGAGCAATGGGTGAGATCCCACATACAACAGAGGTCCCAACCAACCAGGGCTCAACTAATCAGGTCCAACCACCTGAACTTCTAGTTCTGGTTAGGTCCCATTTGCAGATGGGTTGTACTGAAAGAGCTGACATTTGCTAATACAATCCATTCACTTGTAGGTTACTTCTTTCCAGTTCAGCCTTGCCAAAGATCTCCGCCACCTAAAAGAAATTTGATACCCAAATTTTTAATAAAAGGGAAATCAAAATGCATAAGTAAGAAGCTTTGCCCACCAAGCTACCTGCAAAATCCTAGAAATGTCTATTTAGAAGTAAACCCCCATTTTATTTATTTTTTCACATCCTTATACCATTATTCCTCCAAGGAGCTAAAGTTGGTGTTGATCAGGGGTGTCCAAATGCCAGCCCGGGGACCAGAAGTAGCCCACGGTGAATCTCAATGTGGCCTGCAGCATCCATCTGGTCAATGGGTAATCCTCCAGATCTGTCTCTAATACATTCTTATATGTAAATTTATTTAAATATATTTAAATTTTAAATATAAAACATTTTTTTCTGGCCCCAAACACACCGTCAGAGAGATAAAATGGCCCTCCATCCAAAATGATGGGCCACCCTGGTGTAGATGGTTCCAGTCCTCCTTTTGTAATCACAACAACCTTGTGAAGTAGGTGAGGCTGAGCGAGAGTGACTGGTCCAAAGAAATCCAGGAAGCTTTGTGGATGTGTGGGGATTTGAACCTGGGTTTTCCAGATCTCTCTAACCACTACGCCATCATTTCAGTGGACTTTCCTCCCATTGTAGAGTGCATAAGAATGCAACCTAATGCATACGTGGCTATAGAGGATGGCACATGTAGTGGGTGATCCTGTCAACCTATGGCAAATATGCTTACTTAAGTGGTCAAGATCACCACTGATAGCCTCAGGAAACCTTTGGTCCTTTTGATAATTCTTTCTTGCACTCATGAGAAAGAGGGTGATTGGCACTATTCTCAGTCTTCCAATTATGGCTGCACCCCCAGATCTTTTGAAAGATACATCATTGCTACTGAAATGTAGCAATGGCCAGATGTAGCCCACTGCTTTTTTGTTTGTCTGAGCTAATCCCTACTTTCGTGATTTATTCATTTAACATCAGACTGATCAAGGATTTAGCTGATCCTACACAGCACGGTTTGCCACAGAGAGATGTCTTCCACCGCTCTTTGGAAAGGGCACCTTCTGGTTGCTGCTGGCAGCTGGTATGAAAGAATCACTGTTTTAATTCTCACTGGTTTGAAATGCCCTGAATAAACCTTCCCGTACATAAACACCAAGACCCAAGATAATCATATTTCAGACTCCAACAGATTTAGGGTACAATCCTGAACACCCCTGGGGCTGATGCCAGTCCCTTGTGCTGGTCCATGATGATTTCAAAAGTGCTTTAAAATAGTTTTATGATGTCTCTACTATAGGAAGGAGGACCATACAAACTTCAATCTAGTCCAATCTAGGGACAAAAACTAAGCCTGTGCTGGTTGTGCTGTGGAAGTGTTTTGGGCTGGGTGGTGGGTGATCTGGGAGCAGGGAGGAATGATTTGTTGGGTGACCTGTTCTGTTATAGATTAAAACTAGCAAAATGTACCCGCGTTGTGGGAGTGAAATAACCCCGTAAGCCATCCCCCTATTACACAACATCTTCCACTGCATATCACCCCCATTATGCACCATCCCCCATTGTGCACCACCCCTGTTGCACAACACCCCCCTGCATATCAACCCCCATGCGCAATACCTCCCATGTGCAACTCACACCCCATGTGCACCAACCCCCATGCTCACCAACCCCCATGTGCAACACTCCCATGTGCATCAACCCTCCTACATATCAACCCCTATGCACAATACCCCCATGTGCAACCACCCCATGAGCAACACCCCCTCATGTGCAACATCACCCTATGAATAACCCTCATGTGCACAATCCCCTCATTGTGCATCACCCCCCATGAGCATTACCCCCATGTGCACCCTCTGTCCCAGTGTATTCAGCACTGGGCACCAAATTGGCTGGATGTTGATCGGTCAGTCTTCAATGTTCATTTCATTTCATTTCATTACCTTTATTGGCATACAATACAAAAAAAAAATACATTACATAATACATCCACTAGAATTAGGAAAAGAAAAATAGAAAGACTAGACTAGACATGGTAATAGAATAGAGAACAGTCAGGAAACAAGGAGTGCCGAAAGGGGGACAACACCTCGGTGATCAGATGTAGATGATTCTCTCTTCAAATTTGCCGCCACAATTTGTGCAATGAAGGTGGCAGTTTGAAGAATTATGGAGGAGTCAGTGGCGGATAAAAGAAATTGTATTCTGGAGTGATCACCAGGGAAAAGGTTCAGGCAAAATAAAAGGACCAGACATTTGCTCCTCGCTTCGCTGTGGAGAGGACAGTGGAATAAGAGATGAGCTAGGGATTCAACAACTCGCTGAGGGCAAAGACAGAGGCGATTCGCAAGGGGCACACCGTTGAATCTGTCCCAGAGGACTGCTGAGGGAATGGAATTGCAGCGAGCCAGGGAAAAAGAGCGTCTAAGATTAGGGCTTGTCAAAATGTGCAGGTAGGCAGGGGTGGAGCTGATTTTAAATGGGAGATTGAAGTATACTGGGGAGCACGTGGTGTTGATCGCAGCAGAAATCTTGTCAGCATGGAGGTCCAGAAGACTCCGTTTAATGAGGCGAAATGCCTCAACGAGTGAGAGGTGCCCTAGTAGGTCAGGCTCAAAGCCCAGTTGGATGATTTTTAGCACCCATGGATTGTCTTTGAGATTGGAGTCTTCTAGGAAATGGTATACAAGAGAGTTTGGGTCAGTGTTATAAAAAATTTTTAACCAGAATTTTGTAGCTCTGAGCCATGCAAGGGTTTCCAACTGAATTTGACCGGTCTCGATGCAAAGAACCTCGTAGGGTACACACCAGGGTAGACGTAGGATGCTCCTAAGGAAAACAGAATGTATCTGTTCAAGTGATTTGTTAAAGGACTTTATCCAGATTGGTACCCCATAAAGAATTTGGGGAGGGCATTTGGCATTGAAAGCCTTGAGGGCTGCTGGAATGAACGACCCACCCTTGTTATGAAAGAAACTAATTAGGGCCTGCGAAGAGGCTTTAGCCAAGGTGCTGGTCATTGAACGGTGGGGAATCCAGGATAAGTTGTATGAAAAGAGCAGTCCCAGGTATTTAAAGGTTGTAACCTGTTCCAGTAAATGTCCATTGAATAGCCACACTCTGGGTCTCCAGAATCTTTCAAAGACGACAATTTTAGATTTTGAAAAATTGAGTTGCAACATGTTGGAAGTAAAGTACGCAATGCACTTGTTGATAAGGCGTTTTAGCCCCACCCTAGATCGAGATAGAATGACCGCGTCGTCCGCATACAGAAGGATTGGAACCGGCAGATCCTTCAGCTTGGGAGGATGGCCATCGACGGCAGCGAGAAGAGGGGCCAGGTCATTTAGGAATAGGTTGAATAGGGTAGGCGCCAAGACGCAGCCTTGTTTAACGCCTTTGTTGGTAGTGAATTCTTCAGTTAAATATCCTTCTGGGGAGCATCTAACTTGCGCGGAGGTGTTAGAATAGAGGCTGCGGATGAGGGCAAGCAACTTGGGGTCAAGATCCATGCAAGCAAGTTTGGACCAGAGGAGATTCCTAGAAACGTTGTCGAATGCCCCCTTGAGATCAAGGAAAGCAACAAAGAGTTTAGACTTCTGATGAATAGAATATTTCTGGGCTAGATGATGGAGAACAAGAACATGGTCAAGAGTGGACTTCCTTTGCGTGAAGCCAATCTGTTCCCGGCCCAGGATATTGGAATGTGAGGTCCATTGGGTAAGTCGATGAAGCAATGTTTTGGCGTACAGCTTGCCAATTATGGATATCAAGCTTATGGGTCTGTAATTGGCTGGAATGTTCACATGGCCCTTCTTAAAGATGGGAATCACTAAGGCCTTGAGCCAGTCTTTGGGAAAAACTCCAGTTGCATTTATGGCAGAGAATAGGGGTGCCAAGATGGAGGACCAGAAAGCGGGGTCTTCCTTGAGCAAGCTAGGAGGGATGGCGTCGGGCCCCGGAGCTTTTCCGGGTTTGAGAGCTGAGATTAAGTCGAGAATTTCGCTTTCGGTCACGTCGGGCCAAGGCTCGTAACTGGAGAAAGGAATCTCGGGGGATCTTTGGCTGGTGATAGTTGGATCAAAGAACTGGTCTAAAAAGTGCTGGCGCCAAGAACAGATGGAAATGAGATTCGGCGTGCTCAAGCTCGTGCAAGAGGCTTCCGAAACGATGCTCCAGAAGAGTTTGTTGTTGTTATAAACGGTGGCTTGGATCAGAATATCCCAGGACTTTTTGATAAACTCAAGGCGTTTGGCCTGTAGAAGGTCCTTCAGGGCAGATGAGGCTGCAAAGTAGGTTTTTAGGTCAGCCCTCCGATTGCTGGCTCTGAAGATCCCAAAACAGGACCTAGTTAGGGCCTTGGCACGTAAGCAGTCCTGGTCAAACCAACCAGGGCTTTTAGGGTTAGGCCTACGAGCTAGGACATCCGTTGAGGGCATGAGGTTTACAAAGATGAACTGTAGTAAAGACGCATAGACAGCCGGAATAGAGTCTGGTACAAGGCTTGACGTGACTTGTTCCCTAAGAGACCTCCCAGTTGGAGAGTCCAAAAGTGAATGGACTTTGGAAAAGGTGATGGCATTCCATCTGATTTTAACTGGGCTGGAGGAGCAGTGCCGAGGGCAGGGAGCTGCGTCAGGGCAAGGCGTCACAATGTTGAAGAGGGCACAAAGAGGGAGATGGTCGCTGAGTTTAAGGTCGTCGATTTTGAAGCTGGAGACTACTGGCAGAAGTGAAGCTGAAATCAGGACGTAATCTATGACGCTAGTGCCTACTGGTGAAACAAAGGTGAATTCCGAGGCTCCAGGAAAGACTCGTAGGGCATTTAGCCAGATCAGATTGAAATGGAGGCTGAAATTGGCCAAGGAGAGTCCAGCATCATTGTAGCATTTGTCTTTGGAGGTTCTCTGAAGAATGCTGTGAGTGGAGATGTACGGCTCACAGTCGTCAGCAGCTAGCTTGGAGAAAATCTCAACCCCATCACCAACTCTGGTGTTGAAGTCAGCGCCCAGGATTAATGAGGCATTAGGAAAAATGCTGCATGCCGCATTGCATTGGTCCGAAAGAAAGGACCAGGCTAGTTCCCTTTGTGGCTTTTTTTTGACAGAGGGGTAGATAGGTGTTAATAATAAGATACGACCGCTGATGGATGGCTAGGTGGACAATTAGTAGATTGCAGGAGTTGTAAGTCGCCTCCACTAGGGTTGCTGGAAAACACTGGTTAATAAGACACTGGTTAAAAACACTGGAAAACCTGCTTGTGCACGGCCGGCCTTATTTAATCTCCGGGCAGGAAGATGGAAGGTTTGAAAGTTGGCAAAGTGGAATGGGGCCGTAGACCAGGTTTCTTGGAGAAGTATGATGTCAAAGGAGGATATGAAGGCAAGGAACTCCTTGTCGTACCTCTTGTTGTTCCAACCCGCGATGTTCCAAGAGACCAGCCGGAGGTGATTATGAAGATGCAGTGTTGGTAACAGGGCACTCTGCAGAACAGAAGGGAAGGCAGTTGGAGTGGCTAGTCAAATAGGGTGGTCCAGACTCATGGTGTTTAGACTGTTGTCTGTGAGTATACAGCCGTTGAAAGGTGCACTGGGAATTTGGGCTTTGAGCGATTCACTGGAAGGTTCAGGCAAAGGGACCATGTCCTGGAGGTTGATGGCTTGCATAGGGGTAGAGACAGTCCTGGGGTGGTCCAAAAGTCCTGGAGGGGATTCTTGTTGAATGACTGAGCAAAATCAGGAGCTGAAATTACTTGGGCTTGTGTGACTATAAGGTTGGTAGTACCAGATGGAAGAGTCACTAAAGGCTGTCGTGAGGGAGGGGAGACAGAGGAATTGACTGGCTGGAGCTCCCTAGACTCATTGGAGAGTGAGGCCCAGGCAATATGAGATCGACACTTAGTGGTTGCACATGGGGAAACGTCCCTTGTTGAGATAGACGGTGGAGCTAGGGACTCCTTTGGAGCTGGATGGCAGTCAGCTTTAGGCCTCATCAGATGGGATATGACAGGGTTTTTGAAAAGTCTCTGAGGGAAGATACCAAAATCTCTGAAAGTGGAGATGTGGGAAAATATCAGGCCAGGGATAAGGCTTGATTTGAAATGCAAGATGACACGAGACTGTAATTGGGGAGAAGGCAATGTGTCCACTTTGCGTAGATCGATCCTGGATGAATCAATTTTCAGTATGTTAGACAAATGTTTTTTTGCTTGCCAGGTAGAGGCCCATCTAGGTGCGTGTCGTTGGTGGAGGGTAATGGAAAGGACGGCACTGTTGGGATCGAGGGACAACATGGGGAAAGGCCCCAACCGGGGAGAGATGGAGGTTTCCATCGGGGAGGAAAAGGCCTGGTACTTTTGAGGCTTAGAAGGAGCGGGTTGGTGGTTCAGAGAAGCTTGCTGGTGGAGATGAGCCAAGCAGTTGGTCGAGATCTCTTTAAGTTGCAATTTGATGGATTCTAGATGCTGGGAAATTAGTTTCAGGGCTCCTGCAACAAGATTGAATTGCTGAGGGGGGAGAGCTGCAGAAGCTGCAGCTAGCCCAGATGCTGTGGAAGTAGGAGAATCTTGATATTGGTCTTGATCATCAATCAAGGCCCTGAATAAGGACCTGGTGGATGGTGAGAGTCGAGAGAGATCAATGGACAGTTGCTGTTGAGTTGCATCCTCAATGGGCAGCTGCTGTTGGGTAGCATCCTCGGCAGGGGTGGAGGATGAAGCTAAGGGCTGGCTGTTTCCTGGAGGGGGGGGGGGCGCTTCCCTTGCAGTTGCGAAGAAATTATCAAGTTTGCTCTGTTTACTCTGTTTACTAAATTTGGGTGATCCAGAGTCAGAGTTGTCTGAGGAGAGCTGGCGTTTGCAATTCATTGAGTAGGGGGAGGGAGACAAACTTACTTCGAGTTCAAACGGCTCTTGGAGAGGAGACTTGGCAGCAACAAATCTTGCTAGCAGCAGTAGCCAGCCACCGAGACACGATAAGGGCCAATTAAGAGGAGAGAAGATTAAAAGTCGAGGAAAATAATTATAAAAAGTTAAAATTAAACGCGGAGCTCTGGCTTCAGCAGCTGGGCTGGGCTCCTCCTCCACTGGATGTGAGGGCGATCTGGCTGCGACATCTGTCACCCCATTGATCGCCAGGGTTGATTCGGCTGATCTGGCTGGCTAGGCGGGTGTCCCCTTCCTCCCTCACCGCTCCATGTGCGTCCCTCCCGAAGCTGTGTGCTCGGTGGAAGAGGATGATCATCCCAGATAGAAGGAGTGTACCGTTCTTCGGTCAAGGGTATACGGTAGCTGCGCTCCCCTGCTAGAACCTCTTCAATGTTTATTATTATTATTATTTATTTTATTTATATCCTGCCTTTCCTCTCCTACAAGAGGGAGCCCAAGGCGGCTAACAAACAGGATAAAACACCATTAAAATTGAATTATAAATATAGATTAAAACATAATTAAAAAACAATTAAAATACAATTAAATTTAAAAAGCTCAGAACAATTAAAACAGACTAAAAACATAATTAAAAACAGTAAAAATGAAACGATAAAACAATAAAACTGCCCCCCAACCTATGCCCCATTTAAAATGCTTTTTAAAAATAAAATAAAAGGTCTTAAGGCTCCGCCTATAGAGGGAGCTATAGGACAAAACACATTGCACCCCTTTTCACCCCCTTAAGGGTTAAATTTCTCAGGATTGGTTCTTGATGGGTGTTCATGTCACAGAAGGAACACCCTCCCAAAATTTCAAGCTTCTATTTATTCACTAAAGTTAACAGTAAATACAGATTAAACAGATTCTAGGTCCAGGGGTTGGGGCAGGGCAGTGATCAGCCACCAATTCTTCAATGTAAAAATATAGGGAGGAAAATGCTTTGCGCCCCTTTTCACCCCTTCCAGTTGAAATTTCTGAAAAGCAGTTGTTATTGGGTGCATCCGTCATGGAAGGAACACCCACCTCAAATTTCACACTTCTATACATGATTGAGCTTCCCAGCTTGTGTTTGTTATTTTCCTTAAGATATTATTTCTGGTGAAAATAATGGTTCTTAAAGATAAGTTCTAGGTAAATAGTAAAAGGTAAATAGTCTAGGACTATTCCCAAATATTGGGGTATTGCACAGTATTCTAATCTAGTTCCATTCCATCAAACCTGCAATGGGCTTGATGTCTCTCAGAAGTAATGCAATGAGCTCTCACATCCAGTGACGCAAACCCTAGTGAGGCTTTGTGTTCAGTCACATATTTGACAATACCAGAAAGTGAAATAAATTATATTGTAATTCAGGAATGTTTTAAAACTTTTTTAAAACTTTGTAGTGATTTACATGTTTTTAATTCATGTTGTTAGCCACCTTGAGTCTGATTTTGTGGAGAAAGGGGCGATAGAAATCCAATAAATAAATAAAATAAAATAAATGTGGGTGAAATTATTTTAACACGCCACACTCAATTCAGAGGCTCTGCACATGCAAAGATGCTAAAGGCCCGCCGGGCATGGCACTCCTGCCCCTCATTAGCCCTTGTGCTAATTGCCAAGAGCTGTTCAGAGTATCACCTTTTTCAATGCCCTTCATAATATGCGTCATTAATGAGAAATAGCATTTGTTAATTATTAAGAGTGAGATGCTACTAGGCTCTTAATTAAAAATCCAACAATGTTAGGTGAATAAAGAAATCAGGAAACCCATCAAAAAGGAATAGTCATGCAATAACCCCAGAACTCAGCTTCACACCTGGTATTAGCCAGGTTTAGCAGCAAGTAGATGCATACCATCTATATAGATGCAGACCACCTATATAGCATATATGCGCTGGTGGGTCCAAGTGCATCCACCCAGATTGTGGCTGGTTCAGAAGGGCGCATACACAACTCAGCTGCTGGACTGTGCGCACACTTTTTGCAGCCAGCCGAAGAAACTCTCCAGCTGTGAAGGGCATGTGTGTGTGGTTACAGATGAGCCACGTATGCATTCCTTGCATTTGGACACAGGGTTTCTCTGGCTGGCTGTGAAGAGCCGTGTGTATTATGACATCATGGCATCATGACAACATGTCATGCATGCCATGGGTGTGCAGTGCCATCGGTACACCCCTGGCAGCAAGAAGAATATTAGAGAGGTTGAAGAACATTTCCAGCCATGGATTTGGGTTCTCGGTACTCAAAAGCAACCATCATCCCAAAGGGGAGCTGAACATCCTGATCTCTGAATGCTTCTAGCAATGAGATCTTGGGAAAATATTCCCCTCCCTTCTTCCAGAGCAACGCTTTTTACCAGTAGTTATTTTGTAGCCATGATGGAGTCACAGCGTAGGGAGGAGGGACAAGTTAACCCCCTTCTCCCCCCACCATCCACTTCATTGTCAGCACAGCAACTCAGCAAGAGTAAAGCAGCTCTCATGCTGATGGAAACTAAATGAAGAATTATTCCCATTCTTGTTGTTGCTTTGACAAGCAGCTTCTTTAAAGAAAATATGAGAAACCTACTTTTTCATTTTTTCACTTGAAGCAAAGAACTTCAGCCTCACACAAATGCCATTAGCTTTCCAGGTTCGTGAAGGATTTTTTAAAGCCCTTAACAGTGGGTGCCTTGGGTACCTTTAAGGGCTGCTTATTGCTGATAATGGACTACCACTCCAGTGACACCTTCATGGACAGCTTTCCTCTGTGCCATCATTAATTGAGGTCAACTGGTGAGCCCAAGGGACAGCATCTTTTCTACAGTGACTCCCCAGCAATGGAACTCCTTCATAGAATCATAGAGTTGGATGGGAACCCAGTAGGTCATCTAGTCCAACCCCATGCCTCCTAGAAAATGCTCCTAGAGCATTCCCGACAGGTGCTCGTCAAGCCTCTGCTTGAAGATCTCCAGTGAGGGAGAGTCCACCACCTCCCTTGGCAATCTGTTCCACAGCCGAACCGCCCTTACAGTCAGGAATTTTTTCTGGATATCCAACCGGAATCTCCTCTCTTGCAGTTTGTACCCATTGGTTCTAGTTCTGCTTTCAGTAGCAGCTATGAACAAATGAGCCCTTTCCTCCCTATGACAGCCCTTCAGGTATCTGAAGAGGGCAATCATGTCTCCCCTCAGCCTCCTCTTCTCCAGGCTGAACATCCCAAGTTCCCCCAACCTTTCCTCGTAGGGTTTCGCTTTCATCCCACTGATCATTCTTGTCGCTCTCCTCTGGACTTGCTCCAGTTTGGCTGCATCTTTCTTCAAGTGAGGTGCCCAGAACTGAACACAGTACTCAAGGTGAGGTCTGACCAATGCTGAATAAAGAGGAACTAGAATTTCTCGCGACTTGGAAGCTACAGTCCTCTTAATGCAACCTAAAATGGCATTTGCCTTCTTTGCAGACACATCACACTGCTGACTCATGTTCAGCTTGTGATCCATGGCGACTCCAAGATCCTGCTCATATGTTGTGCTGCCAAGCCTGGTATCCCCCATTTTATACCTGTATTTTTGGTTTTTATTGCCTAAGTGCAGAACCTTGCACTTCTCCCTGTTGAAATTCATTCTGTTTGTTACAGCCCAGGATTCCAGTTTATCCAGATCCTCCTGGAGGTTTCTCCTGTCTTCTGTTGTGTTTGCTACTCCTCCCAGCTTGTGTCATCTGCAAGTTTGATCAGGCTCCCCCGTATCCCTTCCTCCAAGTCATTAATGAAAATATTAAAGAGAACTGGGCCCAAGTCAGCACTCGAAACTGACCTCCAGGTTGACACAGAACCATTTACTAAAACCCTTTGAGTGCCTCCGTCGAGCCAGTTGCAGATCCACCTAACGATTGCCTCGTCTAGCCCATATTTTTCCAACTTCCCAATTAAGATGTTGTGCAAGACCTTATCAAATGTTTTGCTTCCCATAAGCAAACTTCCCACTGACTCCTGGGCAGTGGCTTCAATAGGGTTTGCATCATCTGATGTGTGAGAGTAGCACATCATCCCCCATGATGGGTCTACTTCCCATACACTGGATGGGACAACATCCTGGGAAGTGAGCATGGTGACCTTTGATTTTTTTCTTAGCGATAACTTTTTATAAAATATAGGTAAGCTCTTTTATTTTATAGAGCTTTTCTTGATATTGAGGATTGGTGATTTTGCAATGTTTAAGTTGATCCAGGGTGTTTTAATATTTTACGTAATATCTTAATGCTTGATTATTGTTTTCAATTGCTCCATGTTTTTAACTCTGAATGTATTTGTTTGTTTTTGTTTTTTACTGTTTACTTTTTCTGTTTTACGTCTTGAAACCCCCTCTTGGGGTGAAAGAAAGACAGGATATGAATATAATATAATCAGTCAATGTGATTTATAGAATGACTGGGTCTTTGAATTTATTTTACTACCTGATAAATGGAGATGTGATTTATTTATTTGTTTGTTTGTTTACAATGATGAAATAAATACATATAACCCACTTTCTGTACTTTAATCTTTGATAACAAAACCCTAGAATCTGCCAAAAATATGTATTAAATCCATTTTCTAATACATATTTGACTCTGTAATGAGGGTGACCATATGCTAAAACTGTACTACCTTTACACTATTAAAGTGATTAAAATGTATCATTATGATTTATAAAAATGCACTTTCCTTCTTGGGAAGATTGTGCCTTTTATTATTTTAATATACTCATTACTTTTTGTGCTTCCTTCTCACACACAAACACACACATATGAGTCTCTCTGTGTGTACCTTATCTTTTGCCTCCATCTGTGTCTCTAACTTCCATTTAAAATCCCTCCTCCAAGGATTCAGTTTTCTTCCCCTCAGGCTTATTCAAGCCTTTGAATGTTCAGTCCAGTCTATGCTTCTTCCGTTACGATAAAATAAAAAAATAAAAAAAATAATGTCTTGGGAAATAAAGGCTTAACAACTTTGTTTCTGCAAGTTTTCTTCCTCCAATTCAATCTTCCATTGTCCATATCATTAAAGGTTGATGTCAGGATCCTGCCTTGTGAGACCCCAAAGCTGTCTAGAGGCTTGCAGTTCCTTCTGAAATCCCACATTTTATTTTATATTAATTTAAGAAATTTATACACAATCCAAAGCAATTGCCAAGAGGCTTATCTGGTTATTTTTATATGACCAGTCATATGTACTTCAGGTACTTAAACATTTTAAGTTGTGCGTACTTCAGTTATAAATTGTACATACTTCAGTTATAAATAATAAGTTGTATATCTGTACTTCAGGTATTCAGGTACATGATAACTACAAGGAGTGTTCCGCTTGCACAAGGACTCTGTGCAAATGGACTGCTCCTTCCACCGGTGGAAGAGGAACTTCACAGAGTGGAGCTGCGCACTAGATGCTACCTTTTATTATTATTGTATTTACTTGAATATTTCACTTGAATTGTATTTACTCAAATATGTATTTACTTTTTAAGTGCTAAATTTAGTATCCAAAATCGGGATGCACATTAGATTTAATGGCACATTAGATTTGAGTAAATATGGTATGTTATTTAAATACTTCATCACAGCCTAAGCAAGTACGTTGGTTATATATCCTTCCATTTAGGATCCAAGTGCTCTGGAGTCAGTCTTGAATGAAAATTAGGCCATGAATATACAGTAAAACCTTGGATTGAGAGTAGGTTAGATTGAGAGTGTTTTGTAAGACAAGCAAACATTTCTAATAAATTTTGACTTGATATAAAAGCAATCTCTTGATAAACAAGCAAAAATAGTCCCAGCAGGTATATGGCTGATTTTGGCACTCCACCAGCACCTGCTCAGACTTTCCTGAGAGAACAGCCTAAGCATGTCTACTCTGAAGTAAGCCTAACAAAGTCAATGGGGCTCACTCTCACTGCAGTGGAAAGGAGCCTGAAAGACCGAGCCTTGCTTGTCTGCTCTAAAATAAGCCATATTATAATCAGTGTGGCTCATTCCTGTGCAAGGAGGCAGATTGCAGCCTGAGAAACCTGAGAGACTTAAGTTCAGGTTGATTTAATTTTCTTTCTATTTTGTATTTTCTTAATTATTTTGGATTATAGCAGGGGTGTCCAAAGATTTTGGCAGGAGGGCCTGTGGCGGAGACCCCAACCCCAAGGAAGGCATGCTCAGGGGGAAGTGAAGCCACGTCCACCGTGGGACAGGGTGCTGGCATCAACAGAAGCGGATCGAGTCCATTGGTCAGATTCATACTGGGACCTCCTCCCGGGCGCCCTATCACGGATCGACCCGCTCATTTGGGCCACTGAGAAGAGTTCGGGGAGTGCCCTGAGGGCGGGAAGGCGGTAGGAGTATATAAAGACTGGCGGGACAGGAGAGGGGACAGTTGTTGGAGCGAGGGAAGGAGAAGGAGGTCAATCCAGCGCGCGTCGCTGTCCAGCAACTGGAGACACTGCAGCCGAGCCTGAAAGAAAGAAGGAAAGTTACTGAGTTGTTTGTTTGTATGGTTGGACTTACCTGTTAAAGTTCATATAGTTGAAGGGAGAGACTTACCTGGAGATCCTGGGAAGTCCTGACCTGTGAAAGCAACAGGTGGAAAAGAGTGAAACAGAGAGACTCGAACCCAGAAGGGGGTGAGGTAACCTGCCTGAGGACTTCCCAATTGGGCACCAAAAAAGGATTCCCAATTGGGCACCAAAAGAGGATTCCCAACTGGGCACCAAAAAAGCCGGACATTGCTACCTTTATCCCTCCCCACTTCTTGTAACCAAGACCGTGCTACCTGTGTTCCCTGCCTGATGTGTACCATCTTATCATTCTAAAACTCCATAAAGTGTTGTAATACTTGCATAAGACTCTTCATTGCGGTGGTGAGGGGTGAACCTGGCCGAGATGGAGGATGAAAGGGTTAGCGAATCTGAAATTGAAGTCTCCCTAGCGGGAGACAGTGAAGGGCATGACAGGGACACATCTTCTCTCTGACACAGTGACATATCTGCAAATCCAACTACTACATGGCTATCAATTTTCACAGTCACAGTTGAGATCAAGGAATAGTTTTCTTAGAACTGTGGCCCCAACTGTCCGTTGCCACAGACTGCCATGGACCTATGGAAAGAGAGTGGGGAGATGCAGAGTGAATGGGGGCAATCATATGCATGCCCACTACCTGGCCAAGAACAACCATGGCTTGTTTGGAAAACCTTAAATAGTTTGCATGCTGGTGTAGGTACACCTACCATGAAAGGAAGGCTGTGTAAATGTGGAGAAGAAGAAGCCGTCCCACATGTGCTACACATGTGCCCTTCTACATGCACAGAGGAAAATCTTATTTTGGCAAGGGAAAATGCAGTCAAGGTAGCCCAGTTTTTAGCAAATGACATCTAATTAAATTCCTTTTAATGTTTCTTTTTAATTTTTTTAGGCATATATTTTGCTTCTGACACGTATAAAATAAGAAAGACTTCCTCTGGAAGACCCTGTCTGCTCGCAGACTACTCTCAGATTCTGGCTCTGTGATCACCATCTTCCCCACCAGCATTACTCGGAATTTCCTCACTCATAGCCTCACACTCTTTCCCAGAAAAAGGGACATTCTGACAATATACTGTTACCAGCAATTACAGTTTGTCATGGCACAGGATCAAGAAGTCATCAAATAAGCCCCAAGACCTTATTAGATGGAAAATATATGGTAAAATGTCTTGAGCTAATTAAAAAATTAGTAAGGACGATGTATGGGAAATTACTGGAAGTGCAGTCTTGTGTGGATTGCCAAGTGCAGTTGGTATAAAGGCTGGTATAGTGGCGTGCCAAAGCAGAATGGAAAGGGGGAAAAAATAGAAGGTGCCTTTAAACTACAGTGGGATCATCTATGAGAGTACAGCTGTCTACTTCATTTGTAGCTAGGATTGCCATATGTCCCAAAAAACAGGGGCAATCCTGATTTTGAAGGATTGTGATCATATATTGGCAAATGGGACAGATGGTCCTGTCCTGATTTTTGTGGAAGAGGATTATGGCAAACTTATTTGTTGCATATGGTTCACTTTTAGTCTGCTCGAGTCAAGCCTTGCTGGACCTGTTCATCTCTGCTTCCTACCAAATGTTTAATTGGAAACTTGGAACAGTAGAGTTTGTCCATGCAGAGTTTGTCTATGTAGAGTTTGTCTACTGTTTCTCAAACCGGGAGGATAAGGCTTGGAAGTTGAAGATGGAAAAGAAAAATATATCAGAATCATGAAGATTATTGTTGAGTTAATGTTCCACCTCAGACAGCAACTCTGCTTCCTAGTACTTAGCCTACAATAAGATTTTAAGCCAAGCTTTATTCCCAGATCTTCTGTCAGGCCTAAATTTGGAAACACCACAATGGAAGAGAGCTCAACACAAATTCCTGGAAACCAGATTTTGGCTCCCAAGGTAGCCCTTTGAAAATAGGAATGGGAACCTTTCCATGGAAAATGAAAGCACAGCTGCACAGGTTTAATTATTGGCTTAGGCTATTATCAAGGGAGGAAGGCGAGCTTCCTAACATATCTCCTGGAACAAATTACTAAATGTTCTTCCTTATAAAGCGAGAAGTTTTGGAAGGCTGTGATAGCAACAATTAGCACCATGAGTTGTGTTCTTTTCCAGAACGCACACACACACACACACACACCACACACATGCACGCACACAAAGGATATTAACAAGATTCAGGTTGCAATCCTAATCCCCTGTTAGGCTGACATAAGTCCCAGCACAAATCCCATGCTGGTCTGGGAGTTTCACAAAAGTACCATAAAACACTTCTGTAACATTCTTGGGAGGGTTAGGCCAGTGCACAGACATGCGCCATCATCCGTGTACCATCATGGGAATAGTGAGTAGGTGAGTTGTGACAGCCAAAATTGGTTAAAACTGTGTCCTGAGTTTGAAATTCCAAGTAGATTTATAGTGTCTTAAAAAAAACTTAAATAGCCATATAACAGAACGATTTCAATCTTCCAATGATTAACAAATGTCTTTTTAAAAATCGGACATCCAGCTGTGATGGTTTTACATGCTATTTACAATATAGTAGGGAGATTTGTCATGTATATGAGTGAAAATTATGGGTTGGAAGGAAAATTTTCAGCACTGTCTTTGATTTACATTATTATGTATAATATTGAAGATTATGGTATTCTCACCAGTTTTAAAAGGCCAGCATCCACCTGAAGAGGTATGTTGGCAATAACAGAGCAGGTACATGAGAAGGGTAAGGGAGGTAATCTGGAAGTGAGAAAGGGATGCTTCTGGATGGAAGAAGGCAGACTGGGGGCAGATTGGTCCCAGGAAGGAGGCAGAAATGGTAAAGGAGGAAGCCTAATAATATCCTATTCCCACTCCTGGCCCAGTAAGCTATTCAGACTTCCCAGAATGGCAATAGCTATATAGATGGTGTGAATCTGAGAGGCACCTGAGCTGGGGAGCTGGGTGTTATACAGAAAAAGAAATTCCACGGAGACTTCCATAATACTTCTAAGTAGTACTGAATGCCAGGGCAGTTTAAGGATTAAGTTAGGGTTCCTTCCTTTTTCCCTTCCCTTCCCTTCCTTCCAATTATGCAGAGTTGCAAAAATTCATTTACAAGTTGTGGTCTTCAAAAATACAATGAATTAAAATCTTTGAACAGCCGAAGTCCAAAATAATCAAAGCTTGTTGATTTTCACACCCGGCGGATTTGGCAAAACAAATTGTGATTCAGCTGCCCAGATTGTCATGAAACAAAACAGTGATGGTTGGCAGACCCCTGAAATAGGGGCTTTGTCACTATTGGGACTGAGTCCAGCCTCCAATTCCTGCTTGATCTATCCAGTTGGCCAACCAACATATCAAAATAAAATTCAGCATTGCCTTAGCATAAACAAGGCTCATCAGATAAAAGACTATAGTAAAACATGTTCATATAAGGGTTGTTTTATATATCTACTTGTAATATCCAGCAGCTGCCACTTGCAGAGGTACAATATAACAACTTTCACTAGTAAAAAAACCCAGCATCTCATCTTCCAATATTTTCAATGGTAAGCTTGAGATGTTGGTTTTTCAATGGTAGCTGGAATGTTGATAGTTGGAACATTGACAGTTTCCTTGCTTCAGGCTGCTTGATTGCCACAGAATGTTGGCCAGAAGAAGTTGGCTCAACTTGTTGGCTCAACACACAGGTTAAGCCTTTAATGTAGGTAGATACCTGCCCTGGGGATTTGAAGTTGGCATTCTTCATGAGGAATAGAGCCCGTTCCCAATCCGTAATCACTACTACTAGTTGCCTTTCCTTTTGGAACAAGACGTTTATGTGAATAGAAAGAATTAGTGCAAAACTTTGCCAAGCTTAAACGTAAAGGTAAAGGTGTCCCCTGCAGGTTATATTGCTAGTTGTGACTGACTGTAGAGTATGGTGCTCATCCCTGTTCTTAGAGCCATAGAGCCAGCATTGTTTGACGTGGCTGGCATGCACATGAAACACTTTTACCTTCCCACCAAAGTGGTACCTATTTATCTGCTTGCATTTCCATGCTTTCGAACTGCTAGGTCAGCAGGAGCTGGGCTAAGGATGTGAGCTCACCCCACCTTGTAGAATATAGATCTCAAACCCCGGCCTGCTGATTAACAGGAACAGGATCTTAACCACTTGCACTACCACAGCCCACTCTTGCCAAGCCTATAAAACCCATTTCCATGACCAATGAAATAAGTTTGGAAATTTAAAAAAACAATTAGATTCCATGCAAGCAAAACCCTTGATGAATGCAAGAGGTCAACTGGCCATGCCCAAAGGGAATTTCATCACCCAGGTGCTCAAAAAGTTGGAAGAATTATAGCAGGGACCCCATTAGTCTCAAAGAGAGACTGCAGCTATCAGAATTACATGTTGAGCAACAGGCTACCAATTCATATTTGATATCACTGATTTAGGATTTGGAAAACGTTTACAGAAATTTGTTTTGCTAACGTGATACAGAATCTCTTCCATATGGAAAGCCCTTACAGACTAAACTTATATTAGAAAATCTTAGCCCAGCTCTGCAACGCCAGTTGGATCCAATCGTATTAGCTCTGCCTTTCCATTGGACTAATTCAGTGGCATGGAGAGGGGGGATTTGCTGCTTGGGGAACAGCCTATCCTCCATAACAATCCATCCCAGGCTTTCGTGCTTCACATGCAGTGTATGCAGCGCTGAGCACGATACCATAGTCTTTCAAGACTGACGGAGGCCTGTTGCTCTGGAGTATAAATGGGAGGATTTGGACCAGAATTTGTAGATGCAAGTCAGTATATTGAGACAAGTCTTTCTATAATTGTTATACGGCAGTTGCATATTAACGAAGGTGAACAGAGGTTGAATCACTTGTTTTGGAAGGCATTCACTCTTATGTCCCCCTCACTGACAAACCCTAAAAGGATATAGGAAACAGGGACAAAAGCTCACCGATGGCACCAGTGGTGTCAGTAGGTTTGAGTCAACCTGTGTGGGAGGGCAGTGCTTACGCAAATTATGTACCTCCTCTTATGCAGTGGATGGACCAACACCTGGGCAGTGGGCATGATGAAGCCCCATTGCCCCATCTCCTCTGTTTTTTTCTTTTTTTGCTATAACTTTTAATAGAATTGAGATATTTCAATTTGAATTGTTCCATTGCATTCAACATAAAATTATACATTATACATTGATTATAAATTATTATTATTTTAAATTTTACATTGATTACATTATACATTGGTACATTATACATTGATAATATATATGATATATAACGATAAATTATTCAAAAATATCAAGGTTTTAAAAACTTTGCCCAGCTGTGGTGTCATCCCCCATGTGCATCACCCCGTAAAGCCTGCACTACCCAATCCCACAACAACACCACTGAGTAGAATGTGCTGAAAGTCCCAAGTTCAGTCCCCACCATTGTTGTTATGACTGAGAAAGATCCACATTGGAAATCCAAAACACAAGCTACCAGTCAGAGCTTGACAATATGGACCATCTCTCTGATCTCATAAGCAGCTGCTTTCTATAAATCCAGAGTAAAGATGGGAGCACATAAGAGACTTTACGTGCACCTGTAGTTACTGCATCACCTAGTGAAAACCTATGGGAAATTCATATTGGAATTAGAGTAAGTTGTTCTTAAACCAGAGCAAGGACTCCCTGTAGTTGCTCTGGATTTTGCCCTATGTAATGTGCACAGTCCCATTTTTCAGATAATGAGTACAATGAGTACAAAGCAATGCCGTGTTCCCCTGCTTCCTTCATGGTCCAAAAAACCCTTGGCTTGTTAATCAGACCCATGTTCTGTCACCGCTTCCACGAAGACTGCCATTCAACCCTGGGTCTTTGTCAATTCCTTGCAATAGCACCACAGTTTAATAATCCCCTTTTCCCCTTGGGCCTGAACCAACTATTTTACAGTGGTGTTTCTGCTCCTCGATAATGAGCTTGATTAATCCAGTCTAGGGAAGCTTTGGATGCTTCTATTAGGGAATGCTTTAATTAAAAGGCAGAAATTTTTAAAAAAGTGTACTGGAAGACAGATGTCACCACACAAATCTGCTTGGCTGGTTTTGTCTGTATTTAGTTGTTCCCCGATTCCCAGTGGGCTAAGCCTGGAATTTGTGGCACTGTTTGAAATCAACGGTTGCAAATGTGGAGTTTTTGCAGAGCTGATCCAGACTATACAGCCCTTTCTCTATACCCTTGGTTGCTAAACTGGTGGGTCATGACCCACTTGTCCAAACATTTGTGGTGGCTCCGTGGTTAAAACTTCTATGCTTGTCAATCTGAAGGTTGGTAAGTTGGTGGTTCAAGATCCGAGTATTTAAGACAGATTGAATTCCTATTACTAGCCCAGCGCCTGCCAACTAGCGGTTTGAAAACATTAAGGCTGCAATCCTAAAGACATTTTCCTAGGAGTAAGACCCATTGAACACAATGGGGCTTACTTTTGAGTAGACATGCTTAGGATTGTGCTTAGGCAAGTAGATAAATAGGTACAACTTGGTGGGAAGGTAAAAGTGTTCTGTGCACATTTGGCCACATGACCATGGAGATGTCTTCAGACAATGCTATCACTACTGGTGACTATTACTACTGGAGATGGTCACCACTATGCAGTCACTGTCATGATATGGTACAAATGATAAAGAAGTTGCCTTTTTGATGGTTACTACTATCAGGGCAACCTGCAGAGGACACCTTTACCTTTACTTATTATATAGAATCATAGAATCATAGAGTTGGAAGAGACCTAGGGCGCAATCCTGAGTAACTACGGGGAGTCCTTGCTCCGGTGTAAGAACCATTTGCTCTGGATTGCAATATGAATTTCCCATAGGTTTTCACTAGGTAGTGCAGTAGCTAAGGGTGCACATAAAGTCTCTTACGTGCTCCCGTAGTTACTCTGGATTGTAGGGCTAGTAGGTCATCTAGTCCAACCCCCTGTCTGCAGCAGGAAATCCTCCTAGAGCATCCCCGACAAGTGCTCGTCAAGGTGCATATCAGTAAGGATCAGTCCTTGAGTCAAGTTCCCCAAATGATGTTTTAACACAATAAAAATGCCTCATGTAGAGGTTTCTTGTACTATAATTCCCTTTTCCATGCTACCCCTACTGTTGTCAACAGATGGTTGCATCCAAATTATGGCTTGTAACACAGAGAAATCTCTCCAGCTTGCAACAATCTCCAGCTTAATGATCATGCTAGAACAGCAGGGACTGTGTTCTGGAAACTTCTAATATATGCCTGATCTTCACCATCAGGATTCAGAATGGGCTACCTCCAGGTAATGACATTTATGCCTCTGATCAATGGCCTCCTCCTGGCTACAGGAAGAGGTCAGCCCTCGGATGAACAGAGAAGGCCTTCATGTCAGAAAGTCAATGAGCAAGCAATGTTTCCTGACGAGTCATCATTCAAAATCATACCGAGCTACGGCGTGACTGCAAACAATCTGAATGAATAAATAAGGGCGTCCAGACAAGTTGAAAGACATGCAAGTTGGAGGAGGCATGGCAAATGCACAAGCCAAAAAAAGGAATCAAGAAGGGAGAGAAGTGATGATTCAACATCTGATTTTTGATTCTTTTTGGAGGTACACAATCGACAAAGAATCTAAAGTAGGGGGGATGTCAGTAAGCTGCATGGAGAAAAAAACAGACTTTTCCCAGACCCTTTCTCCATTTCCTCTGCGGGACTATACTGCAGTCATAGGGCGTATGTAGTGCATATAGAATATCCTAAATCAGTGGTTCCAAATTTGGAGACCCAATTTTTGACCCCATTTTTGAAGATTTTCTGTTTTGTCTTCTGAGCTGGAATGTTTTAATTCTGAGCTATACAAAATAAGCACACTGTGAGCACACTGTGTAATGGGACCTTTGGCTGATCACAGCTTAATTCTGAAGTATAAACTGATGCCTAAATTCCAGCCATTATGTCACTTCCAGGTTAATGGCATTATTTCTGCTGGGACCCGACAGATTGTCATTCTAAAAAGTGGGTCTCAGTCAGTGCAGGGTGACCATATAGAATGGAGGACAGAGTGCCTGTACCTTCAACCATTGGATAGAAAAGGGAATTTAGGCAGGTGCTGCTTTTTAAACTCTCCCATGTTGAGCTAACCCTGCCTAAATTCCCTCTTCTATGCAATGGTTAAAGGTACAGGCACTCCATCCTCCATCCTATATAGTCGCACTGAGTAAGTGGTGTCACAAGGTTTTATGTCACCTGATATGGAATGCCAGTGCATTACCTTGTAATGGACCTCCTCCCATGTAGTGGGTGGGGCAATGCTATAGGTGGTGGATGTGGTGATGTATCATAAACCAGCTCCCACTGTTTTCTAATTATAACTTTTGATGTAATGGAGTTATTACATTACAGTTTGTTTCATTGCATTCTGCATGAAATTGCACATTGTTTGATTTGTAACACGATCATATTATTTGAGAATATCAAGATTTTAAAAATTTGTATGACTGGATCTTTCACCTGGTGCAGCTTGCACCCTCTGTTCTCCTTAGTAATGCTACAGGTCCCAATGCTAAAATATTTGAGAACCACTGTTGTAGGCAATTGCTGGGAAGGCAAGCGGAGTTGAAAATAAATTGTCCCCTTGGTCTTGTTCTCTCCAGTCCTGGTCCTTCTCAAGGCAGCCATGTATGAACAGGGACTCTTAGCTGTTCCGTAGCTTACCTTCACTACCTGCTTGGGTAAGCAGTCTGGGTTTCTGAAAGCACTGCAGTTTTCATCTCCACCAGCAGCACTCAGCAGTTTGTGAATCCTCATCATATCCAGCTTCACACTTCAGCTGCTGGTGTCACTGAAAATTCAGAGTTAAACATATATATTTGGAGCGTTTCATCGATAGTTCTCTAAAAAGTTCTTTGCAATAGTTAGAGAGCCCACCAAATTTGAGAGCTCATCTTCAAAACAAACACACAATTTTTTTTCATTCCTTCTACTTCTGAAATCCCCTGTTTAGATCAGGTAGGACTATAATCTAAAGGAGATCCTACAAAATTATGCAGAGGATGGACAAAATTATGGACATACAGCTAATCACAGACTACTTTCCCAGATGCAGTGACATCTCTAGGACAGTGTGGGCCACACCAACTGATGTGCACATTGAGCTGGGGGTAACACCACTACTGGCTAAAATTTTTAAACCTTACTGTTGTTTTTTTCAATAATACCTTCATGTTATATATATTCTGATGCATTTTTTCAAGCAAAATGCATTCTTAGCATTTTTCAAGCAAAATGCATTCTTAACTTATTCTATTAAGTAAAGAAAGAGGTGTCACCTGCAGGTTGCCTTGCTAGTTGTGACCAGTTTAGGGAGCAGTGCTCATCCCAGTTTCTTAAGCCATAGAGCCAGTGTTGTCCAAAGACACCTCTGTGTTCATGTGGTCTGCATATGCATGGGATGTTCCCATCAAGGTAGTACCTATTTATCTAATTGCTTTTGCATGCTCTTGAACTGCTATGTTGGCAGATACTGGGCTAAGGATAGAAGCTCACTCCATCTTGCAGTACTTGGGTCTCAAACTGCTGACCTTCTGAACTTCCGATTGACAGGCACAGCGTCTTTAACCACAGAGCCAGAGCTATAGCCAAAACTAGCATGGGGTGGGGTAATTGTATCATCATGCCTACAATCTAAGGCAGTGATTTTCAACCAGTGTGCCATGGCACACTGGTGTGCCGCAGATAGTCCTCCGGTGTGCCATGGAATTTTGGGAAAAGTCATTTATTAATAGGAAAATTAGGGAATTGAACAACCTGGTGGGTCTTGTCAATGGTGCAAACAACTGATGGTGTGCCTTGACAATTTCAGTGCTTTTTTAGCATGCCATGAGATGAAAAAGGTTGAAAATCACTGGTCTAAGGCATTGCCTTGCACACTGCATGGAAAGAGGTCTGTAATGCAGCTGATGTGTTGTCCTCCCACATCACCCTCCCTGGGTGATGATAGTGATTATTGGGACCCATTTTTTAGAATGACAACCTGTCAGGATCCACTAGCAGTCATATCATGGGGGACTACTCCCACCCCAGCTGATAGAAACCCTAATTCCACCACTGCCCAGATGGGCTGGAAGATAGGCTGCATCTACTACCCAAAAAGCACTGAGGTGCCAAATTGGGAAGGGCAAGACTAGAGAGGCATAGCTGTCTCCTACTTGGTGCTCTATCCAGTGTGTGGGTATCAACTTTTATTCTTTTGAACATGGAGGGAGCAAAGATTCCCCCCTCCGAATCCTGTTGGGGTTCAATGGGGATCTGAGCCAAATCCATTCAGTTTTGAGTGCTGAGCTGGACAAAGAAAAGTTCTGGCTCAGTATGATTTGCCTTCCTACAACAAGCATTGTGGCAACACTGTTCACGTCTCTATCACATTTTGAAAAAAATAATATCTAGCCAACCAGCTTATAGGCCCAGAAGCCAGAAGGATTCTTTAGCAGATGAGAACTGCCCCATCAATCATTTTTACCTGTTATTTACTCTGGCTGTTTATCTTCCCCCTTCTTTTTTCCTGTGCATTGCATTCTGCCACTTCCATTTGTGGCAATCTATGGGTTTTGCTACACACTCTCTTGAGTCGAGTTCATTGCCGTGTGACTCACGCCTGCATTGCAGGGCCATTTCCAGCTGAAAGCCCTGTCCCTACTCAAATTGATTGACTTTCCCATCTCAAAGAGCAGGCGATGAAACGGGAAACATTGCTGAATAAAACACCGGCGTTTGCCCATCCAGACACTCGACGCTTTAACAAAGGGACTGCCAAAGATTTCAACCCAGCATATAGGAGTCCCACTTTGTTTTTTTCCCTGTCTTGAAAATGCTCCAGCACTAACAGGAATGGCAAAGAGATTGAGACTGCAATCCTAATAACCAGGCTTTATGACATGTTCTAAATTCAATACAGCAGTGGTTCCTGAGCGTTTCAGCCCAGGACCCCCTTCCCCAGAATTGATGATTAGGACAACCCATAAGTGGCATCATGATGTTATCACCATACTATCATCATGATGTTATCAGATCTGTCTTTAGTGCAGTGGTTCTTGAGCATTTCAACCTGGGACCCCCTTCTGAGAATGACAATTTTTTGTGGCCCTCCAGAAGTGACGTCAAGGCCATAAGTGACATCAAAAAGGATCTGATATCACTGTTGATTCTAGAGCTCCTCCATGTCCACTCATAGAGACATGTCTACCATGTCTACATACATGGAGACATACAATGAGACTTAGAGCACAATCCTAACCATGTCTACTTAAAAGTAAATCCCATTATGTTCAGTGGGTCCTACTCCCAGGAAAGTGTCTTTAGGATTGTATCCTTACCCCCAGGAAAGTATGGATTGCAGCCCAAGTGTGCCATTCTAAGATGGCAATGCCCACTGCCTGATTCCAAGACAGCCATGCTCAGCTTTTTGCAACACTCTTGAAATGAAATCGTAAACCCCAAGGTGGTCCTGACCCCCACTTTGAGATACACTGCAATACAGAGAAGGAGGCTGCTGGTGGGCACCTTGGGATAAGGGGATATTTTTCTCCATGTAACATATTTTTCTTACGTAACACCCCAGCCTTCTCTATGGGGACATTAAAACTGTGTCAGCCATTTAACTGGTGCAAATCCAAGCAGCCCCTGTAAGACTTTCAGGCCCAGATTAGGATACACAGTGTGCTCAGCTAACACTGATCCTATCTGGTCCAATCCTCCCATCGTTCTACATTCCCCCATCCAGATATGTCCCCTGCCACCCTTGGAATGCCCTCCCACCACCAACTCCCATCTCCATCTCACCATCCATCAAAATACTCCCCTCCACTGACTTGCACAGGAATCAAGTTTGGTTCCTGCAGGCCAGCAGATATAATTGTCCCAGCATTGCACTTTTGTGACCCTCAAGAGGAAGGGACAAATTTGCAGAAGAGACAAATTCCAGGGATCAGCATTGGCTGCTGAAATACCTTCAAGCAAAGGGGGACAGCAGTTGGAAGCTTTCAGCTACTTTGTGCTGCTGTTATCCAAACCCTTGTTTCAGTATAAATGATGGGTGTTTGCTAAGAGAAATCCATTTCTGTGATGCCAAAGATCCATCAAAATACATGTATTTACTCAAACATAATGCACCATCAAATATAATGCACACCCAATACACATAACCAAAATACTGTATTTACTCAATTCTAATTAACATTGAATCTAATGCACATCTTGATTTTGGAGACTGAATTTGGCTGGAAAAGGTGAGTGTTATATTTGAGTAAATACAGTATTTTAAAATCACTTTTCAAAGCACTTATGCGACTTCCCATCAACCTGCGGCTTAGTTGTAAAGCAGAAACACATATGTTTAAAAAATCTGCATACAAATAGCATTTTAAAATAAAGCATCCACTTTTAAAAAAAAATGTATTCAGGTGATTCACAGCTGGTTGGAACTAGTATTTAAAGAACCTGTAAAAGGTTCCCTCCCCCTTGGCCAGCCTAAATCAGCCAATTGTAAATTTCAGTTATTTAGAAATGCCAAACAATTTTTAAAGGGCATTCAAGAAAAGGTTGAAAATGTGGTGGTCTTCTGGGGAAAAGGATGGATAAACACATTCAAAAAATAAGTAAATTCTACTTTTTGACCTGCTTTGGTTCTGCTTTGATAGCAAATAGAAGTAAATATTAAATTGTATAGGCATCACCTGCCTATAGTTTATGGGCAGTAGAGTAACTACTGGGAGTCCTTGCTCTGGTGTAAGAACAACTTACTCTGGATTCCAATACAAATTTCTCATAGGTTTTCACTACGTGGTGCAGTAACTACAGGTGCACATAAAGTCTCTTATATGCTCTTATAGTTACTCTGGATTTTGGGGATTGTTGCCTATTTCCCTGCAGTGGTATCAATGGGAAAAAGTGGTTTTCAAAGGGAGGAGGAGAGGAAAACCCCAATTCCCCCAATACAATAATTCCAAGTAGATTCACCACCATCCATCTATACTAATAAAAGGCTAATTCTGTCTATCCGTCCGTCTGTCAGATAACCCTCTAGCTCCGCCCACACCTGCTCTACATAGACATATTATACCTTTTTGGAATCAGGCGAATCCTGGGGATTAACCCCCACACACAAACCAACTCCACATCCACACAACACAACACAGTTTCCCACACATCCTAAATCCCTGTAGTTCCACCTAAACTTGCTCTACATAGACATATTATACCATTTTGGAATTGGGATGCTCCCGGGATTAAGCCTTACACATAACCCAACCCTACATCTCACACACACACAACACAACTCCATATACATCCTCTAGCTCCATCCACACTTGCTGTACATAGACATAACATCCAGCATTGGTATTTGTGGCCAGATGAGGATTGAACAGTTACAAATTCAAATCTGAAAATAACTGACAAAACCTACAGTGAGGTTTCCAAGTTCCATGGACTGAATTGAGGAATTCAAAGTTATTTCTTCAAAATTGCTGTTTTCTAAGCTGGACCAGACGTCCTTTGAGTTTTGGGGGCAAAGGCCCAAAATGCCCTCTGTAGGAACAGCCTTAAAAGTCCACATGGAGTGAGGCTTTTAAGCTAATGGTCAATATAATCCTCTCAAACCAGTGGGAAAAAAATTCTGAAAGTCAACAGATAGTTGAGGCTGCAATATTGTGCATGCTATGTGATCTTATGCACACTGACCTGGGAGGATGCCCCATTGAATTCAGTGAGACTTATGGCACACATAGGATTGGGCTGTTTGATTCCTCATCCCTACTGGTGCAGAATCCTGATTCCTCATCCCTACTGGAATTCCAAACATCAGCAGAACCCTTAAAGCCAGAGATCCTGCCACAAACAGAGGATCTTGTTCTACCCATTTTCTCTGACAAAGAGACCTCTGTAGAATCCTGCAATGGGGCCAGAGTTCCTGCAGTGGTGTTAGTGTGGATCCCTGAACAATTGGGAAAGAGATCTTGAATGCACAAGAAAAAGGGTGACACCAACCACTCTACTCTTTGCATCAGTGTTCATCCCTTTTTGAAACTCTCTAAGGGCAAAATCCAGAGTAACTACGGGGGGCCCTTGCTCCGGTGTAAGAACAACTTACTCTGGATTCCAATATGAATTTCCCATAGGTTTTCACTAGGTGGTGCAGTAACTACGGGTGCACATAATGTCTCTTACATTCTCCCATAGTTACTCTGGATTTGAGGAAGACACTTCTTTAGAAAAAATATACAGTATTAAAGATGATAATAAGAAGGGCATTGCAAGGAAGTTATATAGCTTAATGAATAAAGATAAAGATTATATGATTGGGATAATACAAACTAAGTGGGAAAGAGAGGTGGAATTGACAGCACAGGAGATAGGAAGACTAATGAAAGGAATTGTGGAAATAAAATTGGAAAAATTCAGAGAAATGGAGTTGAAATTAATCTTAAAATGGTATAGGACACCTCCTCAGTTGTCCTATATGATTAAGGGAATGAACTCAACATGCTGGCACTGTAAAAGGGTGAAGGGATATTATTTACATCTTTGGTGGGAATGTCCTAAGGCAATTCAATTTTGGAAGTTAGTTTTGGAAAAGGTGGAGGATTTATGTAATATTAAGTTGGACATGACTGGGAAAATCCTGTTTATGGGAATATTGGGAAACAATAAAGTAAAAGGACCTGAACAGAATTTATTCAAAGCTATGATTTTAGCTGCCCATGCAGTCATTACATATGGGTGGAAGGATGCATCAAAATGGACTTTAGAGACATGGAATTTATACTTATATGAATGGATACAATCAGATATAGTGTCAATATTGAGACATGATAAGACATGGGAAGAAAATAAATTAGAGATACGAAAGAAATGGTTGGGATATATAAGTTGGGTAAGAGGAGGGGGTGCCAACAATGTTATGTTAGTTAAAATCCAAAAGGTGTGCTTGTGGTTGCAGTTATAAAATTAGATGGTCGCTTTTTCTTTGCTTTAAGGGGGGTGGGAATATACAGGGGGAAAATGATGCTTATGTATGATTATGTAAATATAAGATAAGTTGATATGTAAATATATAACGCATCAAAAAAAATTAATTAAAAAAAAAGTTACTCTGGATTTGGGGGTAAGGTTCTCCAAGGTTCTGCACCACCATGTGACCTTCTGCTTGCCAGCTGCCAAAGTTATGAACTTCCAGGATTTTTGTCTCCAGAAGCTTTCCTCAGTGTTCTACCACCCAGGGCCATCTCTGTAAATGCTGCCCTCTTGATTTGGAAATAATTGTGGTTGAGGTGGAGATGATACCACCACAACTCCATGCTTCTTATGGTGGCCACCCCCTTTTTGCATTGAAAGAAGCAGGTGGCCACACTTAGTAATTAATGTGCAACCACTCCAAGTAGCTGCAAGGGGGCCAGTGGGTGATGATATGCCAACCCAAGCATGCCACCTAGGGTCACTTGGCCCCGTTGGCTTCCCAAGGTATGCTAGTGCCTATCGCTATATGAATCACTGCTGTATCTTTAAGGGAAAAAAGCTCAGGAATTACCTCCTCCTTGGATCCTTTGGCCCTATCCTGCTCCACCATACACCCAAAATTGCAGCATTTGTTTCAAACAACAGATCTGGGGTAGAGGCTCAGTTGATGGGCTTCTGATTTCCCAGATCCCCTGTGAACCCTTTTCAAAGAACAAAAGCATGATATTGGCAATCCTCCAACCCTCCACTAATAAGCAGGCTGATTGCACCAATGCTGCTTTTAAAAAACAAGAATTACACATCTGATTTCTTAAAGGTCTCTTTGGCCACTGCCATCTCACCCCAATGACTTGTTAATTTGTCAGTTAGTTCTAAATCTTCATCTTCTGCCATGTCTGGTTGGATATAATTGTTCTCAAATGCCCTCCCCCCAAAACAAGGGTATTGCTCCAGTCAAGACGGAAACAAGTGCAGTCAAAACAGAAGCAACAAAAACATTTAAATTCTCTGCATTCTCCCAGCTCTTCTGTACTCCTTTCATATCTTTTTCTCTTTTAAAGGTTCGACTAGCTCTCTGGCTGGTTTCCTCCATCTGATTTATTTAAGGGATGCTTTACACTTTTTTATTTTGTTTTTATGTCTGAATCAGTATCTCTCAATTGCTGGTTGAAAGGTGTCTGACCTCCCAATGTCAACTTCTCGAATATAGTTAGAACTGAGCAGTCAGAAGTCAATATCACCAGTCTGGGAGGTAAATGGCAGTGATGGGAAAAGTCATAGGAGTGCAGAATCAAGTCGAGAGTCACCCTGTAACTCGAGAGGATCCTGTTACAGGGAGAGGATCCCTGTAACTCGACTCAAGTTGAGTGACTCTAGGGTTTCACAAGTCCCGAATTCAGGCATTTTTGAGATGAAAGCACCTGAGTCAATTCTACTCAACTCTACACTTGACTTGAATTTCCCTGAACACAGTACGCAGGGACAGGTGGTGACTCAAATTGGGTAGACCCAAGCCTGGGGAGTGTTTTAAAGTTTCCAAACATTTTTGCAACTCTAGAGTTGCAACTCTAGAGATGCATGCAGGGCACTTGGATGCAGATGTCATAAGTGATCCCTGTCATCTGGTGGGCCAGGAAGCTGGACTAGATGGGCCTTTGTCCTGATCCAGCAGAGGCTCACTTATGTATGAGTGTGGTGGAGCTCCTGAGACACAAGAGGATTTTGTAGATGAGCCAGTGCGACAAAGGGACGTATGGGCAGAGGTGTTGGCCTCATTGGAGAGTGACAGAGTGACTTGGTCGGAGGACTATTGGGACCTACTTAGGCTATATATGGACAAGAAAATTGGGTTTTACCCAGGGCGGCCCATTACAGCCCGGTCCAATCCAGGTCTCTCCTGCACAATGGGGAGGAGGCGCAGTGATAATACTCCCCGGATGGGGAGGGGAGGAGGCAGAGATATATAAGGGGGCCGCGGGCAGAAGGTGGGCAGTCGGGAGGAGGTTTGGAAGTTGTTGAATGGTGCTGTCCAAGGTAAAGACTTCACATCTGGGGATCCAGATCTGAAGATGGGCCTACATTGAGCCTAGGAAGGAAAATAGAGACAAGTTAAAGAAGTTGTTGATGTTGGATACTTACCTGGGTACTTACCTGGGGTGGATGGGAGGACGTTGAAGCTCCTTGTTGTAAGCTGAACAGTTGTTTCGTTGAACCTGGAACAAGAAAAGAAAGAACTGTAACCATTACGCTTGTGAACCTCTTGAAGAGTAAAAGATGTAATTTGTGTTACCAAACTCACCTGTCTGTCGTTCCTTCTGGAGAGATCTGAGGGTCTAATAGGCGCTTTAGGATGACAAGCCACGAAAGGGATGAGATAGAAGTCGAGCTAGTCAGTGAGACTGATAGTGGCAGACATGACAGTGAGTTACTTGAAAAATGGAATTTTTGTGACTTGAGTCCAAGTCTATTGACTCAAGTTCCCATTTCTGGTACTTGTGATGCTCACTTTCTATGAACTAAAAACACGGAGACACTTCTGCAGGGTGAGAGGATGCTCAGTGGGAGATCTGAGAAAGGAGAAAAGGTGATATATTTCTGCATTTGTCTCCCTTGTAACCCATATCCCTAAAAGGGCACCAGTAACAAATTTCTTGCAGAACCTCTGCCAACCTAAAAAGGACCTCACCAGTGAGCTCACAGTTCTCTCTGTGAGCTCACAGTTCATTGTGGCCCTGGATCTCCCAATTTCAAGGCAGCACTTCAAATTTCACTCCTCTTAGACAGAGGTATCAAATATAAGGAAGTTATACAGAAGTTAAGTATCCAGCTCTTCATGGTTGGAAATGCCCAGCACTACCATCAATCGCTCTCAGCTTCTAAACTGTGGGAAGATGGGTACAATCCTAACCACATCTACGCAAAACTAAGCCCCATTGTTTTCAGTGGGTCTTAGTCCCAGGAAAGTGTCATTAGGATTGCAGTGTCACAGCTGAGAGAACGGTTAGGGTGCAATCCTAACCAATTTAGGTGAACCCAACTCAACTATCTCTCTGTATCTAGAGTACCATGGGGAAGCTGCACTCTGTCTGTGTCTGTGCACATATGTCTGTGCACTGGCCTAACCCACTGCCAGGGGTGGCACAGAAGTGCCTTACAGCACTTTTGCAACAGCCTCTGGCCAGCATGGGACTTGTGCTGTCTTAACCAGGAGTTAGGATTAGGTATAGGATTAGGGACATAGGCTGCAATCCTAAACTCCAGTTAGGCTGGCCTAAGCCCTGGCATAAGTTCTGTGCTGACCTGGGGGTATCACAAAAGTGCCATACGAAACTTATGCACTACTCCAAGGGGAGGGTTAGGCCAGTGCACAGTCCTGCACTTGCCTCCCTACATCACCACGTGAATGGGAAGACTGATGAGTTGTGCCAGCTTGGGTTAGGATTGCACCCTAAGTCAGTGTGATAATTGGCCTGATATCTTGAAAATATGAATGTTTTCATATTTTGAATATTTTGGAATATTCTGAATATTTTGGAAATTGAATGTTTTCTCTTTTAATCATTGACAGTTAATGAACTCCCAAATAGGGGAAAAAATTGCACTTATTTCTGGTCATGCCCTGCTTAACGACAATACATCTTATTAAATTATATCACAATCAGCCTCCAGCAAATGCTATCTATGAAAGCTATTCATCCCACTACATAAAATGTTGCCCCAAAATGGCAACAGTAACCCAAAGAAGGAAATTGATTCCCAGAAGCAGAGGCTGACAGTTCAATGATAGTACACTTGCTTTGTGTGCAGTTTCCACCACCAGTTAAGACTGGGAAAGATTCTTTTCTGAATCCTGGAGAGCTGCCTTCAGCAAGTGTCGACAATACCGAGTTAGATGAACTCAGTGGGAAGCAGCTTCTGATGCACTCCCAAATGTCCCACTGATTTTCTTACAGTCTTTCCATACAAAAGACCAAATGTTTTGTGTGTGCATGTTTAAAGACATTTCAGTTGATCACTGAACTGAACCATATTTTGCAGACAGCATGGGATAGAATAGACAGGGCACTCTTTTTTAAAAAAAATAATACCGAGATTCAATCATGGTTACTCATTGTTTGATAATTGCACTCAGGACCATCTCTGTGCAATGTGTGTTCACCTTAAAGAAAGCCATTGGGAGAGTCTAATACACTATCTACCCACCGGGGGAGAGGATCAAAACACATTTTGGCTCTGTTTTCTCTTGAAATTTTACAGGGAGTTCATATTCTGTAAAGGAAATATTAACAATGCCGAACGCTGTTCTTCATCATCTTTCCATGAAGCCATTCAAACCAGTTGAAAGACACTGCTGGTTCCTAAGGTCTTTGCTTGCTCTTTACTTTTAAGAGACTTTAACTGGTTGTTAAATACTGTTGCTTGCTCTCTACCTCTCCAAGCAGAATATTCTGATACAGGCAGAATATTTTTTTATTAAAAGTGCAATCCTAACCCCTGGTTAGGCCGGCACATTTCCTGGCACAACTTCCATGCTGGCCTGGGGTGTCACCAAAGTGCCATAAGGCACTTCTGCACCTCTCCTTGTGGATTAGGACAATGCACAGACATGTGTTGGCTTGCCCACACCACCACAAGAATGTGGAGATGAATAAGTTGTCCTGGCCTAAATTGGACGGAATTGCACATTGGCTTTGAAAATTATGTATAGGATGAATAGAATGGATGGCGGAAATTCTCTTCTCTATACCATAACATAAGAACCCAGGGCACACCTACTAAAATTGACTGTCAGGTCAGAACAGAAAAGGAAATGTTGATTTACTAAATGCATAGTTAACCTTTGGAACACTTGCCACAAGATATTTTGATAGCACACAGCCTAGACGACTTTAACAGGGAAATAGATTTATGGAGGAAATGTCCTCCACTGGTTACAAAACATTTCATGCAATCCTAAAGACACTTTTCTGGGCATTAGATCTATTCAACACACAGAGACTTATTTTTAGTAGCCTGTTTTTAAGACATGGCTAGTTTTGTGCTCTTTGGCTGCAATCCTAACTCCCAGACAGACCAGCATAAGTCACAGCACAAGTGGGACCGCCATAAGACCAGCATAAGTCCCAGCATAATTCCCAGCACCTGTGCTAACGTGGGTGTGGGGGACCTCAGAAACAGACCCCCAAGGAAGAACTGGCGGAGGACCTCATGTTTTTGGAGATGTCCTACGACGAAGGGGATCCGGACTGCCATGGTGGGGCAGCGGTCCGGGTGCCAGTGTCCAGGATCACTCCTGAGGAACAGGAGAGGATGGACCAAGAGACTAAGGAGCTGTGGAACAGGGTGGAGGATCCTGAGGAAGTGGAGAAGGCCCTCAAGGAGTATGAGGACAACCAAAAGAAGTGGAAGGAGGTGGATGAAGTGAGGGAATGGTTGGCCAGGAGAAGGCCTAGGATGGCTCCTGGGGAGCGGTTTACTCTTAGGAGGCCAGGACCCATAAGGGGACCTGAATGGTGGTGGAATCTTCCACCCCCTCCCAGGTCTGAGGGATGGAAACTCCCCAGGGCGCGGGGCCCTTGGTATTAATAAAAGGGGGGAAAAGAGCGGGAAGCGGGGCAGTCTGGGTCAGGAGGAGTAAAGGGAAGGAAAGACTGTGGCTGTGCTTGTGTTACATGGAAGGCCTGACCTGTGGAGAGACTTTTATACTTACCTGTTTGGGAGAGAATGGTTATGGGGAATGTTGATACCTACCTGTTGGAGTGGGAATACTGATAGGAGATACCAAAAGGACTTGGATTGTGTTAGCTACCTGTTTGTTGTTGCTGTAACTGTTCAAGAGAAGTGCTTCCAGAATGGATGGAAGTAAAGTGATTGTTACAATACCCCACATGTCTGCTTGGAATTACTTCAATGGGGGAAATGATTCATTGGTCATGGGAACCCCTGGGGGAGAGAGTGCATCAACCCACATCACCCGAGTCGGGGTTCATGACAGTGGGGCATCACAAAAGTGCTGATAAGACGCTTCTTCACCACTCCTGGGGGAGGATAGGCCAGTGCAGAGACATGCACTTGCCTTCCTACATCACCACAGGAATGGGAAGACCAATGAGTTGCGCCGCCCTTGGTTAGGACTGCACCCACAGTGACTGTATGCAGTCTCTAGATTGTATAGATGGTTTCTCTGTAAATAACTTAACAAAGTGAAGGATGTCTTAAAAATGAGGAGGGAAAAGAAATCAACTCAGGTTTCTTTTCCCAGCATTATTTTAGATGTCCACCTTTGGGTGACATGTTTAATTACCAAATGCATTGTAGAAATTGCAGACAATTGCAAATGGCTCTCGGTGGAAATGCTGAACTGCTGTAAATATTCACAGAGCAGGTTTGATACTCAGGAGAATTAATCAAACTGTCAGGCTTTGGACCAACCCCGTTGCAAATAACATGCGAGGGTGCCATTGTTCCTTAGCAACAACATCACTGGAAAAACTAAGGTAGAAACTGCTGCTGCCACAACCCACGTGTGAGAGTCTATCCCTACAATCCAGAGTAACTACGGGAGCACGTAAGAGACACTTGCGTCGATGTAGTTAAGGCACCACCTAGTGAAAACCTATGAGAAATTCATACTGCAATCCAGAGTAAATTGTTCTTACACCGGAGCAAGGATTCCCCATCGTTACTCTGGGTTATGCCTTGTACGTGTGTGTGTGTGTGTGTTTCATTCATTGTCCAAGAGATATTGTCCACTGCATTGTACCTTCCAAAAATACTTCCCTACAGCACTTCTTTGAATGAAACCTGCAGAATATAGAAGCTTTGCCATGGTTTGCACAGCACTAGCAGCTGCTGTTAACCTGGAAACGGATAGTTCCCAGTCTGGGGTAGGAAACGGCATCACTTTTCTGTATGCAGTTGTATCCCGCTGGATAAATATGATCAAATGTCAGGAAGATGGCATGCGGGTTTGCATGGGGTTTACATTACTATTGCATTAAAAAATAATAATCTCTGGCTTTGTTGGGAACAAGGCTGGCAGAGCATGACTTGTCTGAACTTGAACTGTAAAATCCAAACATAAATTCAGAAGAGGAGACTCACAGGATCTGAAATTGGAAGGTTCCTTGGAGGTCATCTAGACCAACCCTCTGCTCAATGAATAAAATTACAACAGCAATTTAAGGGAGGAAAATGAGGGGCACCAACCTGCTGCCTGAAGGTCTAATGGATGAGCTGGTCCTATTTATACTACAATATATGACATCACTTCAGATACTTGAAGATGGTTCTTGTGTCTCCTCTTCGTCTTTGGTTTACCAAGTTCCTTTAGTTAGGGACAATAATAACCAACTTTCCAGCACTTAGAACACAATCCTAACCATATCTACTCAAAAGCAAGCCCCATTTACTCCCAGGAAAGTGTCTTTAGGATTGCAGCCATAGTCAAATTCATTCATCTGTGTAAGTTCTGTCACTAATGTATTCATTTATGTAAATTTCTCTAAGTTTATTCAAATTTGAAATGTAAATTTTTCCATTTTTTCCTGGCTCAAGACACAGTTTTAGAAAGAAGATGTCTGCCCACTTCTGCTGTGGAAAATAGAGGCACCCACTATGCATCCACCATATCTCACCGCATGCTTCTCCACATCCCACGACAGATGTGATTTTTCTCTGGTGCTACTTATTTGATTCATTCTTTCAACCAAATACAGTGTGCCTGCTGGGAGAGATTGTCTGACCTCTCTCGGCTCCATTTGCAATGTCATCCGCTGAAAGATTTGCCTGTGGCACTGGGTTAAAAACAATAGTGGTTCTGAAAATTTGATGAAAGCTAGAGGGTAAGTATTATTTCAACATTGCTGGCTATCACACAAACAAAGCTGAAGTCCCACAACATCAAATAATCATTCCAGAATGACTCAGAATTGCCATTTTTTTCTCTCACAGGTTTGTTGTTTAAGTGAGTTCATTTCAGTCTGTTTTGAATGTTGGGAACAGAGTTGTCTAAGTTCTGATCACTCTATCTATGATGAACCAATGTTGGTGATTCCTTTCATTGGTTACAGGCATAATCCTGAAGCACCCTTGGCCCAGCGCATGTCCAGTGGACAAACCCATGAATGCACTCCTGCACCACTCATGGTGGAGATTGGCAAGTGCAAAGATGTGTTGGTCTCTCCATGTCTCCATGGGCCAGGATATTGACCAGTGCAGAGGTCTTGGGTACGAAAAGGAGTATGCTGCCCATATAGGGTGGCCATATGTCCCCAAAAAATGAACACTCCTGAATTTGGTGGATTGTGTTCACATACTGGCAAGTGTGACAGAGAGTCCTATCCCAATTTTGAGTGCAATCTTAAGCATGTCTACTCAAAAGTAAGTCCCATTGTGTTGAATAGTATTTACATCCAGGAAAGTGTGGTTAGGATTGCAGCCTTTGTGGAAGAGAATTATGGCAACCTATGCCCATAGCTCATGTTATCACATATAGCGGCAACATTTGGAACCCTATCTCAAGTGTAGCTATTCTATTCAAAGGTATATGCTGGGCAGTCAGAGAGACAGGATAACAGAGTGAAGGTTAAAAATCTGAAGAATGAAGGGTTCTATATATGAATAGAACAACATTGAAAAGACTCTTATCAGGTCTAAGACTAAAATCTGATGAGATCTCTGATGATGAGTATATCAGTGTTTATGGGCAAAATCCAGAGTAACTACAGGGAGTCCTTGCTCCGGTATAAAAACAACTTACTCTGGATTCCAATATGAATTTCCAATAGGTTTTCATTAGGTGGTGCAGTAACTATGGGTGCATATAAAGTCTTTTACGTCTCCCATAGTTACTCTGGATTTGGGGGTTACTCAGTATTCTGTTACTCCCTTCTGACTCATGCAAGTTGGTGTTGCCATAATCCAACAGTTTAGTCAGGGCCCACCGGTGGATCATGGCCTGTTTGTTGGTGGGTTGTGAAACTAAGCAATTGACAAGGAAAGTGAAACTGAGCTGCACGTGCATACTTACTCCTGTGTAGGCAGCCATGCCGCAGATGGTTTTGAAGGGCAGCCCGCTTTGCCCATTAAATCTAGAAGGACTACAATTCATTGTCCAAAAGTGAGAACCATTGAACAGTGGAACCCCATCTTGTTTTGTTTATAAATTTTGCTTTCAATGGTTAGCAAATTGCAAATGCTCCTTTTATCTTGCAAATTCCTGTTGCCACACCAAGATTTCTGCAAATGGGTTCTCATTAAAATGCCTTCTGGAATGGATTGGACCAGGAGCTACAACATGGGAGGACAATTTTGGTTTTAAGGACATCGGAGAGAGGTTGAAAGAGTGGATCATGCATTGAATGAATGAGTTCTGGGTATAATTGAAAGGTGTTGAAAGAGTTCAGAAAATGAACTGTCAGAAAGCATGGGATATCTGTCTTGTATTTCTTTTTTCACATTTCTTTTCTGCTGCTAAGGAGCTCAGTATGATGTATTAGTTCCTCCCCCTCCTTTTGTCATCACAACAATCCTGTGATGTAGGTAAGGCATCTCTCGTTAACAACTGGTTCTATAGAGTAGGTGCAAACATGCTGGAGGCCACCACTCCATACACACTGAATACAGGACCATGTGATGCTGCTTTGCCCAGATAGACCATTAGGGTTTGGTGGGTTAGGAAGGGTACTGCTCTGATGGATCTTTCAACATCCTGATGTCCCAGAAAACAGATCTCAGTTAAGAGCAATTCTGTTGTCTGAAATGGGGGACTTCATTAGAGCTGTGGTTACTCTAAAACCCAGAACTCTGGATGATATGCTGAAAGGTGGGAGGGGGGAGGCGGATTTAGGAAGCTGTCCAAAACAGCAGAACCACACTCTGGAAGAAAAGATATCTTTGGGATGGTGTGGGGGATGTTTTTGCATGCTTCCTTGCTCATCCATACAGAGCACATGTAGGAAGGGAACCTTTGATAGATGAGACAGCCAATTTGAGTTTGCAAAGAATAGCAGGCAATGGCGTTGAATAACAATGAAGCACGCAGGCTTTCATTATGAGGCTATTTGCAACTGCATGATGGCATCTTAAGATACCTAGGTAGAGTTCCTCAAAAAGGCACTTCATTCTCCTCTTCCGCCTGGCACCCCTTTGCTTTAATCTCTAAGTACAGTTTCTGGAAAGATTGACAGCTGTCAGTCTTTCGGTTTGTATAATACTCTGGTTACCATGTTAATTCTGTGTAAACCAGAGCTCGACATTATTGCATTATACTTTTTATTTCCCCTTCCAAGCTGCCCTTTGCTCATGGGGTGGTAAACAACAGGATCGGAAGAGATGTCTCTGCACACTGTGTTAGACATGCTGGTTAAGATTAGAATAACAATAGCCTCCTTGGCAGTTACTGGAGGAAAAAAAAGAACTTTGGAAAAAATAATAATCAAAAGCATACTTAGCAGCAAATGTGAACAGTAAAGGGGAGGAGAAGGGAAAACCCAGCTAGGTTGTTTCGAAATATCATATGATCTAAAAAGTTAAATAAGAAAACTGAATAACTATGCTTTGTTTTTGTTTTCCTTTCAGGTAAATGGATTTTTTTATCCTTTCTGGTCTTTTGTTTTCCTTTCAGTGAAAATGACACATTTGTCCCATGTGGTAATGGGGATCCCTTGTTGTGGACTGGAGTCTTCCAATCCATGATGGGCACAGTATGGGGAAACCTGGCAGGTTTTACTGCAAGTTGTGTACCAACCATAGAATATGGTGCTAAATCCACCCACCCCCGTTTCTAAACTGAAGATGTCTCCATGATCATGTGGCCAGCATGACCATATGCCAAGATGCACTGAATACTGTTGACCTTCCCACCCAATAGATGGTACCTATTTATCTACTTCCATTTCCGTGCTTTGAACTTGCTAGGTTGGCAAGTGCTGGGCAAAGGAAGGGAGCTCACGCCATCTTGCAGTAATCAGGCATTACTCCAGGTACAATGCCTTAAAGGGTATCAAGAGGGTGTCTTTTGGTGATTGTAGAGCGGTACTTCTGAGAGAACCAAAAATATTTTTCTAAGGCCTCCAAGTGGATATTCTGAGGTTTGGAAGGGCATGCATAAGGTAGTGATTGGAGGAGAATGTGAAAAATGAATGGGTCCTGAGTGCTGGATGCCCCAGCTATGACTCTGCCCAAAAGAAGAAGAATGAGAGGCTGGGACATCTGCTCATTAATGATGACCAGTTAACATTGGGTGATAGAGAGGAGGTAGAACTGCTACTTCAGTCTTCACAAAGAAAGCAGATTATCCAAATGTGGATATTAGAGCTGGAGCATTAATTAATGGGAAAATGTGTACATAGAGGTTGCAAAACATGAATGATACACAGATCTGCAGATTAAGACTGTTAGGGATCTTGTAAAGACTAACTTAACTGGCCTAAGTGAATTTAAGTCATTTGGACTGGATGATGAACTTGCAGATGTACTTGCAAAGCCTTTGTCAATTACTCTTGAGAAATCCTAATGGATGGGAAAGGTGTCCCTACACTGTACACGGTTATATTGTCCTCATCCTTAAAAAGGAAGACCTGGGGAATTACAAAACCACCAGTCTAACTTCAGTTCCAAGGAATATATTAAAATAAATCGTAAAACATGCAAACCCACTTACTTATTAACCCAACTTACTAATTAATAGAAGCAAACACATAATCGAAGCCAAGTCTTTGTCAAAAAGAAAAAAAATCTAGCCAGACAAATCCCATCTTTCTTGATCGGATTATTAGCTTTCTCATCAGTGGGAATGCTCTGGATGTAATTTATCTTGACTACAGTAAAGCATTTGACAAGGTTCCCCATGATATCTTAATCAGCAGGTTGGTAAAATATTGACTGGATGATACAATCGTTAGGTAGATTCACAACTGTTTGGACAGCCGTGCAGAAGGATGCTTGTCAAAGTCTTCATGTTATCCTGAAGGTTTCCAATGGAGTGCCCAGAGTGTCTTGGTCCTGGTTCTCTTTAAACATCTCCATCAATGACTTGGATGAAAGGATACACGTAGTTCTCATCAAATTTGCAGATGACACCAAGCTGGGGTGTGTATGTGTAGCCAACACTATAGAAGACTTCAGGAAGACCTTGATAGAAAGGAATACTGGACTGAAATGAATACGATGAAGTTCAATAGGGACAAATGCAAGGTTCTACACTACAGGTACGGCATGGGAGATACCAGGCTTGGCAGCACTGATCAAACTTCCCCTTGAGCATTATGTCCAAGTTTGGATACCCCATTTTAAGTAAGACGCAGTCAAACTGGAGTAGGTTCAGTGGAGAGCAAGATGGCTGGAGAACAAGCACAATGACTTTTGAAGAAATTTGGTATGTTCAGTCTGGAGAAGGATGGGTGGGAATTGGATAGTGGTTTTCACTTTCACACAAAAAACCTAATTTTTTTCCTCAATTATCTCTGAGAGTAGAACGAGAACAAGAACAAATTGCAAATGTTTCCAGTTGGAAATCAGGATTAAGAATAAAGAAATCAAGAAATTCCTGACAGTAAGGGGGTTTGGCAGTGGATCAGACTGCTGAGGGAGGTATCTCATGTATTCTTCTTCACTGGACACCATCAAACAGGCTAACATAATTTCCTGTTATAGATGGTTGGACTAGATGACCTTATGGGTCCCTGTCATGCCCCTCGCTGTCTCCCCCAATGGATACCTCAATCTCGGACTGGTCATCTCTCCCTTCTGCCATTCTTTGGCTGGATTGAACTTCCCCAGATTGATTCACACCACACAGATAGGTAGAACTTGTCAACACTGATTGCTTTATCAAAACTTCACAGGTAGATCACAGGGAAGTGGGAGGACGGACTTGGGTCTTACAGACAGCCTTGGGGAAGGAAGTTACAGGAGAAGGGGGGAAACAACACTGTACACTGGTCGTACAAGCCTCCCTGGGTTGAAGACGGCCGCCCCTCCTTGGCTCAAATACTTTCCTTTCAGTTCCTCTCTCCTTCTCTCCTAACCTCTTTCTCTTCTCTCCTCAGCAGGTTGTGGTTTCAAGCGTCACTCAGGTGAGTATGCCCCGCAGACCAGGATCCTCATCAACAGGTAACTCTAACTTTCTAATAACAGGCAATTTAACCAACTTGTTCCTTTTCCCTTTCAGGTAAGCACTCAGGCCTGCTGCTGGACAGCGCCAGCGCTGGATGACTCTCCTACTTCACTCCTTTTTCCAGCTAGCCCCAGCCCTCCTGCTCTCTCTCCTTTTATATACACCACCCGCTCCCCCTCCCTCTCCTGCTATCTTGGGGCCTTCTTAGTGGCCCGACGGAGTGGGAGACACCCGAATTGGGCCTGGCAGATATAGGGCATCCTGGGTAAACCCCCGTGCGCCCTGCGCAGTAGAGTCGGAGGAGGTCGCACCAGGAGTCAGACCAATAAACTCGATCTGCCTCTGTTGACTCTAGGACCTTGTCCCACGGTGGCCTGGGTCGAATCTGTACTCCAGCCATCCCATCCTCAGGGGTAGGCTCAACACCACCACAGTCCCTTCCAGAAGATTCTATGAGATTGCACTCAGGCAGAAATTCAACTGGTGCAGCTCTACATCTCTAAACAGGAACGTGATAGGGAACCATTCGAGCATGCAGCCATTTGTAATACAGCTGAGCCTGTGTCTTTGATTCATTATTTACCAGGTCTTTGTATTACGTTACCACACATTGATTTTCTTTGTATGCTCACTGTCCCCTTTTGTTTGTTGTGGCTTGCAGTTATTTGGGGGGAGGGACAAAAAAGCTTAAAGATGGATGAATCATGCCATTTCACAATAATCCAGCCCTTAAATTTGGTCTTCAGAACTTCTATAATGGACCTATGTTAAAACCAGGTGCAGCAGTGCAGGTTGATCAGATCAACACATACCTGCATGTTGTGGCTTGTTCCAAGTATACAAAAGTCCAGTTGGAATAATTCAAATTTTTTTCTCAGTCTAGAAAGACCCAAAGAACAAAATCAGACCTCTGAATACCCTCTCTGAATTTTATAGCCTTATAAGCCAATTTTGTTGATCACGTTTGAGTTGATGGTGGTTCCATTCACATCCAAATTTTCTGTAGCCACTGTTAGTCCTACTTTAAGAGTGTACAATATTCCAAAACACAGAGGTGCCTGTCTTTTAGTTTTTATATACCTCTTTCTCAAGCATAGGTTTTCAAATTGGTTTAATAATAAAAAAGCATTTAAATAATTTAAATCTTGTTGCCATTGAAATGAAGTGTTCCATAGGACCTTGATATCCACTGGGGCTCCACTCTGAAATGGCACATTTTGCGGTGAACATTGGAGGAGCCATGAACCTCCATTGACTGAAATGGAGGTTTTACATCTTTCAGCCATAAAAAAATAACATATGAGGCTTGGAAACCATGTGGTTTTGTCACATAACAGCATCCCCTATTTTTGTAGGGGTTTTTTTGTATAATACTTTAAAACATGTACTTCAATATCTGCTGGCATCTGTAGTAAGTCAAATCAGTGGATGCCAAAACCACATATATCCTCTTGTATCAGTATTATTGATGTTGATAATTTTTACAAATCCCAGTATCTCCAAGGAAGACTGGAATAGATCCCTGACTAAAACCTGGAAAGGTTTCTTTCCAACGTTGATGATAGTGAACCTAATGGACTTATGTCCAACTGGTTTCCAAGATGGTTTCCAGTGGATTCACCACTAGACAATTGTGGTTGCGATCCTATAACACAATTATCTGGATGTAAATCCCAATGCACATGGATGACTTGCTTCTGAGAAGACATGCCTAAGATCATGCTCTGCCTCTCCATATTTGAAAAAACCACCCTTTTAATTTTCTAGACTGTGCAGCTTAAGAGTCGGCAGTGTTCTGTATGATACTGCTGGTCTGTTTTAATTGTATAGCATATAATCCATATTTAATTTGGTTGAATCAAGTTACCAGACTCAAAGCTACTTCCAGATGTCAGGTGTAATCAAAGCCTTCTTAAAACAGCGCACCCATAAAGGGATGTAATGAATAACGCAGGCCATTTAGAATGCGTTCATCCAGAAAATATTGACACTTCTGCAGGCACAGAAAGTGGCCTGAAATCCCTTTTTAATCTAAAAATAAACATAATCGTTCACATCCAAATGACATTGCCGCTAATATCACAGGGCTCCAAGTGGAAAATGTGATGAGAATGGTCAAAGGATTTTCAAACAGTGATGTTGTGCTGATGGTGGGTCTTCTTGATCTGATCTTTTAGAAACACTGTGCGTTTTATAGTAGTTGGTGGAATAGAGATGGATTGTGGGGCAAGATTGATGTGAATGATTACTTGGCAAGGTTACCCAATTTGGGCCAAGATCCCAAATTCTGGAGGACTATCTCTGGCTTGAGAACAAGAGTGCTTCTGTTTAATGATGCTTAATGACTCCTGCTCACTCCTGCCTCTCGGTAGGTGCCATGAATTCTATTCAGCTCAAAATATTAAATGAATTTCAACCGCCCTGTATTTATCCCTCTCCTACATCTGGAAGGAGAGGAGGAGAGGGGATGGGGTTGTGGCAGCATCACCCAATATAGGAGGGCAGTGTGTCCCCCATCAGGGTCCTACTCCCATGGAGTGGGCAGCGCACCCCAGGTGGTGAGTATGGTGATCTACCATTGCCCTACTCCTGCTCAGTTCTTTGGCTGTATGATAAAGGTATACATTATTTTCTCAAATCAAATGTGCCATCAAATCTAATGCACACCGCAATTTTGAAAACCCTGAGTTTTTTTTTAAAGTTTGCTGGTGATTGTAATGTGCAGCTGCAAAGCATGTGACAAATTTAATTTTACTGCATACAACAATTGATTTTATGATAATAATATGGCAATGGGTTTATGTTATGATCATTTACGCAATTGCACTAATTTTATAAAACAATAGGTTTATGTTACATTTTTATTACAATACAATACACTGTTAAACAAAATACTGACCTATATTTATAATCAAAACAGTACAACTTTTAATAACAGACAAGAATTACCGTATTTGCTCAAATCTAATGCAACATTCCAGTGGTGGGCTTCAGGGGGTTCTCACAGGTTCTATCAAACCCTTTGCTAATGAGTGCCTGATTCTGAGAACCCGTTACTAATGGGACATAGAACCTGTTGTTAATTTAGGTTATTAGGACATAGAACCTATTGTTAATTTATTTGAATCCCACCATGGATTGAATCTAATGTACACACTGATTTTGAAGACTAAATTCAGCTGAAAAAGGTATGCATTAGATTCAGGTAAGTACAGTTTATTTCAACATGGTTTGTTTCATTGCACTTCCCAAGAAATTACACATCAATTGATATGTAACTTGATGGTATTTGACCAATCTGAGATTTTTAAAAATATTGGTCAATAGTGTCACCCTAGCAATGCCATTCAGCATGAGTTTTTCAGCAGTGCATTGACTAGATAAGTAATACCATATTTAGAGCACAATCCCAATCATGTCTATTCAAAAATAAGCCCGATTGTGTTCAATGGATCTTACTCCCAGGAAAGTGTCTTTAGGATTGCAGCCTTAGAGCACAATCCTAACCATGTCTACTCAAAAGTAAGTCCCATTGTGTTCAATGAGTCTTACTCCCAGGAAAGTGACTTTAGGATTGCAGCCTTAGTCAGATATAATGTACCATCCAATCTAATGTGTACCCTGATTTTGGAGACTAAATTCAGCTGGAAAAGGTACATAATATATTCGAGTAAATACGGTATTTTAAAACCCTCCTTTAAAAAACAAACAAAAAAGGATTTCACTAGAAAAAAAAATATGGCCACAATCCAATCCACACTTTCCTGGGAGTAAGATCCATTGATTATAATGGGATTTACTTCTGAGTAGACATTTATAGGATTGGGCTCAATGCTGTGTGTGTCAGATTTGAGTCTTGTGAGTGATTAGAATTCTCAGAAATGCTTGAGCGTTTTCAGTACTTCATTTGGAGCATGTACCAAGGATGGATCCCATTTCAAGCCAAACATTGGGGTGCTCGTGCATCTCTAATTGCTACCACTCTGTTGCCTGCTCTCGAGAGGATTTATAAAACTGCTACTTGTCAGCTGGTCTTGGCCAACTTAAAATATATATATATATATATATATATATATATATATATATATATATATATATATATATATATATATATATATATATATATATATATATATAAGCCTCTCAATAAGCTGGTAATGAAATGAAATCTCATCTGTCATGAAGAGTCATTAAATTAGAATTTTCTCTGGTGGTACAATTAAGATATGTAAGTACGGTGCATTCAAAGCCTAAGGAGGAATCAATCCTCCGAGTTTATATCTCTTTTTTAATTAAAAAAGTGAATCATTAATGGTGCTGGGATGTATGGCATGCTCTAGATTCAAAATAGTAAATGTAGCCTGTTTATATCCCCTCTAGTTTTTTCTACTGTGATGGAGGGAGGGAACGGACAACAGAAGAACATCACAGTTTAGGCATTTCTTAACTATACTTTTAAAAAGGTTGGTAAACTGATTGATGTAGTTTCTATTGGAATGATTTTTCCAAGCACATTTGCAATGGCCAGCCACAAGGGAACATTTAATTCATTATGACAAGAAGAGAGTTTGAGTTAAATGCATTATAGATGAACTGTTTATATGTAATAAGGTCAATTCATACCTGGCAATGCTGTGCTCACTTATTCCAGTTGAATAATGATGAGGCATTTGTCTGTCTCACGTTAAGCTCAAGAAGTTGATTTTTTAAATGTTGTTTTGATTTTAGAGATGTCACTAAAAATGATATGGGGAGTTTGAACTGCAAGCACTCCAGTCCAGAAACCTTTCCCAAACACATGTGGTGAGAGTCCGGCACATTCCTTCCTTCCTTCCTTCCTTCCTTCCTTCCTTCCTTCCTTCCTTCCTTCCTTCCTTCATAGGTCTTCCTGCTGCCTTCCCAGAAATTGCTGATGTAGGTATCCTGCATTTTTAAAAATTCGAATCCAGTCTTTATTTATTTTTAATTAGAAGGCATCCATGATTACCTACTAGAGGCAAAGCTTCCTCCTGCCTCCCCAGTGATTGCTGACATGGGCTCCCTGCCTGTTTTTCATTGGAAAATAGCCATGATGGTAGTGAAACAACTGCTAGCTGCTTCCCTGTATAGTAATAAATGTTTGCTCCCTTACTGTTGAAGAAGGAAAAAACACAATGGAAATTCAAGGTACTTGTTGGGACCTCGTGTTTAAAAAGAAACTCGAGGGCCCAACAAGTACCTTGAATTTCCATTTTTTGGGGGGTCTGATGAGACTCTTGTTGGGTCTTGTTGGGTCTTGTTGACTCTTGTTGGGTCTGATGAGACTCTGCTTCTTCTTATCACACATCACTGACCATTACACCACTTTTAACATCTTTCCTTGTCTTCTTGATAAACAGAGATTTATTGTTTCCACTTCACATGTAGAATTGTCTTCTGGATGTGCACACCAGCTTTCAATCCAGTGTGTCAATCTTCTCTGAACTTAATCATGGTTAAGATGCATTGCGCTTAAAAACAGAAACATGTGCATGTGGGAAGGGGGTTGAATTGGGATTTGAAGTGGAAATGAGAATGGTGTTTTGGGAACTTTCCAACATTTCACAGATGGAAACAGAGATATGCTTGCAACATTTCTATCATCGTACCAAGAATCACAGCCTGCAGCTCCACTGCCCTCATTACGCACTGTTGCAAGCACTCTTCCATCTGCTATATTCATTTACTCTGTAATAACTTGTCCTACATTACTTCTTTTAAAGGTATTTATTTTTCGGCTCAAAGATATGCTAGAGAAACATAATGACCCTCCAATCTGTTTTCAATTGTTCCAAATTACCCTCACGCGAATGTTAAGTGGCAGGATGTGCTCTACCTGTCAGCGTAATGTGCATTTAAAGGTAAAGGTGTTCCCTGCAGGTTATACTGGTAGGTGTGACCAGTGGCATAGCTAATGATCATATAGCCCTGTGCAAAGCTCAAAACGTTGCCCTGGAAGTGGTCACAACAGAAAGTGATGTTTTCCCAGGGTACTTTTAAAAAAAATAGATTTCCCGTGCAAAAACAAGAGCATTTTCCTGAGAATAAGCCCCACTGAACTCAATGGATTTTACCTCTGAGTAGACACAAATAAGATTGCACTGCGTGTCTTTCAATACAAGAAAAAAAATAGTCCCGGCTGGGATACAGATAGGTTTGGTGCTCCTCCAGAAGTGAATAACTGGCTGCATTTGGAGGATTGTGGAATCATTTATAGACTTGTGGATCTTAACATTCAGGAGCCTCCAATTTGGGTTGAACTGGGTACGATGGTGGGTCAGAGGGCCTACCTACCAAGTGGGTTGTGACCCACAGTTTGACAAACCCAGTAATAACGTAAACCAGCCAAAGAATGTTAAGGAAGCCATTAAGCAACTTCTACCAAAGGCCTCACTTAGCGCTGTCAGTCAAAAAAGTTGCAAGAAGGTAGCCTGAGCTGAACTTGGGGAAGGAACTGAACGGCTCTTTGCATCGGATTACTGCTGCCATTTTTCATTATTTAAGCCTTAATGTGATGAAGAAAACAGAATGGTTTTTTCCTCTCGACATGTCTTCCCGCAGGATAGCTCTGGAATTCCGCAGCAGCTCTCAGCCAGCCCGCCGAGACCCCCGTCATGTATAATGTGCTCAAACGGAGCTGGATGCTAAACTAACCCTGATAAATCAAGATCCTAGGAGACTTCATTGACGGTAGCCTCCATGCCAGATAATTCCCAGTCAGGTTCGGCTTTCACAACGCTGCCGAGGTAAAAAACACGTCTAATTACTGGTGTTGTCTAAAGACTACAGGAGCAGAACAACAACAAAAATGATGATACTTTTTAATTACGGATGGGCTGGTGACAGCTTCAAGCTACTTGCAGATGCGTCCAAAAAATTGGTAGCTTGGCCAAGGCAAACATTTGTGATTACCACAACTGCCCAAGTAGGCTTGCTTTGGCCAATGCTAAGATTATGCTTTCATTGTGCAGTTTTTTCCACCAAACAAGTGTCCGAAGGTTGAAGAATTAATGTTTGTTTTCCTAGTGCATGATCTGAAGTTGCTCATTGCTTTCTGAAATGCTAATAATGTTGCAATCCTAAAGACATTTTCCTGGAAGAAAGACTCATTGAACACAGTGGGGCTAAGTTTTGAATAGACATGGTTAGGATGGTGCTCGACATCACAGAAAAAGGCAAAAGTTAGTCCTTGGTGGTTTTTTCAAAGATTTATACCATACATTTCTTTTTAAAAAAATTAAATAATTTGCAATGCTAAATAAGGGCAAAATCCAGAGTAACTACAGGTCCTTGCTCTGGCATAAGAACAAATTACTCTGGATTCCAATATGAATTTCCCATAGGTTTTCACTAGGTGGTGCAGTAACTACGGGTGCACGTAAAGTCTCTTATGTGCTCCCGTAGTTACTCTGGATTTGGGGGTAAGTTACAATCCAACTAGTGATACTAGGATTTGTGTTGCCTGGTTCAGGAGGCCAGCATGCCTTCCCTGTCATGGACCTCCTCCTTTCACGCAGTGGGCAGAGAATTATTGGCATCCATCAGTCTCGAAAGACTATGGTATCATGCTCGACACTGTGTGTGAACCACGAAGGCCTGAGTAGATTGATATGGAGGATAGGCTGTTACCCAAGCAGCAATTCCCCCCTCTCCACGCCACTGAAATAGTCCAACGGAACAGAAGAGTTGATACAATTGGTTCCAGCTGCGTCGCAGAGCTGGGCTAAGGACAGGAGCTCACTCTACCTTGTGGAGACCCGAGTCTCAAACCCTGGCCTATTGGTTAACGGGCACAGTGTCTTAACCACTTGTGCCACCCGCAGCCCACAGAGCAGCCTGCAGAACAGTGGGCATGATGATACCCCATCACTCCACCTTGGCTCGTTTTGTGGGCTATAACTGTTTATAATTGAGATATTTCAACACATTTTGTTTCAGTGCATTCTGCGTGAAATTACATATCAATTGATATTTAACATGATGGCATTATTCAAAAATAGAAAAAAAAGTTGATAAGTAGTTGTGTCCCCCTGTGTGCATCACTTGGTGTGGGCTGCATCCTCACAGCATTACCAATGAATGCTTCATTGAGTGTCACATCAGTGAGACATTTTGAATTTCATAGAGTCAATGCAGAGCCTTTATGGGCCTCAAAATGGCTTTGGATGTTAAGATCCTATTGGAACATAAATTGTGGAGTTAGGGCTCAATCTTATCTAACTTTCCAACACTAGCGCAACTATAATGTAGCCCAAAGGTGGGGGAGCAAATGTTCCTTAGCCTTCAATGTGGCTGCCACTCCATCACAGGATGCAGTGCCCACCCCATTGGTCTGGCTGTACCAACACTGGAAAACACTGTACCAACACATAGGATTAGACCCTTAATTTGGGGTTTTTGTATCCACAGTGGGTAAAAAAAAATGGATCACCTTGAATACCGAGGTCCAACCTGCACATATTTTTTTAAAAAATGAAACTTTTGAAGAAACATGTACGATTGCACTGCTAATATACTATCTCAATGTGCCAGAAGGGTTTCAGTCAACGCTGAGCACTGGCCCCCTACGAAAAATATTTAAAATTAGCAGATCACCTGTATTGAGAGGTTTCTGGCTGCTCAGCATTGATACACCCCTCACCTTTGTAATCTTCAACTCCTCCCCAGACCATAGAAAGTCTGGTAAGGGGCTCGGTTGGATGTCATGACTTCATCTGTAAGGCTTTTTGAAAAGAAGAAACGGACACACACAAAGTGCAATATTTGCCAAGCGATGGGCTTTGAACTGATCTGGAGCCTGCAGTGCTCATCTATTATAGAGGAAGTTATCTCAATCGTTAGCTTTCAGGATGTTTAAAAGCAGGTGAGGAAGCTTAAATAGGCTGTAATGGAGAGCAGGTGAGCCAGGCGGTTGAAAGAGAATGAAAAGGTAGCTGCAAATCTTGAGTTAAAGCGAACAAGGCATTATGAAAGGTACCCTCGGATGAAAACTGCAGATTCTTAAAAATTTACTATGCTGTTCTCTGGCCTTTGCTCTCCTTACAGCTTTACAATTCAAGAGAGCTTTTGGAATTATTTCTAATGGGTCCCTTTTCTATCCTACAACTCTATCTTGAAATGAATCCATCTCAAATTGATAGGATCTGTTTCCTAATAAAAAACATAGAGCACATTCCTATCCATGTCTATTCAAAAGTAAGGGTGAAATCCAGAGTAACTATGGGGAGTCCTTGCTCTGGAATAAGAACAAGTTACTCTGGATTGCAGTATGAATTTCCCATAGGTTTTCACTAAGTGATGCAGTAACTACGGGTGCATGTAATGTCTCTTACGTGCTCCTGTAGTTACTCTGGATTGTGCCCTAAGTTCCATTGTGTTCAATGGGTCTTAATCCTAGGGAAGTGTTCTTAGAATTGCAGCCTTAGATTTGCAGACTTTGGAAGACAATTTGTTCTGTCCTCACCCTCCTCAACCCCACCTTTCAGGGCACACTTTTTTCATTTGTATACCATTTTCTTCCCACATGCCATCAGTCTGGAGCATAGCTTCCACCAAGTCCTAGAGAAAGCTCTGCAGGGTGACCATATGTACTCTTTATCCAGAACAGGTCCTCTTTTCTAGCCTTTTGTCCTGGGAAAAAAAATCTTCATTGTCCTCCTTTTCCTTGTGAACAGGCAGAATGTAGCTTTCTTGTAATTCATAAGTTTCATGTAATATACATGTGCACAGTCCCTTTTAGGTACTGTTTTTAGGAACTTTTAGGGCTGTGGGTGGCACAAGTGATTAAGACACTGTGCCTATTAACCAGAAGGCCAGGGTTCGAGACCCGGATCCCCAGAAGACAGGGTGAGCTCCTGTCCTTAGCCCAGCTCTGTGACACAGCTAGAACTAATCATAAAGGCTCTGCAATTCCATTCGACTATTTCAGTGGTGTGGAGAGGGGGGATTTGCTGCTTGGGTAACAGCCTATCCTCCATATCAATCTACTCAGGCCTTCATACTTCGTACACAAGAGGGGGAAGAGGGGGGATTTGCTGCTTGGGTAACAGCCTATTCTCCATATCAATCTACACAGTCCTTCATGCTTCACATGTAGTGTCGAGCATGATACCATAGTCTTTCAAGACTGATGGATGCCAAGTAAAGTCCCTTTTGAGCCATAAAAAGATTGTGGAGGGGAAAAACCATTCAATTTGTAAGTCATCCACACATTTGAGCTGGACAAATGCACATTTGTAGCAACATTAATTACGACTTTGGAGACACCTCTGAAAAGAAACTCTATTATCAACTTTCATTTTATCATCACTTCCATCACTTGCTCAGTCTTCATTCCACCAGCCCCATTTACGGGAACAGAAGTTCTACCTGACATTTCTTTTGTTCTTTTTTTGTTCGGTCTGCACCTTGTGTTGCCAGAAATCTCTAGTGCAATTTTTTTTTATGTCACAGCTGTAGGCAAGTGAGTTCACTCCCAGCTCTTTCGACATGCCAGAAGATCCAGGTGCCCTTTTCTCTCCTCTGCCAGGATGAAATGTCTTGTTAGGTATTTTGTCGACGTGTCATTAGTGAACCGCATTGATATTTCTCCTTGCTTTGCCCCCATCCTTCAAGGGCACGCAATGAGCCTACAGCGTATTTACTTAAAGGTTAAGAGTACATTCCAGAACAGCAGTCTGAACTCTGGAGACTATCAGCAGGCAACTCCAAATCTTCAGAGAACAGCAGCGATGTAATGTCAAGAATGGAAAAATCTCAGAGATTAACTGACAAGGCAGAAAATAACAATAACTTAATTTCCCTCTCCAGACATGCTGCTTATTTTCGAAAACTATTTTTAGCTTTGGTTGTGATATCAGAAGGGATAGATGAACCCTTAAGAGCTCACCTCAAATATAGTGCAAACAGTTACTTTTTTGCCCCAGATTGGGAAAAAAAAACATTTGCCGAAGCAATGCAAGTGAACTCAAAGATTATCTCTACTCTCTCCCTAACAGTACTTTACTTACCCCCAAATCCAGAGTAACTACAGGAGCACGTAAAAGACTTACTCTACAATCCAGAGTAACTATGGGAGCACATAAAAGATATTATGTGTACCCGTAGTTACTGCACCACCTAGTGAAAACCTATGGAAAATTCATATTACAATCCAGAGCAAATTGTTCTTACACTGGAGCAAGGACTTCCCTTAGTTACTCTGGATTGCACTCATTATCTGTAGTTACTGCACCACCTAGTAAAAACCTATGAGAAATTCATATTGGTATCCAGAGTAAATTGTTCTTACACCAGAGCAAGGACTTCCCATAGTTACTCTAGATTTTGTCCCAGGGGTCTAAGCGGTGGAAGCAACAGCTGTACCATGTGTACAAATCCTTTCTTGCTATGGCACACCCAGCAACATCTTCATTTTCCAGGACATGTCCTCTTTTTTAGCCTGGTGTCCTAGGAAAAAAAATTTTCATTGTCCTCCTTTTCCTTGAGAGTTTGCAGCACATAAGCTTCTTGTAATTAATAAATTATATGTAATAAATTATATGTAGTAGTTCTTAATTTAATAATAAGTAATATAGGGTTTAAATTAGTCACAAGAAAGTAATATCTATGAGTGTTTTTAGCTTTTATTTTTGTTGTGTCCTATATTTTTTGGGGTGTCCTACAATTTGGGGGGGGACTTGTCCTCTTATGACATCTGGTAACATAATATTCAGTGGCATATATAATCAGTATTGTTAATAACACAGGCCAACAGTGTCATTTCTGGAAAGAGGGCAAAACACTAATTTTTTTAGGAGAACCAATGCCTATATAAACCCTTGGAATACTCACTGGGTGATTTCACCCAGTCGGCAGTTTGTGTTGTGTTTTTTTAATGGAATTTATTATTATTATTTGACAAGAACTTGTGACTTTTTACTGCTAATTAGGCTGCAATCCTAAAGACACTTTCCTGGGAGTAAGACCCATTGAACTCAATGGGGCTTAATTTTGAGTAGACATGGTTAGGATTGTGCTCTTAGACAGTTATAAATCCAAAAGCATGAATGCTTTGAATTTACATTTTTTCTGTAAATTCAAATTATAGCATTGAATACTGGCAGGGTCAATCTGACCCATGTTGCTCTTCACTGGTTATTCAATGTTTTGTTAGCTAAAATTATAATCAAAATTCATAATTTCACAATATTTCACAATTAAAATTAGTATAAAATGATTATACAAAAACCTGATGCAACATTTATTCATTATATGTACCAAACTCTAGTACAGGGTGAATCTGACCTGGGAGTACTCGGTGATACAAAATTCATGCTTTTGGATTTATAACTGTCTAATTAGCAGTAAAAAGTCATAAGTTTTTATCAAATAATAATAAATTCCATTAAAAAACCACAACACTAACTTGATACTAAAACTTGATGCTACATTTATTCATTATATGTACAAAACTATTCACCCAGAGAGTAATGGGTGCTACAAAAAAAAGGTTAGTGTTCCAAAGATAAAGTATCCTTTCCCCTTGCCTTCAGAGTCAGTTATATCTGCAAGATTTTAAAAAAAAATAATTTTTTAAGTTTTGAATTTCAAAGCCAAGACTGGCTAGGTAGGAAAGGGGGAGAGTTTTACTCCTGAAAAGAACACCTAATGTTTTGCCCTCACTCCAGAAATGCCATTGGAAATATATATATATGGAAATATATATATATATGTTTTATATATATATATATATATATATATATATATATATATATATATATATATATATATATATATATATATATATATATATATATATATATATATATATATTGCAGTCTTAAAGGTTATATCTATTCGTGGGTATATTTTGGGTGTAAATTCCAAAAATTGTATCTGTGCTGCCCTGTTTCATCTACTTTTAGCACTACAGCAAAGCGTTTGGACAAATCTTTTCATCTCCTTTAAGGTTTAGTTCTCAAACCTCCTATCACTGGAGTCAAGTGGAGTCAAATTCCAAACCACTGGAGTCAAGTTCCAAGCCACTGGAGTCAACCCAGAAACCACCATCATCTTTATGGTTTGCCCCATTCTAGATACTGTCCTATTGGCCCATGAATGTGGGCTTAGAAATCACTGGGGATCTTCAAGCAGAGGCTCGACAAGGACTTGTCGGGGATGCTCTAGGAGGATTTCCTGCTACAGGGAGGGGGTTGGACTAGATGACCTACTAGGTCCCTTCCAACTCTAGGATTCTATATAGGGATAGATCATTGTCAATGGGCACTGCTTTACCTTTCTATCATTCCAAGGTCATCAGTAAACATCAGGTTAGGTCACTGATCCTAAACTGCATTATTTCAGACCACAGGTAGGCATTTTCAAATATTGTTATTCCATTCAAAACAATCACAGCACACCAGAGGGAAGACTAGAGCAAACGTTCCTCTTAGCAGGTTCGATTGATGTGTAGGAGTTTTGATATATATGGGGCAGCATTCCAAAATGAAACCCCCTTACCTGCCATTCAATAACTACTTTGAGCTGATACTCTCGAAACAAAAATGTGTGCTAATCAGTCAGCCTTATGTCTGGAGACTGATGGAAAAATCACAACTCCACTTGTATATATTCGGAATGCAAGATTCACACACACCCCCTTCCCCGTGGACCCTTTTCTTTAACCACAAAACAATTTAAGAAAGCAAGAAACCAAAGAACTTTTGATGCATTTTCTATCAAGTTCTGGGTTTTCTAATGAAAGAGAAAAGAAAAGGAAAAAAAATGTATTTTTCACAAGTATTGATGGCTAAAAATGATTGAAGCCATTCTTGGGACTTTTGATTTTTGGCATGTATCAAAGGTCAAACATAGCATGAATTAGAGGTTGGGCCATGAATCGTTTTGCCATTGCCTGGTGCGTATCCTTTGAAACAAGTGGATGTTGGTTTAGAGTTGGACTAGCAAATTATAATGACAAAGAAAACTTTTGGGGTGGGTACATGGCCTCCTAGAACCATATAAAGGACCCTGAAAGCCTTAGGCTTCAATCCTAACCATACTTTCCTGGGAGTAGGCCCCATTGAATACAACAGGACTTACTACTGAGTAGACATGCTTAGGATTGCACTGCATGACCACTATATTTTTCACTGTGGGTCTGCCATGAGGGATGCAGGTTGGCACTCACTCAAGATGTGGTACCCAAGGAAATGTATCCCTTGCCCCCCCCCCCTTAGCTACACCACTGTACCATCTCATCTGTCTCCTCCACTGCGCATGGTTCTGCTTAGAGCTACTTTGAGAAGAATAAAAGTCAGTAGCCTAAAGCTACTCTCTGATCCCCTGCCACACACAGACACAGCAACACACAAAGAAAGAAATTGATTATTCTATGGTTGTTACCAATTGTATGCAAACTACTTTAGAATTTAACTTGGCTGTTTTTGAGCCGTTTTAAATGATTGATTTGATCTCTTTATTGTTTCATTTCTTTATGACCTTAGCCATGTTCAGCTATAAGTGAGCTAAACATACTGATATGTAGGTAAGGTGATATATGTAAGGTAATGGAAGGTGATATGTAAGTGAACTGAACATAATGTTGATGATGGGGGTGGGCTTTGGTGATGATGATAAGTGAACTGAACATAATGTTGATGATGGGGGGGCTTTGGTTTTATATTGTTTTTTACGGTATCTTTTAGCCTATATGTTTTAATTGTTTTTACTGTATTTAATTATTTATGTTTTTAATTGTGTTTTATGTTTCTGCCGCCTTGAGTCGGGCGAGACAGCCTGAGAAAGGCGGGATACAAATTTTTAAAATAATAATAAAAATGATGATGATGATGATGATGGTGGTGATGATGATGATGATGATGATGATGATGATGATGATGATGATGATGATGATGGTAACAGGAGTGTGATGGTTTGTGATGGTCATCAGTTTTCCAATTCCCATGGTGATATAAGGGGGGGGGGCTTTGCCTCCCATTGGCCTCTGATCCATCATGTCATTGTTCTGCCTTGGAAACCCAACTGAGTGTAAAAAAAGGCAATACTCTCTTTCCCTACTAATCACAGCTGCCAAGATGCTTTTGTTCCAGTGTATCTTACTTGGAGTCTAGTGGAGCTTCGCATCTTACCTGCTTTCCACCAAGCCCATAAAATATGCTGTGCCTCCTTGTAGGTATGTAATTGAATTATGAGGGTTGCCATAGCAACTGCTGCAATTAATTAAAATACTTGGACGTCGCCAGTTTATAGATGCAGAAAATATTTTCATGTATAAATAGTGCAATATGTTTATGCTCAAAGGATTTTTCCCCCCTCTGCTGTCTGCTGAAAAATTGGGCTATTTTCCCCCTTCGGTGTTGATAAATCATTGTGTTATTCCCCCATAAACTTGGTAAATAATTTCCTATGCTTAATGTCTGCTAAAGGCTGGGGGATAAAGATGGAGGGTAACTCTTTGCGTCGCTGTATGGGAGACATACACATCTTAGTAGCAGAACGGAATGAGAGAGAAAAACCAGTGGGCACAGCTATTAGTGGGAAGAATGATACAGTTTGTATGGGGCTGTGAAAGCCATATGGTATGATTGGAAGGAATCTATAGACCATTTAGCTAACTCTCTGCTTGTTATATACATAGCTAGGGAGCCTCATTCCAGCTTCAAAGTCAAAGCAGAACATAGACATGGATCATTCTCTGACCACACAGCCCTCTCCCCTTTTCAGTTTTCCATTTTCCTATCAATTTAGAAAGGTGCTTCATCTCCCACCCCCAGACCATGGGATGGTGGTGGTGTTAAATTTTGTAACCCCTGATACAAGATCCCTTAAGTACATCACTGTAAGGTGTGTCTTTGAAATGCAGACAAAATGTTCCAACATAGCAAGGATCTGCTAGGCATCATGCTCACACAGTGCCCTTGAACTGTAATATATTTTCTTTTTAATGCACTTTCTCCAACATTATAGAATGAGCAAGGCCGGAGTAAGAAGTCTGTCTGTAATGCAGTGATGATAAATAAAAAATTATTTGTTCTAAATCCTTTACAGTGGTGGGGCTAACAAACTGAATCGTTATTTTGGACATTCAAAAAGTAAACTTCAAATTTGTGGTAGAAACAGATACAATGGTGACTTTTACAAAAAATATATATATATATATTTTATCTAAATTAAGGTTGCCAGAATTCTCTTCCACAAAATCAGGACAGGGCCCTCTGTCCCATTTGCCAGTATGTGAACACAATCCCCCCAAATCCCCCAGTATGTGAACACAATCCCCCCCCCCGACCTTAATCTAAATCCTTTGCAGTGCTGGGGGTAACAAACCAAATCATTAGTTTGGATATTCAAAAAGCAAGAGGAAATTTGGAAGGAAATAGCAAATTGCCCATCTCCTCCCCAGTTACTTCTTGTTTAATGCTCCTTTGAAAACGGGTGTATCCTTGGCAAGTTTATTTATTTAGCATATGCCATATAATACATGGACTTCTGATAAATCAGATTTAAATGTTCAGTCCATTTTGAGGTTGCCCACATCTACATCTATCTACAAGTATGTTTATGAACCTTCTGATACAAACCTGTGACATTTCCAGACTTCCTAACTGCCTACTGGCACGTCGACACAGCAAAAGGCAAATCCGTTTGAAACCAGTTAAAGTGTCATTGCCGACCCTAAGGAAGTCTGAGAATTTGTGGTAGAGACAGGTCTGTGGCAGATTCTCTCCAAATATTGTTCAGCATAAATAAATTTAGCTGGAAAACACTACATGCAACTCCTTGAGTGAGATCCTCTGAAGGTATTAAATAATGTCAGCAACTCAATGAAGCCCACTTGGTGACATCTACTCAGCATTGTTCCATCCATCTCTGGCAGCCGTCATCCCTTTGCAAACACAACACACCCAGAGATGAGAAAGGCTGGATGATAGAGTGATCGATCTTTTTTAAACACTGGAGCACTGCGTCGTTTGGTGCAGCAGTAAAACCTTCCGCAGGCATAACGTGTGGAATGACAGAGACCGTTTCATCAGCACGGCCCCGAAGCGTTAAGTGCCATGATGGACAAGCGTAACAGAAAGGAAGGAGGACTCTCGCTTCTAGACAAGTCTGCCTACAGCAACAAATGTTTGGGATGTCAGTCAGGCCCAGAATGGGACATTCAGAAATGTCACATGTTTCAAGTTTTCTAGGACATGGTGACTTGAAAATGTTCAACAGGGAATGGTAACATAACATTGATTCAAGCTACAGTGGGTAACCCAGTGGCTAATTGGGACACAATGGGTGCGATCCTAACCTAGGCCAGCACAACTTATTGATCTACCTGTTCCAGCGGTGATGTCTGTGCACTGGCCTAACCCTCCCCCAGGTGGGTTTTCCAGATATTTGGAAAATTAAATTTCAGATTAAAAAAAAAAAATTAATCAAGCTATTATTTTTGTACCTTCAAATACTGGGGAACACACACCCAGAGAGATTATTTGCCTTGGGAAGGTGTCATACTTCCCCTATGGTTTTCAAATGTACAATCCAGAGTAGGGTTTTGCCTTTCCCAGAATCAACCCAAAAAGTAACCAAAAATTAGCCAGTTCCTAAACTCAGGAAGAAGGGAAGGTTTGTCCCCTTTCCTACAGTCATAGGTCTCATAATGAGTCTTCTCCAGTCTGCACTGGCTATTTTGCTAGTTGGGCTTTTCAGCCCAATAGAAAACATATGGTCCAGCAGAAGCCACCTCCACCTGTCCCACATCCATCCCAGACCCAATCCTCCCATCCCTCTTCCCCATCCCACCCACTCCATACTGTAGGGCGCTGAAAGCCCCCCCAGAATCTGACCAGGCTGATTGCAGCACCCCTTTGAACATCATAAAGTTGATCAATGTATCTTAGGCCTTAAACCTCTAGCTAGGAGCACAACGCAGCATAATTCTCCCTGTCAGCATAAATGTTGCTATAGTCCGTCAGCTAAGCAAAAACAGTTGGACCTTCTTCATGGCCGTGATCTGGTGCCAAACTTGATAAGTAAACAATGGCCGTTCTGTAAGTTAACTACAAAGAGCTTTGCTCCCAGGCCTAGGCATAGCTCATAGTTACTAAATATAAGATACAACCCAGCCTGGTGCGGTGTGATCAGAAGAGGTGAAATCACTCCAAAGAAATGCTCAAACATTACTGAGCATGCTCGTCAGTAAACCAAGCGTGGTTGCCTGTAAACCAATTAGACTTGTTTGTTATAATCATGTTATATAATGTAGCCTATAGAATAAAATAATGCTTTCTTGCTTCCGTAACCTGCTTTGCCACTATAAAAGAGTAAGGCCGGCAGCCATCTTGGCCGGCTCCTCACTTTGGGACACGAGTCCGACACGTGTTGAATAAAGATCCTCTTTCTGATAACTCGAGTTGACTGAGGGTTTTCTAAATGTCTTACAATACCTCATCTCTAACCTGTGAGATCATCAGCCACAGGTTCAGTGTTGGGGCTTGGGCTTATCTGGGGGTTGGTTTTGACTAATACTGCTCCAGCACTGGCATTCCCTACTCTTAGCGTGCCATAAACATGCTTTACAGCACATTTACAGCACCCAGCACCAGTGATCCATTTTTACCACCATCATTGAAGAGTTCAGGTTTGGGCCTTAAGGTGAATCCTAATCACACTTACCTGGGAGTCTGTCTCCTTCAACTATGAGTGACTTACATCTGAGTAAGAACATAAGAAAAACCTCCACAGGATCAGATCAAAGGCCCAGAAAGGCACAGGTTTTCATGGAGACACAGCCACATAATGATGTGTCAAATAAAGTCACCTACCATTCTGATCCACCACTTCCACACTGCCCATGGCGTCACTAGTGATGAGCATGTCATTCCTCTGTCATTCTGTGAATTTTAAAAAAACACATTTTCCCCCTTAAATTTTAATGTCGTTTGAGGCAATGCATTCCTCAGCTATGACACTAGAGTACTGAATCACTCATCCTGTGCTCCTGTGAAAGGAGAGGAAAATCAAATTTAAAGCAGCCAAGGGGGTGACCGCTTAAAAGTATCTAGACAATATACACCAGGAGTAGGAAAGAGGGACAAACGTTGTACAAGATGGGGTCAAATGGAATGCAAGACATAACAGTCAGAGATCATTATTCTGTAAAGTTTAGTGATGATTCACAAAAAGTAATGGTAGATAAAGCAGCCACCCTGGCTGTGCTGAGTTAATGAACTGAGTATACAGGCAAGAATAATGGTTTCCTGTTAGAATCTGCAGGGCTGGACATGGATCTGTGAATGATCAGCCACATAATAGCAATGACTGTAGGCAACCTTTGGTTTTTAGAGGTAGCCTAGTTCTGAATGCAAGAGAAATGCAACAGGATACAGGTGTCTTGTCTTGTGATAAGCGGTCAGGCAGATAATTCCTGATTGAACCAAGGATGCCCCATAAGGCTACTATCCATATTTTCCTAGTAATAAGAAGATCCACTGAATATAGTGCAACTCCTGACTAATGACTTACCAGATTGCCTTGTTACTTAATATTTATATAATAAGAACTCATCTTTGAGCAAGTTTAAACAGATAACCCTAGACATGGACAGGAGGCATGATCTGGTAGTTGAGCTGGTCTACTCAAAGAATGCTAAGCAAGAGAGATGTTTAAAATTGGATGAAAAATGGTGACAAAACTGTTGTGAGAGGACAGAGCTAGGAGAATTTATTGTTGTGATCACCTGTGACTGTCAAAAGGTGACAGACCCGCAAGGGATGCACAGGCTTATAATTAAAAAAAAAACTAAAATCAGCAGAAGCATCAGCAGAGCAGAGCAACCTCTCTGTCAGCCATCTTGAAAGTTTAGTATAGCCTCCGTATGTGAACACAACACAACCCTGAGTCTGTTGTGAAAGTAGGTGATAAGGTGGTATACAGATGCTGTAAATATTTATGTTGATCATTATCATCATCCCAAAAGTACTACTACTACTACTACTGCTACTGCTACTGCATACTTAGCTGCCATCCTGTACCCACTTAAGCTGTAAGGCTCCACTCTATACAATGCATACAGTTGTGTTGCAAGTTCCATTATTAAGCTCAATAAGGCTTACTTCTGAGTAGACGTGTCTAATATTCTGGAGATTCAGATTTGATGATGGCTCCTGCAGATGCTGATGGGGTCTTTTGTTAGAAACCTTTGTCAGCACTTTCTTTCTAAATCATGAACATAGAATTCAATAAGTTCTTTGAATCAGAGCCCAAAATTCAGTCTTGGAATTGCGGGATGTAAACACTTAAAAGCAAAGAAGAAAGTTTCCCCCAAACCTTCCTCTTTTCCCCCCCATGCTTAGGCATTTTATTTATATTCCCAGACAACTGCACAGGGAATTCCTAAATGGCGTATAAAATGAACATCTGTACACTACCATGATGGACACATCTGGACCAATTAATTTTTCATCACTTTCCAATATGGGCGATCAGATCGTCACAAGGTGGTAATGTGCTGGACTCTCTGCAGGTTATGCGAATGAGCTTTTGGAGTGGAGATATTTATAGAGGATGGGGAATGACAGGAGAGGTCTTCATAGTTCTTTAACCTCAGTGGCAGTATTTAATTTTATATGCAGATGAGCTGATGTGGATTTTCATTAAGAAGAAAAGGATAATTTCTTCCCATTATAAATATTGGTTGCCTTAGAGAGACAGTAACTTTGCAATAATTTCCGTCAATCCATCCCTTCTTATTTTCCTGTTTCCAAATAAAGTGGCATTCTCTGCCTCCCTCTCTCACGTATGCAAACACACACACACACACACAAACAATGGAGGAAACGAGAAGTTAAGGAATGAGCACTCCACAGTCAAATGCGGTGTTCATATTTTTTGTACTAAAGGAGACACTTCATAAAGATAGGATCACTTGACAGATTTGCAAACCACCATCTTTCAGAGTAACGGTGCTGCAAGACCTTATTCCAAGGAAATAAAATGCCATCAGGGCCATGGAACAATCACAAACCAGTTCATAAATTTCAATATCACAAAGTGGTCATAACAAAATCATTACTATAGTGTTGCTTTTGCAATCTCTTTCTCTCCCTCTCTCAGCTAGATTATTGGTTCTCAAGCATTATAGTCCTGAACCCCTTCTAAGAATGGCAATCTGTCCAGGACATCCCCCAAAATAGAATATATGTCATCAACCTGAACATAATGTCATGTATGGAATTTATATTAAAGAATAAGTGACATCACTGTGATGCTGGAGCTCCTCCATGTCTATTCAGAAGTAAGTCCCATTTTATTTAATGAGGCTTGCTCCCAGGAAAGTATGGATTGCAGCCTGAGTTCCCTGTTCTGAGATGGTGGCACCCAGTGTCCGATTCCAAGATGGCAGGACCTAACCTTATGTGACCCATCCCAACGGGGTCCGTTGGGAATCTTTGAGATTTGGGAATCTCAAAGGGGGTCTCTTTCAGAATCACTGAGCTAGATCATATGGTAAATTGGCAAGCTAGTTAATTGCATCCATTAATACTTGCAGTTTTCCTAGAAATGGAGCAAAACAGATGGTGTTACAAGAATTGATCCCTTATTATATTAATACATTTTATTAATTTAATATTATAAATGTGTTGGTTCAAAGTCCCACTTCCCTTCCCCCTCTTTCACTCCTAAACACACCTTTGGAGCTTACAAGCAAGTAATTCTTTAACTACTCTGCCACTGTCATTTATATGCTAATGTGAAGCATGGTCTTCTATTGTTCTCCTTGCCAGCCACATGGTCACTTCCCCATTCTTTCTCTTTTCAAACCTTGACCACACTTAGCTGGTTCTTCTTTATTTTCTGATTGGGTGATGGCGTCTGCCAGCCTTCCCCTTCCTGTAAGGTAAACAGCCTTCCTGGACCTAGGTTATAAAAAGCCATGCACCCTATTGTTCCCTCTCTTTTTCTGTTTGGACTCTCTCTCTTCCTGGACCCTCCTCCCATCTGGATACTGGCATGGCTTAAAGAAAGGTAGATATTGCTTTCCCCTCTCTTCCCCTTTCCTTTGCTCCCCCCTTCTCCTTGGTACACACTATGTAAGAAACAGGTACACTTCACTCTTATGCTACTGAATGTATGTAATATTGGTTTATGCTTTATGACAATAAAGTCTGCATCTTTGTGATAAGTTTTTCTTAGTGGTTCACTTTTTAACAAGGGGTATCTTCTCTGCATGACGCTGTTCCTGCCTAGATCCTGTAGTAACCAAAGAGAAGCACAAGCTAATTTCCCCATTTTTACTCCTCTCTTGGTAACAATGGTGTTGAGAAGTGTCTGCTCTCCCACCGTACAGAACCTTGGCGTGACATCACAGTATTATGTGATAATCATGTCACTGCACTGAGTGCTAGAAAAGTTCATTATGACTCTAATCATTAGCATCTACGAGCACAATCCTAACTATGTCTACCCAAAAGTAACCCCCATTGTGTTCAAAGAGTTTACTTCCAGGAAAGTGTCTTTAGGATTGCAGCCCAAGTCACAAGATTGAAACTTTATGATTGGTTCTTGTGGGTTCTTGTTTGGAGACCCTCCACTGTGGGTTTTGGAGATCTTAGAGACTTGGAGATCATTTATTGCCTTAGGCAAAAGACACTTTCCTGGGTGTAAGACCCTTTCAACACAATGGGGCTTACTTTTGAGTAGACATGGTTATGATTGTGCTCTTATTTTATTTTACAATGCATACCCTTTCCTAATCTAGGAGGAAGCATGGCAGTATCCAATTTCCAATAGTTCTTCCTGCCATCACTTGCAACTTTTTACTTCCTTGTAATTATAAAGGTATGGAACCGCTTGTCGCGCGGTGCACACAGAATAAATGTCACTCAAAGGTCATGCGCCATCAAAGTGCCTTGGCAAATACATGTTGAATTTCAACTGCATGCTTTGTTTTGAAGAGAGGAAAAGGAAAAAAAATAAACCAGTGCTAATTTTCTTGGCATTTGCTACTTGTTTAGAAACATTGCCTCAGGCTAGCCCCAACATCTGCAGGAGGAATGAAAAATAGATTTTGGAAAGTTGTACAAGTTTCTGAGTTGTTCACTCACAGCAGCCACTAAGACAGGAGCAAGAGACAAGTGTGGCTCTCGGAAAGTCATGGAGGCCTTGGACAGGTTGACGCCAATCCCGTAACTCTGTTTTCAGGCCACTTTTTGGTTCAAGATAGATAAAATGTCAGAAATCCTGAAGCAATGTTTCTGAGGCTGCAATCTTAATCCCCAGTTAGGTTGGCATAAGTTCCAGCACAAGTTCTGTGCTGACCTGGGGGTGTTGCAAAAGTGCCATTAGGCACTTCTGTGCTATTCCCGGGAAGCTTAGGCCACTGCACAGACATGCACTGGCCTCCCCACATCACTATGGGAATGGAGAGACAGGTGAGTTGTGCCAGCCTAAATTGGTTAAGATTGTGCCCTCAATTACTTAAAATAATTAGGTGAACATTGTCACCACCACTCCCCCAAAATTTAGATTTCAGCATCAACCTTTGTGGACTTCAGTCCAGAAGCAAATGATGAAATTTTCCCTTAAAATAATTGTGTACGACTGTAGTCCACAAAACCTGTGGCTGAAATGAATGGTTAGATTTGAAGGGGCTTCCTAATACTTTCTTGGTTCTTCTTCCACAGATCAATATTAATGATCTCTCTCTCTCTCTCTCTCTCTCTCTCTCTCTCTCTCTCTCTCTCTCTCTCTGTATATGTGTGTGTGTGCACGAGCGCACATGTGTGTGTGTAAAACAGTCTGTAGCTATTGCTTGCAGAGGTATAACATTCATCAGTAAAAAATCATCTAGCTCTCCAGTGTCTCAGCTGTCTTTTTGCCACTTCTCTCCTCAATACCTCTGCTCAGTTGTCCCCCTAACTCTTCTCTGCCTGCTCTGTTACCAACTGACAATTGGAATGTTGACAGTTGCATCTCCTCAGCCTGCTTGATTGACACAGAATGTTCAGAATGTTGGTCATAAGATGTGGACATCCGTACATACAGCTTAAGGCTTTTCTGTAGAAAGATGTACATGCGTATATGCACACACGCACATGCGCACACACACACACAGACTTCTGACTTTGAATTTTGCCCCACATAAGGGTAAAAAAGTAGAAGACAAACAGCAGAACCGTTTGTTCAGAGTTGAGCTATGGCACTTGGAAAACAACCAAATCATGAGGAGTTTGAAATCCCACACATATTTGAAGTTGCAGCAGAAAAACAAAGATTCCTCTCTCTTTGAAAAAGAAAGCATACAGCCTAAAGGCAACACCTCTGTGGCTTTAAAGGAAGTTGCTCAGTGACCATCCAGTGTGCATTCTGAGTTACCTATAGAACAGTGGTTCTCAATCTTCCTAACGCCCTGACCCCTTTATTAGTTCCTCATGTTGTGGGGACCCCCAACTATAAAATTATTTTCGTTGCCACTTCATAACTGTAATTTTGCTACTATTATGAATTGTAATGTAAATATCCGATATGCAGGATGTATTGCCATTGTTTCAAATGAAATGTGTGTTCTGTGCACACATTGAACACAATGGGATTTATTTCAGAGTAGGCATGCATAGGATTGGGCCCTGAGGCTGCAATCCTATCCACATTTACATGGGAGTAAAGGCCTCCTGACTATAAAGGGATTAATTTCAGAGTAGGTATGCATAGGATTGGACCCTGAGGCTGCGATCCTATCCACATTTACATGGGAGTAAAGGCCCCCCTGACTGTAATGGGATTTATTTCAGAGTAGGCATGCATAGGATTGGGCCCTGAGGCTGTCAGTCAAGCCCCAGTGCGTGTGCAGCTACAGCCGGAGGTCTGGCAAGCCTGACCTGGCCCCTTGCACCAGGGGTCTTTAGGCGACCCCCAAGAAAGCTATAGGTTACCCCCAAAGGGGTCCCGACCCCCACTTTGAGAAACGCTGCTTTAGAACTTTGTGGTGGTCACCCAGCCCTTCTCTGACATTAGACTTGTCAAGTCAATGGCAGCCAGGGGGCGAAAACGTCAAAAACCTATACTGATATTCTGGCTTAATGACATATACAAGCAGCAAACTGTAAAAACCACACGCTTCTCTATTTATTCCTATACTTTCCATAAATGTATGTAGAAAGGGTTCCCTTTATCCCCCTTGCTTGAGACCTCAAGTTTCCGAGGAACTAGACTAGGACCATCTGAATCCTGGTCCAGGGACGGGATGAGTCAGATGAACCTGTCCACCTGATGAACAGACCTTACTATTCCATTGGGACAGAGATGTGATAGATGCAGTTGCAGATGCAGTTGCCTCAGTCTAGATATCCCGTTGTGCAGCCAGGAAAACAGACATGGCTGCCCTGAGCATCCATGCTGCCCAATCAAGGAGGACTACACTTGGTGACCTAGCCAATGTGATCCAAATAGGGATCACATTTCTGTCGTGCTGTGGTGAGTTTGAACACCACTGAATTAGATCAGTGATACCCAAACTGTTTACTGAGGCTTCTTGGAAACCAGCTGCAGAATCTTCTAGAAAAATCTGTCACCCTATACAATGTATAGGACTGTAGCCTTGATGGGTAGCTGTGGACAAGGGAGATCAAGAGAGCTGCCAGTCAAAAATATTTGGGAATGACTGAACTAGATACTATAATTTGCTGCTTGCATGTCCTTGACCTCCTACTTGCTCTTCAAGAGAAAGCACTGGATTTTTCCAATTTTGCCATTGCTATGGTGTTCTTTTGCTATGCCATTGCTATGGTATCCGCATGGTGTTCATTCAGCTCCTGAAGGACATCATTATTTGCAGTATTACAGCACGGAGTTGTCAGTTTTGACATGTGTTGTACTTTGGCACACTGTGTGTCATCATTAATTAGAATCACAAACTGAGGGGTTGTGTACCTTGCCCTCCCTGGATATTTGGATGTGCTGCACAGACCATATCTTAGCTGCAAATCCCTTTGCATTTCTAGTAATAGTAACATTACTTCTTTTTTGGGAGGGAGAATTTCCCCTTTATAAGTGGTACCAAAATCAGTGAAGATTTCCCAGTTTCTGTCCCTGATTTGTAGAGGGACTCTATTGTACTTAGTGGCATATGGAGATGCCGTAGAGCACAATCCTAACCATGTCTGCTCAAAAGTAAGCCCCATTATGTTCAATGGGTCTTACTCTCAAGAAAGTGTCTTTAGGATTGCAGCCTTAATTGAACAAGGCCATTGCTCCATCTATTCTCCATCAATATTGTCTACAGCAGTGATTTTAGATCTTTTTTATCTCATGGAACACTGACAAGGTGCTAATATTGTCTATTTTTGGACTATTATTTGTGCACCAGGCAGTTTTGGTGCACCATGCTGTTGATGGGGGGCTCACACTCTTATTGGTGCAACTAACATGTTGGACTGGAACTATCTCAGCAGAGTAATAACCATAATTAAGTCCCCTTCTGTGACTTGGGGCTCAATCCTAACCAACTTTCCAGCACTGTCAGAGCTGTGCCAGTGGGACATGTACTGCATCCTGCAGATCTCCAGGGTATCAGACTGTAGAGTTTTCTTAGGCCTATGTGGGATGACAGGAATTGCAGTGGGAGTTCTTGATTCAGAATACCAAACCTTTGTATTACCATTTTGGCTACAGTTCCATCCCTTAAAACATACAAACCCCTGCTAACTGGGCAAGAGGGTGTTCAAGTGGGTGTTCATTTTTTATTTAGTAGAGGAAGGCCTGCCCTGGGTGAGCAAATGACCAGAAATTTCCAGATTTGTCCTCTTTTTTAGTTTCCTCTCTGGGTGTCCTCCAAAAGGGCTTCATTGTCCACCATTTTGGCTTCATTTTGGAACGTTGCGATGATGTACAGTACCCCATCATGTTGTAAATCATTGCATTCGTATTGAAGAGCAGAATCCAATGCAAAACTCAGTTTTGAAATATTGTCTTCCTATCAAAATTTATGGCAAAAAACTAAAAATAAAAATATGCATTTACCTCTATGGGAAAGTGAAAGTACCCAATATCGTAGCTTTACTCATGAGCAGGCAAATGTGCCATTGTCCGCCGGAAAGGCCAGGCTGAGAGGAATCCAAGACTTTGTCCACCTTTTGAGGTTTGGGCGTCTGGTCACCCTGGGCCCTCCTCACCCCAGCAATGTCTTTTATTGGGGTGCAAACAGGGAGAGAAACATTACACACAGCCAAAGAAACATTACAGACATCTTGGACGTGAAGCAACGAGGTCTAAAGGACTTTTCAGATAGACAATGTGTGAGCTGAACTTGATTCAACACAAGTAACCATACCATACCATAGTCTTTTGAGACTGAACGATACCAATGAGTGCCAATGTATAATGGAGGAAGACTGCAAAACAGGCAGCCGATCAGAATTCTGTTAATAATAATAATAATAATAATAATAATAATAATAATAATAATAATAAACCAACATGTTTCCTAATACTGTAGATAATAATAATTCTTTCTCCCCACTAGTGAGACTCAAGGTTGCTAACAACATGTAAACCCTAATTAAAAAACAAGTACAATGAAACCAAACATTGAGCATTAAAACATTTTAAAGTATTAAACATTTAAAACATATGTCATATTAGGAACCCTGATTGCAATAAATGTAGTTAAAAATAGTATAATCCACTAACCCTCACATGCTCTTGTGAACAAGAGGAAGGTCTTAAGGCCATCCCGAAAGCTTTGCAAAGTACGGTATATCAGCAAAGTTCCTAAATGTCATCTTAAGCAATTAAGCTCATCAATTAATTACAAATATAATAACAAACGTAAAGTATTCCCTTTAATGATTCAAACAAACATAAAGCATTCCCTTTAATTTAGACTGCAATCCTAACCACATTTCCTTTGGAGTAGGTACTACTGAACACAATGGGGCTCACTTCTGAGTAGACATGTCTAGATTGTTATCCTATACCTGTGCCCACCAGCATAACTGGTGGTTGTCATGCCTGCAGAGGATGTCAATTGGTGTCCACTGAAGGACCACTGGCCAGGACATGGGGTCAGCCTCTCCTGTACTGGCAGATGACCAAAGACCTGCCAAAGCAGGTAAGTCCATGCAAAGATGAGGTATCCAGTGGTACTTCATGCTACCTGCGGCATCAGGTGGGCCACTGTAAGATGGAGGAAACTGGACTGGATGGACCCTGTAGGCCTGATTCAGGCTCTTCTCATTGGCAGGGGAGGATGAAACAGGGGAAGGGGTGGTTGAGTGAAATAAAATCTGTTTCTGTCCTGAACTTTGTGATTTTCTCTCTAATCCTAATACTGGGCATCTGATTACTGGGAGTAATCTAAGCTTGATTACGAGGAATCACTGGTAAAACTTCCATCAATGATCTCTGAAGGATCACATCTTCAACAGAGTAAATGCACTGATTCCATGGTGGTAACATGTCTCTAAGGAACCCTGACGGAAGCTGTATCGAACTACTGAATGTGGATAGCAGAAACTTCCTATAGGTGGGCAGGTAAAGGAATCTCTGGCATTTAGACAATACACTGCCCCTGAAGTCCTACTGGAAGCATGGCATATGTTGTAATACTTAGGACTTTTTGGATATTTTTGCATTTTTTTCAAAAGGCTTCCCCTAAAGAGAGATCTGGAGGGCAAACATTTTCAATCTATTAGCACTGTGGCTGGGGCGGTCAACGAGGATGTGATTTCATGCCTTCCAGAACTTGTCTCCTGTCTGCATGAATGGAGCCCAGCCATCGCTCCACATGCAAGGGAGTCAGCTGTGACTTGGTTTCAATTAAAGGTCTTTTGAAATCTCCCAAAAAGGTTATTACCAGCAAAAACAATAACAAAGGAACATTAAGAGAGGCACTCAAGAATGAAATTTCTTAAAGTATATAATCAGCAATGGGCAGATGTACCCAAGTGTAATCAGTCTGATTTGCAACTGAGACAGGCTGGCGCAGTGGGTAATGCATTGGGCTGGGAAAATTCAGGTTCATTGCCACTAAGCCATAAAGATTGCTGGGTGACTTGGGATGGGGGGTAGAGTCTCTCCTCGGGCACAACCCAGAGTAACTACGGGGACTCCTTGCTCCAGTTTAAGAGTAATTTACTCTGGATTGCAATATTAATTTCCCATAGGTTTTCACTAGGTGGTGCAGTAACTATGGGTGCACGTAATGTCTCTTATGTGTTCCTGTAGTTACTCTGGGTTGTAGGGCTAGTCTAACCTAGTGATGCCACTAGAATTTGCATCACCTGATGAAAAGATTATCATCCCCATGGTGCACCTCCAACCATAGCAAACCATACCAAATAAATATCATAAATGCAACCTAAATGCAGAGGGATCACTTGGTTTGGTGTCACCTCATTCATTATGTATATATCACAGCACTGGTCTCCCAACAAATCAGTAAAAAACAAAAAACCAGTGGTCAGTTACAGAACTGATAAAGCTCTGAGATATGGAAATGAGAACTGAGAGTGCAATCCTAACAAATTTAGGCCAGCACAACTCAACCACTTCCTGTTCCTGTGGTGGCATGGAGATGCCAGTGCATATCTGTGCACTGGCCTAACCCCCCAGGAGTTGTGCAGAAGTGCCTTATGGCCTTTTATGATGCCTCCCTGCCCACATGGGACTTGTGCCAGTACTTATGCCAGCTTAACTGGGCTGACGTGACGTGTGTGGAGAAGCCATCCAGTGCTGTGGGTGGCGCAAGTGGTTAAGACGCTGTGCCTGTTAACCAGCAGGCCCGGGTCGGCCCCACAAGACAGGGTGAGCTCCTGCCCTTAGCCCAGCTCTGTGACACCAGCTGGATCCAATCGTATTGGCTCTGCCTTTCCATTGGACTAATTCAGTGGTGTGGAGAGGGGGGATTTGCTGCTTGGGTAACAGCCTATCCTCCATAACAATCCAACCCAGGCTTTCATGCTTTGCATGCAGCGGATGCAGCGCCGAGCACGATACCATATTCTTTCAAGACTGACGGAGGCCTGCTGCTCTTGGGTGGAACTATACACAAGCCTAACCAAGTCAACTCAAAAGTAAGCTCCATTGTGTTCCATGGGTCTTACTCCCAGGAAAGTGTCTTTAGGATTGCAATCCAGATGTCTGTAGCCTACTCAGCAATCCTAAGCATGTCTATTCAGAAGTAAGTTCCATTCTGTTCTATGGGACTTACTGTCAGGAAAGTGTGTTTAGGATTGCAGTCCTGATTTCTAATTCTAGAGCCTCTAGCAGTCTGTACATCATGCATGACAAGTTCATTCAAAGCATGGATATGAACAATATCTCACGTCACCCATGCGTCTTGAGAATTGTTGCCTGCTTGCTTATGATCAAGAGCACTTAGCATTTCAGGCCCATGTATTTGAATGCTATTATGCATTTTTTATACATTTTTATGTAACATCAGTGTGCCTCAAGGCCGGCAATGTGCTTTGCTTTGCATAATGGACTGATATGACTGAAGTTCACCTTCTAAAATGGTTCACCTTCGCAATGCTGAAAAATAAAGTTTTGTTTAGGTGATCAAGTGATGCAAAACAAGCTTTCTACTCAGAAGGCAATTGAGATAATCACAAGACATGTGGTGATGGTGTTGGGGAGGGGTTTGGCCCTCAGTTGAAACATTGCTCACAAACCATGAGCGCTCACAGGGTTTTGACGTTTTGTGAGCAGGGCCAAGATTTTGTGACAGATTGGGTTGATGGTTGGTGCAATTAGTCTGTGGAACTACTTGCCACCAGATGTGGTGATGGCACATGGCCTAGATGTCTTTAAAAGGGGGTGAGGCATACAGGCTTCCCTTACTTATTTGACAGATTAGGGACCAGAGCATTGTCCAAAAGTGAAAAGTAGAACACAGTCTTTTTCAGCTTGCAAGTACTAAGTGGCCACCAAATAAAGTCATAAATATCACTTGCAAAAGCCTAAATAACACATATTGATTAACACTTAGCCAAAATATATAACAAATTACAGTAAAATGAACAAAGCAATGAATATTTTACGTATTTGAATGAATATCTCATGTATTTGAAAGATGGTTATTTACCAAAGAAATGCCAAAAAAACTGATCACTATGTCACATGCAAATCAACACCAGGGAGGATAATTTTAGCCTTTCGACCAGCAGAGAGAGATTGAAAGAGTGGAGCATGTGTTGAATGAGTGAGTCCTGGCTATACATAATTGAAAGGTGTTGAAAGAACAAAACCATCAGAAATACCAACCATTAGAAAGTGGGGGAAGCCTGAATTTATGGAGGAGCAGTCCATCAAAATTTCCATATGTCCATCAACTCCCTTGTTTTAGATATAGGCTACCTCCAAATGCCAGATGCAAGGTAGGACACAACGAGACAGGCCTCTTCTTGTCTTGTGTGTCCTGGGACGCATCTGGTGGGCCGCTGTGAACTTCAGAAAGCTGGACTAGATGGGCCTTTGGCTGAATAAAGTGGGGCTTTTCTTCTAACGTTTGTACAGTTCACAAAGGATCTAGCACTTAAGACCATTTTCTTGGAACGTGCCCCAAAACTGGAAATTTGATTGAATTTCCAATCAAATGGTGGGATGATCGCACATCACAGCATATAAGGATGTCATTTGTGAGAGGAGAGACACCTTCTAAAAGAAAGCCCCCCTACACATTTTGTAGTCATTGGTATTTGAGAAAACTATAAAGTGCCATTTTTAAAGTGCTGCCCTTGTTAATTAGAGAGGCTTTTTAACTGATGTAGAAATTGTCAAATATTACCAACTGAATGTGGCCTTAAAATTGATAGCACATCTTTTCCCTCTTTTTCCAAGCATGGAGAAGACATTTACATCCTTTCAATATTCAGCAGCGCAAATGTTTTGTCATTTAGTCTCATTATGGCTTTGCATTGTGGAAACTCTCACGTTCAGCCCTTCCATTCCCAGCAGAAATAACAGTGGAGCATGGTGCAAACTCAATGTGCCTGGCTATGCCAGCATCTGCTCACTGTTCAACTCCTGAAATCTGATGAGAAGTTGCTTTCAGTTTTCTGAAGAGTCCCCCATGCCCTACGGAGAGAGAGAAGGCTCTTCCAGCTCCCCATGCCCTGCGGAGAGAGAAGGCTCTATCCTTAATCCTGCAATAAAGATCTTTCAACAAATTTTTTTTTAATGCAAGACATTTAGTGGTGCCAGGGGTACGGAGAGCATCAGATGTGCATACAAATGGGGGGGGGAACAGGGTGACCATATCCAGGGTGACCATATAGAATGGAAGACAGAATGCCTCTACCTTTAATCATTGCATAGAAGAGGGAATATAGGCAGGTGCTGGTTTTTAAACCCTTCTGTGTTAGCTACACCTGCCTCAATTTCCTCTTCTATGCTATGGTTAAAGGTGCAGGCACTCTGCCCTCCATTCTATATGGTCACTCTGTATAACCGAAAAAGAATATAAGCCTCCTCCCCTGCCAAATATAGGACACCAAAGAAAAATATAGGATGAAGAGCACAATCCAAACCATATCTACTCAAAAGAAAGCCCCATTGTGTTCAATGGGTCTTACTCCCAGGAAAGCAGCTTTAGGATTGATGCCATAATAGAAAAAAAATTAAAACACACATTTATGTTGCTTTCATGTGGTTAATTTAAACACTGTTTGTTGCTGTTTAGTTATTCAGTCATGTCCGACTTTTTGTGACCCTATGGTTTATGCATAGAAGAGGGAACTTAGGCAGATGCTGCTTTTTAGACCCTGATAAGCTAAACCAGCCTCAATTCCCTATGCAATGGTTAAAGGTTCAGGCACTCTGTCCTCCATTCTATATGGTCACCCTGCTGACCCTGTACTGTAAGAAAGTAATTCAACAAACCATGTTGAAATAATTATATTCTATCTAAAGTTGTAGCCAAAAAAAATCAGTTGGGTGGGACAATTTGTATCACAATGCGCAACACCTTGGGCATTGCCCACCCACTGCATGGAAGGAGCACCATCATGAGGAGATGTGCTGGTCTCTGATGCCAGATAATGCAAACTCTGACATCTTGTGATGCCAAGTGAAATCAATCTGATTTTGTCATTCCAAAATGCCAGGGTGCGAGGAGGAAGAGGCCCAACGTCGTCCTCACAAGACCAGCAAAGCCTGCTCTTTGTAAACCATTATGGGAAAAACTGAAAATGAGATTGCATCATTTCCAGCCTTTTGCCATATTTATCACATCCTGAGTCGACAACCGCCTGTGTTATTCCTGCACCAGCCTGACATCTGGCAAAGAAGTTGGGATGCAAACCGAGCAATAGGGAGAAGCCTTCAGAGAGGTTGCCAAGATGATGTGATAATTCATCTCTCTGACATGGGACCGAACGGATCATAAATGTCAAAAACAAGATTAACAGCTGGAGAGAAATGAAAAAAATAGAAGCTTCAGTTTCACCTCTAGGCTCTTTGTCACAATATGGTGCGACTTTGTGGCTTCTGGTTCCCGACTCTCGCTTGTGCAACAGAAGCTAACTATGGCACTCGGCAACTGTAAACCCCATTTGCTTCAAGTGGATTGAACAGTTGGCGCATAAAGGAAACTGAAGGACAGATGCTTGTGATGTATTCTGACAGAAATCAACCCAAAGTCGACAAGCCCACATGAGAGGCAACAAGGCATACATCAATCTGTGGCACGTGTCCAGTGGTAAAGCTGCAGGACCTAAATAGTGTAGGGGCATAAGTATAGGCATAAGTATAGGCATCATAGGATACTTATAGGCATCATAGGGGTGATACGCAAGTCTTCTGCACTGGGTGATACAAACCTTGTTGATGTCACTGCCCCCAATGGCATTCACATGTAAGTTGCTAGTACAGTGGTACCTTGCTTAACAAGCACCTTGCTTAACAAGTGTTTCACATAACAAGCAAAAATTTCCAAGAAACCTTGCTTCACATAACAAGTTCCACTTCATTTAACAAGCAAGCGAGCTATGGGCATGCTCCACATGGAGGCTCTTTAAATGGGCTGCCAGCCAGCACTGCTGCATCTAACTGCCCCCAACTTGTGCCCCCACCAACCACCAACAGTGCCCCCAACTGCCCCCAACAATGCCCCCACTGACCACCTTGAACCTCCAGCAGCAGCCCAGGTAAGCCTCCTAGGAAAATGTCTTTGATTGCAGTCTCCTAACTATGTCTACTCAGAAGTAAGCCCCTTGTGTTAAATGGGACTTACTCCCAGGAAAGTGTCTTTAGGATTGCAGTCTAAGTAGACTTCATAGTATCATGCACACTGAACGCATGTTTTGAATTCAATTCCAGTGTTTTGTCATCATTTTTACATCCAGTTAATATTTTTATATGAATATTTGAGGGGTTGTGGAACCAATTGTCTGAGTTTCCATTATTTCCTATGGAAAAATCTGCTTCACTTAAAGAGCATTTCACTTAAAGAGCATGCCTCTGGAACGAATTAAGCTCTTTACTGCCATCAGACCTTCAAAAGCCATTTTTGCAGTCCCTGGACCTTAACCAAGCTGCTGACTTGATCCAACCTTTAACTTGTCAAGGTAACCTATTGTGGTGTCTTACAGTGCAATCCTGAGAACGTCTACTCAGAAGTAAGCCACATTGTGTTCAATAGTACTTAATCCCAAGGAAGTGTGGTTAGTATTGAAGCCTGTGACACCAAAGTGTTTACCACAATAGCTGCTAGCATCATTATCATGTATAATGATGAAATACCATTTACTCTTTGTCTGTTTTGTAAAATTATTATAGCCATGTAGATGAGCCAAGTGATCGATGACCTCAATCTTCTGGCAAAAACAATAGCGAGGATCCCAGTAACTTGTGTACTGTTTGTACTAATTTAACTGTTACGGAGCTCGCCTTAATTTGCAATAACTGTCTCTTATGCAAAAAGGCAGAGGTAGAGATTGGATTTGTTTGCATTGCATTTTAATGAGACCATATGCAAGATTTTTACTACACGGTTGGACCTCATCCACAAGCAATTTCATTTCATTAGTGTTTAATAAGGGACATAAAGAACATCTCCCTAACCCTAAGGGAGTGTATGGACATTACAGAAGCCTAAAATAGCAGTATCCAAACTGTGGTCAGCTGTGGCCCATGATTAACCATCCAGACAGCCAGTGATTATCAGTGCCACATCACAGCCTCCTATCTTCACAGCTGATCCTCATAAAAACTCACGCAGGGTAACCCCTTCCCCTGCTCAGATACCCAAAAGGCTCTAAATCCCAATTTTTGGAAGGAAATGGCAGCATGGCTCACGAATCTGCAAAGATCAGCTAAGATAAGGCTGCAGCATGGAATGGAAAATCTCCCCATTGCCACACTGCTACTGGACAGGTCATCTTGGGACATCAGATTTGATCTACGGTGCAGGGGTTTCGAGACTACTGGCCAAAATCATTTGGCTACTCAGCAAACCAAACACAAGTTAATGCTTAAAATCAGATGTGTCCAAACTTTTAACTTCAGGGCTCTTGGACCTTTAACTACAGTTGCCATATGTCCTGAAAAACATGGAGAATCCCAATTTTGGAGGATTGTGCTCACATACTGGCAAATGGGACAGAGGATCCTATCCTGATTTTGCGGAAGAGAATTATGGCAACCCTACCTCTTCCTCTCTGTAGAGGAGAAAATTTTAGCAGATGCAGCTTGTGATCTGTGAGATGAGAAGCTGCACCTGCCTATATTCACTGGTGGGCCCAAGCTGGTTTGGGTCGGATCGCCCAAACCGTTTGTTCCCGACACCCCGCCGCTGCCGAACCGGTACGTACTTGCACAGTACATCTCCTCCAGCTGGAGGTGACACACTGCAACTCCTCCAGTGCTGGAGGTTGGCACATGCACAGTGCACCAGAGTTAGGGTCCGCCCCTAGCCCCGCCCCTGGCCCCGGCCCCACCCCCAACTTCTGGCGAACCAGTTGTTGGGCGAGGCGGGGCCCACCACTGCCTATATTCCCTCCTCCAAACAATAGTTATAGGTCCAAGAGCCCTGAAGTTAAACATTTGGACACCCCAGATTAAATTAACTATTGGCTGTATTGGCCAGTGAGATGCTTAAATAGAATCAATTTCAAGATGTGGGTTTTTTTTTTTAATTGAGCACATCAAAAGCAAAAAGAGGAAGGAGTAGCCTCATTGCGGGCTGCTCTTTTACATAGGTGAAGGGAACGAGCGAGGAATCCTACATTCTGGCACCATGGGAGCCCAGCTGATATAAGTAGCTCAGGATTGGGGAATTGTTTAGCTGCCATCCTCCCCTCTCTCTTATTTTCTCTGCTGAAACAATTCTGCCACCTCCTCCTATTGCCACTTTCTTAGACAGCAGAAGAGGAAATGTGTTGAGTGGAGTAGAATGGTAGCCTAGAGTGTCTCCCAGGTGGTTGGAATTTATTCCAACACATTAAACACATTCATCCTGTACATTAAGCCCAGTTTACAACTTTTTGATGTATGTGTTTACTTGTAAATGTTTCAACTCTTCTCTTTAACTAAGGGCTTTGGAAAAAAGAAAGAATTATATATAAATATGGGAGCCTCTTCGTTCACCACCTACTGATGTATCTACTGATAGTCAAGAGAATCACCTTCAGGTGAAGCATGCTAAATAATAATAAGTACACTAATTATGGCAAATGAAATAGAGCACACTGACATTGTTAAACCTAATGACCCAAGACATTGCCACTTAGCACACCTTTTGAAGTGCACTCAGTTGAATTAATTGCGATCTTGAGGAGTGCTGAGGCTTACACTAGCATTAAAACCAGACAAGGCAGCATCAGGCAGAGTGGTTGATGCACGTAATGATCCCCCACTCAATATTTTTAATTTGCTTCCAGCATAAGAATAGTGTCTGCTGACCAGTTCCCACAACCATTTTCTTGTGGAGAAACCAGTTTTGTGAACCAGTGGATCCCAACATTTAGGATCCTGCAGACCGCAAGGGCAGTAGATGTGGTCTGGTGCTGGAGTACAGGGCTGCTGAAGATAGCTAGGCAGGGAAGGGCCGGGACAGCCCCTGGATGGGAGACTACTAGCTGATAAAGTTGTCATGAGTAATCACAGCCAGAAGGTGTCACCATTTGACCTGAAAAACTCCTGCTCGTAGCTTGGAAGGCAGTTCCCAATACCAGATGTGATGACCACAAAATGAAATATTCCACTTGGAAAGAGAAGAGTTCTATGAGCTGCCTGTAGAACGACTACCTACCTCACAGGTTTTCTGTGAGGATTGTCTGTGGCGGTGCATGTACATGAGCGGCTCAGCACCCCAGTGATGGGTTTAGTCTGTATCCTGAAAAGTGCAGGATATATACTTGTTTTTTATATATAACATTATATATAAATATATAAAATTTTGTTATATGCTTGTGTTCAGTGACAATAAAAAGTATTATTATTGGTATTGTTAAAATTGGAATCTTGTGGAATACATGCTTTGCTGGTTATGGGGACAGGGTGCCCATACAGAATGGAGGACAGAGCGCCTATACCCTAAACCAGGGGTCTCCAAACCTCCAAACCCCTGTGGCCCCCGGCAAAACCCCTCTATCTGGCCCTTGGGCAAGCCTTTTAATCATCTCCAGTATATTCTTACATGTAAATTGATGTAAATGTATTCAAATTTGGGATGTACATTAATTTTCCGGCCCCCGACAGATGAGATGGTGTGGCCTTCCTGCCAAAAATGAACTTGGAGGACTCTGCCTATTACATAGAAAAGGGAATTTAGGCAGTTGAAGGTTTAAGAATCAGCATCTGCCTCAATTTGCTCTTCTGTGCAATGGCTGAAGGTACAGACACACTGTCCTCCATTCTATATGGTCACCCTAGCCATGGGTGGTATGTTCTCCATTCTCTCTTGTGGTCTGTGGGAAAGGATCTCCTGAATGAGCACTCCTCAGTGGACAATCAGAGATGGTGGAGAATAGCCAATCTGAATTGCTGGCTTTGGACAGTCTGTTATCCACCCTCTCTGATGGTCCATTGGGGGGCAATCCAGAGCTAGACTCTGGAAGCAATCTAAGGCACATTTTTCATGAGATCCTTCCCATGTTCTCTCAGACAATTCGTTGTCCATGGATTACAGGTTGGGAACCAGCATGCATATATTGTGGTAGGAATGGAATTAACTGAGTAATGCACCACTTTTCACCTGCGTAAAGTATCACTTCTTGTACGTTTTACAATGTGGAGTCTATCAATTTATCTATCATGGGGTCTATTGTGGTTTTCAATTTATCATTAAAGCAGGTCTTTCAGTATAGAAAGCAGACCCAAAACCACTGCAGCCGATCAAGGCTAGAACCCCAAAACCAAAAAAACTTATAGCCCCCCCCCACCATAAACCCACTGCTTACAAAAGGCACTACTGTGTTTTTGTGCATTGTTGCTATTTTGTGTGTGTGTGTGTGTTGTTGTTGTTGTTGTTGTTGTTGTTGGTTTTTTATTTTGCAAAAACTGTGCCTTTCATTCTGTGTGTCAGAGCACCTCCCTTATGTGACCAGAAGATACTTTCAGTTACCTCCTTGAGGTTTCTTGTTACCCTGTCTCCCTGCCAAGCATGGGAAAAAAGGTCACCCAAAGGTTGTACTGCTAGCCATAACTAACTGTAGGATGCAGTGCTGATCCCCATTTCGAAGTCGAAGAGCCAGCACTGTCGAAAGTCATACAGCCACCAAGACATGTGCAATAAGGTGCATGGAGCACTGTTACTTTTCCACCGAGTTGGTACCTTTTTATCTATTTGAATTCAGATGAACTCAGGGCAATATACTCCCTGCCACAACCATGCTATATTACTGGATTAGGTAAGTACAATAGATGTGCCATCCTCCCTGGAACACTAAGTTCACAGCTGCCATCCAAGATTGGGCAGGATATATTATCTTGGGATGTCCACTGTACGAGGGTACCCTGGGAGTTCAATGCAGTACTTTCCCCAGGGCATCTAGCAAACTGGTACCCCAATGGACTGAACACATCCACCTCCTTTTTTTCTTGCATTAACTGTCTCCCCCATTTTTCTGCCTGTTCACCGCTTCATGTTCTGCTCTCAAAATCCACAATCAGCCCATCAGCCTCAAAACAGGAGTGAGAGAAAACGAGACGGAGATTTATGTTCCTGGCCTAATCTTTTTTCCCCCCTTCCTTGAAATGAGATAATCCTAAATAATGTAGAACCGGGTGCAATTTATTTATATTCTCTGAGCGAAATCAGCCTATCACCACAATCAAGACATTCACAAGCATAAATTTGCTTTTTCATTGTATAAGCACTGGGCCTTGCAACTGCTCGGCAAATGAAATCTTATGCGTGAGTAAGCAAGAGATGGAATATATGTCTGCTTATTTATTCACCTGAAAATAAATGTTCTGATCTAGGGTGAAAAGGTACAAGGCTGTTATTTAAAGGGGGGAAACAAACAACAGCAACGGGTAGAAGCAAGAAGGGATAGAGAAAAATACAACACAAAACCGTCAACTTGGTTTGTATTCAACAAGGCATCTTATGTGTCAGAAGTTAGAAACCCCACGCAATATTAGGGCTTAACCCCCACCACAGACATTGGGGCTTATATCAATGAAATTTGTACACAGCAATCAATCTGGTGAATACATATTGATTTTTGATTTTTTTTTAACCACTCAGCAGTTGTATTGCTAAGAAAGCCTTAGAGTATTGTAAGTTCTACATATGATCAGCATCCGCGGTTAATTGCCAGGAGTATTTTTTCCCCCATGCTGGTTGAACAACATAAGAAATGCAGTAATGCTAAAATGATAGCATAACCATACAGAATGTTAACAGCTTGGCTCATTCTGAAAGCAATACTTTAGAAAAGGGGTATCCAAATCCTAGCCCAGGAGTCAGATGTGGTCCATGGTGAGCCTCAAACTTGCCAGCAGCCGTCCTCTGGTCCCCTATGAGCCTCTGACCCAGTTGACCAAACATGTGATGTGATGTTGGAGTAGGGGAAATGGGTTGGGGTGGGGAAAATGGGTTCATGCTTCTAAGTCCAGGGGTTGGGGTTGGATGTTGCTGATTCAACAATTCTTCAATCTTAAGTATAAGGACAAAAACACGTTCTATTCCGTAGTATGATTCAAATAAATTAACAACAGTTTATATGTTCTAATAACCTAAATTAACAACAGGTTCTATGTCCCATTAATAACTGGTTCTCAGAGCCAGGCGCTCATTAGCAAAGCGTTCTACAGAATCTGCGAGAACCCCCTTAAGTCCACCACTGGTTGTACCCCTTTTCACCCCCTTAGGGATTAAATTTCTAAAAACCAGTGCTTAGTGGATGCCTCTTTGTAATGTGATCAGCCACTAGGAACCAATTTTTAGAAATTTATTATCTATGGGGATGAAAAGGCATGCAGTGTGTTTTTGTCTCTATACTTAACATTGAAGACTGACTGACCCCACCCCAACTCTTGTAGGTAGAAGTGTATTCCTTCTGTGTTGTAAAAACCCTACTAAGTGGTGAATTCACCCAGTGGTGAATGTTTCCTGGTAGTTCCTGCTGCCCAATGTTGCCCACTGCCCACTGGAATAGGTGCCTGCTACCCAGCACGGATGCCCAGTGCTCTGTAGGGATGCCTGGGGGTGCCTAGCCATGCCCAGTGCCTTGTGATACATGGTGCCCAGTAGGGGTTCCCATGTCCAGTGGTTCCTAGGGTCTGGTGCCCAGTGATTCCCTATGCTCACTACCTAGTTTTTCCTGGTGTCTGTTAGGGATTCCCAGTGCCCACTGGTGCCCAGTGATGCCTGCTGCCTGCTGGTGTTTGCTGCCTATTGATCCCTGGTGATGCCTACTGGCTTGTGTCCTGCTGGTGCCCAATAGTGCCTTGCTGTCCGATGGTGCCCAGTAATGCCAAGTAGGGATGCCTGGTGCTGCCTGCCACTGCTCCCTGGTAACCTCCAGTATCCAGTGCCCAGGCCCCACAAAAATTCTTGAAATTTTACTCCTGTAATGACAGATACATTCTGCTAGTGCTATAATAAATGTTAATTTTACTGTGTTCTCTCATATCTTTAAAAATATGATCAAGATTTGCACACCTTCTTTTATGTCATTTAAAGCTAATGAGTTTTAATGGGAGAACCAAGAAGTTCAGGCCATTTTCTGCTTAATGATGTCTCTTCAAGCTAGGCTGACCATATACCCCATTTTTCCAGGATATGTCCTCTTTTATAGCCTTATGTTCTGGAAAAAAAAATCTCCTTTTGTTTATGAACAGGCAGCATGGTAGCCTTCATGTAATTCATAAATTTTATGTACTTCATTATATGTAATTGTTTCAAATAATCAGTAATATAGTATTTAAATTAACCACCTAAAAGCAATATAATGGTAAAGGTTTCCCCTGCAGGTTAACCTGGAAGCTGTTATATCCTTGGTTTAAATATCCTATGCAGCTCAAATTAATTTTTCTTAAACAGAGCGAGGCTGCAATCCTAAAGACACTTTCCTTGGAGTAAGACCCATGGAACACTTTTGAATAGATATGGTTAGGATTGTGCTGTAAGTCTCACTATGCCGAATTTTCCCCACTTTAGGGATAAATACTGTCCAGTTTTCTAGTCTAATGCAACCGGGACAACAGGTTGTGTGCAGCATTCTATGGTTTGGGTTTCAGGAGAGTCATGGGAGTTTGGGGTTTTCGGAGAAGGTCAAACAGCATCTGTCAGGGATGCTCTAGAAGGATTTCCTGCTACAAGCAGGGGGTTGGACTAGATGACCTATTAGGTCCCTTCCAACTCTAGGATTCTATGATTCTAAGTCTGCTCCAGGTAGGGAATTTTTTCCCTTATTTTGGTGCTCCATCAGTACTGGAAAGTTGGATAGGATTAGACGGTTACTCCCTAGATGGCTATTTAAGATTTCAGCCTTAAGCTATTGATTGACTTTGTTTAAAAAAAAACCAATGCCTCATTTTCAGTGGCAGAAAGAGCAGTTCTAATCTTTTCAAGGTTTCTACCTCTCAGGAAGCACACAATATTAACAATTGATGGTCAAGATTCTTAGGACAGCTCTCCTCCCCCCCCCACTTTTAATTTAAAAAATCCTCATAAGAAAGGTCAGTGAAGTGTAAGAAATCAATCATTCATAAGCCATCTTTGGTTCACGTTGAAATATTTATGAATGATAAAGCCAGCCTGACAAGACAAAGTTCAGCTCAAAGGCCGCTGATGACAACATGACAAGGTTTCATAAGAGCCAGTGTATAATTAAAAGATTAATGCGGAACGGATGGAGATATGTCTGGTGTCACCCCACAACTCTGCAAGGAGCGAGAGAAACTAACCTCTCTGAGTAAAGTGAGAAGCAGCTGCTCGCCAGTTAAATGTGATTAAGACTATTTAGACAGCATAACCAGGAACATGAGAATAATCACTGCAAAACCTCAAAACAAACTCATTTCAACCAAAGAATCTTCTCTGGTGGTACTCCAGGTTTATCTGTAGACAAATCAGGCTTTCCTGTCGAGTTGCAGGGTCTCTCCTCCCAATCATTCAAGCTGTAGGGATACTCAATCATTCTAGATATAGCAGCAGCACTTCCACCACTCTCCAGCCCTGTCTGAAATTTCCATTAGCCAATCCATGGGTCACTCTGCCAGTTCTTTGTGCATCTGCCAGTCCAGTCAAAGAGTAGTTAGACCACTGATTTTTGATCGTTTTCATCTCATGGCACACTGACAAGTTGTTAAAATTGTTTTTTCAGTCATTGACAAGACACATCATGTTGCGGGTAGGGGGTTCAAATCACCCAATTGTCCTATTCCTAAAGTATTCCAGAGTGGTCTTATAGAATGGAAGACAGAGCATCTCTAATTTTACCTATTGCATTAGGAGAGGGAATTTTAGGCATGTAAGGGTTTAAAAAACAGCACCTGCCACATTTCCCTCTTCTATACAATGCTTAAAGGTAGAGGCTTTTCTGTCCCCCATTCTACTGTATATGATCATCCTGTCCCAACATCTTGTGGCACACCTGTAGACCATCCAAGGCACACCAGTGTGTCATGGTACAGCAGCTGAAAATCACCATGTTGTATGCTTAGCCAGTTCATTAAACACTCAGCAAGTTTGTCACACAGTTAGCCAGTACACTAAACAGCCCATTAGGTTGTCCGTTAGTCAGCAAGCCAGAAGACCAGTCCCTTATACCAATATGCCTCATCCATTCTCATTCCAGTACCAACTTACAAGATCTTTCTGTCCAGGTACTGTTTATATCTGTATTGACTTGGCAGCCCCTTTGGTTGCAGTTGTGCAGCACATCTACTAGAATTAAAGCTCTGGGGTTTACTCCTTGGTTTCCTTGGGCATCTATTTTTAACAGAGGAAAGGCCAGATATAAATAAATAAATAAATAAATAAATAAATAAATAAATAAATAAATAATTTTTTAAGAATTGTGATTAGCCACAATTATATATTTAAATTCTGTAAATGGTTAATTGATGCAAATAATCATTTTTTCAGGTAAAAATCAGGTTTCAATAACTCCAATCAGATTACATTTCTCTTTCTTATGTTGTTACAAATACATTCAAAGTCTTCATGTTCAAGAAATACCATTTGAATTTTAACAAAAATATAAAGTTTTCCTAAATTTATCTGGGTATTTAAATTATCATTGCTTGTCATGACCCAGAGGAGCCATCAGTTGCCATGACCCAAAGGAACGGGAGAGAGATCATGATCCTAGCCTGTGCTATGCCCTTGTCAATGTTACCCGAGTGTATGCTGCGCATGATTAATATTTTCAGTGTTACCACCACTGTCATGGATTCTGCTCCTGTTTACCTGCAGCAGTGTCAGTGAGTTGCTAGATATACAGAACATAGAAGTTACATTTTACCAGTCCAGAAAGTTTACAGTTTTCATAATGGGGCCAGACAGGTGTGGAAGAAAGATGTCAGGGGTTGTTAGTGATCAGTGTGCAACGGGAGACAGAAGAGCCATGTAAAGGGGCAGCAGAAAAATGTGATGCCAAGGTGGTGGCGGAAATACTTCCTTGACACTTAGGGTTGCAGCCAAGTGAATGTAAAGTCACTTTAAAAAGAAGGAAATTAAAAGCATGCATAATAAGGGCAAGGAGGAAAAAGGAAAGAGTTTACAGACACAGAAAGAAAAAGAGAGGCAGACCACTAAAGTGTTAGGGAGTTGGACCAAGACCTGGAAGACCTAGGTTTAAATCCTTCCTTGGCCATGAAGCTTCCTGGGTAAACTTGGGCCGATCACTCACCCTCAGCCTCCCCTACCTCACAGGGTTATTGTTAGGATAGCAGGAAGGGAGAAACTACAGCTTTGTAAGCTGCCTTGGATGTTTGCTTTGGAAAGACGGGAGAATGGATGGACGGATGGATGGATGGGAAAGACAGGAGAATGAATGGAAGGAAGGAAGGAAGGAAGGAAGGAAGGAAGGAAGGAAGGAAGGAAGGAAGGAAGAGAAAACTGAAGGAGTCTCAAATATGCAAAAGAGTCAAGCTACATATTACACTGTCCTCGCCTCTCCCAATTTGCAGAGGATGTAGGGCCCTGCTATCTGGACCAAGAAGCACTTTTTAATTAATATGTAGTGGTTATGTACATTTAACAAGATATTTAATAAGGCAACCATCACTGTTCAGGCCAAAGTAGTGTCCTCCCTATTAGTACAGTGCGTCCTTTTTATACATGAATTTATATCCCGCAGATTTGACACACAGAAGGTTCCAAACCCATGGATGGAGGTCAACAAAAGACCTTCCAGAAGACCTCCCAGAAACAGTTGGAAGTATCAGAGAGCTGCAGAAAGTATTGACAAGAGGAGTCATCCAAGTTGGTGACCACCTTCAATGAGAGAGAAGAAAAGCAGGTTTAATTATCTTTATTCATCAAATGTTATCACTGGAAAACCTGCAGGGCTGGGGCAATGGTGCATCATCATACCCAGCACCTGGGCCACTACTCATCTCTCTTTTTCTCTGTGTGTGTGTCTGTGTCCCCTCTATAATCCAGAGTTTGCAGCTGCAACAAAGGCTGACATCATGTGTTGCAACCAACCCACCCACCTTATCCACTACTCCAGGTTACCCAATTTGAGATCCATGCTATAATGTTGGATCTCTCACTTAACACCCTTGTCATCCTCGACATCATGCTTGGACATAGGATTTCACCTTTAGCCGACATTTGGAAAAGCTTGGGATCGATCTGAGTTCTCTATCTCTATTGATCAGAGAAATTGTCTTGGCAACTGAAATTCCCATTGAAAACATGCAGGCTGGCCAGTGTGCATTTTCAAGTTGCACAGCATGCTTCAGTCAACATGCAACTGGAAAACTTCCAAATATTTTATTTGCGGAGAAATTTTAGGGTTGACTTTCCCCTAATTGAATTTGAATTCCCCCTCCCCAGATTTTAAGAATTTGCTTTGATCTCATTTCCATGTTTCCTTTGCTCAAGGAAGGGACTGAAAATATAAGAACAACCTCCTTTCAGAGCTTCTGTTCAGTGTAAGACATTAAGAGTACAATCTTAACCATGTCTAATCAAAAGTAAGCCCCATTATGTTCAATGGGTCCTACTCCCAGGAAAGTATATTTAGGATTGCAGCATTGTAAGTTATGCTATACTGAGTTGTGAGAAGGTTATACAAGTTCACGTCAAGGAAAAAGGGGAGAGAGAATTGATTCCAACACATTGATGTGAGCCAATGGGTCAGAACCCGTCTGATAACTTTTCCTTGATTAAGGACAACTATAGCCACTAATCATCCCACCTATATATTTTAAAAGGGAGATTATCCACTGTTAAATTATTAAATTGGAATTAACAATGTATTTTTAAACTGCTTTCTTGATTGAGTACATTTTCCTCAATTAATCCTGAACAACCTGTGAGCATTGTTGAAGTCTAACAGAATAATGAACAAAGATCATAAGAAATGTATAAAACTTATGTACTTGGCTACTTCAGATCAGTTATTGGGTAACCATTCTAAATGAGTGTCAGCACAATCCTAACTATGTCTACTTAGAAGTAAGCCACATTGTGTTCAATGGGTTTTACTCCAAGGAAAATTTATTTAGGATTGTGTCCTGTGTCTCTACAAACCATATCCTAGGGGCAACTGTGGATGTTCACAGTAAGGGGTTAGCTATCTATCTATCTATCTATCTATCTATCTATCGATCGATCGATCGATCGATCGATCGATCGATCTAATCTAATCTAATCTAATCTATAAAGGGATTATTGATAATCTTTCACCCCACCTTTCCCAGGCTGATGCAAATATTCAATTCAATTTCAAAAACCTTTAATGGCATTGATCCAAAAATACATATATAAATATATGGTGCAAATACACATGGTGGTTACATAGCTTGTATCCTTTTTGTCCTAACAGCAACCCTGTGAGGTAGGCAGGTAATTCTCATCATAACAATCCTGTTGTAGAACTCTTCTCTTCCAGATAGAATCCTTCAGGGCATGGTCATCACATCTGGCATCAGGAATGCCTTTCAAGCTTCTAGCAGGAGTAGTTTTTCGGGTTGAAGAGGAAGGTCACATGAGGATTAGAGAAGTAATTTCCAACCTTTTAAATCTCACTTAAAAGTGTTAAAATTGACAAGGCACACATCAATTTTCAATTGATAGGGCACACCATAAGGCTGGCTGGGGGCTCACATCCCACAATGGCCCTACTAATGTCCATTTGGGGATGAGAACCTCAGATAAACCAGATATTCTCATTGATCTCAAATATCAACAGGCATTGAAGCACAGATTTCTTGCCAGCATGGAAGACTCAATCAGAAGCTACAGTTTGATATTAATGAAGTGTCCTGGAAGACCTTATTTATGTATTCCCTGGAATGCATCCCAGTCCTTTGGCCTAGATCAGCAGCCACTAACCTTTTGCTGTGCTATGTAAAATGCCAGTTGAGACCAAGGTTTCTATGTGGATGTCAATACATACAACTGATGCCAGTCTAATTTTTATTTTTTTTATTCTGTTTAATCAAAGATTTAAAAAAAGAATGAGACACCTCCACCTTTCCTGTGTGTTTAGCAGAGCGGGAAACTTCTATTCAGGCTGACTCAGTGGCATATGTACATTCAGCTGCTAATTGAAAAATACCTGTGTTTCAAAGACAGGGTTTGTTATCTTTTAGCTCTTTGAAAATAGCACAGTGTCACAAGTCACAGACGCTCGACATCAGGACTCCAGGCAAACGTCCACATTCTTGCTAAACTTGAAGAAACACTGAAAGATTTATCTTGGTCTGTCAAAATTTCGGGCACATATTGCCTTACTTTGTGCAAGAATTGGATGCCCTATAAGGAAAAAATTCAGCAAGAATTATTACATTTGAGCTAAAGGTTTCTGCCACCAACACTGCAGCTATTATTATTATTATTTACTAGCAAAATGTACCCGCATTGCAGGAGGAAAATACCAATGTAGGCCATCCCTCATGTGCATAATTTCCCACATGCATGTCATTTCCTACATGCATGTCATTTCCCACATGCGTGTCATTGCCTCCCATGCGCATCAATCCCCATGTTCATCATTCCCTCCCATGCACACATGTGCATCATTCCTTCCCATGTGCATCAACCCTCCTTGCACAATACACACCATGTGCAACACCCCCATCCACATCAACCCAGTGGTGGGATTCAAATAATTTAGCATGTTCTATATCCTAAAAAAAAAAAAGCAGGCCTCCGTCAGTCTTGGAAGACTATGGTATCGTGCTTGGCGCTGCGTACGCTGCATGTGAAACACGAAAGCCTGGGTTGAATTGTTATGGAGGATAGGCTGTTACCCAAGCAGCAAATCCCTCCTCTCCACGCCACTGAATTAGTCCAATGGAAAGGCAGAGCCAATACGATTGGATCCAGCTGCGTTGCAGAGCTGGGCTAAGGACAGGAGCTCACCCTGTCTTGTGGGGCTGACCTGGGTCTCGAACCCTGGCCTGCTGGTTAACAGGCACAGAGTCTTAGCCACTTGCGCCTATATCCTAATAACCTAAATTAACAACAGGTTCTATGTCCCATTGGTAACCAGTTCTCAGAACCAGGCGCTCATTAGCAAAGGGTTCTATAGAACCTGTGAGAACCCCCTGATGCCCACCACTGCATCAACCCCCTCGTGCACATCACCCCCCATGTGCATAATTCCCTCCCATGTGCAACACTCCCCAATGCGCATCACGCCCCTATGCGCACCGTCCATGCACAACTTCATGGGATTAAATTTGTTAATATCAGTTTTTGGTGAGTGCTCACATCACAGAAGAAACATCCTCATGAATTTCATGCTTCTAGGTCTAGGGGTTTCATCCCCATCCCCTTCTGGTTGGAATTTCTGAAAACTAGTTCTTAGTGGGTGCCTCTGTTATGGAAAGAACACCCTCCCCAAATTTCATGCTTCATGGCTCGGCGGTTTTGGCTGGGTGTTGATGACTCTGGGCACAATCCAGAGTAACTATGGGGAGTCCTTGCTCCGGTGTAAGAACAATTTGCTGTGGATTGCAGTATGAATTTCTCATAGGTTTTCATTAGATGGTGCAGTAACTACGGGTACACGTAATGTCTCTTACGTGCTCCCGTAGTTACTCTGGATTGTAGGGTCAGTCATTGTTTTCAAGATGGATGCCACAGTGCCTGCCCGGATAGCTGAACTCAATCTCGGCTTCCCCCAACTGCAGCCTGAGCTCCTCAGCAGCCACCCCAGCCAATGTAAGCGCCCATTCCCAGGTGTCTACTCAGGAATAAACCCATTAATTCAATGGAGCTTACTCCTAATTTTTTAAAAATGTTGGACAAAATCTACATTTTGTCCAACATTTTTTAAAAGTCGAGATTTTTTTGAATCAATTCAATAAAATTTTGAATTAAAATAATTAATAATATATTATTTCCTTCCTTTCAAATCAACGGGGTAACACCGGCGTATCTGAATATATTTTGGGGTAAAAGGTAAAAAAGTTCCCTGACCCCTGCATTAAAGCGTGCCAGAGTAAATCCCCTTCTATGATTGAATATGTCCAGCTGAGAGAGATACAATGCAGGAACATGACATCTAATATCTTCCATGATGTAAGAATCTAAAACATTAGTAAAATTGTTTTGTTTTTCAATATCTAAAATACACTGTTTAATAGTCTTGCTTGCTCCAAACCCATTAATGATAGCTCTGCTAAGTAGAGACCCAGTGAAACTAGTTTCTTTTGGATTTTCCTAAACCAACCACAATGGTTGTCATCAGGGTGGCCAGATGCCAAACCTAAAATTCCTGAACCCCAAGGCCAAAATTCCTGAACCCCAAGGCTACCCCTAAATGCAAAATTCCTACCCCCCCCAACCCAAAATTCCTACCAGCTTAAAAAAAATGCCATTTTTTGTTTTTATATTTTTTTGTTTTTTTGGCCATAACTTTTGATATGAAGGAGATATCTCAAAACTGATTTTTGCACTGGATTCTGCTCTTCAATACGAATCCAATGACATATGTCATGATGGGGCACTGTGCACCACTGCAAAGTTAAAAAATGAAGACAAAATGTAGGACCACCCGGACAGGAGGCTAAAAATCCGGACAAATCCGGGTTTTTCTGGTAATATGGTCACCCTGGTTGCCATCTGACAGAATTAATGGGACGAGGCCTTCTGACAGATTCAGCAATCTGAGCCAATAAGTGAGTATGGTCATCTACACCAAGTGAGTATGGTCACTGCATACTGGATACACTGGTCACCATTTTGGCACCTCTGTAGCTGCGAGTGGTAGGGAAGCATAGGATTGGGCTGTAAGAGTACCCTACTTTGTCAATTCTTGCAGTTAGGTAGAGCAGACGAACCTTCTGCTATGTATTGGGTGGGTGTAACCAGTAACAGATTTAAGTATAAGCTAAGCAAGCTATAGCTTAGGGCCCAACATTTTGGGGGCCCCCCAAAATTTAAAGGAAAAAAACAACTGGATGTACATTTCCAAAATATAAGATTAAAAACAAATAAAATAAAACTTTCATACAGCAACAGTGTTTTGTGTTGTGTAGACTCATATGATATAAGCAATGGGCCTCGCCTGCTAGCCTGCTCTCTAAAATATCACTGGTTTGTTCATATAAAGTGCCCCATCACCTTAGCTTAGGGCCTCATCAAACCTAAATCTGGCCGTGGGTGTAACACAAGATGGAAGGCCCCCACAGAAGCCCACCCCACCTCCACCTAGCTATCTCCACCTAGCTTCATTTAGGTGGAGTATCCACACCACTCGAGTTCTTAGTCAATTATTGGTTCCTAAAAGATTATCTATTCATAGGTATGTTTCAACAGCCCCATATTCACATCATGTTTCTATACTACCATCCCATAGATATCAGTAACATTCTGTAACATCTTTCCAAGTGAACTACTGCGTCTTCCCAGAGCACATTCTTTTTTTTCCTCTGCAGTCTAATTTCTGAAGAGAGTGTTCATTAATCTACAATAGGGCCTTGGCACAATATTATACATTCCTGCCATACAAACATAATTAATCATGATTAATACCACCGTGACTATCAAAAGCAGTTATGATTACCGTCCCATTTGCCATAAAGTGTTGCTATTATGTTTGGTGGCATACGATAGCCTTCTTCGATAACTCAAGAAGCATAGAATAAAAGGGGTTGATGAATAGGTTATGATTTACAATGGTTTCTCTTTCCGTTGCCATATGTATTATGATGAACATTATCAAGACTGACTTAAGAATGCCGTTCCATTCAGAGAGCCATCTGCAAAAAGGAATTTGCTCAGCTATATGATGAACCTCCTTGCATGTGGTGGGTGTGTGTGATGCTGGATGGAAGGCCCTGCAGAAGCCCAACTCCACCTCCAGAGCAACCCAGGAGGAAAGAAGAGGATCTGGACCACAGGAAGATAGAGGGACAGGAGGAGACACGGGGTGGCTTACCAACAGGGACTATCACAGGCAGGCCGTGGTCTCCAGGATAACCAGGTGTGGGGCTTGGGGCAAGGCAGCCCCAGCTCAGCTGGTGAGCAATTGGATGTGGCCGTGTGTATAAATGGGAAGCCAGGAGGCTGGTGGTCTTGCAAGCCTAGTATTTTTCAAACACAGATACTCATGGCACCATAATTCTGACTCTGTCCTCCACCCGCCATGGTGGATCCCATTACAAACATAACAGTGGGTCAGTGGTCTCACCATTGGATGCACCATTGCTCTGCCCCCACTGGTTTTCTGGCTATACTTTCTGATAAACTATATTTTGATGTGGTTTCTTTCATTGTAATCTGCATGAAATTACAGATCAAATGTTATATAACATGATGCTGTTATTAAAAAATACCAAGATTTGAAAAATTTTGGCCAGTTAATAGTGTCACCCACTTATGCGCATCAATTGATGCAGCCTGCACCCCCTTAGCCATGCCACTGGCCCCATCACACATTGGTTGCATGCAGGTCACTCATCTACGGTGTGCAATCACCCTGTGGTTGTGAGATTGCTAGCAGGCTTTACGGAAGTGTACGGTGACTGGCATGATGGTAAAAGTTGCATCTCGTCTGTGACTGGGAACGCCTACAAACCCATGGTCCTCTGAGCATGGAGCAATGTAATGGGGGTTTTAATGACTACCCAACCCAATTGCCGGTGTTTTCTGCATAAGGTTGGGTTGAACAGTGAGCCGTGAACACACAGGCTGATTGGAAACGGGCTGCAAATGAGAGTCGAACCAGGAGTGTGAATATGCCCTCCGGAGATGCAGAATTGGAAAGGTGGAGAAACCATAGCAACTGATCCCAATGGGATATCTCCACAGTTTGTTATTATTTGGAGAAGGGGTTACAGCAAATATAAAAAGGTGTTTCACTATACTAAACATTTTTATTAGTCTTCTGCAGAGTTCAATCTTTTCCTGGGATCATTAGAAGGAAGGCATTATAAAGAAATTAAAACCGATAACATCAAGTGCAACAAGCACAATGAATTGGTGACTCCATCATATATTTGTATGAGATCAGACGTCATCCATTCATCACGCAAGGAAGACGCCACCGGTGATCTGTCTGTCAATAAAAGGCTTTTTATTCATAAATAACTGATCTGCAGTAATTCTGTACATCTTCAAAGGCTTCTGGAGCCATACAATTTTATGCAAACTCTACATAAAACATTGAAAGATACATTTACGATGTATATACCTTCTATGCACAATATGTACATTTCTTTTTTTTCCCCCGAAAAAGAAGCCATGGCCACTTTTCCAAATAGCATTTATACTGTACAACATTCAGAATTTACATTGATCATACAAGGCACAGAAAGTGTGGTCGGAAGGCCAAGGCCATATACTTTGTTTAGGGAGTTCTCCAGTTCCTGTGTCTTTGCTTGGTGGGGTTGAAAAAAATATTATGCAGTTTCACATTGCCAAAATATTAGTTGTTCAAAGATATCCTGCACTGTCCAACAATTCTGCTTTGCTGCCCCTCATATACCCCAGAACACCTGGGGTTACTTCTTCACTTCTTTCAAATCACGTCTGAAAACCCATCTTTTCTACAGAGACAGCATCATGCCAGACATCTGATCCTAAGGATGTGTCTCAGCCTATGTCTGCTACATCCTATGGAGCCAAGGGAGTCACCAGAGTTTCCTTGGTGTAAGAGAACTGTTTTTTTAAAGGTGTTGTGGTCCCAGTGGGTCTCCTTGGAGCTACACCAGCCATTTTTCTGCCATAGTATTGAAGAACTATGGTCTCCTGACCCAAGTCAATGGGGATGACATTATCACGTCATGTGTCATAGCGACATGTCATCATGTGTCATAACCTGGGTTCTGAGCACTGCAACTGCAGCACAAAAGGTTTTGTGATGGAGGTAAGTTTGGGCAGCCCTGGATTAGAGGAAGGAATGACATTGATGGTCTACATACCCATGTCCATTTGATCAAGCTGTGTTTTTCTCTCCTAACAGCTTGATGGAAAATGTTAATTTATGGCACATCATTCAGCATCAATTAAAACTCTAGAAAAAAGAGAATCTGGTTTTCAGGCTCACCCAACTGAAATCATACGCATCTGGGATTGGAGAAATCAGATTGCCTGTCCTGATGTCATTATAAAGGCTGAAGAATCAAGATAGCAATGGGTACATTCATAGAACTGAACAACAGCACTGTGCCATTTGTGCAGGTGATAATGGAGAAGGCCCCTGAGCTGGAATTGTGTCCCTGTAATATGGCCGATCAACTTGACAGCACAAACACCTGCATAACCAACAACGAAAAAATAAAGCACAAACACCTGAACTTTGTTCACCCAAATTATTCATGAGGCCTTGCAATACCAGTTTCACCATTCCTGAATGGGCCTAAAAGGAGCATTTCCGTTCCACTCAGGGTGACCAAATATCCTCTTTTTCCATGACATGTCTTTTTTAAACCTTTTATCTTGGGGGGAAAAGAAGACTTTTCCTTGTGAGCATAAAACATGTACCTTTCCTGTAACTGATAAATAAAATGTAATAAATTATATGTTATAGTTTTAAATTTAACAGAACATAATATAATATTTAAATTAAGCACATGAAAGCAATATATATGAATGATTTTAGCTTTTATTTTGTTGTGTCCTACTTTTTGCTTGGGTGTCCTACATTTTGAGGGGAGACACTTGTCCTCTTTTGTGGTTATGACATCCAGTCACCCTTTGCATGCTTGACATGCCATCAGAGTGTTCTTCTTATGGGAAAGCATTAAAAATAGTCTCCCCATCTCCAGTCTGAAATGCTGCAATCTGCTAACTAATCTGCTGTATGGGTATACATGGCCAGAGTATACATTTCTAGCAACAGGTTTCAGGAACCGTGGGAATAGGTTATCTGGAACAGACTCCCAATTCACCCTCACATCCCCCTGATGGGACATGGAGAGTTACCACTGCCACCAGTACTGAGCAATGAGGAGTCAATCCAACCATTTCAACTTATGGATGGGTGTAGACCCTTGGAAAGTGTTTTGTTGGGCTGAGTCCTACCAGTTGTCCAATGCCATTTTGATTTTTTTTTTTTTTGCTGATCAGACACATTCTAACATATACACTCTAAAAATTATATGCAGTTTTATGTCCAAAATGATGTGCAATGCAGTTCTGCTCAGATGCAACATCATCAAGTTAATTTATAGCAAGGTTGCTTTAGCAGTTTTACTTGCAGAGAATAAAATTCTGTAAACAGAAAGGAAAAAATGGGCTTAAATGCAGTGTTAGAGCACAATCCCAACCATGCCTCCTCAGAAGTGTTCAAAGGGGCTTACTGCAATCCTAAACACACTTCCTGGGAGCAAGACCCATTGAATTCAATGGAACGTACTTCTGAGTAGACATGAATAGGATTGCACTGTTAATCCTCCAGTACTCTAGGACAGTGTTCCATGGTGTTTGTCCTCCACTGTACCACTTCACATGGTCCACCTATTAGAAGTACCACCAAAAGAAACTGGCAATAATGTCATTGCAAGTTATTTCTGGATTGGGAGTTCATGTGCAGTGTAACAAACACCAGTAATAGTCTCAAAGCAGTTAGGAGAGTTTTTCGGTGCAATCACAAGAAATGCGCAGATGAGGTCCTCCCACTGACCAATGTTGCTTGTCATCTTGGACAATGTTGCTTGTCGTCTTGCTATTAGATTTAGGGGCAGGGACTCCTGGAGGTCCCATAAGTACCACCAGGTATCACCCCTGTGGCACAAGTACGAGTATCACTCATTGAGAAACATTGCTCTAGAATGGCTGCTCACAAGAAAACCACAACCAACCAACAAATTGTTACTTTATATGTAAGAGAAAAAGGGATTGACAAAGTGTTTCTTAGAAAAATGCTTTTTATATATAATTTCAAAACCTTTCCAAGCCTTCTTGATGCATTAAATGTAACTTTTTTTCTTTCTCTCTGAGTGTTTTACAGAAAGATATTAACCATAATTCACAGGAAGATGATTCTCATTTTATGAGTAAAAGGTTTATACAGTTTATACGGAATCAAATTTATCTTGTGTTGTGGGAAGGTTTGGGGACACTTAGTAACTGCACAGTTCAATAGCATCATTGCAGTCTGGGGTAAAACCACAGTTGTAACTAGAATAAATATGGTGAAATCAGTGGAATGCTTTGACTGTCTATTCATCTATTTTCTTCTGTCTGCTTAATTACCATCCTGTATTTAGAAAACATACTTGAGAACATCTTGAGTGGTAATTGAGTGTTTTAATCTTAAAATCTGAGATTGCTATGGGGAAAATATGCATTTTGAGACTTTGTTTGCATTTGCAACCTTCTCTGTTGTAATCGGAAGGATGCTCACATTTATCTAACCATTGCAGAGAACAGTTGGAACATTGCTGGTATTGCTTAATGAACCACCACCATTGTCAGAGCCGTTGGGAGTGCAGGGCAGCGGCCAGACGCATGCACTCTCTGCCATAGTAACAGAAAATTACACCATCAGCAGGGCTCATTAATGCCCTAGATGGTCAAAAGCTTTCCAACCATCACTTCCTATGCTGGAAACTGATTGATCCTACCAGGGTCGTGCTAATGCTGCTGGCATAGAATTTATTTCAAGAACTGAAAAACCCTGAAAGGCTTCTCTTTCACTAAATCCATGTTTCTAGTCCTTATAAGAATAAACAGTACTTGATAAATGCACATGGCAGATACATAAAGTCTTTTGAACGCTGTTCTGCTCCAAAGGATAACAGCCTGGGAATGGACATCAGCCTTCATCTGGCTTTTGCCCAGAAGGACAAAAGGCCAATGGGAAGTTGCACTCACTGTATCCCATGAAGAACATCTCAGAAAGGAGAACAGCCTGGCCCCAGCCACTGGTCAGAAAATACCCAACCTCGGTTTTCCTTCTCTGCTGCAATGCATTTTGACAAGGGTTCCTGATGCTCCCTGATGCACACTACTATGATGCACCCTACTATGGTATAATGCAATAAGAATTAATTTGATGTCATAATGGAAGAACCAGCCTCCAACGGCACAGAAACAATACCATCATAAATATACTTCTTGTGCACTGTTGTTGATTCCTTGAGAGATCTGATGCTTGCAATGACAGTGATGTTATGTGAAACAGCCCCAAACTATTGTTCTATCCCATAGCAAGCAGTGCCAATGATGAAGTTGCAAATGGGGTGGACAGGTGATCCTGGAGAGATAAATTTCTTTACTTACCTCCCTGCATGCTTTTTAGACTCCAATGTGTCTCCTTAAAACCCAAGTAGCTATTTAGAGTCAGGGGGCACATTATGCCAGGAAAAAGGAGGATAGGACCTTAGTATGCATCCCTTATGCCAAGATACGGCACCCACCACAAATAGGCAAGGATCTACTCCCATTGCCGCTTTACCTACTATGTCAGAGCAGGGGTGTCCCTACTGCAGTCCCACCTCTACTGGATGACAGAATGGTGGGGGAGGCTGGAGCAGTGGATCTTAAGATCTATGAGTCTGGCACACCCATCGGATTGGGCTGAAAGTCACTGCAGAGTAGCATTTCTCATAGAAAGGTAAAGAAGTAAAATTAATATGGCAAAATGTGCTCTCCTCCCTATGAGTTCAAAATGCAGGGAGATCTCAGATGCAGATGTCCTAAATATATGAACATCCAGTTGTTAACACCTTGGAAAAGGGTGTCTGCTAAATCAGATCTGTGACTTGCATGATTCCTGCAAATTGGTTTTAGAGTCTGTTGAAATGCATTGTGTTTATGGTATATCTATATAAATATTCAAAAGGCAAGACACCCTGGTTATCTATTCAACTAGATAAACCAAAAAAGATGGCTGCCTGTGAGCTTAAAAAGTTCATTCTTGATACAGTGTGGCTATCACAGCCTGGCAAAATTGTGTGAATGGAGGAGATGCAATAGTTTCAGTGCTAAAAGATGTGATAAATCTGCAATCATATAAAGACCCTTAAGTAAGATCAATCGATCAACGGTCAACAGTATTTATATACTGCTTTTCAAAGAGAAGTTGAAGGATGGGTCCTCAATTTCCTTGTTGCACACATGTCTCCCAATATCACCACAAGGTTGTTTGTAATGGATGATAGTGGCTAATCTTATAAGGTTCTTTCGAAACCTGTCAGTCTCAGGAATGAAACTCAAATGGACAATTAACATGCAAAAAGAGACACTGCATGGAGCTTTAAGTCACATCAAAACAAAGGTCCTCATTTGTTACTGAACAAGAGATGGAGAATAATACGGTACGGTATTTCGTGTTTCTTCTCTGTGTATATTTTGCTGTCCAAGGTGGTGATATTGGAAAGTTATCAGGATCTTAAAAGCAAACACATATATTCAACAGAATATAAGGATCAAGTCATTGCCAGTGCTGGAGTGAACAGGGGTTGACTCCAGGAGCCTAGCATGTCCCCATGATGGACCTCCTCTCATGCAGTGTGTGGGGCAATGCTCTAGGTCAGGGGTGTCAAACTCATTTCATACAGAGGGCCGCATTAGTATTAATGGTGTCTCCCGAGGGCCACAATCCAATTTTTTGCATGGCACTAAGTAGAAGTGCCATCCTTTCTCCTGGGCTCTTTCTCCCGACCTGGGAAGCTGCTGCAGCTGTGCATGAGCCCTCCTTCCTCCAGGGCTCTTTCTCCGGGTCAAAATCAAGTGTGCTGCTGCCACTGCTGAGCTGCTTCTGGGGGTGGGGAGATCACTCAAGGGCCGCAAGTGTCCCTACAAAGGGCCGAATACAGCCCTCGGGCCGTCAGTTTGACATGCCTGCCCTAGGTGATGGGCATGGTGATGTGCCATCGTCCTTCCCTGCCTTTTTTTAAACTATGACTTTTGATCAGAGATATTTCAACATGGGTTGTTTTCACTGGTATGCAAGCTAGAAGGACACACACAAAGTGGTCCATCGTCTCAACAATGTCAAAAAAGGCTGGTTTGGGCTAAGTTTCCACACTGGTTATTGAACAAAAAGCATTGTTTCCTATAGGCATCAAGAATATTTTGGAGGTCACTATAGAACAGATAATTATGTTTGCTGCAGATTTATCCAGCAACCTGCAATCACTTGATACTAGAGTCCCAAAGTTAACGCTTTAGTAAGCCTGAAGAACCATTAAGGGGACAAATTGCTTGTAGAAGCTACTCCCCTTCAAGAGTACTGTGTCAAAATTTAGAAGATTTAGGGTTAACAATGTATTGTTTAAGATCGGGCATTGCACGTAATCTTTTTTAATATTACCATCCAAAACCACTGAAAAGAGATGAAGCATACTCAGTCAGATTTTCTGCATGGGTTTTGGCTGGAAAAATAATCTAAGAGATAAACCCAAGTGGTGCAATTTGTTCCTAATGCTGTGTCTCGTTTGTGCCCAGCTTTGACCCGCCTGCATTTAGAAAAACTTTGCCAATTAGGAACAACTTTACAAATAGACAAAAACCTTAAAAATCTCATCTGGGGTTTCATACATGGGAATTTTCAGAATGCTGCATCCAAAACCCAGTGATTAAAGCAGGAATGAACGTGATGTCTGAAGATTAGTTAACAATCCAAACATGGTCAGTTTTGTTATAATGTTAACGGCTGCCTACAGTCTCGGGCAGCCTTCCATTTCCCAGCCAGTTGTATTAATTTATAGCAGTGTAAACTGACTGCAAAAAGTATAAGTTTTGATGAATGAGGATGTGAATTACACTCACATTCTACTTACTTCACATTTGCCATGACAGCTCCTCATTAGGAGTAAGAAAAGGATTAGGAAAGTTTTTGCTGTTCTTGAGAGTGTGGGTAGATCTCCAAGCTGCTGCTTAGTGAAGCAGGAATATATAAAAGAGGAATAAGGAAGGAAGGAAGGGAAGAGAGGGAGAGGAAGGGAAAGGAAGGACAAACTGCAAGAAAGGAGATTCTGACTGGATATCAGGAAAAAAATTCCTGATGGTAAAGGCGGTTTGGCAGTGGAATAGATTGCCAAGAGTGGACTATCCTTTACTCTTTCCAACGGAGGTGGTGGACTCTTCTTCACTGGGGATCTTCAAGCAGAGGCATGATAAGTTGTACCTGTCAGAGATGCTCTAGAAGGATTTCCTGCTATGGGCAGGAAATATTTATTGTTATGAGCAGGAAATATTTACTGATATGGAAACTTTCAAAAGTTTACAAAGTTTCTAAACTTTTTGCAACTCTAGAATATTTGAGTGACTTGAAAAATAGAATTTTTGTGACTTGAGGCCAAGTCTTTTGACACAAGTTCCTATCTCTGGTACACAATTGATTTCTGCCATTTGCAAGAGTTACAGCTGTGTTGCCACTGGCATAAACGAGGCCATACGTTCCAGTGAGTGGACACAGTGAGTAACTTTTTCCAGAAGCCAAATTAGTCTACCGGAACACTATCTCTGATGCGGAGAGTAAGACCAGGTGGTTGCCAGCAGCTTTCCAAGAAAATTATTTACACCTGAGATTTGGGATATGAGATTATATGACAATCATTGTTAAAAGCATACACATAGTAGATTGCTGAAGTCAGAGTGTGTAATATTTCCCCAAATACAGTCACAAAATATAGTGACATTAGCCCCCAAATCCGAGTAACTACGGGAGCATGTAAGAAACTTTACGTGCACCCGTAGTTACTGCACCACCTAGTAAAAACCTATGGGAAATTCATATTGGAATCTAGAGCAAGTTGTTCTTACACTGGAGTAAGGACTCCCCGTAGTTACTCTGGATTTTGCCCTAAATCTAAGATATTAAAAATAAACTTTGAAATGAATGGGGATCCACCTGAAATTAGTCCCAATTAATTTGAGAAATACTGGATTATACAATTTTGCAATGAATTTATGTGAGGAAAGGAGAGCTATGGATGACTTTAGCATGACCATATATTTTGGTTTGAGATGCATGATCAAAACTACATTTCCCATCATCCTGTAATCTTTCCTGCCAAGGATTCTCAGAGACACTCCAGAAGAATATCTCATTTTTTGCACTGTTGCTCCCAACAGCCAGTGGCAATTTCTATAAGCACTTAACTTTGGCTGCAGGATTTCATGGTGAGGTTTTCATGTTTTCAGTTTAAAGCTGGGGAGGAAAAGATTTCAACATTGCCCCAAATCAAAGTGCCAACCGTTTTGAAAAATGAAACAAGAAGAAAAAAAATAAGAAAGAAATCATTCCCTCTTTGGAAGAAAACAAAACAGTGAAATGTCCATTTAGTGAAGATCCAAAATTTTGTAGGTTTTCAAATTTTCACAGTTGGTGGTACTTTTTGTCTCATTGCAAGGTATAACTTTTCATTAACCAGGCAGACCAAATTCCCCATACATTCAACCATTTCCAAAGAGACTTCTTGTAAACTGTCCCTTGTCCAACAACAGTTTCCCAGCCTTACAACTCTGCCTGAGAGAGTGGTCAAGCATTAAGAGACTTCCAAGCATTATACACTTCCTGAGCTAGCCAAAAAAGGATTGTGCCACCCATTCATATGTAGCACTGAATGAGGACCAGCTGTGTTCCCTTAAGAGCCACACTCTGTGGTCCCCAAGAAAAAGAGCTTGCCATGAACCAATAAAAATGAAAAACCATCACAGTGATTTTTGTTCACCCTTGTTATGATTCATTTTTTCTAATAAGTAGGTTGCAAACTTGTAGCAGTGGCTGATGTTGCTAGCAACAAGTTTCTAGGGGGCCCTGGGAAACCCTATGCATTAAAATTTCCATGGCACCCTCTATCTCTGATAATAATTAAATACTACTACTGAAGCTTCAGGGGTCACTCAAGGCAGGGGAACCTTCTATCAGACATGTGATATTTGCCAGAACCCAACCTAGTCTACTTGTGTCAGCTCCATGTCTTAGGATGAGTTAAGGTATGGGGCTTCACTACTTCTTAAAGGCACCAGCTGTTACTGAAAGTATTATAGAGTATTATGAGATTGATTTTCTTTTAGCCATAACTCGAAGAAGCAACCCAGAAACTGTCACAGGGTTCAAAATGGGCTTTTTGTTGTTTGAAATCAGTGGTTCCATCTTTTGGGAGTCAATACAGGTATAAGATTCATGATCAGATGAGAGAGAGAGAGAGAGAGAGAGAGAGAGCGCGCATCTTCCATGGTGGCTGATTTGCTAAAGTGCTACTTATAGAAGGAATGTTAATATTATTACCCAATATAAATTCCTGACTTAAGTAACTTTTCCCTTAGAACTATCCTTCTTGCTAGGAAAGAAATAATCAGGTTTGATACTTGAATCTGTCCCTTTTACCCATCAGGACTGATACCAACTTTGGGCACATAACCTTGATCAGGAAACTGATATATAGGATAAAATTAAGTGATATATTTTCCCTTGTCATATAGAAAGACCTGGGGAGAAGCTTTTGCATATGAGAATGTTTGGGTCAGTACTGGGAAAAAACACACACAACAACTCAATATTTTCAGTGTTAATCAGTTTTGGTGCTTAGTGAGGTATTTGTCCACTCAGGGACTGATCCTATCCAACTTTCTTATGCAGCTATGAGAATGGGGTGCGTATGCACTGTTATATGGTGGTGGGTCTCTCACAGAGGCTTCCTCAAAGTATGGGAATATTTATTCTCTTACATCGGGGCTGGATGGAGGCTGCGATATTGCTGGAATGTTGGATAGGATTGGGTCCTTGTTCATCTACACCAGTATGTCAAAATTGCGAATATAATTTCATTATATTCCCACCAATATTCGCATCTTGGCTATGTATATGGTTGACATAATTCCTTTCCACAAAATCAGGACAGAACCCTCTGTCTCATTTGCCAGTATGTGAACACAATCCCCCAAAATTGGGATTGTCCCTGTTTTTCGGGAAAGATGGCAACCCCAGGTAGATACCAACTTTTTAACAACCAACACATTGGATGGTGGTAACAGGTGTATCAGTTCACCACCTTCCTCTGGAGGACCTCATCCTGTCCAATAATCCATGCTGCCCCGGTCTAAAAGCAACTCAAAAAGTCCATCACAAAACAATAAAGGACCACCAACTTTGCAATTCAAAACACAGAACTATCTAGTTTTTGAACTTTTACACACCTTGAATCATTCAATAATATCAACCTTTTACTCTCTTGGTTGCTGTAGCATTTATTCCTACATATTTGAAGCCAGGAGCATCACCCTTATTTTCAGTCTTCATAGTTTGCCTTTAATGATGGGGAGACAAAATGTGGCTTTTTAAACGCCCCCCTTTTACAGGAATAAATCAACTGAGTGATTATGTTTTACCAGCTTTTTCGGATACTCCAAATGGAATCTGGATATCGGCAAAAGGGATTGAGCCAGTGGACGAAATATGGAGAAAAGGGGCATTGTGAACCATAACACCCCTTTTCCTCCTTCAAGTACAAAGTCTCAGCCAGTTCTCAGTTCTTGAAAGGAAAGTGATTACTAAAGTCCATTTTGCCTGCTGTAGCTGAAGTTGGACTCCTCAATTTGAGTTTCTGTAAGGTTTGAGATTTGAGGCTGTGTCCTTCCTATTTCTTCCAGGGCACAGGCTAGAGAATCTAAGTCCCCATCATGCTGATGTCTGGCTTCCCATAAGTCCAAAATAACAGCAGACGGGCTGCGCTGCGTGGCAAAATATGATAAGTTCCTAAACAAGGAAAGAGAGAAAAGCAAAGGAGTTAGGGCAAGGGGATTTGGATCGTCCCAAAACATTTACTTGAACTTTCACTTTTTGGGAGGGAGGTGTCAGTTATTCATTTGGGAAACATTACAGTGCTTTTCTTATTTAAACTGGGTAATCTTAAACTTTAAACCTTAAAATTTTCTTTAATCTTAAACTAACCCTACAATCCAGAGTAACTACAGGAGCACGTAAGAGACATTACATGCACCCATAGTTACGGCATCACCTAGTGAAAACCTATGGGAAATTCATATTGCAATCCAGAGTAAATTGTTCTTACACTGGTGCAAGGACTCGCTGTAGTTACTCTGGATTGCGCCCTTAGAGCACAATCCTAACCATGTCTACTCAGATGTAAGCCCCATTGTATTCAGAGGGGTCTTACTCCCAGGAAAGTGTAGGATTGCAGCCGTACCCTTTAAAATGGGTACAGTAATTCCTCTACTTTGAACATGTTCTGTTCCTGAAGCTTGTTTGTAATTGGTTTGTAAGTTCAACACATTGATGTTAAACATGCATTAACATCAATGTGTTGGACTTATGAACAAATCAAAAAAGAAATTTGTTTTTTACTTTTACTTTTTCAAAGTAAAAACTATTAAACTATTAAAAATTTTTTACAAAACTGTTTGCTGTTAAAATACTGTTATTGTACCTTAAATGTAGCAAATAGAGTTTTTTGCATGTTTGAAAGTTCATATCTTGAAGGTATGTTCATATGTATGAAAGTCTGCATATTGAAGCAGCAGATTTACTATAATTCTAAGTGGCTTACACAATAAAATTGGAAACATTAAAATTTGAAACATTAAAATAAGCGCATAGTAAATACCTACTACATTTTGTTTTAAAATGGCAGTAATATACCAACGCTGCAATCCTAACCCCTAGTTTGGCTGGCTTAAGTCCTGGTACATGTCCTATGCTAGCCTGGGGGTGTCATAAAAGTGCCATAAGGCACTTCTACTTCAGTCCTGGGTGGGGGATAGGCCAGGACACAGACATGCACCAGTCTCCTCACACCACCATGGGAAAACGGAGACAGGTGTCAGTTTAAATTGGTTAGGATTGCAACCCAAGTCTGTATCATAAGCAGCTCATTAAAATGGCTGATATAAAATAGTGAATAAAAACTTAAATCAAAAATCAATCAATAGCCAGTACCCAGGCAGCAACCAAACTGATAATTACGTGAAAGAAGGTATCTTCTGAAATAAAAGTTACAACTAAAAGCCAACTGAAATGAATGTGGAGGAATCTCAAGAGGAGGAATCTCAAGCCTCCACTGGAATACCACTAAAGAAGAAGAAATTCAAAAGTCCTCAGGAAGGGAGTTCTAAAGTCTAAGGGCCACCACCAAGAAAGCCCTTCCTCTAATTAAGCAAGTGATTATTTTTTTATTTCAAGGCACACTGACAAGGAACTAAAATTGTCAAGGCACATCATCTCCAAAGGAATCCTGTTTTCAGCAACCTGGATTCAGCAACCTCCGCCAGGGTTGCTTCTGAATTGCACTGCAAGAGGGTGCTGATTGCAGCAAGTAAAGTGCATAGTAGTTACAACATATTTAAAATCTGTGTATTTTCTAAAATTTGTAAAATTTTTCTATTTTTGAATAATGCAACCATGTTATATATATCAATCAATGCATAATTTCATACAGAGTGCAATGGAACAAACCATATTGAAATATCTATCAAAAGTCATAGCCAAAAATCAGTGGAAACAAGGCAATGGTGCATTTCCCTGCCCACTGCATGAATGGAGGTCCATCATGGGGGTGACATACTGGTGTCCTGTACTGGGTAACACAAAATGTAGTGACGCCACTATTGATTCCCCTTTAGAAGCCAGGTCAGTGATGTTAAAAATCCAAATCTGGGTAAAAGTGGAGTGTGTGTAATTAAAAGTATCTTATTAGCACTGTTAATGCCTGATCATTTGCTTTTCCAAACATAGCCAAAGTTTATGACAAAACTGAGGCAAGAGGAAATGGAGTGCATGATGGGAAAGCAGAATTTCAAAGAGTGAACAACAGTTTAGTTTATCAGGGCTGAACAAACAAGGCTATTTGTATGAACAAGGGTATCTGCATTTGAGTTGAAACGGCAAGAGTTTCTAAGTGACATCCATAATTTAGTAACAAATCACCGTGGAATGAAGAAATATTGCGGATTTGTATGCAAGAGGAGAGTAAGAAAACGCGCTTCTCCTACCAAGCCTTGCTCTGCTGTGGCACAGACCTCGACTTTTTCTTAAGTTGCTTCACTTCATTAGCCCTTTTGGATTTAGCTAAACCGCGAGCGCATGATTTATGGAGATGTTCAGGACATCTTGTTGCGAGGGATGTGGTGGAACAAACTGGGTTCCGAAGGCATATTATTCTCAGACGGCGCCATTAAGCTCATCTCGTGACAAATTGACTTTTGTCAATGCCTCTGGGGAGTTCAATCCAAGGAAGGCAATGGCATTTACATACAGCCTGTTATATGCAACCCATTCATAAATGAGCCTCGAGAAACGGTAGGGTTGTGGAAGTTCCATCTCTGCAGACTTCAAGGTGGAACTAAGGGAGAGTTTACCCATGCACATCGCCACTGCTTGATATCACACTGGCTATGCAAATCACCCCCTTGGAGGTCACACACTACTGAGTTTTCCTATATTTCTCACAGCATCTCTTAACACAAAATAAGTAGACCTAAAACCACATGAGGAAAGGGGCAGGAGAATTTGAGGAGTAGTGGCCAAACTCACCACTACTGGGCAATGGAATTGTACTCCCAGAAATGTGGTTGTACATTCCATTCTGCCTGGATGCCACACAAAGTCCTTATCTATCTGGGGATGAGGCACTCATGGCACTTGAGTCTGATGCATAGGTCCCAGAAGGCCATGCAACAGATATCTGGTCAGACGTGATCAAATGGAAAAGTCCACTCACTGGATGGACATATATGTCTTAACCCTGGATCCAGCCCTTGTGCAGCCCTCTATTAGAGCAAGGGTCTCCCAACATTAAACTTCAGGCCTCCTGAACTGCCTTTTCATTTGCTTTGTACACTCACAACAGTGGTTTGGGTACCACTATCCTAAATAAACTCCAAGAACTCCTTCTGCATTATGGATATTCAGGTGTTGGATTTTCTGCATCTTTCGGAAGATGACCTCCATGCTTGAACATGTAGTGACACCAACTCAGGACAGAGGTCCGGGGGGTACAGCAGGAAGATATATTTGATCCTTTCAATATTTATCGGCCAGATTTTGATCAACATATTGTCTAACCCCCTGTGTTTGCTTCTTTCATTTTGAGAAGCATGTTATTCATGCACCGGGGGAGGCATAGCCTGAGACTGTGAGAAGCTTCACACAGAAACTGCAAAAGCCGACAGCTTGCAAACGAACACACCCTTTTCATTTTGCTGTTCCTGGTAATGTGCGAAGCAGGCCTCTCGGTTACAACACATCCTTGGGCATTAACAGGGAAAAAAGAGGGGAGGATTTTTATTACCTACAAGCTGCTTTCACAAAAGGCTTTGGTCCTCTTTGCTTCAGCTGGTAAAGTCATCAGACCTTCACCATGTAATTCTTGGCCAAATGTCATATCTAAGCTTCCCGGACTGAAGGGCTGAGCTTTGTGTTTGCAAGGAGTTAGCAAATATTGTGCAAACGTTCATTGGTTCAGGACCATTCTGGTGTTCAGGACCTCTAAACCTAGTGTTTCCAGTAGACTATGGCACATTAACCTACTCATGAGTAAAGCTGCAATATGGGGTATTTTCACTTTCCAAAGAGCTCAGTGCATATTTTGATTTTTAGTTGTTTTTGGCCATAACTTTCAACAGGAAGGAGATATTTCAAAACAAAGTTTTGCATTGGATTCTGCTCTTTGATTAAAATCCAATTATGTATGATACAATAGGGTACTGTGCACCATTGCAAAGTTCCAAAATAAAGCCAAAATGGAGGACAATGAAGCCCTTTTATAGGACACCTGGACAAAAGGCTAAAAAAGAGGTCAAATCCAGGAATTTCTGGTCATATGGTCACCCTGCACTTCTGTCCAATAACCACGGTACCAACACCCCTTGGCATTAATAAATTAATAAATAATAACTTAATAGAAGCTTCTAAGGCCACCATAAAATTTACGAATCACTGATCTATGGAATAAAGTATGTGTCTCTTTCTTCTACAATGAAGAAATTGGAAGATGTTTTGTGTGCTGTCCAGAGCACACGTACAAACCCATAAAGAGGTGAAGGCAAAAAGCAACTACATGTGGGCAAGATATATAGGATGAAAAGTAACTCCCTATTTTAAAATACTTATAAATTTAAACATAGGGAGTTACTTTCCAATCATCCTGTAGTTTTACCATCATGGATCGCTGTAAGGTCCCCAGGCTAGATATAAGAAAAAGGAAAGATTCTTCTCTGAAACTTTAAGAAACTCCTGTTAGGAAATGCTTACAGTGTAGAGCTTGATGGACAAATGGTCTGATTCAGTAAGAGGAAACTTCCTACCGGGGATCATGACACTAGGGTTGCCATAATTCTCTCCCACAAAATCGGGACAGGACTATTTGCCAGTAGGTGAACACAATCTCACAAAATTGGGATTGTCCCTGTTTTTCAGAATATATGGCAAACCTGCATGACTCTCTCTCTTTCTGTATGTGTGTGTGTGTGTGTGTGTGTGTGTGTGTGTGTGTGTGTGAGAGAGAGAGAGAGAGAGAGAGAGAGAGAGAGAGAGAGAGAGAGAGATGAACTGAGAGAACAATCCTAACCATGTTTACTCAACTGTAAGCTCCATTTTGTTCAGTGGGTCTTACTCCCAGGAAAGTGTCTTTAGGATTGTAGCCTAAATTATTAACAACACCTATTGTAAAATAATAAGACAACAGTGTTCCTGGTGATTTCTGATGCCTCTCCATTCATGACTATGGTAAGTTACAGTGCTATAATAATCAGGTGCATTATCCTGGCCTACACGTATTCAGCACCTCTGATAAACCCAAGAATGTTGGGTATATCAGAGATGCTGAATCAAAAAATGCCTGATTGGCTCTACTTTGGGGATAAGGCATAGCCTCTTTATGTGCTGATTTGAGCAGCTATTTTGCTGTTTGAATCAGCAAGTATGCCATATATGATGGCTATGTCATATCCCCAAAAATGAGAGCCAGTTAGGCAAAAGAGATGCCTTTTTTTGGATTCAGCAACCCAAAAATATCCTGAATTTGTTTAAAGATCTTGTGCAACTTTAAAAAAGAAGAAAATATCTACTCTCAAAGCACACGGACAGCCTCTATTTCCATGTCATTATAGATAAACAACTTGACTTGCACAAGGAAACACAAGGAACATAAGATAAAACATAAAAACAAAAATACAGTCAGCTAACCACCTGCGCATGCTGGTTCCAAATGCCCCCTCACTTGCACCTCTGTGTAACTTGGTTCGGGAGCAATGTAAACAGATTGGGAGTAGGCTACCCATTCCAAAACATGCGGAAAGCACACTCGTTCCAATGCGCCTCTGGTGCCTTGTTTTTTCCTTTGTGCACAATTAGTGTAGCCAATTGAAAACACACATGCAGGCGCATTCAGGAGGTACCGGCTGGTGGTTCCAAATCACGACTTGAAAAAATGCCCAGATTAGAAGCTTGGAAAAATATCTTTTTTTAAAAAAAAAAAAGGTACAGGATTTGGCTTCTGTATTTGGACTTATAGGATTTAAAAACAAATCAAGGAAATCCAAGTGGCAAAAGGCATCAACAAGGAAGAGGTTTGTATTTCACCACATATGCTTGGTGATTGCGGACAGTGTTGGTCTAGTGAAAGTTGGACATGTGGGCTGACAGCTTTTGGTGAAGTATGGGTGCCAGCTGCTCCTTCAGCTTGGTGTGCCTTAATGTAATCCACTCTCTGGATCCATCAAAGCCCAATGCAAGATTAGTTAGGCTCTGATCCTTCCACACTTTCCAGAGAGTAAGCCCCATTGACTCTAATGAGACTGACTTTTGAGCAGACATGCATAGAATTGGGTTCTCTGGGGCAAATTGGCAAAACGGCATAAGTGCCCAAGTGTCGGTCAAGCCCTGCCCTCTTTTTTTCATGCTTCCTTTCCCATTGAACCTGGGAGGAAGCGGTTGACACATCACCAGATCTTCAGATTACCTGTTGATGCTGTTTTTCTGTGCTAACATCTGCCAGTCTTTGCCTTTGGCGCTGGGTGTGTCAAAAGTCGCACATATCCTTTGCCGAATGGAATATGGGATTTTGAATGCTTGTGGGCCCATCTGAGCAGGAAAGTTGCTGTCCTCGTGTGCAAAGAAAGTGATGGTTTCCCTTTCGCTCTGCAAGCAAAACAAACAAAAACCATGCAGTTTCATACTGTTAAACAAGGCTTAAAGAGGGAACATCTCTTACGGCCAAATCCTAACCAATGATCCAGTCCTGATGTAGCTGTGCTAATAGGTCTGGAATATATAGATGGATAGATAAATAGATCAACACTGGCAGCTCCAAATATTAAAAGTAAAATTCATGCACATTTTGAACAGTGGCACTTTTCAGGATTGTATCTGCATTTCTCAGTCAAGCTATGACTTGCAGAATTTTCTAGGATTGTGCTGTTTTATCCTTTGCAGTCGCTGAGACTGGTAGTAGTACAGGTCAAGATCTGCAGAGGAGCGGGAAGTGGCTACTTCTGCATGTGTTTTTTGTTCACGTCTTTCTCCCTGCCTGACATCAGATGATGAACCTCTTTGGCTGGGACTTCTGGGTACCATTGCTGCATAAATATTTCACAGCAATAGTACTACAAGCTTTTTCATATAACATTTATGACACATCTCCAAAAAAAAAGAAAGAAAACCCACACCCATGCAAAGTAAGAGGAACGCTGTAGATACATCACTGTTTCTGATTGTCGTAAATTAAATATGCAGCAGATTTGGTGTGCTGCACTTTGAAGATAAGCGGTTGCTACCTGGCTTGTAAAACACAACTAACATGTTGAATGAGTGGCGCATGTGTGAGCGCAAGCAGTTAAATGAGCTGGCATTTTTTTCCCCTCTGGTGGGGAAAGGAATAAGAAAAAGCATTCTGTATCATTGCATCTGCTTAACAACATAGATTGTTGGCAAAGCAGAAGATAGAATTCTTTGACTGGATTGCTTGGGAGAGGACACTGCCATTATTTAAAAGAATTAATGCTTACCTGCTATTTTATATTGTTTTTAAGATTTTATTGTAGTTTATTGTACATTTTGTTAGCCAGCTTAGGTGCCCTTTAAGGAGAAAGGCAGAATTCAAATCAAATCAGTAAATCAATAAAGCCTAGTTCAGTGGTGAACCTGGCCCACTGTGAGCTTATTTATAAAACAAGGGAGAACTATAACACAGGCATGAAGATCTATGAATGATTTGCCACACACCTCTTGCACAGTGAGAACATACAGCTCAAGCCAGAAACACATGGAGATATAGATTGTTCAGTCATGGGGAGAGGGGCAAGTTAATTCCCAGAGAAAAGCAAACAACACATGGGCACATGAACTGATGCACTTGTGACAATTATGGATATTTTGACTAGCAGTTCAACAGTCTCCAATGGGCCAGAAAGTCATTGGAGTTTAGGGGCTTCTCATGGGCTGAACTAAGGGACCCCAAGGGCAACAAATGACCCAAAGGCCAAGGATTCTTCACCCTTGAGTTAGACCTAAGGGGGAAAAAAACTTGCCTCTAGTATAGATGTCTGGATCTGCAAGATCTGTTCATGGCCCTTAACTTGTCTGACACAGATCTTGCAAGACAGCTGCGTGGTGGCAGGAGTATAGCGCTCCAACGAAAAGGCACAGTGGAGTGGCTGCTGGTTGCTGCGCCACACACGAGAGAAAGGAACTTCCTGCAAGAGAGAGGAGAGGGAAGCAGTCGTCACAATGGCAAGAAGTACAAAAAGGCACACCAGAGGATAAAGGCACAGGGTCTGCCCATCTGATCTACTTGGCAATTTCTGTTCAAAATCTCCCTTGGCTTCTGCCTAAGTCTGATTTTTTTGAAGATTACAACTCTATTTCCTGTACCAGTCTGTCAGCAAATGTAATCCCACCAGACCTTTAGTAGTACGGACACAGGAGTTGAGTCCACGTGTTTGCAAGATCATATGGATTATGAATTTTGACAGCGGGTGACTCACCACTGGAGTGACTTAAAAATAAAAACAGCTGGTGACTCACTTTAACAACTTGTTTCATTTTAACTAATATTGCACAAAACAAGGCTGTAGGGCATCACTTTGCAATACTATGCAATGAATTTTGGCATGGGGAAAGGTCCAACAATATAAATACTCTGTATTGTTAAATAATCTATATTACTGAATTCCTCTTCAGCAATTAGCCATAAGCAAAGAATCCTATTATACATGTGTTTTTGCCCCTTGGTATTTTCTGCCAGGCTTTATCATGCTCCAGGGTTCCTAAGAAACCTCTCCCTTTTAGCTGTGTGGAATTGTTGCATGCTTTGGCACATCCAAGGAAGGAAGGAAGCACAAGGCTTGGATGTGAGATCTTGATGCCAAAATCCAGTTTGAGCTTATACTTAGCGCTTATATTTGAATAGAGCTTCTTTTGGGAGTCTGTTCCAACCTGTTCAATCAGTCTTGGCCAACCACAACATCCACTCTCAGTTTTTTTACAGTAGGGCAGTGGTTCCCAAACTTTTTCAACTAACACTTCCCTTGACCTACTGGACTCTCCATTAGGTCTGTGGTTCCCCTGTTCCCCTGGCCAATGGCAATACTGGCCTACTCAATGTTGCTGATCATTCACTCATGTGCCCCTCACTTCAGTTCCCAGAAGCAATCTGGTCAGAGGTCAGATCCTAAACATTGTATAGGGTGTGCATTTCCTATAAGAATTTGCTGCTCCTCTGTTTCTGTGGCTGCTTGAGGGAACCATGACTCACAGTAGTGACTCTGTAGAACTTTATGCCTGGACTACAGTCATCCACTGTGACTAAATTCTTCTACACTTTGATACAGCCCACTGCATATTTTTTATCAAACTGAGAAGTTTCTCGAGACTGAAAAAGCCATTGGCAAGTTTATTTAACAACAAGGCCACAGGAAAAAAACTGCCTCTCTAATAACATAATTTAATAATGTATAAAAAAGAGAATAAAAACCCACCCCAAAACACGGTGCTGTTATATTTTTCATTTCTACACTGAAAATGCAATTGCTGTATAGTGTTACATGGGGCATTAGTGACCCATTTTCCACCTCTGTGTTTAACAACTGAAATAATGAGAGCACTGTAACTACTTCCCTGTCATTATACTGTGATTGCAATGAACCACTTGATGTCCTCATGATTTTGGCTCAGAAATGGTTGCCTGTTTATTGCTTGTTGGTTGAACGGATGCCCAACACTCTCTGCTTTCTCTTATTGAACAATACATGTGCAGCTGGGGTCATGGGGCAAAGTTATGCACTGGTTTCCCTGATGGGGCATTAGAACTTACCATGTTCACCAATACTTAATTGTTGCCTGGCACATTATTTTCCACATATACATGATGGTGGGTGCTTGTAGGTGAGCACAACCCAGAATAATCTTGGTACATTTTATCTGGGCTAATGATATGGAAGCATCAGATCCTATAGGCTTTAGGAGAAAGGAGGAACCTTGGTTCACCAATAGCATAGTTTATTCCTTATTGGAGCATTCCTTGACCAGCTACCCCCTGGGCTTGGTCAGCTGATTCAACCAAACCATTGACGCTTCCAGACATTGTAGTAAACCAAGGCTATTCACCCTTTCTTGGTAATAGGCTCCATAGACCACAACAAATCTTATGTTCTGAGTAGACCTGTGTAGAAGTGAACTGAGTCACCGGTGAATACAAAGGCACTGCCCTCACTCTTGGCCATAAGAACATGAGAAGTGTCCAAGAAGTCCAGCTTCTTGGATTTCATTGTGGCCAACCAGATGCCTCAGAGTACCCAAGGCAACAACACTCTAATCCCAGATATGGATATGATGCACTGGATATGAATATATATGGCACAGGATACGTGGCAGACAATCCACCCTGCCTAATCCAGTGTGGGTTAGGATTTTGATGTGAGACCACAAACAAATGACATTTTTCATTAGCTGGTCTTGTTCTCTCTTCTTTTCATGCTATTTCAAAACCTCTAAGTCTTCAGCTCCTGTTCCCCCAGTGGGGGAAGGTGGGGTAAAAGATAGCCCTCCTGTCATTACCACCTTTTGGCATATTGTTCTTTGGCCAGGAGTGTCACAACACTCATTGACATTTTTTGAAACAGTGAACAGTGAACAGCATCCCAATTCCAGACTCCCATGTCAAGCCCTTTGCTCTGGTCCCAATGGGTTTAATCAGGCTCTTTTGCTCGCAGCAGTTAATTACAAGGAACAAATTGCATTGCCAAAAGCTGAATGCATGTAAACAAGAGACAAATGCAATCATGGCATTTCAGTATTTCTTCATGCTTATAATAAATGAAAGGGGATGAGAATCTAAAAAATGCTGCAGACTTGGATTTAACACAAACCACTTGCCATCAAAAGGAGCATCTGAAGCTGGTGCAAACTGTGCTAAATATCCCATTTATTCTTCTAATTCTAGTTCATCCATCATTCAAGCCATCCAAATAATATATTGACCAAACTTCAATATGATCAATTCACTAGCCTATATAGAAGGGTGGGGGAAAATGCCCCAAGGTGCCATTCTGGCAGGGACGCCACTGATAACCCACACATTTATTTCAAGTACCTGTACACACTGTGAGGGAAAGCACTGAACCTCATAGAGATGCACTCAGAAATGTCCTGGAGCTTTGGAACTGCGTGGGAATTTCAAAACACAATGCCAGCCTTGATACACACACATACCTGACATGCGGTGAATGGTTTGATTCTCCAGAGGAAAGGGGGGATATCAAGGACAGAGATCTGAAGACTGAAGGTGTTCCCTTTGAAATGCAACAGCTTTGGTTCTTCCAACAACTGCCCACCTTGGTGCCTCTCATCTGAAAGCACTTCCTGCAGAGACAGAAGAGAATACAAGTAAACAAAATGTCAGAGCCCACAACAGAACAAGCCGGCAGTTGGTGGCACTGGCAGCCAGGAGACCTGCTGGACTGTGGAGAAACTTCTGGAATGCCTTTTGCTTTCCATGAGTTCCCTTTGCCAATGGTGTCTGCATTTGGGGAAATGTTACCAACCTGCCCTTTTAACATGGTATTATGCATCTGCTTTTAACAATGATAATCAATGGGGCTAACTCCTGGGTGAGAAACTTTGCAGCATTTGAGATGTTTGGGGATTTAAAAAAAAATTCAGCAACTGCTTGGGAGGATTTTTCTTTACTTTAAATGTTAATACTTATACTTACTGCAAACTATTAATTTGCTTAGAAATTTGAGGTTATGTTGTCATATATGAGACATGTTATAAATGTTCTTGCTTGATGATGTCACTTCTGGGCATGACATCACTTCCAGGTTAATGGCATCACATCTACTGGGTCCTGGATAGACTATTGTTCTAAAAAGTGAGCGCCAGTGCTAAAAAGTTTGAGAGCCACTGCTTTATAAGATTGCAAAAATGTGATTTCTCCATAGTGCATGGTTTAGTTCTTTGGTCTTGTTTGTCACAATTTATTGAGACTGACACACAATGGGAGATGGTTTGGTTGTGGGCATCTAAAGGTATCTGGCTACCTTTTTGGGGGGAGAGGATGTTAGATGAGATGAGTGTTTGGCCTGATCCAGCCTGATTCATACTCTTTAGCGAATAGTCATGTGCATTCAGCAGGGGCAAGCCATTTGGCAAGACAATCTGTACCAGATAACTAGTCACAAAAAAGCACCGGAGGCAGTTTCAGCTGAGATGGTTATAGCATCCAAAGTGGTCTTTGCTGCAGATTTCATCAAATGTTGTGCTCACTGCTGCAGTTTATATTGCTTTTGGCTCTTTGACAGGATCAGTACATTCTTGGGCATAAACTATTTTACTGGTTTAAGAACACAATGTAGGAATATAGTGGGATTCCTGCAGTATAGCACATCACTGGCATATCAAAAATTAGACTGGCTTGTGCCAGTAGATCTTCCTCTTTTACCACTGAAGGGTGGAAGAAGCCAAGCTACTAATTTAGGATGTAATTTTAACCTTGGTTGTCGTAACTCATTGGAAAGTGCATGTCTGTGCACTGGCCTAACCCTCCCCTAGGAGTGGCACAGAATTGTCTTACAGCACTTTTGTGACATCCCATCCCAGGTCAGCACAGGACTAATGCCAGAGCTTAGGCTGGCCTAACTGGAGATTAAGATTGCAGCCTTACTCTCAGAAGCCCATTGCAATAAAAGAAAAACATTTTTATGGAAACAATTCCTCCTCCTCTCACCCAGCGAGATTTGTAAGCCAATTTTCAGGTATTCCAAGGCTCTCTGAGTTACCACAAGGCACCCTAGGAACAAACTCATAGGCAATCATGAGAGTGCTGGTACTCTACAGACCATCTCCATTTTGTTGATGACTTTATATTTTCTTACCAAGTTTATATGTGGCTTGGTAAGAAGTTTATATGTGGCTTACAAGTGGCGCAAGTGGCTAAGACACTGTGCCTGCTAACCACTGTGTCAGCCCCACAAGACAGGGTGAGCTCCTGTCCTTTGCCCAGCTCTGCAACGCCAACGCCAGCTGGATCCAATCGTATTGGCTCTGCCTTTGCATTGGACTAATTCAGTGGCGTGGAGAGGGGGGATTTGCTGCTTGGGTAACAGCCTATCCTCCATAACAATCCAAGCCAGGCTTTCGTGCTTCGCATGCAGCGTATGCAGCACCGAGCACGTTACCATAGTCTTCCAAGACTGACGGAGGCCTGCTTTTATATGTGGCTGCCATCGACATTGTGGTTCCTGGGGTAGGAACAATCCTGCATGCATGACTTCTGGTGGTGCTTCACATGTTGTGACATCCCTGACTTTTAGCTACAACTAAAAGCTTCCATAAATATAGAAGAGATGGCCAGACTAGCATGCCATACCAGTATTTTGGAGGATAGCATAAAGACCTAACAGCCCTATCATGTACCAAAAACTCTTGATAAGAAGTGGAGAATTCAATACATGTTCTTTTGATACACATCCAAATCTAAATTCACATTAGAACTAGATCCCATGGGCACAAATTGTCCTATGGTTTATTTTTTTTTATTTGGTTGGACAACAGGAAAATAATTCTTGACAGGGCAGTTTGGCAGTGGAACAGATTGCCAAGAGAGGTGATGGATTCTCCATCACTAATTAATATATCGCATGATAGTTATCATAGTATAACATGATATATACCATGATAGCATTAGTCAAAACACCAAGATTTTAAAAATTTTGGCCTGTTGTGGTGTCACTCCCCTGTGCATGACACCCTCTGCGGTGTTACACTTTGTAGATACCTTGAATCTTCTCCTTCAGTCTGAAATGGCTGAAGGCAAAAGCTTTGGCCTTCCAGATCCTGCTGTTCTTGCTTCTTTATACGTATATAATGTAAGCTCAGTTAGCTATTTGGCATATTCCCTTTGAAGTCCAACCTGCCTGTTCCTCCTTAGATGCCTCAGAGGAGAGTGCTAGTTTAATGTGCTAATATGATTTCAAGAATACTGCTTTTCCTGTCTGTGACTCAGCCTCGACATTTAATCGGTACACTATTAATTGAGATTTCAAACCATTACAAGGAGTACTGATGAAAACCATGTGAATCTACTGCAAAAATAAAAAATAAATGTTTTTTCTTGATAAGGTGTAGGTTTGGATGAGGCTATTAGACCTTTTGTCTTGGGCTCTTTGGAACACATTTTCAGTCCTCGCCAGCAAAGAGACAAAGGATGATTGCTTGATACTTTTTTTGCCTTTTTTATTTTCTAACACAATGTACTGAATACTGTGGACTCTTTTGTCTGACTGTTTCCTTACTTTGCACAAGACTTCTTCCAAGCCCTTGCCCTCTAGAAGCCTTTCCAACTGCTCAGATCTCATTACTCCCGATATAATACCAGGGAGCCTAGAGCACTATTTGGAAATCTTCCTGAATTAAATAAGTGCATTGAACTGCATCAGTTTTCCTTGTATGGAACAGCACTGGCGGAATTATTTATTTTTGATTTTCCTTTTATGCTTCCTGTTTCCTTGCAATTGTCCCGAGATAGCTAGCAATGACAGGAATGAACAAACCAATTTAAAATATTTAAACATTAAAAACACGAAATTGGATGGAGAAACACGGAGTGAATTATTGCAAATGCATGACACAGAACACAATCCTAGGATTTGCACCAGACCAAGAGGGTCCCAAATTTGCCATAAAGCACATTTGCACCTCCTCGGAAGCAAGCCAGGCTGACACAGTGAGGTGCACCAGCACACAGAGGCTAAATTCATCCTCTGCAGTGACAAGGAAAGGGACCTCCATGCTAGTCAAGCTCAGCAACCTTATTCCTTTGGTGGTGTGGGGAGGCTGATGCTTGTCTATGCACTGGCCTATCCTTCCCTGGAATGCCTTATAGAAGTGCCTTATAGTTAGGGTTGCCATGTGTGCCAAAAAATAGGGACAATTCTGATTTTTGGGGACTGGATTCACATACTGGCAAATGGGACAGAGGGTCTTCTCCCGATTTTGTGGAAGAGAATTATGGTAACCCTACTTATGACACTTGTGGAACTATGGAACTTATGCCATCCTAACTATGGAACTTATGCCATCTATGGAACTTATGCCATCCTAACCAAGAGTTAGGATTGCAGTTAAGTTTCCTGATGAGCAACTAGAAGGCATTTTGGAGCAGGGGAAGGGCAGCAAAACTGGGTAGAGGAGAGCAGGCTGGAGAGCAGCTTTGGACCAGGTGGAATAGAGGGCTATCTTTCTTTCCTGAATGAAGGAGCTCATCCCAGGTCTTCTCAGTTCCATGCCAGCTAAAAAGCTGATATAGAGCTGAGAAGGATAATTGGGGTCACTGGGCACAAGCACAGCATCTTTAATCACTGAGTCACCATAGCCTTATCATCGTCATTGTCATCACCACCATACAAAAAAACAAAACAAAAAAACCCAAACTGGAAAGTTTTTCCTTCTTACCTGAAATGCACATGGAGTATTATCCACACAGTAAACTCTCAGGCTATAATCCAGCGAGTTGCAGGACAAACAGCCAAAGACTGCTACTTTCAGCTCTTTAATGGAACTATCAGAGAGGGGCTCTCCAATGAGAGCATAAGTCCCAAATGAGTCTAAGAGTATGTGACATGCAGTTGGGTCTACCAGGCAGTAACAGGAAGTTGTTTCCTCTTCCACGGACATCACTTCCTATAAATATACAGAAATATTGAAAGCACACAGAGAAAAAGGGGGAAGCATGATACCTTACTTCTTAAAACGGGTATTAATTTTAGAACAGTTACTATAAGAAATTTTGTTTTATCCTGCAGTCCAAAGTGTGAACAACAGTTCTAGCTATCCAATCAGGATTTCTCAAAAAAATGCAACTCCAAAGTAAGGGAATAAACATTCCCTTACCTTAAGGAGACCTCCAGACAGCTACCCAACTGCAGGATGTAGCACATGCACCACTGGCACAGCTACGCGAGTGTTGATTTAAAAAGTTGGAAAGTTGGTTAGAATCACACCCTTTGGGCCCTAACCAATTTAGGATGGACTACCTCACCTGGCATGATGGTGATAGTGATGGGAGATTGGCAGATGCCTGTACACTAGCCTCACCCTTCCTGTGATGGTGTGGGGAGATTGGCGGATGCCTGTACACTGGCCTAACCCCCCCAGGAGTAGGGAAGAAGTGCTTTATGACACTTTTGTGACACCCTAAAGTCAGCACAGGAGTTATGCTGGAACTTACGCTGGCCTAACTGGAGATTAGGATTACAGCCTCTATTTCACTGCATTTACTTCTGCTTTTCAACTAAAAAGTGGGTTACAAAGAAAATAAAAAAATGGCTAACAGCTCCTTGTCCCAAAAGGGCTCACAATCTAAAATGCATGAACAATCTCCCTTAATTCAGGGGTTACTCACCCCACTGTAATGCAAAAGTGGCATCACTCACTCAGTCAGTCAATCAACACTTTTGTTTCAGTTCACTCCCACTTTGATAGTGGAATCACTTCTGCTTTGCATTCGTATGCATGCTTCAGAGGGAAGGGAAGGGCTACTTAAAGTAAACTGAAACTAAGCTGTTGGATGATAGCCTGATTACCCGCCTGTTGTATCTCTCGTGCATTACAGTGATAAGGAAGACTGAATAAAGGAACATTTTACTTTTAATGTAAAGGGCTAGTCTCATTGTATTAGGATAAACCCATCAGTGAAAAATGTTGCATCTGTATAGGATATGATTTTTGTATTGCTGCTTTTACCTTTTTACAATTTTTAAACTGTTTTTGGCACCTTTTGGGAGGGGGGAAAAGTAGGGTAAAAATTTTTTTTAGCTCTGCTAAGTTGTTCTCACCAATTGAGAATGGTCATCACGCTTACCATACATAATAAGTTGACTTATTTGATTCCACTATTTTCATTATTTTTTTCCCTTTATGTTTTTGTATGCATATATACAGTCAATCTTTGATATCTGTGGAAGATCTATTTCCAGAACCCCTTTCCCATGGATCCCATTATCTGCAGAAAGGAACTTGAAGACCGTATTCACATCATCAAAGAGCACCATCTGGTCACATCTTGGAGGTATTCTGATGTCTGAGGAGAAGCTATGTGGATTTTCTGGTTTTCAGTGAAAACTGGAAGTACCTTTTGGAGGCCTTAAGGAGGCCCCCTGAGAAGCTGGAAGGGTATGTGGGTCTCCTTGTGCCTCAGAACTACTTCAGGATGTGGCTGGAACACAATTCTGGTTGCATCCAGGAGGTACTGAGGCATCCTAACTGGTTGGAACTTGTGTTGAGTCAAACAACAGATGCCAAACCTGCACATAAGGAAGGCCAATTGCATATACTTCAATCTAATGTGCCATTGAATCTAATACACATCCCTCTCTTTAAAGACTTGAGATATAAAAAATGTTTAGTGGTGATTGTAATGTTTAGCTGCAAAACAGGTATAAAATTTAATTTTACTGTATTCAACAATGAATTCAACAATGAATGACAATAGGTTCATGTTATGATTCTTTTTGCACTACTTTATACAACAATGGATTTGTTACATTTTTATTATAATATAGTAAACTGTTAAACTAAATCTGACCTATATGTAGAATTAGAATACCATATTTACTCAAATCTAATGCGCCATTGAATCTAATGCGCCATCGAATCTAATGTGCATCCTGGTTTTTGGAGTCAAAATTTGGCTGAGAAAGTAGAGCATTAGATTCAAGTAAACACGGTAGTTTGCTGAAGATTTAAGGACTCTGCTGGATCAAGTCAAAGACCCATCTAGGTTCTGCAAGATCCATAAGATGCCTATGCGAAGCCTGTAAGCTGAGGAGTGAATTTTAACTTACCTCCCATTTGCCCTGCTGCTTTTTCTTTTTCAAGTGGATATTCCAGTGCTCAGAGTTGACTTCGGCACAGTGTGGGATTGTCAAGGCAAACGGGGTGGAGACTGTCAGTTCTGGTGGGCCACAGGTTACTTCTGGACCAAGGAGGACTTCGCTGCCTTCCGGCTGCAGGCTTCATAAAGAGTGGGAAATATTGCAACAGAAAATCCAAAATTATTCATACCTTTCTTACAAAAGAAAAAGTGAAAGCTTGACAAACACTTGTTCATCTCCTTCATTGCTATGGTAGCATTTATGTTTGCTTGATGCTACAACTAAATATTTTAAATATCTGCTGCCAAGATCTCAGGGCTTCATCCATCTGTTATATATCCTCACAGGGGAAAACATTTTAAAAGGAGGGGAAAAAAGAACTCTGTGCTCATTGCAAATTGGATATCAGATCTGAGAGCAATTTATCGGGTACTATCATCACTCCCTCTGTTTCGGTACTCAATCTTGTATGCCAACAGGAATGCAGCCAAAATCAAACCATCCACCAAGAAGAGGAAAGCTTCAGTGTACTCATTGCACTCTGAAACTTTGGAAAGGCTCTGAACTTTCATGTAAAAATAACGCGAGAGGAAACCACGACTGTGAGACCAAGAATGAAATCCTATACAGTTACCTGGAGGTAAGCCCCATTTAGCACAATAGGCCTAAATCCTAAAGTGAAATTAAGCCCCTTGCTCTGGAGCACTTAAGATGACGTTCCATAAGATAACACTAGAGGGTGATGTAATTGCATGGACCCATAACTGCTGTGGATTTTGCCCTATAACTTACTTCAAAGTAGTCATACATAAGATTGATTGTACTGTGATGTGGTTCATCCACTACATTCATTACAATTGCTTCCTGGGAGTCTATTAATAGCATAGTATTTCTCAAGGTTTGCCCTCCACCAAACTCCAAAAATATTCATCACATTGTGTCCGAATGTCCATCAAGAGCTTACACCAACCCAATGTCTGATTTTTTTCAATATAGATCACTTTGTCCTTGAGTGGATGGGTGGACTGGACATTAACATTTGATTTACCACAAGTCCAGGTATTTGCCATACGCTAAAATAAATAAATAAATAAATAAATAAATAAATAAATAAATCCACCAAACTACTACACCCATTGAATAGGCCCACCTATTTAAAGTACCACTAGAAGCAATTGGCAATGACATTGTTGCAAGTTGCTTCTTGATAGAGAGGCCAGACGAGATGTTACAAACCATTTCACCAGTATCATCTCATCTCACAGACCATCAGTAAGGGTCTCAGGGTGGATGGGAGTACTTCATTGAGCCTGGAAAATTTGGAGTTCTGCCTCCTGAACTGACAATGCAATCCTAAGCATGTCTACTCAAAAGTAAGTCCCATTGTGTTCAATGGTACTTACTCCCAGGAAAGTATGGTTAGGGATTGCAACCTGAGGCGCCTACTGTGGATTGAGGTGTCACATTCTTGGTTTGGCTGCAGGGCAATAGGAGTTGTGCAAGTACCACCAGACCTCAAGAACCTCTGGTATAGGGTGATCAGGTGCCTGAACCTGAAAAGTAGGACAAGGTCTTGTGGTACCTGTACCATTTGTTGAGAAACCCTGTCCTAGAGAGAGAGAGAGAGAGAGAGAGAGAGAGAGAGAGAGAGAGAGAATGAACAGGAGGTCTAGCAAGATCAGAAACAGATAGAGAGCAGGGGAAAACCAGAGCTAGAGAGACAAATAAAACACAAATGAGCAGAACTGGCAAGATAAGGAATAAATAGAGCTGGAACAAGCTGGGAATTGAGATAAATAAGAGGCCAGCCTTTCAATGCAGAAGACTAGTTCCATCTAGTTCTGAATGCCTAATAGTGTGACCCAAAATGTGCTTTTCATGACTCTGTGAAGTCTATGATGTGTGTATGAAAAGATCTTGCTACTTTCTCCAGCTGCCCTACTTCCACTGCCCCTAAGCACATAAGCAGTGGTTTGCAGGATCTAGCCCAAAGATCACCTGGATCAGCATTTCCCAGGTTGTCCACTACTTCCTTTTTACTGTCACTGGAAGTAGAGTACAGCTGTAGGGGATACTGATGATACAACAGTACATAGTAATTATTTTTTAAGAGTATTATGAGCAATACAATACCATACAATACCATAAGCAGTACAATACAAGTACATAGTAATTATTATTTTTAAAGAATATTATGAGCACTGGAAAAAATAGAGCAATTATAGCATAGTGATTAATATTCTTTAAAACCTGGGTGGTGCATTTTTATACTCTCATTCACAAACAAAAAAAATTCAGAGTTTGACTGTTGCATCAAAAGGATGCAAAAGTCAAACAGAAGGGGGAAAAAACTACTAGGGAAGAAAATGATAGGACATTACATTTCCCATAGTGGGAGAAAAATATAGGTTACGCTTTCAAAAAAGCTCCTGAATTAGGACCACTTGGGACTGTGATTCAAGAGCTCTGAAAATGCTGGCAACAATTATTCCCAAAATATAAAATAGTTTAGCTTGTCATCCATGGAGATGCTAAAAAACACTCACAGCTCAATCCAGAGTAACTACAGGAGCTCTTGCGTCAAAGTAAGAAAAAATTACTCTGGTTTGCTCTATGAATTTCTCATAGGTGGTGCCATAACTACATCGATGCAAGAGCTCCCGTAGTTACTCCGGACTGTGCTGTCAGAGAGCACTCCTAATCAATTTAGGCCAGCAGAACTCACCCACTCCCCATTCAAGTAGTGGCATGGGGAGACTGGCACATTTGTGCACTGGCCTACCCCTTACAATAGGAGAAGTAGTGCCTTACAGCACTTTTGCAACAACCCCAGGCCAACGCAGTGGCATGGGTAGACTGGCACATGTTTGTACACTGGCCTACCCCCCCTCCAATGAAAGGCGTAGAAGGACTTGTGCCAGCCTAAATAGGATTAGGACTGCGCTGTCAAATATCCAGTGGCATTACTAGGGTTTGCTTTACCCAGTGCAGGGGGACAGTGTACCTCTCCGATGATAGACCTCCTTCCATGCAATGGGTGAGGAAATACCCCAAAAGGTGTGTGTGATAATGAACCATCACTCCATCTCCACTGTTTTTTTCTTTATAATTGTTAAGGGAATAAAATAGAATAATTGTTGAAAAAATTTTGATGTGATCCTATTGAAGTCATGGTCCTTGGATTAAAAAATACTGAATTGCAGTAGTTATTTGTGCTGGTATCACTGCTTTTCAATGGGACTGTCTTGGAAGCTTCCAGATGGGTCACATAAAGGAGTGATAAACCATTTTTTAATCAATCCACCAATGAAATAATCTCCAATTACTTTGGGCTGAATTGACTGTCAATTTATCAATTGCTCTTTAGTTTCACTGTATTTTTTGGCCATAGTATGACCTGCAACCATCTTGGTGGATAACGGGCATCCATGCGCTGAGACCAATGGCAGATTTCTCTGACGGGAGGCCTTTTTATTGCTTTCCGAGAATCTTCCCACCCCCAGTGAACACAGTGCGCTATATGGGAACTGTGAGACTTGTTTAATGCCAAATGAACAGAAATCAGCTAATTAGATGAACTCTCACACACCCCTTCTCTCTAATAACCCGCTTGGCATGGGGACTGTGAAGGCAGCTCCATGGTTGTTTATTAAGTAATGCAGGGAAAGAAAAACAGTGTATATTTGCAGGTATTTAATATTCCCTGGAGCGGAGGGTAAACAAATCAGAAACCAGAGCTAATCCTTCCGACTCTATCAAAACCAGGCACTTGTTTTGTTTGTTGAGAAATAGAGGAAAGCTGGAAATAGAGGAAAGTCTATCCCTCCCTTTCTCATTCCATGACATTTTACCACTTTGGGAAATTACGAGTAGGTGGTTGTAAAAAGGGGGCATTCGATCAAACCAACAAATTTCAGAATTCACTGCAGCACTATTATTTCATCAAAATGAAATTGTCAAGATCGGAAGGCTGACTTTTTAATGCCCTATCAGGGGAGGGGTCTGGCAAATTGAGAAGGGGGCCGTTTTCCTTTTCTATGATTAAAAACAAAATGAACAGTAAAGCACGTAGATCATTATGAAGAAACCTTATTTGAACAGACCCTTCTGTCGCAGGGAACATCCGAACGCTGGTACAAAACATTATGAAATTTAAAATAACAAAGCTCTCACAAAAACTCATAAAGCAGAGCTCTCTCCATGTGGAAGCAAAAACCAATAATATTAGACTGTTGTGTTTTTTTTTTAAATTCACTCAGATATAACTTCTAAATAGGTTTCACTCAAAATAACATAAGAAGAGACCTGATGGATTGGAGCCCAATCCTATTCAATTTTTCAGTGCCAGTGCACCTTCAATGCAGCCCGTAGGCAGGAGAACAAATGTTACCTTACCTTGTGGAGGGCTCCCACCACATGATACAGTGCTTGATGCAGTGGCTGCAGCAGGGCTGAAAATTTGGATAGGATTTGGTTATCAGAGTGGATGGAAAGGCTTGCTTTGGATTATCCTGCCACAGTTTGTGTTATGTTCCTAATCTTGTTGATAGTCTGTTCAGCTGTTTATGGGTCCTGCAAGTATCACAAGACACCATCACAAGTACCACTGGTGGTACCCATACTACTGGTTGAGAGAAAAAAAAACCACTGGGCTACAGCATACTCAACACTCAAGCCTAATTACCACCTCTTTACATTCCTCCCATGGTCCACTCACCCATTGCATTGGCATCCATCAGTCTCAAAAGACAATGGTATTGTGCTCGACGCTGTATGTAAAGCATGAAGACCTGGGTAGATTAATATGGAGGATAGGCTGTTACCCAAGCAGCAAATCCCCCCTCTCCAATCCACTGAAATGGAATGGAACGGCAGAGCCTATACAATTGGTTCCAGCTGCGTCACAGAGCTAGGCTAAGGACAGGAGCTCACCCTGTCTTGTGGGAGGGCCAGAACCCTGGCCTTCTGGTTAACAGGCACTGTATCTTAACCACTTGTGCCACCCACAGCAACTCACCCACTCTCTTATCAAATACAGTCAAACCTTGGATTGAGAGTAACTAGGATTAAGAGTGTTTTGCAAGACACTCTAATAAATTTTATTTTGATATTCATGCAATGTCTTGATAAAGAAGTGAAAAAATAGTTCCAGCTGGAATACGGCTGATTTTGGCACTCTGCCAAAAGGAGTGGGTTTTGAGGAGGAGTATCCTCTCCTAGATACTAGCCTATGCATGACTACTCTGAAGCCTATTGCAGTCAATGGGGCTCCCTCTTGTGTAAGGGGGGGGGGCTACCTTTGAGCCAGAGAGACCTCCTTTTGCATGTCTACTCTAAAGTAAACTCTACTATAATCAGTGAGGCTCACTCCTGTGTGAGGAGGCAGATCATAGCCTGTGAGACTTGTGAAAGTGTGGCTGCAATCCCAAACACACTTTCCTGAGAGTAGGTTCCATTGGACACAATGGGCCTTACTTCTGAGTAGATATGGTTAGGATTCTGCTTTAAGTGCAGATTAATTTATTTTATTTTTCTTTATTATTTAATCATTTTTATATGAATATTTTTGGGATGTGGAACAAATCGTCTGAGTTTCCATTATTTCTTACGGGGAAATTCACTTTGATACACAAGTTTTTTTGGATTACAAGCATGCTTATATTATGAATTATGCTCATAAAGCAAGGTACTACTGTATATGGAAATAATTGATAATGGAAATGGAAGAAGAGATGGTAGAGACTGGGCTGCAACTGCGTTAGCGCACCACCTCAAGCATTAGGAGATCATGGATGGCCATCGCCTCTAAGAAATTTGGAGACATCTCTGCGTAGTCAGACAACACATTTCAGATCAGCTCATCATCCATGCAAAAAGTCAGACAAATCAAAACTGCAGCAAGGAGGAAAGCAAAGAGAATTTAATTGCAGTTTGACACGTTGGCTCCAACTATAGAGACCAAGTGTTTTCAGACACAGGTGTCTCCAAGAAAGCAAACTTTTGTGTGGCATAACAAGTTGTACTTGTTATTGTCTGCATCTCTCTATCTCTCTCTCTAGACACCAATACTTAATTGTGGCACTGAAGACATTGGATTCCTTCCTCCTCCACCCCCTGCTCCAATTTTAACAAGGTCTATATTATAGATTCAGGCTACAACGATCACCCTTCTGCCCTACATTTTGTGAATTAGAAATCTCTTTGAATGTGTGACTGCGGAAAAGCTGCTGTTAACAAGTCAAATACCATGTTGATACAGGAAAATTGTGTTTTTAGGGGAAACAGCAAGGATGCTAAAACATGGAGCACAATTAAAGGGGAAAAAGTATCAGAAAGAAGAGGGAAGAGAGTGACATCTGAACTGGGATAGTAAATTATCTTCCTTTTCTTAACCACCTTGAAGATGAAAGAAAGGCTGTGTATTATAATGGTCTAGTTTTGAAGAAGGACTTCTTAAATACATTGGCTCTGTATACACCTAGGGATATTATGCGGAAAAATAATACAGCCAGTGTTTTAATAGTTAAGGAAGCAGTTTTAAACTGATCCACTCATTCTAGTACACACGGCGTAATCCTAGCCCTGCATTTGGGCTGACGCAAGTGACTTGCACCAGCCCAGGGTGTTGCAAACTTGATGTCTATGCCATCCAAAGAGGAGGGGAGGCTGATGCAGGGAGTTGCATCAACCTCCCCATGTCGCTCTTAACTGGGTGAGTTGCATGGAGCTCACACTCGGCCAGCTTAAGGGTTGGGACAGGGGAGTATGGGGAGGAGGAGGGAGGCAGTGGATGCACTGTGAATGGCACTGTGGGCAGGTGGGGAGCAGGAAGTGGGCTCCAACCTAGTCACAGTACAATATTATATTTTCCCCTGTTTGTGAATTATGACCACTGAATCAATCTTCAGAAAAAGTATACAAGTGTGTATTTCAAAATGCACTACAGTACAAGGAGCACAATTGAAATGCTAAACAAAATTTGATTTATGGGTCAAATTTGACTTTGTAATATTACCGCATATACTCGCATATCAGCCAACCTGCATATAAGACGAGGCACCTAATTTTACCACAAAAAACTGGGAAAACTTATTGACTCGCGTATAAGCCAAGGATGGGAAATGTAGCTGCTACTGGTACATTTCAAAATACTGTAAAAATAGGTATCAATAAAATAACATTTACTGAGGCATCAGTAGGTTACTGGTAAAAGTAAAGATTTTTCCCCAGATTTTTTCTTCTCATAAAATTTATGAGAAGGCTGCATGTTGCTCATAAGGAAAAGGAGGACAATGATGACTTTTTCCCAGGCACAAGAGTGAAAAGAGGACATGTCCTGGGAATATTGTGGTCCTGGAAAAAAAGTATGGATGATAAGAAGACTCCATGTTGCCTGCTCATAAGGAAAAGGAGGAGAGTGAAGATTTTTTTCCCGGGACACAAGAGTAAAAAGAGCACCTGTCCTGGGAAAAGAGGACATATGGTCACAGTAATTTCCTGGTAGTAAGTCCAGTGACCATGATGGTTCAATGCTGGCAGCTGTCAAGGAAAAGCAGGGCAATGTACTTTTTCAACACCAAGATACAAGGCTAAAAAAGAGGACCTGTCCTGGGAAAAGAGGACATATGGTCACTCAGTACTTACTTCTGAGCAGGCATGCAGAGGATTTGGGCTTTGAGGCCCCCAGTGAATGGAGAGAGAAGAGCAGCCACTCAAAGGTTCTCCATCCCACCTCAGGAATTTTTAGTAGAGGGACACAATGGGAGGAAAAAGAAGGGCTCATTTGCATAGACCCGCCTTTGCAAATGTGCAAAAACAAGAAAATACCTCCTCAAAACTTGCTAGAAATAAGGTTTTTAAGCAAAATAAGATGTTTAGCAGAGAGAGGCTTCCTTCCAAGCCATCAAAGCAGAAATTGTTTCTCACCCTGACGGTAAAGTATACAGCTGTTTTAGACAACCACTTACTTAGGTTTGGGAGAACTTAGGTTTTTAATGGGAGCCTGTTTGAATGATGGCCTTTGCATGTGATTAGCAAAGTGATTAGGAGGGAGGAGCCTCCATAGAGAGGGAGGAGGGAGAGGAATGTAGAGAAACCTGTTCATGCCAGGAAACTCCTGGCTGCTTGACCCGCATATAAGCCGAGGTAGTATTTTAAGCTCCAAGAAAGGGTTAAAAAACTCAGCTTATATGTGAGTATATACAGTATATGCTAAAGATGGACACCCCTTATTTAGAATTCCAAAATATGCAACATTTTGTTTACCAACATGATTTTATAAAAAATATTTGCCTAAAGAAATAAAACTGTATTTCATGCACAAAATTATTTTTTTAAAAATGTTTAAGAGGGCCAAGGAAACACATTATATGTTTAGGCTTGGGTCCTGTCCCTAAGATGTTTTATTATGTGTACACAAGTATTCAAAAATAATTCAAAATCCTAAACATTTCTGGTCCCAGGCTTGGGATGCTCAAACTTCAAAAAAGGGATGTCCATATAAACAAAAGTCTAAAGGGAACATGGAAGTAGGATGTGAAAGAAGGGAGAGTCATGGATAGGAGGGGAGGAATGCCGAATAAAGCGTTATCATGAAAAGATTAGCAGGAGAAATTGAAAATAATTTTCACAATCTGGTTCTGATTCACAATCGCATCACTTTTCTACTGGAAAAGAGGCAAAGCGCTCCAATGCGTTCCTTAACTCAACAGTGCTCAGATTTGCAAGCTGAACTGAGTAACCTCAGTCAACTCAAGGGGAGGCTTTTAATCCGGTTTAACTGCCCCACCTGAAACACCTTCTTGACTTTGCCCAATAGCTTGAAGAGGCTCTGAAGCAACCAGCACAAATCAAAGTTGTGCTGTAAACCCGGCTGCTGTGTCAAAAATAACTGGCAGCTATTTGGACAATGGGAATGGAGTGTCTTCGCCTTAATGATGAAGGCACTGCCTTTGGAGTGAAACAGGAGCACAAGCAGTCAATAAAAATCAAAGCAAAGCAGACAGAGAATCCCCACCCTGGAATAAATCCTACCCCAGCCAAATAATTCTTTTCCGCTTTTATTCTATAGAAAATCTAGCTTCCTTGCCTTTTCATCCACATGCTGTCTGTGTGTTTGATCCACTGTGTTTTATCCTGTACATTTAATGTTACAGAAACACCAATGTAGATTTGATATCTTGGTGCATTTCTCAACCTTTGATTGGGGGAGTTCCAAGACTATACCACAATGAAAGCCAGCGATAATTCCCCCACCCTCCTAAAAAAAGTAGTGGAAATCATGAGCTGATTCACCCCTGATGCAAATAGCTCCCTATACAGGGCAAGCCTATGTGCCTCTACTAAAAAAAAAGTTAGACTGCAATCCTAAACACACTTTCCTGGGTGTTGACCCAATTGAATACAATAGGACTTACTTCTGAGTAGACATGTTTAGGATTCCAATGTAAGCCTGCAATCCTCACTACATTTTCTTGGGAGTAAGTTCTACTGAACACAATGGGGCTTACTTCTGAGTAGAAATGTTTAGGATTGCACTGTAAGTCACAAGCTTGATGGGGTTTACTTCTAAGTAAGTGTGTACAGAAGTGATTTTCAACCACTGTGATTTTCAACCACATTAAATGTGAATGGTCCACAGATGTGCTGCGGAGTTATGAGAAAGGGCACTGGGAAAGAGAATGGTCAAAAAGCTGATGGTGTGTTTTGACAATTTCAGACCTATTCTTATTCACGTCTATTTTGAAGTAAGTCCCTTTATAGTAAATGAGGTAAGTCTGGACAGCATTGCAGCATTAAGAACATAAGAAGAGGATCAAGCCAAGAGGATCAAGAGGATCAAGCCACTGGATCAAGCCAAGGCCCATCTAGTCCAGCTTCCTGGACCTCACAGTGGCCCATCAGATGAATCCAGGTGCCCTCCCCTGCATCTGGAATTTTGAGGTTGCCCACATCCATCCATGCACACGCAAACACACTCCTCATACCTTGTAACCAGTGATGAACCGTTCCTAATTTGTAATGGTCCTTTCCATCAAGGTGCAAGGTGCATTGGCACCTTGACAGTGTGCTGGGAGACAGACAAGATGGAAAATTGCTGGTATACAGTATTATGGCTCTAGTCATTTACAATCTCTAGGCAGCTTCTGCAAATTAAGAGATCAGTGTTTTGAAGGAGAAGATGAACATATGGCAAAATGTCATCAGGTCTCAAAAGAAAACAAAGCTCAATATCATGAAGGAATGAGATAGGAAAGAGGCCATAGAGGACCACAGAAGATTTTGGAAAATGGGATTTCTATTCTTTTCAAAGGGCAAAATTGCATGAGGAGGTATGCAGAAATAGACACAGGACAGAGACAGGATGATGTGGCACAGGGGTAGGCAACCCCTGGCACTAGTTCCAAGCTTGGCATTTGGAATGGTGCTTGGCGGCACACCAAAGGACCACAGCATACACAGCTAGGAGGTGTTTCCACTGCTCCTGTCCCAATTGCCCCCAGGAAGCTGAAAGTCAGCATCGCTGGTACCCAGAACGACACCATCTCTCCCAACTCTCACCCCACCCTGCCACTATCAGAACTGAAGAGGTGAAGAGTGTTCCATCCTCAATCTTGCATTTTTCTACTCAGAAGTAAGGCCCTTTTCAGTCAACGGAGCCTACTTCCAAGAAAAGGTGGAGCAAAGGGCATTCTTAGAGCCCAGTACTGAGCATCTTTGCTTAAAAGTAAGCCTGTTTGCAAGAGGCATGGCAAGGATAGGATCAGGCAGTTCTGCAGCATCTCCAGCTCCCACAGCACTGTAGCAATGGAGGAGTCCCTTAGGGGTGCAGAGGGAGCCACATGCTGGCTGGAGGTCAGAAAATATATTTATATTTATTTAATTTATATGCATATATAGTGTGTATATGCAGAGACTACCTTCTGGGGCTTTTCTGACCTCCAGCCAGCATGTGGTTCCCTCTGCACCTGCCAAGAGGCTCCTCTTATGGTGCTGTGTGAGGTGGAGATGCTGAAGAACAGCCTGATCCTATCCTTGCATATATATATAAGGGATCTGTGTAATTTGATAATCATGTTGGCACGCAGAATAAATATTTTATAACCATGTTGGCACGTGGAATAACATTGTAACATAGGTTTGGCACTACACTGCTGAAAGGTTGCTGACCCCTGGTGAAGCAGTTTGAAAGTTGGACTTAGAGCTGGCATATCCAGGTTCAAATCCCCACTCAGACACAGAGTTTCCAGGGTAATCTTGTGCCAGTTACTATCTCTTAGCCTTACCAGTGGTGGGCTCCAGTAGGTTCGCACCTACTCTATAGAACCGGTTGTTAACAAGAGGTAGGACATATAAAGTTTAAAAATAGCCATTTAAAAGTGGCTGCCAGGTGGGCAGAGAACCGGTTCTTAATTTCTTTGAATCCCATAACTGAGCCTTACCTACATCACAGGATTGTTGTGATGACAAAAGGAGGGGGAGGAACTAATACATCGTACTGAGCTCCTTAGCAGCAGAAAAGAAATGTGAAAAAAGAAATACAGGACAGGTATCCCATGCTTCCTGCCAGTTCATTTTCTTTTTTTTTTATATGAATTTTATTAGATTTTATATAATAAGAATTCCAGATACATGTGCCATTTTCATCCCCCCCCCCAAAAAAAAATTCCCCAGGACTTCCCTCCCTACAAAAAACCAGGTTAATTATTATTTCAGTAAAGGTACTCACAGTATGATCCTTTAAACTTAATATAGCTTTGATATTCATTACATATCTTATTTATCTAGATATTCAAAAACAAACACTTTCCTTTCATATTAAATTCTTTTTCAAAATAATCTTTAAGTTTAACCCATTGCTGTTGGCATATAGTTATATCTTGATTCCTTAGTTTCTTCAATAGTTTATCCATTTCACACCAATGGATCATTTTATACAACCACTCATTTAGCTCTGGAATCTCCTCTTGTTTCCATTTTTGTGCGTACATCATCCTGGCCGCTGCAGTCATATACCAAATCAATGTTCTATCGATAGGTTGGAACTTTTCTAAGTTCATACCTAACAGAAATAGTTCAGGATCTTTCTAAAATTTTTCGCATTATTTGATGTATTGTAGTCCAGAAAATTTGTGCTTTGGGACAAGTCCACCACATATGATAGAAGGATCCTGTAACTGCTTTGCATTTCCAACATCTATCTGATAGTTTACTATCCATTTTCGCTAATTTCTTAGGTGTCAGATACCATCGATAAATCATTTTCATGCAGTTTTCTTTAATACTCGTACAGGCTGAAATCTTCATTGATGTTTTCCAAAGATGTTCCCAGGCAGTCATCGGTATCTCTTTGTTAATATTCACAGCCCATTTTATCATTTGGACTTTAACTAGTTCATCTTCTGTATACCACTTCAACAATAAATCATACATTTTTGATATGTTTGCATCTTCACTCAACATTATTCTTTCTAGTTCAGATAATTGTTTTCTAAACAATTCATTTTCTGAACCAGTTCATTTTCTGAACTCTTTCAACACCTTTCAATTATACCCAGAACTCATTCATTCAATGCATGATCTACTCTTTCAACCTCTCTCTGATGTTCTGAAAACCAAAATTGTCCTCCCCTGTTGTAGCTCCTGGTCTAATCCATTCCAATAGGCATTTTAATGAAAACCCATTTGCAGAAATCTTTGTGTGGCAACAGGAATTTGCAAAATAAAAGGAGCATTTGCAATTTGCTAGCTAAGAAAGCATTGAAAGCAAAATTTATAAACAAAACAAGATGGGGTTCCATTTTTCAATGGTTCTCACTTTTGGAGAGAACTCCAAAGTCTGTAACCCATCCAATAAGTAGGAGGTAAGTAGGTAATACCTGTACCTGCCCTTTCCCCCTTCCTCTCCCCCTACCAGATTAGTCAATATAAAGATTATAAATATTTTGATTTATAATATATAATGTATAATCCAATACATTTGGAAATACATCTTCCTGTGTTACATCTGGAAAGTGCCATGCACACAGATGTCATTTAAAAAATCAGTGAGAAACACATTGGTGCCACTGAGTTTCAATGAAAGTGGTTCAATTTTTTTAAAAGTCCTAGCTGTCCTAGTCCTATTCTTCTATCCTTCCTACTTCCCCTCCTGCTCCATTCCTCATTGCCTTTTTGAATCCATGGAGATGGAAAATGAGGCAGAAGTAAGCTGCTGAAGAAGGCTTTGTGCTATTTCGCCACCTGAGGCAACCGTCTCAGTTGGTCTCATAAATGGACCGGCCTTGAGCTCTCCGAGAAGGATTCAAGAGAATTATAAAGCACTATGAATTATAAGAAGTGGAAACTGAAAGATTTATAGGCTTTACTGCTCCCTTTGTTGGCTTCTCAGAGAGCAGGACAGCAAAGCTGTTATTTCTGAGACATCCTTCATCTTCTCGTTGCTCAACACCTAAATAGTGGCTCTTTCTTTGTTCTGCTAGAGGGTGACCATATAGAATAGAGGGTGAACAGAGGGGTGACCATATAGAATTAATCAAAGTTACCATATAGAATGGAGGATAGAGTGGCTTTCCCAGAAGAGGGAATTTAGGGTTTAAATCAACACAGGTTTAACTCAACTACCACCTGCCTAAATTCCCTCTTCTGTACAATGCTGAAAGGTAGATGCATTCTGAGACTTCCATTCTATATGGTCACCGGAATGGATATTTTTTCATGAATTCATGTTTCCAAAACTTTGGGATCAGGATTTGATTGCTGGTGGATTGTGAGAATGGAATTGATAAGCAGATTAACTGACAAAGGCTGCAAACCTAAAGATACTTTCATGGGAGTAAAACCCATTGAACACAATGGGGCTTACTTTTGAGTAAGTATTGTGCTGAAAGAAAATGCCTTGAGTCTTATGGAAAGTGAAAAAGAGATGCATGTGCATGTTTACTTGTAAGTAGGCCAACATTCTTTGGTACACTTCAAAAGTCAGGCCAAAGGAATGCAATGACACTTTTATGGTCCTAATTCAATGAGTACAGGCCCAAAACTTTGAAAAAATGTCTCCCACATCAGAAAAAGAAAAATTGAACACTATGGAAATTAGAAATGAGGGCACAATCCTAATCAATTAAAGCCAGCATAACTCACCTGTCTCCATTTTCCATGTTGGTGTGGGGAGGCTGACACATGTCTGTGCACTGGCCTAACCCCACAAGAATGGTGCAGCTTCTGTAACACCTCCAGGCCAGAACAGGACTTATACTGGGACTTACGCCAGCCTAATTGGGGATTAGGATTGCAGCCTCTGTTGCATGTGTGCATTTACCCAAGAGTAGGCAAATATGCCCAGTTCAGATGATAAAGGTCAAGCAAAGTGGAATGGGAGACCACTCAAATGTTTTGTTGAAAAGTTGTATATTACTGTTGATTGATTGACTGATTGATTAAACGGTCCCAATCTGTTAAACATTGAGCTCAACAAATGCTGCAGAATATGGCCTCACTTGACTATAGTAAAAAGGATAAAAACAGAGGCTTGAACTGGTAGGTGAAACTTAAAAAAACAAGTCATAATGTGGGGAGGGAGGGGGAACCTGACAGATGATCATTTTAAAAAGTGGGTCCCAGTACTAAAAAGTTTGGGAACCACTGTGATAAATCATCTTAATAGGACTAGCTTGTTCTCCGAACAGAACTGACAATAAAAAAGCTAAGCCTGCAAGTCAAGTGTAACTAGAGGATACACAACTGCGATGGAATACACAATCAGTTTGTTGAATCAGTCTCCGAAGCAAGGCTCTCCTCCTCTGCAGCTCTTAGCCAAGACAAGTTCTGGTCCTCTCTCCTGCTTTGTTGTTAATTAAAATTTAATTGTTAACCTCCTCATCTTAATATTTGAAGTGGGAGGAGGGGAACCAGAATAAAACCATGGTCTGGAGGGTGTCTGATGTTTGGAAGGAAAAGAGGAAAGATACAAACTGGTGTTGGAGAAGTTTCAAAGCATTTCAGGGCTTCCTTTCAAACTGGCTTGACTTTTACCTGGTTGTATAAATGGGGTGCTTAATTCTGTACCTTGACAATTTTAGTACCTTGTCAGTGTCTTGGGAGATGAAAAGGGTTGCAAATCACTGCCATAATCTGGTGCAGGGGTGAGTGCATCACCCCTGGGGGAAGCATACTCCCCACCCCCCACCCCGGGGACTGTGCCTGGCCAGCAAGAGAGGCGAAGGAGGGGAGAGCGCAGCGCCACCACGCTCTCCCTGCCTCTCCTGGCTGGCTGGGGAGGCTGAGAGCCGCATCCTGTGCAGGTCTACTCAGAAGTAAGTCCCAGTATAGTCAATGGGACTTACTCCCAGGAAAGTGTGAAGAGGACTGCAGCCTCAAAGCCCCATCCTGTGCAGGTCTACTATGAAGTAAGTCCCAGTATAGTCAATGGGACTTACTCCCAGGCAGGTGTGGAGAGGACTGCAGCCTCAGAGACCCATCCTAAGGAGATCTACTCAGATGTAAGTCCCAGTATAGTCAATGGGACTTACTCCCAGGAAACTGTGGAGAGGATTGCAGCCTCAGAGCACCATCCTATGCAGGTCTACTCTAAAGTAAGTAATTTTAAAAAAATTTTTATTTTTTAATTAAAAACCGCCCCTGGCCCCGCCCACTTCCGGAGAACCGGTTCTTGGGCCAGGCTGTGCCCACCCCTGATTACAACAGATTTACTGTTCCTAAGAGCAGACATATCTCCATGTACATCCACATATCAAGTTTATGTTTAAATTATTTTTAATGAACCCATACAATTCCAAAGATTTGCAAACTGGACAAAAGGACACATTATAAAGTGGTGCCTCTTATATTTAAGCAGGAGGAGAGCAAGTGACTGTTGCTGGTGTTTCTGCTGCATCTTTTTTAAAGGGTTATGTGCCATTTTTTGGACTTAATTTTTGGACACTTTTGGACTTATTTCACTGTGAAACACATTTTATAATTTTCTTTTTTTTATTAAAAAATGATACATAATTATCCATAATAATAGCATCTTGCATTGATATTTCGGGAATAACGGTGCTGACATTTTCCCTTCCTCCGTGTGCCAATATTTTAACTGTATTTTAACTACATTTTAATATGTTTTTATCTCTATTTATTATCATATGTAATTTTAGTGGTGTTTTATTGTTTTTTAATTGTTTGGCCGCCTTGAGTTCCCCCTTTTGGGGGAAGAAAGGCAGGATACAAATTCCTTAAATAAATAAATAAATAAATAAATAAATAAATAAATATAAAGCTGCCACCTGATGGAAGAAATCTTGGGCGATCATCCAGATAAGTGTTGATTAAATCAAGATATATTTACATAGGACCAAAAAAAGTTTTAAAAGAAAAAAAATGGACAAATAGGATTGCATTAAAAGAAAGCAAGCCATAATATAGGGCCACTAAAATCGATAAGAAATTTACAATGTGCCCATTCATTTCCATGGGTTGGAGCCCTGCTACCCTAGCTGCCCACAGGATTGTACGTATTGACAGCAGCGCTGAAGAAGAAGCCTCCAAAAATGCTTAATATCTGGGGTGCATCAGCTATAAAATTGTGACCACCCCAGAAAACTCACAGGAAAAGAACCTGTGGAAGAACTTCTTCCCTCTTGCAGTTGTGTGATTCTTTTCATCAGAGCACATCGAAAGGCTCTTTTTTCCATGATCTCCATTAAGGGAACCCATCATTTGCCAATACTGATCATAGGCACTGGCCTTGATGAAGCACTAGCGAGATGTTCCTAAGAGGACCCGAGCAATTGTCTCATTCATTATTTTCTGCTTTCATTGTTCACTTGGCTCCGCACTTCCAACCGCTTCTATTCAGGCTTTCCAACCAGAAATGAAGGCTGAATGGCAAAGCATCAAGGCTGCGTACAAGCCATTAGTACTCCGAATGCTTTCTTTCCCAGCATCAGTCCTATTGTCCATAAGCTTCATTCCGCTGCAAGCATCAGCTATTGTCCAGTTGTTTTCCTGGAAGCTCTCATAGCAGGATATGAAAGCAACATATTCTTTCCCCCTTTGCTAAACATTGCCTCATAGCAGTGATTTGCTGTTGTCCTCTTAAGGCATTTTTAGAACATCTCATACATACAGTTTTTCCCTTTTCCCCCTCTTTTATCCCCTTGGCTGTGTGAACAAGCCATCTGCATACCCTTGACCGTGTGAATGTGTTACCTGCATAACTTTGTGTCAAATTGGTTTGGCCAACACAATCAAGAAGCTTTGCAAATATTTGCCTGTGGTTCTTTTCATGGAAAACATAGTGCAACTTATGCAATCCTAAGAATATTTCCTGGGAGTAAGCCCCATTGAACACAATGGGGCTTACTTGGAGTAGACATGGTTAGGATTGTGCTCAAAGTTATATAATGCAAATTATGCAACTTTGAGCACAATCCTAACCATGTCTACTCAAAAGTAAGCCCCATTGTGTTCAGTGGGTCTAACTCCCAGGAAACGTCTTTGGGATTGTAGCCATAATGCAAGAAAGTTGACATGTTTTATAGCCTACGTTTTGTTGGTCAATACTAAGTACAATTCTAGTTATGCCTACTTGGACGTAAGTCCCATTAAATTCAACAGGACATATCCCAAGTAGCAAACACAACAGAAGACAATGGAAGCCTTCAGGAAGAAACTGGAATACTGGACTGACATGAATATGATGAGGTCCAACAGGGAGAAATGCAAGGTTCTGCCTTTGTGCAAAAATAACCATAGAAAGAGAGATATAGAATGGTATAGAATGAGAGATATCTGGGTTGGCAGAACAACATGTGATCAGGATCTTGGAGTTGCCATGGATCACAAGCTGAACATGAGCCGGCAGTGTGATGCATCTGCAAAGAAGATAAATGCAATTTTATTCTGCATTAAGAGAATCATAGCCTCCAAGTCACAAAATGTTATAGTTCCTTTTTATTTTACATTGATCTCCTCACCTGGAGTACTGTGTCAGTTTTTGGCATGTCACTTTAAGAAAGATGCAGCCAAATTGGAGTAAGTTCAAAGAAGGAGGAGGATGATCAGTGGGTTGGAAGACAAGCCCTATGAACAAAGATTGGGAAAACTTGACCTGTTCAACCTGGAGAAGGCTGAAATCTGATCACATTCTTGAAATACCTGAAGGGCTGTCATATGGAAGAAGGGACACATTTGTTCTCAATGGCCACTGAAAGTAGAAATAGATCCAATGAGAAGAATCTAAAAGAGAGGAGATTCTGGATGGGCAAAGGAAACAAAAATTCTGGATGATAAGGGTGGTTAAGATGTGGAACAGATTGCCAAGGGAGGTGGTGGACTCTCCCTCACTGGGGATCTCCAAGCAGAAGTTCAACAATCACCTGTTGGAAATGCTGTAGATGAATTTCCTACTACAGGCAAGGGGTTGAACGAGAAGACCTATTAGGTCCCTTTCAACTCTATGGGTGCAATCCTAACCAAATTTTGAGAGGTAGCATAGCTGTGCCGGCATGTGCTGCATCCTGCAGGTAAAAAGGGCAGACCATACCCTGAATTACTGCAATTGAGTATCACAGAGAAATCTTTCATCGGAAGGTGAACAAAGGCTGCTGCAATTATGTTTGCAGACAAGAGGCAACACAGTGAGGGCGGCTCTGTCAGCCCATCTGGGACAGACAACCATTTGGCTTATCTGTTGCCAGAACCGTCTCACTCGCTAGGTCATTACACAATCATTCTGTAACAGAGTAGAAATTTGGTACCCAAATTTGCTTCTTTTCCCTCTTCATCCTCTTAGATTGCAAACCATTTCGATATAATGCCTTGAGTGCTTTGGCTGGAAGGCAGCACAGAAAAGGTAACAAATCAATTTCTTGATATTCAGACACTGCCCAATTTCCATGTCGAGTACAGAGGATTTCAAGGGTCCTCGATGACTTGTTTGTGCAGAATTGCATCCTCTGCCCTGTTCTGGAGTTGGATTTAGTCCAATTCTCTGTGTTTTTCCTCTGCAATAGAATACCCAGAACAGAATGATAGCAAAAACATAAAGCTAATGTAAAATTGGTGTATGGATTTGGCAGGAATAAATGGCAAACAGCAGTTGGCTGGGCACTGTTATCTGTCGCATGTCCTGTAGCTTCCCATTTGCAAGATGAGTCCTATTGCTTCCATCATTCTCCACCCAAATGTCCTATATTAGAACAGCAAATGTCCTTTTTTGGACCAGTTTTCTCCTGCAAAGAGACACCCTTTAAAGTGGTATCCTCTTATACTGAGTAGGGAAAAAGCAACTCTGTAGATACTCCACAGAGCAGATTTTTTTGTCTGCCCCAGCACTTGTTTGTCTCTACAACTCTCACTCCCACCCACTAGTTTTAAACATGAAGTGGTAAAAGGAACTAAAGACGAAGTGCGGAGAAGTGGAGACACTCTAGGCTGCCACTCTTCTATCCTCACCGTTTTCTCTTCCACTCTATTTCAATCTAACTTTGTGGTCCAAGGACGGCAGAGGCAGATAGGTAGCAAGTGGTGTACTGTGGCGTAAGGGAAGACCACCATCTGGGATGCTAGCTCAATCATTGGAAGCACTTAAAGATTTGAAGTGGAGCACCCAACAGCAATACTAGCATGTCTACTCAGAAGTAAATTTCACTGTGTTCAATGCGATTTACTCCCAGGCAGGATGTCCAGCTTCAGGTTTTATTACCTTGTCCGGGGGAGTAGGAAAACCCAAGAGTGCCTCCAGAATTTACCAGTCATGCATGCAGCTCAGATTTTCCCAGTCCTAAACTTCCAGCTCTTAACCCTTTCAGTGCCTCAATTTGGGCAGAAATTGCACGGGAGGAACAGCAGCTCTGCTTGCCTCAGCCAACAATTCAGGCTCTGCTCCACTTCCAGACCTGCAAGGTAAATCTTGGCTGGGGATCCTGGTTTTACTCTGCTTCCTCCTTCCCAGTCCTTCACATCCTGATTCTTCTGGTACCCTACAGTCTGCTTTTGCATCCTGCACACCCTCAGGGGCACTGAAGGAGGGTAGGAATTTCAGCCTGGGAGGTAGGAATTTCAGCCTTGGGGTTCAGGAATTTAGGGTTTGGCATCTGGTCACCCTGTTCCCAGCAAAGTGTGTTGCACCCTAAGGTTTACAATCCTAATGCACTCTTAACCAGCACAATTTCTTTCCACTGGACTGGTCACAAAGATATAGGAAAGTTTGTCTCTCCAAAGACTCCACAGGCAGTCTGGGGTGTGTGGGGGGAGGATGAGACAGAGTGCTCGGGCATGGAAGGGCTGTGGGAGTAGGACTTTGGGTGGGCAGAGGGGAACAGGAAGTGAGGCCAGGACCCAGCACTTCTGCCGGATCCTTGCCCCATTGCCGGGCAGCCTAGACCTGTACCAACTCATGAGTTGGCACAGATCTGAGTAGAAAGGCCAGATATATCAATAGGATGGACCTGGGCTCTGCAACGGGAAGGCCGTCAGACCTGGTCTCTGGATACTTTTTTAGTTTTGCAACCTTTCTCTGCCCTGTTCTACCCCTCTACCCCTCTGTTCTGGCTGCCCCCATCATTTGGCTGCCCCCATCATCTGGCTGCCCCCGTCCCGATTTTCCCCTTTGGGAAGCAGCCCCAAAAACACGATAAAATGTCTTTTGGATGCTCCGCTCTCTGGCCATTTGAAGTAATCTCTCTGGAATGAAGTAATCTGTAGGATCAAGTTAACTAGACTCATGGGAAGTTTAAAAGAAACATAATTATGCATTTCCAATCCAGCATCAAGGAAAGGTGCAACTAACATTTGTTTGGGGTAAAAAAAATTTTTCCCAGCTGTCTCAAGTCTTTGAAGAGGAAAGAATATATGGCAGTCCAATTAAAGTTTGCTTTTGTTTGATTTTTTCCTAGTGTTTCAGAAAGCAGATCTTACTATGACAATTCTTTTTGGTCTGGCTGGCTTTCCCCCTGTTTAGCCCACTGAAGTCAAACCGCAGGCAAAATATGTGTTGCTTCTATTTAATTAACCCATTTTAATTTGCTTCTACTAGGCATTTTGCAGATGAAACAGCTGGGTTCATACTTATTCCCCCCCCCCCGCCCCCCTCTCTTCACATATCTTAATCTCTCATTGAAAGTGATCAGAAAATCCTTGCAAGGACAGCAGATGGGGATGCAATATGAAAGAGCACACAAAAGGAGCTGAACCACTGAGGGGGTGGGTGGGTTTGGACATACAGTTTAAAAATTGGGTTCATATGAAGTTTTGGAAAAAAATAAAAATATATCTCCAGGACTTGAAATCCATGGACAACCCTGCTCCCTTCCTTGATGTTGCAAAAAAACAAACAAACAAAAAAAAACCCCCACAATATTATTTAGCAGTCTGAGCAGTATATTTTTTCTAGACAGAATGATGCTTTGCTTTCACTTTCATGATTTGGTGTTCAAAGGGAAGTATTAGCAATTGTTCTGAATTTATGTTTTCCATGGAGTGCTGCGGGAGCTCAAGGTGGGCAGATACCGTATTTACTTGAATCTAATGCGTCATCGAATCTAATACACACCCTATACTCATAATCAAAACACCACATTTACTCTAATTAAATTGTGCACCCTGATTTTGGAGAGTAAATTTGGCTGAAAAGGGTGAGCATTAGATATGAGTAAATGAAGTTTTACATAGGAACAAGGTGGAGCCTGATGGGCACCTGCTATGGATGCTAGACCAAGGCGAAGTGCATGGCTACCTCTCAGGCTCTGCCTTAGTTAATGAGGAGGTGCAGACAGCTTTACATTCAGTTTCAAAGGGAAGCTTCCACAGGATCAGGGTGTGAAGCTGTTGCAGTATGTGCCACCTTCTTTGGGGAGTACCCAGAAGTGATTACAAGTGTTGCAAGGCAGCCACTTTTGGGATTTACATGGGGAAGTGCTGGCAGCTCCATACCTCCTATTCCTTCTCCTGCGGAAGACTGGAATGAATTGGGAGAACGGAATGGGAGCAAGGAATGGGAGCATGAAGCCACCAGTGCCTCCTCCTTTGGGGAGAACCTCTCTTATGCACACGAACACAAAAACAGTTTAAATCGTCATGTCAAATGTTCTTCATGCCTATGTACAGGGTTGCCATATGTCCCTGAAATCCAGAACTGTCCTGGTTTTCGAGGATTGTGTTCACATACATGCAAGTTTGACATGCAAGTCCCAGTTTTGTGGAAATGAATTGTGGCAACTCTACCTATGTAGCTATATTTCTTTGAAAAAATACTGCTTAGCAATATAAATATTGTAAGAAACAATTGGTTCTGCAGGATCATTCTTGTACATTTACTACAGGACCTCCAAACACTGTGCACATATCAGATGCCCAGTCCCAAATGGTTCACCTTCATCTGATCCCTTGGAACCATACTGCTGCAGAACAGAGCATTGACAAGAACCCTCCAAGGGGTTCAAAATACCTGCAGCCCAACCAGGGAACGTGGCCTTCTTGCACGCCAAACAAATACTTCAGTCAGATACTCCCTAGAAATTGCTCCCTCTGCTCAGCTTTAAAAGTACAAGGTGAGGCACACAGCTGGAGGGAGCTTGCAAACATGAAACACCTTGCTGGCGCTTTATTTGATTACATCAGAAGAATGTTGCTGGGGTGTCCGACCGCATCTTGTAAACAGTGGTCGGGATGCTGGTGAATGGGCATAATAAATCTCATTCTCACACTGAACTGAAACAAGGAAATTTGTAGCCGCCTCTGGCAAGGAAAGGGAGGGAAGAGATCGACACCACGGTACAAAAAGCTGCTGCCTCCGAACTGAAGCTAAAACATAAAAGGTAGGAGCTGAGAGTAATTGGTGGAAACTTGAGAAGTTAACCTGAGCAAGATCAGAAAAGTCTGACGGTGCTCCAGTCTGTCCAGAGCAAAAATAAGACAATATATTATGCAATGATTATCCGTGATGCTTGCTTTGGTCTGATATTCTTCTCTTGTCTGTTGAGGGTGCATTGCCAACAGGTATTTTTTGGTTCAGTAAAGTTGCTTTCAAAGATGTGATCATTGTCTAGGCTGTGAATTTATTGTCTAGATTGTGATAAGAACATATGAAGCACCCTGCTGGATCAGGCCAAAGGCCATTTAGTCCAGTTTCCAGTATGTCATAGTGGTCTACCAAATGCCACCAGGTCCACCAATATACCACAGTGATCCACCAAAGAACACAAGACAATAAGATACAAGCATCCTATTACCATTCCTTTGCACCTGGCCTTCTATGATCAGGAGGGTGAATGCACCCATGATGGCTTACAACGTCTGATAGACTACTCTATAAATCTGCAATATAAATCACCTTTTAAAGGCACCTTGCCACTGTATCCTGTGGCAAGGAATTCCACAGATCAATTGAGGAGTTATTGCCTTCAATTGGCTCCACTTGCCCCATCAGTGATGACTTGCCTGCTTCTAGTAGGTGGTTGGACTAGATGGCTTTGAGGCCCATTTCCAATTCTAAAATTCAATAGCATTTAATTTGTAAGCACATTTCCTCTTCTGCAGGTCTCCACTCACAAGCAAGGAGAGACATTTCCATGGAACTCTGACGTTTGCTATATTCAGAATATTGAGAATAACCAGAATATTCAGTTTCATGACACTGTATCTCTCTCCCTTCAAGGCTTGAGGCACACACACTACCTCCTAGCAGCTGCTAGTGAATCCATATTGGACCGGGCAGAATGTCAAGCTGCGGGAGGTTCAAACCAATCTTGGAGAGCAATTAAAGCATTTGGGTTTGAAAATGTGACAACTTGTGCATCTGCACAACTTCACAGACATTAATGGAAGGACACAGGTGTGCGGTGGCAATCAAAAGCATGTGATTACAGAAGAAGCTTTAAGAGCATAGGGAGCAGTGACATGGAGCCCAATCCCATGCATGTATAACTCAGAAGTATGGGCACAATCCAGAGTAAGGGCAGTGAGGAGAGCCTTAGCTGGGCTGCCCCAATTATTCTGTATCCATAGCAGAAAGTTATGCTGCATCCAGAGAGTCAGGAAGCCTGGGCTGCCCTAACTGTTCCAGAGAATGCTAAGTCAGTGACAGCTGGGGAGGGCTTGCTCCTGAGGAGACCTGCCTCAGATTACACTGAACAAGGAACAGCTGTGCTGCCTGCCTTATAAGGAAGACGAGAAGTTCCTGACAACCAGTTACATCTGCAGGTCCTCTAGTGGAGGGTGGATGCTTAGAATGGCTTGCTGTAGCCCTAGGTTAGCGGCTGCCGTAGTTGTGCCATATCCTGAGGTTGAGAGGCAGAGGTTGCAGCAAGACTGGCCAAGAACTCAGATTTTTTTGGTAAACACTGCCATTCTTACTCAGGCCTTATCATGGACCCCAATGGATCTACTCATTACTATGCAGGCTTCTGAGGTGGTATCATTCTGAGGAGCTGGGAGACAGGCTCTGGATACAGAGTAACTGCTCTGCCTTAGGCAATGCTAAACATGCCCTCAACATGCCTCTCCTGAGCTGCCTAGGCTGCCCCAGTTAGGGCAGAGCAGGTCCAACTCTCCTGGGACTGCCTATGTTACCTTGCTCTACCACAAGCCTTTTCAGAGTAGCTAGGGTGGAACATCTTGGAGTTGCTCCACCCTAGTGATAGACAGGGCAACCCAAGTGCTACTCTGGATTGAGCTGCCCATCTCATTATAGTCAATGGAGCTTACACCCAGGAAAGTGTGGATAGGATTGTAGCCTGAGTCAAAGCATTCATCCGGTACAGTGAGAACCTGGTATCTACATGTCTGGCTTCTGTGGATCTGACTCACCTTGGATGCTTTGGATACTGGGAAAAGCCTCTTCTGGTTTCATTAAAGGGGTCCTGAAATGGTTCTTCTACAGATAAAAAGGAGGACCTGCATAGCCAATGCTGACCAACATCACATTTTCAGTCCTACCAGCAGATACTTCCATAAATTCAACCTAGGATCTTCTGCATGGAAAATAAGGGCACTCTCCTACTCTCCTGAAAATCTGCACTACAAATCTTATCACCACCACTACCACCACCTGGTATGTGCAATTCAAATCTTATACTTTCTCTCTCAACTTGATGAAGACAGACATTGGTGAGAATACAGTATCTCTGTTTCTCTTCTAGAACGCAGGTGGCACACAGCTCCGCTCATTGCTTCTGGCAATACTGGTGCAGTACACCAGCCAAGTAAGTCTCTTGGCCACCTTGCACATGGCAGGCCAAGCTTAATGAGAATGAGGTCAACCCGCTGGGCCTGAAAGTCTCACAGATGGGCCCACATTTGCCCTCCGACTGCACATTGCGCAGACCTGCTCTGAACCAAACAGCAGCATTTGCCAAATGTAGCATAACATTATAGTCCCCCACCTCCCTCAAGCTCTTGGAAACAACTTGTTTGTAGAAAGCCTTTCATTCTCTTTGAGATGGATGTTGTGAGAAAAACAAAAACTAGCAGAAACCTGATTTTTTTAAACTCAAATCTGATTTTTTTAAACTCAAATCTATCTGACAAATGTGTGTATTCTCCTCCTTTACCAGTTAATTTCTTCCAGGACAAAGAAGTGAATAATACATCCTTTTTTAAAACAAACTCCCAAAAGCTCTTTGCCAAATTTGACTCCTAGTAGGTGCAATCCTAAGCTCCAGTTAGGCCAAGTCCTGGCATAAGTCTTGTGCTGACCTGGGTGTGTCACCAAAGTGCCATAAGACACTACTGCACCACTCCTGAGGGAGGGTTAGGCCAGTGCACAGACATATGTTTGCCTCCCCACATCACCACAGGAATGGGAAGACCTATGAGTTGTGCCTGCCTTGGTTAGGATGGCATCCAATGTCAGAAATGCCTCTGTTTTCTAAAGAGAGAATACAGGAATGATGACAAAACAAAGGAAGACTCATCCTGCCTTTGGCACAACCAGCCCATGAAAGATGTCTAAATAAGACCAGACTTAAACTTAGCATAATAACATATGAAGACTGCCAAAGATCAGGCCAAAGACCCATCTAATACAACATCCTTTGTTTCACAGTGGCCTACCAGATGTCTCAGGGAGCACACAAGACATAAGAACATAAGAATAGCCTCCAATGGATCAAGTCAAAGTCCCATCAAGTCCAGCTTCCTGTATCACACAGCAGCCCACCAGATGCTTCAGGGAGCACATATAACACCTGCATTCAGGTGCCTCCCCCCATCTGGCATTTTGAGCTTATCCACCTCCACACACCTTTCCTCTAGGAGTTTGTCCAATCCCTTCTTAAAGGCATTTAGACTAGACGCCATCATCTGTGGCAGAGAATTCAACATACCAACATACCAACTACAAGACCACAAGGTACCTGCATCCTGGTGCTTCTTGTTTGCACTTGGCATTCTAAATACTGGAGGTTGCTAGTAACCTGTGATGGACATTTCCTCCACCAATCTGTTCAATTCTCTATTATCTAAGCAAAATACCATCACAACTTCCATATCACCATATGGCAAGGCATTCCACAGACTAACTTCTATGTGGTTTAAATATACAGCATCTGCAAGCAGAATGGCACCTGACTTATATATCCCAGCGAGACTTGCAAAAACCAAAATGATGAACAGATGAGGTTTTCTGCTGGGGGAAACTTAGGCAATAGATTCCTAATCAAACAGAATGATATTTTCATTTGATGCACATGAGGCTCTGAGGCTATTTCCTCAGATGAAGGGATGGGGTGGTTCAACCTCACCTAACCGTATGTTCCTGCACAGAGTTGAGTTTTTCCCTAAAGATCTCAGCAACCCAGAGCACTGTCAGAAAGTGAGCTGCTTCAGGCAGAGGTATAATGTCCCCAGCAGATCTGGACTTATAACAATTTTGACTCATAATTCCGGAAGCCATTTTAAACCATTTGAAATTAACAACATGTGCGTAATCTACATCCTTTTTGGGTTCCATTTGAATTAGCATCTGAAGTTTTAAAGCCACATGATTAGAACTTATGCACCACTTTTTGGTCTGGCTTACCTTGCCTCGCCTTGGTTGATGGCAAGGTATATCTCCCAAGAGGTTTCTTCAGGGATAGCCCCATGCGGAATCAGCAGGCTAACTCCTGGAAGGGAAAGAGATTAATATGACCAAAGTTATGATCCAGGTTCAAATTCCTGCTCAGCTGTGAAACTTCTTGATTGATTTTGGGCCAGTTACTTTTCCTAAGCCTCATCTACTTTGCAGGATGGTTGTAAGTTCAAACGGCATAGAGGAATCATGTATACTATCTTAAGCTCCTTGGAGCAGGGTTACCATAATTTTCTTCCACAAAAATGGGAGAGGACCCTCTGTCCCATTTGCAAGTATGTGTACACAATCCCTCAAAATGGGGATTGCCCTTGTTTTTTGAGATATACAGCAACTCAGCCTTGGAGGAATGTTGGCATTAAAATGTGAAATAAATACCTGCCTTTGAATGCACACCCTGATTTTGGAGACTAAATGCAGCTGAAAGGGTGAGCGTTCAAGTCTACTTAATAAATAAATAAATAAATAAATAAATAAATAAATAAATAAGGGAGAGAGAGAGAGAGAGAGAGAGAGAGAGAGAGAGAGAGAGAGAGAGAGAGAGAGAGAGAAAGAAAGAAAGAAAGAAAGAAAGAAAGAAAGAAAGAAAGAAAGAAAGAAAGAAAGAAAGATCATCTCCTTTTACCAGAAGCTCCACAAAATCTCTCATTCACTATAAACAATATGCAAGAACATCATTCCTGGCAAGGTATCATGGAACTTGTAATTTTCTGACTTAAGTAAATCCTCTACATTCATTTTCATTGGAAAATAACCAAAATATTTACCCCTTTTCCCTGAGAATATATGTGATGGAGGCCTCTTAATGCATTACATCTGAGCAGGACGATAGGTCTTTGGCACATAATGACATCTGTTTCACCACCTGCTCATGGTGACCACTGCCATAAGTCTGTTTTTTTCTGAATGAAGAACTCATTTTTGGCTCAGGACAGGTCCAGAATCTGTCCAAAATGTCAATACATTTTGTCAGTGAACTAAGGAAAGTTGAAAGGGGCAGTCTGGAGGACATCCATGCACATAACACCTTGTTGTCCATCAGCAAAAAATAGCTACTGGCCATTTTGGTTCATTTGAAGAAAAATCTACAATCCATTGTTTTCAGGGTAACCTTGCACATGTATTGACACATTCTTTTCAAAAGCTGGTCCAAGTTTGTAAGGAAATAATAATAATAATAATATACTTTTTTATATCCCACCTTTTTCCCTTGGGGACTCAAGGCGGCTAATCCCTAATCTCTTTGGATTTCATGAATTGCAGATGGCTGGAGCTCCTGTGAAATGTTGCTACCTTTACCCAACTTGTTATTTTCTATCTGCCTGATGCGGGACCTGAAAGTTTATGGTTATCTGGAGCACAAAACTATACATATATATTCAGATGTCTCAATATATTAAGGCTGCAATCCTAACCTCCACTTAGGCCAGCCTAAACCCTAGAATAAGTTGTGTGCTGTCCTTGAGGTGTCAGGAAAGTGCCGTAAGACACTTCTGTCGCACTCCTGGGGGGATAAGGCCAATGCACAGACATACGCTGACCTCCCCACACTATTACAGAAAGATAGGCTAGGTGAGTTAGGCTGGCCTAAATTTCTTTGGATTGTGCTGTAAATGTTGTTTACTCTAAGGAGTGCGTATACGCACTTTGCAGTACCTCTAAATAAAGCACTACACAATTTTTGTACACAGAACATTTCTTGAAAACTTTTGATGACTGTGTTTCAGTACGAACACAAATTTAAAATTGATATTATACATCTCTTCTTTGTATCCCTTGAGTATTATGAATCTGTTCTTAATATAGAAAATCTGTTGTCGGTGGTTCTTTCATTTGTTATTTTAAGACAAGGCTGAGCCCAATATGAAGACACTCTGTGCGTGTACTGCAATTCTTAACACTCCATATTTAAACACACTGGAAGAGACAAGCTTGGTTTATGGCTCCGACCCTGTCAAATGAAATCAAACTCATCCTGAGCTCAAATCCCCAAAGAACCAGAATCTAGAAGAAACACAATTGCCTGGCATCATGCTAGTTCTGATATTGTTGGTGTCAGAAGTCCCACAATCTATTACTGGCAAGTGAATGCTCTCTGGTCACATATTAATATACTGTACTGCATTAATAATAGCATGATGCTGCTTCCCTATTAAAAATACCAAAAGCACTAAACTGCAAACAATATCAATTCCACACTTTTTTTATCCAATACTGTACACTCAGAACTGGGTGGTGGGAGTAAAAGCTGCCCTGAGTGCTTTTTTTGAGGTGGTGGAGAAGCTGAGGTAGAAATGGAGTACATAATTACAGGAGAAGACATACGCTGTTCTGTGATCAGTGGCATCAGTAGGATTTGTGTCACCCAGTGTGGGAAGCCAGAGTGTCACCTGAATGATGGGAAGGGCATGCAGTGGAAGAGCAATACCCTAAGTGGTAGGTGTGGTGATGCTCTATCACCCTACTCTTGCTTATTCAATTTATGTGAGCAGTGTCAGCACGCCATCATTCCCATCGTCCTGATGGTACATCAAAGTGCCACTTCCACTGTGAGGACCCCCTGTGCTTTCAGAATCTGACAGAGGCATGATTTGGCCAAAATTGAGTATGACTGAGAAGAGTACTTAAAGATTTTGCTGAGTGACGTATTTCACTGAATGATATCATATACAACCACTGAGCACCAAGCCTACTTATTATGTGCTTTGCATGCCACCAGCTCAACTATTTTCAATAACAACAAAAACTGGTGGTATGCCCTTAATATATCAATAAAAAGCAGGCCTCCATCAGTCTTGAAAGACTATGGTATTGTGCTCGGCGCTGCATATGCTGCATGCGAAGCATGGAAGCCTGGGTTAGATTGTTATGGAGGATAGGCTGTTATCCAAGCAGCAAATCCCCCCTCTCCATGCCACTGAATTAGTCCAATGGAAAGGCAGAGCCAGTACGATTGGATCCAGCTGCGTCGCAGAGCTGGGCTAAGGACAGGAGCTCACCCTGTCTTGTGGGGCCGACCCGGGTCTCGAACCCTGACCTGCTGGTTAACAGGCACAGTGCATACTTATCAGTATGCCCTTAATATATCAGTCAATCAATCTACAATTAAGGTATGCCCTTAATATATCAGTCAATCAATCTACAGTATTGATATCAGTGCCTTGTGAGTGTGCTGTAAGGAAAAAAAGTGTTGAAATTTGCTGCAACTGATCCTCAGAGTAGTTATACTAAATTGTCATATAGGGACCAATACTTGTGTACAAACAAAAGTTAATAAATGACTTGTTCCTCCATGGGAGAATCAATTCTCATTGTACATTTTAAACACAAAGTTGTTATACATTTCCAAGCATTTTCAGTGTTTGCAAGAACCCACCTGTGTGGGGTATTCCTAAGCGACCTCCTGGATGGCCAAAAACGCCTGTAGCCCGCATCTCACTTTTTTGGGAAAGCGTCGAGAGGTTCTGGATGTGAGCAGCTTTGTTCTTAGCGTGGAGTGTATTGAAGGTTCTGTTACTGTCATGTGGAAAGGTCCCAGAATGCGTTTTTCCATGGTACTCTGACCGCTCTGTCACACCCAGCGACACCATAAATGAACTCTGAACTTTGACTTTGATGTCAGATAAAGGGTTGAAGAGGGATGATTCGGTCATAAGTTCCTTGTCAATGGGATCTTGAAGGCAAATGGGTCCGCTGTAGGTCCTACTCACCGTCAAGTCAGGCTGCATGGATGAGTTTAAAAGCAAGGAGTTACCTGATGGAAGGAAATCAATCAGGCAATCAGTAACCATTGTCAAATACCAGGGGGAAAAGCATAGTTATCTGTAGAATACCACGGTGGCATTCTTATTGACATGAAGAACTTGTGTGTGACATAGTTGTGTCAACACATCTGGTATTGTGCTACATGGGAAATGAGACAGGGAGACCATTTCTACTTATATCCTTTCCCCCATAAGTAAGAGCAAGGAGATACGTGAACCCCCAATAGAAGTCTGGGCCAGGGGCAGATCCAGTATTGTATTTGGGAGAGGCCATGAACACAACCTCCATTCCAAAATCCAGGTTAACAAGGTGGGTAGACCTGAGCTTCCAGTTGAACTTTGATATCTTAAGGCCAGGTTTTGGGGCAAGTGGACGTGGGCTCCAACCTGGTTTTGGAGCCCACGTCTACTGGCTTGCATGGCTAAAGTTTACAGAGTGAGTAGACCTGGGCTCCACCCTGGACTTGGAGATCAGATCTACTGGCCTCAGACATTAAGGTTTGCTGGGTGGATTGATAAGGGATCCCACTCAAACTTGTAGACCTAACCTACCTGCTAGGTACACCTGGGCTAATATCTTGACTGCCCTCTGGGGGCCACTCTTTCAGGCAGGTAGACGTGGGCTACACACTGGGCATGGGCTGCTCACCATTCTAACGGGCACTATTCTGTGATGGCCAGACGGCAGGGGGAAGCAAGAGTTTTTAGCCTGGGTACATAACCATTGCAGTGTCTAGCTCCCAAAGGGTTAAATATCTGCATGTTTCAAGAAAATAATTGTGTCATTGTGATCAACTGAATCCAATCCAATGAGGAAAACTTGGGGGAACTTGGGATGTTCAACCTGGAGAACAGAAGGCTGAGAGGAGACATGATTGCCTTCTTAAGATACCTGAAGGGCTGTCATATGGGGGAAGGGGCTCATTTGTTCATAGCTGCCTCTGAAAGCAGAACTAGAACCAACGGGTACAAACTGCAAGAAAGGAGATTCCAGTTGGATATCATGAAAAAATTCCTGACTGTGAGGGCAGTTCGGCAGTGGAAGAGATTGCCAAGGGAGGTGGTGGACTCTCCCTTACTGGGGATCTTCAAGCAGAGGCTCTGAGCACGTGTCAGAGATGCTCTAGGAGGATTTCCTGCTACAGGCAGGAGGTTGGACTAGATGACCTACTGGGTCCCAATTCTATGATTCTATGATTCTATGTAATGGCCACATCCACTTCTTAGTTCTTCTTCCCAGAAAGCCAAATGATTATCCCTTTGCTAGTGGGGAAGGTGGTAGATTCTTGTAGAGTAGCAAACTCGTGGTCCAGATCTAGCATGTCAGGATTAACTTTCTGTGCAAGATAGTGGCAAAGTCTAACTGTTTAATGACATTTTGCCTTCTCAGTAGCATAGCTAGAGAGCTGCAGCGGGTGCAGTTGTACCAGGCTACAAGCTTTATGGGGGCTACAAGTTGAGCTTGACACGTGGCTAAAATTGTGAAAAACTGGGTATGTATGAATGATAATACCATCAATCCTTGAAGAACCCTGTTCTTGGAAAAGTAATTTAATGCAGAATTCAATGAAACAAACTGCACTGGAATATCTATATTCTATCAAACATTATGGCCAATTAACCAGAAAATGAAAACACAAAAGCTTATGGAACAAAAAGTAGATTTTCTTAACTCAAAACTTTCCCATGATATTGATTACTCTGAGAGCCAATGAGATGTAATTCTGATACTGCATGGAATTAATATAATGTTAATATGAATCAGCCCTCAATTCCATATACATAAAGCAGTATACAGTTACCCATACTAACCTAGGTACACAGGCACTTCTAAGTGTTGCTCCTCTTATATTTAACAGGGAAAGCATAACCATTCCTCTTTGCCCTAGCACAGTTTCCCATAACAATATGGGACACAATTCTCAGTATTTTACTAAGATGCAACAAAGTTTTGTTGTGCGGGCAACAAAATCTTTGACTCCAGATAGCAAATAGATGCTTTTGCTTTGCCACTAGCAGAGCAAATGGTGGTGAATTGCTGAAGAAGAGGCAGGTTTTTTCCCAATTTTCTTACTAAAAATATCTGGGGATGACATCATGTCCTGGTTGTGACATCCCTTCCAGCGCAACATTTTAAGCTTTGCACTGAACGACATGATCATTAGCTATGCCACTGTGCCTGCTCTTCACAAGCCTTGCATAAGGCAGCTGTTTACCCCATGAAATCAGGGTGGCAAAGTCTTATGGGGTAACTAACAACGGAAGAAGAATGATAAGGATTTCCTACTGCCGCATTTTGCCTGGAACAATAATCCTAGTGTGCAGTAGGTTTGGAGGCCACTCTGTAGAGCATCTGTTTAATTGCAAGGAAGGAAAAAGCCGACAAATTAAAGGCAATGAGGATGTAAAATTCACAGAATACTGGAAAGCAATCTTCTGTTGCAGGCACATCAATTGTAGCCTACCAGTGAATAATGTTTCCTAGCTGGGGAGGGGGAGAGAGATTTTCTGCTCAAAATGCTTCCAGAATGTATTATGAAAAGAAGAGATTGAAAATTCATTTGCTATTTGCTGTTCTGCGCAAACAACATCCGCTCCTTGAAGAGGTCTTTCAAGTCACCGCTAATACGTACTTGAAGGATTTTACAAGCACATAAGCAGTTGCAGGAAGATTAGATGAAATTTAAATCAAAACTGAGAGCGGATGGCAACGTCTGCGGACGCCATCTTATAAAATGAAAGATTACCCAAGACAAAGCCAGAGCTGTGCTTTCACAATGCCAAGTCAATGATTCTGGGGGAAGTTGGCACGCTGTTTGAGCCTGCTTTTCAAGGAATTGGGGTGCAATCCTATCCATACTTACCAAGGAGTAAACTCCATTGACTACAATAGGACTTCTGCATACACATGATTGGATTGGGCTCTAGCAGAGTAGATAGAATATATGGTCACACATCCCCACTTTATCATCACAACTGGACTGTGAAGTTCATTTACAGCCCAATCCTAATAAAATTCCTCTGTGTCAAGACCTCGCACAACACCCTGCAGAGGAATTTCTAGAGATAAGGTAACATTTGATACCAAACCTTAGCTGGTCTCCTCAGACCTATGGCTACAAAATTGCAGGTACATGTTCAAGTGGATTCAGGTTGGTAGATTTTGCCCAAGAAAGGGGTAATCTATGGTGTGCACCAATACTGTTGATCCTACCCAATCCTTCAGTGCCCAAAGAGGAGCTTACCTGCTGTATTGAGCATCATTGCCTGTACTGGCATCAATGTGCATGGAAAGTTGCGCATGGGAGGACAGTTTGGGAAGTTGCACACACCTTCCTGCCAGGTCTCTTCTGCACTGCTGCAAGGTGCTTTATAGCATGTTTGTGATAGCATGTGCTGATAGCATCAGTTGCTCCCACATCACAAAGTTAGTTTAGGATTGAACCGTTAGACTGAGAGTATGGAACTGGTCCTAGATCAGGCAGTGAATGCTATGGCTGAGTGGAATTTGAGCTTACATTAACTTCAGCACTATATCCAAGGAGGAGAATGGGATCAGGTCTTCCATTCATAAATTGTTTGGCCACCTGTATCATCCTGTATCATTTAGGGGAGAATGCAGAGCTCAATTGTAAAATCTTTGTTTTGGATGCAGAAAGTCCAAGGTTCAATCCCGACTTGGTGAGATAAGCACAAGACAACTTCTTGTCCAAAGTCAGACTCTGTATGACAGCTTCCTATGTTCCGGTTAGTGGTGGGATTCAAATAAATTAACAACAGGTTCTATGTCCTAATAACCAGTGATGGGATTCAAAGAAATTAACAACCGGTTCTATGCCCATCTGGCAGCCACTTTTAAATGGCTATTTTAAAACTTTATATGTCCTGTCTCTCATTAACAACCAGTTCTATAGAGTAGGTGCGAACCTGCTGGAGCCCACCACTGATTTTTACATCCAGTTAATATTTTTATATGACTATTTTGGGGGTTATGGAACCAATCGTCTGGGTTACCATTATTTCCTATGGGAAAATCTGCCTCACTTGAAGAGCTTTTCACTTAAAGAGAATGCCTCTTGAATGAATTGAGCTATTTATGTGTGGCACCACTATATTGATTACTGTTAAATTTAAAAATAGTAAATATAATTTATTACCTCTACTTTATAAGTTACAAGCACAATACATGGTGCCTGCTCACAAGGAAAAGGAGGAAAATGAAGATTTTTTTTCCCAGGATATAAGGCTAAAAAGGAATAAATGTCCCAGAGAAAAAGAATATTGATTTTAAAAATAAAAACAGACTTGAAACCTCCAGAGGGAGGAGGACAAGAAAAGAGGAGTTTGCAACAGGGGAAGAAAAGTTAGGACCATCACCCAGCTTTAAAAATAAGTACATCAGCCGGTGTGGGCCATGTCTCCTGGTGATGCAAGTGCTCTGCCCCCACTTTGAAAACCATTGATCTAAGGCAGGGTCAATGATCCCATCAATTCAAAGATGTGGCTATGCAGATAAAGAGATGGGAGAGAGGGTGTGGCTATGCAAATGAGGAGGAGGGGCTGTACCAAGAAGAACAGGTTTACTTGTTGGATTGGGATTCTTGGATTGGGATCCTGCAGGGAATTATCCCTGTTGGAGAACATGAGGAAAGTAGTTGGGACAGTGGAGGGCGTGGGTTTGATGTGGGGTGACGTGTGCAAAGAAAACAAAAAACAAGGTGGAGAAGGGGGCCAGATGTTGGTTCTGTTCACCACTGCCTTGAGAGACTTAGGGCACAATCCAGAGTAACTACGGGGAGTCCTTGCTCTGGTGTAAGAACAATTTGTTGTGGATTGCAGTATGAATTTCCCATAGGTTTTCATTAGATGTTGCAGTAACTACGGGTACATGTAATGTCTCTTACGTGCTCCCGTAGTTACTCTGGATTGTAGGGCTAGTCTGGATACCAGTCCTTTGGTTTGGCATCCTCATAGCCAGATGAACTTGGCTTTATATAATGCATCGCTTGAAAGGAGAAATTCCTTCCTGATTTGCAGATGAAGCAGGCTATAGTGTGTTTTAACATCTTGAGATACGTTCATTGGCTTTGCTTCTTATGCACACATCAGCCCACATCTTCCCCTTTTCCTCCACTGACCCCACTTCTATCCTCACATTTTCCACCAGGGATGATTTCCTGTAGGATCCAAATCCTAAAATCCCAATCCAGTGAACAAACCTGCTCCTTTCAGTGCAGCCCCACCACCTTATCTGCATAGGCGCTCCCTCTTCCCCACCTCTTCATCTGTCTGCAATTGAGGTTGCAAGAGCTCCTCCATGTCTACTCAAAAGTAACTCCCATTTTATTATTAGTTATTGACTTATACTCCACTTTCTTCCCAAAAGGGAACTCATTTTGACTTACAGCATTTAAAATATATAATAAAAACATACAATTTAAATAATAAAAACCAAAAATTATGTAAAATTCATTTAAAATATACATTAATATATTAAAAATGTTTAAAAACACTTTAGGTGGCCACACCACCTAAAGATCAGTTTTGTTCAATGAGACTTATTTCTTGGAAATCCCAGTGCCAGATTCCAAGATAGTAGATCCCACCCTCTCATAATCCCCTGCTCTAGGTTGCAAACCTCAAGGGGGTTCTGACCCTCATTTTGAATACAACTGCTCCAGTCCAACTGCTTCAGAGTACAGTGGTACCTCGATTAACAAGTGTTTCACATAACAAGCAAAAATTTCCAAGAAATCTTGTTTCACATAACAAGTTTTGCTTCATTTAATGAGCATGTGTGCTATGGGCACGTATGCTATGCAGCCCTGATGCTCCACACGGAAGCTCTTTAAAAGGGCTGCCAGCCAGCACTGCCGCATCTAACTGCCCCCAACTTGAGGTACACTGAGGTGCCTGAGGTGCACTGACCACCTTGAACCTCCAGCAGCAGCCCAGGTAAGCCTCCCAGGAAAGTGTCTTTGAAGTCTCCTAACTATGTCTACACAGAAGTAAGGCCCATTGTGTTAAAAGGGGCTTACTCCCAGGAAAGTGTCTTTAGGATTGCAGCCTAAGTAGACTTCATAATATCATGCACAATGAATGTATGTTTTGAATTCAATTGCAGTGTTTTGTCATCATTTTTACATCCAGTTAATATTTTTATAAGAATATTTTGGGGGTTGTGGAACCAACTGTCTGAGTTTCCATTATTTCCTATGGAAAAATCTGCTTCACTTAAAGAGCATTTCACTTAAAAAGCATGCCACTGGAATGAATTAGTAGACGTAATTAAGCTGTTTATGTGAGGTACCACTGTATTTAAACCTTTTCATTTCCATAAGCTGCTGGGACGCTGCAACTGAGGCATTACAACCTCATTAGAGTCACAACCCCAAGATCACTGTTTTGGATGTCTGTTGAACATGTATCTGAAGATATCTATTAAGGGAGAATCCACTATCACCCTTTCAATTTGTTCCACTGCTTAACTGCCAAGATGTTCTTCTTGATCATGATCAAGATCTCTCTTGATCTCTCAACATCTTCAGAATGTTCTTCTTCATCTCACAAAATGATCTTGGTCAACAACTTTCTTGCTCTTTCAACATCTTCAAGATGTTCTTCTTGATCTTTTCCCTACGTGATAGTGAACTGTTGCTTGCTCCAACAGCTGAAAGAGCTTCTAACAACTTATTGCAGGGTCTCAAACAGAGGTGGGCCCGGCCTGGCCCAAGATCCGGTTCACCGGAAGTGGGAGGGGCCTGGCCCAAGATCCGGTTCGCCGGAAGTGGGAGGGGCCAGGCTGGGGTCAGGGACGGGGCGGGGCAGGTCAGGGGCGGGGCTGGGGCGAGGGGCGGGCAAGGTTGGCGCCTGCGCGGTGCCTGCCCTGAAGTGGGCCGGCCTGCTTCAGAGCAGGCACTGCGCAAGTGTCAACATTGGCGCTTGTGTGGTGCCTGACCTGAAGTGGGCCGGCCTGCTTCAGAGCAGGCACTGTGCAAGTGCCAATGTTGGCGCTTGCGCAGTGGGCGCACAAACATGGCGGCTGGCCCAAACTGGTCCGCTGTGTTTTTGCGTTTCCCTGCCACTGCCGGTTCGCCAGCGACGGGGAAATGGGAAGATCCGGTTCGGGCCTGCTCGCCCGAACCGGCATCTGCCCACCCCTGGTCTCAAACCATGCAGTGTGGGACCCAATTTTTAGAAGGACAATCTGTCCAGGAACCTAAATTAACAATAGGTTCTATGTTCCATTAGTAGACGGTTCTCAGAACCAGGTGCTCATTAGCAAAGGGTTCTACAGAACCTGTGAAACCCCTTGAAGCCACCACTGGTTCCAATCCTGTCACGCAGGATCCTAAACCTGCCATCAGTGCAATCGTAATCTCTGGTTAGGCTGACACAAGTACCATGCTGGCACAGGGGTGTCAAAAATATTCCATAAAACACTTCTGTGCCATCCCTGGGGAGTTAGGCCAACACACAGACATGCGCCTCCCCAGGCCACTGCAAGAACATGGGAGACTAGTGCTGGCCTAAATTGATTAGGATTGCATCCTGTGACACTATGTATGTCATGTATGAGATACAAGATGAAATGCTTGCCTGTGTTCTGAGATGGATCAAAACATCAGAGACCTAAACTGTCCCAGGGTCTAAATCGGTTCTTGCCCCAGGCACCTGTTTCTGCTTCAGAAGTTCCTATAAATCTAATATTGGAACTAGGCTGTGATCTCTTTAAGGAGGTTCCCCCCTCCAAATAAATCACCAATCGCCCTGCACGAATCACCCCCTTTTCTTTTGTATTTTAATGATGAGGCAAACAACAACGAAACATAAGCTACCTTAGGCAACTCTTGACAGGGAGGGGAAATACGAGCTTAAAATATTTCAGTCACTACTACATTTATTTTCATATTCCCCCCCCTGCCCCATCAAAGGGCTTGGCCACATTCTGCCAATATCAGAGGTTCGGCTTCTTTGAACAAATGCACTGGTAGGCTTTCCACAGCACAGTTCAGTGAACACATTTCATGTACTTAATTTATCCATTTGCTTTCACCCGTCTTCAGCAGAGGTAATGCGGATAATTTCATCCGTGTTATTACTGAAGGAAAAAAAGGGGGCTATAATTCCCCCATATTTGCTTTATGATGAAAACAGTTTCATTAAGCTTGTCCACAATGGCTGTATGTGTTGGTCAAGTCAACATCCATTTCACACCTTAGTGGTCCTACCGAACAGCGTACGTACCTCTTAGACTTCTTATACACTTGTATTTTTTTATTTATTTCTGCCTGGAGCTAATTTCCTCAATCCCCACATGGACTTGCCCTGTTATAGTTTATACTGAACTAATCTCGGTTTATCGTTCTTTCTTGTTTTGTTTTTCTCCTCATTTAGACCTGATTTCCGCTTTTAAAGAAACTAATACATGCAAGGAGGGAATTATGCTGGGGAAAGTAGCTAGAAATCTTATTAGGGGAGATCTTTGGCCCAGTGAACACTGAGCAAATTGAAGAACTGGAGGCCTAGGTTTTCAAGAGCAATATTGATTATTTTTTCTTCTGTGCCTTCATTTTTCAGTGTCTTAATACTGTGGGGGAATCTTTTAAGAAAGAAAAAAAAGAAAGGCTAGCATTTAGGATGTATTGAATTCCCTAGTCCTCTGATCTTCAGGCTCCTTCAAGGGATTCACAACTGGCCCTCCTCTGCTCAACAAAATCCACACTGTTAAAAAATATATATAGATTGATTGTCCTGAATTCTCCTGCTAAAAGGAGCCAGTGGCCATTCCTCAAAAACACCCAGGGCAAATATAGGTACTGAAATAAGAAGGCTTCTCTCATTGCAGGCTATCCTCTTTCCTTCAAATGAATTTCTCTGTTAAAAACCCAATAACCAAAACTGTCTGATTTTCCCTTTAGAAGGAATGTCCATTTAAAGGATTGTCCATTTAAAGGCTTGCTTTGCTTTTAGATTGTTGTAACAATGTTTTTAAACCAGTGGTTCCCAAACATTTGAGTGCCAGAACTGTTATTTAAGTTTTATTATTTTTATTTATGTTTTATTATTTATCTGTTTTGTTGTTTATATGATGCCAATAAAGGTTATGCTTATGCTTAACTCACTTTTTTAAACAATGCTCTTGTGAGACCCACCTAGGTTGACCAGACTTTTTTTAAAAAGAGAGATCTAAAAAGTATACATATTTTAATTTATGTATAACATAAACAAGGGGGGAAAAAGACCCTCAAACACTTATCTCTATATATGTATACATGCATGCAAACTGCAGGAGCTGAACTCTTTAAATGATAATTAGCAGCTATAGGCTGCAATCCTAGGTCCCAGTTAGGCTGGCATACAGCACAAGTCCTATGCTCACCTGTGGGTGTCACAAAGTGCCATAAGACATTCCTTTGGGGGGGGGGGTGTTAGGCAGTGATGGGCTTCAAAGAAATTAACAATCGGTTCTCTGCCCATCTGGCAGCCACTTTTAAATGGCTATTTTTAAACTTTATATGTCCTATCTCTTGTTAACAACCGGTTCTATAGAGTAGGTGCGAACCTGCTGGAGCCCACCACTGGTGTTAGGCCAGAGCACATGCATGTGCAAGCCTCCCCATGCCACCAGTTATTATGAGTTATGCTGACCTAAACTGGTTAGGTTTGCACTCACAGTATCTGATCTTTGAATAGCCTCAGGGCTAGAGGCAGTTAGTTATCTAATCTTTTCAACACACTTTGGTGACTCACCAGTAATCAGGCTGCAATACACCAATGGGCCTAACCCACAGTTTGGGAACCACTGTTTTAAACAATTTGCTAAAAAACTGGATTATCAGAGTAAGGAATAAAGTTCATAATGCAGGTGTTCCCCAGTATGCATGGATCTGTTAGCATTACCTAGAAGGTGATCCTTCTTTGTTAAGCAGCGGTGTGGCAGAAAAATGTGGAAAATGAAAAACTTGCCACAGCACACACAACCCAACCCATACAAAGACTACAAAGCATTTGTGATAAATTTCTTCATTAGAGCGTTTTCTTATCCTGCCACTTCAGCCTGCTTTGAAAGTTATTGCATGTCATTAGGCGATGCAGTTCATTTCCTTCCAAACTCTCAGAGTAGGTGGCAGTAGTTTAAAATAAATATATACAGTGGGAAGTTGGGATTTTTTTTAAAGTTTCCTGGATAAATATAACAAGTAAGTTAAATAGCAATCAAGCCTGTTTACTCAGAAGTTCTACTCCCTACGTCACCTGCAGTGGCATTACTAAGCTAGGGTGCAGAGTAAGGGCCTTAGAAAGTTTCCCAGTTGCAACCAGGATGTGGTTTTGGTTTGTAACTGGGAGGTCATACAGTAGGGCTCAGATAAAGGTTTTGAATTCAGGGATATGGAAACCCATAGCTTCAGAATCCGCAGATATGGAGGGGAATGCATATGTTTCTGGACCCAGAATTAAAGACAACATGTCTTGGGAAATCAAATCCCTTCTTCCATATAAAAACAGTATCTGTTTTGATAAATATATTACAAGATATCCTTCTTTTCCCAACTGCTTTCCCTACCTTATTTTATTTTCTTCTCTGCAAGGCATGTGTCCCATGGATAGGACAAGACAAGAGATATATATTTATTTATAAAACCCGGTGCTGTCACTTTCTTCAGCAGAATGAAGGCAGATCATTGTTCACACATTTCCTAACACTTCCTCCCACCTTCCATAAGGTTCCCATCTCAGTGAGAAAAGTACAGCACAAAATTTCCTCACCCACAGCACAAAATTTTGTATTCACAAAGAAGTGTGTCAGAAAAAACTGTGCAATTTTGATACGATAGGAGTGAGAGCTCCCAATATACACTGTCAAAAAGTATGCAGACTCCAGTTTTGTGACCAGGGACATGGATACACAGGCAAACATCTCTCTCCATTTCTACTTTTCCATCCCCTAAAGTTATCTGAAGATGATACAACTAGGCAGGGGATGGATAGGGAGAAAGATGCTCTTTTGGCTCTCAACACCAGAACCAGATACAAAAAATATTTCTTTATCCAGCATGTAATTAATCTGTGGAACTCCTTGTCACAGGATGTGGTGATGGTTTCAAGTCTAAATGCTTTTACAAGAGAATTGGACAGATTTCTAGAAAAAAAGTCCACCACAGATTACAAGCCATGATGGGTATGTAGCAACCTCCTTATTTTATATTTAGGCTAAATCAGAATGCAAAGGAGAGGCAACAGGACGCAGGTCTTGTTTCCTCCCTGAGACATCTGGTGGGCCACTGTGAGATACAGGATGCTGGACTAGATGGTCCTTTGGCCTGATTTAGTGGGGCTCTTCATATGTTCTTACAAATAGGCTCTCCTACCATGTCACTGTTCATGGAAGCATGTTTGGCCATGATCTAGGACACCCATTTGCCAGAAGATTTCTCCATAATGGCCCCATTCTGCTTAATTTTTACAGAAACATTTTTTTTTAAAAAACCTTATTCTGCTAGGCAGGACTCTAAAGTAGCTATAAAATGATATTTATAAGTTGGCTGCCAAGCTCAGTTCTTAATTATGTTTTGTGATTTGGTTTTATAGTGTATTGCCTTTTCATGGGAAAGGGGGCACAAGAGATCATTTTAATCAATAAAGATTTCCTAGCTTGAATTCTAGTAATCTGTACACTGTAGCTCCAATGAACCGATGCTATCAACATGGTACAGCAGATGGATGTATGGGGCGACTAAGGTACAATTCAATCGTTCTCGATAAGCAAAGCTCTGAATTACCAACCTTGTCGGACAGTTTTAAAATTAAATGTCTGGAAGCCTCCAGTCAGGGCAGATGAGTCAATCACGTCAACACCGTACTCGCTCTGGCTCCGTCTGTAGAGTGTCACGCCAATGACGATGACTGCCACTGCTATGACCGCAGCGCCTAGGCCTGAATACAAGGCTATGTCTGTTGCATTCTCAATGTCTACAAGGAAAGCAAAAACAGGAAGAAATGTAATGGGGAGACAGTTTTAAGTTTCCCTTTGGGACTTGGGAATGAGTATTGTCTTCAGGAAACTGTTAGCAAAGATGGGTAGAAAAGGTTTTGTCACTAAATGATGGATTGAAACAGAGGAACATGTATCTCCCAGGGGAGCATGTCCATAACCTGCTGGAGATCTAACCACAAGAAATGTTCAAAACTGTCATGGCCCAAAACACAGCTATAAGATTATTGTTGTGGGGTGGGTGGTGGCTAAAGGGGGCATAAGAGGCAGTCTTGGAGGGAGCCTCGCCTTCACTTGGAGCCAATTCTAGGAAGGGATAGCAATACAGCCATATACCCTCTTTACTCAAATCCAATGCTCGCTTTTTTCAGCTGAATTTAAAATCGGTGTGCATTCGATTTGATGGCACATTAGATTAAAAAAATACAATATTTTGATTATAAGTCAGTATTCAGTTTGTCAGTTTACTATATTTTAATAAAAATGGGGTTAGCATAAAACCAGTATTGCATGGGTTTTATTACCTAGTACAATTAGATAAAAATCATAACATAAAGCCGTTGTCATTATTGTTGTCATATAACTCATTGTTGTATGCAGTAAAATTCAATTTTGCACCTTCTTTGCAGCTGTGCATTACAATCGCCAGTAAACATTTTTTATTTCAAGATTTTAAAAACTGGGGTGCATATTAGATTTGATGGTGCAATAGATTCAAGTAAATACGGTAGCTCTGTTGCTCCAACTCATACAGTGGCACTGAAGGGGAGGAGCCCCTTACAAACAGTGGTGAGGCTCCCTTCAAGACTTGATTGCTCTGCCCCCTCTTGCTATGCCACTGGGGGTGAGCTACCTTTAGGAATTCAGACTAAACACTTCAGCTCACTAATCACCTCTTCTCACTTAACTATCTTGTGCTGCTTCTCCTCCACACTTTCTCTTCTGTGCTCTTTTGTATCAACAGTACATCGAGGCACAATACATCTGGGCACAATACAATACAACAGTACATCTGGATACAATAAAGTCAGCAAAGGTACTGATCCTATCACTGGCGTATTATCTTAATCTTAATCACAGTTTTAATCTGTGCTGGCATAGCTGGGCCAAGTGATCAATGCTATTTCCAGCCCAAGTTAGGAACTGGCTGGAAGTAATTTTGGGATAAGGGGACTCCCCCCCCCCCCCATTTTGAATGCTCAGTGGGGCTGCTCAATGGAACTACTTGGACCTGTACCAGTTAAATCACTGGCACAAATTTAAGCAGCCCAATTAGGCCTTTCCGGCCCAGGATATGTTGGCTATCCTGTTCCACCTTTCCCATCCTCTCCCATGCCGGATCCACAACTACTCACCCTCCTTGCTCTGAAACATCCCTCCCTGCTCTACCACCATCTTCCCCTTCCACTCAGTGGAGTAATCACTCCACTAGTGCCCTCAGTTGCGATGCAGCACAGGCAGGCCAGGACAGGCCTTTCCACTAGCTCTGTTGGCACTTAAGTAGTCCCAAACATTCTTTATAACCAAGAGCCAGATCCAAGGGTTGAGGAAAACTTCATGAGAGGAGCTTACCACTCCACTTCTGTGTAGGGTTGTCATATGTCCCGAAAAACAGGGACAGTCCCAATTGTTGGGGATTGTGTTCACATACTGGCAAATGTGACAGAGGGTCCTGTCCCGATTTTGTGGAAGAGAATTATGGCAACCCTGCCTCTGTGTCACATGTACAGTATTTTCAGGAGATCTTGTCTCTGGGAAGCTCTGGGCAAATGTGTCTGCCTGAACATCCTTTTGTAAAGGCTTCTGGGATGTCAGGCAATATTTGTAACTCCCAGAGCATCCCAGTATCCAAATGTATCAAGAATATACATTGTGCAGAGGCAGGATAATAAGCTCTGGTCTGAATAGGGACCACTTTTTGATGGACAGTTGTCCATAGGATTGTGATGTTGAATGTCTTCAGCCAGCAAGTGGTACTGCCACACTCTCTCAACAACCTTTGGCATAGGGTTGCCATAATTCTCTTCCACAAAATCAGAACAGGACCCTCTGTCCCATTTGCCAATATATGAACATGATCCTCAAAAATCGGGATTGTCCCTGTCTTTTGGGACATATGGCAACCCTACCTCATCTACATTTTTTCCCTGGATGTGAGTGGCTGACCTTGTACTATGTTCTGAGGATGCCTATAGCATTCAAAAGTTTAAAGGGAAGGCATGTGATCATAAATGAGTTCATTGGAGAATACTGTATAGACATGCTGTATATGAGGAAGGAAGAAGAAACTGCAGAATATATGAAGGGTACATGTTCTGTTGTTGAGGCCGTGCGAGTTCTTTAAGGGTTTTTCCACTCAACATTTGGAGAAAAAGGCATTAATCATAGTCAGTGTGGCCAATTAGGCAATGTCACAGTGAAATCTCATCACGTGGACTTTGAAAAATAGTACCATTTCAGGAAAGAGAGAGAGAGAGACTTGGAATGGTTTATGGAAAGAGCCTTTCCTTGACATTTTTTTCCTCTGCTCAAACCTAGCAATGCTAAATTTAAACACAGCAGATTTGTTTTATAATAAGGATAAATGCTGCATTTATGTCTGGTTTTTCATTTTCAAGGTTTACAACCTTGTATGCAGATTTAGGTGTTGCTGTACTTTGCTAGGAAAGAACATGAAAAGAACACAATACTAGATTATAATTATCTAGAAACAAAGTACAGAATATTTTTTATCTGGGCTAAAATGGACTGATTGGTAATTTTTGTTTTGTAAATGGAGCCCCTTGCCAGGGAAGAAGATTGGTACCCATGTTTAAGCCCTGTTTGCGCATTTCTTTCACCATCAGCCCAGCAACTCAGACCACTATTTTATTCAGGTCAGTTTTGCTGACACAGAATTATAGTGGTCCATGGGATTTCAGAGAGGATCCCACCACCATCCCAGTGTTGTCAGGCACTGAACCTGCCATGTATAAAGCACTGACACTGAACTTTGGTCCACCTCTGATACCTGAAGGGAGTATTGCCTACACTGACCATACCAACTCTGCAAGACTTCAGAGAGCAGTCTGATATAGTCCTATTTGGAGATGTCAGAAATTGAGTCTTTGTCTACTCAGAAGTAAGCCCATTGTGCTCAATAGGTCTTACTCCCAGGAAAGTGTGTTTAGGATTGCAGCCCAAGGCTGCAATCCTAATCTCCACTTGGGCTAGCATAAGTCCTGGCATAAGTCCTGTGATGATCTGGGGGTGTCACAAGAGTGCCATAAGACACTTCTACCGCACTCCTGAGGGGTTTAGGCCAGTGCACAGGCATATGCTGACATCTCCACACTACCACAGGAAGATATGTCAGGTGACTTATTGCCAGCCTAAATTGGTGAGGATTGCACACTCAATGATCTAACCACCAGTAGTATAATGTGGGCATGTAGTGGGTTCCATGGGTTCCAACACCCTGGGTTCCATGCTCAGTGTGGTTCAATCTACCTAACTACAGTATTTATATACCGCTTTTCAACCAAAAAGTTCACAAAGAGGTTTACAAAGAAAATGAAAAAAATAACAGCTAATGGGTCCCTGTCCCAAAAGGGCTCACAATCTAAAATGCAAAAGAACACCAGCAGAACCCACATGAACAGACATTGATGGGGTGTTTAGGGCCAGTTACTCTCCCCTTGCTAAATAAAAGAGGAACACCCACTTGAAAGAGTGTCTCGTGCCCAGTTAGAAGGGGTCAAGAGACCACTTGGTGTTTATTTAAATGCCTCTGGTTGCATCTGGTTGTATTTTTTCACAGGGAAGTCATGCAGTGGCAGAACATGATTTTTTTATTTTTTATTTCCAAAAATGCAAGTCTCTACAAAATACTACTGGAATCCATAGATTCATCTTGATGGTCCTTTTTGAAATGAGTGATCAAAATTACTGGTTTTTTTCTGCAGGTTTCTTCTTCTTCAACAAGATACTTACATATAAAATTGTCCTACAATTGCTACTCAGGTATCCACAATGGCCTATTCTTAAATCTTGAACGGGTGGGTAGAAACCTCTTACTTTATTCCCTCCTCCCTGATTATACATAGTTGGGCCAAAGAGTTTCACTAGGAAAGATCCCCACCTGAAAGATTTCTCTTGAACAAAAGCCTTCCCTTAATTTTGTTCCAAGGGGGAAATGCTATGTCTGGGAAAAAAAAAGATTTATTCATTTCAGAGCCTTCTTATTGTTTGTTCCTAAACACCAAACAGCGATGAAACACTCATTTTATCTCCTTTCAAGCAAAATCTTCCTCTCTCTTGAAAGAACGGAGAGTGGAGGGAAAACTCTGGCAACAACTTTCCAGCAATAACATCAACTTCACTTCTTTCTTGTAGAGATGAAATTCAACTTTATTTTTTTTTTGGCTTACAAAACTTTTAAAGCAGCCAGTTAAGTGTCTTATTGACTATTCTTGTTCTGACCTAGTATAGTCTAAATGTTGAAGCAAAATAAAATTTTCTAGGCCAAAGTATTTGTTACCGAGATCCACATTTTAGATGTGGCTCGGGACCCCCTAGAAGAGATGTCACAAATCTGAAAGTGATGTCATGGCCAGAAGGAACATAAAAAAGAGAACAAAATTAAGACAAAAAATCTAAAATATAGTAAGATTGTACAGTAAATATAAGTTAAAATTTATTTTAAATAAATTAAATAAATTAACTCTTCCAAGCAGTTGCTGATGTTTTTTTTAATTCCACAAACTTCCCAAAGGCTGCACTCCTATCCACACTTACCCAGAAGACCCATTTATAGGCTGCAATCCTAAACATACTTTCTTGAGAGTAAGTGCCACAGAACACAATAGGACTTGAGTCAGGGTGATCATATAAGACGGAGGACAGAGTGCCTTTATCTTTAAGCATTGCATAGAGGAAAGGTGAATTCAGGCAGGTGTTGCTTTTTAAACCTTTCTAATAAAAGCTAAACCTGCCTCAATTCCCTCTTCTATGCAATGCTTAAAGGTAAAGTATTCTGTCCTCCATTCTACATAGTCACCCTGTTCTGAGTAGACATGCTTAGGATTGCACCCACTGAATCAGAGTTGGAAAAGACCTAATAGGTCATCTAGTCCAACTCCCTGCCTATAGCAGGAAATCCTCCTTTGTGTTGTTGACCTTATTATCATTATGATTTTATTGTTAGCCTCCTTATTGTCCACTTATTGTTAAAAAGTATATTCAGAGAAGCCTGTTAAAAGTATAGATCCCCAACTGCAGTCATATACCATCAAGTCTAATTTATGAAAAATAAAATACACACTGAAATGAATGGGAGTCTTCATGAAATTGGAATACAACCCATCTTGGTGCATCCCAACCCACAATATGAGAAACACAGTTCTAGACCAGGGGTCTCTAAACTTAATTTCAGGGATCCTGGACCTTTAACGAGTGTGTAGAAAAGGGAATTTCAGCCTGTGAACTGTGAAATAAGAAGCTGCACCTGCTGAAATTCCCTCCTTTAAAGGGAGCCCCAAAGTTAATAGTTTGGAGACCTCTGTTCTAGACCAAGGATGTCCAAATTTTCAACTTTAGGGCTCCTGGACTCTTAACAATTGTGTAGTAGTTGGATTCTCAGGCAGGTGCAGCTTCCGATCTAGGAAATGCCAAGCTGCAGGTGAAAACTCCCTCCTTTACACAATTGTTAAAGTCTAGAGCCCTGAAGTTGAAAGTTTGGACACCTCTCTTCAAGGCAGTGACCTGGGATCCATCTCAAATCCAAACACTGCAACCCCACTTCTTGAATTCTGCAAATGAGAGTGGTGATAAAATGAAAAGTCATCGGTCCTCCTTTCTTCCCACCCTGCAGTGGCCAATCATTCCATAATGTGGCTGTGTTGTTCTGTCCTTCAAAGCCAATAGAGAGGAGATAAATGGTAGAAAGTTGCATTGTAACATTGTGCACATCAGGGGAAGACAAAGAGGAAGTGAGACAAAGCTCTGGAATCAGAAGAGAGGGAACTGTCTGATAAGGCTAGAGGGAGATTGAGGTTGGGAGGTAGTCAATATTGGGGGGCTTGGTGAAATAATTCCTTAAGGCTGCAATCCTAAATAAACTTTCCTTGGAGTAGGCTCCACTGAATACAATAGGACTTACTTCTGAGTAGACATGCTTAGGACTGCACTGAGACAATGTCTTCAGCAAACCTACCACTCAAAATGGTGATGGTGAACCTCAACTCCTCTGTGGAACGATGGTGGTGAATCTCAGCCCACTTCAGGCTGATCTATGTGCTGATCAGGGAAGGGAAGGTTCATACTTGAAGCAACCACGGCACTGTGGCTTGGTTCAGATGCAATGCACACCTCTCTTTACCTCCTTTGTGACAATCGCATCCTTCCTTTACTGGTTTGAAGTAAACAAAGTTTGTCACTTCATGTTTACCCTTGAAAACCAGCTATAGGAAAAGGGAAAATATCTCTCTTCTGCTTGAGGGCTTTCTAGAGGCAGCTGGCTGGAAATAGCAGGTCTTTCCTTAAGTTTTGATCCAAATTGGAAGGCACTTCGCTTTACAACCAAGATTCGAAGCCATTCTGCATCAAATTCTGGTTTTACAGGGTGAGCACAATCCAATTTCTTTTCCTAGCTTGAAAACTACAAACAATACTTTGCTCTGAACAAGGAAAAGATGGAAGGTATCAACACACATGGAAAGAGGAGGTGGACATAGTGCCAATTATTACATTTTTTTCTGAATGTTTTCGGTCATTGTGCAACTAAGAGCACAATTCTTTCCATGTCAACTCAAAAAAAAGCCTCATTGAGTTAGTCTTACTCATAGGAAAATGTCTTTAGGATTGCATACTAAGGATATGAATGTACTATGGGGGCCCACCTCTCAGCATTCTAGGGAAGACCCTCTGAAATATATGAAGCACCATTTCATGCTACACTAAATTTGTTCATAGCTGCTTCTGAAAGCAGAACTAGAACAAATGGGTACAAACTGCAAGAGAGGAGATTCCAATTGGATATCCGGAAAAAAATTCCTGATGGTTTGAGCGGTTCGGCAGTGGAACAGATTGCCAAGGGAGATGGTGGACTCTCCCTCACTGGGGGTCTTCTAGCAGAGGCTTGACAAGCATCCGTTGGGGATGATCTAGGTGGATTTTCTGCTGCAGGCAGGGGGTTGGACTAGATGACCTACTAGGTCCCTTTCAATTCTATGATTCTATGAATTATGAAAATATTTCTTTACCCAGCATGTGATTAATCTAGGGCAGTGGTACTCAGGCATTTCAGCCGAGGACCCCCTTTCAAACTTAAAAATCTGACCAGAACCCCTGTCAAACGTACCGGGAAGTGATGCCCAAGCACCTCCACTACATGGAAGTTCAATACACACACTACATTGTGTTCAGTGAGCCTTATTCCCAGAAAAGCTCAGTGTCAGATTACATGATGGCAGATCCCACCCTCTTGCAACCCCCCTGACCAGAGGTCATGATCACCCAAGGGGGTCTTGATACCCACTTTGAGGACCACTAAGCTAGGGACTGCAACGGCTCAGCAGTTAAAGGCACAGTGCCTGATGACATGAAGATTGGCAGGTAAGCAGTTCGGGACCCGAGTGCTGCACAACGGAGTGAATTCCAATCACTCATCCCAGCTCCTTCCAACCTCACAGTTCAAAAGCAAGCAAATTAGTATTATTTTGGGATCATGATGAGGGTATTGACAGATAAACTGGTACCACTTTGATTGTAAGGCAACATCCTGACGACAGGCCGCTGTGACAGGCTGACCATCTTTTCCCAACGTTGCATAAACCATGGTTTGGATGTGGACCTCACCACCATAAGGAACAAATGCTGAAGATATTTGTAACCTGTGTGTGATCTGTGGGAGCTCCATGCCACATGATATGGCCTAGATCTAGGCACCTGTCTTTGATGCCTTTAAAAGGGGATTGGACTATGTGTTCCAGAAAAACCAGTTTTTCAGGGATAGTGTTCACATGCTGTGTTCACAACTGTTCAAGTTAGAAAGGGTTTTGTGGAGGAGAATTATGGCAACCCTAGTTTGGACAGATTTATGGAGGGAAGATTTATGACCCATTACAAGCCATGATTGAGTTTGTACAATCTCCTGGTTTTAGGATGACTTAGAATGCCGGATGCAAGGGACTGGCAACAAGAGACAGGTCTCTTGTTGTCTTGTGTGTTCCTGAGGCATTCTGTGGCCTTTGTGGGACAGAGGAAGCTGGACAAGGTGGGCCTTTGGCTGGTAAGGGGGGCTTTTCTTAATTTCCTAGGAATAGAGTGGAGCAGTCAGATGACACAAGATTAGGAAGCAGAGCAGTGATGTGATGGGAAGGAGCTGGGCATGCGCATTCACAATACCTTCCTGCCTTTCCTCATGAAAGAAAGGGCTCCTTGAAAAATTATCGCCTGTTCCAGCTCCACATCAAGATGTCATTTGTTGCAATGCTGGATCCAAATCTCTACTGCTCTCTTTGACGCTGTGACGCAATATTGATTGAAAGCATATTTTAGGGTAATGAAGTTTCTATTAACCATGATTAAGTTTCACAAAACACCTGAAGATAATTTAAAAAGCACGGAAGCACCAAAAGAAACATTTGGCTTAATGCATTAGGAATCATAATTGATTAAATTATCTCACTTACAAGAAAGCATTATCTGCAAGCCGCACAGGGCACAGATTCCTCTGCTTGCCATTCATCTTCCAGGAGAGGCAACAACAGCAGTTCATTCTCTCTCCCTCCCTGCAACACACACTCCCTTTATACCTGCCAGCAATGAAAATCTCTTCCTCTATTCAACACGTTCCCCCTTCTGATTCTGCAAAAGAAGCCTTAACGCAAAAGAGTTCTGAATCAGAGAGGATTATATATAAGGCTATTTACTGCAATTGGTTGTTTTCTCAATTATCTTAATAATTGCCTTTGATCTTGCATTAACTGATACAAAATGGGCTGGCCTTAAACCTTTCCTGTTTCCCTTGATAGCAAGTCAGAAACTGTATTTATAGAACACATCTCCTAATCTCACCATTTAAAAGAACACTTCAATTCTCCAATGTACTAAAGGCACTAAATTGACCTCTGCTGGTTCTTTTTAAGGATCCTATCACGATGCGGAGAATGAGCAAATAATAAACACTCCAGCAGATAATGCAAGGATCAGCAAAACTATATTATTTGTGGACAAACTGAAATTGGGCACAAATGGGGGGCATTTAAGGAGGGAACACCAACATAATAGTGAAATATTGTAAAATCCCTTTACAGGCTTCATTTCAATTGATGCCCAAGAGATGAATCTGGTTGGGGTTTAAAGGATCCTGGAGGGCTCCAAATATACAACAGACAACCCAGTCTTAGCCCACACTGGAACAAATAGGCCAATTAGAGGTCAACTTGGATTGAGTGGATATATTTCTCCTTACTCCACATTGAGCTTCCAATCACTGCTATGGGCACCTCAGATACGTGCTAGAGAAATAGCTGGTGCAGATCTGAGCGGCCCATATAAAGCTGGACAGGCCACGTATGGGGTTTTGTATTTGGAGAGTGATCCCATCCCTTTTGAGCTCGATCCACCTCCCGTTTGCAATACTTGGAAGTCAGTAGTGGTACAAGGGAAAAAGTTTGGAATACACTCTCACTCAAATAAGAGGGAGAGGAGGAAGATCTTCCATATTTCCAAACCAAGACTAGCTTTCCAAAGTTCTGCCTCCCTTTCTGGTTAGGGGAACTCCCCTAAATTATGGGGGATGACATTTTTTCTTCATGCCAAGACATTTTTTGCCAAAATAAAAATAAATATTGGTGCTTGCCCTAACAGTTGAGAAGCTACTTCCTTAAGGACCTCTGGGTGCTGTTGCCCAGACAGGCTCCGCATTCTGGGGTTATAATCTATTCCTGATGAGCCTGTGTTGGAGGAGTGAAGCCATTCGTGGAGTCAAGCAGATGGAGCCTGCGCATTCGTCTTCAGATGTATGGATCTTGCACATGTTCCCCAGGTTCCCCACTGCCAGACAGACATCTATCCATGATACCAGCCAAAACTGATCAGACTTACATACCCTACAATCCAGAGTAACTACAGGAGCACTTAAGAGACATTTATGTCGACATAGTTATGGCACCACCTAGTGAAAACCTATGGGAAATTCATATTGCAATCCAAAGTAAATTGTTCTTAGGTCAGAGCAAGGACTCCCCGTAGTTACTCTGGATTGCGCCCTTAGTTCAGGCTCCGACTGTGTCTCAAGCACAAAGGAAGGACTATGCATGCATAATTCAGTGAGTGCCATGCAACTATTTTCCCCATTAGGCCACTTGTATAAACAGATGCCTTCTGTTTCCCCACTCACCTTCCTCTGCCCTTCATCTTTCTATATTTCCCGTTCTCTGGCTGCTCACCTTTGCCTTCATCTAATCCTGCCTGATGGTCCTCCTGATTTCATTCACAGGTAGGTATCTACATCTATCAGGAGATGAAGGACCCAATCTTCAACACCAGCACTGGGTGCCACAAATGTGCCGCAAAGCACATTTACGGCATCCGGTGAGTAAGGAACACCAAATATGGTCCTGCACCAGTGAGGTGACAGGTATAGCATTAGCAGGTGAAAGGCCAAGTGCTTTTGGATGTAAGTGCAGGACTTGGGACTTTCCCAAGAGGAATGAGATAAAAAATTCCTTTCCGCCTGAGGAGATCTCCAGCTGTTTCCAATCCTCTCCATTCTGCTCCTTGGAGGTAAATGCAAAGCAGAAGAGGAAGTGCAGAGTGGGACTGCTTGAGAATCTAGCCCACCATCCTCTTCTTCAGAACTTCCTGTTTTCAACCATTTCCTTCTTCCTTTACTAATCCAGAAAGTGCAACAAGGAATAGTGGTGAATGAACAGAAACAAGCTACCATCTCTTTCAACCAACCCATGATGTCTGCATCATGGCCCTGCTGAACAAAAAATAGCATCATAGCATCTCCATCTTTACTTTCAATTTTGCTTGCATCTGTGGGCAATTTCAAAATATTTTTTTTAAAAAAGATGTCATAAAAGAGAATATATAGAGAGAGATATATTATTTACAAGAGAAAAATAAACTTACTTTGGGGTTTTATTTCATGAAGAGGCTTTTTCTCTAAAGAGGGGAAAGGGAGAAAGAATGAGAGAAAGAGAGAGAGAGAAAGAAAGAAAATTGCACTTAATAACTTTACGTGGAAAAAAAACTATTTCCTATCGCTTTCTGTCCATAGCTCAATAAATGAAACATTTTATCTTTTACAATATCTGTTCCTACATAATCTTCCCCCATCCACCTACCCAGCCTGAGCATAAATATATTTTCCAGTGTCCTCCATACTGCAAAAAAATTTTTTAGATGAGCTTTTAGTTGTTTTTAAAAAACTCTTCTCAAGTGTAGTCAAGGATTCATACAAGAACCTGACCGACAGATCACAGAGGGTGCAATTCTAACCCATTTAGGTCATCATAACTCAGCTGGCATAATTTCTTGTGGTGGTGTGGGGAGGCTGGCACATGCTTGAGCACTGACCTAACCCTAAGTTTGCCATTATTCTCTTCTACAAAATTGGGACAGGTCCTGTTTGCCACTCTGTGAACACAATCCCCCAAAATTGGGATTGTCCCTGGTTTTTGGAACACATGGCAATCCTACCTAACCTCTCAAGGAGTGGGGGGTAGCGCATGCATTGGCCACCTCACACCACCACAGGAAGTTATGCCACATGAGTTAAGCTAGCCTAAATTGTTTAGGATTGCATGCTCAGAGCAAATCCAAACAGCTGCTTAGGTTGGCCCAAGTCCCTTACTGGTTTGGGGGTGTTGCACTTCTATGCCACTCCTGTTGGGTCAGACCAGTTTACAGACATGCAATGCCTCTCCACACCACCATGGGAGTGGGGAGACAGGTGAATTGTGCTGGTCTAAAATAGTTAGGATTGCAACTTGAGTTTATCTGGAATCTTGCTTAACAATCATTTAGTCCTAAGACCAGTGGTAGAAGTTGACCAGGTCAGCTACTGGCTGAGGATCCATAATCTTCAGACAACCCATCTGGTTAGGGTGACGACTGTCCTCCAATATCCTCTAGTACCTTGACAAGAGATTTAGACATTCAATACTCTCGGAACCTGATCTGCAAATTCTCTGCTAAAGAAACTTACAGTCCAATCCTATGTAAGTGTACTCTGAAGTATGTTATAGTCAGTGGGGTTTTCTCCCTGGTATGTGTGCATTAACTTGTGGCCCTTGTTAGTGAGGGCCAATAGTGCGTTAACTTATGGCCCATGTTAGATTCTGGGTGATCTTTGACCAAGTCAGAACTGTTTGACGTCATGTATAGTGGACCTGCCTTATCAGCAAGTTCAGAAATCTCATATGGATTCCAAACCTATGCCTGGAGGTCCACAGAGGACCTTCAGAAGCAGCACAATGTGTTGTCAGATCACCTATGAAGGTTGTATGTAGTTCCCCTGATACCTGCACATCTCAATATCCATGTTTTTATATCTGTGGGAGGTCCAGGAATGATGACACTGAGGGCCAATATATATTTCCACTGTTGAGTTTGGATAAGAAGAAGAATCCATGCTTGTCACATGCAGAAATGTATTTATATCTGTTTGTGGCCTTGTGAAAAGAGCCACAACAACAAGTTGTGACTGTGAGACACAAGAAAGCCAAAAACAGCCTCTAAGATTGCTTTTCTGTAGCTCTGCCTTCAAAATTCCCCAAGGAGGAAAACAAAAACCACTGAAAAACACATATTGGAACAAGAAGGGACATATTGAGAGGGAAGAAGAACGCCAGGGAGCAAAGACACAATAATTGCATCGATACCTGCTAGCTGAGAAAGCAGAAAAATCAGAGAAAGATCTACAAATATCGTGATGCAAATATGTAACCCTTAAAGGAGGAAAAGCATCACTCAGGTAGTTGAACCTCGATATCAATAATAAGACTATCCCCCAAATCCAGAGTAATTACGCACCACCTAGTGAAAACAAATGGGAAGTACATATCGATGTAAGAGTAAATTGTTCTTACACCAGAGCAAGGACTCCCCGTATTTTTCCCGTACTGATTGAACTCCTACTGGTCGAGATTCAGGTTCCAGACCTGCTAATTTAGGAAGATAGTAACTTTCAAGGAAAGAACATAATCAACCTGTGCTGATCTGAGCATCATCCATTGGGTGTTTTTCAACAAGTCACTATCATCTTCATTAGAATCACACACAAGAGCTTCCTTCCCTTCCCAGTTGCTTTGCTAGAAGGGGTGGAGCAACCAGTATTGTGGGAGCCTCACCATGTTGTCCTAGGGAACCCTCCCTTTCAGAGCCATTCCAGAAAAGGGGAGCAAAACAGAGCCATGCATAGCTCATTTTTACTCCCTTGCCTGAAATGGCTCAGAAGGGGAAGGGTGTGCATGCTGCAGTTGGGCTTCCTCCAAGACTGACTGTTCTGTCCCCCTCTAGCTACACCACCACTTCTTCTCATGCAAGGAAACTAAGACGGATCAAAAGCGGAACCAAACTGACTCAATTATAAGGACAATACGGGGCTGTGGACACAGTGGTGTCCGCTGCCCAAGCTAGTGCACATCCATTAAAGTTACAGGCTCAGAGCCATAGTAAAGGAAAAGTGGAAGTACAACTGGAATGAGTGGTCATCAGCAGGGGCACTTAGCTGATTTTTTTCCTAAGGATTTAAACCAGGGATTGTCCAGATTCTGTCCTGCGGGCTTTTCCCTACCCTGTAAACCGATCTTCCACACCACCGATCTTGGCTCAGCACCAGTGAAATAGCTGACACCGATTCAAACAGAGAGGTGTAATGCCAGGTTGCTGGGGAGGGGGTTAGGACCTGGCCTTATTGTGAAAAGCCAGTTCCACACTCCTCCCCAGATCACCCTGCCAACCACCCACCCTTATTCAACATGCCCTGAAAACCCCATGGGACTGGAAAGATTAGAGTAGAAACTAAAATTTCCCCTTCGTTTAAACCTATTTTTTGAACCAAATTTGTGGGGGTGCCTGAGCAGGATGAGGCACCAGAGGGCATTACTCAACACTGGCTACTGAGTGCCAGTAGGCCCCAGTGGACAGCAGCAGGTACCAGGATCCTGACCAGGCATCACCAGTAAGTAGCAGGCACCAGCAGATAGTGGGCACTGGGCATCCCTACTTGGCACCACAAGGCTACTGGGTGCCATCGGGCACCACCAACCAGTGGGCAGTAGATCAAAACATGCACCAGGCTCCATGTATCATACCAGGCAGCCACAGAGGTGGTCAGTAAGGAAGTTGTTCCTCCACCAGGTCTTTCTTGACAAGTCTTTCAGGTCAGAGTAAGTTCCTTGGAGAGGTACCAATGAAACTACTATGAAGAAAAGGCCTTGAAACATCACATCCCGTCATCCGTTTTTCATTTCTTTGCTCCGTTCCTTCATTTCTCTGCAGAAGAGCAGGGTCTAGAAGGTCTCAGGAAGTATGCAATTGAGAACAGGGGATTCTGGGTAATAACAGCTGGTTCTACCTGCAATCTGAACAGGAGCCCGATGCAAAAGAATGCAGGAAGTGGGTCCTGGAAACATTTCAGCCTTGCAAATGGAACCTTGCATTTCAACCATCCCCACACAGCCATGGGTACCCCTACCAGCCAGGCTCAGGTTTGGGGGCTGGATTTGATCAATCTTCAATGTTAAGTTTAGGGATGGAAACATACTGCAGCCCTTTTCAAACCCCCCTCCCCCAAGGAATTACATTTCTGAAAATCAAGTCTTAGTGGGTGTTCCCGTCAAGGAAGGAATATCTGCTTCCCAAATTTCATGCTTTTATGTGCAAGGGTTGGGGCAGGGCATTGATTAGTCAGTGCTTATTAAATGGAAAGTATGGGGAGGATAATGTATTGCACCTTTTTCATCCTTTTCTGGTTGGAATTTCTGAAGTCCAGTTCTTAGTGAGTACCACCATCATGGAAGGAACACCCTTCCCAAATTTCAGGCTTCTAGCTTTGGCTGGGCGTTGATGAATCCGTGATGACCAGAAGCCCAAACCTCAAAAAGAGGTCCGGGTCTGGGATTCTTCTCAGCCTGGCCTTTCTGGTGGACAATGGCACATTTGCCTATTCACAAGTAAGGCCATGATATTGGGCACTTTCTCATAGAGCCCAATGCATTTTTTATTTTTAGTGATTTGGCCATAACTTTTGATAGGAAGGAGATATTTCAGAATTGATTTTTCAATTGATTCTGCTCTTTAATACAAATCCAGTGACATATGACATGATGGGGCACTGCACACCATTGCAAAGTTCCAAAATGAAGCCAAAATGGAGGACAATGAAGTGCTTTCGGAGGACACTCGGACAAGAGGCTAAAAAAGAGGACCACTCCCAAAATTTCTGGTCATATGATCACTCTCTCTGCGCAACATCCCCCCCATTCACATCAACCCCCCATGCGCATCAGTCCCCCATGCACATCAACCCCCCATGAGCAACATGCCCCATGTGCAACAACCCCCCAGTGCAACATCCCACATGTGCAACAATCCCACATGCGCATCATTCCCCATGTGCATCAACCCCCGTGCGCATCAACCCCCGACACGCATCAACCCCCGACACGCATCAACCCACATGCAATCATCTCCCCATGCACAACACCCCCATGTGCAATCTCCATGTGCAACCCCCTATGTGCAGTGTCCTCCCCAGTGCAACCCCTTCCTCTGAACAACGTCCCCCCCTCAGTGCACCAGGCACCGAACACCAAATTGGCTGGATGTTGGTCAATCATCCATTTAAGTTTAGGAGAAAAACACATTGCACCCCTTAAGGGTTAGATTACTCTACATCGGTTCTTGGTGGGTGTTCATTTGACAGAACGAATACCCTCCCCAAATTTCATGCTTCTAGGTCTGGGGGTTGGGGCAGAGCATCCCTCAGTCACTGATTCTTCAGTGCAAAGAATAGGGAGGAAAACGCGTTGCACCCCATTTCATGCCCTTCCAGTCGGAATTTCCAAAAACCAGTTCTTACTGACTCCCTCTGTCACGGAAGAAACAACCACACTAAATTTCATGCTTCTAGGCCTGGCAGATTTGGCTGGGTGTTAATGAGTGAGTCAGTGAGTGCCTTTTCTCTTTTATATATATAGATATACAGTGGTGCCTCACATAACAAATTTAATTCGTTCCGGAGGCATGTTCTTTACGTGAAACATCCTTTATGTGAAGCAGATTTTCCCATAGGAAATAATGGAAACTCAGATGATTGGTTCCACAACCCCAAAAATATTCATATAAAAATATTAACTGGATGTAAAAATGATGACAGAACACTGGGATTGAATTCAAAACATGCATTCAATGTGCATGATCTTATGAAGTCTGCTTAGGCTGCAGTCCTAAAGACACTTTCCTGGGAGTAAGACCCATTGAACACAATGGGGCTTACTTCTGGGTAGACATGGTTAGGAGGCTGCAATCCAAGACACCTTCCAAGTGTCTCCCCACTTTCTCCTCCTCTCCATCCTGAGCCTCCCTCTCCCCTGCTCCCTCCTGGCTAGCCCTGAGCTGCTTCCCTCTTCTCCACTGCTCTTCTCTCCCTCCGGCCACAGGAGGAACAGCATGGAAGTGTTGCTTTCACTATGGGCAGGTGCGCTAGGCAGCCCTGACGCTTTTTAAACAGGCTGCTGGCCAGTGCGTCTGCCCCAACCGCCAATGAATGTGTTCTTTACGTGAAGCACTTACTTTACATGAAGCAGAATCCTAGAGAAATTTTTGTTTGTTACATGAAACATACTTTACGTGAGGCGTTCTTTATGTGAGGCGCCACTGTATATATAGAAGATATATTTCCCCCTGAGCAAAGATGATTCTCTCATAAAGGTGTTACTAAAATTACAACAGTAGTATTCTGTGCTACATCCATCCTCTGGGGAGATGGAATTACACACTGCAATCTCTGACACTTTTTTTCATTCTGTTCTATTATTGCCATTAAATTGAATAAGGGACTGAAAAAATATAAAAAGAAATAAACAGACCATTCTCTCTTTCTTTCTCTCTGATGTGCAATCATTACTCTGGGTTAAAGAGAAAGGAAAAAGTTTTGCAGTGGAGAAAAGAAATATTCCTTTAGTTTTTGACAAGATGGCAAACCAACAACAGAGTCTCTGGAGCCTGAGGTTTTCATGATCTTTGCATCCCCAGCAACCTAGCCTGAGCTTGGATCTCGGCACAGAAGAACAGCGCTAATCCTTTCAGACGGAAATCTGCTTTGCGAGCTCGCATCTGTTGGCACAACTGGGCAAAAGTCAAGCTTTGCTTTCAACGAGCTTAAGGAAAAGGCAACACTCGATGCGGCCTGAAGTCCCGAGCACCTTCTGTTCTTTGCTGATGGGATTTAAACGTGCGTTTCGCTCTAAAGCTACTGAGTGCATCAGTAGCAGCTATTTAGATCCTAGCAAACAGTCAAGCCATTAGGAGAAAGAAAGGGTCAGTTATACAATGTTTCAATCAGCGGTCAAACTGTGCAAAAAACCCCATTCCTATAGCTGGGGGGATTTGGAGTCTCTCGTGAATAGTGTTTCTTTCCAGTATGTGTCCTGTTCCTGTGGATTTCATTTTTATCTTATTCTAGATCAGGGGTGTCCAACACGCGGCCTGGGGGTAGCATCGGCCCAGGATGAGGGTGGATACGGCCCTCCTGCAAAGCTGGCCACCACCACTGGAAAACCTGGCTTTGTGGCAGCAGCCATTTTCAAATTTCATGTGCTTCTCTGCGCACTGCCTGGGCGGCCACCACAAAGCTGGTCTGGGCTGCTTGGCTCCTCCCACTACCTGCCTCCTGGCACTCAGATCACTTCAGGCCCCTGCAGACCTTGCAGTGCTCACCCACCCGAATCTCCCAAAAGCAGCCTCAGCCTCTATCCCAGCTGCTGCCTGCTGCCCTTGAGACCTACTCAGAAGTAAGCCCCGTTAAAGTCAATGAGGCTTACTCCCAAGTTGCAGTCTGAGAGCCCAATGATGCATAAGATGGGCTGTGATCCTCTCCAAGCGTAACCTTGGAGATATGCTGCAACCCTAACTATGTCTACTCAGAAGCAAGGCCCACTGTACCCAGTGGGTCTTACTCCCAGGAAAGGGTGTTCAGGATTCCAGCATATCTACAAGGTTAAACTTGGAGAGGATCACAGCCCATCCTATGCATCATGCCTCCTCAGAAGTAAGCCCCACTAAAATCTATGAGGTTTACTCCCAATTTGCAGTCTGAGAGCCCGATCCTATGCATGACTACTCAGCAGAAAACCTCATGATAATCAATGAGACTTACTCCAAGGTTTAGCTTGGAGAAGATCGCTTCCCATCCTATGCATCATGCCTACTCACAAGTAAGCCCCATTAAAATCAATGGGACGTACTCCAAAGTTTAAGAAATGTAGGATGAAATATAGGTCATCCTACATTTTGTCCTATTTTTTAAAAAAAAGTTGTTAGTGTTTATGTGCAGCCCAAACCAACTCGTCTTCTTCCAATGCGGCCCCTAAAAGGTTGGACACCCCTGTTCTAGATATAGGTTCTATTTTGATGTACGTAGGCACAATGCCTGTACTACATCACTGGATCTGTACTCTTAAGTATGTTCACTTCCAGGAAGCTATCCTAGCTTGCTGAATAAAATCAGACTGGCAACCAAATAGTTGAACAAACAGCCACTGCAAATTCCAGTTTTAAAAACTGTTTTTCTACTATTGTAGAAAGGCAGTCAGGCAAGCAATCATTCCATTCTTCAGCTGAGCCAGGAAAAGGCAGTGGGTCCTTTGCATTTCCAATTGCTGACTGCCTCTCTGCAACAGTAAGAAAAGTTGTTTATAAATTATTGCAAAGGTGCAAAGGATGTACTTTTTATTTTTTAAAACTGCTTTTATAAAACACATGTTTATTATCAGCAAGGAGACTCAGAATCAAAACCCCGCAGATATTAAGGCACAACCTTATTCCATTTGGAGCAAGAAGCCTGGAAATGGGTCTTTAAATCTATTTTTCTATTGTTTTTCTTTATATACTGACTTTTTTATCCATGGCAGGTTCTGGAATGGAACTCTAGTAGTTAACAAGGGACACCTGTATTTCTATTCAGTCCAGAAATTCCAATCCATAGAAAGCAGACACCATCAGCACATGGTACAAAGACTCAAGAAGTTGCCCACTATAGCATGTTTTCCACTAGTGTGGGGTTATCAAAGATAAGGCCCAGGGGCTAGTAGTGGCCCATAAAAGTTCTTTGTCTGGCCCTCAACCTCTCTCCGTAACACTGTCATCTGCGTTCAGCTTCTGTCGAGTGTCACTGATGAAAGCAAAGCCCATATGATAACTGGATAAACTTGAAAGCATCATCAAGATTTATATATTTTCTCTTCTGACATTTGCAGTGAATAAATTCCTTGATAAGAAAAAAAATCCAACTTTTTTCTGGACATGATATCACTTAGTGACATCATTTCCTCCTTACTTTACTTCTGTTCCTGAGGACAGGTTATCATGAGTGCTGCATGGACTACTGGATGAAATAAGTTTGACACTCTTGTTAGACTATGAACCCCATGTGGTGAAAATCCTTTCAGTTGATTCCCACTGAGGGGAACCTTAGGGTCATTCTGAACTCTATTAGAGGTGGTGGTTCTCTTATACACTTAACTAGCAGAATTTACTCATCAATGTGGGAGAAAAATTGAAAGAATATTTGTGGGCACTGCTGGGCACCATCAATATCAATCTGTTGGCACTGGGGACTGGTGGTCACCAGAAGTCAGTGAGCAACAGCTGGCACCGGGCACCAACATGCACTGATGGGCATCACTTGGCACCACAAGCCACCACAGAATAGTGAGCAGCAGACACCAGCAGGCAGCAGGCACAGGGTATCAGTGGGTAGCAAGCACCATTGAGCACCTCAAGGTACCACTGAGAAGTGGGCACCCCTGCCAGGCACCAGTGGGCACCAGTGGGCAGCAGGTACCATCAACACCAGCCACAATTGGGCACCACCAGGCACCACACACCACTAGGTTACACTCGGCATCACTGAGCACCAGACTCCCCTACTTGGGAACTGATTACCACTGGACACCAATGGGGAAAGGCATCCCTGCCAAGCAGCAGGCACCACTGGGTAACATGGGGCAATATGGGGAACTGACTGGTGGGTAACACTAGACAGCGGGCATCTCTAGGCACTACCCAGGCACCAAATCATTTATTGGGTCCTTACATCACAGAAGGAATATGCTCCCCAAATTTCATGCTTCTAAGACCAGGGGATGGGGCTGGACATCATGAGTCAGTGATTTTTTCAATGTTACGTATAGGGACAAAAACATTGCTTTCTAAAAATCCATTCATAGTGGTTGTCTATATCACGGAAGGAATTTCACACTTCTATGTCCAGCAGTTTTGGCTGGGCATTGGTGAGTGAGTGAATGGGTGAGTGAGTGGGTGAGTGGGTGGGAGGTTTGGTCGGTCAGGCAGTTAACTTTTTAAGAATTGGGGTTAACTTTCTAAGTTAACTTAGGGATTAACTTTCTAAGAATTGATTCTTAATGGGTGTGTATGTGATTGAAGAAATATGCTCCCCAAATTTCATGCTTGGGGATCCAGGGGTTTGGGATGGGTGTTGACAAATCAGCGAGTCTTCAGTGTTACTTAAAGGGAGAAAAACATGTTGCACCCTTTTTTACCCCCTTCTGGTTTGAATTTCTCAAAATCAGTTCCTATATCACTATATCATGGTTCCTATACTCACTCCAAATTTCAGATTTCTAGGTCTGGTGGTTTTGGCTGGGCATTGATGAGTGAGTGAGTAAGTGAGCGAGTGAGTGAGCGAGCAAGTGAGTGAGATAAGTCAGTTAGTCAGTCAGTCAATAACCCTTTGATTTCATATATAGAGAGATAATGAAGATATGTCCTCCAATCCCAGATGTTATGTGAATAGTCATTAAGCAAACATTCATTCTAATCTAGTGCCTATTTTGTAAAAATAGACACTCCTGGCAGACACTAGTTGCCTGTGCAAGCTATGCAATTGCTTCTTCTTTGCATTAAACAAAGCTTTTTGAAAACAGATGAAAGCTGAAAGCAGATGATGGTGTTACTGGGAGAATCTGAGGGTCAGACAAACCAGTGGGCGACTCCTGTCCATGGGACCTTATGTTTGAAATCCCCATGCTGGTGGGAGACGTGCTATGCTGGTTCTGAAAGGAAACAGTTGCATTAAGAGCCTGTGCTTTGTTTGTAAACCGAAACTCTGCTGAAGGCTATGGCCGCATTAAAAGCTTCATTGTTCTTTGATCACCATCATATATGCAGTTTGTTGGTAAGTGAAAGGTTGTTAGGTGACACACATATGTATATAATAGCCACCAAGGTATTGTATTTCTATAGCTCTTTGATACATTTTTAAAAAACAAAACAAAAAACTGAGCACCCCTTTGAGATAGGGAGCCATCTTTTCATTTCAGTTTACTATACAAATGGCTTTCTGAAGACATTTTTTGTGACTGGGTTGAAAACCAATATATAAATTTAAAAAAACAGCAGCAAGAAAATGCTTGCTTCTCCATAAGGACCAGCAGATGCCACATAGCAAGCTGTGCAAAGCTTGCTGAATCGAAGACAGCCTGTTACAGAACCTTAATTTAAAAAAACAAAAATGGCACAATATATACACAGCTGTGGATCTCTAAAATGTATTTCTAAACTGCAAGCTGGAATTCACATAAGCAGTGCTAGAGCACAATCCTAAGTAGATCTACTCAGAAGTAAATCACATTGTAGCCAATGGGGCTTACTCCAAGGAAAGTGTGGATAGGATTGCAGCCCTAGTTTCTTTGTTCTGGCCCAGAGCATATGTGGGGGAAGAATGCAGTTTATGAACTTTCTTCTGCCCAGGTCTGTCTTATATCTTACTATGTGTCACGGTCTGCTACAGCACTTGACATCCAAAAGGGAGGAAAACTCCCTTTCCCTACTAAAATTGAGTGTGAGTTTTAGGGAGGGGGGATATTTGATAAGCTGTTTCATAGAATCATAGAATTCTAAATTTGGAAGGGACCTAGTAGGTCATCTAGTCCAAGTTTCAAACACTTGAATGTCACGGAGTGGCCATGACAATATATACATACTATAGAAAGAGTAAAATGCCTTATGCCTTTTGGAAATCCCTCCCAAGACCTCCCTGCATATAGGCAAATCTGCAAATGAGCAAATCTGTGGCCTTCTCCTGTTTCCACAGTATCTGTGGTGAGTCAAATCTGTAGATATCAGGGGTCCACTGCACACATGGTCATACAGCTGCATTATAACCCGAGCCAGAGTTTCTTCAGCGTATTTTTTTTTAATTCCAAGACAGCTGATCAGTGGAAGAAATTATTGGAAGTATATCAACTGATAATAAAAATAGTTCCTCCCACACTGGGTATGACATACCCATAAGAAAGCCATGTTAAAAAAAAATATCGGGCAAGTCAGCAATCAACTCCAGGGAGATCTTTGTTTGAAATAAAGACATACTTCTTTCTTGAATTTTATGGATATCATTCCAGTTTAGTTTTTATGGTTGTAATTGTACACAAGTATAATTTCCTTTCTGGGTTTTACAGCTGTAATTTTGTAACAGACTACATGCTACACAGCATAAATGTTTGCAATGATTTACTAACCATGAGCCTGCGGCTCTTATTTATTTATTTAAGCCCTTTGGCCTCCTACGTACACTTGAAACAATGGTACAAAAACCCACACAATGTAAGAGGCTACTGAGCAAGAGCCACCTATGGTGCAGAGTCCATTTCTTGCACCGCAGGACAGATCAAGCCCCAAAACTGCATGATCCTCTGTAGCCATGCAGGTTCCATGCACAGCTGTGATTCTCACTACATGAAGAACAACCAACAACTGTGTGTGTATTTTAATAATTGTTCATTGTCCAGTTAATCAAATGATCCTGGAGGAACAAAAAATGAATCATATAGGAAAGGGTAGTGCATTTGCAGGGTTGCCTTGTAGGGTTGTCATATGTTCAGAAAAACCAGGACTTTTCCAGTTTTGCAGGTCCCATTCCGTCCAGCTAGGACCAAATCCCAAAAGAGGAGAGGGTGTGTGGGTGTGGGTGATATGAGTGAGAGAGATGTATGGGTGTGAGTGTGTGTGGTGTGAGTGAGCTTAACTGGGATCTCCAGGAAGCCAGAGAGGAATTTGCCTTTCGAGGCACACTGTTCCTGGCTGTAATCTTCATTCACTATAATGGTTCTTACTTAGGAGTAGGCATGCACAGGACTGTGTCCCACTCCAAAGGGTTTGTCCCAGTTTCCAGTGGTTTTGTACCTTCCTGATTTGATGGAAAGGAATTATGGCAGCCAAACTTAACCGCTCCCTTAGCAAAATGCTGATGAATATTGATGGATGTATAATCTCCCTCCTTTAATTAATTAATTAATTAATTAATTAATTAATTAATTAATTAATAAATAAATAAATAAGTCTGTCTATCTATCTATCTAGTGGGATATGAAGTTTTTTGTTTTTTTACAAAAAGTTTTTACAAAAAACAGAAGTTTTTTGCCTGGTTTTTTACACGCATGCACACACACACACTTTTTCAATCAATTGACCAAGATTCTCTTTTCCATCCACTTCACCATCTAAATGTACACGCACACAAAACATCTTATAAGAATTTCCTATAATTATGTATTTTGGTGTTGTTTCAATACAATTTTATTTTCAACACACACACCCTCCTTATTCCACAGAATTTTATACACATTAACAAAACTTATCAAACTCATTTTATCAGAACATTTTTGTTCATCTCTACCCAATACTTCCATCATACACTTCAAGATCCCTTACAATTATTAGGGGTCAGTGGCATTGCTAGGGGGCAGGTGGCACCTGATGACACACATAGGGGTGTGTGTGACGCCACTACTGGATACAATTTTTAAAATCTTGTTATTTTTGAACAATAAAGGTTAACATGTACGCTGTAGGTTATTCTTGTAGTTGAGACCACATCCAAGGGCAGTGCATTTGTCTGTTACAAAGTCAAGTTTCTGTTGGACATACAGACTTTCTGTTTAGGTCCAACCTTTCTGTTGGACATACAGACTTGTTTATGGACTCGGACTCCTCCTTGAACTAAGGCCTCTGCTGGCTGGGTAGACCTGGACTCCTGGCCAGAGTTGGAGCCCAGATCTATTTGCCAGGTAAACGTGGCCTGTTGGGCATACATGGACATTCACCATTCCTGCTCCCACAACAGTTTGGAGAAGGATGCACCTATGCTCCTCCTTGGATCCACCCCTTGTACCCAGATGAATAGTATGACTTATGGAGATTTGAAAAATAGTAGCCCTTTCAGGCTGTGTGTCCTTCCTTTGAACCTCCTCTACGAGATAGACCACCACAGGCAATATGGAGTAATTTATACACGAAGGGAGGTCTCCAGACCTGCCTTTCAGTGAATGTAACACTTTTCATTGACTTCAAAGGAAAGGGATGTGAGCTCCAAGCAAATGCCAACAGTAAGATGAATTTCAAAGCTGTGAACACGCACAGAACCCCTCGTCGGTCTTTGCAGAATAATTTTGCCACATGCAACTCTCACTCATCTCTACTATGAGTCCCCACTGTGGCTTCAAGTCCCCATCAAAAGGATTACAATTGTCCGAATTATCAAAAGGAAAACATTTGTCCCAGTCAAAGACAGCAGTGATACCCTGTCGAGTGACTGACCTTGAATGCAAAGGCCTTCAGTGCAATTCTCCGACTCTTGGCTGGAGCCTTCGCAGAATTTCCCACCGTTCCTTGGAGAAGGTGCCGTGCACTCGCGGATCCTCATGTGCTCACAGGCAGGACTGCAAACGGACCACTCACTCCACTCCTCCCAGCTTCCATCCACTAAACAAAAGGAAATAAGTGGATACGTGGAAATAAGTGGATAATGAGTGATACATTCCTGTTACTTCCTCCCCCAACCTATGATGCTCAAGATCAGTAGCATACCAAGGTCATTTGGCCCATGTGACCTAAAAATTTTGGCAACCTCCAGGACAGAATTATTTTTCAGTAATAGTCATTAATATTAATAGTGGTCATTACTATTAATATTAATATCAGGCCAAAGAAGCACTGGCAGTGAATGTTCTCGTCTTCGTCCTCCTCCTCCTTTTCCTCTCTCTCTCTCTCTCTCTCTCTCTCTCTCTCTCTCTCTCACACACACACACACACACACATTGCTGGAAGCAAGAAAGAAAAGCAAGCATAGTCTCTGAGGAAACTGCTGACAGCTTTCAGTTTCAGATGAGACTGTAATAAAAATAAAGTCATTTGGCCTAAGGGTCCCAAAATTTTGGCAACCCCAAAGAAATTTTTCCCCCAGTAATGGTCATGAGGTGAAATGTACAGTAATGATGACCAGAGAAGTACTGCCAGGGACTATTCTCTCTCTCTCTCTCTCTCTCTCTCTCTCTCTCTCACACACACACACACACACACACACACACACACACACACACATACAAAGTTCATAGTCTCTGAGAAAACTGCTGACAGCTGAAGACTGATTTTCAGTTTCAAGTAGGAACATAGCAAATACCTTGCTCACACTTTACAACTTTATGTGAATTTCTTTAATTACATACCAGTTCCATTAATAAGGGGGTGGTGGACCACATCAGCTGACCACCCTGCGGGGTGGGGGGTGTGATACCAACACATGCCCCTACTCTGGAGCCCAGATAGACTTCTACCCAGATCTGGCCATAGGCCTAAATTCTAAAGTGAAATTAAGCCCCTTGCTCCGGAGCAGTTAAGATGACTTTTCATAAGATAACACTAGAGTGTGACGTAACTGCGTGGACCCGTAACTGCTCTGGATTTAGCCCATAGTCTGTAACATCTCCAGAGCTAAGATGTACACATCAAATAGAACTGACATCTTTGTCAATCCAACTTCTGTATTTCACTCTCTGTGAAACAACATTTTGCAGGCAGGTAGATCTGAGCTCTGGAGATTTTTCTGGTCACAGTTGGTATAGAAGGAGGTCCATGAGGGTGACACTATTATCACACTGGGTGATCTCAATCCTAAAGATGCCATGGTGGCATAACTCTTACACCTCCTGCCCTATCACATTGGGTGGTTCATGTTCATTGTGTGGGGTAGAAGTATAATTGGATAAGAATCATGACCCCTACAGGAGGTTGAGATAATTCAGACATTGGAAGCAGAATCACAACTACTCTGGTTTGGCACCCAGTTGAGTCAAATCTGTGGGTGCCAAAACTGCACATAAGGAGGACCTGCATGCAGTGCAACACTGCTATAGGAAACCTGGCACTGCACAAAAAGTGGTCTGTCTGGACTGAACTGGTATCATCATCTGTCAATCAGATTGATAATGCCTTCCAGTGATTTTGAATAGAATAGAAATTTATTTGTCATTGCACACATGTACAACAAAATTAGGTGCTTTCACAGTGATAACAAAACACAATACACTACAACAAAAACAAGAACAAGAACATCACATGCGACTATTTTGCTAGAATCTGCTCAACATACCACTGCATTTAGTCTAGACACTGCACTCGGATAAAAAACTGTTTTTTTAATCTATTCGTTTTTGTTCTGATCGCCATGTATCTTCTGCCTGATGGCAGTAGTTTAAGAAACTGATGACCAGGATGTGATGGGTCTTTCATGGTTTTAGAAGTCTTCTTCAGATAATTTATGCTATAAAGTTCCTCCAAGGAGGGGAGGGGACAGCCAATGATCTTCTTTTAATAACCCTCTGTAATGCCTTTCTGCCATTGAACAACTCACAAACCAAAGGCAAAAGGTTAAAAAGCTCTCTATGGAGCTGCGGTAGAAAGCCACCAGCAGTTTCTCAGCCAGCTGTTGCTTATTGAGGAGTCTCAGAAAATATAGTCTCTGTTGGGCCTTCTTGACCAGTGCTACAGTATTTGCACTCCAGGTCAGGTCCTCCTTCAAACCTTCAGACCCCCAGAAACCTGCACTCAGCCACCTGCTCTACATAGTCATCCAGGACAATCCAGAGCAACTAATCTGTCCACATAAGAGCCCTTAGGTTGCCCTATCTAACACTAGGTTGGAGCAACTGCAAGATGCTCCAGCCCAGTTACTCTGGAAGAGGCTTAGGGCAGAGCAAGGCAAGATAGGGTGCCCTAAGAGAGGTGGACTTGTTCTGCCCTGACTGGGGCAGCCTAAGCAGCTCAGGAGAGGCAAGTTGAGGGCATGTTTAGCATTGCCTAGGGCAGAGCAGTTACTCTGTATCCAAACCCTGTTTCCAAGGCAGAAATGCCCTCTTCCAGCCCTCAGAGTTATACCACCTCAGGAGCAGGTATAGTAATGAGTAGACCCATAGGGGTCCATGATAAGGCCCGAGTAAGAATGGCAGTGTTGACCAAAAATCTGGGTTCTTGGCCATCCTAGGTGCAACCCCTGCCTCTCAACCTCAGGATATGGAACAAACTACGGCTGCCCACAAACCTCAGGATACAGCAGGCCACTCCAAGAAGCCCCTTGTATTCACTGGAGAATGTACTGGCATCTCATCAGGGACTCCTTATAAGGCAGGCACCCAGTGGCGTCACCAGACTGGTGCGGCTGGTGTGGGCTGCATTGGGTGATGCGCTCCGTATGGGGTGATGTCCCGGAGGAGTTTGACTGTCCTTTGGCAGGCCCCGGGAGTCAGCACACCCTTTCAGGCCTTCTCCAAGGCGGAGCAGCAGCCAGAAGCTGCCACTTGTCTGAGGAGCCGGCCTGAACGGCCATCTGAGGTGCACTGCGCAGAAACACACTGAACATGCTGAACAGCTTCAGAGGAAACTTCCTTAGAGCAGAGAAAGTCCGCGCCTCTGCACAGCCATTCGGCCTCACTCAGGAGGCGGAGCGGCAGCCGAATGGCTTCAGAAAGAGTACTGCACAGGCACCAACTCTGATGCCTGCACAGTCTCCCCCGAAGCCAAAAGGCTTCAGAAAAGTACTGCGCAGGTGTCAGAGATGGTGCCTGCGCAGTACTCTTTCTGAAGCCAGTTGGCTTCAGAAACAACTGCGCAGGTGCCAACTTTGGTGACTGTGCAGTCCAGGTGGAGGGAGGGCGCGCATCCCAGGGATGACGCACAGACTTCCGCACCAGGTGATGTGCAGAGTCATGTCACCACTGTAGGCACCACAGCTGCTCCTTGTTCAGTGTGATCTGAGGGGTGTCTCCTCAGGAGCAAGTCTTCCCCTTGTGTCAATTACTTAGCATGCTCTGGAGCAGTTAGGGCAGCCCAGGCTTCCTGACTCTCTGGATTCAGCATAACTTTCTGCTCTGGATACAGAATAGTTAGGAGAGTGCAGTTAGGTCAGAGCAGGCTGAATTTGCTCTGGATTGTGTCCATCATCAATAAACAAGGGCTGAATATTCAATTTTCTTTTCCAATAGTCTACTATAAACGCCTTTGGCTTAATGATGTTAAGGATTATGTTGCTATTTCTGCACCACAGAGACAACCGTTGCACCTCATCCTGGTAGGCAGATTCATCCCCTTCCAAGATGAGCCCCACTATTGTAGAGTCATCTGCACATCTAAGGATTTCATTACTAGGGTGGATGTGGTTGCAGTCTGAAGTATAGATGGTAAACAATAGTTGACTCAGCACACAGCCCTGTGGCTTATCCATGCTTAAGAAATATGGTCTATTAATCTAACCCTCTGAGAGTGATTTGATAAGAAGTCCATAATCCTTTGCACATGCAAAGTTAGGTGACTTTGTACTCACTGTGATGAGATCCCCCTATGACCTTTGTAAACGTGCATCTAGAGCACAGGTGGGCTGATGCTGGTTCTGACCGGTTCTGTAGAGGTGGTTGTTAATTAGGGGCTGACTAGCGAACCGCTTGTTAAAAGGGGGCCGTCATCTTTGAATTGCATGCAAGTGTGTTTGCATTTCTCTTAAAGGGCCTCTGGAAGCTCTCCTCCCCCCTCCTCCTCTCCCCTTCTGAGCCTCCCTCCCCTTCTCTCCCCCCCTCCTTCCCTCCCCAAGGTTATTTTTAATTTTAAACTACAGTCTGTTCCTTTTACCATTGCAGCACATTCAGACTCTGACTGCTGAACTGGGGGGTGTTTGGATCACTGTTAGTTCCATGCTTTAAAGTCAGGGTTAGTAAATTCTTCATGCCCCAAACCTTTGAATGAGGCTATTCAGGAATCCTGACTTTGCTAAATACCTTATTTTGATTAAAAACCTTATTTCTAGCAAGTTTTCAGAAGTTATTTCCTGGTTCAGTTTGCAAAGCATGCTGGGTACTCACATGCAAATGAGCAGCCTCTCTGCAGATGTTTTTTTTTTTTTTGAATCAGGCATTTGATGGGCAGCTTTACTAAGAGGTCCTTGGGAGGGAATAGAGAGGACGGCATACAAACGTCTCGGAGGCTGTGGTGAGTAATAGCAGCAAGCCTTCCTGCCTGCCTGCCTCCCTCCTTCCCTGGGTGCCTTTGCAGCCCAGTACTAGGCATGGAGAACTACTTAGTACTACCCAGTACTACTCAGGAGTAAGCCACACTGTATAGTAGAGGACTGCAGCCTGTGGCCACAATCCTAGCCACACTTTCCTGGGAGCAATTCCCATTGACTATCATGGGATTTCCTTCTGAGTAGCATAGGATTTGAGGATACTTTCCCATCCAGACTTTCCTGAGAGTAAGCCCACTGACTATAATGGGATTTTCTACGGAGTAGACATGATTAGGACTGGGCTCTGAGGCTGCAATCATATCCACACTTACATGGGAGTAAGCCCCACTGACTAGAATGAGTTACTTCTAAGTAAGCCTGCATAGGATTGGACTGTAAGGCTAAAATCCTGACCACACAGTTTTGGGAGTAAGCCCCATTGACTTGAATGGTACTTACTTCTGAGTAGACACTGCTAGGATTGGGCTCAGGCTGCAATCCTATCCACACTGTAGACCTTTTGCTCCCCCCAAGAGACCTCCCCACCTTATCCTGCCCCTCTGAGAAATCTCTCCACCTGAGATTGAGGGCAGGAAGTATGGGGGGTACCTGAAGAAATAGCCCCAGTTCCCATCCTGCCCCCCCAGGAGCCCACTCCACTGCCTACTCTGAAGTAAATCCTATCCTAGTCCCATCCTAGTCAACGGAGCTTACTCCCAGGTAGGTGTGGATAGGATGGCAGCATCAGAGCCAAATTTTTTGCATGCCTCCTCAGAAGCAAGTACTGAGTGACCATATGTCCTCCTTTCCCAGGACAGGTCCTCTTTTTACTCCTCCTTTTCCTTATGAGCAGGCAACATGGAGTCTTCTTATTATCCATACTTTTTTCCAGGACCACAATAAATCTTCATTGTCCTCCTTTTCCTTATAAGCAGGCAGCATGCAGTTCCCATCCTGCACCCCCAGGAGCCCAGTCCACTGCCTACTCTGAAGTAAATCCTATTAAAGTCAGCTGGTTTTACTCCCCTGTGAGCATAGGAGTGTAGCCTCAAAGCCCAATCACTGTCTACTCAGAAGTAAGTTCCATTATAATAGTGAAGCTTACTCCCTGGAAAGAAGCTGGTTTCTAAGAGCTTGTAATCCTATGCCTGACTACTCAAAAGTTAATCCCATTTCAATCTATGAAGCTTACTCCCAGGAAAGTGTGCAGAGGAGTGCAGCATTAGAGCCCAATCCTATTCTTGGCTACTCAGAAGTAAGTCCCATTAGTGTCTGTGGAGCTTACTCTCAGGAAAGTGAATAGGATTGCAGCCAGAGGCTGGTTACTAAGAGCTCAGTCCTTTGCTTGACTACTCAGAAGTCCCATTATATTCAATGAAGCTTACTTACAGGAAAGTGTGGACAGGATTGTAGCCTTAAGTTGTGGCTTAGAGGCAAACCTCAGCCTGTAGAGGGGACACCACAGACTCTGGTCCTAAACTGTAGATCAGTGTTTCTCAACCAGTGGTATGAGTATCACCTGTGGAAGTTGTGGTAGTGTCTGCTGGCACTGAGGCACCTGGATGCAAGTGTTATATTGCAGCAAGAGGCTGTGATTCTAAGAGTCCAAATCTTTTGTATGACCATTCAGAAGTACTGGTAAGTCCCATCACAGTTAAAATGGAGCTTACTTACAGGAAAGTCTGGACAGGATTGTAGCCTTAAGTAGGAGCTTAGAGGCAAACCTCAGCCTGCAGAGGGGACACCACAGACTCTGGTCCTAAACTGTAGATCAATGTTTCTCAACCAGTGGTATGAGTACCACCAGTGGAACTTGTGGTAATGTCTGCTGTATTAGGCACCTGGATGCAAGTGTCATATGTGCTTCCTGAGGCAGCTGGTGGGCTGCTGTGTGATTCAGGAGCTGGACTAGATGGGTCTTTGGTGTGATCCAGTGGAGGCTTTTCTTATGCTTTTATGTTCTTAACTGTGGCACACATTCCCCCTGAGAGCATAACAAAGTGTAATGCATAGGAATAAATTACACAGAACCCAGGGGCTTAGTACTGATTGATGCCGTCACAAGTGATACAATTTTTTTGGTAAACTAAGGGTTAAGGTGGCATGCCCTCCCCCGCCCCGCCCCCTGACCCTGGCCCCGCCCCCTGACCCAGCCTGGCCCCGCCCACTTCCGGAGAACCTGTTGTTAGGGCAGGCTGGGCCCACCACTGATCTAGAGGTATGAAAGGGCATCTCACTCACCAGGACACAGTGAATTGCAGGTGATTTTCTGCACTGACATTCCCTCACAGAAAGCCCCTCCATTGAGAGGAGCAGGGTTAGTGCAGGTCCGAGACCTCTTCTGCCACCCTTTGCCGCAGCGCACATTGCAGTTGGACCACTCTGTCCATGAAGACCATCCTCCGTTCACTGCAACAAACACACAGAAAAATAATCTAGATTAAAAATTTCTTCATTATTATTTCAGAGCCACCTGTTTTCAGGGATACATACAAATATACATTTTCCTGAACAATAAATTCCTGGATCAACTGTCAACTGAAACAAACTCCTAGATGCAATTATATAAAGGACTTGTTGTCAACGAACTGGCATCTTTGCAAAAGACAGATGTGTGTGTCAGGATGCGCTGATGTTGACAGCAAGATGTTGGAAAGAAAGAGGGGCTAGCACCTTATTTCTTCCCCAAACATATTCCACTTAAGGGATAAACACAACCCTTTAAAGGCAAAAAGATGAAGGGAGGTTGTCAAGCCATCCTTCTGACTTAATCAATAAAATGTCATTCTGTACTTTAATGAGGAGGAAGGAAGGGAATGTTTATGCTTGTCGTTTTGATCTGGTTGCTTTAAAAGCTACATAAAGGCATATTTTACTAGAGGCTCTATGTTATATGTAGAAAGAAATAATCTGACGAAGGATGATAGAGTCTCCTACAAAGAATGGGATGGATAGGCATATATATATATATCTTTGGTTGTCCCAGTGGTCCAGGTGTATCCTAGATCTGGTTCACATAGTCATCATCTAAGGGTGTAAATCATCATCATCTAAAGGTGTAAATTCTGACAGTGAAGTAGTTAATGAATCTGGCACCTGGGGGCACAGAAATTTACCTCCCCTTAAACAAAAGGGCTGTGGTGGCACAAGTAGTTAAGACACTGTGCCTTTTAACCAGCAGGCCAGGTTTCAAGATCTGGGTCCTTCAAGGTGGGGTGAGCTCCTACCCTTAGCCCAGCTGCTGCCAACCCAGCAGTTGGAAAGCATACAAATGCATGTAGATAAATAGGTACCACTTCAGTGGGAAGATAACAGTGTTCCATGCACCTGCAGGCCACATGTCAAACAGCGCTGGCTCTATGGCTCTAGAAACAGAGATGAGCACTGCGTCCTACAGTTGATCAAAATAAAATTCAACACATCCTTTTGCATTGGGAAGGTGGACTGATGTTTTTGGATGCAAACTGGAAGTGTTTTTTCTTAGGAGGTCTTCAGGAAGCCTTCTGAGGCTCTGCCTTGGGATCCAGTATCGCATCCAGTACTGCATACTGGAATGCCTCAAAGTGTGGCACCCCCTTTAGCTACATCACTAAGGAAGCAATCCTAACCTAAGCCAGCACAACTCATTGGTTTTCCCGTGGTGATGAAGGGAGGCAAGCACATGTCTGTGTACAGTCCTAACCCTCTCCCAAGAGTAGCGCAGAAGTATCTTACGGCACTTTTGCGACACCCCCAAGTCAGCACAGGTCTTATGCCAGAGTTTAGGTCAGTGCTTGAAGTCTTAATTGACATAAGATACTGTCATAAATGGAGACAGAACATCTAGGTCAGTATTGTTCAAAATGAGTGTCAACAGCTATCTAAATTTATGTAATTCTGGATGAGGGCTCCTCAGATCTGATTCCCCCGGATCTACTTACCTATGGACTTCTGTATTTGCAGGAGGTGGGGGTCCAGGAACAGATTCACACAGATACTGAGGGCCAACTGTTCTATCCAGACTTACCTTAGAGTAAGCACACTGCCCCTACAATCCAGAGTAACTACAGGAGCATGTAAGAGACATTACGTGCACCCATAGTTACTGCACCACCTAGTGAAAACCTATGGGAAATCCATATTGCAATCCAGAGTAAATTGTTCTTACACCGGAGCAAGGACTCCCCGTAGTTACTCTGGATTGCACCCTGAGTATGATAAGGATCTTGTTGGTGAGACGATACAATTTTCAAGTTCTCCCTTTTTTTTCTCCCATCGTTGCTTAGCTACCTTTTTTTGTGAATAATATCAGGTGGGATTGTTTATTGAGCAATATGAGGGTAAGTTATGATGGAGCCAAATCCCCAAGTATTCTCATCAGTTGTTAAACCTGCCAATCAATCACAGATTTAACAAGCAAATGAATGATCTTGCGTTTTAACTGTTTACTCAATCCGCTGATTAAAATGCATATTGAGATTGCTATTGCCAAGAGTTATTTTTAGAATAGGTAACAAGGCTCCCCCCACTCCTGTCTCTATTACTCATTAAAAATCAGACATGTTATTTATTCTTCGGGAACAAAAAGTCATTAAGGGCACAATCCTAACCAATTTTCCAACACCGAGGTAAGGACAAGGAAATTCCGAGGTGAGGGAACAAACATAGTCCTACCCAGTGGTGGGATTCAAATAAATTAACAACAGGTTCTATGTCCTAATAACCTAAATTAACAACAGGTTCTATGCCCCATTAGCAACCGGTTCTCAGAACCAGGCGCTCATTAGCAAAGGGTTCTATAGAACCTGTGAGAACCCCCTGAAACCCACCACTGGACTTTGAGGAAGCCTCTGTGACTGCCCTCCTCCATCTGTAGGATGTAGCATAAGCACTATGCACATATGCACAGCATATGCAGCTAAGCCTGGAAAATTGGTTAGGATTGCAAGACAATGAATCAAGACAGTTCATTGTATGAATCAATAATTCAACACTTGCTGGCCCATCAGTTACAGCATTCACATCCACTGACCGTACACCACAACTGTGGCTGACATGCTTCTTCTCTTGGCAACTATGTTAGTGGCCATACATGTGTAGTTCCCTGAATCAGACAGGCGGGCTTGACGGATGATCAGGTTGTGATCAGCTCGGGTGTCAATGTTCTCATCTTGGTTGGCATCAATGGGTTCCTCATTCTTCAGCCATTCCACCTGAGAGACATAATGGGGAAACCAGGAGCGGGTCAATTAATTCACTGATTTCAGACTTTGATGCCCTTACACTTCAAAGCCTTAGATGATGCAGACTGGAACACCTCACAACACGGCAACCCCTTTAGCTATACCACTAAGAGTGCATTCCTAACCTAGATCAGCACAAGTCATCAGTCTTCCCATACCAGTATTGATGTAGGGAGGCAAGCTCATGTCTATGAATTGGCCTAAACCTCCCCTGGGAGTGGTGCACAAGTGTCTTATGGCACATTTGTGACACCCCCAGGTCAGCACAAGACTTATGCCAGGATTAGGCCAGCTTAACTGGAGGTTTCGGCTGCAATCCTAAACACACTTTCATGGGAGTAAGATCAATTTAACACAATTGAGCTTACTTAGAATCCAATCATAGAGTTGGAAGGGACCTAGTAGGTCATCTAGTCCAACCCCCTGCCTGCAGCAGGAAATCCCCCTAGAGCATCCCCCGACAGGTGCTTGTCGAGCCTCTGCTTGAAGATCCCCAGTGAGGGAGAGTCCACCACCTCCCTTGGCAATCTGTTCCACTGTTGAACCGCCCGAACTATCAGGAATTTTTTCCGGATATCCAACCGGAATCTCCTCTCTTGCAGTTTGTACCCATTGGTTCTAGTTCTGCTTTCAGAAGCAGCTATGAACAAATGAGCCCCTTCCTCCCTACGACAGCCCTTCAGGTATCTGAAGAGGGCAATCATGTCTCCCCTCAGCCTCCTCTTCTCCAGGCTGAACATCCCAAGTTCCCCCAACCTTTCCTCGTAGGGTTTCCCTTCCATCCCACTGAGATGGAAGTAACTTCTGAGTTACTTATTTAAGTTATTTATCTGAAGTGATCCAGAGTTCTGGAATCCTGCTGACCTCAGATGTTTGAACAGGGCCCGTCCCCCTTCCCCTATATTTGACTGACAGATTGATTGCTTTCTCATGTTCAGTCTAATTATATGCATTAAGATCCTATACATCTAACGTGTGAGAATCACTGTGAAAGCATCCCACTGTAAACATGTTGCACTTGCATCTGATACTGGAAAAGGACCAATTTCCATGTTTGGTGGGGGAAAAAAATCATCTGTGTTTCCACCCTATGATTGACAGGCAATGTACAACTCGAAGAAGAGTGCCAAATCACTTGTCACAGAAGATCACCGTAACATACTTCTGTTTTGGCATTTGGTCACCGAGAAGCCGCGAAGTCAGAGTGGGTGACAACTGATTGTTTCATTTATGCCCAGGGATTGTTCAACAGACTGTATTTTGACATGCTGAAACTCCTTTACCCAAATAGCGTGGACTATATACATTACAGTGTGGACTATATGCATTACCTGTTAAATACAAAGGACAGAGAGCTCTCTCTTTAAATAAATTTCTTTCTTTCTTTGGTATGTTGTAAGGAATCAACAACAATATCAATATATATTTATATATCACCTTTCTGGTCACTGAATTGCTCTTTTTTGGTTTTATTCAAGGCAGTTTACATGGGCAGCCTTCTCTAAATTTCTGAAGAGGTTTGCCCACATTGACCATTAAATGGAGGGCAGACTACCTGCTTTTAAAACCCTTCTATGTTGAGCTAAACCTGCCTCAATTCCCTCCTCTATGCAAAGCTTAAAGGTGGGAGCACTCTGTCCTCCGTTCTATATGATTACCATGGGTTTGCCCAACAGTGAAGTTTATCTTTCAAGAACTGATGCATTCTAGATGGACCTTCTCATAATCTGGAAAATGGTTATCTGTTCTGCTGTTTCCCTTTCCTCTGTTTCACAGCAAACTGGTATTTTTTAGAACTGGGAGGAGGTAAGATGGCAGGCATGATAAGATAGATAGATTTATTTATTGGCCAAGTATGAACTCCGTACCCGGAATTTGGCTTCGGCAATGGCTGCAGACATACAAACACCAACACACAAATGATATGATAAGGACCTTTTGATTGCCTTGCAACTGATATGCAGTGATGCTCCAGTATCTGGGGGAGGTTTCATTCTGGAAGAGACACACACCACAGATACAAGAAACATGGATATACATGATTATCTCATGTCTCCCTACTTTGCTGGTCAAGATGGTGTACCTTTCCTCTACCACATTTTGGTCATGCAATCTGGTTATGCTCTCCTGCGTTGCATAGCTCTACCCTTCATACAAGTGAGAAGCCTGATCTACTGCCATGCCTGGAAGATGAAATACCTGCTAAATCAAAGGCAGCTAATTGTAGCAGATGGAGCAGCCATTGTTCAGATGTTGAAGGCAGACGTAGTCAAAACATTTCCTGAGTACACCCACTAGGTCTTCCTATTATCTCAATTAAAGCGTGCAAGTTGTGTAGCGGGAGTGTAGGACTACACTCCCTTTTGCCAGACTGTCTACAATTTCAACAAGAGACAAATGAAGCACAGCTATCCATCAAAAGGGCTACTGTTTCCACAGTAGTACCATTTAACTGTCAGGACTTTTTTCTCGTTGATGCAAACAAAAGCACACTGTTCAACTTCTTATCAAAGATTTCAACACAAAATGTTGATGATTAAGGACAGGTGCTGATCATTATCGATGATGATAAGATACTCCTTGTTCCAACAAGTTTCAAAGTTACTCCACCTATTCCAAGTAACCTCAAGGAGGTCAGCACTTGTATAGCTGTTGATGCTTCAGATCTTGTCACTAACGAACACTAATGGAGTCAAGAGGCATAAGTATTGCAGTCTTGATGCTAGCAGTAATGGCTATTAAATAAACTATGCATTTATCTTAAAAACAGATAAAAACTTCAGAAATCATTGCAACTCACGAAACAACTTGTCTGCTTAGCACCAGATATTTCCCTTGCTCTAGGGAGGAAAACCACCCTCTGGTGTCACAGAGTAACACTCAAAGACAATGGGAAGCTGCACTATTTTAGTGCACAATGGAATGAGCATCAGCAAGGGCATCAATGACTCATTGTCATAGGAATAAAAGACAGGCATTTTATCCCACCCACCTCTGATGTCTTCATATTGTGCAATTAAAAGGGCTGTATAATAATATAGGGACAAGACATTTAAGGTGCAATATCGAAGATTGCACTGACTCGCATAAGTCCCTTACGCCAGCCCAGGAGAGCTGTATTTGAGTCAGCTGGCCTGGCACATGAATGTGCACTAGTATACAGAGGCACAATTCAGGCCTTTGAAACAATAGAAAGGGTATGTATGCACCAGTCATGTCAGGCTGGCATGGGGGTCTAGGGTGTGTGGTAGGTGTTCCGGGGCAAGGGGATGGTGGCAGGTGGATGAGTGGGGTTGAGCCTGAATCTGGCACATGTGCCAAATTCTAACCCCAGCCCAGGCAGCTGGAGTAGCTCCAGGTTGCTTGGATCTGTGCCATCTCTTTAGATTGTGCAGAACTGAGTAGTCCCACTGGGACTGCTGTGGTTTTAACTTGGGTAAGTAGAAGATATTCCTCTTGCCACTGGCTGAGCCACAAATGGCCCTAAACCTGATTTGGATATGGGCAGCCAGTGTGGCTATTCCAGGATATATTAGAAAGGGGCCATTTACTCTACAACCCACTTCCTTTGTGTATGGATGGAGACTTAAGACCAGTGGTGGGCTCCAGCAGATTCACACCTACTCTATAGAACCGGTTGTTAACAAGAGATAGGACATATAAAGTTTAAAAATAGCCATTTAAAAGTGGATGCCAGATGGACATTGAACCGGTTGTTAATTTCTTTGAATCCCATCACTGCTTAAGACGTGCTCTCTCTCTCTTTCAGTGGCTTAAGAGTTGTAAGGGACCTAATAGTTCATCTAGTCCAACCCCAGGAGTTTGAGTTCCCATTGGAGACATGATAGAGCAGTGATTTTCAAGTAGTGTGCCACGAGTGGTCCACAGGTCTGCCTTGGGAGTTTGGCAAATTTATTTATTTATTAAACAAGCAGAATTTATTATAGGGTTATAGAGGAATTAAATCCCCCACCAGCAGGATGCTGTGCCTAGTTAATTGTCCAAAGTTTGATAATGTGCCTTGACAATTTTAGCACATGATCAGTGTTCCAGGAGATAATACAGATTGAAAATCATTGTCATGGAGGAAGAAGCAAGAAGAGGTGCAAAGGAGATGGCAGTAAGCTCTGCACCAGGCTCTGAACCAGGACTGCTTTTTTGACGGACGTGAGTTTGCAACTACTGGAGTAGACTAAAGATACACGAGTATTGAACTCTGTTTTATCATGGGTAGCTATCATATAATTGCTCATAATGTTCTCAAGATACAGGCCTTGTCCTCCAGGATTACTCTGTCTGAAGATTTTAATGCCTGGATCATGAACTAAATTTCAGAGTGACTGTCTATAACACACAGAAAAATTGCCATCCTTCCCCCTTGAAAATCAGGCATGCTCTGCATTGAAATGCTTCCATCAAGCTTTGCTAAATCACACAATGATCTATGAAAGAAATTCAGGGGCAGAGCTGGATTAACTCCACGTCCATATATAGCACAACGGCAAAATTAGCATAATCATAAATTTGCTCCAATTACAATATGCGGTTTGGAAAGAGCCGCTTAAGACATTACTCAAATGAAATTGGTTAAGCATCCTGGATCCCAGGTAGGGGAGCAAAAATTAGCATTTTCCTTTGCATAATAGGAACAAGGTTATCCATCTTTCGTTTAATGTGAGAAAAAACAGGGTCCAAGAACCACCAATCTCACACATTTGGCAGAGGAAGACCAACACAACAGCACTGACCGTTTAGGTAATGAAGTCAAAGAATGTGGCTTGGTCTACTGAAAATTAATTAATGTAATGCATTCATATGTGAATTTAAAAATGCATCTTATTCAAATATTTTCCAGTCCTTGCACGTGTGACATACCTTATTCTATTTCCAGAATGCAAACTGGAGACTTGTAAATGTTGACCAGATTACTGATGCTGAGACAATGGAGGTAGTTGAAACAGCATGAACAACATGTGGAGTGTAGGCACTGGATCTCTACCCAGATCCTAACATGAGTCAAGGTTAAGATGGAACCCAATACAACAATCACATCAGTGGGTCAGTCTGTATCAACTGCTGCCCAAGTATCTCTGACATCAACTCAACAGTTCTTCAAGGACTTCTAAAGAACATATGGCTCAAATCTTTACTTTTCTTTTAATTTCTTTTCTAAGTTCGTATTTTCATGAAGCCTTAGCAGAAGAGGAAGATGATGGTAAGAACATAATAAGAGCCTGATCTGCTGGATCAGAGGCCCATCTAATCTGTCTTCCTGTATCTCACAGCAGCCCATCAGATGCCTCAGAGGGCACACAAGACACCTACATCCAGGTACTCTCCCCCACATCTGGCATTTTGAGGTTGCTCACATCTACATCTATGCATATACACACGTGCACACACCCATCAAGGCTTGTAACCTGTAATGTTCCTTTCCTCTAGGAATTTGTCCAAACCCTTCTTAAAGGCATTGAGGCTAGATGCCATCACCACATCCTGTAGCAGGGAGTTCCACAGACCAACTACATGCTGGGTAAAGAAATATTTTCTCTTGTCCATCCTAACTCTCTCAACATTCAATTTTAGTGGATGTTGCCTAATTCTGGCGTTATGTGAAAGAGAAAACCGCATCTCTCTATCCACTCTGTCCATCCTTTGCATAATTTTGTATGTCTCAATCATTTCCGCCCTTAAGCGCCTCTTTTCTAGATGGAAGAGCCCTAAACGCTGTAGCCTTTCCACATATGGAAGGTGTCCCAGACCATCAGTCATTTTGATCACTCTCTTATAAATCTCCATTTCCTCTGTATCCTTTTTGAGATGTGGTGACCAGAACTGGACACAGTACTCCAATATGGCCTCACCATCAATTTGTATAATGGCGTAATAATTGTTGCCATTTTATTCTCAATCCCTTTTCTAATGAACCCAAGCATGGAATTTGCCAGAATGATGGTATAACGTGCGCTAATATGTGGTGGACCTAAGTAGAGGGGAAGTGCAAGCTGCATTTTGAGTCAGACCCTATTCTAAAGAGAGCAGTCTCACTTCAAAATAGGGCTATCTATTCCTCTATTTAGTTAAGATCCCAATTTATGACCTTGATGGTTCACTTGTTTATCTCAAATCCTACTTTTAACCCTAAACAATAAACAGATGCCAGATGAGGTATAGTCAACTATGGTTGCTGTCATAGGCCAGACACTTTCAGGGTAAGGTTGTCATATCTCCCGAAAAACAGGGACAATCCTGATTTTTTGGGGATTGTGTTCTCATACTAACTAGCAAATGGGACAGAGGATCCTGTCCTGATTTTGTGGAAGAGAATTATGGCAACCCTACTTCAGGTGGAAGTCCAGCTCAAATCAATGAGCTATAGGTTGTTGACCCCCTTCTCTAGTCCATGTCTACACTTGTTCCCACACTTGTTTTTTGGCAAAAGTTACAGATGGGTTTTGATGATCACCTGAATCTTTCCCAATTTTGTGAAAACTGTTTCCATTGTCAGGAATTGTATTTGGGATGACAACAAATGTTTAACTTCTATCAACTGTTTCCCATATGTAGTGACAACTCATCCACTGGACAAAAAAAAAACATGAAAAAGGGGAGTAGAGAAGAAAGGAACATAAGTGTGGAGAAAAAAAGAAAGGTGTTCAGCTAAGATTGGCAACACTTGGCACACCAGGTGCTCTTTGGTGCACTTGCAAATCATCCCTTGAAGTGGAGAACCCACAGGACGGCTGGGGAGCCCCTTGTAGCAAAACAACAGCCCCTGATTCATTCAGTCCCTGATGTCTTTTTATACTGAAAATTTTAGTTCACTCTTCCTCTTTTGCTGGCTTCAAACATCACCATTAAAAGCAGGAAATTAAAAGTCAGGAAAGTAGAGAAGAGAAAGGAAGACAATTACTGTAACTCTTACGGTGCCCACAACTTTGTATTCATTACCATGGTCAGCCTTATAAACATCTGTTATAAATTGGACCAAAACAAGCCCACAGGTTTCTCAGCAGGAGAGATACGTTTTAATGGGCTTGCTTTTGAAAATATCCGCATGTGGGGAGGCTAAATACCAGCAATGCTTTGCAGCATAAAACACAGTAATATAAAAAAGAGGTGGGCAGGAAAGATAATCAAGGAAAAGAAAGTTACAAGGACTTTATGATGCTCAACTGGGAATCTTTCTACCCAAAATTATAGTGTTTTACTAATCCATTATTCTTGTCATTTGCAGCAGTTGCCCATTTTCAGTTCTTTTACTTGTTTTAAACAGGCAGTCACATAACAGAGTGTCAGCGCAATCCTACCTTGTGATGGAATAGAAAGAGCAGTGTGCCAGCACTGTATCCAGCACAAGTTCTGAGTGACCGCAGACCTACCCTAGGACAAGGGAAAACCTTTCCCCTTACCCCAGGTATAAGGTTGCCATAATTCTCTTCCACAAAATCGGGACAGGACCCTCTGTCCCATTTGCCAGTATGGAAACACAATCCCCCCAAATTGGAAATGTCCCTCTTTTTGGGGACACATTGTAACCCTACACATCAGCAGCACCAGTAAGTCTACTCAGATCTGCACAATCTATTTCAATAGCAAAAATCGAAGCAGCCTAGGACTGGGAAAAGCGCTTTGGTTTGCCTACAGCACCTTCTCCTGCTCCCAGCTGTCTTTCCACAATCCCACCCAGTGCCTGCATCCTCCGCCCTAAATGTCTCCTTTGCCACCTCTCCCAACTGTGTCTGTCAGGATCTACTCCATCCTAACACAACTTTTCAAACAGCTGATCAACCAAAGAAGACCATGGATTGGACTCTGTTTTGTGAAGCCTCAATTTAGATTGAAGGAATAAATTCTAAGGCTACTAAATCTTGACAGCTGGAAGGAAGTCAGGAAAGGTGCAAGGATACTGTAAATTAAGAAGGTTCCATCTAGCTGAAGGTGTAAGAACACTCCAATCAAGAAGGATCCACTTACCTGAAGACCCAACACATGCATGCTTTAGCACAATACATTTTCTCGACTTACTCCAGAATGAACTAACCTTCACTTTATTTTTTCACATGACTGGATACCATAAATCCATGAAGAGAGGAGCAGTAGCAGTTGAAGTCACTGGGTAAAGGGAAATAGAATAGGGTGCAGCAACACATTACACAAGGACAGGGATAGCAGCTCTTGGCAGGCTGCCTTAGGCACTGAGGAGCCTTAAGGAGCCCTGGAGCAGGAGAAGCATCAACACTTCCATACAGCTAGGCTGGTGCATATTCCTGATAGTGTACTGTATAGCACTATTTTGCAAACGTTGCAATACTATATCTAATCGAATATAATTTTTGCACATAGATTATTGCAAATAAAGGTTGACTTCACACTAAAAATAGTAAGAAAGGAAAGTAAAAAAAGAGGAGGAAAGGGGACATCGACACTCCCATACAACAAGGATGGTCCATATTCTTGATAAAGTACTGTATAGGACTATTTTGCAAGCATTGCAATTCTAAAGTCTAATTTAATATTAGAATTTTCACATTTTGATTATTGGAAAAGATGACTTCATGCTAAAAGCAGTAAGAAAAGAAAGAGAAAAAGAAAGGAAGAGAAGAGAAGAAAGCAAGAACGCAAAAAGCAAGAAAGAAAAAATTGCAGAATTGTATGTTAACAAATGTGTTACATTTAGGCTCTGCCATGAGAAGCTTATTTACACCCAAGTACCAGATTTATTGTGAAACTCAGTTTCTGGGCATTCCTCCCTTCCCAAAATTCCCTCTGTTATTTAAATAGGCGTAAATTTATATCAGAAGGAATATGCTCCGTTCTTTAATAGTGAAACTGCTATAATTTGGGCTTGTGGTTTATGGTGCTCACTCCCCATCTCCTGGTTGTTAAAAAGTCACAACTAGGCATACTGCATCTACAGAATGTGAGCACAACAACTCCCCCATCCCTTTTTTATTTTAGACGCTAACAGACGGCAAGTAGTAAAAAGAAATGCAACTGGACTGTCGTGTGACAAATGTGTCGGCCATAGAAACCCGCTGAACCAGCTTGGAGGGAGGTGGGGGGAAGTTTTAGTGTCTCCAAACAAAGGTACTTGCCAATCTGTTCTTGCTTTGGTTGCCCACATGGGTTAGATGCAAACATAATGGCTATAGCTCACTCGGCGGTACAGCACCTGCTGTGCATCCAGGAGGTCTGAAGTTCAGTCCCTCAATTCTTTTCTTCACTGAAGCCCTAGAAAGAACTTCAGTATAAGGAATTGTCTGTTTAAAGGACAAAACAGTCTATTTGGCTGGACCTGCCAGAAGATGAAAGTTGCCCGTGTTTCCAGAGTTCACCAAACAAAGAATTCATCAAACAAAGGCTGCAATCCTAAAGACACTTTCCTGGGAGTAAGACCTTTGACCACAATAGGGCTCACTTTTGGTTAGGACTGTGCTCAAACTGAGTAAAGCAGCTGATTCCAGACTTTTAATCTCTAGGACCTACTTTTTAAAACAAATCTCTTTCGGTACTCACCTAGTTTTATGAGACTGAGGGGGCAATCCTAACCAATTTAGGCCAGCTCAACCCGCCAAGCTCCCCATTCCTGCAGTGGTGTGGGAAGGCCAGCATATGTATATGCACTGGTCTAATGCCCCTCCCAGGACTGACACAGAAATGCCTTATGGCACTTTTGAAACACCCCCAAAACCTTATGAAATGCCTTATGGCACCCCCCAACACTCCCTCCCAAATCCAACTCCAACTTATACTGGCCTAATTAGAGGTTAGGATTGTGTTATGAGAACCTGGTCTTAATTCACACAGCAACAGGCAGGCCAGCTGGCCTGCCCCATATCCATCACAGGTATGGAGCAGGCTGTGGCAAGGGATATGGGTTATTGATTCCCCTTAGTCCTGGTAATGTACAGTAGCAGTAGCCCAATTGGGTTACTCAGATCTGCAATAGGTGGTCTGCATTTTTAAAGCAACTCACAAATATGGGATGATGCAAAGTGGGTCATGAACAAAATGGGAAGCTTGACATTTTCCAGAGAGCTTTGAAAATCTCTAACACAAACTACTAATAGAAAATACCTCCGCATCCAGATCAACCTATTTCCTGAAGGCTCCCTGTGGATGCCACAAATCCTCCTGTTTAATCTGCTCAGTTCCTCAAGGGAGGGGGAATGGATGATTACACCTCATATCTTTTATTGACCTTTCATCAATTCACCTTTCCTCTGAAATATGCTTACTTCCCCGAGTCAGATCAGAACATCCTTCATGGAAGAAGAAACATCTTGGAAGACTTAAAATTGCCTAGTAAGGAGGCTGCGATCCTAAAGATACTTTCTTGGGAGTAAGACCCATTGAACACAATGGGGAATACTTTTGAGTAGACATGGGTAGGATATGTGGAGGCCTCCTGAGAACTGGTGCTATAGAAGGAGGTGGTGCTCTCCACTACCAGATGGGTTGAAAACCCTTGGTATAGCCTTGGGGTAGGAAATTGGTTACAAGAGTTTGTCAAATATATAAACATTAAAAATATATAAAAATTAAAAAAAAATAAAGAGTATCAGCATGACTGCTCAAAATAACATCCCATAGTGTGTTGTCGGATAACCCTGAAATTGGCTAGAGCAGGGATATTCAACCCCTGTGCCGCGGCACACGGGTGTGCCATGAGAGAGCCCCAGGTGTGCCGTGGCCCATCAGGCAGCCTGGTGCAACAGCAGGGAATCTAGTATGACGGGAAAAATCCAGATTTGTCCGGATTTTTAGCCTACTGTCCGCATGTCCTATATTTTGGCTTCATTGTCCTACATTTTGGTTACGTTTTGAAACTTTGCAATGGTGCACAGTACCCCATCATGCCATATGCTGTTGGATTCATATTGGAGAGCAGGATCCAATGCAAAAATCAGTATTGAGATATCTCCTTCCTATCAAAAGTTATGGCCAAAAAACCCCAAAAAACCTATAAAAATAAAAAAAAATACATTTTTGGGCAATTTTTTTAAGCGGATAGGAATTTTGGCCTGGGGGTTCAGGAATTTTGGGTTTGGCATCTGGTCACCCTGGCAGGGACTCGGCAGTGAGCCAAGGCAGCCTCTGCAGCTCCTCCCTCCCGTCAGTGGAACTTGCTGTGGAGGTGAGGAGCTTGGAGCCTGCAAAGCTGATGCCTGCCCCCAAGCTGCTTCTCCTGCGCTCTCCTCTCCCACTGGGGCACACACTGACCAGTCGAAGTCTGGAGGAACTCTGAGTGCACAAAGCGAACTGCATGCCTCTCCTTCCTTCCTGAGAAGTAAGCTCCATTGGCTACAATGAGGCTTACCCCTGAGGAGATAGGCGTATGAACAGAACAGGAGCCTCCCTGCCTTCCCCCAAAGGAAAATCTCCCCCAGCACAACACAGATACAAGCCCTGGATTGTAATCCAAGCCACACTTTCCTGGAAGGAAGCTCCACTGACTATAATGGGCTACTGCTCATTAGAAAGTCTCATTGGGCTCTGAGGCTGCAATCATATTTACACTTTTCTGGGAGTAAGCCCATTAACTATAATGGTGCTTACTTCCGAGTAGACATGAATAGACTGGGTTCTCTTTCCCCACCTCAGTTGAATCCTGCACTTGTTTCAATCAGGTCTTCTCACCCCCATTAGGGTGATCAAATAGGGATGTGCAAATGATTCAACGGTGTGTTTGATTCAAGTATATATAGTATTTACATGCAGTGACATCCTAACCATGTCTACTCAAAAGTAAGTCCCATTGTTTTCAATGGCTTTTACTCCCAGGAAAGTGTTTTTAGGACTGTAGCCATACCCTACAATCCAGAGTAACTACGGGAGCACATAAGAGACATTACGTGTACCCATAGTTACTGCACCACCAAGTGAAAACCTATGAGAAATTCATATTGCAATCCAGAGCAAATTGTTCTTACACCGGAGCAAGGACTCCCCGTAGTTACTCTGGATTGTGCCCTTAGTCTCAAGTCCCATTATGTTCAACCAGACTTACTACCAGATGTGTATTGGATTGCAACCTTAAAGTAGCATGTGCTGCATGCTGTCTTTTAGACATACCTTGGGGAAAAATGAAGGTCATGGCAATGATTTTCTACCAATGTGCCATGTCACATTAATGCCCATCTAAAAATAGCCCAATTTGCATAAATTTGCATTTCTGGACTCTGGATCCGGATGGGCATCTAAGGGTTACTGTACTGTGGGTCGTCTGCAGGGGTGCAGCAGGATTTTGGAGAGAGTATTTACTAGTAAGGCAATAGGAGGACTTGAACCCCCTTCCTGCAGCATGGTGTGCCTTGTCGATGATTTAAAAAACTTCACGGTGTGCCTTGACAATTTCTGTGCTTTGTCAGTGTGCTACTAGATGAAAAAGATTGAAAATTTCTGGCCTAAGTTTTAGAAGATCTATGTTCAAATCCCTGTTGAGCCAAGAAACTTTCAGGGTGACCCTGGGCCAACCAGAAACTCTCAGCCTAATCTACCTCGCAGGGTTATCTGTTGTCAGGATTTATGGCCACTATATATGGCAGGGGTCTCCAAACTCCAGCCCAGGGGCCAGATGCTGCCCTCGGCAAGCCTCAATGTGGCCCCCAGCAACACCCTTCTATCTGATCCTTGGTCAAATCTTGAAATCCACTCCAATACATTCTTATATGTAAATTTATTCAGATTTGAAATATAAATTAGTTTTCTGGCCCCCTGCACAGAGTCAGAGAGACTCTTGCCAAAAAAGTTTGGAGACCCCTGCTATATGGTATACCACGATTGAGTGCTCAATTGATCAATGGATATTGTGCCTATATGCTTCTGCCTATATAATGGTACAAGCTACTGAAACTAACTAACTGGATCCCTGGGTGGGGGAGGAAGATAAAAACTGTTATGATGACATGTTAAAATGATACACCATGCTTCCGTCCCCCCCTCCCCAATCCATCGCATGTGCTGTTCAAGAAGCCCGATGTTCATTGAGCAGTGATTTGTAGCAAGAGGCAGGCAAATTGGCTGAGTTCCCTGAATAGGTCTGGAAGTAAATAGCCATTTATTCCTGGCAGGTCAGAGATATAAGGGAGGTGTTGCGACATTAGGAGAAAACTTCTTTGCCAGCATTCGCTTCTGCCAGTATTTCACTGCCCATGGAGCAATTCGACACAGGAATTGTCTGCCTTCAATAAAACACGGCCCCTAAACATCGTTAGAGGGGTTATTTGAGGAGTGCTGTGCAAAACAACCAAGGTTAGTGTCGCCATAATGCTGATGTTTACTGGCATGTATTGAAAACGACAAATCACAGTCACTTACGTTCAATTCTTGAGTCACAGCACTGGCTGAAGTGGATGTATATATGCTATGCTATGCGCTGACCTGTGATCCTCTCCTATTTAATCCCTCCTCAGCTCCTTGTCTTCCATGCCAAGTCTTTCCAAAACCCTTTGCCAAGATATTAACAAAATCCATTATGCAAAGAAGGTGGACTGATCTGTCTGAGAACATCATTTGCATCTCTTTGGAACTAAATCCCCAGAAACTCCAAGAATGCTTTCTTCTGAAGTGCCCCTCAAAAAAGATTCCCCCTAAAAAATTTATATGCTGATGAAACAGGGATGGGGAGTGGTGGGGAGGGATGGGGTAGCTCAGAATTAGAGACTGTGTCCTAGAGTTTGCAGGGAAATGCAGTAAGGTGATGATTTACAGAGCTACACTAACATAAGTGGTTCTTTACACACAGTAGGATGACCAGCTCCTACTCAGAAAATTTGGGATCAACATATAGACATATATTGACTTATAACTGAGATATAGCCATCTTGTGTTTCATCTTGGAGCTGCCATGAGTTTCCACCTGGGATATAAAACAAGCGGAATAAAAATCAAATTTATTATTTTTATTTATTTAATTGATTTTTACCCTGCTATTCTCCTGCACAAGGAGATCCAAGGCGACCCAATCAATTCAATTAGTTAAGGGTGCAATCCTAAAAAAACTTTCTTGGGAGTAACCCTACAATCCAGAGTAACTACGGGAGCACGTAAGAGACATTACGTGCACCCGTAGTTACTGTACCACCTAGTGAAAACCTATGGGAAATTCATATTGCAATCCAGAGTAAATTGTTTTTACACCAGAGCCAGGACTCCCTGTAGTTACTCTGGATTGCACCCTATGACTCATTAAACACATGGTCAGGATTGTGCTCATAATTTAAAAATGCTGATGTTATGGAGATGAAGGAAGGAAAAAGAATGGGGGGGTACACATGTATGGGAGACACGTTACAGGTGTAACTTGATGACCTGAGGCAACGGCCTGCTGGTTCCCAACTACTCATTGTAAGCAAGCCCCATAGGGATAATAACCAGGATATGGTTATTATCATGGTTACTATCATGGTTACTATACTATTATGAGCTAGAACAGTGTTTCCTGCCACCACTTTAGAAATTCCAAACACCCATGTCCCAATATAGGAAGGTCAGGAAGGTCACCTAGCAATTAACAAATGATGCTGGGAAAAGAAAAAGACTATTCCCGTAGATGTTCTCCACAAACACCTGAACAGGTGAGAGATGTCCATCAGTACCTACATCACTATCATGTGGGAACATGGGAACGTGGGATCATGTGACAACATGGGCCCCATCTGCAGACTGGTTTTCTGACATCATAGGAGGTCACTGGCATGCACATGCCCTGTCCAAAGCATGTGGAAAGCACACCATTAGGGGCCACTATGTGACAATGAAGTTGTTAATTGTTGCTCATTGTCTCGGGTGCTGAAAAGATGCAGCCACTAACAAATGGGAGGTGCACATGAGATTTCTTTCATTGCTGATTCTTCAATTAGGGAATGGAGATCAAAGCATGGAGGCCAAAGGCCTCAAAGAAAGAATGGAAGGATAGGAAAAGATCCAAAATTTGCTTAAGATCTGAAATGGGAATGAGACTATGGGCAAAATCCATAGCAGTTACGGGTCCACACAGTTATGTCACCCCCTTGTGCTATTTTATGGAAAGTCAGGTTAACTGCTCCGGAGCAAGGGGCTTAAAATCACTTTAGGATATAGGCCTAAGAGCACAATCCTAACCATGTCTACTCAAAAGAAAGCCCCATGTGTTCAATGGGTCTTACTCTCAGGAAAATGTCTTTTGGATTGCAGCCTAACAGTGCAATCTTAGGCATGTCTACATGGAAGTCACATTGTATTAAACAGTACTCACTCCCAGGAAAGTGTGGTTAGGATTGCAGCCTTATTGCAAGGATATCTTGTTCATACATTTCTGAATTCATTCTCTGATGCAGAAGTGTCCTAGCCCCAGCCCAGGGGCCAGATACATGCTATAGGAAGCCCCCAAGTGGCCCACATCTCCATCTGGTCCATGGGCAAGCCTTGTAATCCTCTTGAGGTGAAGGACCTTCTGTTATTCAAAGGGTATTCTGAGAGATGGGGAGGCTGCACCCACCTCCGCTCCCTGTGTCTGACAGTGCTTATGAACTGGTTTGGAAATGTTTCTCTCTATTAGAAAGTGTTAGAACTGATTTAAATTCATTCATAAGTTATGCATATAATATATTCATTTATGTAAATTTATTCAAATTTGAAATCGAGATCAATTTTTTCCCCTTCTAACCTCAGACACAGTGTCTAGAGATAATGTGGTGGTGCTGCCAAAAATGTCTGGCCACCCCTGGCCTTATGCAACCTAGAGGCAAGCAGAGGCACCTCAAACTAAATCTGAAAGAGCAGCTACTTATAATCTTATAATCTGAAAGAGCAGCTTGTTATAAATGTGGGGAGGGAGACGGATTTGCTTGCACAATGGTACTATTAATGCAATCCTTTGTATTTTTCTCAAGTTTATTTTTCATCTGTTAAGCCATCAGCTGCCAAGTAATAAGTTTCAAAACAGATTGAAGGATATTTTTGTTCAGCATCAGCAATCGCAAATGGAGAATCATGTTCTTGGCTCTGGAGGATCACATCTGATCACGACACACAGATCTTGGTGATCTTTTTCCGAGGAGATCTTTCACACTACAAACACCTTCTACCTTTCTGGGCAGCTGTTTTAGGAACGGTCTATGATTTAGGACTGTGCCCCTGCAGGCAAAGGAGAACACATTGCCGTCTGGAAATGAGTCAGTCTCAGGCTCCTATGTAATTCTGGTTTGTCACCATAACATGAAACTAGCCACCTCCTCATAATATGTAGCTGAATCATCAGTACATGCTTAAGATGAGGGTAGTCAAACATAAGGCCTGTGGGTTGGATGTGATCCACAGAAGCTTTATATCTGGGCCTTATAATAAGTAAACTGCCCAAACGCTACCCCTTCAAGTGCTACTTCCAATTTTCCCCCCTTTGTGCTGTTAAATAATTATAATTTCATTCCACTGAATTCCATTATTTACTCCACCTGTTATGATTCAGCATGATTCACTCATTTTCTTGTTTTCTTGCCATTCATCCATTTGACCCCCCTGTCTATATCTGGGGGAAGGATAGACCAGTGATTATGACCCTAAGCAAATATCTGTTTGCCTTTGTCTGATCCAGATGCTTCTTTTTAGTTAAGGTTTCAAAAAAAAAATCAAAGGCCTTGCATGAATCACATCATTCCCTTTCTTTCTATATTACAACACTGTGATTTATTTCAATTTAAGGAAGTGCAAGTCATGAGATGTCCATGCTTTGATCTTGCTGAATTGGTAACAAAGCCTGCAGAGAAGCTGATTAGAAGCTGGTAAATTATAAAAAAGAAAATGAGTATGGAAGGGGTAAAGCCGAAGTTCTCAACTAGGGTGTTCCAACACTCTACCCTAAGATTAGCGGTGAAGCTCATAGTTTTGAATCCTGGTGCCGAGCCCAAAATGATATCCTAGAATTTATCATGCCCGGGTTTTTAAAATATGAAACTCCACCTTCTTCCCCCTTAGCAGCTCTCCAAACACTTGCTCTGCAACCTCCACCAGGCTTTTCCATGTTAACCCCTAATTGGTTCCCTTATTGGTAGGCATAACAACATCTAATAAACTCTCTGAACCATCAGTCCTGCTGCAGTCCTAAAGACATATTCCTGGGAGTAAGACCCATTGAAAACAATGGGGCTTACTACTGACTACACATGGTTAGGATTGCAGCCTGCATCAGTTAGTTTTGAGTTATAGAAATCCAGTTTTTGTTACATAATGCAGTTGTGTTTATTCCCCCAATTTTCTGGTTATTTGGCTATCAGTTTTCATAGAATAGAGATACTTTGATGCTGTTTGTTTCATTGCATTCTGCATTAAATTTTGCATCAAATGGTATATAGGGTGAAATGCTAAGCTAGGCCGACACAACTCACTGGTCTTCCTGTTCCCGTGATGACGTAGGGAGGCAAGTGTATGTTTGGGCACTGTCCTAACCGTCCCCCAGGAGAGGCATAGAAGTGCCTTACAGTACTTTTGTGACATCCCCAGGCCAGCACAGGAGTTGTGCTGGGACTAATGCAGCCTAACTAAATACAACCTTAATGTTATGAAGGATTTCACAATTTTGGCCACTAGTATCAAGTTCTGGTTGCCTCCCTTGCTAAATTTGAGCCAGGTGAAATTGCTGCCTCCTGCACCCTTATTGCTGTATTGAACCTTTTTGTGGCTCAGAGTGACTGCACATTGCCTTTTGGGGCCTCAGAACATTTTGGAACATGAACCAGAAAGCACATCTATTCATGTTCAGAGGTCCTGTTGGACCCCACCTGCAGATTCTGCTATCCACAGGTTTTGGTATCTGTGAGGGTCTGGGGAATGAATTCCCTAAATATACCAAAGACCAAGTATTTAGCCGGAGAGAGAACTTTTGCTTGTCACTGGTCTAGTCCATGAAAACATCTGAAATATATTTGGTCTCTAAGATGGTCCACCAACCTTTTGTTGACATTCCTGCTGCAGACAAATATGGCTACATTTCTGAAAATTCATGCAAACCTATCTAAATTGCTCAATCAAATGGACAGGCAAAATAAAATATTTCTTTATGCAGTGTGTAATTAGCCTGTGGAACTCCTTTACACAGGATTTGGTTATGGCTTGTAGCCTCAGTGTCTTTAAGGAAGGATTGGACAATTCCTTGAGGAGGGGACCATGAGGTTACAAGCCATGAGGGGTGTATATAAGTGTGTGCATAGCTAGACGTAGATATAGTCAAGCTGAAAATGCCAGGTGCAGGAGAGGGCATATGAATGCAGGTGTCAGGTATGCTCCCTGAAGCCTCTGGTGGGCCATTTTTGTGAGACACAAGAAAGCTGGACTAGATGGGCCTTTGGCCTAGGGATGCCATATATCCTGAAAAACAAGGACAATCATTTGGGAGGGGGGGTTGTGACCATATACTGCGTCCTGTCCAGATTTTGTGGAAGAGAATTACGGCAACCCTACTTTGGCCTGATCCTGATCCTTTTCTTATGCTCTTATGGTCCTTCCCTTACCTGCTAGTTTCTTTCTCACTGTAGAAACTTTCTAACTGTGTAGCAGAATGGGTGAGCTCCTTCAGGTCCTGTGTTACCTGTTCAAACTGATGGTTGCATTCATTTTTTATTGTCGCCCATGCAAGCAATATAGATCAATGCAATTTATAGCTGTTCTGTATAATTCATAAGATTTTGCTCTCGTGCTTCCCAAAGTTGAATGGCACAACATTCATCAGTTGATTGCACTTGGACCTCTTCTGCCTTTCTCTAAGAACGTTTATGGGATAAGGGAGGGACGTTGTGCTATTGAGAGCCTAGTCCTATATGTATTTATTCAAAAGTTAGTCCCATTATGTTCAATGTGGCTTACTTCCACATAAATGTGGATAGGATTTCAACCCCAGAGATTATTCTGCAGCACCACAATGTTTCTTCTGCCATCAGTGATGCATTCCTTGCCCTTTGACATTTAAGAAAATACCAGACTGGGCAATGTCTCACATCTTTTTTCCCCAACTTCTTCTTTCCTATTCTGAGTATATTTCTGTCTACCTTAGATCAGTTATTTTTAACCAGTGTGCCATGGTATGTTAACACTGGTATGCCATGAGTGGTGCACAGGTATGCCGTGTTTACATAAACCTAATTTCTTAATAGGGTTGTTGAGGAATTAAATCCCCCACCAGCAGCATGGTGTGCCTTGTTAATTGTCCAAAGTTTGATGGTGAGCAATCACTGCCTTGGATAATGAAGCTATATACTGTGTATAAAAAAGTCACTGACTCACTAACTCACTCTCTGATTCACCCAGTCACTCATCAATGCCCTGTCAAAACTGCCAGGCCTAGAAGCATGAAATTTGGGATGGGTGTTCCTTCCATTAGGGAGGGAATCACTAAGAACTGGTTTTTGGAAATTCCAACTGGAAGGGGTGAAATGGGGCTCAATGCATCTTCCTCCCTATACTTTGCATTGAAGAATCCCTGACTGAGGGATGCTCTGCCCCAACTACCGGACCTAGAAGCATGAAATTTGGGGAGGGTGTTCCTTCTGTCAGATGAACACCCACCAAGAACCGATGTGGAGAAATTTAACCCTTAAGGGGCTCATAAGGGGTGCAACGTGTTTTTGTCCTACACTTAACATGGGAAGCTGACCAACTTCCAGCCAATTTGGTGCTCAGTGTCTGCTGCACTGGGGGGATGTTGTTTAGAGGAAGAAGTTGCAGTGGGGAGGATGCTGCACATGGGGTGATGATGCGCATGGGGGGATGATGCGCATGGGGGGATGATGCGCATGGGGGATGGATGCGCATGGGGGTTGGTGTGCATCGGGAGATGATGCACATGGGGGATATTGTGCATGGGGATGTTGCACTGGGGAGGATGTTGCACTGGGGAGGATGCTGCACATGGGGGTGTGGTGCATGGGGATGATGCACATGGGGGGTTGATGCACATGGGAAGATGATACGCATGGGGATGATGTGCATGGGGATGTTGCGCATGGGGGTGTATGCACATGTGGGGTTGATGTGCATGGGGGATTGATGTGCAGTAGGGGGGATGGCGTATGGGGGAATTTTACTCCCGCAACGGGGGAACGCTTTTCGCTAATCAGATATAAGAAGCCCAGAGGCTTGGAGTAACGCAATATGGAGGTTGTAACAAAGAATAGCTGAGCTTTCAAAGATAAAAAAGCTTATGTTCAGTTAAAAAAATCTAGAAATTTGCTTGCTTGCTTTTTTGTATTTTTGTAAATAATAATAACAACCAGAAAAAAGACCCTCAGATATTTACTTCCCTATACTTTCAGGGTAGTTGTCAGCTATAGTATCTGATTTTTTGCTAAGTCTAGGGGTCTAAGGCAATTATTTATCTGATTTGTGTTCATGTTTTAACTGACTATTGTCCTTCTAGCACCCTTTGGTAACCCAACAAAAATCCGGCTGCTACCCACCAGTGCATCCCGACCCACAGTGGGACCCAAGTGTAGAGTTTTATCAAGGAATGGATTAACAGAATGTCCCTATTCCTATAGACAAGTGATATTCAACCTTTTTCGTCTCATGGCACACCATCACTTGTTTTTACCATTGAGAAGGCATACCATACTGTTCAAATCCCCAAGTTTTCCTATTAATAAATGTCCCTTCATAAATTCCTGCGGCACACTTGAGGACTATCCACGGCACACTAGTATGCCATGGCACACTGGTTGAAATTCACTGCTATCAATCATCCTGTATGATTGGAAACCTAGGCTGTGTTCAAGGTGCCTCTGCTTTCAAAGTTTATCACCACCAGGATCTCCTTAGTGGTAGCATCCTGGTTGTGGAATGCCCCAAAGGGGTATCTCATTGGCACACATTCCCTTTTTAATTTTTTTTTTAGCTATTCAAAATCAAGGGAAGACAACTTCATTCTCCAGGAGGATTTAACAAATATTTTAATATGGCTCCTGCTGCTTTATTACTGTTTAATTTTTGCGATGCTCGCTCATGATTTTTATGGTTGAAATTTTTATTCTGCTTCTTGATTTGTGTTCGTGTTTTAACTGACTGATTTAATTACTATTGTCAGTTACTGAAGAAGTTGTTTTTGTACTAAAAGGCTGGGTTGAATAATTTTAAATGCATCAAATAACTCACTCACTGAGCTTTCTGGAGTTAAATATATTAAGGTTGGGTGAACATTTACTGTTAACCAAAATGCCAACTTTTTCTGAATTTTAACACACAGGCCTGATTCATAATACAGAGATGAGCCGATGGCTGCAATCCTGAAGACACTTTCCTGAGAGTAAAACCCATTGAACACAAAGGGGCTAACTTTTGAGTAAACAGGATTAGGATTGCACTGATAGTCAATGATCTTCTGGATGCCATTCGGCTCCACCTGCCCCAAGGCAGCAAGGTCCTTATCAACACATTTTTTAAAAAGGAAACAGAAGTATTTCCACTTAAACACCAGGAAATACTACATAATTTACTAATTGGTGCAAAACTATTATTTGAAACATCAGAGAGAAACGGCAAGGCCAATGTAGGAGTGGTTGGTGAGGAGATTGTAAAATGAACAGAATAAAGGAAGGTAAAAGAAGAAGTGAGACTTTTTTATAATACATTTTAGCCTTTAATGAACTCTGGCACATCAAATGATTATTAATGCTTACCAGAGCTTTCCCATGATCTAGAAATTTTAGATGAAGTGGTAAGGTCATTTAAATAACTATAAATTAGGAAAACGCTGCACATCAGAAGTGTTTCATAGGAATAGTAATTTATGATTTGGGGTTTTTTTATTGTACATTAAGGATTTTATATAATGTTCACGACTGCCGGGATCATCAGAGTGACCTGGTTCTCAACATCTTATTCAGAACTTGGTATCATTCAGAGTCTATTGTAGTGGCTCTAAAAAATTTTCAGCTGGTGGCTTCCTTGACAAGGCCATTGGTTATGATTCCCCATTAGGGCCATAATCCTATACATTACACAGGACTGTGGGCTTTTTGAGAGGATCATGCAGCTCTCAAAGCTGGTTTCTCCAGCTCCCAAGAGATCCACATTTTGGGATCCTCTGTTCTGATGACTCATACACACCAACTTTAGGGCATTACACAGAGAAAATTCAGAAAAGAACCACCACAGATAAAAAATGTGCCACCCTAAACACTTGATTCACACTGAGGTTTCTGCACCTGATCTTGTGCATAATAGTGACAACATGGGGTGGTTATGAATGGCTGACTCACATGCAGGAATAATCCCTTCAGTCTTCATTAAAAACTTCATGCATACACACTCCAAAAGATCAACCTTCTCATGGGATTTCCTCTTGCCCTTGTCTGTTAAGCAACAGATGCACCATCAACTTTATAAATCAGATTTGGATGTCTTGCTTAGAAGCCTGGGAAAATTATGTAGCAATGAATTAATGGAAGCGTGATGATGACACACACACACACACACACACACACACACACACACACACACACACACACACACACACACACACCCACACACCAAGGGACAATCACAGATTCCCTTGATCTGATCAATAGCTGCCACTCAGCTTCAATGCAGCATTGTAACTTACAGATCTTCTTTCCCCCGAAGATATGTTATTTTGTGAGCTATCAAATAAAACAAAAAATGCCTGCTTTTGACAGCTCACTCAAAAAGAATGATAATCAGATGAAGAGTTCACATGCTCCAGCGGTACCCAGCGGACTTGTACTAGGAAGATGTATGGATGGGTGGAATTTGCAATGTTCTGCTTTGCAATTGGTTTTAATTCCCCACTACAATCTAGATTCACCATTCACATGTCAGATGAGCCAGCAATATTCATACAAACCCATCTAACCCATAAGATGACCCCATTATAATGCTATGGGACATATATCTTTCTGGGGACAATACCGCTCCAGAACAATGATTGATGTTCATCACATAAGCAGATGATTCCAGCAACTGAATGGGGAAAATGAGTGCGCACTTAGGACCCCTGCATCAAGATCCAATTCACTGGATCTTTAAAAGATCTAGTGCCAGAACCAGGTTCTTTTTGGCCTGTGGTAACATCAAGAGTTGTACCCTTGTATCAGGGTGCCCAGGAGATTTCTTCACCATGGCTTATGTTACCGCTAAATGCAACCAGAGAAGCAATTATCTTCTTATCTATTTCCCATCAGCCAATCACTTTCTAGGAGATGCCTATTGATTGATGGGGAGTTATAGCAAGATACAGGAACAAATATAAAAGAATTCAGAGTTATGGTGTCTTTGGGGTTGGATCACTCTAAGTAGGATGGAAAGCCTCGGAAAACCAAATTGGAGACGGCCCCCGGTGTAGAATCAGAAACGAGAGAGAGAGAGAGAGAGAGAGAGAGTGAGTCTTAAGTCTCCATCCATAGGCAAAGGAGAGCGAGAGCAAGAACATACAAATAGAAATAGCCTTATTATGTTTGTAAGTTCTGTGCTTTCAAAATAAAAGAGGTATTGATATTCTAGCCACATGAGGACTCAGATCTATAAGGAAGTATATAAAGTGCATGTTATATGCATTAAGTAATCACACTGTGTTTTCGATAACTGGAAACTAGGTTTAGCGATGACCATAATTCACAAGCCATTTTTGCAGGAACCGCAGTGCTTTATTACAATATAGTTATCCAGCTAAATTACACTTTACACAGTTGCATGTGAGTGCTATAAATATACCAGCAAAAATTCAAGCTGCTTTTGGAAGGTAGGCGACATTTTCGATTTTTATGTTTGTTGCTTTCTTTTCCTCTTCTCTTCCCCCCATATTTTGCTGATGACTTTTCAATAGGAATGCCGACAGCCCCAAAGAACGATTGTTTTACATTTCCATTAAAAGCAATAAAATTAAATAAGCCCAAGCAGTTTAGTGGAGTTTTCACAGTCCACGGCAGTCCATTACTGTAAGCTGTCAAAATCTATGCTGGATGCTTGGGGGGAAAACAGTTTTTACATTGCTCAAAACATAAATAAAATAAAAGATTGAGAGCATAATCCTATCCAACATTCCAGCCCCTGTGAAGGTACAATGAAAATTCTTGGTAAAGGAAGTAATATTTTGTTACCTTGAGGAGACCTCAGCATAGTTGCATCAGAGCTAGGAAATTTGACAGGATTGGACCCTATATTACAGGCCTATTCAAAACAACAAAGAATCCAATTGCAGGTCCAAGTTCCCACAATATCGAGGATGGTGGTGGTAGAACTACCTTTTGACTTAACAGGGTACCATATATCACCTCCTCTAATGTTCCTGGAACTTGAAAAGATGAGAACAGGAAGTTTAATTTGTGGGTCCATTAGATTTGCTTACGTTCAAAGTACTTTCCTTATATCAGAGGAAGGGACTCTAAGGTAAGAGAGTCAAATAAAGCTATCTCCCATTAGCCATGGGAGTTCCATTATGGATAGGGTTGCCATATTTTTCTTCCACAAAATCAAGACAGGATCTTCTGTCCCATTTGCTAGAATGTGAACACAATCCCCAAAAATCAGGATTGTCCTTGTTTTTCAGAACATATGGAAGCCTGAATTCTGGAAACTACCCCACATGATTAAATGAAGCAGTAGACACTGGTAAACACCACTCCCCTATCCTTCAGAGGTAAGGGGAGAGGACCTTCCCTTGCCTCTAGATGGATAGGGCATGTGATGGGATGCCTCTAGATGGGAGCGTATACAGAGGGCTCTAGCACTCTGTCCTGTGGATCAGTTAATTTGTGGTTACAGGATCTATGGCTATAGGGACCCCGTATAAGATGTGCTACCCCAATTTGTCTACTCATGTTTAAAAACTGAATGAAGGTGGATATTTAGAAAATTAACCAAGACAAACATTTCTGCAACTTTATAATAGTAAAGTGGTGCGCATGAAGTCTGAGTTCTGCAGTGCTGCCTCAAACTTCTCTAGAGTTCATATATCTTATGATCTTTTGTAGCATGAAAAATATGTCCCTCTTCACTCAATTTATAGTAGCACTCTGCCACTTTTTTCCTAAGATGTTCTTTTTATGTTGTTGCTCCTGCTGCGAATGTTGCTGTTTCAGAGCAAGGGAAATTCAATGTAATTGAACATCACACCTCCTCTCCTAACCTTTCTGCGCATTTTTGTCACACTTTTTCACATCCGTTTTCTTTTTTGTCACTCTGTGATGTTTCAGTGTCATAACATTGCACATGCGCATGTGCATACACACACAGAACCTAACACTCCCTACAATCCAGAGTAACTACAGGAGCACGTAAGAGACATTACGTGCACCCGAAGTTACATCAGGCATCCGTCAGTGTCTTGGAAGACTATGGTATCGTGCTCGGCGTTGCATATGCTGCATGTGAAGCACAAAAGCCTGGGTTGGATTGTTTGGAAGATAGGCTGTTACCCAAGCAGCAAATCCCCCCTCTCCACGCCATTGAATTAGTCCAATGAAAAAGCAGAGCCAATATGATTGGATCCAGCTGCGTCGCAGAGCTGGGCTAAGGACAGGAGCTCACCCTGTCTTGTGGGGCTGACCCGGGTCTCAAACCCTGGCCTGCTGGTTAACAGGCACGGCGTCTTAACTGCTTGCGCTACCCGTAGTTACTGCACCACTTAATGAAAACTTACGGGAAATTCATATTGCAATCCAGAGTAAATTGTTCTTACACCGGAACAAGGACTCTCCATAGTTACTCTGGATTGCGCCCACTATCGCTGAAAGGCTTCTTTCAACAAGATCCTTTCAAGCCCCACAGTACAGGATCCTGTATAATGTGTGATGTGCATTAATGTTGCAAACAAAATCGTGCAGAAAGAATCAAGTTATTCGAATCGAATTAATTAACAGAGCTCAGTGCTCCTGTTGTCGGAACACATCTTTTCATACTCAAAGTGACAAGAATTTGGAACCTGAAAAAAGTGATCCAGTGCAAATAAAGATTTCTCAAAATTGGACCACCTCAGAATTGACTGTGTTTTGACTCCACTCACACCTCAAGGCAGGGTTGATAGCAGCTTCCGATAATAGTAACATCATGACTTGCAGGGATCAAACAGTAGGAAGGAATTGCCACTGGTGAGTCACAGATTATGCGGTAATTTACCCAGTTTGCTGACTCCATCGTAGGGGAGCCAGGATCTATTAGTGATATTGATTCCGGATGTTCTAACTTTGATGCACAGAACTGCACAGACTGACAGTGTCGAGTTATCCACATTCATCACCGCTTTACTTTACAAAGTAAATAAGTGCATCACAGCCAGGTGGCAACTCCTGCATTCAGCATCACCTATAAAGATGGAGAGATAAAGTTTCCCCAGCAAAGAAGTACCAAGAACACACTATATTTGAAGATGAGGTTTATGTGCCTGGAGATTATGAAGCCTGAGCCTTGCCAGGTTGTGTTATGCATTCATGATAAAAAAGAGAGATGCAACAGTAAATCATCCTCGAGGGAGGGAGAATCAGAAGTGTGGCTTGCACTCGGCAGGACATGTCGCTTATACACTCAAAGTGTAAACACTGAAAAGGCTGAAGGCTGATACACAGTATGAGTAATGTTATGTTGAAAGTAGAAAGCCTCTAAAGTGGGGTCAAGCACCAACAGCGCTGGCCTGGGGATGCAGGAAGCAGAGCCAGACAAAAAAAATTCAGTCCAGTAAAAGGTAAAACAGGCCATTTGCAAGGACAATGGTGCACTTGATAATAGCAGCCAGAGGTAATGGCAGCTTGTCAGCCCAGGAGGATCAGCTGAATTGCAGAGGTAATAGGGGTGGAGAATAAAATCCTGCCTTAGGCTTAGCTCTTAAAGTGATATAGCTAGTCATGCGCACGATGGCCTCTCCTGTCTTAATTATGTCTCGTTCCTAAAGTGCTTCCTTACACAGTACTACCATCTATCTAACAGCACAATCTGACCCTCAACTACCATGTGAGCAGGTACAAGCTATTACAAATGTGCTGTAAACATATCCAGCTGGCCCAACTGTGGTAAGCTGGGATTTATAATGCTGTGACTGTTAAGTCTCAACAATTTGTACACAGAGCTGGGAAAATGTAGAGTTATCATATGATCTAGATTTTCTAACTCACCTTCTGAGCAATCACAACTCATGCGGCAGCTAGCAATGGGACAGATGATCCCAGTGGTGCTCCAATCACATGTCCCAATAGGCCCACATAGCGGTGGCCCCATTGATTCTAGCTGAAAATACTATCAGAATCAAAATCCCTTCCTTTAGAAAAAAAGATCTTTATTGCTACAGAGCACAATCCTCCTGACCATGTCTACTCAGATGACCCACTGAACACAATGGGGCTTACTTTTGAGTAGACATAGTCAGGATTGTAATCTCAGTCTTGTAATATCTGCATTCCATATATTGCCAGTTGAAGGACTACTGAAACAACAACAACATCAACATAATCAATATAAAAATACCAGGTGATAGTAAAGTCTAAGAAAAAAGAACTAGAAAAAATACAAAGATTAAAAAATAGAAAATGAAAGGCTGTGGCAGAACAAAATGATCCCAGTGGCAATTGGTGCCCTCGGTGCTACACCTTGAAAAGCACATGTAAAGCAGTGGGGCCACAGAAACCAGCATTCACCAACTACAGAAAGCTTACATCTTGTGACCATATTTGTAAAAGGATAAAAACCAGTTATCCCAGCATGTTGAGAAGGACCAAATGTCCGGATAAAACAAACCAGGCAATGGCATCTACCTGACTGTGTGAAAATCTGATGATGATGACGAAGATGATAATGAAGAAGATGATGATGATAGCAGTCTGCTCATCTATAGCACAACAGTATACAGTAATAGAAACAGTTTGAAAGGCAGATGGGAAACAAAACACAATATCACTGTTTATTTTCAGCACACAATAGTATACTAAAGATATCCCGTTTCTGAGTGTGGCAACAAAAGAGACAGAAGCGATTCAGTGATAAGTGGTGCATCAAGACGGATCAGAACAATTCAGAAGAAGCAACAGCCAAAGCAAAGGACATCAACAAAGGAAAGCGACAACAGGGCACTCACCTACTGGAATAGATGAGGAATGAAACAAAAAAGGGAGTTTCTGTACTGTACAAAGCATCTGAATTACCTGCATTGATAGAAGCGTGTTCTGAAATGGCACAAAATTCTTTATCGCTTATAAAAAAAGAAATCTCATCCCAAGTTCCAGCTGTGGTAAGATACAGAAGATAACAACCTGACAGATTGTAAAGCAAAAGAAGAAAGAGAGGCTGTTTTCTATGTAGCTAAATTATGTCCTTTTGAAGAACATAAATGATAAATAACTGGATCTCTGCAGGAGTCAAGATGCAAGTCAAGTTTGGAGGAGGTGGAGAGTGGATGGGAAATGGTGAAATATTTGAATGTCACCCACTGATGAAAAATGCTGCAGACTCGGAACTAAAATGGATGTAGTAGTGTTTGCCATCACCTACTATTTTAAGAATGTAAAGAGAGGCTTGCTGGATCAGGCCATAGCATGCATCTTGTTTCCCATAGAGGACTGGTATTGATGTCCACAAATCCCACAGTCAGGAGATATACCTACACTTTGCCTGCCACAACTTCCCTAGAATTGGCATGAAAATTCTGACTGTCACTGAACCCATAGATAGTGTGGAGCCCTTATGAGTGGTGGTGATTGGGAAATTTTGAATATTAAAGCATGCAAACGGGGTTCTAGATCTCTTCCTGTTCACTCTGAGGCTTCGTTTTTTCCCCAGTGTCACCCCAGAATGCATCGCAGGTAGTATTGTCTTGCTGTTTACAACGGAATTTGGGGGACCAACATTAGAGGAAAAGAGAAGCCTCAAAGAAACTGGAAAGATGCTTGCAGGCGAATTGGAAGAATGCCTGAAGCTCAGAAATCTGCCCGAAGCTCTGAAAGGGCATTGATTTTGCTGTGCTAAGGTAAACTGAGCTATTTTTAGTGTTCTCCTTAACTTTTCATATCTTTAAAGCATCCATGGAAATGTGGATAATTGAAACCTCAGATACCGAATCTGTAGATTTGGAGAGTGGATACGGGATATATCTAAACAGTGAAATCTTGGATTGAGAGCAACTTGGATTGAGAGCATTTTGAAAGACAATCAAACTTTTCTAATAAATTTTACTTGATATACAAGCAATGTCTTGTAAAACATGCACAAAAATAATTCCGGTTGGGATACGGCTGGTCTTGGCGCTCCGGCAGCACCTGCTCAGCATCTCCTAGAGACCAGCCTATGCATGTCTACTCTAAAGATAGTCATACACTCACCCATACCAGTGGAGAAGCACATATATCACAGATTGGTTTCTTTGGTCCTTCATGGACCCCAGAAAACTATTACCATTCAGCAAGCATCTCCATTCTCTCTGTTACAGTGTGAACATCTGCTAGCACTTTTATAATCCCACACAGCTGGACGTACGGACACAGGATGCCTGTTGGCTGAAATATTTTCTTTTTCCTCGGTGGTAAAGCCCAGATGCAGTTGGCCAGATTAGCACATACGCCGGGCTGAATAGATCAAAGCTAACCGCCAGGGATAGCACATCTAGGCTGACTGTGACCCTCTGCACCGGAAAGCACAGCTTAATAGCTAATGCAGTTTCGCTACAACCACAATTACAACTCATCTGGCAAGACGTTAGAGTAAAAATATTGCCTTTGGAAGAGAAGCCAAGAAGCTGGCTTAGGTTGCTCTATTTCCTTTAAAGCTGGTTGCCTGTAAATTAAAGGAGGTTTGCAACAAGGACTGTAGGATGCTGGAAGCCCATTCTTCTTCTTAAACTAGTCCTTGCATTAAAAGCATGGCTTTTTCAGAAACTTATAAAAAGGGGAAAATGTTATTCAAGATTTTGTTTTGGATGTGGCTTTAAATCTTGATATCCTTGCTGGGAACTCCAGAGAGCAAGTCTGTGTTTGTATCTGGGATATGATCAAATTTAGAAAGTGTGTATTTGGATGCCAACTGACCTTGATATACGTACTTCTGCTTCTCCCACCTCCTGAATTTATAAACAGAAGAGGGAAACAGTGTAGTTCAGTCCTTCTAATCAGTGGTGGGCTTCAGGGGATACTCACAGGTTCTGTAGAGCCCTTTGCTAATGAGCACCTGGTTCTGAGAACTGGTTACTAATGGGACACAGAACCTATTGTTAATTTAGGTTATTAGAACACAGAACCTGTTGTTAATTTATTTGAATCCCACCACTGCTTCTAATCCTCTTCTAATCTGTCCTTCTCCAGTATTAGGAATACAAAGAGCAAGAGAGATGTGTGGAAACATCAACAAGGACAGGCACCTGCCACCAGGCTGCTACCCAAGGAAAATGACTCAGGTGGCCTCACAGATGGGCCGGCCCTAGATACAATTCAGTCCTCTGTTCTGCCACCTCTTGCAGGTGTATTATTTCAGAGCTCTGTGAAAACATTCTGAAGCATCTCAGCACACTGATTCATGCTTGTGTAACATCAAATGCTGAATCACAGCATGGCAAAATTATTTGCAAGCCTCCCTGATTGTTTGCTTTTACTAATATGCAATTCGGCGTAAGGACTGTTTACTAACACAACACAGTGCGAAAGCAAGTCTGTATCTGCAGAACACTGCACTGGCCTTTATATCCGTAAATTAATTTGATCCAGGCAAATAAAGATCTGAGCTTAGAACTGGTTCACCAAGCTCCCCTTCTGTGAAATTAGCATTTTCAGCAATCATAAAGGTGCTTCTAACACAGGGGTGTCCAAACCCCAGCCCGGGGCCCTATAAGGTCTGCAGCAAGACCCTGCATCCATCCCACAGATAACCCTTGTAATCCTCTGGAGCGGTCTCTAACACACTCATTTATGTAAATTTATTCATATTTCAAATGTAAATTATTGCTCTGGCCTACAGCACAGTAACAGAGATGATGTGGACCTTCTGCCAAAATGTTTGGACACCCCTGTTCTAACATCACCAGATGTGCCTGCCACGTGCATGCCACGTAATCACTGTAAGCATGCTGCTTTTAAGCAATTAACTAAGAGACGTTTATCTCTTAAATTAAAGAAAAAATCTCTTTTGCGTTGAGACTTAAAGCACAATCCTAACAACGTCTACTCAAAAGGAATTCCCACTGTGTTCAATGGGTCTTACTCCCAGGAAAGTATTTTTAGGATTGAAGCCCAAATCACTAATAAATAAAACGCTGATAATTATTTTATACTTGTATTTATTTATTTTCAAGTCCTGAAAAACAAACTACAGTGGTACCTCGCTTATCAAGCACCTCACTTAACAAGTGTTTCACACAACAAGCAAAAATTTCCAAGAAATCTTGCTTCACATAACAAGTTCCGCTTCACTTAACAAGCAAGCGCGCTATGGGCACGTGTGCTATGCAGCCCTGACGCTCCACATGGAGGCTCTTTAAAAGGGCTGCCAGCCAGCACTGCTGCCTCTAACTGCCCCCAACTTCGGGGCAGTTGCCTGGGGGTGCCAGAGGCAGCTGCCCCTAACAGCCCCCAAGTGCCCGCTCCAACCACCTTGAACCTCCAGCAGCAGCCCAGGTAAGTCTCCCAAGAAAGTGTCTTTGATTGCAGCCTCCTAACCATGTCTAGCCAGAAATAAGCCCCAGTGTGTTCAATGGGGCTTACTCCCAGGAAAGTGTCTTTAGGATTGCAGCCTAAGTAGACTTCATAGGATCATGCACATTGAATGCATGTTTTGAATTCAATTCCAGTGTTTTGTCATCATTTTTACATCCAGTTAATATTTTAATATGAATATTTTGGAGGTTGTGGAACCAATCATCTGAGTTTCCATTATTTCCTATGGAGAAATATGCTTCACTTAAAGAGCATTTCACTTAAAGAGCATACCTCTGGAACGAATTAAGCTCTTTATTTGAGGCACCACTATATTGACCATTGTGATAGGGAAAAAAGGAGTGAACCTTGTATCCATGTTTGCTGCATGTTTTATTATTTATATATCACTGATGTTCAGTGTGGTCACAACTATGATTATTCAGTCTATCACAAGTATATCAGAAGAGATCCTATGGATCAGGCCAAAGGCCCATCTAGTCCATTTTCCTGTATCACACAATGGCTTACCATATGCCTCGGACAACCATACATACAATATATACAACCTGTTGTTGCCACTCCTCTGCATCAGGTATTTAGAGACAGACTACCTCTGAAACCCGGAAACTGTATACTGTTATAATGGTTTGAAGCTGTGATGAACTCCTCTTCCAGAAATCCATCTAATCTCCTTTTAATGGTCAGGTGCCTATAAGAAATCCTTTGGTAAGGAGTTCCACAGATTAATTACACGCTGGTTAAAAAAATATTCTCACTCTCCCAAAACTCAATTTTAGTGGCTGTTCCCATTTTAATTCTGGTGTTGGGTGTGAGATAAAAAAATAAAAGAATCCCTCTAGCTGCATCTTGCTAATTTTTGTATGCCCTACCAACAGGAGAGATATCTGAGGGAGGAGACTGGCTAATGATCCATGCCCATCATATGGCTTACCAGGCCAGAATAAACTCTCAAACTTCAATACTACTTGCAGAAGCTGATGAACCATCAAGTGTTGGGTGAAGGCATCATAGGACGTTGCTCCAGGACTTGTAACAAGCTGTGGTGTGGCATCAGATCTGATCTCCAGTTGTTGCTTAGCTCAGAGATGCTGGCGAGGAATCTCCAGAGAAGGGCTTGAAAAGCTGCTTTTCTTAGGGTGTGCATGCATGGCATTCAGATCGTCCTCATTTCCTAACAAGGATTGGCAGGGTATGGATTGGATTGGCATCCAAAAATTGACAGCCTGAATAGTATAGGAATGATCAAGACGTACGTAGGATAGATGGATTCTGCAGAACACAGGATTCTGCAGTATGCCAATGGTGTTCCTTAGGACTCTCTTGGGACCCCCTCGTACACACACACACACACACACACACACACACACACACACACACACACACACACACACACACACACACACAGAATACACATGAACAGACACACACACATAGATCAAGATTGTAATGCTAGGATGGATTTGGTTGCCGTTCCTTTCCTTTTTAATAACAGTATTAACCTTAATGCTGTTAATTCATTATAAAACATTGCTAGGAATGTTTGCTGCTGCAAACATTTGTTCTGATCCCATTGTTTTAGAGCCTTGGGGGTTCCCATTATTTCACTGCTGTGTTGAACTGACACTAAAACACTCTAATGGTGATCTGTGGCTCCCTAGGGTTGTGCAGATAGCAGCCAGGGAGCCATGAAATCAGTGCAAAAAAGCCACCACCCTACACAATGCATGAGATTTGTAGCTCTAATGGGAAGTCATGGCCAATGGCCCAGTAGGTCAAGGAAGCCGTCATTCTAAAATTTTAGCGCATTCTAAAACTGCTTTCATACATGACCAGAGGAATGTACCGCATTGGATGTGTAAAATGCCCATATATGACATCCCCCATTGTGCGACACCATCCAGGTGCATCAACCCCCCCCCATGTACGTCAAACCCTCCCATGTGCCTAAATGCCCCATGTGCATCACCAACCCTCATGTGCATCACTCACAGCCATGCACACCACCATCCCTTGCGCATCAGGGGAACACCCTCATCTCCCCAAATTTCATGCGTCTAGGTCGGGTGTTGGGTGCCCCCCAGGCGCAAGACACATCCCGCATGTGCATCATTCCTCTGTGCACCCCATACCCCCTACTGCATCAGGCAGTGGGCACCAAATTAGTTAGATGTTGATAAGTCTTCCATGTTAAGTATAGGACAAAAACACGTTGCACCCCTTTTCACCCCACTAAGGATTAAATTTCTCAACATTGGTTCTTTGGGTTGTTGATGTCACATAAGGAACACCCTCCCCAAATTTCATGCTTCTAGGTCCAGGGGTTGCAGCATGGCTTGGATCAGTCGGCGATTTTTCAGTGTAGGGAGGAAAACTTGTTGCGCCCTTCCAGTTGGAATTTCAGAAAAAACAGTTCTTAATGGGTGCCTCCACCACAGAAGGAACACCCTCCCCTCTTGTCCCCAAATTTCAGGCTTCTAGGTCCAAGGATTTTGGCTGGGTGTTTATGGGTCAGCAACCCATTGACAAGTATAGTGATGAAAACAGGTTGCATCCCCATTGCCCCTTCTCCATTTTGAATTTCCCAAAATCTTTTCTTAGTGGGTGCCGCCATCAGGGAAGAAAGACCCTCCCCAAATTTACTGCTTTTAGGTGCGGCGGCTTTGGCTGGGCATTGATGGGTGAGTGATTGAGCCAGTGAGAGAGTGAGTAACTTTTCTGTTTGTATTGCCATATAGTAGCAGAATTTATCCTTGGTTTAAATCTATTTTTGGACCAAATTTGTGGGGGTGCCTGAGCAGGATGAGGCACCAGAGGGCATTACTCAACACTGGCCACTGGGTCCCAATAGGCCTCAGTGGACAGCAGCAGGTACCAGGATCCTGACCAGACACCACCAGTAAGTAGCAGGCACCAGCAGATAGTGGGCACTGGGCATCCCTGCTTGGCACCACAAGGCCACTGGGTACCATTGGGCACCACAGGCCAGTGGGCAGTAGATCAAAACATGCACCAGGCTCCATGTATCATACCAGGCAGCCACAGAGATAGTCAGAAAGGAAGTTGTTCCTCCACTAGGTCTTTCTTGACAATCTTTCAGGTCAGAGTGAGTTCCTTGGAGAGATGCACCCACCTGCTACCTGATGCAGCTGTTTCAATTGGCTGACTGGATGGACTGGTTCTGGTAGGACAACATTGGTAGAACCAGGGCTTTTTTTTTTGGGGGGGGGGTACTCGCTTGTACACATTACTGGCACCTTTTTCCACCTGTCTCCCCAGAATTTAATTAATAAATTGTGATGTAAATATTTGGGGTTACCTATCCTTAGGGTCACGGTAGCTGGCAGGGGAGAGGTTTTTGTCTTGCAAGAAAAGACACAGCTGTAGATTTCCTGCATCATCTTCCTTTATTGACAGCAGCAGAGGATACAAGGCCCATTGTACAATTTGGAATCAAATTCTAACATCGCTACTCTTAAGCCTGTCTTATATACTGTGTTACGCTAAAAACCACACATCTCATTTTATCTCCACATTGGCTCGTAATTAGCTCATGATCATGCTCAGGCCCATGCTGGTGGTCATGACCGTACTCTGGCAGCACAATCCAGAGCAACTAATCTGTCCACATAAGTGCCCTTGGGTTGCCCTATCTATCACTAGGGTGGAACAACTGCAAGATGCTCCACCCCAGTTACTCTGGAAGAGGCTTAGGGCAGAGCAAAGCAACATAGGGTGCCCTAAGAGAGGTGGACCTGATCTGCCCTAACTGCTCTGCCCTAAGCAGTTCAGGAGAGGCATGTTGAGGGCATGTTTAGCATTGCCTAGGGCAGAGCAGTTACTCTGTATCCAGAGCCTGTTTTCAAGGCAGAAATGCCCTCTTCCAGCCCTCAGAGTTATACCACCTCAGGAGCAGGTATAGTAATGAGTAGACCCATACGGGTCCATGATAAAGCCTGAGTAAGAATGGCAGTGTTGACCAAAAATCTGAGTTCTTGGCCAGCCTAGCTGCAACCCCTGCCTCTCAACCTCAGGATATGGAACAACTATGGCAGCCCACGAACCTGGGAATACAGCAGGCCATTCCAAACATCCACCCTCCACTAGAGGAACTGCAGCTGTAACTGGTTGTCAGGAACTTCTGGGCTTTCTTATAAGGCAGACACCACAGCTGTTCCTTTTTCAGTGTGATCTGAGGGGGGTCTCCTCAGGAGCAAGTCCTCCCCATGTGTCAATTACTTAGCATGCTCTGGAGCAGTTAGGGCAGCCTAGGCTTCCTGACTCTCTGGATGGAGCATAACTTTATGTTCTGGATACAGAATAGTTAGGAGAGAGCAGTTAGGGCAGAGCAGGCTGAACTTGCTCTGGATTGCGCCCATAGTCAGCCTACAACCATGCTCATGCCCACCCCATGGGCATCTTATGACTGACCATTTGGGGACCACATCCTGTTGATATCTGGTCATCTTAAACTTTCTATCCTTGCTTCTTTAATCAATATGAAGACTTCATTGTTTAACATAAAGAGAAGAAATACATAATCCCTGGCTTTCCTTCCACCGTCCCTACAGATGCCAAAAAGTCAGCATGACATGTGGCAGTGCTTTCCTTGCTGTAAGCTTTCCTTGCTGTAGACTTTATTGCCAAGCATGCAGTTTTGCTAACCAGGGTCTCAACTTCGCGCCTCAGTTATGGAAATTCACATTTTTCCCCCATCAATGGTCATATGGGGATGACTAGCTATGCCAACAAGGTGAGTATCGGTTCTTTTTTCCCCCAGAAAAAAGCACTGGATGGAACCAATGGACTCTACCTGGTGATTGCCTGATTAGGAAGAAGTATGACAAACAGATAGGAAGGACTCACAACATATTTACTTTTGGGATGCCTCCCCAACATCTTTATTTTAAGCCATTTTTATACCTTGTGAAGCTACTTTCAACAAAACTGAAAAAGTAATAAACAACACACAGAACACAGTTAAAATGAAAATGAACTAAAGGGTGGCATCAAATAAAATGGAAATCCACAACTAGGTATCCCCTGCAACTGCGGCCAAACATGCACTTTCAAAAGTCTAATAAATATGTCAGGTTTTTGGAAGGATGTCATATTTCAGGAAGGAATGTAGGGAGACAGCAACAAGGTGCTTGGGTAGAGGGAAGAGCATTTGCCTCAATACCCCGACTGCCAAGAGAATTTGAGAACAGTCCAAAATGGTTCAGCTTGATGTTTCAATGTTGGTCTTGAGTTCGTCCTCCTGCATAGATATGTCCTGACTTAACAGAACAAAGGAATGTGGAACTGCAAGTACTTTTGCTGCCAGAAGTGAGCTGCCATTCATTTACATGTAGACCAAGTTTCCAAAGGTGATGAGTTATTAGACCGAGTAGACTGCTTACCTTGATGTGAAGAGAATTAGCCTTATACACTGAGCCTTTATGGGACATTTTATGATCCAAAGCAAATATGACCCATCAGGATTTACAGGTTTTATTAGCAGCAATAAGCATTTTATAGCCAACACCAGTAAATCAGGGTTTTTATTGAGAACGCCACCATTTTGATCTGTGGGAAGTCATCAAAATGTCGCTTTTTTATCGGACATCATTCCTAACTTTTTATGAAAGATAGATTTTCCATTTAGCTGGCAAATGCAAAGTGCCAGAGTTCAAAATAATGAATTGATCTGGAAGGATATAAGTGAAATCCACCAACGCAGGGGTTAAATCCCAGAATAGAATTTATAGGGGGTTTCTAAGGGAAGGGGGAGAGATATAGCCCACATTACAAAACCAACATAAGAGACAGTTGCTTCTAGAACTTTTATCCTCACTAATACATCTCCATTATTTTCTCTCCTCCAATCTCTATGATTAAGTGCCTAAGATCTTAATGATCAAATGAAAATCCAACTGAGCACTGTGCCCACAGATTGGCAACACATATTGGATAGATACAAGTCTTGCAGAGCTATTATAATTAGGGTTTCCATAATTCTCTTCCACAAAATTGGGACAGGACCCTCTGTCCCATTTGCCAGTATGTGAACACATCCACCAAAATCAGAATTGTCCCTGCTTTGGGGGGCATATAACAAACCTAATTATAATTAAGAGGAAGTGAGCACGCAAATGTGGGGCAAGTCCTATCCCACCAGTCCAGTCCCAAAGCTCTGCTTCCCCACATCACTATAGTATTTGTGATCATGGACCAACTCCATAGGAAGAGATTTGGGGGTGGAAATCTGGAGACTTCAGCTGAACAGAATTGGAGAAGGAAATCACAGGAAAAGTTTGGATGGAACAGAAGCAGGAAGATTTGTCCCTCGCTCCTTAGAGGTGACATACAAGAACGCAATGCAAACACAGGGATCGGCCACCACACCATGCACAGCAATGCTTCTTCAACTCATTAGAAAAGGAAAATAAACTCAAAAGCAATCATCTGTCTGCCATTTCCAATGTACCTTTTCCTCCTCTCTTGGTTTCTAATCTTTCTCCCCCTCTGATTTACAGCTAACTGGCACCCCACACTTTGGTGTCTGTTTCTCTTCCCCCAGTTTGTCTCATTACTCATCCCACAAACCAGTTTCCAGTGGCACGCGCTCAGTGGGCTTTCTGGCTAATGAACAAAATGTGCTCCTTGTTCTTCACCGTTTATTTGTGCGCCGGCGCCACCTGTCCCTTCAATTAATAGACACAGTCACGATTGCAAGCAAGATAAGAAAACTCCATCAGCCTCTGGGTTTAGGCTCACTTCGTCTCTCACTTGCTTTATCAAAGCATGTAAAATATCAACAGCACAGATGTGGTTCGAGTAGTCCAAAGAGTAAATACGCCAAGGCACAGATGGAGGCTGCTGGCCCAGAGCTTTGGCCCTGAGCAGTGAGCTAAAACCACAAGCCTGCTGGAATGCAAGCACCATTGCCTCTCCAGCTGTGCTCGCAGGGTCCTTCCAGATGTGCTTCTTAGCAAGTTGTGCTCCACTTGCAGACATGTGCAATGAAACTGCAACATCTTTCCCACCCATTGGCACTTATTCAAGGACGCTGGCCAGGTGGACAGTAAGGGGGTGGAATTTCAATTCCTGACATAGGAGGCTAAATGGGGTGCCTTGGAATAAAGGTGTAATGTGCACACTGCTCTAGTGCATACGGGTCACCCAAATTTGACCCAGTTTGCTACAAAATGCAAGGGAGGGCACCTGAAAGTAGCAGTCATATGTGCTCCCTGAAGCATCTGGTGGGCCGCTGTGTGATACAGGAAGCTGAACTAGTTGAACCTATGGCTTGATCCAGTGAAGGCTCTTTTTATGATCTTATGTTCTTACTAGCTGCCTTGGGGAATCCTACAAGCAAGAGAGGAAGGCACATACCTCTTCCACCATTGACCCCTGCAAATGGTATTCAGAACCACACTGCCACTGAACTTGTATGTAGTTCACAGCCATCAGAGCTACTGACCTTTTGTAGACCTGCCTTTTGTTAATTTGCCCAATCCTTTTCTTAAGCCATCCAAATTGGTGCTCCTCCCTATGGCAATTAATTCCACAAACCCATCACACACTGTGGGAAGAAGCTCCTTTGGATTTTGTCCATCCAAAATCTCACACAAGTCAATTCCAATGAATGACTGGTCCTTGTATTGAGATAGGGGGACTCTCATCACACTATGCATCATTTTATACATCACAATGAGGTCCAATAACATGGACCACAAGATTGAGAAGCACTGGTAACATTAAAGCATCATGCACAGGAGAATCCAATCATCTCTGAGTTCTTGCACTATTTATATCCATGCCTGGTCACTCTTTAGATGGAAGCAGAAAAATATTTATCAGGGGGAATTACTGCTCTGAATTATTTTGGGTTTGTCATTCATTACCATTGCCAGTCATTGCAACAACACAGAACTTTGTGCATGAACATGTCCAAAGTTGACAAAAACTACTTTTGGGGGGCGAATCCCCCAATGCATCATCATCACTCACCTCAGCTGTAGGTACACCCTCTGGTGGGCGGCAATGCAGCACTATCATCCCTTCAATAGGAACTTCCTTTCCCTGGGGGTCCTGTTCAAAGTTCTTCCTCAAATCTGTAAATAAGAATACAAATAACATAAGAGAAGTCCTACTGAAGGAGGGCAAAAACCCGTCTATTCTCATCCTGCATCTCAAGTGATACACAGGATACACAGGAGGCACAGTAGATGCCTTAAGAGAACCCATAGGCAAAAAGAGACCTGTGTCTTGGTGCCAATCCTTTGCATCTGGCATTCAGAGACACCCGACTTCTAAAACAAGGGAGTTGCATATACCCATCATGGCTTACCACCTGTGATGGACTTTTCCTCTATAAATCTGCACAATCCTACTTTTAAAGGTATCTAGTCCGGACACCACCACCATCATATCCTGCAGCAAGGAGTTCCAGAGATTAATTCTGCTCTGGGTTGCTTTTGTGTGTTCAAACTCATCACTCAATTTCGACAATTGTGTGGTGTTCTAACAAGAACTTTAGAATTAACTTGCATTATGTATGTATGTATGTATGTATGTATGTATGTATGTATGTATCTATCTATCTATCTATCTATCTATCTATCTATCTATCTATCTATCTATCTATCTATCTATCTAGTCCAGGTAATCTGGTGGTAGGAGGTTTTAGCCACTGATGCAGTGTTGCCTGCAGTACACCTGACTAAAGTACACCTCCATCCATTTTCACAGTAGTCTTTGGAGTGTCTCCTTCATGTTCCCAATTTTTGGACCTCACAACAGCCCTGTGAGGTAGGTACGTAATTATAACCATTGTAACCACACTAATGATTTCACTTAATACTAAAAAAGGGCTCCCTATTAAAGTCTTGTGCAAAATTGGTGCAAAGACCTCTTGCCACAACAAAAAAGGTCTTGGGACTATCTGGTGAAATAAAATACTAGACACACGTAGTGGCAGCCCATCTGTGGGAGTCTCAGTAGACAGAGTCTAGGCGGTTTGAGGATTTAAGATGGCCAGATTGATCCACCTGCTTCAATTAATGCCTTGCTCTATTTTCACCATTCCACCTTCAGAAAGAGAATTCACAGCATCAAGATGTGTCAATAAAAATTCAATTCAGAATAATAAGACTTCGCAGGCCTGAAATACTGGGGGAATTATCAACTCCTTCATTGTAATGGCTGTTAACACAATGAAATAAAAATAATTTACATTTCCCAACAAAAGAGTGTAAGAAAAATTGCAGTCATTTACAGAATCAGAAGTGCATGACTTTAGTAGTTTAACCAACTGTTTATTGTCAACAGGCATGAGGGTAAGTAGCTGGAGGGAGCAGACTGGCCGAGGCTGTAGTACCTAGAAGTTAGTGCTCATGTAAATACTTTCTCGCTCATGGATTCCTCTTTAACTGGGCAAACACTCGAATGGGAGGAAATTGGTAACTGTGTCCTCTGCCACCTTCCTACACGGACAGCCTGATCCAATTTATATGACTGCACAGTGATGTAGTGATGCCAGAATGGCAACTGAATTGCTGGTGCAAGTCTGTGTTGCTTCATGCAGGTGAATCAGACCTGAGAATGGGATTTGGATTTGGTGTGTGCCACCACCACAAAACATGCTGCCTTCTCAGGCTCTTTCTGCCCAACCCAACACCCTCTCCTCTCCCACTCCACACAGCTCCAACCACTCCAACAGTCTTCCTCCCATCTGTTCTATCTTCAGACCCCCTGTACTGGGCTTACTTTCTACAGCAGGCCTACTGATGTCCATACAGATGTCCATACAAATACACATGCACACAAACACTCATAGATTTAATGGCTATTTCTCCAGTACAGATCAGAGAAGTCAAGTATAAGAGGGGAGATAAGATGAACCTCAGTGGCTGTAGTGGCTAAGCAGTTAAAGGCACTGTGCTTGTCCATCTGAAGATCAGCAGGTCAGTGGTTTGAGACCTGAGTACTGAAAGATGGAGTAAGCTCCCTTCCCTAACAACTGCCAACCTAGTAGTTTGAAAGCATGTAAATCTTCTTCTACTTTACTTTCTCTTTTACTGCTTTAAGTGTTGAGGTAGATGTACCTCGAAAGCATATAAATGCAAATACATAAATAGGTACCACCTTGGCAAGAAAATAACATTCCATGTACATGTGGGCCACATGATCATGGAAGCATCTTCTGACAATGCTGGTTCTATGGCATAAGAAAAGAGGATGAGCACTTCTCCCAAGATTTGGTTATGACTAGCAGGTCAACCTACAGACGACACCTTTACCTTTACCTAGTATCAGTGCTGGAGAGCATCCACTCTCTCCCAGGCCTAGCCAACCAATTGTCCCTCCCCCATCTCCTGCACCCCAAATCACCCCCAAACCTCTGCATCAGCAGACTCCCAGCAGCTCAAATTTACCTTTGCCATGACTGGATCTAGTACTGAGATACTGGTGTGCATCCTTGCACCGGCCTCCCTTTACGACACATTTATGACAACCAAACTGGACTCCAGGACTGAACTCACAGGCTTCAATCACATCCACACTCACCTGGGAGTAAGCACCATTGACTCTGATGTGATTTATTTTTGAGCAGACATACATAGAATTGGGGTCACAGTCATATAAGCCCACTGTCGAAAACCTAATGCCAAAATCCTTAACCTCTCTCTCTCCAACCACTTTAAATCAAGCCTCCAACTTTTTCCCACACTACAAGGAAAAATAGTCTGGCTATGACCAATTTTTAGCTCCTTGAGGTTCTATAATGATTGCTGTGGTCAGAGGTCTTCATTGCAAACCTATCTTTTTCATGCCTCCCATGTAATGCTTCTGATATTCATCTCAATACGTTACAGGAATGAGAGAGGAAAGCCAAGATGGTTCACAAATGAGAAGAGATGAATTCATACGCTCCACTCAGCCAAGTGGAGGAAAATAGAGGTATGGATACCACTAACAGCAAAGTATCATAATTAGCTTTACATGTTAGTCTTGCAAATAGTTTTTTTGTGAACAATTTCCTAGTACAATGAAAATGCCTGCCAGCAGTCAGAATGATGCACACCATTGTCATGCACACCATTGTGAGAGCTATATCCCATAATAAGAAAACAATACTAGGCTAAATCAGATTCAGAATATTCCCCCGATTAAATCACTACAGCAAAATGATGAGTGTATCCAACACAGATTGGCAACAGATATTTCTTAATAACCCCTTTCTTTATTATTACTGTTTTAATACATTCATGAAGACGTTGAACGGCATGATTGAAACAAACAATGACAGAAAACAAATGGACTTCATCCGATAAAGAACTTCATTTACAAACAGCATATGTTGTCCCATCAAGAGGTTTATCAGTGTGTGGGGAAATTAGCTCATGTTTTCCCAGGATCTCCAGATGCACAGTTTCTTATCCCTGTTTGGTTTCCAAAAACAGATAAACAGGAAATTTGCACATTTTGAAATGTTAATATCTGAGCATCACTCAGTAGAAAGGTCTGATTTCTAAAGTTTATCAAGAGAGGGAGGCTATACATGAGGGCTGAGGTGATGAATAAATTTAAACCATGATAGGAAAGATGTGGCAATGGGAAGAATGGGTATCCTAGTAAAGGAGATGAATTGATATGCTGGAACAATTATCAGAGAAAATCATTCTTGTGTTCTTTTCTATTTATTTATGTATTTGTTTATTAGATTTGTACCCTGCTTTCCTTCCAGAAGGGCACCCAAGGTTGCTAACAATCAATAAAACACATAGTAAATACAATTAAAATGATAAAATACAATTAAAGCAATATAAAATGTAACGCAGTCAGCAATAAATTAGTAAATTCTATATTATTACTGGAGTAGATGTGCTTTACAACATGTTTGTGACATGGCAGCAATGTCAAAATAAGGCTCATGAGCTAAAACATGGCCACTGGAAACAATTTATCTGGCTCCCAATATACAGCAATTAAATTTGTCCAGCCTGAAAATCAGGCTCTCTCATATCTTCAAAATTTGAACAAGATTTAATCTGTCATTTCTGTCATTTAAAGCTCATGTGTTTGTACATGCAATTAAAGTGCTTATTTCTGGACATTATGCACTTAAGGATGAGAAGGCCTCCATCAGTCTTGAAAGACTATGATATCGTGCTGGGCGCTGCATACGCTGCATGCGAAGCACGAAAGCCTGGGTTGGATTGTTATGGAGGATAGGCTGTTACCCAAGCAGCAAATCCCCCCTCTCCACGCCACTGAATTAGTCCAATGGAAAGGCAGAGCCAATACGATTGGATCCAGCTGGCGTTGCAGAGCTGGGCTAAGGACAGGAGCTCACCCTGTCTTGTGGGGCTGACCTGGGTCTCAAACCTTGGCCTGCTGGTTAACAGGCACAGTGTCTTAGCCAGTTGCGCCACCCACAGCCTATGATTAACTATTAATTACCCATGGGGGGAACAGGTGAAAAAGGTGCTGGTACTGAGTAACAGTGAGTATCCCCAGAAAAAAAAGCCATGCATAAATGTACATACATACATACATACATACATACATACATACATACACAGAACCTTTATTGGCATAAAATAGATATCATGAGATAAATACATATATAATGATATAGAACACATTGAAAAGGGATATAAGAAAGCTGCACACACACAGTGCAATCTTAAGCATCTCTATGCAGTAATAAGTCTTATTGTATTCAGTGGGGCCTACTCCCAGGAAAGTGTGTTTAGGATTGCAGCCATAAACACACAAATATGGGATTACCGCATTAATAAGCGACTCTTTCCCTGAGATTTAGCAAAAAGCAATGAAGACAGCTCAGAGTAATACAGTTTATCCACACTGGAATTGCTTTCCTTCCAGTTTCTTGCAGAATATACTTTGCGGAAATTATCGCATCATGAAGATAATCCGAAGGATAAAACGATATTCGGAAATCAATGAACAAGGTCGTTATCTTGTATTACGGTGTTGTGTAATAATGTCAGCCAACTTAATGTTTTTATGAAACAGAATCAAATCCACACCAACAAAACAAGATGAATTAAAAAAATATAAAAAGCAGTCCTTTGGCTTGCTTAGGAAGGCAGCTTCTTCCCTCATTTGTGGAAATGGTTCAGAGAAATGGTAATCAACAGCCTGTTCTTCTTCTACTAATCACCAATGGGTTCTTTTCAAAAGAGGCAGTGAAAACTACAATTGGGGGGGGGGGGGGGGTTTCCTTGGATGGTGATAGGTGTCCTCGCTAGAGGCCACCTAAAGAAGCGATCAAGTGTGGACTGGTTTGTCTCCTGCATTTTATTTATTTTTTATTTATTTACAACTTGATGCCATTATTATTAAATTATTATCATTGATGGCTATTATTAAATTTAAATTTAAAATTATTACATAAAATTTATTACTTACTAGCAAAAACAAACCTGCATTGTGGGAGTAAAATTCCTCCCATACGCCATCCCCCACTGAGCAGTGTTCCCCCACTGTGCATTGTCCCCAATGCACAAAGTCCCCCCATGTGCACCATCCCCCCATGCACACCATCCCCCATGTGCATCATGAGCATCAACCCCGTGAGCATCAACCCCCATGAGTCCCATCCCCCATGCGCAATACCCTCCAAGTGCAACAACCCAATGTGCATCACCCCCACACACTCAACATCCTCTGATGTGCAGAAACCCCCATGAGCACAGTCCCCTCATGTGCACCATCCCCCATGCACACCATCCACACATGTGCAACACCCCAATGCACATCAACCCCCATGCGCACCATCCACCCATGTGCACCATTTGCAACACACCCCATACACTTCATCCACCCATGCGCACCATCCCCCTATGCGCACTGTCCCCCATGCATAAAACCCCCGTACAACATCCCCCCATGTGCACCATCCCCCCATATGTACCATCCTCCCACACATACCATCACCCCCTGTGCACATTCCCTCCCAGTGCATCAGCTGGAGGTTGATCAGTCAGTCTTCTGACTGACTGAAGTTATCAGTTATGTATAGAACAAAAACACGCTACACCCCTTTTCAGCTCTTTAAGGGTTAAATTTCTCAACATTGGTTCTTGGTGGGTGTTCATGTCACATAAGGACTACTCTCCCTGAATTTCATGCTTCTAGGGCTGGGGGTTGAAAGTATAGGGAGGAAAATGTGTTGTGCCCCTTTTCACCCCCTTCTGTGTTGTGCACCTTTTCACCCCCTTCTGGTTGGATTTTCCCAAAACCAGTTCTTAGCGGGTGCCCCCGTCATGGAAGGAACACCCTCTCCAAATTTCACGCTTCTAGGACTGGCGGTTTTGGCTGGGTGTTGATGAGTCAGTGAGTCAGTGAGTGACTTTTCAATTTTATATATATAGAAGAAAAGAAGGCTATATGCTGCCTGCTCACAAGGAAAAGGAGGTCAGAAGATTTCAGAAGATTTTTTCCAGTCACAAGACAAAAATCCAGGACATGTCATAGAAAAAAGTTGACATGTGGTTATCCTGTGTACTGGGTGATGTCTTACACTTTCCCTGACACCCTAATATTGTTGGTGCTGAATTATATGAAATGATACCATGTTGAGCAAGGTAAGCATTTGTCCACTACGTGTCTCTCCAAATGCTCTGTTAGATTGTTCTGCTCTGCTGTATTGTTTCAGGTCATGGGTATCGAGCAGAAGAGCCTGGACGCTGTGAAGCTTGAAATAACCCAAGGATTGCAATCTTAAAACAAGCCATCTTGGTTTTGCACAATATCTTTCTCAAATGGACACTAACACCACAGATCTAGCCATGACTACTCAGAAAAAAATCCCATCGTGTTCAATTATATTACTCCCAGGAAAGTGAGTATAGGCTTGTTTGCCTTTGAGAATCATTTGACTGCCACAAAATACTGGGTGGATATAGAAAATCAATGATATCAATTAGTTGCTATTTTAATTATCGTGTAATTGAGCTATTAAAGTTAGTTATATGGAAATTAGATACTTGAAAGTGTCACCTTTTCAGAGATGGCATTAAGAACATGCATTCTCCACACCATTAATTCATTGAAAGGGAGCTGTCAGGCAGTGGTGATGACCCATGGCTAAGATAGATGGAGGCTATTAACCATGATAGCAAAATAGAACCTCCATGTTCTTCTGAATACCAAGACTGGTATCTCCATGTCCCAATTCTAGGTTTCCTAGAAGCACCTGACTCGACACATCCATCACTTGATCAAGTATCACTTTGGATCTGAGAATAAGAGACAAGGGTTTTCTCCAGTAGCATAGCCAAGGGGGATCAAGATGGTACATTGCCCCAAGTACCACACTTTGAGGGGGTGTCCTCTGAACCTCCAAAAGGCATTTCTGGGGTTTTTTGGGGGGGAGGGAGGGGGGAACGACAACAACAAACTGCCTTTCAGAGGCCTCAAAGACATTCACTCAAGGTGTAAAATTCAGGACCCCACAAAAGTCTCTAAGGGTTTATATGGAGGCGTTAAATACCAAATTTACTCAAATTCCCAATCCACCATAGAATCTAATGTGCACCCCTATTTTAGAAGTCTTGAGATTAAAAAAAATTTATATGTGCCATCAAGTCTAATGTGCACCACTATTTTGGAGTCTAAATTCAGCTGGAAAAGGTGTTATATTTGAATAAATAGGGTATTTGGGGGAAGTGTCATAGAGGAATATTTCCAGCCCACGTTGCCAGCCAGCAAACCAGTCATACAGTTGTCCTGAGTCCAAAGAGACACACTTGAAAGTGTGAAAGAATACCAATTTGAAAGAATACCAATACACAAATAGGAAATATTTATACTTACCTGAGGCAGGTCCTGAGCTTCTCCCCCCATTGGATGTAGCACAAGTTCTGTTCTGTGAATGATGTGGCTGCATCATTGTCAATGGTGAGGGAGAGGATAAGGGCTGGTATTAAAAAAAGAAAGGTGGCCATTCTGTCCCATTTTGCTGCTCGCATTCACTCCATCATTTTCAGAAAAGGCAGATAAATAAAAGCTGTGCAAAATTGTCACAATGTCCAATGACAGATGAGAAAACCATAGTTTTCAGGGTGTGAGAAAGTTCATGAAAAAATCTACCTCCCTTCCTTTTGAAATTTATATTTTGGTCATGCTATGCATAGATATAGCTTTTCTGTACTGCCATTCAGTGGTGTCACTAGATGAGGGTGCATGCCTCACCGGATGAGACACTAGGGAGTGAGTTATAAATATATATGAGTATATATTAAAAGCATGACCCTTTCACTCTTTTCGGTTCCAGTGGTATGAATTTATTTTCAGGTTAATGCACTTATTCCTTTATGCCTCCATGCTGTGTTCTAATGCACATAAATGTCTAGTTTTAAAAACTAATGCACATGACAGGACCATTTAAAACTCTGTTGCTGAGAAATAATGTGCATAAACAACATGTACATGCATGCAAATGCAAACACTCACATGTGCACATATACCCACTGGGTGTCTGTACCCATCAAGGTGACCACAGCCTGAAAGTAAAAAGGAGGACAAGGTCTTGGATTCTTCTTAGCCTGACCTTTCTGGTGGATAATGGCACATATGCCTACTCATGAGTAAAGCCACAATATTGGGCACTTTCACTTTCCCATAGAGCTCAATGCATATTTTTTATTTGTAGTTTTTTGGCCATAACTTTTGACAGGAAGGAGATATTTCAAAACCAATTTTTGCATTGGATTCTGCTCTTCAATATGAATGTTGTCCAACAACATGGCATGATGGGGTACTACACTCTATTGCAAAGTTCCAAAATGAAGCCAAAATGGAGGACAATGAAGCCCATTTTCCTTTTCTAATCTGTGGAAGGAGAAGGTGGAGAAATGAAGGTAAGAAAGTGGGCAGAGAATAGCGTCTCTTGCAGATCTGCTACCTGATGCAACAGCTTCAGTTGGCCTCACATACAGGCCGGACTTGCCTGAGATACATGAATTATACACAAAGACAGGGATTGGCTCAAGGTAACCCTAGAAATTTCATTATTGAGTGAGACTTTCAATTTGGGTCAAGTCAACACTATACTATGGTATCCTTTCCATTCAGAAATTCCTAGAAATATTAATTTATCAAAAGGGCAATAGATGTTTGACTGGGTTCCCACAGAAACTCAGAGCAAATCCAATTCCCATCCCAAATCTTCCAGTGACTTTTAATAAGGATGCTGTCTTTCCCCCCATATATTTGTTGTGAGGATGACTACTGAGAAACTGCAAATATATCAGAATTTTCTAGCACATGCAAAAAAAACCCCAAAATATTGAAGTGGGTTGAGAGGACTGGAAAGTTTGCTGTATAAAGACATCACCTTCCACCTCTCCTTGAATAAAATCTGTTTTAATAACCCAGAGAACTGCTAGAAGTGCAGGGTTTGGAAAACCTATCACACAGTCCATGATATCTTCTGAAAAAAAAGAACTTCCTTTAAGTTCTGGGTTTTTTATTATTTTTTAAAGATATTATTTCAGTTAGAATTCTAGTGTCTACGGAGGGGAAATTGTTTTTATTCCAGCTGGTAGTGGCATTAAGATTTTATGGTTTTAATGCTGCTTTTAATGTTATTTTCTGTCTTATTCTGGAGGTTTCTTTTTAGTAGTTTAATAATCTATATACAGTGTTGCCTTGTAAGAAGAACATAATTTCATAGAATCATAGAATCATAGAATTGGAAGGGACATCTAGTCCAACCCCCTGCCTGCAGCAGGAATTCCCCCTAGAGCATCTCCAACAGGTGCTCATCGAGCCTCTGCTTGAAGATCCCCAGTGAGGGAGAGTCCACCACCTCCCTTGGCAATCTGTTCCACTGCCGAACCGCCCTCACAGTCAGGAATTTTTTTCGGATTTCCAGCCGGAATCTCCTCTCTTGCAGTTTGTACCCATTGGTTCTAGTTCTGCTTTCAGAAGCAGCTATGAACAAATTGGCCCCTTCCTCCATATGACAGCCCTTCAGGTATCTGAAGAGGGCAATCATGTCTCCCCTCAGCCTCCTCTTCTCCAGGCTGAACATCCCAAGTTCCCCCAACCTTTCCTCGTAGGGCTTCCCTTCCATCCCACTGATCATTCTTGTCGCTCTCCTCTGGACTTGCTCCAGTTTGGCTGCATCTTTCTTCAAGTGAGGTGCCCAGAACTGAACACAGTACTCAAGGTGAGGTCTGACCAATGCAGAATAAAGAGGAACTAGAACTTCTCGTGACTTGGAAGCTACAGTCCTCTTAATGCAACCTAAAATGGCATTTGCCTTCTTTGCAGACACATCACACTGCTGACTCATGTTCAGCTTGTGATCCACGGCGACTCCAAGATCCTGCTCACATGTTGTGCTGCCAAGCCAAGTATCCCCCATTTTATACCTATGTTTTTGGTTTTTATTGCCTAAGTGCAGAACCTTGCACTTCTCCCTGTTGAAATTCATTCTGTTTGTTACAGCCCAGGATTCCAGTTTATCCAGATCCTCCTGGAGGTTTCTCCTATCTTCTGATGTGTTCGCTACTCCTCCCAGTTTGGTGTCATCTGCAAATTTGATCAGACTCCCCCATATCCCTTCCTCCAAGTCATTGATGAAAATGTTAAAGAGAACCGGTCCCAAGACAGAGCCTTGGGGTACCCCACTAGAAACTGACCTCCAGGTTGACACAGGACCATTTACTAAAACCCTTTGAGTGCGGCCATCGAGCCAGTTGCAGATCCACCTAACAATTTCCCCGTCTAGCCCATATTTTTCCAACTTCCTAATTAAAATGTCATGTGGGACTTTGTCAAATGCTTTGCTGAAGTCAAGATAAATGACATCCACAGCATTGCCACTGTCCAGTAAGCTCGTAACCCGATCAAAAAAGGAGATCAGATTTGTCTGGCAAGATTTATTCTTGGTAAATCCATGCTGGGTTGTTTTGATCACCGAGTACTTGTCTAGATGTGCACAAATTGTGTGTTTTATGATTTGCTCTAATATCTTGCCCGGGATTGAAGTCAAACTGACTGGTCTATAATTTCCCAGGTCTTCTTTTCTCCCCTTCTTAAAGATTGGGACTACATTTGCCCTCTTCCAGTCCAGGCACTTCTCCACTCCTCAAGGATTTCTCAAAGATGATCGACAGAGGCTCTGCAAGGACATCTGCCAGTTCCTTCAGAACTCGAGGATGCAGCTCATCCGGTCCAAATGACTTGAATTCATTTAGGCTAGCTAAGTGGTTTCGAACCAGTTCTCTGTCAATCTTAATCTGCTGTTCTGCACCATCCATGTTTTCATTACCTCTTAGGGGATATAAACACATCCCCGAATCAGTCAATGATCCCGCACCCCCATTTGCACAGCCCTCCTTCTGTGAATAGACGGATGCAAAGTAGGAGTTGAGCAGCTCCGCCTTCTGCTGGTTTCCAGACACCTGTTGTCCATCCTTGTCCAAGAGCAGCCCCAGCCCCTCGTCTCTCCTCCTGTTCCTCTGGGCATATCTAAAGAAGCTCTTTTTGTTATCTTTGACTCCCCTGGCCAGCCTCAGCTCATACTGAGCTTTAGCATCCCTGACCCCCTCCCTACAGGACCGGGCTACCTGCCTGTGATATCCCGTATCCTGGCACCAGGGAGGCAGCACACCTCACGGGAAAACGGGTCTGGTCGGCATTGAGCTTCCATGCCCCTCAGGAGAGAATCTCCAATCACCACCACCCTCCTCCGTGTTCTCCTTCTGTGTCTAGCTTCCCCCACACTAACTGGTTGTGGCTGCTGTCTACGAGGGGGATCTGTAGGCATGCCAGTATGGGCAATGCCAGGATCCGGTGTAGGTGTGCTAGCAAGAGGAACTTCTGCCAGCATGGTGGAATCTGAGAGACCCTGGAAACGGTTGTATAGCTCCAGTGGTTCTCGACTGCTCCTGTCCCTTTTTCTCCTGACTGTCACATGTCTCCATGAAGAGACATCATTGCTGGGGTCCCTACTGGTGTCATCCCTCTGGAGAAGTTCCATGTGTGTTGCATCAAGGAACTCCTCAGATGCCTTAATTTGACGAAGGGTGGAAACTTCACCCTCCAATCCTGCCACCTTCTCCTCCAACAGTGCAACCAGTTTGCACTTGCAGCATCGATAATCCCCGGGGTCCTTGGGCAAGAAGACAAACATGGCACACGTGGTGCATGTCATGACAACTGCGCCCTTCCCTTCCATCTCCTGTCAACTTCACAAGTCCTCCTTGCTCACAGTCTCCGGTCCACAGGATCGCACCTCAGGCCCTAATAAAGCCCTTGAAAGCTCCTCCCACCAGGCAACCAGCCAATGAACAGCTAGCAGCAATTAAGCACTCAGCTAAGCAGCCCCCTCCTCCACTCACCTGGGACTCTGTGTTCCTTCTCACCTCTCCTCAGAAAAGAGCCTTGGGGCACTTTGTTCCAGAAGCATGTTTGTTTTACAAAGTGTTCTTCTTACAAAGTGGATTTTCCCATAGGAAATAATGGGAACTCAGATAATTGGTTCCACAACCCAAAAATATTCATATAAAAATATTAACTGTATGTAAAAGTGATGACAAAACACTGTAATTGAATTCAAAACACTGTAATATAATACAGAAAACAATTACTGTAAAATTAATTACAGTTTCTAGTGTAATTTAATCTAGTGTCAGTTTCTAGTGGAGTACCCCAAGGCTCTGTCTTGGGCCCAGTCCTCTTTAACATTTTCATCAATGACTTGGAGGAAGGGATACAGGGGAGCCTTCCAACTCTATGATTCTATGATTCTAATTAAAAATATACTGTACAGTAAAACAGAAAAGAAAAACCTTTATGGCCAAGGATGACTAATTTTCATTCAAAAAGTGACACTGGTGTCTTTTTGAGCAACTTAAGGAACCTTCTAATGACACTTGCTTTGGTCTCCTTTTGAGAATTTCACAGAAATGTGACATTGCATTGTCATTCAACAGATGCATTGCTTGCACTGCTACTGCCTTATTTGGGTGGTGCTTTTCAACACAATTTTGCACAATTTCTCAGTGTTTACAAATGTCCTTAATCTCATGTGAGGAAGTCCTCCTCCTTATTCTCCTCCTCCTCTGCAGATGAGATCTCATCCCAGAACCTCTTCCTGTTGCTCATGATGCAGATCCATCAATTTGTTGGTTTTACAAAAAAATTTTGTTGTAAAACTGTTTGCCATACTCTGCCAAACCTGTTTGTCTTAGAAAGCAGAATTCCTTAAAAATTTTAGTTTGTCTTACAAAGCATACTTCTTACAAAGCGTTTGTCTTACAAGGTACCACTGTATATATAAAGTTGAAAAGTCACTGACTGATTCACTCACTGACTCACTGACTGACTCACACATTCATCAACGCCCTGCCAAACTGCTGGACCTAGAAGCGTGAAATTTGGGAAGGGTGTTCTTTCCATTATGGAAGCACCCACTAAGAACCAGTTTTCGGAAATTCCAACCAGAAAGGGCTGAAAGGGGGCACAACATTTATTCCTCCCTATACTTTACATTGAAGAATTGGTGACTGATCAGGGTGACTAGATGTCAAACCCAAAATTCCTGAACCTCAAGGCCAAAATTCCTAATCCCAGCCCAAAATTCCTACCCGATTAAAAAAATTGCCAAAAAATGTATTTTTTTGTTTTTGTTTTCGGTTTTTTGACCATAACTTTTGATAGGAAGGAGGTATCTCAAAACTGATTTTTGCATCGGATTCTGCTCTTCAATACGAATCCAACGACATATGGCATGATGGGGTACTGTGCACGATCACGAAGTTTCAAAATGAAGCCAAAATGTAGGACAATGATGCCAAAATGTAGGACACCCGGTCAGGAGGCTAAAAATCCGGACAAATCCGGGTTTTTCTGGTCATCTGGTCACCCTGTGACTGATGGATGCTCTGCCCCAACCCCCAGCCTTAGAAGCATGAAATTTGGGGAGGGTGTTAGAACCGATGTTGAGAAATTTAACCCTTAAGGGGGTGAAAACGGGTGCAGTGTGTTTTTGTCCTATCCTTAATATAGAAGACTGGCTGATCAACATGCAGCCAATTTGGTCCCTGGTGCCTGATGCACTGGGAGGGATGTTGTGCAGGGGGGGACGTTGCGCATGGGTGGACGTTGCACATGGGGGGATGATGCACTTTGGGGGATGATGCGCATGTGGGGACACTGCACATGAGATTTTTATGTACATGGGGGGATGATGTGCAATAGGGGAAGGCACAAAGGGGCTATTTTACTCCCGCAATGTGTGTACATTTCGTTAGTCTAATAATATAAACTACATTCTGCTCTCTGCTGCTATGGTGATTTATGGGACATAATCTAAGCTCTGGAACTTAACCGATTCCTTGTTGTGTTTTATAATGTATTTTATGATGTTTTAAGATAGTGTTTTATTGAATGTTAATTTGTTAGCCGCCTTGAGCTCTGGAAAGGTGGGCTATAAATCTTTTAAACAAAATGAAGAGATGGACCATAATGATGGCTGAGGCACTTCCCTTGGGAGAAAAATCTATGATGTTGGGGCTCTTTAGAAAATGGATTTTAAAAAATGTTCTGCTAAGCCTCTGTTTGTCTATCCTACCACTAAATATAAAATTCACTTAACAATTTAGAAGAACAGCATCGGAACAGCAACAATATATCTCAGATACATTAAAAAAACCACCCCCGCAAAAAACAACCCTAATTTAAGATAAGTCTGAAGATGCTTTCAGTTGTCAGTCATGCTCCAAAATCCGTGAAGACTGCAATCTGTTTACCTTAAATTCTATGCCATGCAAAGTGCAAAACATTAGGCGTATTGCAATTTTGCAAATTGGGCCCAGTTTCTGCTCAACACTGGGAGGAGGGAAGGTACATCAAGGTAGAAACTGGCCAGAGATAAACCTGGTGAACCAAAGGTATAATAGGGCAGAGACCAATAGAGCACTTTCCTAAAGCACCATGTCAAAGGTGGCACATTATTGCCCTTCAGGCTTGATATTGAGGAGGTGTTGATAGCATTTGGCACTTTTTTCTTCTGTTTCAAAGGGGAGCCTCCACAGGAGAAGGAACAGAGGTGGAAAGCCAGTATATTTCCTCTGAGGAGAACCCATATGTGCTTCATGTTGCCGTATGATATTGTGCTATCATTGCCCCAGATGCTCGGTAGTGAATTACACCTCTCTGGTGACCCTCTACCTGATGCATCTCCAGAGGCATCATGCTTTCACCAACAGGAAATCACTAGGGAAACCTCAGTGTCACTATTGGTGTCACTTAACATGCCAATTAAGATCACTTACCCTACAATCCAGAGTAACTATGGGAGCACGTAAGAGACATTACATGCACCCGTAGTTACTGCACTACCTAGTGAAAACCTATGGGAAATTCATAGTGCAATCCAGAGTAAATTGTTCTTACACTGGAGCAAGGACTCCCCGTAGTTACTCTGGATTGTGCCCATAGACTACAATGGATAGATTTTGCTTATACATCTGTCATACTCATGTCATAACTCATGTTATCATCTGAGATCAGCATCCCATAGATAGCAAAAACAACACCAAATACTGGAGGTGAGCAATAGGAATCAGTTTGATACTCGCTAGGTTGGACACAACCTTCAGGAATACCACATGCTAAAGCCACAGAAAGGTCTAGTTTGAATACCCTGGAGACAGAGTTCCATTCACATAGTGCCACCACCAAAAAGCCCCATTTTGGACAAATCTCTGCTACAGGAAGGCCTGAAAAAAGGACCTCAATGTGGAAGGACAGCATGGAAAGATCCGATGTGGAAGGACAGCATGACATCTTCATACTGGACCTCCTCCCCGGCAGTGGATGGGGCAATGCCCAAGACAGTGGGTCTAGTAATGTCCTATTGCCCTGCCATACTGGTTTTTTAGCTATAACTTTTGATAGATAGAAAAATGGGGTATGAATGATAATACATGTTATACATCATTGGAAAGGTATATATACATGTTATATATACATGTTATATATCATTGGAAAGGTAATTTAATGCAGGATGCAATGAAACAAACTGCATTGGAATATCTATATACTGTCAAACATTCTGGCCAATTAACTAGAAAATGAAAACACATAAGCCTATGGAACAAAAAGTGGATTTTCTTAACTTAACATGATACTGATGGCTCTGAAAGCCAATGAGATGTAATTCTGATACTGTATGGAGCTTATAACATTCATAATGTTAATATGAATCAGCTCTCATTTCCATCTACATACATCATAACATATTGATCCATGCTAACTGAGTATACAGTTGCGTCTAAATGGTGCGCCTCTTATATTTAGCAGGGGAAAAAACAACCATTCCTCTTCGCCACAGCACAGTTTTCCTAACAAATAAGGGATACAATTTTCATTTTTTTTACTTAATTAAATTTGATTTTATTGCTCCGGGGAGGGGGGGGAACAAAATCTTCTTCTACTCTAGATAGCAAATAGGTGCTTTAGCTATGCCACTAGCAGAGCAAATGGGTGGTGAACTGCTGAGTAAGAGGAGGTAGGTTTTTCCCCAATGTTCTTTTTAAAAATACCCAGTGATGAGATCACTTCTGTTTTTGAAATCACTTCTAGGGCAATATTTTGAACTTTGTACCATGGTACATGATCATTAGCTACGCCACTGGCCAGTAGTGGTATTATTGCCCTCAGAGTGCATCACCAGATGTGGCCTGTTTTTCTGTACCCAACAGTGCCATCACTATATGGCAGCCAAGAAAAACAAAGTCTGTGTACAACCAGGCATGACATCACCTGGTTTGCCCCGTACTCTTTGGTGATGCTGCTGCCATTGCAAACCTTGGAAACTGTCTACAGAAAATATTAATCAAGACAAAGCAATTTTCATCCTCAGAATAAGCTTCCAATGTACCAATGAGAATTCAGTCGAATTCTGTTCCTTCTGAGCAAGGATGCATAGGATCAGATTTGTTAGTATGGTACGGATTCAATGACTGGCTTGAGACTGAAAGTATCACTCACCTCCGCAAGCAATATGTAAAATATGAGTATTAATGAGTTGTCTTTTAACAGATTCATGCCTTTCCAAGAGTTCTCATTTCATTGGAATCTTTGATCTATAGTAGCTCAGATGCACAGCTGAAACTTGTATATGTAGCTATCTAAAATATGATTCATGGTAAGCAATAAGTAGTAAACTCCAATTCTCTGAATCAGCCATTTCTTTCTGGTTCTTTTCCCTGAGCCACCATTTTCTGTCTGACATGGGTTTATAAATGTGTGTATGTGTGTTTAAGATCAGGCACGCTTAATATCTGTCTATACTTGTTGTAATCTAAGTTTAAAAAATGCATTGAAGAATAAGCAATGATCCATAGGTTCTCCTTTTGTGAGCATTTACAGAAGTGATGTGTGACACTATAACAACATTTATCCACCAAGGCTATCTAATGTAAACGTATAAGTTGTATCATCCCTACATGTTAGATATAAGTTAGCCCATGGTATCTGCAGGGGATCTTTTCCCAGGCTCCTCTGTGGATACTGAACCCACTGATATTATCCACAGGAGGACCTCCAGATGCTACCAGATATGCTTTTGGGAAAAAAGTACAAGCTCTGTGAGGCTACCTAAGGCAAGCAGAGATCAAACACAATATTCCTATTCCTCAAAACAACTCCAAGTCTTGACCAGATGTCTCTTCTGGCCACATCGGGATGTTTGATGAGGCCCTCTAAATGTGGGTCAAATCTATGTGGATATGGATTCTAGTGTTCTGCCAAAGAGAATGCACATAAAACCCTCTGGGAAACCTCCTGTCTTCTAGAATCTGGTCCAGTTTCTCTGAGAAGCTCTTAGATATTTCACTTCAAGAAGAGACCTAGACATTTGAGTCAAATTTCATTTTGGTCTGAAATTCCAGGCACACACCAGATACCCCCCCCCCCCCCCCAAGAAGTGCATTATAAACATTAGGTTGACTTGTGTAGAAAATTCTCAGCTTTTCTCCAGAAGCTTCTTCAAAAATTTGGGCATCAACTATAACATTGACAGAGTACCAAAATGATGTGCACAAATTTGACCTTGACATTTGAAAGAGACAAAAACAGCCAGTCCCCAGAAGGAGAGACTCTTGCATACTCTCAGAAACTATGGCTGCAATCCAGAGCAAATTCAGCCTGCTCTGACCTAACTGCACTCTCCTAACTATTCTGTATCCAGAGCAGAAAGTTATGCTGAATCCAGAGAGTCAGGAAGCCTGGGCTGCCCTAACTGCTCCAGAGCATGCTAAGTAATTGACACAAGGGGAAGACTTGCTCCTGAGGAGACACCCCTCAGACCACACTGAACAAGGAACAGCTGTGGTGCCTACAGTGGTGACATGACTCTGCACATCACCTGGTGCGGAAGTCTGTGCGTCATCCCTGGGATGCGCCCCCCCCCCCCCACCTGGACTGCACAGTCACCAAAGTTGGCGCCTGCGCAGTTGTTTCTGAAGCCAACTGGCTTCAGAAAGAGTACTGCACAGGCACCATCTCTGACACCTGCGCAGTACTTTTCTGAAGCCTTTTGGCTTCAGGGGAGACTGTGCAGGCGTCAGAGTTGGTGCCTGTGCAGTACTCTTTCTGAAGCCATTCGGCTGCTGCTCCGCCTCCTGAGTGAGGCCGAATGGCTGTGCAGAGGCGCGGACTTTCTCTGCTCTAAGGAAGTCTCCTCTGAAGCTGTTCGGCATGCTCAGTGTGTTTCTGAGCTGTGCACCTCAGATGGCCATTCAGGCCAGCTCCTCAGACAAATGTCACCTTCTGGCTGATTCTCCGCCTTGGAGCAGGCCTGAATGGGGGTGCTGACGCCCGGGGCCTGCCAAAGGACAGTCAAACTCCTCCGGCACATCACCCCATACGGAGCGCATCCCCAATGCAGCCCACACCAGCCGCACCAGTCTGGTGACGCCACTGGGTGCCTGCCTTATAAGGAGTCCCTGATGAGATGCCAGTACATTCTACAGTGAATACAAGGGGCTTCTTGGAGTGGCCTGCTGTATCCTGAGGTTTGTGGGCAGCCGTAGTTTGTTCCATATCCTGAGGTTGAGAGGAAGGGGTTGCAGCTAGGATGGCCAAGAACTCAGATTTTTGGTCAGCACTGCCATTCTTACTCGGGCCTTATCATGGAACCCTATGGGTCTACTCATTACTATACCTGCTCCTGAGGTAGTATAACTCTGAGGGCTGGAAGAGGGCATTTCTGCCTTGGAAACAGGCTTTGGATACAGAGTAACTGCTCTGCCCTAGGCAATGCTAAACATGCCCTCAGCTTGCCTCTCCTGAGCTGATTAGGCTGCCCCAGCTAGGGCAGAGCAGGTCCACCTCTCTTAGGGCACCCTATCTTGCCTTGCTCTGCCCTAAGCCTCCTTCAGAGTAACTGGGCTGGAGCATCTTGCAGTTGCTCCAACCTAGTGTTAGATAGGGCGACCTAAGGGCTCTTATGTGGACAGACTAGTTGCTCTGGATTGGGCTGCAAGTCATCGTCACCAAGCCACAACTACTTACAGGCTATGCGCACCGAAGCCTTCCTGCTCTTTGATGTCCCGAGGTGGCTCCATGCGACACATTGGCACCAATAGTCCTCTGGCCCGTGAAAATCCTCTACTTGCTGCCTCGTCACATTGATGTACGCCTCCCGCACCTTCAAGCCTGAAACGGGAAGATACAGGAAAATGAGCTGATACAGAAATGTCTTACTCAGGCATAACACTCAAGTTAGCCAAACCTTTCCTTTTTAATTAAAACAATTCCATTTTTAATCAAGGCAAAGCTTTAATTACTGTGACAATAATATATGGCTGCTAATTAAATTCCAACAGCCAAGTAGGTCAGAACACATGAATTGAACGCACTACCCTGCCAAGACGGGATTCAGGACCGTGTAAAATCTGTCTTTAAAATCTCCAGCTTGTGGAGCTGTCACTTTTCCTGGTGTCAGTACTCCTGCGGGTGGCTTTTATTTATTTATTTATTTATTTTAAAGATAGTGACAAAGAAGCAGCAATCCGGTTACTTGTCACTAGAATCCTAAGTTCATCTTTGTGGTTGAAACCAACTGAACTTATGAGTCCCTCATCAATGTCAACTGGTACCCGTGGTCCATATATTTTTGGCACCTCACAATCCACATGCTGTAGGCAGCTGCAGGCAGCACTAGCTGAATTTCAGCAGCAGTCAAGGTCATCCCCACTACCGTCTTGGGGCAGCCTTTTGGAAAACCCTATTGTAGCCAAGGGCCCAGGTCCAGGAACCCCAGACCATTCTATTTGTATGCCACTAGGACTTACTGGGTTACTTGAACCAAGTGGATATGATTGTTGGTTCAGTTGTTTTTTAGATATTGGCTATCATCAGACCAAAGGAAAAAGATCTCACATCACCAAAAATGTAGGGTCACTCAATGCTGACATCAGGTTCCTTGTGGTCCTATAGCAGAGACCTGCATTCGCTGCAACCCCCAAAATTGAATTTCTTCCTCCTACTGTTTAAAGGGCTGCAGTGGCTCAAGTGGTTAAGGTGTCCGGATTTGAGACCTGGATGCCACAAGCAGAGTGAGCTTCTGTCCCTTGCCCAGCTCCTGCCAACCTAGCAGTTCAAAAGCATGTAAATCCAAGTTGATAAATACTGTAGGTATCAACTTGGTGTTAAAGTAACAGTGTTTCAAGCACCTTGGCATATAGTCAAGCCAGCTACATGACCATGGAAGCGTCCTTGGACAGCTCTGGGCCTTTGGCTTAGAAATAGGGATGAGCACCGCTCACGACATAAGTCACAACTAGCAGTACAACCTGCAGGGGACACCTTTACTGTTCAATGAGATTTTAAAGAGTATAGGAAATATGCAGCCAAACTGGAGAAGATTCCAAGAAAGAGGATGCCCAGAAAGCTGGATTACAAGCCCCTCAAAGAAAGGGTTGAGTGAATTTGGAATGTTTATCCTTGAGAAGATGGTACCTCTTCAAATATCTGAAGGGATGTCTTATAGAGGTAGGAACAATTTTGTTCTCAATTACCTCTGAGAGAAGAATCATAGAATCATAGAGTTGGAAGGGACCTAGTAGGTCATCTAGTCCAACCCCCTGCCTGCAGCAGGAAATCCCCCTAGAGCATCCCCAACAGGTGCTTGTGGAGCCTCTGCTTGAAACTAGACTCAGTGGGTACAAACTGCAAAAGAGGAGCTTCCAGATGAGCATCAGGAAAAAAATTCTTGCTGGCATGGACAGGTTGGCTGTAGAACAGATTGCTGAGGGAGGTGGTGGATTTTCCCTCACCGGGAGAATAGAGATAGGCTATTCCCACAATTTCCTGCCAAGCTAGCACTTCAAAAGCATGCAAATGCAGGTAGATAAATAAGTACCACTTTGTGAGAAAATAACAGCAGTCCATGCGCATGTGGGCCACATGACTGCGGAGGTATCTTCGGACAATGCAACAACACTGCAAAAATGGGGATGAGCACCACTCCCTAGTCAGTCACGACTAGCAGAGCAACCTGCGGGGACACCTTTACCTTTATTCTTGCAATAGGCTCACAATAGGCATCTATTGCGGAGGATTCACTGCTGCAGGTGGGAGGGTGAACTAGATGTGATCCTCTTCCAACTCTGATTCTGAGTTCTTCATGCATCCTTGATTCATAGATTTCAGTGGAGCTTGGTCATCACTAACTTCTTTAGCGACATACTGTTTAATGCAGACCCTTCCCCCCTTTAGCCTTTAGAACAGCCCTCCTCATGCAGTGTTTAATGAGAGTCACAGCTTCGTGCATGGGTACATTTTCTGCCTTTGATTCTCTCATAGGAAAGAGTTCTATTTTTACTCAGGAAGTTAAAGGGGTGGGCAGAGTGCAGAGCTTTGCCCCTGCTCTTTCATCATATTTGCATCCTTCTGCATCCCTGCTGCCTCAGATCTTCACTAGAGAGCAGTAGGAAGAAAGCAAGGCTAATCATTCAGTGGTGCCAAATTAAGAATCCCTTTCTCTGGAATTGCTGCATTTTTCAAGGCACAATGAATTCCATCAGATGCTCATGCCTACCACCTTTCTCACTTCACTTGCACATCCAGCATCAACATGGAGGTTTTCCATGTCAGATGCATTAATCAATCAGTCAATCAATCAGTCAATCAATCAATCAATGCTTCTGAAATGAAGGCTGAAACCACAGCCAAAAGTACAGTGCATATCCTTGAGGAATACATGACTGCCCCAGGTTTCACCCTAGTTATGGAAGAGATTCTGGTGGCTTCTTTTCCCAGCAACACAAGGCGATCACATCTGCATTCTCCCTAGAACAGGGGGCACTGAGGGTTTCATGCCCCATTTTTTCTCCTGTGGAGGCTCCCCCTTGAATAAGGCACCCCATTCAAAGGGGAGCCTCGACAGTAGAAGGAAAGGAGGAATGAATCTTCCAGCATGCTTTCTTTCAGGACAACAATCCATAAAGGATGTCACAAAATCATCAATCACAAAATGTTGTGATGTCATCCCCCTGGGTGCTGGGGCAATGAGTTTTACCTCTGTCGGTAGTGTCACTACCTGGTAGTGTCACTGTTTGGGATGTGGTAATATCATAAGATCACCAGTACTTGAAAAAATGGGGGAAAGTTATAATATTGGAGCAAATCCAGAAGGAAGCCCCACATAGCCCGAAAGAAGAACACAATGAAGAGAAACAAATGGCTAGATCAGGCTTTTTCAACCACTGTGCCACAGCACACTGATGTGCAATGAGGAGTCCATGGGTGTGCTGTGAGGATTTGAGGGACAATCATTGTGAGGTGTGAGTAGTCATCCCCCCAGCAGTGCTATGTGCCTTTTCAATTATCAGAAAACGTATGGTGTGCCTTGATAATTTTAGCACCTTCTCAGTACACAGTGAGATAAAAATGTTGGTATTTCTGGAGTAGATAAACAGAGACATTTGGACCCAATGGGCAACCCAGAGACATTTGATCCCATGCAGCTATGGGCAAATTCATTATGCTAATGATAATCAACTTGAATGTACAGCCTTTTGGGAAACTGCTGTGTCCTCTGAACAAAGTGAATCAAGGAGCTTCAAGGCAAATGACAATCTGAAAAAATGGGATCATGGAAGAATGACAGGGCCTGGGCAAAGATAGCATCAAAAACAGAAAATGCATTCACAGCAATTGAAGGGACATGTAATAGGATGCTGTTTATCAGGAGGCAGGGCCTGAACTCTCACTAGCTTGCTACAGCTGGATGACTATAAACTCAAGGACATCTGTAAGTCAATCTTCTACACCAGCAGTTTCTAAATTGTGGGTTCAGGATCCACAAGTAGACCCAGTTTTTAGTGGGTTGCAAAACACATAAGGCATATTAGGCTACAATGTGCATCAGCTCCCATGTTATGCTACTAGGAATCAATGGTTGAATAACTTACTGCTTGCAGGGGAGCACTGTTGCCCAATTACCATTATACCCACAGAGGCTTGAGAGTCTGGTCAAGCTAATTTTTTAACACTTATTAACAATGTTAAAAAATTTGTAAGGCTACAATCCTAATGCCTAGTTAGGCCAGCCTAAGCCTCAGTACAAGTCCCATGCTGACCTGGGGTGTCACAAAAGTGCCATAAGTAGGACTGGCATAAGTCTCTTCCACAAAACTGGGACAGAACCCTCTGTCAAATTTGTCAGTATGTGAATGCAATCCCCAAAACAATCCTGGTTTTTTGGGGATATATGTCAACCCTAGCCAGTGCACAAATATGCGCATATCTCCCTATATCACCACAGGAACGGGAAGACCAATAAGGTGTGCCAGCATAGCTTAGGATTGCACCCTAAATCGCTGTTTTGAAGTTTTTTAGTGTTTTTTAGCAGCACAGAATCCATACTAATTTAATGTATTAGTTTGTTATATAAACAAAGGCATTCTTCCTTTCCCCTTTGTAATTATTTTTTCACTTTATAACAGTTTAATAGATTGTTATATTTATGCTATTAATTGGCTAAGGCTGCAAAGCTAAACACACAGTTTCCTGGGAGTAAGACCTATTGAAGGTAGTCATGGTTAGGACTGTGTATTAAGTCTTTCTTAATTACATAATATCTGATGCCCCCCACCCTCATCCATTAGTTTTATTAGCTGTGTTTACACAGTTTATTTTATATATTTAATTGTTTAAATTGTGGGAACTGCTTAAATGGATCCAACAGAACTGAACAGCAGTTCAACTTAAATCTATTCACACACACACACAAGCCATAATTTACTCAAATCAGTTCAAGAATGGAACATCAAGAAAAGTGAATCAGATCAACTGGATAAAAAAGCAAAACTTCTATCTATTCCAAACCAGTTTTAAGAGCTATCAATCACAATAAGAACAAATAAGTCTTTTGAGTTCAAAACAGTCAATCTAATCAGCGTGCAACCTATTGTGCATTCAACAATTCAACCTCTGCCCCGACCCCCAGGTGAGAACATGGAAATATAAATCAAGTTCAAATCCACCACCACCCCCTTCACATCTCCATCTCTGGTCTACTTCCTGAATTAGGTGTCAAGCAGCTATGAGTGCATACCTTGGGAGCACATGTCATACTAAATGATGCTCAAATCTCCATCTACTGCTCCTTTAAACCATTTAATTGACCCTTCGCCGCTATGAGACAAGGAGGAAGGGGCAGGTTCGAGCATCAATTTTCTTTGGAAGGATAGCAAAATCCCAGGATAATTGCATCAATGGAGATGCTCTCAACAAACCAACTTGCTGCCAATATTCATGCAAAGTTCATTGAACAGCATCAGGGGTTCATGAAGTTGAGCTTTGGGTGTGCTCCACCTGCCAAAAAGGGAACATATTGATTTTTGCTTTCTCTTCTCTAGGCTGACCAATGGGCCTGGAAAAAGGGGGATATGGGGTGTGTTTGTGTGTGTTATCCAGAGATGGGAGAAAGCTCGAGTAGTATCCATAGATGGGCAACAACTGGATGATTGGATTGGAGGGCCAGATCCTACCCCCAAACCTAACTTTAGTCTGACCAATATATCCAATCTACGTATTGTTAGAACACCAATTTTCAACCAGTGTGCCTCACCATCATGATGTGCCATAAATGGTCTACAGGTATGCTAGGGAAGTTTGGATAAATTTTACTGGAAGGGCCAATGGTAGTGTTTCCCCTATCAGCAGCATAATGTAGGGACAATGGGGGTGTGTTTCCCCTATCAGCAGAATAATGTGCCCTGTCAATCGGCCAAAAACTGATGGTTTGCCTTGACCATTATAGCACTTTGTCATATGCCATAGTATGAAAAAGGTTGAAAATCATTAGAGGATGGACCTCTATTTGACAGAGAAAACATTTGGCAGTTTCTTCCCCCTACTTACCTTCAAAGTCTTGTGAAATATATATGTACTGTATATACAGAGTGGGCAAAAAATAGGCTTGCAGTTCTTTCACCATTGGTTTCACATTTTATATCTAATTTTTCCAAACAGTAATTCCAAACCAGTACTCTAATGTCCCTTATCTGCGTTTTGGAAATGTACATAAACAGTATTGAACAAATATGATTGTAAAAATACATATGCATATAAAAAATGTTTTTTAATAATGTAAAGTGCATACCTACTAAGTGTAAGCCTACTTTTGGCCCACCCTTTGTGTGTTTGTGAGTATATAAGTGTACAGTATGTACTGTATACTTGTATTTCCTCGAATCTAATGTACTATCAAATCTAATATGCATCATATACTCCAAAAAGCCTAAACTCCAAAAAGGCCCTCCAAAAGCCACTTAGCTTTCCAGTTTTTGGAAAGCCATTTGTGATTTACTTAACCATTAGATTCTATGGTTAATTAGATCTGAGTTAAGGTAATATTTTGATTATAATACTACCTTTACTAGAATCTAATGCACACCCTGATTTTGGAGACTACATTCGGCTGAAAAGGGTGAGCGTTAGATTTGAGTAAATGCAGTATATCTATTCACTGAATATATACACTGAGTACACACACACATACACACACACACACACACACACGACAAGAACCTGCTAATCAATGCAAGGGAGGGACCAACTATGTTATAAATGAAAATCAACTTCACTCCCCGATACCTTATGTAATTCCAATTCACAGTGGTAGCCCGGCCCTTTAAATTACAGTCGAAATTCTCAGCAACCTCCTTTGCCATCCAGCACAGCCTCAATGAAGATGGAATTCTGCCTCTGGTATTGCTATGCTAATCAGCCTCTTGCACTGCTGGGTGGTTTAGCGGCAGACAGACTGATGCTGGCAGAGGATGAATAATTGCTTGCTATGTGTTAAACATAACAGAGCTGCACCCAGCTTCATCATTTGTCAGCTTTATTTGTTTAAATGAGAAAAATGCTGACAGCAGTTATTGCTGTAATCTTTTTATTTATCAGACAGGAAACTTTGGCGACTTTTAGCTGGTATCATCCCACTGGGAAGTGAGAACTCAGAGTCCTTTAGAACCAATTTAAGGCTCACTTTGTAAACCGTTGGGAGAAACAAAGAATGGGGTGGCAGCTTCTCTCCTCCCTCTCATTTTGGGGAAATTTGGAGGTTGCAACCAATGGATTGCAATGGGTTTGGCTGAAACACTGATCAAAGTGACAGAAGAGATCATCTGTTGAAGTGTATCACAAGACTGTGATCCTTGTGTCACCAAGACATCAAAGATGTGATGGACGGGTATCACCAGGATGGATATCATCAAGATATCGAAGATGTGATGGATGGATATCACCAGGATGGATATCACCAGGATATCAAGGATGTGATGGGTGGATATCACCAGGATGTCAAGGAAGGCTATTGACATGCATATTATCCACAAAATCTAGATTGCAAGCAAAGGACCAGGGTGCAATAAAGGATTCTTGTCAAGGGGAGAGTTAGATGATTGCCCAGGTCAACAAGGCCCAGCTCATGAACGCTTGAGCACCAAAGTGTGGGTAGCTAATCACTAGTGAGTCATGCATCAATTTAAAGTGCATCTCATCCTGAGTACTCAACACTCACCCTTCCTGAAGTTTGGCTCCAAATCAGAGCCATTCCAGAAGCCACATTACTCACCAGGCAGGTAGGGAAGTTTCTTCTGGGACATGCCAAGTTACTTCTAAAGGCATCAGAATGGCCCACAGAGCCCTTCAAATGCCACTTCCAGTTTTTGGAACTCCACTTGTGATTTACTTCCTAAAACTGCTAGTGTCTTTATGAGACTTCCATCGGTCATTCTGAGACTCATAGAGGCTACTAAAGTGGGTTGATTGATTTATTTTCCATGTCCAGAACATCATCAGCTTATATTGCTTTTTGAATTGAAATCCAGAAAAAAAGTAGTCTTGGTGACCTTACCAGGGGCCAAAAACAAATTCCCAAAAACAAAAACAAGACAAGGTTTGTCAAGGTTACAGCACATCAATAAATGTTCAAGACTCTGCAGTTCCACACATTCACAAGTTCCATCTCTGCCGAAGTAGCCCAAAGTCTTTAAGTTAATCAAGAATTTAACATATCATAAATGGGTGGATGCCTTGGTGCAACTCAGAAGTGGTCTCCCAACCATTCTAGTAAGTCACTTCCACATTGCAACCCACCATGAAAGTTGAAGTGGATCTTGGCACCGAGAAGATTGGGAACTTCTGCTCTAGTAGCAATCAAGCATAAAGCATCCCTCTACTTATGGATGGGAGGTTCTGTCACCAGCTGATGTGACCTATTGTACAGGAGACAGTGTGGGGCTCGGCCTCCAGCCACCAGGCACTGACACTGGTTCCTGCATACCTTTAAATTAATTTTAACTAATATTTCTATTTTACAAATACATACATCATCTATCATTAGAAAACTATTGGGGATCATTAATATAGACCACCCTCCCCACATAGTCAATCTATCAATCTATCTATCTTCCCACTATCTTCTCCACCCACAGGCAATCAGTCAGTAAGTCAGTCAGTCAGTCTGTCGGTCTGTCTGTCAATCCACTACCACCACCTATTGTTTCTTCCACTTACAGCCCTTTTTGGAAGTAACAAACACTGACTGTACTTAGCAAGAGGGGCTACCCGTGGCTGGGGAAGCAGCACTAAAATAGTTTTATGAGCCTTAATATTTGTGTCCCTTTGCATCTATTTAAATATTTCCCCTGACAGACACTCTATATTACAATAATATTACAAATTGGTTTCCAGAGGAATCCAAACATTGGATGCAGCAGAATGCTAGGATTATATGGAATGCATATAGCAAACATCATATATGTTGTTATCTTGATGAAACCAGCCCCCCGCCCCAAGAATCCTATAGTGAGTGGCATCACTATTTTATTTATTTATTTTTATTTTGGGATTTATACCAAGTATCGATAAGGGAGTGCAGGGTATGGGCTGCACCAGGTGACATGCATGAGGAGGTAACAGCCAAAAATGCTAGTCTTTATATTTTCAAATACCACCCTCTTGTTACATTTCATTTGATGAATAATTTCATGCAGAATCCAATAATAATATTATTAATAATGATAATTTTTATAGTCTCTGAGTATTCCACAACCAGCTTGAAGAAGGAATCATACCCTCCTTAATCTTGTTGCTAGGCTAAAACTGCATATGACACGTTAGTTTCAATTAATTATTAGCTTTCAAAAAAAATCTGTATGATGACAACTCTGCTTTTTAATTATCCACATTTATATTGCCAGCTCAGGTATTCCAGCCTGCAGGCATCTAATCTTTAGAACACATGAATTCACTTGCTCTGGCAATTGATGTTGTGCAGTACCTTTAGCGACACAGCTTGATATTCCTATTACTATTATAATATTATTATGAAATATTGGCTGCCGGGCAGATCTTCCTAAAGTTCAAATATGAACATGAATATTTACCTTGATCTCTCTGGATTTGGAATCGGGAAAGGGTGCATTAGAGGTTTTCCACCCAATTTTGTCAACAGTAACAGAATTAGAAAACGTTGGATAGAAAATATGCCAGTGTAATTCACATGCTCAATTGCTGGGTTGAAATATAGGAGCTTTACAGGAATGAGCCAAAGGCCCATCTAGTCAAACTTTCTGGATCTCCATCTGAGAAGCCCAGATGCCATAAGGATCACATAAGTCAGGATGATACCTTTAACCTGTAAACAGGCTGCCACACTCTTGCCCATGGCGTGCTGAGCTAGCCTACTTTAAAACCAAGAGGTTGCATATACAGTTAGCTTTCTGTCATAGCTAACTGATTGTTGGCTAATTGCCAAATACTGCAGGTGTAACTGATATGTACTTACATTCTCTCTAGGCAGTACTGGGGGCATTGGGTTTTATCCTGTTCCAGGCACTGTTACTCTGACTCTGGGGTTAGAAGGATACTGATAGATGATGCTGGCTTATTACATGGACTGAGCCTATGGACTAATCTTGACCACAGTCTGGGTTTATACTTTGGATGCTGTACATTGAACTGACTGCCTACCTGTGTATGACCTGGATTGCCTTTAACTCCGCTATTTGGAATACAGTGCTTGTCTTGGAAACTCTACATGTTTGTCTTTACTCCTACGACTGATACTACTTGCAGGGAGCTTGTCAGGAGCTCTGATCCTGTCATATACCCATCACCGCTTGTAACCTGTGATGAACTTCTCCTTCATATATCTGTCCATTTCCCTTTGAAGGGTATCTTAGCCAGAGGCCATCATCACATCCTACGGCAAGGCGTTCCATGATTGCTGTGCAATTCCTCAAGATTTCTGCCTTTCTACAAATGGTTTTTGTTGTGAAACTCGGAAACTAGCAATTTGTTTTATCATACTTCATTTCCCTATTAATTCAAAATTTAGAATGGTGTGGTGGGGACCCACACAGATGCACCAAGCACTAAGCAGATTTTCATTAGCTGGACAGAAGAAAAACATTATTTTTTTTTTTTGCATTGATTTGGAGAAGGCTTTGGAATTAAAAAGTTATTTCTCTTTAGATCCTTAAAAAATAATAAAGGAAAAAAACTAATGGGGAAAAATTCATCTAGGAAAAAAAGATTAAGAAAATTCTGCTGGTGGGAATCTTTTCAGAATCTGTCATGTGTAGTGACTTCAATTCTAAAACCTTTTCAAAATATGTTACAATTTCTAATTGCACCTTCGCTGCTCTTAATTCAATAGAGCTTTATCTCTTCTTCTTCGTCTTCTTTTCTTCTTTTCTCCTTGTTCTACAAGAGGAAGTTATATCCAGATTATTATTTTCAAGACACAGAGTTGCCTAGCAATCTTGAAAGTTAAAGCGGAGGGAAAAAGTAATAACAAAACAGAGTTCTGGAATTACAAGGCAGCACAACCGTTAAATTGGTTTGCAATACTTATCAAGATGTTTCTAAATGAGAACGGATATAGGATTTGCTGGAAGCCTGATAAAATCTGTTGATCATCCCTCAACAGCCTCCCCAGACTTGCAAGCTTTTGCGCCGTGGATGTGTTGCTCTTGCAAAATGGAGGACCGCCATTTACCTTCATTAGTCGCCGAAGGCCTATTAAGGCAAACTGTTCGGCTTTGATACGGTAAAGCGCCAGTTTGCTGCAGCCACTTTTCAAATCTGTTCCCCCACTTAATGCGGGAGTAGCTCAAAGCCTCTCGCTGTTTGAGACAGCATGCCAAGTTGGCCTCCCCACCAACATCTCCAACCATCTTCTTCTACTTTGGAAAAGAAAACAGAATAAAAGAGGAAGTATATAGTGATGGCTTTGAAAAGGAATTTCTAAACTTTTTGGCCAAAGCGCTGCATCAAATATCTAGCATGGTGTTAAGGGCTGGGAAAAAAATTAATATAAATTCTAAAGAAATACGTTAAGAGATAATTAATAAATAAGCTCTCATTTCCAGGATTTCTTCAAGCCCCAGCACACAACATAGAAATAAAGCACACACTTAAATGGATCCCCATTCCCCCACCGCACAATCCAGTTGCGTTTGGTCAACTGGGTTGGGACCAGAGGCTGGATGCTGACCAGTGAAAGGCTCACTGTGGGCCGCATCTAGGGTTTAAAGACCTCTGGGTGGGAACATCTAAGGCAAGTGGGTAAGAGGTAGTTGTTCCAACGAAACCACTAAGAGCCTTATAAATCAGCCTTATATAAGGCTGGCACAGACTAAGGGGGCAAGACAAGCTGAACTTACAGTTATATTTACTGGAAAAGGCCACTTTCTGCCTTTTAGGGCTCCTGACCACTTAACAATTGTCTAGAGGAGAGAATTTCAACAGATGCAGCTTCTCATCTCACACATGACAAACTGAACTGGTTAAAATTCCCTCCAACTGTGAAAAAACCAGGAGCCCTCAAGTGGAAAAGCTTGTCCACCCCTATGGTAGTGTTAAGTTCTTGGAAACCCTCACAAATTAGACACATAACAAACCACTGAACCTATAGGATCAATGAGGTTAGGTGCAAGGTGAGAGTTATCTTATTTGTTTTCCCTGGCTTTTTAAAGGCTCCACGGGCTCTTCAAACTGGCCAGTTGTGGGTGCCATCATGAAGGTCCATGCTGCCTCCAGAATAGGGTTGCCATATTTCCAAAAGAACAGGGACAGTCCCAATTTTGAGGGATTGTGTTCACAAACTGGCAAGTGTGACAGAGGGTCCTGTCCCAATTTTGTGGGAGAGAATTATGGCAATCCTACTCCAGAAGGACCATGAGTCCATCTGAAGAAGCCACAAAAGACCATCCAAAGACAGTAGGGACTTTCAAAATGGGACCCACAATCAGCATGGAGATATCTGAAACGCCTGTAGAAAGTTTTCAACCCACAGGCGCTTCAAAGGGTTGCAAGTTGGTTGCAAGTCCCATATGCCTCTGAAAGATCTCCACTGGCTTCCTGAAGGAGCACATACCTTCTAGAGGCAGAAGGGATCAGAGAAAGTGAGACACACATCACAAATTGTTCATGTGGCTGACTCCATGTGACTAAACAAATTTGTTAAGTGCTAAGGATTGTCCATACCAGGGTGACTGTATGCCATAACCATAAAAGCTAAAAACACTCATATATATTGCTTTCATGTGATTGATTTAAATACTGTATTACTTATGATTAAATTTAAATCTATTGTATGTACTCAAATCTAATGCACTAACAAATCCAGTGAGCATCCTGCTTTTAAAAGGCTTGAGAAAACAAAATGTTCACTGGTGATTGTAATGCACAGCTGCAGAGTAGATACAAAATTTAATTTTATTGCATGCATCAAAGAGTTATATGACAATATGATAATGGGCGTGTGTCATGGAGAGGGGGGATTTGCTGCTTGGGTAACAGCCTATCCTCCATAACAATCCAACCCAGGCTTTTGTGCTTCGCATGCAGCGTATGCAGTGCTGAGCATGATACAATAGTCTTCCAAGACTGACAGAGGCCTGCTTAAGTGTGTCATGGGTATGTTTTTTATCTAACCACACAACTTTAAACAAACAGTTTGTGTTACATTTTTAATACATTACAATAAATTATTAAATACTGACGTGGGCTGCAGTCCGAAAGACACTTTCCTAGAAGTAAGACCCACTGAACACAATGGGGCTGACTTTTGAGTAGACATGGTTAGGATTGCACCCTTTCTTATAATCATAATACTGTTTTTACTTGAATATAATGCTCCTTTGAATCTAAAGCACATTCTGATTTTGAAGACTAACCCCCCAAATCCAGAGTAACTACAGGAGCATGTAAGAGACTTTACATGCACCTGTAGTTACTGCACCACCTAGTGAAAACTTATGGAAAATTCATGTTGGAATCCAGAGTAAGTTGTTCTTACACCGGAGCAAGGACTACCCGTAGTTAATCTGGATTTTGCCCAAAATTAGGCTGAAAAGGTTGTGCATCAGATTCAGGTAATACAATATTATATATAATTTATACTGTATAATAATTTATTCAATATAATACAATATTCTATATCATTGATTACAAGAAAGCTACATGCTGCCTGTTCAAAAGGAAATGAAAGACAAGGAAGATGCTTTTTTCCCCAGGACACAAATTAAAAAAAGAGAGTATGTCCTGGAAAACGAGGACAAATGGTTACCCTGGAATGTATATTCTCAAAGAACAACCCATATAAAAGGCACATGATGTAGTTCTTCACTGAACATAGGAAAAGGAGTTGTACCAACTCAGAGCATTGGTTCTGCCTTAGGGCGCAATCCAGAATAACTATGGGGAGTCCTTGCTCAGATGTAAGAACAATTTACTCTGGATTGCAATATGAATTTCCCATAGGTTTTCACTTGGTGGTGCCGTAACTACGGGTGCACGTAATGTCTTTTATGTGCTCATGTAGTTACTCTGGATGGTAGGGTTACCCTTCTGCTAAGTCCTTAGTCAGGGAATCAGTCCCAGCTTAATTTTTAATAGACTTGCTAGGGTCTGGCAAGCAAGAGATTCAACATCCCTCCCACCAATACAGCTGGGAGCCTCTTGAAGAAATAATGGAATGCAAATATCTCAACAAAGAGGGCCAACAAACCAATTAAAGATTTTTGGATTTGATTAATCCTCTGGCTTTCAGCCGATTAATATATCAGATAAAATTCAAACATAGTGGCATGTTATAAACATTTCAGCATTAAAATGCTTATGGAGATTCCAAGATTAGCACAAGGAAGTTTTGTTTAATTGTACATTGTGGTTCCGTGTTACTGGGGGTTAGAAGACCACCATTAATGTATTTGTGCATTTTGAAATTTCTTGTTGGCGTAAGATAGCAAAACTAAAACACTGGAAAAGTTAACACTTGTGTCTTGAATCCAGTCCAACCAATTAGCATTACACTCTTGGTAACATCCATCACCATAAAAAATGAATTGCCTAATGAATGAAATTGATTGAATTGAATCAAATCATTATATTAAATCAGCTGAACAAACATTACATAAGAGTAGTCCCACTGGATCAGGTCAAAGGCATATCTACTTCCGTTTCCTGTATATCACCAGATGCCTTAGGATGCACACAAGACACCAAGAGTCCTGCATCATGGTGTCCTCCCATGCATTCAGCCTACATCTAAAATACACAAACACATCCTGGCTTGTAATCTGTGATGACTTTTCCTCCAGAAATCTGTCCAGCACTAGATGCCATCACCACATCCTGTAGCAAGGAGTTCCATATGCTGGATAAAAAAATTGTCTGCCTTAACTCCTGATTCTCTGTTTTTCTGGATGCACTTAATTTTGAATGAATGTGAAACTTTCTAGGCATATTTCTAGAATTCACTGTACTACCTTAACCCTACTAAAGTAGTAGTTAAACTCACAGTAAACTATACATGGTAACTATTCATGGTTACTCAATGAACGTTTCCAACAAAAATTTTTCCAACAAAAATTCACTTTTTTTCCAATGTAGACCACTCTGTCCTTAAAGGGCTGGGTGGTCTGGACCTCCCAGATTTACTGTAAGTTCATGTATTGTATGCCAGATGCTAAAAAAATAAAATAATCATATATAAAAATAAAATAATGCACAGTTAAACAGTGGATGGTATTCAAAACCTTCAAACATTCTCAATAGGATTAGCACTAAATGCTGGTATCAGCAGCATTCAAATAAACCAAACTATTCCAGAGCACCAATTGAGTCACCCTCCCATGCAGTTTATCCTCTAGAAAAGGAGGTCGTATTGGGAATAGCAAGATAATGTTGCTGCAAAACTAGTCCAGAAGTCAGATGGAGAGATCTACATAATCAATTTCTTCAAGGAGCTAAACCAGCATCCCCCCTCTCCATGCCACTGAAATAGTCCAATAAAACGGAAGAGCTGATACAATTGGTTCCAGCGGCGTCGCAGAGCTGGGCTAAGGACAGGAGCTCACCGTGTCTTGTGGGGCCGACCCAGGTCTCAAACCCTGGCCTGCTGGTTAACAGGCACAGTGTCTTAACCACTTGCGCCACCCACAGCCCTTAAACAGAAACAAAGCCACTGTTTAAATGGAAGTCTCTGGCCAATTCTCACCCATTCTAAAGACTTGGCTCATTCATCATGATCCAATGAAGTAGTGTAGCTAAGGGGGTATAATGGTATACCCCAGGGTATAATGACTTCCAGGGGTGCCTTTTGGTGCCCTTTAAATGCCCAGGGATCCAGCATCCCTTTGACATCAAGTTATGTCACCATGCCACTCTACCACAACCACCACCACCACAATCACCACTATGCCTCAAAACAAAATGCTGGATATAGAGACTTCTTTTGATGATGGATGGCTACAGATGGCTACAGATTTGCTGAATCAGTAAGAAACTAGGTGGACAATCTCCCTCCAGTGGGAATTCTCTAATGGTTCTAGTCCTGCATCCACTTCGCTGACTCTGAAGCAGGACCCAGCTTTCCATTTTTTATCCACTATATTTTCAAAGCAAATTTATGTCTTGGGGAACCAACAGCTTCATCAGTATCATATATACACATGTGTATCACTTCTTTACCTGTACTTTCATCCATGCTCTCCTCCGATACATGCTCGTTTTGATGGACCCAATCCCCATTGCACTTGAAGAAGATCTGCATCGCGGGTACCGCTCGGCAGCGCAACACGATGGGGTTGCTTTTGATTATGTATGCATCGTCTGGCTCTTGGATAAAATGGGGCAGCGTCCCAGGAGCAGATGGGATCGAGTCTGGGAGGATTTCACCATTATCATTTCCTGGAAATTAAAAAAAAAAATAAAAGGTCACACAAAGTATCTCTTACCGATCTCAACCAAATGCGCATGGTCTGGAATTTGCCACCAATTAATATCATCAGAAGATCCTGAGTTACACCATGATGAGTGCACAACAATGTGTACCACAAAAATTGTTTATGATGGTTTTTAAAAATGTTTCTTATATGAATGAATGAATTTATTCATTTAATATTTCTTATACAGGAAGCTCTGAGTTTACTTTTTTGTACGATCACCACTTTTTTCTTACATATACTGATTCATTTACATTAGTATCCTCCCCATTTCACACATATGACAAATATGGAAAGATACACAACAGTCTATGTCACTATTGTTATGAAAGGTTTGCACAGCCCACATCTTGTGGGTTTTGGGAGACTGTTTAAAAATGCTGAGTTTATCAGGACTTTTGGATAATGATAAAGGATTCCCTCCAAGCCTTGTCATGCACCTCCGGATGTCTTAATATTACCTCGGTTTTGCAACTATTTAAAGGATCCTGTATGTGGTTTTATGATGCTTTCTCGCTACCGTAAATCCCGCTGGTGAAACCAGAGCAGAGTCTTCTGATGAAAGGAAGGATAGAAATGAAACTTCGCACTCACAAGCACAAAAGGGGAATGAGAGACCCGTTCAGAACAGATACAAGAGATAAGCCCTGCAGATACGGAGCCAGACAAGGACAGAACAGTCCTAGTGGGATGGTTTATCTCTCTTACATACACATGATAACTCATCACTGCTCCTGCTAGGTCTGCCAAGCCTCAGCACTAGGAACTCAAAACACTTCCATCAAGGCCAAGTTGTTTGGCATCTGTGGCAATATGTCAGATGATGCTCCCATCCTTACAAGGTCTCTGCTAATCCTAGTGGAAGCAAGTAGTAGAAATCTATGAAGATGCTTCAGTTGCCTCAGTGAACAAGAGTTGGTCCTGGTTGCCATACACATATTCGTCCCCTTGGACCATCTAGCTTAGTCTTGACTAGGCTGCCATTGTTTTGCTGCCTTACCTGGAACAAGGTGACCAGATGCCCAAACCTCAAAAGGAGGACAAGGTCTTGGATTCCTCTCAGCCTGGCCTTTCTGGATTTGCCTACTCACAAGTAAAGCCACGATATTGGGCAATTTAACTTCTCCATAGAGCTCAATGTATATTTTTGACTTTTAGGGGTTTTTTTGGCCATAGCTTTTGATAGGAAGGAGATATTTCAAAACTGATTTTTGCATTGGATTCTGCTCTTCAGTACAAATCCAACGACATATGACACGATGGGGGTACTGTATACCACTCAAAGTTCCCAAATGAAGCCAAAACAGAGAACAATGAAGCCCTTTTGGAGGACATCGGGACAGGAGACTAAAAAAAGAGGACAAATATGGAAATTTCCAGTCATATGGTCACCCAGACCTGGAAGGACCTCAGGGTCCAACCCAACAGTCCAATCCAAGACTTTCAGCCCACACAGTAGGTGTTCTACAACTGAGATACAGCCACAATCTTCTTCTCAATGACTCTCAGGACAAGGACTCCACTAGGTACATCATCAGGACAATTTATGCATACAGCATTAATCTCTGGAGTGGCTGTGGGGGGAGGTTTGGCCCCTTCCCCCCAGCCTAGCAGACTATGAGATTGGCTTTACCATGTTTTTTCCCTAATAGGTTCCCATGCCTGACAACCTCTGGAGATCAGCACTGCCCATCCATGCCTTAACTTCACCTTAACTTCAGCAACACACTTACAGTGGTGGACTTCAGGGGGTTCTCACAGGTTCTGTAGAACCCTTTGCTAATGAGTGTCTGGTTCTGAGAACCGGTTACTAATGGGACATAGAACCTGTTGTTAATTTAGGTTTTAAAGACATAGAACCTGTTTTAAATTTAGTTGAATCCCACCACTGATCATGCACCATCAAACAGTTTGGAGCAGGGAAAAAAGTCCCCAATCACAAGCCAGTCAGTTGAAGGGCAAAAAGGATTCTATTCAAACCCCCAAATATAGCCAGCTAACCTCAGACAATGATAATACACCATGTTAACTCACATCTAATGCTCACTTTTTGCTGAATTTAGAACACAATCCTAACCATGTCTACTCAAAAGTAAGCCCCATTGTGTTCAATGGGTCCTACTCCTAGGAAAGTGTCTTTAGGATTACAGTCTGTGTCTCCAAAATTAGATTTGATGGTGCATTAGATTTGAATAAATATGGTATTTTGGTAAGAATAGCCAGTATTTATTTTGTTTACTATACTGTAATTTTAAAAAGTAACATAAACCCTTTGTTGTATAAAGTAGTGCAATTAGGTAAAAATCATAACATACACTCATTGTCATATCATCATCATCATCATCATCATCATCATCATCATCATTTTACAACACATTGTTGTATGCAGTAAAATTAAATTTTACACCTGCTTTGCAGTAGTGCATTACAATTGGCAGTAAACATTTTTCTCCCCAAATCTCAGCCTTTTAAAATAGGGTGCACTTTAGATTCAATAGTGTGTTATATATAATTGAAATTCTCTTAGTTTGTACATGCTCTTGACTGCCACCTACTGGTGTGGTTAACAACTGCGGGTGAGTGATGGATGCGCACTCAATGCAATGTGACAAGTCCGGTGCCCACAGCCCAGTTCCAGATGCCCCCTGCCTGCAGCCTACAACTCGGTGTCCTGGGTGTTCAACCCAATGTCTGGTGCCCAAATTATCTGATGATCTTTGTGTTCTGTTCTTCCTCTTGCACACAGGAGAAGCCACAGGTAAACTACGAGTGTTAAATAAAACTATGCCCCTCCATTGATTCCTTGAGTGATGGACAACTTTCCACCACCACCACATTTCCACTGCCACCCTTTAGGTCAAAGGCTGTTTCTGCTTGCCCAGAACCCAAATCTTGAAATACAGCCCAGCACAAAAGTCACCAAAGGCTACCAAAATAGTCTGCATTTTGGTTTATGTGCTGAAATTATCTTTGTATTGTTGGCTTCCCCCACCCCAGAACTCAGCCTGAAGCTCAGGAGAACTGAATTTAAGACTTGCTACTGCCAGTCACTATTGACAAGGCGGGGGTGGAAGGATCATCATTCAGACTGTGGCAGCTGCTTATAAATAAATTAGAAAGGCCCGGATTTTTTTTTTTACCAGTGATAGCTGTTTTATGTCAGAAAACATACTATTCTGCACTGCCTCAATGCAGTTAATGAAACTTAAACCATTTAATAGACACTATGTTGGCTTAAGTTGTTCATTGATTTTCGCACATTGGGATTGCTGCTTGGAAATCCCAGGGGGATCTCGGCCATAACAAGGCTCAAGGCTGCAATGTGCACTTCTTTGCTTTCATATCCTGCTATGCTCATGTCCATGCTATGCATAGCCAGCTCAGCATACCACAGCTATCCATAGGGTCTCTATAAACTCTACCCACAGAATTCCTGGGGGAAAGTGCTCATCCACCACCTCCAAATGCCATCTGAAAAATCTACCTTGTTCAGGTGGCACATCTCACCTTGTTCATCATTTGCTACCATCACTAAGGATGCAATCCTAACCAATTTATGCTGACACAACTCACCCACTCCCTGATCCCATAGTAGTGCGGGGAATCTGCTGCATGTCTGTGCACTGACCTAACCCCCTCCCCCAGGAGTTGCACTGAAGTGCCTTTTTGGCACTTTTTGGGCATTTTTGCTACCACCCCCCCCAACCAGCACAAGACTTATGCTGGCCTAAATGGGGTTTAGGATTGCAGCCTCCATTTAATGAATCTCAAGGAATTGAATACCTTCTCCAGATCAGACATCCTGTGCCCACTGACATTGCTATGGGATGTGGGGGTGTAGACCACATTTGATGACATATATAAGGGGCTGACAACACTCCGGCAAAAAATTTTAAAATCTTGATACTTTCAAATAATGTTTTCATGCTATATATTCTATATACTATATACTATATATATACTCCATATACTATATACTTGATAGATAGATAGACAGACAGACAGACAGACAGACAGATAGATAGATAGAGGAGAATATATAAATATTGTGTGTAGGACTGCAGCCTGATATAGTAGCACAGGACTCAGCAACCTTCTGTGACCAGGTTAAGACCCACCACTCTTAATCTATTATTTGGACAGGTACGAAAAGCAACCTGAAACTTCAGACAGCACATCTACTGCTCAGATCACAAACAAGTCACTACTGTACGTATTTGGAAAAGAAAGCAGGTGGTCCCTTTTGAAGTCTTTAAAAAAATCAGAAAAGAAATTTGCTCACATTTTTAAGGAAGAAGCTATTTCCAGCAATCAAAATGGCATTCACACACATCTCCATGTATTACTTAAATGGTCATCATTGATGACATGTCAACTGATAATAACTAGTACATCCCGAACTGCTTTATTAAATCCATGTATTAGATGGAACAAAAGGCATTAAAAAATTTGGCTGCAATCCCAACCTAATTATGGGATAGGGTTGCCATAATTTTATTCCATAAAATCAGGACAGGATCCTCTGTCCCATTTGCCAGTATGTGAATACAGTCCCCCAAAATCAGGACTGTCCCTATTTTCCAGGACATATGGCAACCTTATCCTGGGAACAGAATGAGACTTACTTCAGAGTAGATATGGGTCTAGTAATGGGTCTAGTAATAGAGCAAAATCCCTCCAGTAATCTACTGCTCAGCAGCTTCTAAAAATGTTCATGGCTTTCATTAAAACACAAACACATACACACACCAACACAACTATGGCTCACAGTTAACACATTGAGTTGAAACTCACATCCAGTGGTGCCAGATTTCCTAGATGCCAAAATAGGGGAGGGGGCACACTTACAGAAAAAGCAAAATTCATGAGACGCTTTTTATCTTCTACCAAGCAAAAGACACAGATTGGGTTGCATCATGGAATGGCACATTGGGGGCAACCACTTGAGGGAAAATATTTCCCAGCAGAATTTCAGCCATGAAACAAGCTGCCTCATGAGACAACCAAATCTCATTCCCAAGAAGTTTATGCTTTTTGATAAATAAAACAAAATTATTTGTTAGGGAGCTGGGAGACTCATAAGAGAATTCATGGTCCCTCCCAACCACGGAGCTGCATCAATGCAATTTGAACCAGGCTCAAGGATATGATCGGTTAAAAAAAACACCATCCTATCTATGAAGCCATGTAAAGGTAAATATGTCCCACACAGGTTACCCTGCTAGTCATGACTAACTCTAGGGTGCGGTGCTCATCCCGTTTGTAGGGCCATGAGCCAGTGTTGTCAGTGTTGCCTCCATGGACATGTGGCCCACATGCACACAGAATACTGATATGTTCTGTTACCAAGATGCTACCTATTTATCTGCTTGCATTTGCATGCTATTAAACTGCTAGGTTAGCAGCAGCTGGGCTAAGGATGGGAGTTCCCTCCGTCTTGCAATACTCAGGTCTCGAACCACTTACCTGCTGATTTTCAGATTGACAGGCACAGTGTCTATATCCACTAAGCCAACTGCAGCCCTATAAAGTGATGTAGGATGTATGAAATTATGAACTCTGCAATCCAAGGCACTCCACAAAAGGGGTTCTTAGAACAGGATTCTTCAAGCCCTGGCCTAAAATTCATACCTGACCCTTGCAACCATACAAGATATGGGCCCTGGGGCCGAAAAGTTTGGAGACCCCTGCTTTAGAGGGAAGACTGACCACCACCACTTAGCACTTTTTGAGTGTGCAGAGAGCATCAGGAGTATTACTGTGACAATGACCTTGCAATAAAGTTGTAAAATAAAAAGCATAATCCTAAACGTGTCTATTCAATAGTAAGCCCCATTTTATTAAATGGGTCTTATTCCCAGGAAAGTGTCTTTAGGATTGCAGGCAAAATCCAAGAAAGGTGTTTAAAGGAAAAAGAGCTGATTGGAAGACTAGTTGGAACACAGCTTATTCTGAACTAGGCTCACCAGTTTCAAGAAGTTTACTCCCCAAATCCCTATGGTAGCAGCATTAATTAATTAAATTTAAAAGCATAATTAATGAGAAGCTTTTTTATCTTCTACCAAGGAAAAGACAGAGATACTCACTGTTCACTTTCATTTACTTGCATTCTGGCACTCATTTTGTGCTGCTGCTACTACTACTACTAGTTGCCTTCATCAACTTCCTTTTTGTCACCCCTCTGCTCTGTGTTTAATTCTGTCCTCAATTATCCCCCAGCCTCTTCTTAGCCTGGCCTGTTATCAGTTGACAGTTGGAATGTTGATAGTTGCATCTCCTCACTTGGCATGATTGACATGAAATGTTGGCCAAATGATGTGGACAGCCTTACATGCAGGTTAAGGCTTTTATGTAAAAAAAGATAAGCAGATACCAGCTATACAAAATGTTGGTGGAAAAACTAAGGCAATAAGAATTCACCAACTGCAGGATGTATCTGAGTTTCGTGAGAGAAAGAGCTTTAGTACAGAAATGGCATGCGTAATTCAGAGAGATGGAAAAACCAGATTGACCCCATTGGGATATTTGTAAGAACCAACCATCTCCCCCCTCCCTGTTCTGCATGAGGATTTTGTTTGGAAATTACTTAAGATGTTGATGGGAGCTGGTGATTTGATGTCCACACAAATCCATAATACCTTTGTACCTTTAATACATGGATTTACTAAAGCCTGCAGGGACATGGTATTTAGCAAAGGCTGACAATAAAAGGAAACAGCTAGTGCGGTCAGCAATTGAACATGCATGCTGATTTGTTTCATGGCTTAAAAGGGAGGAAAAAAAACACACAAGCATGGTTATTATTTTAAATTCACTTACCACTTATTGATTTCCGGGGGTGGGGGGGAGGAAATAAGTTTGGATTTACATGACAGTGCTGGTCCACAATGACGCATGACTACAGTTTTGACATCTTATCTAAGCAACTCAAATTGCTTGAAGGACAATGCTCTGCAAGGTATGGAGGTCTGCTCTGGGGAAGGTACTGATGGGAAGAAGCACTTAAGAGGCAAAAAATTCCACCCCCAGATGAGAAAGGCAACATAACAGAGTAACAGGTTATTGGAAGGCTGCCTTGTCTTGAGGATGAAGCTAGGGGGCAGATGATTCTCCGGGGTTTCAAATATGGATTTTTCCCAGCCCTACCCGAGTTAGAACCTGGGACCTTGTTTTCCAGGTATTGAGTTTTCCCTGTAGCTTTCAATTCGGAAGCCAATTTTAGTTCTGAGTTGCTTTCCTTGACTCAACTTAAAAGGTATATATCACACACACACACACACATATATACACACACACACACACACACACACAGAGAGAGAGAGAGAGAGAGAGAGAGAGAGAGAGAGAGAGAGAGAGAGAGAGAGAGGGAGGGAGATCAAGCTGCAAATCTTCCAGTCTTCCAAGACAACTGCTAGAGACACGGCTGAGCTGCGCCAGACAGATCAACTGGGAAACCATCACAGGCCTTGATCCATAGTGGTCAGAGTGAGCATTAACAATGTAAGAACAGCCATGCTAAATAAGACAAATGATGATTTAGGCTGCAATTCTAAAGACACTTTCCTGGGAGTAAGACCCATAGAACACAATGGGGATTACTTTTGAGTAGACATGGTTAGAACTGTGCAGTAAGATGAACTGTGTTGCGTCTGGCATAGGCTGGAATCCTAAAGACACTTTCCTGTGAGTAAAACCCACTGAACACAACAGGGCTAACTTTTGAGTAGACATGGTTAGGCTTGTGCTCATAATCTCACAGCCAACACTCTAGCCTGGCCACGTGACATTCATTCATTTATTCATTCATTCATTCATTCATTCATTTATATCCTGCCTTTCCTCCTAAAGGAAGGATATCCAAGATGGGTACCCAAGACCTCACTCTCACAGAGTTTCTCTAACCTAGGCTCAGATTTCCTTTTCTCTTTCAAATGTTGTCCATTTTATGATATCGTATTTGAAATATTTGAAATAGCCTTTGAAATATCGTATTTACTCAAATCTAATGTGCCATCTAATCTAATGTACAGCCAATACTTACGATCAAAATACCACATTTACTTGAATCTAATGAACCATCAAATCAATGTACCCTGATTTTTGAGACTAAATTCAGCTGAAAAGGTGAGTGTTAAATTCAAGTACATACAGTATCATGTATGGGAACGGATTCAGCCTGACAACCTTACTGATATATGAAGCAGAATGTGCTAATCCATGAAACATAACTTATCTTTTTTTTAAAACAGACCATTTACTGAAATAGGAGACTCCTTGTGGCTCTATGATTAAAGGTGCTGTGTTTGTTGACTTGAAGATTGGTAGGTCAGCGGTTTGAGATGCCGGTGCTGCATGATCAGTGGGATGGAAGGGAAGCCCTACAAGGAAAGGTTAGGGGAACTTGGGATGTTCAGCCTGGAGAAGAGGAGGCTGAGAGAAGACATGATTGCCCTCTTCAGATACCTGAAGGGCTGTCATAGGGAGGAAGGGGCTCATTTGTTCATAGTTGCTTCTGAAAGCAGAACTAGAACCAATGGGTACAAACTGCAAGAAAGGAGTTTCTGGTTGGATATCCAGAAAAAAATCTTGACGGTGAGGGCAGTTCGGCAGTGGAACAGATTTCCAAAGGAGGTGGTGGACTCTCCCTCACTGGCAATTTCAAGCAGAGGCTCGACGAGCACTTGTCAGGGATGCTCTAGGAGGATTTCCTGCTGCAGGCAGGTGGTAGGACTAGATGACCTACTAGATCCCTTTCAACTCTAGGAGTCTATGATTCTATGAAGCAACATCCTGGTGACAGACCCTGTGACAGACCAGTCAGGTTTCCCCATGTCGTATCCATCATCTAGAAGTGGACCTTGCCAGGATGGGAATAATGCTAAGAAAATTATGAAAAGATAGTTTACTGAAACTGAAGGTGGAAAGTTAGCACGCCCTATTTCTCATTTTAAATGATTGCAAAGTAAAAAGTGGATATGAATTTATGAGGAACAGGAATAAGAATATAGAGATTGTCCTGCATTAATAGGAAGAGTTGGAGAATATGTTCCAGAGTTATCACCTTACAACAGAGCCTACAAAATTCTCAAGTGTTCTTTAATCCCAGCAGGTGGCAAAATATGTTGGTTAACTGGCAGATCTTTGGGTCACAAGGGTTTATAAAAGCACAAGGAAAATGCACGACAGGCCTGAAAAGCACAGGGGAAAAAAATATCATGGATTATTCATCCAGCAAGAGACAGCAAGGTGGCTAAAATTGGCTGACATGCTCTGAAGGCAGAATGAACCCTTCTGGACATGTTGCATTCTTTTACCCTTAGATTTCTGTAAAGATATTGTACACATTTCTTTTCTTGCCATCATAATTGAGTTGCCAAGAAAATACCCTTTGCACTTGTGATAGGGTAAGACAATGTCAGAGGGAAACACAGCCCTGCATTCACACAAAAAGATGCCTGTTGTTGAAACACAGATGACTTTCTGATTTCGGGATGTTGCAAAAATAGTGTCATCGCAAGTGGGGGAAGATGCCTGTTCAATGTCGAGGCATTCAAAGGGGGGAGGGCAATGTTAACATAGCCCTTTGTGCGACAGCCCGATGCAGCGACAGCATCTCAACAGTGTCAGGGGGATGCTGATGTGAGGTGCATTGCAAAGCTGGCATCAAAACACACCACTGAGATCACTAAGTCCTGCTCCCTGTTTTCTAAGCAGGAAAATAGTGTCAACTATTCGGGAATCTGCAAAAGGAAACTGAGCATGCTAGTGTAGGCTTTTCCCATAGCATAGGCTCTGGTTCCAAGGTAGTAATGTTCAGTTTCCTTTATAACATTACCCAAATTACTCAGCATGTAATTAGCCTGCGGAACTCCTTGCCACAGGATGTGGTGATGGTGTTTGGCCTAGATGCCTTTAAAATGGGACGCGCATATTCATGAAAGAAAAATCCATGATGGGTATTATGGTGCCGGACACCACAATATCAAGATCAGAGTGGTAGACTCTTCCATCAAGGGGGAGGAGTTGAGGGAGAGATGAGGGGAGGTTGGCAGTTGGAAGGCAGTTGGCGGGGGCAAGGAGAGCAGGAGGTGGTGAAGAGTGGGTGCTGGGGGTAATGTTTGGTGGGATTTACCTGTCTTGGAGTAGTTAACCTTGTTAGTTAACCTTGAAACGGGAAAGATTGTGCCTTCTAAATGGATGTCAATAAAGATGTTGTGATTGAGATCCCTCCAGTGTCTCCCTGGTCATATCTACCAGGAACTCAGTCCTGGGGCACCTTTCCTCCTCTGGAGAGTTTAACCCCTATCACAGAGCTTGGAGCAAGGGAGCTTCATCACAGGTATGTGCAGTTTTCTGGTTGTGGAAGTAAGATACTTCTGAATGCTAGGTGCAAGGGACTAGAACAAATATCATATTTACCTGAATCTAATACGCCATCAAATCTAATGCACACTCTATACTAATAATCAAAACACAGTATTTGCTCAAAGCTAATTAATCATAAAATCTAATGCATACCCTGATTTTGGAGACTGAATTTGGCTGAAAAGGATAAGCGTTAGATTTGAATAAATACAGTATGTTGTCTTGTTGTCTTGTGCGTTCCCTGTGGCATCTGGTGGACCACCTTAAGATGCCTGAAGGTAGACTAGATCCAGCCGAACTTTGGCCTGATCCAGCCGAACTCATCTTATGTTTGTTTATAGCACATTAAGAATTAAACCTCATGGAGAATGAAACCTGCTGCCCTCCTAGCCACAGTCCCTCACTGTAAACACAAAAGAAGCTCGAGCATAACACAGTTATGTGTTTTGTCCATAATATGTAACATTTTTCCTTTCTGTAAAAGAGCAAACAGTTAGCATTTTAAAGTTGAGATACATGTGGCACTACTCCAAACTTTAAAAAAAAATCTTTTAAACATATTTATAGTTCACCTTTCACCTTGTTTCCAAGGTGCCCAAAAATGCAATTAAAAGCATAAAATAAAGTAAAATTAACACACTAAAATATTCCAGCAGTAACAGTCTACAATGAGCTGTAGAACGTAAAAGAAACAATTTACAGTGGAAATTAAAGCAGAAAGGCAAGATCAGATCAAAAGATTTTTAATTTCTCCTAGAAGTAAGGATAGATTAGAAGGGACAAAGTCCTTAATCACAAGGGAGGAAGACCATAAGGGTGGCATCAACAAAGAAATGTCCCTATACCTCTATGCTAGACCCTATGCTTGAAGTATTCTAAAAGGAATAAGATGGTCCCCTTAAAAGAGCTCACAATCTAAGAAGAAACACAAAGTAAACCCCAGCAAACAGTCATAAGAACATAGAATGTAAGACCCCTGGTGAATCAGGTCAGGGGCCCATCTAATCCAGCTTTCTGTCTCTCAGAGTCAAGTCACGTTGTTGGCGCCATCTTGTTCCATGCCTGTTCTGGCAGATAGAAATTAGCCATAAAGAGCCCCTCTGGATCAGGCCAAAGCCCCATATAGTCCAGCATCCGGTACCACACGGTGGTCCGCCAGATGCCTCGGAAGGACACAAGACAACAACAGACCAGAATCCTGGTTTTTTCCCTTCGCATCTGACATTCTGATGTATCCTATGTCTAATACCCAGATATTGTATTGGCAGGCATCCCCCATTGGACGGGTTAGAGACCAGAGCATTGGACGGGTAAGGGACCAGAGCATTGTTGAAAAGTGAACACCATTGAAAAGTGAAATTTTTAGTTGATAAATGTTGCTTCCCAATGCTTTTTTTAAGTAGCAAATTGCAAATGTGCCTTTTATCTTGCAAATTCTTGCTGCCACACTAAGATTTCTGCACATGGATTCTCATTAACTCCTTTGAGAACAGGATTAGACCTGGAAGGCAATTTTGTCCTTTAGAACAGCAGAGGTTGAAAGAGAACATGCAGTGAATGAATGAGTTCTGGGCAATGTTTTTTTTCTGGGGGGAAAAGGTGTCGATACTCACCACACATCATCCCCATATGAATAATTATTAATTAGCTGCTTGGGGGGTGGTTAGGTGGAAAAAGTACTAAGTACAGGTGAGTACCTCCAGAAGAAAAGCCCTGGTTCTGGCTACAATTGAAAGGTGTTGAAAGAGTGGATCATCAGAAAATAAAACATCAGAAAATGGGGGCTACTTGTACCCATCATGATTTGGAAGCTGTGATGGAATTTAGGCATTTAGTACAGTAACCACCATAATATCTTCTAGCAAGATATTGCAGAAGTTAGTTGCGTACTGGATAAAGAATTTTTTTTCTGTCCATTACTGAGAAGGAAGCATTGCTAGAGTTAACAGGAACATGTGCTTGCACCCTGCAAATTACAAATGGCAAAGGTGTTCCTCAAGCTGTGAGATGTGCCTGACTTTAGGGAATGGTGCTCATTCCCATTAAAAGGTGAAAGAGCCAGAGCTGTCTGAAGACACCTCTATGCTCATGTGGCCTGCACAACTGAACACCTAAGCACACAATATGCTGTACCTTTCCCATAGGGTTGCAATATATCCTGAAAAACAGGGATAGTCCCAATTTGGGGGGATTGTGTTCACATACTGGCAAATGGGACCGAGGGTCCTGTCCCAATTTTGTGGAAGAAAATTATGGGAACCATACCTTCCCACCATATTGCATCTATTTATCTACTTGCATTTACATGCTTTTGAACTGCTGGGTTGGCGGAAGCTGAGGAAGAAGCAGAGTTCATTCCATCCTGTGTTACTCAGGTTTCAAACTGCCAACCTGCCAACCTTTACGTGGACAACCACAGCAACTTTTGCCACTGAGCCACTCTATAAGTGAACTGCCGCTTTAAATGGTGCACCTTAGCCCAATTAGCTTGGCTCCATGGATTTATTTTTAAGACAACCAGGCATGCATGCGTCTGCAGCAGAAGCCTCAAAAGGAGTTTGAGAAAAGGGAATCTTGGTTTCAGCCTCAAAAAAGCCTCCTGGTGTGACCCTCAGTAAGGGTCAGATGTTTGCACCGCAGCTTCGAAAAAAATATGAAAGTGATGAAGGAAGATCAATATTTTCCATTCCCCAGCCTTTTCAACCCAGCTGGATACAGTATTTTGTTTTCTTGTTTTGCAGGGGAAGGGGGTCAGGATCTAAGAACAGATTAGAGCAACAAAAAAGCACCAACTCCACAAACCAAACACTGTCACAATACAGAAGTGGTCTTGTTCATACAGAACTATGGCCTTGTACAGCCATGTGCTACAGAGTCATCTGAGCTGGTACAACAAGCTTAGTTGGTTTCCCACTGCAGAGCAGAAAGGGGTGTGTGTTGGGGGGGATCTTGCCTTTTGTGGAGCCCTGTGGTGTGGGTGGGGGGAGGAAATGTGTGTGGAAGGGGTAGCCCCCATACTCAGGACTGCATCTTCCCCAAAATAATGCCACGGAGACGTGGGTGGTATTTCCAAAACTATGCTTTTACTCTCCTCTTCATGAGGAGTTCTGTTCATGGTTACAGTTTACAACAGGTAACGTCCAGTAACCCACTTTTACACCAACTCAGAAGCTTCCTCACAACAGGTAAGTCAGTCTTGTTCCATAACAACCCCCAACAGGTAAGTTCCCACCAACCTCGCATCCACCGACAGGTAAGTATCTCGATGTCGCACCAAGCACCACACTTCCCGCCTGCCTGCCTTCCCACTCTTTTCTTTATATATCCCTCCAAGGTCCACACCCCCTTGGGAGCTTCCACCCCTCTTGTCTGGGAGAGGGTGGGACCTTGCTCCACCATGCTGGGCCATGGTCCAAACCTGGTCTCCTCAGGCTACACCCGCCCGGACTTCCTCCCCCTGGTTCCCGGTAGGCATTGGCTTTCCGCCTCCTCCAATATTCAGCCACCATCCTTTTCCTCTCCTCCTCTTCTCGCTGCTCCCGAGCTGTCATCTCCTGCCATTCTTCTGGCGTCATGGTTTCGGCCAGCACAGCCTCCACCTCCCTTTCGCGTCTCTCCCTCTCTAACGGTGGAGTTTGAGGCGATGTGTGTCTTGTCACCGGCCCGCAGTGGCATTCGGGGTCCCCCTCCTCCCTCGATATGTCTAGCCACATCATATCTTCTTCAGGTTCCTCTTGGGGGGTCATCCGGCGTCTCCAATCTATGGGTATGTTAAACTCTTAATTCTATGAATCTGGAAGAGTTGAGACACAACTCCAGGATTATCCATCACAGGAATCTTCACATCTATTGGGATTTTTGGAGGTGGCTCTGCTCCTTGTCACCAGGCAAGGTCAGGGTGATCATAGGTCCCATTTGTCCAGGACATTACCTCTTTTTTAGCTTTGTGTCCTAGAAAAAAATCTTCACTGTCCTCATTCTTTCTTGTGAGCAGAATTCTTGTAGTTAATAAATTAGCTAGACCTCACAAAGGATCTCCCAGCAATCTTCTTCTTCATTGTCATCATCTTCTTCATCTTCTTTGTCTTCCTATTTAGTCCTTAGCTGGCGATTGGGGAGGTTGTCATCCTCTCAACAAATATGCAACTGTAAGTGCTGCTGGATTTTGTACATCATTCACAAGGGACTTCTACTCATGGCAATTGATAGCAATGTTTTTAGCCTCATTGGTGGTCAGTCACTGGTTCTATGGGTCTTGCTCAACCAGTATGTCATTTCATGTGCTGCTTGTTGAACTTTCAAGTGCTCAGGTTGCTCTCGCCAGAGAAGCTTATGTGACAGCTGATTGATGTTCATTTTGTAGACATGGCCAAAACAGTCTGCATTTTTGGATTAGTTCTTCGACTGAAGGTTTTTTGTTGTACCTTTCCCATATCATCTCATTATGGTGGTCTCCCATCAATAGCAATTGCCATATGCTAAATAAATTAATTAATTCAGATCTCAAACAGGGTGTTCATATTTATACTGATTAATATATCAAGCATCAAGACTGGAGGGGATCTGCTTCCCTCAGTCTTACAGCCAAGGCACACAATTTTTCTTGGTTTTGGGACCATCCATGGAATGGTTTCTGGTCTTGGCTTTATTCATAGAAACTTTAGCCCAAACGTATCTCCACAACTAGCCCCAGAACACATGAGATTGTGGAAGATAAATTTACTTCTAAACATATACATGCAAATATTTGCCATAGATCAGTGTTTGTCAACCAGTAGTATTTGTGCCGCTGGTGGTTCTTGAGATGGTATCCAGTGGAACTTGTGGGATCCCCAGACCTTTGCCACTTGGGAGAGAATCCAGCAATTAAGAGTGGTAGGAGGCTCAGCTCAGTGGGCAAGGCTTCAGCATGCTTTTCTTTGTGCTCAGAAAAGTCCTCCTATATGCTCTGAGCATCTTATTGGTGTGTGTTATGTTGCATCCGGCCTCCCACTCCAGAAGTATCTGGCAATGACATCAGCACCAGTTACTTCCAGTGGTACTTCTAATATATGGACCACGGAAAGTGGTATGGCAGAAGACGATCCATGCAATCACAGAATCATAGAATCCTAGAGTTGGAATGGACCTAGTAGATCATATAGTCCTACACCTGCCTACAGCAGGAAATCCTCCTACAGCATCCCTGACAGGTGCTTGTCGAACCTCTGCTTGAAGATCCCCAGTGATGGAGAGTCCACCACCTCCCTCACCTCACTGCTGAACCGCCCTCTCCGTCAGGAATTTTTTTCCAGATATCCAACCGGAATCTCCTTTCTTGCAGTTTGTACCCATTGGTTCTAGTTCTGCTTTCAGAAGCAGCTATGAACAATTGAGCAATCCTATCCATGTCTACTCAGAAGTAAGTTCCATTGAGTTCAATGGTACTTACTCCCAGGAAAGTGCTCTCAGGATTGCAGCCAAATGTTGAGAAACAATGCCATAGATCATACCTTTGTGGTTGGGTCTCTGAGCCAATGAGAGCCCTACTAAGAAGGTATTGTGTGTGTGTTTGTGTTGAACAAGCCAACTTCTGATTTGAAAGTGGTGGTCTCTTAAGACCCTCTCCACTTTCCTATGGCTATTTGAAATGCATCTGTCTAATCCTCTTTATCAGATAGCTGAGCAACAGGTGGAAAATTGTTCTGCCTGAGAAAGAAAACAAAATCTATTTCCCCAGGCAATTTTCTGCAAGGACACCCCCCCATGAATGTGCAATAAGTTGTGGAAATAAATCAGAAATATCACACAAAGGCAGCTTGAAATCTGTTCCAAGTTTATCAGTAAGCCAATGGCTGATTTCTGTTAATGTGCAAAAACTCATAACATCACATAGAGTATTCCTGTTCAAAATGAGAAATTATTGTATTTTTAAAGCTATTTCTGCCCCCAAAGGCGCATATACACAAAAGAGATCAAATGTGTACACCTGTGACTGGGCAACAATAATTTAAGCATACTTTTTAAAGGTATTTTTGTTCAAAATTCCTGAAAGTACTAACCATTTGTGTTATGGTTCATGCAATAAACCTGCAAAAATGGTGTGATCACATCCAAAGCTGGAGAACAAGCAGGATGAGAGCAAACACAGCTGCCTGCATAGAGCCCTTCTGATACAGGCACAATTTCCAGTTGGATGAAAAGTACCCTGTGCAGCATTTGTGTCGGTAGGAACCCCATGCAACTGATGAATGAATGTGAATACACGTAGAGAAGGGAACAGAGCCTGTGTCCAAATGATTTAGCTGACTGTGTATATGGTACACTGTTGGTATCCACAATATTCCAAATTCCAGATAATAAAATCTGGAAGGAAGCAAAAATTGCTGGAATTATACTTTCCAGGGAGCTGCAGAAGATATTTTCATTATGCTGATGAGAACTAGAAGTTCTTTACAGTTACATCTGGGATGCCTCCTGTGGTCTCGTATTGGGAGGCCATACTTGGACCTCCCGGCATTTTGAAAGGCCTCCAAAAGAATCGAGGAGGTCTCCTGACACCCTCTTAGTGTCTACAGATATTCAAAATAATTGCTAATGAGCTATGGCTGAGCTCTGGATGAAAGAGAAGGACAACATATAGTACGTATATACCTTATCTGAAAAAGGCATGCTCGTACATGCCATTCAGACCATCCAGACAGCATGTGTAGCACCAAGATACTGAGCTGAAACTCCGAACTTCCATGGCTCATCTCTTGTCTCTGCAATGAACTCAGTCGGGGCAATTAATGGTGCAACCTAACAAATATAGGCTGGCATAACTCACCTGTCTCTCCATTCCCATGGTGGCGTGGGGAGGCTGGTGCAAGGCCGGTAGGGAGGCCAGGAGTTGTGCAGATGTTCCTTATGACATTTTTGTGACACCCCCAGCATACGCCAGGAATTGTGACAGGACTAATGCCAGCCTAATGGCATTAGGATTGTAACCCAATGCAGGGTGACCATATAGAATGGAGGACAGAGTGTCTGTACCTTTACCATTGCACAGAAGAGGGAATTCAGGCAGGTGTAGCTTTTTAATCCCTTCTCTGTTGAGCTACACTTGCCCATATTCCCCTGTTATATGGAAATAATTTTTAGATTGCATGATAGCTGTGAGCATTACAGCCAAGTAATGCAACTGCAGTGCTTCAGCCCCCGCTGAAGTACACAAATGCTAAGAATTATTATTTTCATCAAGACTTTCTAGGGTTTGTTGGATAAACATCACACCAAGAGCCCATTCATAATTTACATGAATGGACACTTTTGCTGCAGTTTGAAGTAAAAAGGGAAAACGAGGAACCTTCAAAAGAGGAGATGGGGAGAATGAACCACAATGGGTCATGCGTATGGGAGGGGAGAGGTGACACCAATTTTGACCACATTTTAAAAATATCAATATTTTTGAATAACACCATCATAAAACATAGCATTTGATGTATAATTTCTTGCAGAACACAGCTAGGCTGCAATCCTAAAGCCACTTTCCTGGGAGTAAGATCCATTGAACACAGTGGGGCCAGGGTGACCAGATGCCAAACCCAGAACTCCTGAACCCCAAGGCCAAAATTCCTACCCACTGAAAAAAATGCCAAAAAATGTATTTTTGTTTTTGTTTTTCTGTTTTTTGACTTTTGATAGGAAGGAGATATCTCCAAACTGATTTTTGCATTGGATTCTGCTCTTCAGTATGAATCCAACAACATATGGCATGATGGGGTACTCTGCACTATCGCCAAGTTTCAAAATGAAGCCAAAATGTAGGAGAATTAAGCCAAAATGTAGGACACCCAGACAGGAGGCTAAAAATCCGGACATATCTGGGTTTTTCCAGTCATCTGGTCACCCTGAGCGGGGCTTACTTTGGAGTAGTCATGGTTAGGATTATGTTCTAAATAAACCACAATGACTTAACTCTATCAAAAATTACAGGTGAAAAACCAGAGGGATAGGGAAATGGTGAATCACCCTGCCCACCGCCCAGGGTCTTGCCCTTCCCACTGCATTCATGCATTCATTCATTCATTCATATCCCACCTTTCTCATGGGGAACCAAGGCAGCAATTATGCATGATAGGACATTATGCATCATGGGAGTGACATGCCGGCCTCCCACATATGATGATGTAAACCCTAGTGACACCACTGGATAAGGACATGTATCATCAGAACACATATGGTACCGGTAGTCCTATGTAAAACGCATGAAGTAGTTATAAGTAATTCCTAATGCCTGGAAAATCTTGCAGTGTACCTGGTGGATAATCATGTGCATATCTTCTTTACTTCCATGGTTCTCTTCTTGCACTTGGGAAAAATAGCTTGTTTTTCTTGATTTTTTTCCCTCCATTCTTACATTTAAATATTTCACTGATGTTTGCTGTTGTACTCCCTTCAGCAGTTTCATGTGAAATTTGCACTTTGGGGAAATTAAGATAACCATTTTGCATATACCCAATTTATAATAGTTGCATCAGGGCAGAGAGTTTATCTCCACCAATGAGGATTAATATGATCTTTAGAAGACACTTGTGGCCTTCCTGTGCCAGGCGAGATGAATGTGTTATCCGACTGTAATCCCGAAAGTATTCTAAATCTGTGTCTTACTTATGCATATTTATAAAAATGATATATTGCATTTATTAAATATTAAATGGATTACAAACTTGAAGAATCCTTCATGCATTTATTTAACATCTAGGTTTTCTTTTATATTTTTTAAAAGAATAGATGGAATATTAATCTTATTTTTTCCCTTCTCCTTTATATTCACAAATAGTTTTCTCCTCTGGTATTCTAAATAGGCCAATCTGTACTGAAAAGCATACAGTGTGAAAAGGAGTTTAAAAATGCAGGAAGAAAAAGAAAAAGGCATATAACAGGGCAATGTTGCCAGACATTTAGGTGCCAAGACAAAATCATGGGTAGGCAGAGGTCTCATAGTGAGGCAGAGAACTGGGAGAAAATGTCACCCAGCTCCTATGTGAATAGAAAAGTCACACTAACTTCCTCAATCTGCAAGTTTTACAACACCAAGGGTCAACCTGTAGCTTCGGTGCATTCAAATATTTATTTACAAGTGTCCCTCATTATCCATTTCCGAACCTACTATGGGTAAAAAAAAATATCCATGAATAAAATAACAGTGGAAAAGAAATTTAAAGAAACCCACACCTAGGTTTCTTACTCCTACATTGTTCCTAATGGAATAAGATTGTCTGTCTGTCAATATCCACAGGCCTTTAATTCTGCTGATATCAAAAAATGTGCTAAATAAAAGCAGTATTTTTTAAAGCATTTCCCTTTTCAATGGTTTAGAAACAGTTTTTCTTACTGTTGTAGATGCAGTCAGCAATTTGAAACTCAAATTTAAACGCCCTTCCTCTGTCTGGCTTAGCTGAAAAATGGAATGATAGCTTGCATGACTGCCTCTCTACAACAGTAGAAAAGCAGTTTTTAAAACTGATTTGCTGTGGCCATTTGTGTTGAATCAAATCCATGTATAAAAATTAAGTGTATGACCAGGTCTAAACCGTACTGATTTTACTTCATCTCGCCTTTCTCCTGATGAGGACAATCAAGCTGGCTTCATTGGCATAGTTTTCCAGCATGCTTGTTAATCCCATTTAATTGTGCCTGTGCTTCATTGCCATGTGCCTTCTTAGTTCCTCAAAGGACCATTCCAGGGACTATTAGGCACTATTAGGGAGAAGGCACTAATAGGAAGAAGGGACTTCCTTTAGGCACTATTAGGAAGAAGGGATGGGGAGAGAGCATTTGGGATTATGACTAACAGCACAATCCTAACCATATTTACTCAAAAGTAATTCCCATAGTGTCCAATGTGTCTTACTCCCATGTCTTTATGATTATAGCCCTACCCCCAAATTCAGAGTAACTACGGGAGCATGTAAGAGACTTTATGTGCACCCGTAATTACTGCACCACCTAGTGAAAATCTATGGGAAATTCATATTGGAATCCAGAGTAAGTTGTTCTTACACAGGACCAAGGACTCCCCATAGTTACTCTGGATTTTGCCCATAGTCTATCCCTGGTAGTGGCTCTCACTCAGAGCCATATTGACTTACACATCCGCCACATTTCTACATAAATGCTTTGTCCTATATGTGAGGGCATCACATCTTCTGGCCAACATTCCATGACAGTCAAACTGGTTAAGGGGAAGGAACTGTCAACATTCTATCAACTGTCAACATTCCAGCTACCATTAAAAATATGCGAAGATGAGATGCTAGAAAGGGGAATGGTTTAAAAAAACCAACAACTAATGTTTGTTGTTATATTGTACCTTCATAAGTGACAGCTGCAGACTTCTATGGATGGCTTTATAAGGTTCTATTTGCCCATGGTGGTGAGGGATGCACAAACCCATTCCCTGATCAATGAGAATCGATAAGAAATGCACAATTGGTGCCAAAGAGGTACTTCCACCAGATCAGGTGGAGGTGGACGAAGCTCCTGAGTTCGCTGGGCCACATCTGTCCCAGACTTAAATATTCCTAGGTTCAGTACCAACAGCAACTACCCATATAAGTCAATGAATCCCATTTACTTCAACTGCACAAAAATAAATAGCTTCCCATCAGCAAGGCCCTTCTGGGAAATGCAGAAATAGCATGGTTTATTCTGAGCCTGCTGAAAAAATATACCGCCAAGCTGGACAGTGTCGTGCCCATGAAGAAAAAGTCTATTTTAGCAAACTAATGAGAAAAAGAGGAACCTTGAAGTCTAAAAAGATTTCTATTGTTAAACATTCCAGTGGAATGTATACACATGACATATTACGGGTTGATAAACTTGTCTACAGAAGCAAGCCTGGCCCATCAATGTGGTCTAGTAAAGTGCATGCCTCAGGCAGCAAATTAGTTGGAGGTGCTCATCTCTGCCCACCTACTTGTGTACACTAACCCTATTTTCTTTCTTCTCCTAAGACTGAAAAAGGAAATGTGATGGGGAGAGCTGAGCTAGAATGGACGATGCAAGGAACAGAGGCTGATGTCTCATTGAGTAAGGGATGTCAGAGGCTGATGTCTCATTTGGGATGCCACCTTAGGTATCAGGAGGCCAGCTTATAAGCCAAGGTAAGTGGTGAGAAACAGGTATACACGGGTCCCCCACATCAATAGATTCAATTATCTGTGGATCAGGTTCATGGCCACCATCACCCCCTCCCCCAACGCATGCCCCCCATGAACTCCTCCACCGGAGGTGATGGTCTTCTGCTGCCCAAGGCCTCTGCTGGGCTAAGACTGAGCCTAAGGGTGCAATCCAGAGTAACTACGGGGAGTCCTTGCTCCAGAGTAAGAACAAGTTACTCTGGATTGCAATATGAATTTCCCATAGGTTTTCACTAGGTGGTGCAGTAACTACGGGTGCACGTAATGTCTCTTACGTGCTCACATAGTTACTCTGGATTGTGCCCTTAGGCTGCAATCCTAACCACAAGTTAAGCTAGCCTAAGCCCTCTAATAAGCCCTGTGCTGACCTGAAGGTGTCACAGAAGTGCTGTATGAAACTTCTTTGCCACTCCTGGGGAAGGGTTAGGCCAGTGCACAGACTTCTTTAGGAAGGGTTTGCCACTCCTGGGGAAGGGTTAGGCCAGTGCTTGCCTCCCCACATCACCAGAAAATGGGAAGACCAATGGGATGTGTCAACCTAGGTTAGGATTGCACCCTTTGAGGCAAAAAATGTTACTATCAGTTTTATAAAAAACCATAAGTGACTTTTTCACCTTGAAGGCTCAGTTCTACCCCGCAAAAGCTGTGGAGCTTTGAGCACCTTCTGAGCACTTCCCACTGAATGGTGAGGGTAGGTTTCCCCTTGTATCCATGGATTGGCTCCCCTCATCTGAAATGGCTCTGAAAAGGAAGGGGACCCTTGCACACCACCCTCCAAGACTGATTGCTCTGCTCCCTCTTGCTATGTCACTGGGTACCTTCAATAACCAGCTCTGCTTCCATCCGAAAGTCATCACTCTCTCCCAGCTCATGAGAAAACAGCTGGCCCTTACCTGCTATTACCTGTGCACGAAACAAACATAGCCATTTAAAGGGATGGTCCTCTGCAGAATGAGAACTGCTCATCAGCAGAAAGGTCCCATTTGCTCAAACACCATCAGCGCCAGCTAAACCCTCGCAGGTTTCATTACAGACTTAGCATAGCAGGTTATTAGGCAGTGGGCCAGAACAGCACAGCTGACGCAAGCAGCAACATGCGAGCCAACGGGACACTAATATATATAACCGCTGTGCTCAGCTCATAATTGCACCCTGTGCGACAGTGCTTGCACTCAACCAAAGGAGCATTTTATTTACTGAAGTCATTGGTCAGAATGAGCCAGAGACTGCCGCCACCCCCCCCCATTCAATTCACAAATCAATTGTCATGATTAAGGTTTAAAGGCTCTGATGGGGCAAACTGCTGATTCTACGGCTGGAAGAGATGCTTACTGCTGAGTTATTTGACTCCAGACTGGACTAGAGAGAGAAAGTGCTGCTGTTATCCAAGGCAATGGTCTGGGATTATTTGCAAGTGCTAATGGAGGGAAGCATCCAGATTGTATTGGGTAGATAAGATATTCTCTACCCAAATATTCTCTCTACCAAATATACAAAATATTCTTTTGAATATTTGAAGATAGTTGAATATATTCTTGGGACCTTGTTTTTGAATAGAGAAGGGGCCAGCAACCTTTTAGCAGTGTAGCACCAAACTTATGTTACAATGTTATTCCATGTGCCAACGTGATTCTAAAATTACACTGCCCAACACGTGTTTTGGTGCCGAGGTTTTTTGAGCTGATTCTATGTATTTTTGGTGTGCTGATTTCAAATATAACAGTAATTTTCGCCTACCAACTCTAGTTTTGGAGATATAAACATCATACCACCCGATCACAAATTAGAATTTTGATTGACACGTACACACTCATTAGCATTGTATCTCAAAAAGTATAGCTGATAGAGAAAAAACTGTTTATATACTTGGAATTAGCACGCACAATATACCCGAAATCAGTTCTAACATTCCTGGCACCAAACAAAAAAAATTTTTGTTGGGCTGTGTTATATAATTATCCCTGGGCTGTAGGAGCTAGAGATGGTGAAGAACAGCCTGAACCTATCCTTGACATGCTTCTCACAAAGGAATTTACTGCTGAGCAGAGATGCTCAGGATTGGGCTTTAAGGGTGCAGTTTTTTCCACCCCTTCCTGGTTGTAGGCTCGCCCCTTTGACTGCAAAGAGGCTTACTTCTGAATAGAGAGGTCTAGGATTGGGCTCTAAGTATCCAATCTTCTCCACCCCTTTCATTCTGATGGCAGCAGGATGGGGTGAGAATGGGGAGAATGGGAAGGACGGGGTGAGAATGCCATTCTGGGCACCAGTAAGGGTGACATGCAGCCGTCTGCTAGCAGTTGGGACAGCTACAGTGGTGGCACCTTTTGGTTGTGGCTGCCAGAGGTGCCCTGGCATGCCACCAAGCACCGTTCTGCATGTCAAGTTCGGCATTCATGCAGGGGGTTGTTTATCCATGTGTTAGAGATTAATTTTTATTACTGCTTCTTAACTACTTTCCCTTAAAAAAAACTGAAAGGTATTGAATTTTCATTGCTAGATTTTGTTTCTTACGTAGGCTTAGAAACAGCCTCACTTCAAGCAAGATGAATATTGAACCCTGCTTTTGCTCCACAAAAAACCCTGAAACACACATCTGCCTTAAACAGAAGGCAGAGCCAGATTGCCACTGTTGGTACTCATGCAAATCTCCATTTGTAAGGGGAAAACAAGACCTACAAAGTGCACTCACTTCTGAATGAGAAGCAAGTGGCCATCCGTATTTAGCCAGCATTTTTTCCAAAGAGAGAAAGTGGAGACTCCGATTAGAGAATAAGCACCTGCCAAGGAACATTTAATCTTACCTTCCATTGGATCAACTCTAATTCTCTGAAGTTGTTCAGTACAGCAGTTGAGCATATGTATGAGATTCAGAAAAGGCCAAATCCATTTTAAAACTGGACCAATAACAGCAGAAGATCTCCAATGAATCAAGTTGATCTACCCTGCATTCTTTTTTTTAATTTTTTTTCCTTGCAATAGTCAACCATGCACATCTGGGAAGTTAGACAAGTAGACCAAAACTGAGACAAGTAGAACAAAACTCTTTTTCTTCAACTGAAATTCAACATTGTGCTGAAACAATCACTATTTTTTTATTATATTTTTTCTTGCTCTTCCTCCCAAAAAGAGAACATGTTGATGGGAAACAATTTTTAATGTTTTTTGGGGGGAAGAGAAGAAAAAGGTTTGTTAACACTTAACAGATGATCTTTCCTGTGCCTGTGGGGAGAAGGAAACAGAGCATATTCCTATGCATGTCTATTCAGAAGTCCCATTAAAGTCAATGGAGCTCACTCCCAGGAAAGCCTGGACAGGATTAGGCTGGCATCCACATGTTGTATATGGAATGCCCTAAATTTAAACCCCAGCACCAAATCCATTGCATTGTGGTCCCTACAGGTATAGTGCCTGAAAAAATTATTATTTATTTTATTTTTAAAATTTATATCCCGCCTTTCTCGGGCAAATTAGCCCGACTCAAGGCGGCTGCCATAAAACATAATTAAAAACATAAATAGAACAATTCAATTAAAAACAATTAAAACGTACAGCTAAAAACAACACACATTAAAAACAATAAAACAAGAGCCCCCCAACCTCTGCCCCCTAAAAAAGTAATTGATGGTGTAAGTGTGCTTTCCTGCACGTTCTGTTTCCACCTCGTCTCTCTCCTACCTGTTCCTCAGGCTGATTTTGCAGAAGAGGAAGCATGAGAATCAAGTTTTCGGTCGCAATCCTAACTTCCAGTTGGGCTGTGCTAAGCTGTCCTGGGAATGTCACAAATGTAAGACACTTCTGTGTTGTTCCAGGGGGAAGGTTAGGCCAATGCACAGAAATGCACTTACCTCCTTGCATTACCACAGGAATGGAAAGAACAATGAGTTGTGTCACCCTAAGCCTTGAGGCAGTAATTTTAAACCAGTGTGCCATGGCACACTGGCATGCCACAGTTAGACCTCAGGTGTGCTGTGGTAATTTAAGGACTGACATTATTAGGAGAATTGGGGGATTTGAACAGCCTGGTGTGTCTTGTCAATGGTAAAAACAACTGATGGTGTGCCTTGACAATTTCAGTGCCTTGTTAGTGTGCCGTGAGTTCATAGAAATTATAGCATCCTAGAGTTGGAAGGGACCTAGTAAGTCATCTAGTCCAACCCCCTGCCTGTAGCAGGAAATCCTCCTAGAGCATCTCCGACAGGCACTTGCCAAGCCTCTGCTTGAAGAAAAAAGGTTGAAAATCACTGCCTTAACTGAAACACTGAGTTGACCATAAATATGAAAATTGAATGCTTTGTTTTTCAGCCCTGAACCAATGAGATGTCTCCAGTAGAAAGAAAGAAAGAAAGAAAGAAAGAAAGAAAGAAAGAAAGAAAGAAAGAAAGAAAGAAAGAAAGAAAGAAAGAAAGAAAGAAAGAAAACTTCAATATTCTTTGGAAAGAATGCAAATAAAATAGGAATGTGCGTAAATATTACTTCCTGTTATATTCTCAAATGCACTAAAACCTGAAACAGATGATTTCAATGAAATGTTAAACATTTTCAAGCTTAATGTGCTGGTGACTTCAAAAGGATCATTTGGATTGTTAAAAAGTACCACAGCTGCCATGCAAGATTTCCGAGCTGACGCACCGTTCTGAATCAAATAGCATCCTGTGCAATCAAGAAGGCATCCAGAGCCGGTGCAGATGCTAAGCTGTATCTAACCTGGGGGAATCGTGGATGAAAGCAAAGACGCTCGAGGTACGCACAGAGCCCCGGTGAATAATCCGTCCCTCACAGTGTTCTGAAATAGCTGGTATACTTAAAAATGTTAATTATGTTATTACCTAAAATATTGGTTCCATTGAAAAGGCTGGCGTTTCTCACTAATTTTCTTTTTCATGTACGTAACTGTGCTATGAATCAGACTCCAGCAACCACCCACAATCACCAGAAGCAAAGCACAGGAGGATCATGTAGGGTGTTTAAATGATTAGCACCTTGAATAGACAGCAGGGACAGTGCCAAGCAGAGAAGTCAACTTGTTCTGCAGGATAAAGGAAGATTCTTCTGCAGCCCACAATTTTCTCTCCCCTTCACCCCCTCTATCCCTACGAGAGCAGCTGACTCAAAATGAGGTTGAGTTTTGGAGCACGTTCTGAGCAAAAGCTCGTGACATCTCCAGCCTTCACATGTTCTTGAGCTGAATGCATGCAAAGATTGTGCAGTTGATGGGTGAACGGTTTCCCTTTTCCCTATCATAAAAAACTGGGGGACGGCCACTAAAATTGAGTGCCAAGAGAGACAGAGAGCACAATCCTAACCATGTCTATTCAAAAGTAAGCCCCATTGTGTTCAATGGGTCTCACTCTCAAGAAAGTGTCTTTAGGATTCCAGCCATAATCACAGAATCATACAGTAGGAAGGGACCTCAGGCACCAAGCACCATCTAGTACAGCCCACTGCCTGTGGAAGGAATCCTCCTAGAGCATCTCCGACAGGTGCTTCACGAGCCACTGCTCCCCAAAGAAGAGAATCTACCACCTCCAATGCCAAACTAAAATTAGAACTGGCAGAAGGAAGTATTTCTTTACCAATGTGTAATTATGCTGTGGAACTCCTTGCCACAAGTTGTGTTACTACTGAATGTCTTCATACCATTAAAAGGGACAGATTTCTGGAAGAATCCAACAGGGCTCTTCCTTTGAACCTTAAGCTAAGTTATCAAGAGACATATAAGGACTCCACATTTTCTTTGGTGGATGTCACCTCTTAATTTCCCTTTCCCCAAAGACAAATGTTAACCTTTTGAACTCAGAAATGTAGCTGTGAATGGTTTTGAGGGTTCAGCCACAGCCTCTCTTCGTTGGGGGCTGGGGTGTTGTGGTGGTGGTGGGGCGACAAATGCTATTTCTGTTGTCAGAGGTAGAACTCTCTGCCCTAGTCCCACAGTAATGGAGTCACAACACTGAGACATTGCAATGACAGTTCCATCTTGTCCTTGCACCTCATTCCTTCTCTTGAGGAGGCTATCCTTTGAAAGAGGAGCATCCACACGGTAAGAAATGGGGGCATGAAACTCCCAGCACGCTCTTTTATGGCACCACCTTGCACCATGTTCTCTGTAAGTGCCTTTCAGAGAATTTTGGGCAGCCTTCTGAGGAGCAATGATGCAACCCATTACCCCCATCTCTTCAGAAGGCCAATGACAGCACGATCCTAACCCCAGTTTGGCCAGCCCAAGACACCACCACAAGTCCCATGCTGGTTTGGCAGTGTCATAAGTGCCAAAATGGAGATACCGGTGAGTTGTGCTGGCCTAAGTCGGTTGGTATTGTGTCTTGAGAGGCACTTCTGAAGGAACCTCAATACCTGGGAGTTCATTATCCAGAGAGTGCTCAGCAGTGCCCACAAGTATTTTGCTGCCGCAACGAAAAGTAAATTCAGCTAGTTTTTTTTTAAAAATCTGACTTGATACTATCATGTTATATGACTGTCCTTGGGTAAATATTACAGATCTGAACTTATGTATATGTTTTTAACAATGACATGAAACCCTTGGGAATCCCAGTGTCCAACTTACCCTACAATCCAGAGTAACTACGGGAGCACGTAAGAGACATTATGTGCATCTGTAGTTACTGCACCACCTAGTGAAAACCTATGGGAGATTCATATTGCAATCCAGAGTAAATTGTTCTTACACCGGAGCAAGGACTCTGGATTGCGCCCTTATACACGTTATTTGAAACCCAAATTAATAAGTTCCATTGAAACAAAAATGCCAGCCATCAGTAAAGGGCTATGTGTTTCCTAATATTAAGCCTCATACTCATTGAAGTCAAGAGAATACCGTTCCTCCGAGAGACTGCATGAACTAAGCACAAAATTCTCACGGCCTAAAGCCCTCCAAAGAGGGAGGATTTCTCTTTCCTCAGCTTCATTTACTTCAATTGCCTTGTGGAATGCCTGGTTTGAAAAGCAATTCAGATAAACTCAATAGCCAAGACTGCAGCACCACCACATAATTCAAGGAAGAGATCGCTAAATCCCTAATGATCTAATTAAAAGTGGGTTAAAGAGTGTTGTAGTTTATTTCTGCTTCCTCATGTATCTGAGGCTGGAGGTTGAAAAGAAAAACACAGAACATTTGGCGTTAACTCATTCCAGAGGGATAAATTCAAAGTTGCAAAGGATGACACGGAAGTTGGATATTATAGCAAATGAGAAGAAAAATGCTTTTTTAAAGAATAGTAATAAAGAATAGAACAAACTTAAAAAACACCCCCTCCCCCAAAATAAAAAAAATTCCTCATCCCTTATACCAGTGGTGGGATTCAAATAAATTAACAACAGGTTCTATGTCTGAATAATCTAAATTAATAACAGGTTCTATGTTCTGGTGGGTTGCACAAGGGCTGTGGGTGGCGCAAATGGCTAAGACACCCCTTTCCACTCCCTTCCAGTTTGAATTTCTCAAAATTGTTTCTTGGTGGGTTCATAAATCATGAAAGGAAGACCCTCACTGCACATTGTTCCCCATATGTATTATCCCCCATGCGCAACATCCCCCCATGCGCAACATCCCTCTATGTGCAACATCCCCCATTGTGCATCATCCACCCTATTGCACAACATCCTCCCATGCGCAACAAACCCGCATGTGCATCCTCCTCCTATTGCATACCAAATCTCCTTGCACATCACCCTTCCATATACATCCACCCCATGTGCATCCACCCTCCCATGCGCACCATCCCCTATGCGCACCACCCCCATGTGCACCATTCTGCCATGTGCATCTCTCCAAGCACACCATCCTCCCATGCGCACCAATCCCCAGGAGCATCACCCCCAATACAACATCCCCCATGCACATCATCCCCCAGTTCACCCTCCCTCCCAGTGCATCAGGCACCAAGCACCAAATTGGCTGGATGTTCATCAGTCAGTCTTCAATGTTAAGTATAGGACAAAAATACGTTGCACCCCTTTTTAGCCCCTTACGGGTTAAATTTCTCAACATTGGTTGTTGGTGAGTGTTGATGTCACAGAAGGAACACCTCTCTGAATTCCATGCTTCAGGATCCAGGGGTTGGTGCATAGCGTCTCTCACTCAGTCAGGGACTCTTCAATGTAACGTATAGGGAGGAAAATGTGGTGCAACCCTTTTCATCCCCTTCTGGTTGGAATTTTCAAAAACTGGTTCTTAGAGGGTGCCTCCATCACAGAAGGAACATCCTCCCCAAATTTCACGTTTCACGGTTTTGGTGGGGTGTTGATGAATGAATGAGTGAATGAGTGAGTCAGTCAGTGACTTTTAAATTTTATATTTTTGGAATAGAAGAAGATAAAATACTGAAATCAATGGGGACCTAAGTGAGATTGGCTAGTGATTCACACCTTGAGAAACACTGTCCTAGTTGAAAAAGATTATATCAAGGGCCAGCCAGGTTGAGCCAAAAGCCCAAGCCTATCAAAGAGCAGCTCCCCTGCATGGCCAGACACCTTTCGATATCAGTTGCACTGGTAGGTGATGGTGATGTACCAGATGGGATCAGGTGAGCACCATGGTGGGGTGCACCAAGGTAAATCCAAGGATCACAAGCAGTTTCTTACTTACCATCACAAAGCAAACTGAACATCATTATTATCCTGGTCAATTATAGTTCTTCATTGGAGTGTATCAACCTAACATAATATAGATAGTGGATCTCGAGCATTTCAACCCGGGACCCCCTTCTGAGAATGAGCTTCTCTGTCAGTACTTGGAAGTAAATCCCATTGTGTTAACATCCAGAAAAATATGGCTGGCTGCCTTCCAAGATGGCAGCACCCGGTGCCAGATTCAAAGATCTTTGAGAACCACTGCTATGGAAGACTTCTAGTTTTTCAGTGCTCTTCCTGAGCCACAAGATTTTCTCAACTCTCCTTCCTTCTTACTATCAAAACATTCAAATTACAGATTTTTTCCCCCTGAAAATTGAGTGTTCAGTTACCATGCTGAAGATAACAAAAATTCCACCAAATAGTTAAATCAAAACCCTGTTTACTCATGGTCATTCTGTAATTTCTGAAGGCAATCTTAAATCAATTCCTTTATTATTACTGCTTAACGGAACCTGTTGTTTTATTAGTTCACTCTGACCAATCTAATAAAGTTGCAATTTCCCCCATCTCCAATAACTTCATATAATGCAATGAATATTTCTTCAATTTAATACCTGGAGTGGAAATTGAAAAATATAATAAGTGCAAGAGACAGCTTCAAGTTTTCACATAAACTACTCAACACTTGTTTTGTGGTTTTACATTGCATAGCAAAAATATCTATTTATGATTATGTGCATGACAGAACTCAGTTTGGACATGGACTGCGTGGGTTCAGAATGAGCCACACGATGGCTTGGGTTTCTATTCTTGCAAGCAAATCAGTGGTCGAGCTACTTATCAACTGGCCTTTGCTATCTTCCCATCATAGGATTGCCATATGTCTTGAAAAACAGGGACAATCCCCCATTGTGCATCAGGGACAATTTTGGTGGATTGTATGTGAATATTGGCAAATGGGACAGAAGATCCTGTCCCAGTTTTGTGACAAGAATTATGGCAAACCTATCCCTTCACCATAGTCTCTATTGTTGTGGGACCCTCCATGGATCACAACTATAATTTGCTAGTGCGACATCACACCAAACCAAAATTAATGTGAACTATGGTCTTCAAACGATGACCTCTGATTCTGGTTTGCTAGTTCAGTTCCAGTCAGTCAATACGGACAGTACACCAAACTATAATTAAGCTTCCTCTAGAGGTGAAAGGAGTCTCCAGCCAACAAATCTGGCAGTGAAACTCAGGCATTTTTGCAATACTAAGGGCACAATCCTAACCAACTTTCCAGCTCCAACGATATTCCTAACCTTGAGAACACATCCGCAAATGCCACCCAAATGCAGCAGCTTCACAGTCTGAGCTGAACAGATTCAGCCTTAACATGTCTTGTCTTGCTTTGCCTTCTTATAGCTCCAGAACATGATTACTAGATTGTTCTTTATCCAATCATCTACCAACTTGAGAACTAGATCACCCATGTTTTCCTAATTCGGATTATGAATCAGACTACAGCCAAAGTGTGATTGGGCATTCTTAAATAAAGTTATGCTTATTTTAATCGGCAGTGGAACAGATTGCCAAGGGAGGTGGTGGACTCTCCCTCACTGAGGATCTTCAAGCAGAGGCTCAACGAACACCTGTCGGGGATGTTCTATGAGGATTTCCTGCTACAGACAGTGGGTTGGACTAGATGACCTACTTGGTCCCTTCCAACTCTAGGATTCTATGATTTTATGATTCTAACTGTGGTTAGGCATTATGTCGAGGGGTTGAGTCTACAGTTCTGTTCTGATGACAATTCAGAATTAAACCAACACATGGGGGAGAGTTGAAAGAAGCCACTGAGCTTTCCCTCCATCTCAGCCATTGATACTAATTTCTGAACATGGAGCATAAAGACACAATCACAATACACAGAGGTAGTACACAACATCTGAATCCTGCCCCATCTTTCTCCTCTTTAAGCTGATCTCAGAGCCGTCACCATCCTCTACACAGGTTCAGTTTGAAATTAAGAAGAAGACATTTCATACACCTGTGGAGAAGGGGGCAGGTGAAAGGCACCCACTTTAATATAAATGCAATATTTTGTGGGATAGAACATGGTGATTCTGTGCTGACTCAGGATGCCAGACCCAAGGCCAGTCTTAGAAGCCTTATACTTGGTGGGCAACCAGATACATCTAAATCACTCCTGAAAAAAGTCTTTTTTCAATAATCTTTATCTTGCTTGCACAGGACCCAGTAAAGCACTGTTAATAACTTTCAAAGTTTTAAATTCTGCATTTTTTTTACTCCACCAAACCTCCACTTTTAAGACTCCCAGGAAGACACTGATCCCGCATTAGTAACATTGGTGTTGGATTAGTAACATCTGGTGCTGGAAGATGAAAGCAAATTTTGGATTATTGCTTTGTTAAACAGAAACTATCATCATCTCAAAAGAGGGGAAAAACCCACAAAGGCTTTGCTGAAGACTTATGACAAAGAGGAGGGTATGTGGGAAGGAAAGACAATAAGCACAAAGGCTAAAGATATGTAAAAAGGAAGGAAAGTACTTCCTTTTGCAGCAATGTTCTGCTTGATGGTCCATAAATGGTGTTAAATTGATGTCCAAACTGTTCAATCCTCTTTGCAAAGTATCTTTGCAAACCATTACCATATCCTGTGGCAAAGAGTTCCATGGACTACTCACAGACAAAAGAAATATATAATAGATATGTAAAAGAACTCGTATAATAGATAAAAGAAATATAGAATAGATCTCCCCACACTCAATTTTAGTGGATGTCCACTAAATTCTTTGACACATAACACACACAACTCACTGCTGGCCAGAGGCTTGCATCCCCCAATAGCCCTACTAATATAAGTTCCATGTTCTCCATCATGTCCCATGGGTTGCCATGTTCCACCTTCCCCCCCTCCACCAGTTCCACCCTACCATGGAACACTGGTGGACCATTTGCGGCATAGCAGTGTGCCAGACCACAATGTTTCAAAACTACCGTGATTCACATTAATTCAGCTGTTACACAGAGGACAGATTCATATTCATCTAATGATAAGGTGCTGTGCTATGCTGCTGCTGTGTGTGTGTGTGCATGAGAGAGAGAGAGAGAGAGAGAGAGAGAGAGAGAGAGAGAGAGAGAATCTATCTCTGATGCCCTCCAATTAATTGTTTCAGCAGATATCAAATGCCCATTTTGCAAATCTGTTCTCTGATTTTTTTAAATCTAAGTATCAGAAGGTTGTTTCTCAACTTTGTCAAAATGAAGTGGCCAGGAGGAATTATTTCAGATTGCTTCTCTCTCTCTTTTTATTCTTGCATGACACAGATCTTTACAAGCGTCTTCTGTGCAAACAGTGACGCAGCCAGCATTTGTCACGCTCCCAGAATGTCTAATTTCTAAATAACTTGAAATCCTCTCACACAAAGGCAAGGATCTTCAAAGAAGAAGCACCACTGAATGTGAACCCCGCCACACACAATAAAATGCATGATCAGAGTTGTAATTGACTACTCTGGCGCCATGGAGGAAGATATCACTGCCAAGTACAAATGACGTCATGATGTCATATAACTTTGCAACCATCATTTCCAGTGTTTTTGTTTGTTTTTTAGGAATTTCTGGTCCAAACCTAGAAAAAAATGGGAATTACTATTTTGTGAGTAATCCTCACAAATTCACAGTACTCCTGTGAATTACTGTGAATTACTGTTATTGCCTTCCCTTCCCAGTAAGAGGTGTTGGGGGAGCTTAACCTACAGAGTACTTTTAACATCATGGACATGCAATTTGAGTTGCAGGAAGGTTTAACAAACATTGAGAAACACTGTTAAAGGCTACCATATTGGAATGTTATCTAAATTCAAAGGTACAATCAATAATGCACATCTATTAATCAAAATTAATACATAGAAATTGATTGACATTGTGAGCTAGCATGTAAATCAATTTCATTTCACTGCTGACAACCAGCCTAGCTTAGAGGAAGGAAGCTATTGTCTTAGGCTGCAATCCAGAGTAACTATGGTGAGTCGTTGCTCCAACGTAAGAACAATTTACTCTGGATTGCAATATGAATTTCCCATAGGTTTTCACTAGGTGATGCTGTAACATTGATGTAAATGTCTCTTACGTGTTCCCACAGTTACCACACTCTGGATTGTAGGGTTAAATTGATTGGTATTCTCCAGATTATGATGGAGACCCCTTTGGAGGGTCTCGAACCCGTTTGGGAGGTCCAAAAAGTTGGGTGCTGCCAACTTGGAATCTGGCAGTGGGTGCCACCATCTTGGAATGAGACACTCAGGCTGCTTTCCTGGGAGTAAGTCTCATTGAATAGAATGGGACTTGCTTCCAATAGACATGGAAGAACTTTGACGTCACAGTAATGACATTTACTGTTCTGGCCTTGATGACACTCCGTGGAGGTCCCAGACAGATTATAATCAATCTCTGAAAGGGATCCTGTGCTGAAATTCCAAAGAACCACTTCCATACACAATTCTATATAGCAGACATTCATATCTACCTATCTATAGTATTTATATATCGCTTTTCAACTAAAAAGTTCACAAAGCGGTTTACAAAGAAAAAGAAAAATATTAATGGCTAACAGGTTCGTGTCCCAAAAGGGCTCAGAATCTAAAAAGATGCACATCAGCAGAAGCCACTATCACAGACATTGCTGTGGAAGGGAGGGCCAGTTACTCTTTCCCTGCTTAATAAAAGAGTTAGCAGTTAGAGTTGCCCAGTTAGCAGTGGTTCACACAGACATACACCAGTTGCAACTGAATCTGCAACACATTTTCCAACATGGAGCCCAATGTAATTGGTATGATGAACAGTACAGTAATAAAAATCCTGCCAGTCTAGCATTTTTTGCAGACAGACCATCCTCCCAAGAGAGGATTAAACTTCTCCCCAAGCATGCCTGGAGACAGCTTTCTGATAAAAGAATATTTTTTGCTGTTTTTGCATAGGCGTCAACTAAATTGTAGTCTGCAGACCGACTGGCCAATTAACAATATGAGATCCCCCTCTTTTTCCCCTTCAGCAGATGCTTCCTGAATAGCTACTTCAGCCCAACAGATGCATTTTTCCCTAAGAATGACAGTTTAAGTAAAAGTGAAGAAACACAGTTTGCATCGCACTCCTCCCCTTGAAAGATGAGGTTTCCAAAATAAAATCAGAATAAAACGAGAGATATGCACTCTTCTCCCCTTGCCTGAGACAACATCCATTTCAAGTCACAGTTGTCAAACAGATATTAAAACACCGCCTCCCAAGTTGAACTGATGGGACATTAACCTTTGATGGGTACTCTGCAATGCATGAATTGTGACCCCGAAGTGGTTTGTGACAGGTTCTCCTACAAAAATCTGCAGCAAAATACTAGTGATCAGAGATTCAGAATAAGGGGACAAATGTTGAGAAACACTCTTAAAGGCTACCATATTAAAAAGTTATCTAAGGGCAAAATCCAGAACAGTTACAGGTCCACACAGTTACGTCACCCTCTAGTGTTATCTTATGGAAAGTCACCTTAACTGCTCAAGAGCAAAGGGCTTAATTTGACTTTAGGATATGGGCCTAAATTCACAAGCACAATCAGTAATGCATAAGAATCTATATACAGAAATGTCTTATAGGGCAATACTAAAGACACTTTCTTGGGAGTAAGCAGCATTGAACACAATGGGGCTTACTTTTGAGTAGACGCGGTTAGGATTGCACCCTCTGTCCGAGGGTGTCTGCATCTTCTGGCCAACATTTCATGTCAATCAAGCAGGCTGAGGAGAGGGAACTGTCAACATTCCAGCTAAAAATATGGGAAGAAGAGATGCTGAAAAGGGGGATGGTTTTTTTACTGATGCATGTTGTTATATTGTACCTATAGAAGAAGAATATAAGAATAGTCCTTGCAAGTTGCTCTGCTAGCCATACTAACTGATAGGGTGCCATGCTCATCTCCAATACTAAGCCAAAGAGCCAGCATTGTCTGAAGACATTTCCATACCTATATTATCGTTATATTGCAACAATAAGGATTGGGTATGGATAAATTGAGAGTCAGTGTGGTTGAGATGGTTGGTTGGACCAGAACATGGGAGTAGCCCTGAAATTCACTTAGGGTGCAATCCTAACAAATTTAGGCTGTCCTAACTCACCTAGCATATTTACAGGTGGTGGTGTAGGGATGTCGGCATATGCCTATGCACTGGCCCAACCCGCACACCTAAGGAATTGTGCTAAAGTGTCCTACAGCACATTGGTGATATCCCGTGGTCAGCACAAGTCTTATGCCAGGGTTTATGTTGACCTAAGTGGAGATTAGGACTGCAGCCAAGTGACCTTTGGCCAGTCACTCCCCCAAACCCAGAGTAACCACGGGAGCACATAAGAGTCATTACATGCACCTTTAATTACTGCACCACCTAGTGAAAACCTATGGGAAATTCATATTGTAATCCAGACTACGTTGTTCTTACACCGGAGCAAGGATTCTGGATTTTGCCCACTATCTTTCAGTCTAACCAACTACAAAGTGTGGTTAAGAAGATTAGAAATAGTAAATATATATCTGTTACCTTGAGCTATTTCTAGAAAGGGTGGGATGTAATAAGAATAAGGACCAAGAATAGGAGATCTCTCTTATTTTTTAAACTAATTTATTCCCTGACTTTCTCCCAGTAAAGGCAATCAAGGAAGATTACAGAATTAAAAACAATATTAAATGTTAATGGCTGCAATCTTAACCCTGATTTAGGCTAACCTAAGCCCCAGCACAAGTGCTGTGCTGGCCTAGGGGTATCACAAAAGTGCTATAAAGCACTTCTGCACCACTCCTGGGGTAGGGATAGACCAGTTCACAGAAATGTGCTTGTTTCATTACATCACCATGTGAAAAGGAAGACTGCCAGCGTAAGTGTGGATTGCACCCTTAATTAAAATGATAAAAACTAGGCCACTTAATATAATTAATATTAAATTTGAATAAAACACCAAATCATCATGACAGCTATTGAACATAATTCTGAATTTAAAAAGAAAAAGTCTTAAGGACTCATTGAAAGGTCTGCAAGGAGGGAACTGTTGTCAATGGTTGAAATGGGTGGAATTTCAATGAGTGGAAATTCCAGGTGCTACCAGTGAGAAGGTCCTGTTAACTCTCATCCCTCTCACCTCCATCAATAGAGGCACAATTAGTAGAACCTTCTCAGACTGTAACCTATAACGCAGGGTGTCCAACCTTTCAACTTTAGGGCACCGGGACCTCCAAAAAGCTTGTAGAAGAGGGAATTTCAGCAGATGCAACTCATGATCTATGAGATGAGAAGCTGCACCTGCTGAAATTCCCTCCTTTTCACACTTGTTAAAGGTCCAAGAGCAATGACATTAAGCGTTTGGGCACCCCTGGCCTAATGTACAAACCTCTTAAAGAATGAGGTTGAGTCTATATCAGCTAGTCGAGCACCCTTCCTTCTCAAGATCTGTACCTTTCTCTACTGCTGATCCACGGAAGCCACGAAGACCCAATATATAACTTGAAATAGTTCTCATTAGTGCACAAAGAAGGCTCCTTCGTTGAACGAAATGCTCTCCAAGGCCCTAGAGAATGCTTAGGAGAAAATGAATTCCTCTCTTCAAACTTGATTAATATTAGTGACAGGTGAGGTCCAAAAGGTTGTTCCTGCGGCAGCGAGAAAAGGGATGCAGCATTGCGCTATTTTCTTCATCTTCTTTTTCAGAAAGCTGCCTGACCTTCAAAATTTCAGTTTTAACATCTGACCTCTGGTGTCAAAAAGCTTGTGCGGTCAAGCCTAATAATAATGGAACTTCAGAGGAGTGGACACTTCAGCAAAGGTTTGAAAAAATATGGTCAGAGGATCAAGGAACTCAAGTATGGAGAAGTAAACATTGAAAACCCAGCAAAACAAGGAGTACCCTTATGACTGAAAAGGCTGTTGGATAAAATGTTGGAAAATATAAGAGTAGGACCTTCTTATTCATGGGTTCAACAGCCCCAGATTTGATCCAGCCCTTATTGCAGGGCAGAATGAAAAACAATGGGAAGAGCTTTCACACACAAAAATGAATGAATGAATGAATGAATGAATGAAATCTAAGCAAGCAGCAATTACCACATCATGTGGCCATGAATTCCACAGATTACTTATTCCCTACAATAATTACTCCTACACTCCTCAAAAACAGATGAAGATGGATCCCCCACCAGTGAGAGCCAAATCTCAGAAGTGTTGATTGCTGTGGGAATTGAATGTCCTACACACTGGAGGTAAATTAAAATTCCAGATGTTAAAAAGAGTCATTACATTTAAAAAATACTATTCTAGTTAAAAAGCAGTCCATTATCTTTGTGTGAATGGGGGAAATAAAAACCCTACACAAATGGAATGTATTTGCTAGCACTGACTTAATTACAATCTGGCATAAATATTGTTTTAATAGCTTGCGCATTCAACAAATATAGAATATTATACTACAAATGCATATAATGAATTGCAGGCTGTTTTCATAGCTGGGTCCTGCAATCAAGGTGCATCAATTTTTCCATTCAAAGGTTTAATTTCTACCATTTTAGTATAGTGGTTCCCAAACTTTTTTGCAACAGGACCCATTTGTGTGTCCCAATGACACACTATCAGGTGTTCTGATGACATTCTACTGGGACCCACCTAGTTTACTTGACTTTTAAAAGGAAATATCTTGAAAAAGGAATATTAATAATAATATTAATTATTAATAATAATAATAATGTTTGTTTATAATAATCAGAGAAAAGTATCTTAAAGAAACAGCACATGGGGAGGAATACATGCTGAGTTGGAAGGCAGGGTGCCCACAGCTGGCACTCTGAATGCAGGAAAGCCTCCATGCAGAGGCCAGCATGGCAAGTGGAGCTCTTGTGGGCTCACCCACACACACTTGAAATCATGTTACTGGGCTGAAATCATGCCGCTTCAAAAGCAGTTGGTTGTGATGCAGTGGCATAACTGCATCACCACTGTTATATTTATGGGTCCCATGCTGGCCCTGGCCACTGCCACTTCACTCACTGTGTCACCAACATGATGAACCTTCTCCCATGCGGTGTGTCAGACAACACAGTGAACAGTAGGTGTGGTGATGCACCACTGCCCCGCATCTAATCTATAAATTTTGACTATAACTTTTGATAGATTATGTTTTAGTGTGGCTTCTTTCATTGTGTTCTTCATGAAATTACACATCAATTGTTACAACATGATGATATTAGTAAAAAATACTTATTTTTTTTTAAATACATAAAACATAAGAATACAAAAAATATACATATTAAAAATACATAAGAAACATAAGAAGAGCCTCCACTGAATCAAGCCAAAGGCCCATCTAGTCCAGTTTCTTGTATCTCACAGCGAGCCACCAGATCTCTCGGGAAGCACACAAGACACCTGCATCCCGGCATCGCACACCCATTGTGCACATTACCTGGTGCAGTCTGCACTCCCCACACTCTCTAGTGTGCCACTTATGGGAAGGACATGGGGAATGGCTGTCAGTGACAGCAATGCAGAGCAAGAGGGATCTGTGGTTTGACTCCACACAATTCAGCTTCATAATTTCAATAGGCTCGTTTAGGGTTTATTAGAACACAATCGACACAATAAATTGCGCTGAAAGCCAGTATAGGTGTTAAAAATCTTACATTTCCATTGTATAGCTTGCCAGGGGAGAATTTTAAGAGGTGAGTTGGGAAATGTACCATCTCAGTATGCAGAAGAGATTTCATTCACATTCATGCACTCCTGTAATTCCCTATTACTGGCATTTTTTTTAAAACAAGGTAGCGAAAGCTCAGGAACCCGGCCCTGTTTAACACCATCAGATCTCCAAAGAGGATAGCACAGATGAGCATTGGCAAGGATTCAGAAGAGAGCCCCGATTTCAGGTTCCTTGGGGATGGAAACCACTGAAAGGGTCAATAACCACCATTAAAGCGGCTCCTCTGTGGGATTCAGGGCCATGGAAATCACTCACGGTGAAATTACCGAAGCAACCAGTTGTCTCCGGCAAAACAGCAGAAGGAGCTGTGAAGCATCATTCATCTTGAAAGGTACACAACAGGAAGATTACAATTTGGAAGTTGCCACTGGGCTGAGAAATTAGAGAAGGGGGTTCAGGGACTCAGCAAGCATTTGAAGGTCTCCAGCATGCAGGGAGTTCGTTAAAGGAGTTTGTACCCTACGGTTCAAGCAGAAAAGTGTCTAGCACAACCTTTACAGGTTAGAGTATAGCTTCCTTGGAAAAAGAGAAAGACCCTCACCTGGCATGAAAGTGCCCCACTGAGTTCCAGCAGAGATCAGTCCTTCAAAGTTGAATCAGGATGAGCATCTGTCCTCTTTTTTCCAGGACATGTCCTGGATTTTAGCCTTGTGTTTTGGAAAAAAAAAACCTTCAACATTATCCTTGAAAGTGGGCAGCACATAGCCTTGTAATTAATAAATTATACATAATAAATGATATGTAGTAGTTTTATATTTATTCATAAATAATATATATTTAAATTAAGCCCATCAAAGCAATAAGCATGAGTGTTTTTAGATTTTCTCTTGCTATGCCCTACATTTTTCTTGGGTGTCCTATATTTTTTGGCTTTGTTCAGTGGTGGGCTCCAGCAGGTTCGCACCTACTCTATAGAACTGGTTGTTAATGAGAGATAGGACATATAAAGTTTAAAAATAGCCATTTAAAAGTGGCTGCCAAATGGGCATAGAACCGGTTGTTAATTTCTTTGAATCCCATCACTGGCTTTGGCTGCAATCCTAAAGAAGCTTTCCTGGGAGTAAGACCCATTGAACACAATGGGGCTTACTTTTGAGTAGATATGGTTAGGATTGTGCCCTTTGTCCTTTGTTTTTGGTTATGGCATATGGTCACCCTAGAATTGACTAGATGCAGGAAGCTGGACTAACCCTTGGCCTGATTCAGCAACAACATTTTTAGGTTTCTTCTACTCCTGTTAGATAGGCTCTAGATATGCGATCATCTTAGCATGAAGTTTCCCACTTGAGGCTATTGCCTCATTTGGTCTGATGGCTAACTGACCCCTCCCCCAGAAAGAAAGAAAGAAAGAAAGAAAGAAAGAAAGAAAGAAAGAAAGAAAGCAAGCAAGCAAGCAAGCAAGCAAGCAAGCAAATATGGGACTAAGGCTGCAATCCTAAAGACACTTTCCTGGGAGTAAGACCCACTGAGCAAAATTATCAATTGCCATTGAGCAAAATGGGTCGTACTTTTGAGTAGACAGGGTTAGGATTGTGCTCTAAGGCTGCAATCCTAAAGACATTTGCCTGGGAGTAAGACCCATTGAACATAATGGGGCTTACTTTTGAGTGGACATGGTTAGGATTGTGCTTGAACTGGTCCTCCACCATGAGCTACAGTCTTACAGGCTTGAGAGCGTCAGGTAATTTCCAGCTAATAATAATAATAATAATAATAATAATAATAATAATAATAATAATAATAATAATAATAAGCTGAGACTGAACTTGACACAGATCCCAGGTAGGGATTATAAAGTGCTTTTTTAAACACACACACACGGGGGAAAAAATATGAGATTAGCTGAGAATTGCTGGTACCGATACTGGACCAGTCCATCAGTGCACATCCACAACACTTTCTCAAGAAATGAAACACTGAGACATCATGACATACCATCAAGACAGAAGACATCAGCAAGAAAGAGATGTCAACATCCTCCGTGCCGTCTCTGTCAAATTCTCCCCAAAAGTTGGCATTTGTTTGAGCTAATAAAGCCCAATGTCTTTCCACAGTGATGGAATTTGACACCGATGCTGCGTTTGCGTATTGATGGCGCATTTGAATGATTGGACATTTTTCTTTCCTTGGCTATGCTGAAGATAGATTTCTTGAATGGCATTAACAATCTGGAATATTGTGGGGGAGGAGAGTTGCCTGGATCTGAAGAAATACTAAATTAAAAGCATCACTAGCCATAAATAAAAGAACGAGTAGGAAATATCAACCTACTGATGCCTTCGATGAAAAGAACACAGTTCCTCAAGACATTATCTTGATCACTGTCCATTTCTGTTTTCCTGACCACTGAATGTATGGAGTGGGATGCGGTCATCGTGAATGTATGTCCTCTTATTTAGCCTTGAGTCTTGGAAAAAATCTTCACTGTCCTCCATTTCCTTGTGAGTAGGTAGCATGTAGCCTTCTTGTAAAGAATACGTTATATTTAACAAATTGTAGTAGTTTTAAAATTTAATAATAAGTAATAAGAGCTGCAATCCTAACTATGTCTACTCAGAAGTAAACCCCATCAGTCTTACTCTTAGGAAAGTATGTTTAGGATTGCAGCCATAATGTTAAAATTAACCACAGGAAGGCAATAAATGAATGTTTTTAGCTTTTATTTTGTCATGTCCTACATTTTTCTTGGGTGTCCTACATTTCGGGGGCCTGATTATTTTCTGGTTATTACATGTGGTCTCCCAGGTCATGGGTCAGGAAGACCTGATGATGCCCCCACCTGAATGCATTCACCTGATATTTGAAAGGCACACACTGGCTAAGAGCACAATCCTAAGCATGTCTACTCAAAAGTAAGCCCCATTGTGTTCAATGGGTCCTAGTCCCAAGAAAGTATCTTTAAGATTGCATTCTATCTCTGCAGTCCTAAAAATCCTAGGCATACTTACTGTCTGAAATGTTCAGTTGGACTTATTCCCGAGAAAGTGTGTGTTTCTCATACATTTTAGCACCAGGAGTTGCCTTTGCCTAAGGATTGCACTATATGGCTACAATCCTATCTACTCTTTCCTGTGAGTAAGCCCCACTGACAATAATGGGTCTTCCTTCTGAGATAAGGAAGACATAGGACTACATGACCTCAAACCCAATCTTACTATTAAGATTTACTTACTATTAAGAACTATTATTACTTATTCACTCAACAGAGTCATAATAATCCTGACAACGGAATCCGGAATCCTGAGAACGGCTGCAGTCCTATGCACACTTGGAGTAATCAGAGAGTAATCCTCACTGACTCTAATGGGACTTACTTCTAAGTAGACATGCGTAAGATTGTGTTGAACATCAAGTCAATGTGAAGTGTGTTATGTGTTCAAACCGCAATATAAGTTGCTGATAATTTTTTTTTTAATTGTCAGCACAGTGCTTAAGTGCACACCTACCCCAAGGACAAATGCTCTCTGGGCAACCTGGAACCTTGAAAAATGGGACAAGGGTGGGAGGTATGAACAGCAAAAGGCCATGGGAAACCAAACCTAGAATCTATGTCATTCCTAGACAAAGCTCAAATGTACACAAGATAAGCACAGTGCATGTTTGCAACAACAGTAATTGCCAATAACGCAATCTTCCTAGCTTTGCTATGTTAATTTAATCCCTATAGTGGGAGAGAGGCTGGGCTATTACTGCTGCCATTAATGGCCACTCTATATATTTAGAATGCATGGAGGTTTGCAAATAAAAGTCACAGTCTTTACTGCTTGTATGTCGTGACTTTTGGTCCCCTTAGTGTCTGTATATTTTTGGACCCCATATTAACTGAGAAGAACACTGAGCAGTGGTAGAGGCAAGTGGGCAGATAGAGGTGGGCATCATCTGTCACATCAGTCTGTCTCATATATGGGCTGGCCCTGAGTGGGCTTCAGGGCAGATATAGAGGTAGCCATATAAGCACCACCTCATGCTGCTAAGCCTTTGAAATGGCCTGCAGTCCCAGCCAAGACCCCCATATCACTGGACGGCCCCTGATGACCAGAACTGGGTTCTGCCCTGCAAGGTGCACATCAAAACAGGCCATGCTCATACCTTCTAACCCACACCTCCAGCTATAACCTCCAGCTATAAATGCCTGATGGCTGTTAGTCATCCTGTGGGCAAAAAACTGATTCTAAACAAACCAAGGTAGGTGAAAAAACAGGTCTTCGGATCATGGTCATAATGGTCACTGATCATCATGTCAGTGGCCAAGCATGATCCTGACATGATAGTCAGTATCACTGTCAGTGTCACTGTCAGTGATAGGTCAGTGATCGATCATAGTGGGTATCAAAATATTCCTACCCAGCCCCAACTAGTGACCAGTAAAAACTCAAATTTTCCAGGGGCAGGATTGCCAGGGGCAGTTAGGTAACCCACAAGCAAGTCCCCAGGTTGCTGGTGCTTTAAGGAACCTCAGAAGACCAGCTAACCTCATGTTCTGCCGCTGATTTCCTTGTTGTAGAGACTGTTGTCAAATGTTTTTAAGATTAATGATTTTGTTAGCAGCCCTGGGCTCATCATTAACAGAGCACCACATTAAAAAAGAGAGAATAAATGATAATCACTGGATAATAGAAGGATCCGCTCCCTACAGAAGAGTCACATATCACATTATATACAACGTCTGTGAAGGAGGTCAACTAAGTGAAAGCACACTCTGGTTTGTAATCACTCTTGTTATGACAAGTAAGCATTGCTACACTCAGTAGACCAAATTGAAAGCTAATTACCAGTGCTTCTTGAACAAGCTGGCATTTAAAGTACCTTCCTCCATCAATTACGCATGTCACTTCAATGATTTCACCATCGAAAAACCAGGTTGGCGGACACTCAAAGCCTTCCACTCCCTATAAAATCTACCAGACACTGTCTTAGAAAAGAACAGAAAAATCCCTGCAAAATCAGAGGGAATTATTGGGCAGGATCTTGCTGCTGGGACTGGTCCATTTATGAGGCTGACTGATGCTGAAGCCTCAGGCAGGAGACTGACGGTTGAAGGTTCATTCTATTGAGGAAAATAGCATAGATCAGGAAACTTTGGGAAGAGGATATCTTAGTAAGAGTGCAATCCTAACCAATTTAGGCCAGCATAAGTCAAATGCTTCCCATTTCATGGTGTTGTGGGGAGGTCAGTGCATGTGGGGAGGTGACCCAACTGCCCCAGGCATGGTACAGAAGAGCCTTACTGTACTTTTGAGACATGCTTAGGCCTGCATGGACTTGTGCCAGCCGAAATGGGGAGTTGGATTGCATTTTACCAAGTAAGGGAGGAGAACATTGATCACAGGCATAGTGCACAATGTTCACTGCAATCTGGCACCAGCCCTGTGTATGATTGAAATTAAATTGTCATACCTCTGCCCAGGATCAGAGCACAACAGCACCCTCAGGAGGGGAAAAGTGAAGAGGAGGGGGAAAGATGATGCACAAACAGCCAACAACTTGCTTCTGGGCTTTTCTGCAGAACAGCACCAGCCTTCTGCGAGCTGTGCGTTAACACAGCTCTGCACCTCCCAGCGTTAACACACTTTCCAAGAAGCGCAAGCATATCAGGATGCCCTTCATTCATTAATAATTGACCGAGCCTCTGCCCTGGATCTATCATCTGCCAAAGACAAAGACAGCTTGATGGACAGGAGGTGCAGCGCTGTCTTCTACAAATGAAATCCAATCTGTAATGATCCTCCAGTAACAGGGAACAGCGTCCTTGGCTCCTCTCATTGCAGGCAACAGTGGACCGCCAAGAGCGCCCCACATTGGAAAGCTGTCGAGAGTCTCAGGTCTTCTCTAGATAAGATAGGATTGAGTTTTGCTGATGCAAACAGCCTGGTTGGTTTTCCGATAAAACACCCTTTAGAGCTGGACAGGATAAACTGCTAAATAACCAAAAAGGGAAGTAGCACTTTTCTCACGTGCTACTTGGCAAAACTCTCTCCCTATTGCCACCTTCCAGATTGCCACCTTATAATCTTGATTATAAACCTCAGTGCACAAAGACACAAATTTAGGTCACTGCAACTCACTTGTCTCCCCATTCCCATGGTGGTGCAGGGAGGCCGGAGCATGTCTGTGCAATGGCTGAACCCACCATCACCACCCCCAGAGTGCGGCAGAAGTTTTGCAACACTCCTAAACCAGCATGGGACTTGTGCTGGGACTTGTACCGGCCTAATCAGGGGTTTGGTTTGCACTGTCCATTTCTCAACCTGAAGGTCAGCAGTTCAGCATTTCAAGACTCAAGTACCGCATGACAGAACGAGATCTGAACTGCATGACAGTTACTTGCCCAGCTCATGGAAACATGGGAATGCAAGTAGATAAATAGGTACCACTTTGGGGCCACCGTATATAGAGATGCCCCACATACACCATATCCATGGGGGGTGAGAACCCTCCTCTGCAAATACAGAGCCTGCCTTAACTTCGCTCCGTGACTTTAGGGCACAGTCCAGAGTAACTATGGGGAATCCTTGCTCTGATGTAAGAACATTTTACTCTGGATTGCAATAAGAATTTCCCATAGGTTTTCACTAGGTTGTGCCATAAGTACGTCGACGTAAATGTCTCTTATGTGCTCCCATAGTTACTCTGGACTGTAGGGTATACTATTTCCATGTGCGCACTTGGCAGATTAGTGCAAGGAGGCCTTTTACTCCTTCCCAGCCAGCTAATGCCTTTAGCTATTTCGAAACAGCTTCTTCTTTCAACCTCCCAGACAAGCCACAAGGACGTGATGCCATTACTAAGCCATGATGCACCAAAAACAGAAACAGCATCTCATGCTCCAGACATTAAAAAATATATATTTATACGCTCCATTGTTTTTACTGCTGTTGGACTCATTTTGAACCTCTCCTTAGGAAGGGTAAAAACCACATACACAAACATACACACACTATTATTAATCTAGTATGTTTATCATTGATTAAGGAGTGATGGAAAGGACTTCTGTTCCTGGACTTCAAGACTTATTTGTCAAGCCAGACAGCTTAGTTGTAGCCTTGCAGCTAGCACCAGAGTCTGGAGAGGAACAAGGATTTATAGCCACAGCACAGGAGCAATTGGTTGCAATGGACAGGATCTGGGAAGCAGGCTCAGAAAGGAGGAAAATGTGCCCCTTTGGCCTGGCACATGAAATGTGTGCTGGATCTTATTTACATTATTTTCCATGCATAGCATTCAACTCTCTGCTGTAGGGCACAATTTCAGTCAAGTTCAGAGAGACCCTCTTTGCATAACTGCCAGTCCGATGACTACTTTTTACCTAGGAAGATCAAGGATTTCTTCCAACTCCTTACGTAACATCTTGCTTGGCCCCAACATGTAAGGATGTCAGTTGTGACTTGATATAAAGCAAATACAGTACTAGGTTCTTTAAATCAACCACCTGGAAGGAATTCATATGAGTGTTTTTAGCTTTTATTTTGTTGGGTCCTACATTTCTCTAGGGTGTCCTACATTTGGGGGGACATCACCCTCTGTCTGAGTTATGACATGTGGTCACCTTGAGAAGAGGGAATTTATACCCATGATCTCTGATCTGTAGGAGGAGAAGCTGCACCTGCTGGAATTCCCTCTTCATCAGGAATGGGAGTCTGTCTCTTCCTGCCAGGCAGGAGGGTGTGGCTATGCAGATGAGGAGGTGTGGATATGCAGATGAGGGGTGAGGCTCCAAGAGGAGCAGGTTTAGTCTTGGGAACAGGATTCTTGGATGGGATCCTACAGGGAATCATCCCTATAGGAGAATGTGAGGACAGGACAGTGGAGGACGTGGGGCAGATGTGGGCTGACAGGTGCACAGAAGACCAAGACTGAAAAGGGGCCAGGTGTTAGTTCTGTTAAGCCCTGCCTAGAAGGACATTCTTTGCCAACCTGCCTGTTGGTTTGCTTTCCACCTCCAGCTGTAGTAATGCTTAGTGCATGTTTCTGAAGCATGGGGGTTTTTATGCGATTATATACCCATCAGTGCTCCTACCTACACATTCAGCTTCATAAATCCTTGCAGTGTTTAGAAAGGCTCAATGATAATAGAGCCAACATAAGCAAAAAATAAAGGCAATAAATGAAAATTTGGCAATATTTTTCTTTTACAGGCAGGTACCCAGAAGATGCTAGTCCAGGTAGGGCTGCATCAAACCAGCACCTGCCTCCTCCCTCCCTTTCGTGTTGTTTCCTATGCATTGGAAAGCTCCCATCTGCCCCCCAACCTCCACTGTTCCTGCTCCCATCCTTCTATTCTCTATGGGGATGATTCGCTGCAGGATCCCAATCCTAGAATCCTAATCAAGTGACTACAATTGCTCCTTTGAGTGCAGCCCACCTCCTCATCTGCATAGCCACACCCCCTCATCTGCATAGCCCTGCCTCCAGCCCCACCATTGTCTGCAAAGCCTTGGATTGATTACAAACCCACCCATGTTCTGCCAGGGTGATCTTCTGTCCTATTTTTCCAGGATATGTCCTCCTTTTTAGTCTTGTGTCCTGCAAAAATCTTCATTGTCCTCCTTCATAAATATCTATCTATCTATCTATCTATCTATCTATCTATCTATCTATCTATCTATCTATCTATCTATCTAGAGAGAGAGAGAGAGAGAGAGAGAGAGAGAGAGAGAGAGAGAGAGAAAGAAAGAAATATCTGTCTCAGATCAGAAACATTTTGGCTAATAACAGTTTCCTAGCCTAGGCCTATATACGGTACCTTGTCCTTGTATTCCTGGTATTCGGGCACATGTGAGAGCATATGTAACAGGTATATGCACTTAAATTTCACAAATACAAAGAGACAGACAGCTCAGCGCCACCGTGACGGCAATCAGATTTGACACCAAATACCAAACTTGTCAGAATCTCCATTATGTGATTTAAAGTCATTTAATAGAGTGCAATAAAGTAGTAAGACTTGGTTGCCTTCGCCTCCACATCTCTCCCCGGAGCTGGAGCACCTCCAATTATACCAAAAGCTGTTTTGTCAATGCAAGAGGAATAAATCACAGAAGATGCATTTCACCTTTAGGAGAGCCCGAGCAATCGGCCCATCCATCATCTTCCATCAAGAAGAAATTTAGCAAATAGCAACCAAACCGGAGTCAATAAAGTGTGCTTAAATACTACCCCATTTTTTTTTTACTGGCTGTGCTTTTAATTTGGTAAATAAAAACCTTCCGTTGGGCACACGCCCTGGAGTCTCAGCAGTGACGTAAATTAAGTGCTCGGTTAGTTCCAAGGCGCTGAATGGATCTCCGAGGTATAAGCAGGCGATAATGGCTTTGAAACATCCCAGCCTAAATCTCCCTGCTGTTTAATTTCAAACATTAAAAGGTGCATGTGGGGGTAAGAAAAACGCTGGAATCAAGACATGACGCCTTTTTTTGCGGTTTTGACTGTTAGCAGTAGAAATAAGTATGTTTTTTACCACCAAGAAATACAAGACTAATAATAACTGGTGCCTTATAGACTGTACTGCAGATTAAATCAAATTTAGTCTATAGCTCGCTCGCTCTCCCCACTCTTAATTACGAATCATACTTTGAAAGAGTGGGTCTTTATAGAGGAAAGAGGCAGGGAAGTATTCCACTTGCTAGATATACTTAAGAGCACAATCCTAATCATATCTACTCAAAAGTAAGCCCCACTGTGTTCAATGGGTCTTACTCCCAGGAAAGTGTTTTTAGGATTGAAGCTGGATTATGAAATCTGCAACAGGGCAGAAAATATGTTGGCATGCTAGGAAAATCTTTAGATTTGGGATGCAGCCAATAGTCCACCTGGTCTAGTAGTATCAACCCATATGGAATAGGGGTCCCCAAAACATCCCAAACAGGGGAATCTTCCCATTTCCATCTATTTGTGGCTTACTGTAAGTTCAGAGGCTAAGCTTTGAAACTTGGACACCAAGCACACAAAAAAATTATGTTTGTTAAATGAAAATATAAGAAGAATCCTTCTGGATCAGGCCAAGGGTTCAACTGGTCTAGCTTCCTGAATCTCATAGTGCCTACCTAATGCCACCAGGAGCACACAGGACAACACAAGACCTGCATCCTACTGTCCTCCCTTGCATTGGGCATTCAGAAATACAGGCAGAGATTCAGAGGCAGAGATAGGCTGTGTCTAAATCCCTGAGGTTGCTTATACTCATTGATGTAAACTGTGATGGACCTCAACTTGTCCAATCCCCTTTGAAAGGCATCTTGTCTGGGTGTCGTTTCAAAAATCCTGTAGCAAGGAGTTCTGCAGATTAATAACATGCAGGCATCAACATGGTGGGGTGGGAGTTGGTAGCACGCTTTTGTCACAAACCAATTCTTTCCCCAATTCTTTCTCACATAACATCAGAACCAGGGGACATCCACTAAACTTACCAGTAAAGTTAGAATGGACAAATGAACATACCATACTTACTCAAATCTAATGCACCACTGAATCTGATGTGCACCTCCATTTTAAAAGGCTTAAAATAAAAAATGTTTGCTGGTGATTGTAATGTGCAAGTGCAAAAATTAATTTTACTTCACACAAGGAGTTATATGACAATAATACAGAGTGATTCAAAATGAATGGGACAAAAATTTAAGGTTGCTTGCCTTTTTGTCTCATTCATTTTGAATCATTCTGTAATATGGCAATAGGTTTATGTTGATATTTACCTTTATACAACAGTGGATTTAGATTGCATTTTTATTACAATACCATGAACTGTTAAACTAAACACTGACTTATACTTATAATCAAAATACTGTATTTATTTGAATCAAAAGCACCATCAAATCTAATGTATATCCCAATTTTGGAGACTAAATTTGGCTGGGAAAGGTGAGTGTTAGATTCGAGTAAATATGGTATTTCTTTACCCAATGAATATTTAACCTGTGGAACCTGCTGGAGTCTCTAAGAAGAGACTCCACTGGATCAGGCCACAGGCCCATCTAGTCCATCTAGTCTATATGACACAGTGGTCTATCAGATGCTCCCCCTCTCTCTCCAGGGACCACCTAAAAATGAGACCACCTAGAAATCAGATCAGTCCAGAGCTCGGGATTCAGTGATGGGATTCAAATAAATTAACAACCGGTTCTATGCCCATCTGGCAGCCACTTTTAAATGGCTATTTTTAAACTTTATAAGTCCTATCTCTGGTTAACAACCGGTTCTATAGAGTAGGTGCAAACCTGCTGGAGCCCACCACTGTCGGGACTGTATTAACTCCCTAACTAGCTGTGCTGAGTTGGCACACCACACACTATGCAAATGATCAGTGTTGTTATTCAGAGGGACAGCTTGCCACTAAGACTGGTGGCTGCGACAGCAGCAGCAGGCAGTCATTCAGTGACAGAAAATGCTTCCGTCAGTCCCCAGCGCGTTCTGGATTTCTAAAAGTGCAGCCGGCAAGGAAAAAAACAACTGGTGTGTGTGTTTCAAGGGCTGCTGTTTCTGCTACCACACACACACACACACAAACACACACACACACACACACACACACACACACACACACACACTGTGACAGCTTCTGTCATAGATGGATGTACAGGATTAGGGTTGCCATAATTCTCTTCCACACAATTGGGATAGGACCTTCTGTCCAATTTGCCAGTATGTGAACACAATCCCCAAAGACTGAGCTTGTCCCTGTTTGGGGCACATATGGCAACCCGATACAGGATGCCTTCCACCATACATTCATATCACCCCATCACCCCTAAAATGTCTCATATTTCTCTTAATGTCTCATTTCTCAAATGTCTTATAATGTGGTCATGCCCAGGGTGACCATTTGTCCTGTTTTTCCAGGACATGTCCTCTTTTCTGGCCTTGTATTCTGGAAAAAAGTCTTCACTGGCCACCTCTTCTTTGTAAGCATGTGGCTTTGTTGTAATAAATTCTTAGTAACAATTTTAAACTTAAAAGCAGGTCTCCGTCAGTCTTGAAAGACTATGGTATCACGCTCGGCGCTGCATACGCTGCACGCAAAGCACAAAAGCCTGGGTTGGATTGTTATGGAGGAGAGGCTGTTACCCAAGCAGCAAATCCCCCCTCTCCACGCCACTGAATTATTCCAATGGAAAGGCAGAGCCAAAACGATTGGATCCAGCTGGCGTCGCAGAGCTGGGCTAAGGACAGGAGCTCACCCTGTCTTGTGGGGCCGACCCGGGTCTCGACCCCTGGCCTGCTGGTTAACAGGCACAGCATCTTAACCGCTTGCGCCACCCACAGCCTACAATTTTAAACTTAATAATACGTAATATGGCATACAATCCTAATTTAGGCAGTGTTTTAGCTTTTATTTTGTTCTACATTTTTCTTTGGTGTCCTACTTTTTGGCTTTTTTTCTCTTTTTATGGTCATGATATATGCAGTCACCCTGCATATAGTTATGACATATGGTCACTCCCCCAGACCTGACCACCTTTCATCCTGCTGCTGGAGAAAGCAGTAAAAAAATGTATATCTCTGTACAACTCAGACACAGAACACCTAACCATGTCTACTCAAAAGTAAGTCCCATTGTGTTCAGTGGGTCTTACTTCCAGGAAACTGTCTTTAGGATTGCAGCCATACAAGTCATGTCATAAGGATTAATCCGTTTACTCGTTGTGCTATTTTCTATTGTTTTAGTGGAAAAACAAAAACAAAAAATCTATATTAAAATGTTACTCCATTTTCTTTATTTGAATATCATCTCATACTTAAAAACATCCTTTGGAGAGCTTGGATGTATAGTGGTTTGGGAACTGGAAGATCCAGGTTCAAATCCTTCCTCTGCCGTAAAGCTTCCTGAATGATCTTAATCCAGTCACAATCTCTCAGATGAACCTACCTCACAAGGTTGTTTGTAAGGATAGATGGAATCACCCTGAGGTTCTCAGAGGATGAAGGATGTGAATAAATAATCCAAAGATGGTATATTTTTTATAGACTCATTGGGGGTTTATTTGACCTCAACACCAGATTAATGGAGTAAACCTCAGCTTTGACCTTGGGTTAAACAATGTGAGCTGTCGATACGATGGCAGTCATGGATGAACAGTTTAATGTGGAAGTTGGTTTCTCAAAAACATTTTTTAAATCATTTATAGTGCATGATCGTTAACTATCAGCTAATTAGTGAACCACAAAAGATTTTAAATGCCTCCTTTTAGATACCAGATTTGATCGGTGGCTTAATGGGCCCAACACCTCGCTATACTGAACTATTGATTGTCCATCCATTTTTGGGCAGTTTTTTGTCCTACTGTAGTTCCAGTTACCTAACTTCATACTGGTAAAAAGAGGAACAGCATTTCTGGAGACAGGAACCTACATGAGATTGGAGCTCCAGTTAACTGGCACTACAAGAAAATCATTATTATTTTCTCTTCTGTTTCTGTTATGAAATATGAACTGCCTACTTTTTATTGTTACCTTTTACTTTTTTCATTGTTACCTTCCTAAACACCCTACCCTTGATGGTTTCTGACCTGAGTTGATGTAAGCAACATGTGAGTCTGGGGTCTACATCCCTTTATAAAAAAATTTCCACCAGACCATCTCTCTCTGTTTGGCTGCCTCCCTCTTCCAACAGTCTGCATGGATGAACGAGATTTACAGCAGACAAATCCAGAGTAACTACGTGAGCACGTGAGAGACATTACATGCACCCATAGTCACTGCACCACCTAGTGAAAACCTATGGGAAATTCCTGTTGCAATCCAGAGTAAATTGGATAACACTGGAGCAAGGACTCCCTGTAGTTACTCTGGATTTCACCCATAATTGTGCTCTGCAACCTCCCTTTATGCTACCTTCATCTCCCCATCTTTCCCAGTCTCTCTCTTTCTATTAGCTGCTGGGTGTAGGGACCTCTAATACAACTTACCCTATTATCTTCTTAATTCTTTCGGGACACCAAAGACAACTCACGTGCAGTGTCATAAAGATAGGTACACCTAATTCTATTAGCAAAACCAAGAAACTCATCTCCATGTATATCAATTTTACCTTTGCTTTATTAAATAAATCTTCTTTTTTATTGGAACTGTATTTCTCCTAGACTCATGTCTTAATAAAAGGATCCTTTCTGCAGTATGCTAATCTGTTAATCCAGACTCATGTCCTTAATGTTCCAAGAGGGTAGCATTATATTCCCCTAAATTAACTAAACAGCCCACTTTTGGTAACAGTGGGGCAAATCTGGCACCAGCTCTCCAAGAATACTAATGGCCAGGGATGGGCACGTGACTTGGGTTGACTCAACCCATATTTCACTAAGCAGCTGTTGTTTGACAACTTGAATCATGGACATCATAGACCCCAAATCACAATTTGCGGCCAGCAAGTTGATTGGGTCCCAATCTCTTGTGTGTGTGCATGTGTGAATTTCCTTCCTTCCTTCCTTCCTTCCTTCCTTCCTTCCTTCCTTCCTTCCTTCCTTCCTTCCGTCTGTCTGTCATTCAGTCATTCATTTTTTCCCCTTTGCAGTTTTGCCCAAAGACTCACAACTCTGAATGACTAACCACTAGAACATGCAGGCCAGCCTTGTATCCAGCACAAATTCAGGGTTGTTGCTGCACTAACACAGGGCAAGGGAAAACTTTCCCCCTTCCCTGCAGTAATGTGGCAATGGGTCTACCTGGATCTATACCACCTCTGGAGGTGGTGCAGATAGGAGCAGAGCCAAACAACGTGAGTCAATCTGGGCTGCCTGGGAAACAGAATTTGGAGCTTGCATAAATGCCAGGTCCAAGCACCACCTGACCACCCCTGGGAATGCACTCCAGTGCCCTTCCTACCTTCACTGCCCAGCATCTTGTGCCAGCCAAGATTGGCTAGCACAACTGACCATGATGCATTGCCTGGAGTGGTGCAAGGAGGCCAGTACAACACTATGCACCAACCTACCCTACGCACTGAGTGTCCCAAACATGCTTTATGGCACGTTAGTGACACCCTAGTCTGCCACAAGTGACGTGCGCTGGTCTAGGGTATTTTGAATGTGTCGTAAAATATATTTGCAACACCCAGTGGGTAGGGTAGGGTTCCGGGCACCATGGAAAACAGCACTGTGCTCACAGAGAGCAGCCTAACCAATTTAGGATGGTCTAACTCACCCACTCGCTGTTGGGCAGTAGGTTGGCATAATTTACCCACAATTGGCACAATTTAGGTTGGCATAACTCACCCACAGCAGTAATGGTGTGGGAAGGCTGGCGCATGTCTATATATTGGCCTAATCCCCCAGGAATGGCAGAGAAGTGCCTTATGGCATATTAACACCCCCCAGTCAGCATGGGACTTGTGTCAGCCTAACTGGTAGCTAAGATTGCAGCACCTTACTCATAACTCTATTTCCATGAGAGGTATAGCTAAAGGGGGTGTTCTAGATACAGCTAGAACTAAAGCTAAAGGATATATAAAGGATAGCTAAAGGATATTGTTCTAGATACAATGAAAACCTTGAAATTTCTGGATTTTCAGCCTCCTGTTCGATTGTCCTCCAAAAGGGCTTCATCGTCCTCCATTTAGACTTCATTTTGGAACTTTGCAATGGCATGCAGTACCCCATCATGTCATACGTCCTTGGATTTGTATTGAAGAGCAGAATTCAATGCAAAAATTGGTTCTGAAATACCTCCTTCCTATCAAGAGTTATGGACAAAAAACTAAAAATCAAAAATATGCATTGAGCTCCATGGGACAGTGAAAGTGCCCAATATTACGGCTTTACTTGTGAGTAGGCAAACGTGCTATTGTCCGCCAGAAAGGCCAGGCTGAGAGGAACCCATGACCTTGTCCTCCTTTTGAGGTTTGGGCATCTGGTCACCCTGCTTTCCCAGCACTTCCTACCCAACGAGAGATGTTGGGAAATTGCACCTGAACTTCTGCATGCGAGGCACGCACCCACTCAGCCCTGGCCCCTCTCCAGTTCCCGATTCTTCTCCCTGTTCCCCAATGCGGGCACAGCTTCAGCTCTCAAACAATACTGCAGTGAGCCAGTCGACTCCCTTTAGTACCGGCAGAAAACTCTGTTGTGTAGCATTTACCACGAACTCATTTAAATTCCACTTTGTTTATACTTGATGGAAATTAGCGTTTCTTCATGCAAAGAAAAAGCCTCCTCTACCTTGAATACTGTCTCATTCAGCACTTTATTCCACCCCAAATTAAATCCCCTAAGCCTTTATTGTTTCTAAAGGATTAATAGCACTGATATTACACTATTAAAAGTTTCATTCGAGGGGGAGGAAAAAAAAAGTCGCTACTCCCAGCATTTGTTTAATTAGCTGGTATCTGCAGAGGTAACATGTTGCAGCTATATATAAATTAGACCTGTCAACCAATTAAAGAGGTGTTAGGTGATTAATCATCTGCATTTTGCTGCGATCAATCAATTAATAATTAAACTGCAAGGGATTTACATATTGCTAAACCATCGATATAAGTGCCTTTTGGAGAGATGCTTCTGACATTAAGGGAACATACAAATTAATAAACAAAAGCTACCTCTTCTTATTACAAAGGTCATGCTTAATGTGTTTTTTTCTCCCCTAATCTACTGATGAAGCCAATTGAAATTTGCAGTCCTAATACCAACTCTTAAGCCAATGCTATTGATTGTTGCCATCTAAGTAGATAATGCTAGGATTTATTTTTTAGTTTGTTTTTAATGATCTTCTGTCTGTTGCATTCGGCCCAAGAATGTGGACTCTGAAGATGAGGATCAAGGGAAATTAGCTGGCTGGCTCTTGTTGGGGGTCTCTCCCCATATCCTAACCCCTTTATTGTTGTTGTTTAGTTGTTAAGTCGTGCACAACTCTTTGTGACCCCATGCCCAACTCTTTGTGAATCATCCACAACTCTTTGTGACCTCTATTAGCTTCCAAAGTTTGTCCAAATTAATGTTCATTGCCTCAGTGACACTATCTAACTACCTCATCCTCTGCCATCCTCTCCTCCTTTTGCCTTCAGTTTTTCACCCCAGCATCAGGCTCTTTTCTAAGGAGTCCTCCCTTCTCATGATGTGGCCAAAATATTTGAGCTTCAGCTTCAATATCAGTCCTTCCAGTGAACAGTCAGGGTTGATTTCCTGGAGGACTAAATGGTTTGATCTCCTTGCAGGAGAAGGAAATTGCAACCCACTCCAGTATCTTGCGAATAAAACCTAACCCCCTTAAGGCTTGTTGAAAATGGAGCATCAGAAGGACACCTCCCTAGGCCCAAGAAAGAAGGTCCCAGGCTGAAGTAAGATCAAGTGATGGAGCTTATTCATACACATATTAACCCTACATAAGTAAAAATGCTATCTCAAGAACCAAATCATCCACCTCCTGGATTCAAAGTGGCCCCACAACTTGAGACCAGGCTATCTGAAACAATGCTCCAATCCTAACCACACTTTCCTGGGAGTAAGTACTATTGAACACAATTGGACTTGCTTCTGAGTAGACATGCTTAGGATTGCACTGAACGTCCGCATTCTCCCACCCAAGCCTGCCAACACTGCATTTTGTTATCTGAGACTGTTTTGCCTCCATTGCCTACAGAGATGCAGCTCCTACCCAAACTCATACAGCATGCAATGGGGAAAAAATCTATAGGAACAGTGGAGGGAAGTGGTGTGTTTGAGCAACACCAGTACATTTAATGGTTTTTCCATGTGTACCTGGGGAGTGTTGAGGCTGAATGTAATGCTGACCCATAGTTCCTGTAAAGAGCACATAGGGTCTTGTGGAATATCGAGAAAGTCCATAGACATAATACAGCCAGATTCACGTTGAAGAGATTTGATAAATCAAGTGATCAGGATTTCAAAATAATATTCCTTAATCTTGCTGCCTCTGAATGAATCATTCAGTGTTATGGCATCAGCTCCAATGACTGATCCAATGTGAAGGCTTTGTCAAGCATTGTAAAGACATACAACAAGACACAACACTCAAAACATTAGTTACTCAAGATTCATTTCCTCCTACACAGCCATAAGGCATTAAAAGTTTTGAGTATGAAACCCTGAGGAGTACATTTCATAAATAGCATTTTTTGGTTCAAAGCAACTGATCCCTCAAACTTGGCAGGCTAACTTGTAGCTTCAGTGAATTAGCCCAAATCCTGATCGTGCCATTTGTTCTCTCCACAATCTTTGTAGGGAAAAGCACACGCTAGTCCAATGGTAGTTCTATCTGGTTAGATTTCACACCATTACATATTAAATTCTGATTCACATGATCTCCATGTACTTGTCACTAGGAACGGGCAAGCCTGTCAACAAGCTTGCCAGGGACACATGCAGACTATTGGCTGCACGAACCAGCACATGATGAAACCATCAGTTCCCATTTCAAAGCATTGCATGGAAATTTTGGCCACAGTGATCCAATATCATCCACGATGTTGAGTGGAAGCCTTCCAGTTCATGAATTTTTGTCTGATGCCACCTTTACAAGGGCACTGAATAGCCATTCAGAAGCCACAACAGCCTGCTACCATTTATCAGGAACCAAAAGTGTCCAGGGCTGACTTCCTCATCATTAACATGCAACCCAGGCCCAGACATCGCTAACCATTTTGTTTAGCATTCAACATGCTTGAAGTGGTGGCATTTGCACTTTTTGTCTCGCAAAACCCCCACTGGCAATACCATCCGTGCCACAGAGGAAGGATTGCTAATTTATGTAAAATATTACAGAAAATTATCTATATGACAGGTTTGATATAAAATGTTAAATGCAAGCCATTACTCACGGAAGATAATTTGAAACAGTACCATGTCAAGGGAGTCATTAGATTAGAGGATAAAAAGTAGGAATAGGTATTCAGATATTTAGACATATTTGCATAATCATCTGAAGGAGATAACAGATGTTCTCTTGGGCCCAACTAGCACACAATGAACAGAACAACAATTTGAAAACTTTGCATTTTCTTCGCCTAGTCATAACACATTTCCACCCCCTCCCTTCTTGGAGTTTCCAGGTTTTCTAAAGAGATTATATTTCAGAGGAACATAGGGCCGGTTCTTTAAAGAGGCAAGGTGAGCTAGTCGCGCCTCAGTACCCCTAATGGTCACAGATCGGTATCCCCACAATTCTCTCCATTCACCCTTAAGCCCCCAGTGGTGTGACATATTAACTTTTTGTTAACAAATTTCGAGCACAATCCTAACCATGCCTACTAAAAAATAAGCCACATTGTTTTCAATGGGTCTTACTCCCAGGAAAGTGTGTTTAGGAGTGCAGCCATAATCTGTCTCTGAATGAATGAATGAATGAATCAACCAATCAATAATCAAAGAATCAATCAATGGGTCTTACTCCCAGGAAAGTGTGTTTAGGATTGTAGCCTTCATCTGTCTCTGAATCAATCAATCAATCAATCAATCAAACAACCAATGGGTCTTACTCCGAGGAAAGTGTGTTTAGGATTGTAGCCTTCATCTGTCTCTGAATGAATGAATGAATGAATGAATGAATGAATCATTCAATAAATCAATCAATCAATCAGTTCAGTTCAGTTCAATTTGTGTAACCTTTATTGGTATATAATCAGTGGTGGGCTCCAGCAGGTTCGCACCTACTCTATAGAACCGGTTGTTAACAAGAGATAGGACATATAAAGTTTAAAAATAGCCATTTAAAAGTGGCTGCCAGATGGGCAGAGAACCGGTTCTTAGGCTGCAATCCAGAGCAAATTCAGCCTGCTCTGACCTAACTGCACTCTCCTAACTATTCTGTATCCAGAGCAGAAAGTTATGCTGAATCCAGAGAGTCAGGAAGCCTGGGCTGCCCTAACTGCCCCAGAGCATGCTAAGTAATTGACACAAGGGGAAGACTTGCTCCTGAGGAGACACCCCTCAGATCACACTGAACAAGGAACAGCTGTGGTGCCTACAGTAGTGACATGACTCTGCACATCACCTGGTGCGGAAGTCTGTGCGTCATCCCTGGGATGCGCGCCCCCTCCCCACCTGGACTGCACAGTCACCAAAGTTGGCGCCTGCACAGTTGTTTCTGAAGCCAACTGGCTTCAGAAAGAGTACTGCGCAGGCACCATCTCTGACACCTGCGCAGTACTTTTCTGAAGCCTTTTGGCTTCGGGGGAGACTGTGCAGGCGTCAGAGTTGGTGCCTGTGCAGTACTCTTTCTGAAGCCATTCGGCTGCCGCTCCGCCTCCTGAGTGAGGCCGAATGGCTGTGCAGAGGCGCGGACTTTCTCTGCTCTAAGGAAGTCTCCTCTGAAGCTGTTCGGCATGCTCAGTGTGTTTCTGCGCAGTGCACCTCAGATGGCTGTTCAGGCCAGCTCCTCAGACAAATGTCACCTTCTGGCTGATTCTCCGCCTTGGAGCAGGCCTGAATGGGTGTGCTGACGCCCAGGGCCTGCCAAAGGACAGCCAAACTCCTCCGGCACATCACCCCATACGGAGCGCATCACCCTATGCAGCCCACACCAGCTGCACCAGTCTGGTGACGCCACTGGGTGCCTGCCTTCTAAGGAGTCCCTGATGAGATGCCAGTACACTCTACAGTGAATACAAGGGGCTTCTTGGAGTGGCCTGCTGTATCCTGAGCTTTGTGGGCAGCCGTAGTTTGTTCCATATCCTGAGGTTGAGAGGCAGGGGTTGCAGCTAGGCTGGCCAAGAACTCAGATTTTTGGTCAGCACTGCCATTCTTACTCGGGCCTTATCATGGACCCCTATGGGTCTACTCATTACTATACCTGCTCCTGAGGTGGTATAACTCTGAGGGCTGGAAGAGGGCATTTCTGCCTTGGAAAAGGCTCTGGATACAGAGTAACTGCTCTGCCCTAGGCAATGCTAAATAATGCCCTCAACTTGCCTCTCCTGAGCTGCTTAGGCTGCCCCAGTTAGGGCAGAGCAGGTCCACCTCTCTTAGGGCACCCTATCTTGCCTTGCTCTGCCCTAAGCCTCCTTCAGAGTAACTGGGCTGGAGCATCTTGCAGTTGCTCCAACCTAGTGTTAGATAGGGCAACCTAAGGGCTCTTATGTGGACAGATTAGTTGCTCTGGATTGGGCTGTCAATTTCTTTGAAGCCCATCACTGCATATAATCAATGATAAAATATATAAATACATTAAAAACAAAAATATAAATCAGAACTACTGGCATTGTGTATACAGAACTAGTTAGTCACAATACAAAAGGTCTGAAAGTTTAAAAAAAAGTTGGAGTTAAGTAGGTGAATTTAGAGAATTTCAGATTTTACTAGAGCAAGTTTGGCTTGTTTCAAACCAGGGGTTTTTGTTAAGACGTGAGCCAAAAAAGATGCAACAGCATATGTCAAGGCTTCAGTAGTATCTTCAATCAATAGTATCAGTAGTATCAATCAATAGCTTCAGTAGTATCAATCAATCAATGGGTCTTTCTCCCAGGAAAGTGTGTTTAGGATTGTAGCCTTCATCTGTCTCTGAATCAATCAATCAATCAATCAATCAATCTATCTATCTATCTATCTATCTATCTATCTATCTATCTATCTATCTATCTATCTATCTATCTATCTATCTATCTACAGAATATACCATGTGCCCACCTTTGTTCTTCTAATGCTCACTCATGGTGAACATCACTGAATAATGTATATTTGGATCATGTAGGAGAAACGGATGCAGCTCAAAATGCCTACAGGACTAGTCAAGCAGGTTTGTTGGAAGCATTAACAACATTTTTTTGCCTTTATGTCTTTACATTTTTTGCCTTTACATTTATGGGCTGTGGGTGGCGCAAGCGGTTAAGACGCTGTGCCTGTTAACCAGCAGGCCCGGGTCGGCCCCACAAGACAGGGTGAGCTCCTGCCCTTAGCCCAGCTCTGTGACACCAGCTGGATCCAATTGTATTGGCTCTGCCTTTCCATTGGACTAATTCAGTGGCGTGGAGAGGGGGGATTTGCTGCTTGGGGAACAGCCTATCCTCCATAACAATCCAACCCAGGCTTTCGTGCTTCGCATGCAGCGTATGCTGCGCCCAGCACGATACCATAGTCTTCCAAGACTGACGGAGGCCTGCTTTTTTTTTTTAACAACATAGAACTTCCATTTTTCGAACTTGAAATTATCACAGAGAAACATTATGAGGTTAGGAGGCTGAATCCTCTTGGTCCAGGATGGAAGAGTACAGGGCCAGCAAGATTAAAAAAATGTCTGAATAAAGAAATGTTGAATTCATCATGGAAGGAAGAGATTATTCTTTTTAGGGGATTTTTTTAGGGGAAAGGAAGTAACCAAGTCCTGAAGATAAGAAACAATGAAAATGTACTTCCCACTCTTCTCAACCTCCTAGCTCAGTGGTCCTCAATTTTTTTGTGCCGTGACCCCAATAAATAATAAATAAAATATGAGAGACGGGAACTACGGTCATTCCTTTCTGGGACACAATCCATCACCCCCTTTGTGGATGTAGATAATAAGCGAGGTTGATAATAAGTGAGACTGATGATCGAGCCATTTCCCCCGTAACAGGAGAGCTCTTGTAAGGTCACCACAACCCCAAAATCTGGCTTTACAGCCCCTTTGGGATCATAACTTTCAGACTGAAGAACATCTACCTAGATTCCAATTGCCAAGCCCAATTTCAAAGTCACTAATGACATCCAGATTTTCTTGCACTTTCCTCATTCATAGCCATAGTCTGTGTAGCTTCACCAACACAGTGCACAGGATTATCCATGAAGATGTAGGTGATAGTACCTACTTCCTGAACAGCAGAACAGAATCTTTTTGAAACCCCTGCAGATGCTAAATCCCATGGATAAACAAATCTGTGGGTCAGGGCATGCCAAACATCTGGACATAACAGTCTGGTCACATCCAGAGGGTGTACTTTGGTTTGGGGAGTCCTGCGTAGGTCTTCTTAGAAAGTCTTATGAGGCCTCCAGAAGGCCTTAGATAAGCCTTCTACCAGGGCAAAAAAATTGAAGTGATTTTCTAAGGTCTTCCAGAGGTCCCAAATCATCCTCCAGATGTGGCAGAAGCACAACCAGCCCATTCAAAAGGTACAGGTCAGGCTTTAGTACAGGTCTGGGGACCTGCATTGAGTCAAATCAGTGGATGAAAAATCCAGAAAACAAGATCTGACCTGATTCATAATGGCCCCAAACCATTATGAAACCAAGTTCAGCCTCCTTGTACTTTTTCCCTGTGCCTGTTTTCTTCCAAGTGACCATGTCCATCCAACCAGGGGTGGAAAAAATATACTAGACATAAAATAAAAGCTAGGTTTACAACCCAATTATATCCATCAGCTATGGCAATAAGTTTTCACCTGAGAACATCAGTGCTTAATCCATAAAGCAGCTAATGAGATCTTTGAAAATGAAATCCCTCATCGGTCAAGTTTGGAGAGATTTGACCAAGATTAATTAACTGCCACAGCATCATCAATGTACAATGATATTTGCATGAGACATTCTGTACGGACCAGGAGGAAGGACCTGACTCTTTTTTTTGAACATCCTTATGAGGTTTAATTCAGCATCCAAACTGCTGCTCAATTTCTGTTTTAATGTCTGTCTTTCGTTGCCCTTGGAGGCATCCCAGGAGCTAACACAAGACCTATGGATCAGCTCTTGTCTGATCCCAGACAGCTATTTTTCCACCCACCATATGTCTGGATAGCTCTTTGTCTGCGATAATCCCAAATAGTGGACTAACATTGTCTCAGACAAATAAGCAGCTCAATAACATCCAGAACTCCACTAAGAAATTTAACTGAATCTGGAATAAATTACGGTCCACTAGCTGGGCAACTCAATTGGTATATGAAATCAGGAGGATAACAGCTGGTAATGAGCACAGAGAATACAATATTAGCCTTTAAACAAGGGAAAAACATGAAAACAAGCAAGAAAAGAATTTTTCTAACAAGAAAGGTTTCTTCTATTGGGTATGTATTCATCAACACGAAATAGCCTCAATGTAGGGAAACTGAACTCTGTCCCTTTTTCAGTAAGAGACATCTAGGATGTTTAATTTATATATGTCTCTTAAAGCTAGGAGGATAGGATCAGAGATGTCCCTGTACGAATGTTCCTACCTGAGGCTCTTCCAATCTTGACAAATACGCAGCCAACTTATATATGAAGCTGTCATTTACCGAGACAGAATATGGGTCAATCTAGCTCAGTTTTGTCAACTCAGACTGGTGGCAATTATCCAGCATTTCAGACAAGGGTCCCCCTTTGCTCTGCCTGGAGATGTCATAAAAATTGAAAATTACCTGTTGAACAGATGTCCCAGCATTGAACTATGTAGCCCCTTCTCCTAAAGGTGAAGCTGGCTTGTTCCGAATAAGGAACATTTATTATAAAACATTTCCTTTTTATTTTTTTTCTGCCCACTTGGCAGTCCATGGAAGTTCACATTCCTGTAGCTTGGAGTCTTACATGCCTCCCAGCCATTGCCAGTGATTTGATGCAAGTGTATCCCCTGCATCATGTATCTCCCACAGATATGGGGAGATGTCTGTATTCCAGATAGCTAATATTCTATTTTGCAGACGCGAAAGTCTGATACCAAGAAGAACCTCAACAAAACTCTCATCCTAATGCAGGTCTAGAAAGATGTAGGGCACAATCCAGAGTAACCACGGCGAGTCCTTGCTCCAGTGTAATAGCAATTTACTCTGGATTGCAATATGAATTTCCCATAGGTTTTCACTAGGTGGTGCAGTAACTACAGGTGCACATAATGTCTCTTACGTGCTCCCGTAACCACACTTTCCTAGAAGTACTACTTAACACAATTGGATTTGCATTTCAGAAGACATGCTTAGGATTGCACTTTTATTGATTTATTGATTGGATTTATGCTCCACCTTTCCTAAGCCAAATATTTTGTGTGTCATCGTTGTCGTCCCCCCCAACCCCGCAAAAACAAAATCAAAAATTTAATTAAGTAAAAAAATGAAAATTTTGTGCCTTTTTGGTTAGGGAAATTGTGCTGGGGCAAAGAGTTATGGTTATTCTTTCCCTGCTAATTATAAGAGGAGCACCACTTAGAAGTGCCTGTATCTCCAATTAGCAAGGGTAACTGTATATGTATATGGAAATGAGAGCTGCTTCATATTAACACTTATTAGTTCCATACTGTATAAGAATTACATCTCATTGGTTCTCAGAGCTATCAGTATCAAGGGGAAGTTTTGAGTTTTAAAAATCCACTTTTTGTTCCATAGGCTTTTGTGTTTTCATTTTCTGGTTAATTGGCCATACCTTTCGATAGAATATAGATATTCCAATGCAGTTTTTTTCCATTGAATTCTGCATTAAATTACTTTTCCAGTAATATATAACAGGACGGTCTTACCATTCATACATACCCTGTTATTCACTATTTTAGCCCCTAGTGTCAAGCTCAGTTTGTAGCCCCTCAGTTTGTGCACCCCCCCTTAGCTATGCCAGTGTGTCCAAGCTTAGAAAATAGTGGTTGGCTTCTTCTAAATCAATTTTGTCCAGTTCCACTTTTCTTTTTACCCTACTGTCCAATTTATCATTACTGGGTGATGAGTGTTCGGATGCTTCAAAATTCCACAAAAATCCAATGCAAGTAGCTCTCCCAGGCATGAATCTGAAAGACTTCTTTGAAAAAGAAAAAGAATTTTGAAAGGGACTTCTTTGTAGGGGGTCACATAATGACCCCCTACAAAGACAAAAAACGAAAGCAACAGACACTGAACAAAACTTTGCAACAAAATCTATTGATTTGAGATGTTTCATGTTTACTAGCTCGGGAAATCACGGGGTAGGGAAGAAGCAAGAGGGTTGTCCATTTTCTGAAAGGCATAATGCATTAATGGCTTAACACAATCTCCGAGCATTGCCGCTGGAACAATTTCCTCCTTTGAGCCTAAATAAAAGGTGGTGAATCACTCGTGATGGGTTCCTGGGCTTGCAATCTATGGTTGCTTTCAGTACTGGTCAACTGTTTATTTGTGTGTGTTTGGTAAATTTTCTGCAGAGTACAATCAAATGGAATTGTATGTTCATTTCCAACTGACCTTTTGGAATGGAAGGATTCATTCCACCACAAAAAATAAAAAATAAAAACATTTGGTCCCAGAGTTCTCTGCTTTTTCACCGCAATGGTGAGTATAGTATTGCAGCATGTAGGTGCCTTGAGAGCAGGCAATGAGTTCCATTTAGGGTTGCCGTAATCTGGTGGCACAAACCCAAGTAGCTTAATTATTTACCAATCATGCAAGTGAAGCACATCAATTGGCTCCATCATCATCATCATCGGCTCCAATATTTTGTATCTGTTCTTGGCCATCATTTCAAATACTAGACAAGATTAAAAGGATGTTGTCTGGCTCCCTTTTAAAGTGTCAGAAGGTCTCCCAATCTTTCAGAATGACAAGGCAACAGTATAAAAGGCAAGCACCAGATAATCAGGCTCCAGATATGCCTGATTTCCATTCAAATCTTTTGGGAGCAATGTTCAGCATCAACAAACCTCATTTAGTCTGGCATTGGAGATCCTAAGGCTGCTACCTCACAAGGTTGTTGTGAAAACATGAGAGGTAGAGGCAAACAGGGCAGGTGATGGGGAGAAGTGAGCAGACAGGTTCCAGAGATTGGGGCAGGATTGACTGTGAGTCTCCAGTCTTATCATAATGGGGACACAACGGTATTTGCATAGAGGACAAAATGTACCGGAATAATGTACATTTGTAAGAAACTATTTGCTTTAAATACTGCATTTAGGTGATCAGAACTAGAATTGAAATCCCTCTTCCTTTTTCAAACCACCCCGTATGTCATCAACAACTAACACAGGTGTGTGGCTATTAATCATCATTAAAGCCTAATGATCACAGGGGACTTTGATTAGTAAGATGGTCCTTCCTATATCTACTTTAATTCAAATTTTTTAAAAGCCTTAGCATTCGTCAGCATATCCATCTTCTATAGTAACAGATGTTCTTTCAAGCTCTGAAAAACTTGTGAAGGTCAATGAAGATCCTTTGGATTTACTTTTTCTTACCCTCCAAGAAGATAAAGAATTATTTTCTTATAAAAACTTTTGGATTATTTCTCATTGAAGTGCGCTTAAAAAATGTCCCAAAGGAATCTAAAAGTCATCAAGAAACATGTTAATCCTCTTTTTTCAAATATTACTCATTAAATGCACCTGGCACCCAAAGATTTGAGACTATGGCTGCAATCCTAAAGACACTTTCCTGGGAGTAAGACCTGTTGAACACAATGGGGCTTACTTTTGAGTAGACATGGTTAGGATTGTGCTCTATGGCTGCAATCCTAAAGATACTTTCCTGGGAGTAAAACCCATTGAACACAATATGGCTTACTTTTGAGTAGACATGGTTAGGATTGTGCTCTATGTTCTCCCTGCTCAACCTTGTAGAATTGCAACAAGGAGAAAGAAAAAGTGCACAATTCTGAACATGCTTGTTGTAAAACCAGATGAGACAGCATCAGAGGTAAACCACTGGATGAAACTCCTATAGAGAGAGACAGTATGGTCAGAGCAAGCCTGTACCCTCTATATAGTACCAGTGATTTTCAACCACTGTGCTGTGTCACACTGACGTGCTGTGGATGATCTGTAGGTCTGCCACAAGATTTTGGTAGGACAATTTTAATAGGGCAATTTGGGGATTTGAGCCCCTACCAGCAGCATGGTGTGCTTTGTCAATTGTCAAACGGATGGTATGCCTTGACAATTTCAGTGTCTTGTTAGTATGCCATGAGTTGAAAATCACTGCTCTGTATAAATTGTGGTGGTTGAAACAATAAAAAAGCCATTTGTTAACAACATGAAATCAGACATCAAACAACTGCTAGTGTATCATCATAACTCAGAAGTCACAAAAGGAAAGACGTACTGAAGGAAGCCAAAATTAAAACTAGGAAGTGTCAAAAATGGTAAATTTCCAAATCCATCAAGGCCATCCATATACCGATCCAACTTCACTGGGTTAATTAGCATTTAAGAGTTTTCCTAATACCACTTCTTGCTCCAGCTCCATCTTCACAAAACATGTCGAATAATGAACGATTATCCTAGCAACATATCCAATAATCCTTCTAACCCCATTTTTTCTTGAGAAAAACTTGCAAATGCATCGCCCAAGACACAACCTATGATTCCAGAAATTATTGTTTTACTAAAATATTTGTCAGGCTTCATTTGTCAGACGCAACCTCATCTTGTTGAAGCCATAAATCACTCTCCCTGTTGATGCCTGAGAAATATGAGGGGATTGCATGAATTGCGCTAAAAGGACAGAGATGGGCTCGACCACAGTTTGAAATCTTGGAGCACTCCTTTAGTTCAGGAATAAGCCAGTAGTAAAGGTAACTCACAACTCAGAGGCATAGCACATGATCTTCATGCAGAAAGTCCTAGGTTCATGAACTGTCATGGAAGGGGACTTGGAGGACATCTAGCCCAACCCTCTGCTCAGTGCAGGCCAACCAGCACCTTCAAGTAAGGACACAATCCAGAGTAACTACAGGGAGTCCTTGCTCCAGTGTAAGAACAATTTACTCTGGATTGTAATATGAATTTCCCATAGGTTTTCACTAGGTGTTGCAGTAACTACGGGGGCATGTAATGTCTCTTACATGCTCCAGTAGTTACTCTGGATTGTAGGGTCAGACTGGGAAAAATTACTCTTTTGAAATGTTCTTTATTGTTATAGATTTTAATGTACAATTTGTGTTTTGTGACTTTATCCTCTTTTGTATTTTTTTAATACAAAGGAGGAAGTGAGGGGGATTTCTATATGTTCAATTGTCTGTTGGTTAAATCTACGTGTGCAAAGTCAGTGGATACCATGGACCCACACTACTGAGATACGGGTAACAGAGATCTGATTGAGGAGATGGCAGCGTCTTATTTTCCCAAGTGTACATTTGGAGATCCTTGTTCTGACCCACCACAATGCCTTGAGCAAGGTCACAATGGAGTCTTTTGTTTCATGTATTTAATTCATTAGGAGAGCCTGCAATGCTGGAGGCTTGGACTGGGGAGCTATAAGTTAAAAAGCAAGTACAAGAGCTCTCATTGAAATTCAATTAAAATATAATTAAAACTGCTCAATGTGTGTGTGAGAGAGAGCAACACCCCCATCCTCCTGAGGATTAACCTTACTCTGCCCTACCCACACCAGCTTTAGAAAGATCTTGCAATGTACCAAGACTTGTGATAAACATCCAGACCTGCCTTGTGTTCAACACAAGACTTGGATGCATCCTCTCCTGTAAAGTTACTCTCTTGACCAGTTAGGTTGATGGCCCCATATTACGCAGATGTGGGCTCTCACACATGTATTGTAGGTTTCCAAACCAAGAATGGTTCACCAACTATCAAAGATGCTGTTTCAGTTGCTAACACTGCACAGCGGAACAGACTAGGTCCAAGAACCCATTCCAAGAATGTATTCCAACATGATGGGCAAAATGCAGCGTAATTACGGGGAGTCCTTGCTCTGGTTTAAGAACAACTTACTCTGGATTCCAATATGAATTTCCCATAGGTTTTCTCTAGATGGTGCAGTAACTACGGGTGCACATAAAGTCTCTTACATGCTCCCGTAGTTTCTCTGGATTTGGGGGTACATTTCTATGTAAAGAAGGTGCTCTGCTCCAAGCTATGAGTCTCTTCCAAAGAAAGGCAATCTGAGGCATGAACCATCGTACAGTCACCAGCATGAATACATTTGTCCATAATATGTGGCATTTAAGCACATATAATGTTAAAATACATATACTGTTAAAAGATAAAGGTGTCCCCTGAAGATTATACTGCTAGTCACGATCAATTGTAGGGTGCAGTACTTGTTTCTAGAGCCATAGAGCCAGCATTGTCCAACATGTGGCTCAAATGCGCACAGAACACTGATACCTTCCCATAGCAGTGGCACCTATTCATCTACTTGCACTGACATGTTTTCGAGCTGCTAGATTGGCAGGAGCTTAATCCATTTTGTAGGACCCACGTCTCAAACCCTGGCCTGCTGGTGAACAGGCACTCATTATCAAACATTACAGGGTTGTTGTATAGATAAGTTAAGTATGATCCAATATATCCTGAGTGGAACCAACAAGGAGTTGACCAAGACTGTAGTTTTATATATATATCTGATCATACAAAGATGATGCAAGAGATTGGATTATTTCTGAGCTGCAGCATAATAATCTTTGAGCCTTAGCATTAAAATGTTTTCATTACATATTTTTATGTGTAATTTTACTTATATAATGTATTTTTAAGTTTTTCTCAATATGTTCTTTGATAGTACTGCTGGTCTTCTACATTATGGCAATAAAGTACATTTTGGACTTGGAAGTATCAGCCCTGCTGGCAAAGGTGAAAGAAGGTGAGGATCCACTTAGGGGCTTGTCTACGTATAGCCTTAGGAAACAGCTTTTGCCAACCTCATGAAAGGGTCATGAAAGGTCCATCCAATCTCCAATATTCCCACATCGTCTCAGTTTCTCCCACATCACCCCCTCTCCTACATCCTCCCACTTCTCCAGGAGGAAAATTTGAAACTTACCCACAGCATCTGCACATTTACTTCAGAGAGGATAATAAGAAACTCTTCGCAAGGGACATTTTGGTTAACTTTGCTTTAAATTGGTATAAAAAACACACACAAATACACACACAGAGGGAGGGTTGCCATATGCTCCCCAAAACAGGGACAATCCTGATTTTTTTGGGATTATGTTCACATACTGGAAAATGGTACAGAGGTTTCTGTCCAGATTTTGTGGAAGAGAATTATGGCAACCCTAGAGGCAATACTTTACTTTCTTCTGTTTTTATTTTTCTCTACTTTTTTATAACTTTTTTCTTTTTTTTGCAGCCAAACGACAGACATTTCCATCTCAGCAACTTGGATTAGAAGCAATTTCAATTTGAATGGCAGAGTTATGAGCCAGCAACTGAATGATATCATCTTGAATATAATTAAACAACATAATTAAGTGAGGGGATGAAATATAGCCATCTACAAGTATATTTTCTGCTGGAAAATGAAGGTATAATATTGCAAAGCTCCCAGAAGCAGATCTGGAATTCAGTGCATACATAAAGACATACCTCTAACTCAGACTTTATTTAAACCTTCCCCCATCCACCCCATCACACACACACACACACACACACACACACACACAAAGGGACCAGAATGTATTACAGCCCAATCCTAACTCCATCCTGAGCCAGCGTAAGTCTGTTGCACCAGCTTGTGGGTGTTGTGAACATGCCATAAATCCTTAGGCGACAGCTTCAGCTGGCCTCATGAAAGAGCAACCCACTCTCCAATATTCCTCAAATTCCTTACTTTTTCATATCCTGTTGCATGAAAGGCTGCCTGCTGGACTGGCAAAAGAAGCTGAATCCATCTCCATTTCCTATGCTTAATGCACCCCTTAATGCACCTGTGCTTAATGTACCCCTCTGTACCATATATGTGTCAAACATCCTTGTTTTTATCACCTTACATTTTATCATCTTCCAGTTGGGGATGTGAGCTTCCCCACTGATAGTAGAGTGCCTTGCCAATTGTAGAAAAAAAAAACCAATGGTGTGCCTTGACCAGTGTGCTGAGAGGTTAAATCACATGGGTCATGAACCACCAGTTTGGGAACCACTGAACTAACTAGTTAGAACATAGATATAGCCAGTTTTTCCTCTTTCCTAGTACCCTTCTGGTTGCCATTTTAGAGCACAATTGTAACAAGTCTACTCAAAAGTAAGCCCCGTTATGTTCAATATTTAGTATATTGAATACTCAAAAGTATTTTTGAGTCTACTCAAAAGTAAGCCCCGTTATGTTCAATATTTAGTATATATGTTCAGTATATTTAGGATTGCTGTCTTAATTTTAAAGCTAAATGCACCCCACTGGTTAGATGCATATAAGAAAGTGCCATTGAGGACGCAATCCAGAGTAATTATCGGGAGTCAGAAGGTAAGAACAATTTGCTCTGGATTGAAATATGAATTTCCCATAGGTTTCCACTAGGTGGTGCAGTGACTACCGGTACACATAATGTCTCTAACTTGCTCCCGTAATTACTCTGTAAGTCTATTGTAGGGTTGGTGAACCAGAATTCAGGTATACTCTAATGCAGTGATTTTCAACCTTTTTCATCTCACGGCACACTTAACAAGGTACAGAAATTGTCATGGCACACCATCAGTTGTTTTTACCACTGAGAAGGCACACCAGGCTGTTCAAATCCCTCAGTTTTCCTATTAATTAATGACTCACCCCAAATTCTCGCAGACTGAGGACAAATTCACCTGAGGACTCTCCACAGCACACCAGTGTGCGATGGCACACTGGTTGAAAATCACTGCTTTAATGGGATGGTTTTGAGAAAAAGTCACACATTCTCAGCCTTTTCTAACTCACAGGTCGTTTTGAGGACCAAAGGAGAGCCAGGATCGTATTGTGGTTCGGAAGCTGTACTGAGACCTGAAAGATCCGGGTTCAAATCCCACCTTGGCCATAAAGCTTCCTGGGTGACCTTGGGCCAGTCAACTTCACCTACCTCACAGGGTTGTTGTGAGGACACCAGGCTGGGAGGAACTAAAGCTTAGTAAGCTGCCTTGCGTGTTTGCGTTGGCTTGGGAAAGGCCCATAACATCCCATAACTAAATATAAGCTAGATGCGCGAGCTATACCAATTTTGCATACACCATCAAGTCACATGTAGTATATCTGGGAATGCTCTTTCAGTGCTGGTAGGTCTGACTATGGGCTCAATCCAGAGTACCTACGGGGAGTCCTTGCTCCGGTGTAAGAACAATTTGCTCTGGATTGCAATATGAATTTCCCATAGGTTTTCACTAGGTGGTGCAGTAACTATGGGTGCACATAATGTCTCTTGCGTGCTCCCATATTTACTCTGGATTGTAGGGTAAGGCTACAATCCTAACGTCCAGTTAGGCCAGCCTAAGCCCTGGCATAAGTCCTGTGCTGACCAGGGGGTGTCACAAAAGTGCAGTATGACACTCCTGCCCCACACCTGGAGGAGTTAGGCCAATGTACAGGCATATGCCTACCTCCCTACACCATTGTGGAAAGACAGGGCAGGTGAGTTAGGCCACCCTAAATTTCTTAGGATTACACTCAAACCCCCCAAAAGTGTTTTCTGCTCAGTATAACACAAGGCAACAACCAGAACATTTTGAAGATTTCAGCGCCCCCCATATATGCACACACAATCTAGCAGATGAACAATCGCTCATGCGGCACTTTAATGAAGCTACCTGAAAACATATTTCATAGAAAAACGTTGCTGTCACTCAACACCAAGGAAAACATGAAGCTTGCCAATCTCTCAAGCCTCTGTGCTATTCCTGTTTATTTTCATTTTATGGTGTTTTTTTAGTAGTGTGGAGAAACAAAAAAGGTCACTTTCTTCCTAAGTGTGATATTCCAAATTTCGCAAACAAGGAAACCATCAACGTTTTATGTGCGTTGACATTTTCCCCCTCCCATAATCCAGTGACTGTTTAATTTTAACCATTCAATATTCATAGGAAATAACTTCGACAATTAGACAGAAGAGGCATCACATTAAGAAAGGCTATGACAGAACACTTAGTTAAATGTTATATTAAAGATTCATTGCAAAACTAAATATTCATCAGGATTGAACAGATCCGAGCACAGTTCAAACCCATCTGCTACGATCAACTATGCCCTTCCTTTATCTTATTGCATCCATATGCTACGGGGTAATAAGCAAATCATTTGCTTTTAATCCTTAGATGGGAAGGTCATGCCGGCATATGAGCAGCAAGGTTTGCCTCAAAGGGATCACACAGTTGGAAGGCTTAAGCGGGCTCTAATAATGGGATAACATTCCCTAACCATGTGTTGTACAGACAGGGATGTTTAAATGGAATATTTGTTTAGACCCTACAATGGTACCTCGCTTAAGAAGTGCCTCTCTTAACAAGTGATCCAGATAACAAGGAAAAATTTCTCTAGGATTCTGCATCACATAACAAGTATTGCTTCACTCAACAAGCACACTTGTTGGCATTTGGGGCAGACATGCTGGCCAGAAGCCCTTTTAAAAAGCGTCAGGGCTGCCACGCGCCCAGGAAAGTGTCTTTAGGATTGCAGCCTAAGTAGACTTCATAGGATCATGCACATTGAATGCATGTTTTGAATTCAATTCCAGTGTTTTGTCATACATTTTACATGCACAATATTTTTATATGAATAGTTTTTGGATTGTGGAACCAATCGTCTGAGTTTCCACTGTTTCCTACGGGAAAATCCACTTCACATAAAGAGCGTTTCACATAACAAGCATGCTTCCGGAACAAATTAAACTTGTTATGTGAGGGACCACTTTATATGGTATCCAAATCTGGGTCTCATACAGTGGGCACTTCTTATCCACAGGGTTGGCATCTGCTGATGTGATTCAACATGGGTGCCTCAGAGATCAACCCAACACAACCAGAAGTATTTTTCAGAAGGCCTCCAAATGGTTTCTAAAAGGCACTTCTGGCCTCACCACATATTCTATAATCTGTATCTGTGAGGATCTTGGTACAGATCCCATGCATATACCAACAGTACACTGTACCACTTTTCAACATCATCCTCAGTAGTTTACAGGTCTAAAAACAACTTCTTCAACATTTGTCCATTGTTGTAACGTGGTCTGCTTGTTGTGCATTGGAGCCATCCAATCTCTGATGGGTGCAACATGGAAACCTGGCCGGCCTGTCACCTATTTATGGTATTCACGTAAGTGGTACCTATTTATTTACTTGCATTTACATGCTTTTGAACTGCTAGGTTGGCAGGAGCTGGATTAAGGACGGAAACGCACCCCTTTTTGCAGCACTGGGGTCTCAAACTGCTGACTTGCTGATCAGAATTGCTGATCAAGCAATGTTCTAACCCCATATTCTAACCGTTGAGCCAATGCAGCCCTACTGCTAGAAACAAATAAATTATATGTATAAATAATATTTATTAATTTAAACAACAGGAAATATATAATTATAATATAATCCCTAGGAAAGTGGGTAAAAAAGGGCAGGGAATGAGGTTCTAGTTGACACACTCCACAAGGTGCCCCTTTCCATTCATCCCTCCATCTTCTGCTACAGTTTGATCTGTGACCCTATTGGCAGAAGCTAATTAATAAGGCAATAAGTGGAAATGGATTTATGATCCCCATTCCTTCATGTCAGCAGGAGTCTTATCCAAACAACTGAGTCGTCAGACTGAAGAATTATGTTGGTGAACAACGGCAACTCTGGAGATGCTTATTTATATACAAACAATATTTTATGATTCCAGATTGACACCATTATTGCATTTATTATTGGCTAGGGTTACAATGTCTAGTCAACCCATTGATTAAAAGTCTTTGATTAATACCCTGCCTTTTTTTCCATGATATAATTCAATGTGGCATGAGTAGCGTTCTCATGTGTTCTCCCACCTAAACACGGGCTGACAAATCTGCTTAGCTTCACAACAGATTAAGCTCTATCATACGTCTTTAAACCACACAGGGGCAATTTGATTTTTTTTTAAAAAAATTAACTCATACACATAACAAACGCCTCAAGTAAAGTATGTTTCACGTAAAAACAAAAATTTATCTAGGATTCTGCTTCATGTAACAAACTGTGCTTCACATAGCAAACAAACTTGATGGCAGTTGGGGCAGATGCGCTGGCTGGCAGCCCTTTTAAAATGTGTCAGGGCTGCCTGTCAGAGCAGGCCATCCAACAACCCCTTTGCATCCACTGTAGAGACTGTACAGTGGTGCCTTACATAAAGAGCTTAATTCTTAATCCGGAGGCATGCTCTTTAAGTGAAACACTCTTTAAGTGAAGCAGATTTTCCCATAGGAAATAATGGAAACCCAGACAATTGGTTACACAACCCCCAAAATATCCATATAAAAATATTAACTGGATGTAAAAATGATGACAAAACACTGGAATTGAATTCAAAACATGCATTCAATGTGCATGATCCTATGAAGTCTACATAGGCTGCAATCCTAAAGTAGACATGGTTAGGAGGCTGCAATCAAAGACACTTTCCTGGGAGGCTTACCTGGGCTGCTGCTAGAGATTCAAGGTGGCCAGTGGGGGCACTTAGGGGCAGTTAGAGGCAGCAGCACTGGCCAGCAGCCCTTTAAAGAGCCTTTGTGCAGAGCGTCAGGGCTGGATAGCATGTGTGCCCATAGCGCATTTGCTTGTTAAGTGAAGCAAAACTTGTTATGTGAAGCAAAATTTCTTGGAAATTAATATTTGTTATGTGAAACGTTTGTTATGTGAGGCACTTGTTATGAGAGGTACCACTGTACTGCAGCCTCTTGCTGCAGCTGTTACTGGTTGTCAGGTTCTCCTTCTAAGGCAGGCAGATAACCTGCCTGCTGTACCTTTTTGAGTGTGATCTGAGGGGGGTCTCCTTGGGAGCAAGCCCTTCCCAGGTGCCACTCACCTGGTGCCTACTGAGCATCCTCTGGAGCAGCTAGGGAAGCCCACAATTCCTGACTCTGGATTCAGCATAACTTTCTTTTGTGGATACAGCATACTTAGGGCAGCCCAGCTGGGGCCCTTCTTACTTCCCTAACTCTGGATTGCTCAGTGAGCCCTGAATTCCATTAGGTAGTAGCATCCCCTTGGACTGAGGTCAAGCAGCTCCTAGACAGACACAACAGAAACAGGAATGGAATGGCAGGGCAAATTTATACAACTACTCCATCTACACATACAGGTTGTCCAAGGGCATACCAATGGCACTGCACGCCTATGGCACACATGATGTCATGATCCCAAATGGATGGGATCCATTTGGATCCCATCACATCATCACATCACATCATCACATGCACACTGTTTTCACAGCCAGCCAGAGGATTTCTCCAGCCGGCTGCAAACAGCATGTGCATGGTTCAGCAACTGACTTGCACACAGGTCCTTTTGAACCAGCCTGGGAAGCAACTGGTTCTGAAGGGTGCATGTGCAGCTCAGCTGCAACCACATATGTGCCCTTTTGAGCCAGATGGGGAAGCATTCTCCAGCAGGCTCAGAAGGGCACGGAGGGGGAGTGTGTAGGTGGGTGGGCAATGCTTGCGCCTACCATCATACATGCACCCATGTATGCTGAATGCTACACCACTGAGTTTGTCGCTTATTATCCACTAGGGTTCTTTTCTGGAACATCTCTATGGATAGATAAAACATGCAGTTAACAAGCTTTGGATCTCAACTTGCATTCAGTAACAAAAGGGAAATGAGCAGAGTTTAAAGGTGCCAAAAGGGTTTTAAAAAAAAAAAAGATGGGAACAGATACAGATCTGGAGGGAGCAAAGGGGAAGGCAATCCAGCTATAATACTGTATCTACTCGAATATAATGCTCACCTTTTTCAGCCGAATTCAGTCTCCAAAATCATGTGTGCATTAGATTCGGTGGTTCATTAGATTTGAGTGAATACAGTATTTTGATTATAAGTATAGGGTGCACATTAGATTCGATGGCGCATTTGATTCAAGTAAATACAGTAGTAAAGCAAGACCTGTAGTTCTGTAGAAACAGAACTACACAGTTAATTTAGACTTTATGTGAAGATGGATTTGTTGAGGCTTATGGAAATGTTGATGTGTGTGCTTTGTGCACTGGGAAACAGATTATATTGTCCATTTAAATTTATAAAGGATGGCTTTGAGTTTTGGGCTAACAGTTTAATCCTAATATGAACTGATTGCACACACATGAACTCACACAGAGGTTCATAACCTGCTCACCATTCAGTTGGGCAAAGCAGAAACAGGTTCTCATGTGCTTCTCCCAGTGGATGAAAAAGATCCATCGCACAAAAACAAGAGCTTTGTAATGAATTAGTGGTAAAAACAGCTGGAATGACTCAGGACTCAAGAAAGTAAAAATTTGAAAGATACAGTGGCACCTCATGTAAAGAACGCCTCACGTAAAGTATGTTTCACGTAACAAACATTTCTCTAGGATTCTGCTTCACGTAACAGACTGTGTTTCATGTAAAGAACACACTTGGCAGTTGGGGCAGACGCGCTGGCCGGCAGCCTGTTTAAAAAGAGTCAGGGCTGCCTAGTGCACCTGCCCATAGTGAAAGCAATACTTCCATGTTGTTCCTCCTGTGGCCGGGTGTCCCCTGGGCAGAGGGAGAGAAGAGCAGTGGAGAAGAGGGAAGCAGCTCATGGTAGCCAGAAGGGAGCAAGGGAGAGAGAGGCTCAGGATGGAGAGAAGGAGAAAGTGGGGAGACACTTTGAAGGTGTCTTGGATTGCAGCCTCCTAACCATGTCTACCCAGAAGTAAGCCCCACTGTGTTAAATGAGTCTTACTCCCAGGAAAGTGATTTTAGGACTGCAGCCTAAGTAGACTTCATAAAATCATGCACATTGAATGTATGTTTTGAATTCAATCCCAGTGTTCTGTCATCATTTTTACATCCAGTTAATATTTTTATATGAATATTTTTGGGGTTGTGGAACCAATCATCTGAGTTTCCATTATTTCCTATGGGAAAATCCACTTCACGTAAAGAACGTTTCACGTAACAAACATGTCTCCAGAACGAATTAAATTTGTTACGTGAGGTATCACTGTATATTAAGAGCTCCACCAATTTCTGGTTTCCTTTAGCCATTCCATAAAGAAACACACTTTTCTACAGTTTCAATCTGGAATTTCCATCAGATGATGCAACTGAAAATGTTCCTTACTGGGGAAGAGCAGGAAATGGGTTTCAGAAACTAAAGTAACAATCTTAAAAACACTTTCCTGAGAGTAAGTCCCATAGGACAGACAGACTTGACTAGATAAGCTTGGGATTGCACCCTATATGAGGGACTATGTAACACTGTGTATAAATGGGACTCACTCCTGTATATAAATGGTAAGCGTGGCTAGGATTGCAGTTTATGATTGTTAAAAATTTTCCTGCTTGATGATATTTCCTGTCATGATATAACTTCCAGTCTGTGGTGGAATTCAAATAAATTAACAACAGGTTCTATGTCCATAGAACAACATGTTTTGTGTCCCATTAGTAACCAGTTCTTAGAATCAAGTGCTCATTAGCAAAGGGTTCTATAGAACCCATGAGAACCCCCTGAAACCCATCACTGCTTCCAGTGAGTCCTGACAGATTCTCATTCCAAAAAGATGGTCCTGGTTCTAAAAGTTTGAGAACCACTGCATTATGGTATTATTCACAAGATGTTAAAACTTTTTCATCACTGGTGGTTTCACCCCTTTTTGCACATCATCCAGTGCAACATGTACCTCCCCACACACACCCCTTAGTTAGGCCACTGTTACTGAGCCCTTTGAAGGCAACCAGAGTATAACCTCAGTCACATTCAGAGCACAATCCTAACCTATTTAGGCCAGCACAACTCACCTGCCCCACATTGCTATGGTGGTGCAGGGAGGCTCATGCATGTCTGTGCACTGGCCCAACCTACCAAGGAGTGGCACAGAAGTGCCATGCAGTACCCCCAGGCCAGCTTGGGACATGTGCTGGAACTTATACCAGCCTAACTGGGGATTAGGATTGCAGCATCAGAGGATTAGCCATATCTTGATTTGATTATCCAAAAGTTTTGGCTTCTATGGGTTTTGGGAAAGGAACTCTTGTAGATGCCAGGGCATGACAGTATATGGTCACAGCCCTTTCTAATGAGATCTACTGGCCATCAGGGCGCAGCCAGCATGCAACGACACATCCCTTTAACACATTCCACAAAGTGAAGCTGCATTGAGAACATATGGATTTTTCTTTTTGTCCCAGCACTGTCATTGCTTTGATGGAAAAGATTATATGAACACAATTCATCCTCCTAGGAATCTGCTAATGAAAGAATACCTGATTACTACCAGTGTTCTCTATTGTGACATGAGCAGGGAAAATAATTTCCATTAATCTGCAGTTATTAGTTATGATTGCTTTCACAGTCTGCCACACACCGGAGAAGAATTCATAATGGATCTCAAGTTGCCGCAACAGCCATTAGCGAGGCTGCCACCAGACCTCAATGTTTTATAGGTTACCATAAAAGAAAAATCTTAATGGGAGACACGCTTGACACAGATTTATCATACCTTCTATACTCAAGACAACGCCTTCAGTGGTGTCACTAAAAAACCTTCCAAAAAAACCCATGAAATGTGAAAGTTGGAAGATATCTGATGGGAGTTTTCACACAAAGAACTAAGTCAGAACTCTAGCAAAATCTTTGCATTTTCTTTCAATCTTCAAAGGTAGACTAGAAGAACAATCCTAACCATGTCTTCTCAAAAGTAAACCCCATTATGGGATCTTATTCCCAGGAAAGTGTCTTTAGGATTGCAGCATAGGATTTTGTCCTGTTTAATTGCATAGCACAGAGTGCATCTGCATTTGTGTGTGTTTGTGTAGTGAAGACGAAAGAGGTTAGGGGCATCTTAATATGATTGCATCATCGGTATATATTGATGTTGATCGAGTCTGCTCCTCAATGTCCTAAGCAGACCACTCCTAACCAGTGCTGGAATAAGGTCAAATGGTCTGGACTATATCCGGCACAGGTTAGGAAGTGGCTATGGCACAACTCAGGATAAGAGAATATTTTTATACTTATACCAATCAATTCCACAGCCACCTCAATAGGGCTACTTGGATCTGCACCAGCAAAATTGCTGATACAGATCTGAGCAGCCCAGTATAATGCCAGGCTGCTCAGGAGAGAAGACAATATCTGGCATAAGTGCAAGAGGCCATTCCAACCCACAACCAGGCATGATCCACACACCACCTCATGTGTCCTGCCCCAAAACACCCCCATTATGCCCTCCTTCACCCTTCCTAAATCTGCATACCAGCTTAATCAAGATGGTGTGAAATTTCCTTATTCCAGGTGAATTTGGCCTCTGCAGGGACTGGCAAACACTCTCATACCAGCTGACTCTACCAGAGGTGCGAATGTGCCTTATGGCATGTTTGTGATGCTCCTCAAATGGTGCAAGGGACTTAACATTGGCCAATTGAGTGATTAGGATTGTGCTCCTTTTCCCTTTCCTCTAAAGTGCACAAACGTTCTATATCAGTGGTTCCCAAACTTTGTAGACCACCATCATATATGTGGTCCATCACTAAGGGGAAGGTTCTTCAGGGGTGCACAATGTTGTTCAAGGTTGTTCTGTGTCAACCTGGGGATTGGTTTCGAGTGGGGTGCCCCAGGGCTCTGTCTTGGGCCTGGTTCTCTTTAATATTTTCATCAATGACTTGGAGGAAGGGATACGGGGGAGCCTGATCAAATTTGCAGATGACACCAAACTGGGAGGAGTAGCAAACACAACAGAAGACAGGAGAAACCTCCAGGAGGATCTGGATAAACTGGAATACTGGGCTGTAATAAATAGAATGCAATAAAAACCAAAAACACAGGTATAAAATGGGAGATACTTGGCTTGGCAGTAAACATGTGAACAGCACCTTGGAGTCGCCGTGGATCACAAGCTGAACATGAGACAGCATGTGATGTGTCTGCGAAGAAGGCAAATGCCACTTTAGGCTGCATTAAGAGGACTGGAGCTTCCAAGTCGCGAGAAGTTCTAGTTCCTCTTTATTCTGCATTGGTGAGACCTCACCTTGAGTACTGTGTTCAGTTCTGGGCACCTCACTTGAAGAAAGATGCAGCCAAGCTGGAGCAAGTCCAGAGGAGAGCGACAAGAATGATCAGTGGGATGGAAGAGAAGCCCTACGAGGAAAGGTTGGGGGAACTTGGGATGTTCAGCCTGGAGAAGAGGAGGCTGAGAAGAGACATGATTCCCCTCTTCAGATACAAGAAGGGCTGTCGTATGGACGAAGAAGCTCATTTGTTCTTTGCTGCCTCTGAAGGCAGAACCAGAACCAATGGGTACAAACTGCAAGAAAGGAGATTCCGGTCGGATATCCAGAAAAAGTTCCTGACGGTGAGGGCGGTTTGGCAGTGGAACGGATTGCCAAGAGGGGGGGATGGACTCTCCCTCACTGGAGATCTTCAAGCAGAGGCTAGGCAAGCACCTGTTGGAGATGCTTTAGGAGGATTTCCTGCTACAGACAGGGGGTTGGACTAGATGACCTACTAGTTCCCTTCCAACTCTAGGATTCTATGAGTCTATTCTATGACTCTATGACCTGAATGTGGTGTGCACTACTGAACAACCACAACACAAACACACGTTTTCACAAACCTGAAAACACAAATTGTGTGTGTGTGTACATCACACTGCAGCATAGGATGTGCATACACACACACAAGCACATTGGCTAACCATTCTTATCATGGTCCTAGCTCAGTACAGTAAACCTTTTAAAGAATTTTGTCATCGCAGCATTAGGTATCCATGATTGAATAGAACCGTCATAATCATTTAAAACCTTCTACATCTTACTCAGTGGAAAAAAGAAGGAAAACCAACACAAGGTCATCTCCATGGAGTTCCCCCATCCATTCTCATTACCTAACACAACAACAACACAATAACTTTATACTGGCGCTTTTTGATTAGACAATACTAAATTAAGATTTACTGCCTCTTGCCAATGGGAACGGAGTATACAGCTAAAGAGATATTCTGGCTTGAATCCTTGGGAAGAGCCTTTTTCCCTTCAAAAGGGCTAGAAATTTATAATAATTGCTTGGGAAGCCTTTGGCAAAATCAAACAGCCTTCCTTGAAAGGTGTAGAAACATTTAAGTTTAAAGACTGAAATTAAATGCACAAATCTTGTTTAACCATCATGGGCTTGCCAGAGCATTTTCACAAACAGTTGAATGTGCCATTTGAAACGCCATTCTTTTTTGAGGGGGGGAGCAGAATTAGAGCCATAAATCTTGAGCCCTGTTGATCTATGACTTTTATTAGACAGTTTTACATTCCACATATTTTAGACAAAGAAGTCTAATGCATATTTCATATTCCTTCTGTTTTGGAGAGGGCTCAAGAGGACATTTAAATAAAACTTTATAGGGCATACCCAGGAACACATAGTGTCGCTAAACCTCTAATCTACAGTAGGTCTAAAAAAGGATTTATGATGTACCATAACTGAGTGGAGAAGAGAAAATGTGAAAGACAGAGGACCAAGAAAGGCATCAGTCCTGCGCTGATCTTGAAGTATCACAAAAGTGATATGTGAAACCCCACAAATGGGGGGAGGAGGTGAAAGTGAAATCCCTTAAATGGGGGGTTTGGCCACTTCACAGTAATACACATACTGTGTATGCACTGTATGCATACACAGGCATACTGTGGAGACCTCTCCACACCACCACTGGAAGGCAGGCCAGGTGCGTTAGGCTGGCCTAAATTGGTATACATACACAGGCATACTATGGAGACCTCTCCACACCACCACTGGAAGGCAGGCCAGGTGCGTTAGGCTGGCCTAAATTGGTATGCATACACAGGCATACTATGGAGACCTCTCCACACCACCACTGGAAGGCAGGCCAGGTGCGTTAGGCTGGCCTAAATTGGTATGCATACACAGGCATACTATGGAGACCTCTCCACACCACCACTGGAAGGCAGGCCAGGTGCGTTAGGCTGGCCTAAATTGGTATGCATACACAGGAATACTGTGGAGACCTCTCCACACCACCACTGGAAGGCAGACCAGGTGCGTTAGGCTGGCCTAAATTGGTATGCATACACAGGAATACTGTGGAGACCTCTCCACACCACCACTGGAAGGCAGGCCAGGTGCATTAGGCTGGCCTAAATTGGTATGCATACACAGGAATACTGTGGAGACCTCTCCACACCACCACTGGAAGGCAAGCCATGTACGTTAGGCTGGCCTAAATCGGTTAGGATTGAGCTCTAATTCAACATCCATCATGCTGTCCCAGGTACTGAACAAGGATCTGAGGTTTGGTCAAGACAACACATCTGTTTTCCCATGCCACCAAACAAATTCTGCAAGAACAGCTATTATTTTTTTTAAAACCAGCATTTGCTATTAATATCTAATGATTACCCAAGGCATTTAGCACTGTTTCAGGATGAAGCTTTGGAGCGTATGCAATTTTAAAACACATCAGTTTCCCATAATAAGGATATTTTATTTCTACCTTACAGAAAACAACAACAGGAGGAGGCACCACCATAATTCGAAAAGGTTAAAAAATGTGCAAATGTATTAAAACAAATGTGGCAGGATCCAAGTACAAGCTGGTAGTTCATAGATGCTCAAGATTCCATCTTGTAAGTCAATTTATGATAGCGGGAGCAGTTAGAGACAATATTGCAAATGGAGAAGTGTAGATTGCTTTGATTCAGAAAATTGTTGCCATTAAGTGGTTTACAAATAGCCCAGTGTTTCTGCCTCATTATCCCCAATGTGTCAAAGTCAGTGGTTTCACAATATTTAAAGCACTCCCAAATTCCTCATAAATATCATTTATATTCCAGTGCAGCTATTCAGCATACCCAGGAAATTAATTTACATTCCTCTATAGCTCTATAGCGCTGACTGCTTGAACTGACACATGCTATCCTGACATCAGTAATGACAACATAAAGGGCAAAGATTGTTTAAAAGGTTTAATATACACGAGTGCTCACCACAACTGTGGCTCGGGGTTCCCAGTTTTTGTGTTACATTTGTACATGCAAAACCATTTCAGGTTTAGGTTACATTGCTCTAGGAGAGGAACATAAAGATGCACCTTCCACATATGGACAGGCAAGCATCATATCCAAGGTCAAATGGTCCTCTAGGAGGGTAGCCAGGCAATGCTGCAGATCACCAGTGAAGAATGTGGATGATTTGGTGACAGACGGCTTGGTGATTTGTCATTGGTGCATCCAATTAGTGGTATTGCGAAGACAGGCAGTGGTGTCACTAAGGGGTGCAAGCCTTACCAGCTGATGGGCATGTGGTAAGTGACACCACTATTGATCAAAATTGATCATGGTTTTTAGAAATCATACCATCATGTAATTTTTGCAGAAATTTCAAGCAGAATCCGGCTAAATAAACCATGTTGAAATATCTCTATTCTATCAAAAACCATATCCAAGAAACCAAGCACGATGGGGTTTTATGCATTGCCATACGCACTGTCTGGAGTGCTGCCTCACCTACTGAGTGGAAGAAGAACCATCATGTGAGGTGTAGACAGAGTGAGACAGGTGTAGACATCATGTGAGGTATAGACAGACTTCTGGGCACTGGACACTGGTGCACTCTGCTCCTCTTCAGAGCCAGGTCGACTGAGCGCCCCCGTGTCCAGTGTAAACGCCCAGAGTTCTGGGCTTAGAGGATGAAGTAGAGCAGTGGTGGCGAACCTATAGCACACGTGCCACAGTGGGCACTCAGCACTATGGCCACATGCCAACAGAAAGGGCTCTGTGCGCCCACTGCAGCACGTGTGCCACAGGTTCACCACCACTGCTCTACTTCATCCTCTTTGTTAGGGCCCAGATTTTGCAACAACTGATGACATGGAGGAGATCTTCCTCCTCAAAGTCTAGGGTCTGGCTGTCCCTCATAGTAGGGACCCTTGACAACTCCTTTCTTTCTTACCAGAACAGTTTCCTACCGTGTGTTGGAATTTCACGTCAGGTAGGTTTACTCAGCTAAAGATCATGGAAAGATACTGGCTGGGTCTGGATCTCTTGCAGTTCGAGACAGTTTCTCAAAAGGATATAAGATCAGGATTTCAATTTCCATTCCCAGCAAGCTGCTTAAAATTCATTTTCACATGAATTTCATATTACCTTTGGGTAGCGGTTTCTGGCCGAGTGCATATGTGCATGCATGTGTGGTGAAGAGGGGGAGCAATGGCACAAGTCAGAGAACACCGTCAGCAGAGGAAATAATCTTGATTGATTTCCTCTGGTTCGTTCTTCTCCCCATCTTACATTAAAATGGATATCAAAAAGGTTTGTGATGAGATGCCTACAATCCCACAGCATTTCACTGGCTTTGGAAATAAGTTCAATATACATGAAGCAGCATACATGAAACTTCCAGCTTGATGATGTCACTCACAATCAATTCCCAGTTAATGGTGGCTTCTGGTGGGTCCTGAATAGAAAAAGTGGGTATTAAGAATTTTGAGAACCAATGACTTAGATCAGGGGCCTCCAAAGTTTTTGGCAGGAGGGCCACACCATCTCTCTGACACTATGTCTGGGGCCGGAAAGCTAATTTACATTTCGAATTTGAATACATTTACATAAATTCATGTATAAGAATGTATTGGAATGGATTTCAAGGCTTGCTCAAGGGCCAGATAGCGTCTTTGCCAGGGGTCACACTGAGGCATGCCAACGGCCACATCTGGCCCCTGGGCCAGGGTTTGAAGACCCCTGACATAGGGTGCAATCCAGAGTAACTACATGGAGTCCTTGCTCCGGTGTAAGAACAATTTGCTCTGGATTGCAATATGAATTTCCCATAGGTTTTCATTAGGTAGTGCAGTAACTAAGGGTACACGTAATGTCTCTTATGTGCTCCCGTAGTTACTCTGGATTGTAGGGTTAGACAGACACAGGGGAAATACAGGGATAAAAAGTAAAGGGTGGGGAAGAATTTGCAACATTTATTCTGTGTTGACCCCAACAAGCTGCCAATTTGAGTAACAGCAACTTGCACATGAACAAACTTGCTTACGGCAAGTCCCGTAAAGTCTAACAGCATTTACATCCCGGTAAGTGTGCCCTTAGGACCGCAGCCTAAAGAATTCAGCCATGGTGTTTTTAAACGTTGTTGATTAGCTGTTTCATAATGCAAGAGCGGAATCTCTAGTTGAAAGAGATCTAGGCAACTCACGTAAAATATATATAAGGTCGATGCGCCATGCTGATATTTTATTTATTTTTCAAGCACACTGCAGAATTCCCATTAAGTGCTCCACCATCGATGCTCCATGGAGCCTCCTCAAAACCAGCATGCAGGAATCCCTTTGCTTGCTCAACCAATAAATTGGAAACATTTCATTTCTGCACACTGTTTGATGTTGTGCTGGAAGATCACTCCCCATTCCACCTTTAGAGGACATATTTGCAGAAGAACCTATTTCCTAAGCCCCTCTGCGGGGAAAGATGCTGCCGTCAAATGCCTGGTACACATGACCCCTGGCCCTGAACTGCCAGTGTCAACTGCAAATCATGGGTTAATGGCTTCTGTATTGACACAGAGGCAAAAGGTGGGCAGCCTGCCTTGGAACAAATGGGGAGATTACTCATCTCCAGTGTTGACGTTTAGCATCCTTTGGAGGGAATACTGACTTTCTAGGGTCACAAATGCTGAAGGTATTCTCATTTGAAGCAGTCAGTAACTTTTTCATGAGTAAAAAATACCCAAGGGTTAAAACCAGAGCTAATTGAGTAAACACCTTATGAATATGTTGCCCCAATCAATCACGAAGACACACACACATATAGACACACACACAAAGAAATTCAAGGTCCTCACTGATCTCCACTGCCTATGATCTCAAAAATACTGTCCTTGCTGGTCACTAAACACATCCCACACTTTGGGCAAAATCCAGAGTAACTACGGAGAGTAGTAGTCAGGTGAAGCATGCTCAGGATGGCACACTGGTGGAATGGCTCCAGATGTGCTTCACCTATTGCCTCCTGCCCTTACTAGCACTCTAAGCAGGTAGTTTGATCTTGCTCAGAACCAGATATTCCTCCTGCAATGCTACCCTATGGGAAAGCCCAGAGAATTGAAGGAGAGTAGAGCGGCTGCAGCTTGTCTCCTGGAAGATGTTCTAAGCTGCTACTCCAGTGTCTTCACTTCTTCTTCTGCTCCCCAGTCTCTGCAGGAGCAGAAGGAGCATAAGCCACCACCACATGGGAAAAAAAGAAAGAGTGAGGCACATATGCACTGATGTGGGCTTGTCACTTGCAACTGCTTCCTTAAAGTGCCAATTTCCGGCCAATTGGAAGCAGGGGTACACAAAAAATATATAAAACACAAAACACACAGGACACATAAAATATACAACACACACACGGTTGCCATAATTCTCTTCCACAAAATCGGGACAGGGTCATCTGTCTCATTTCCCAATATTTGAACACAGTCCCCAAAAATTTGGATTGTCCGTTTGTGGGTAAATATGGCAACCCTACATACACAAATTCATGGGGCTCAATTTGACCCAATTGGCCATAATTGGCCTAAAGGAGGCACTTGATGTTGTTCACTTCACTACCATCCTCCTCGTTGTTTACCTTGTGTATCCAGATGGTAAGATTTACATTGTGATCCTGTTGGATCACATTGTGGACCTGTCACAAGCTACCTTGTCCTCCAATTACTCCAATGGTGCTACCTAAAGAATAGCAGTCCTCCCACACTGCGTGTCATCACAAATTCAGTAGTTTCTATTATTCTGTATACAGCCCATATAGGAAAGTGCTGTACAGCCATCAAAGTGACTGCATATACCATTCTTCTACCATATGTTTTGTTATTTATGTAGCTTGTTTTTGGCTAGAAACAGAGCCACTTATCATCCAAGGAGTCGCACCACAAAGAAAGAACTGTTCTGGGGCCCAAAAGCCAGAAACGCCTCCTCATTTGCTTGCTGAAGAGTTTCCCCATCCTTGCTGGACCAGCTGCGCCGGGGCTGCCGTTCAGCAGAAATTCACCCAGTCTACCCTCACCAGTCTGTACAGAGACTCAATTGCTATCATGTCCCAAGGCAAGCTGAATTTATGTTCTCTTGCGATAGATTAGGGGAATCTGCTTTGTGGCAGCGTCTATGCCTTTGTGCCAGTTGGTTTTTGGAGAAGGAACTTCTTTGTGTACTGATCTTCCATTCATCTTCAAAGATATCCTCAAATTGTTTTCCCATCCATGACAAAAGGCTATCATTTTCACTATTTCCAAGATGGGGAAGTGGACCTCTGAACTGTATCTGGGCTTGGTTTTGGACAAAGATGTTTCAAATGTAAGGAGGCACCACAGCCTAGAGGCAGAAGGTCCAGCCTATATCCCAGGCATATGCAGGTAGGGCTGGGAATGTCTAAAACCCTGGAGAGATGTTGCAAGCCTGTGTTGACAAGGTTGAACAACACTGACTCAACTGGAAGTAGCTATGTTCCAAAGCACTTTAGATGACTTCTAACTATAACTAAGAGCACAATCCTAACCATGTCTACTCAAAATTATGCCCCATTGTTTTCAATGGGTCTTACTCCCAGGAAAGTGTCTTTAGGATTAGCAATAGTTACCTGATGTTTGAATCAACCATTGGTGACCAACCAAAAAATCTGGTTGTGACCTACCTATATCTAGAAACCAATAGTTTAATATAAGGCCAGTTACTAAAAGGACATCTCAACACAGAATATCCAGAACATCCAGAAATAAGCAAGCTACCGGATACCAATAATACATTCTTCTTTGATGAAGCATTAAGTCTGCAATCCTAACCACACTTTCCCAGGAGTAATCACTATTGAATACAATGGGAATTACTTCTGAATAGACATGCTTAAGATTGCATTGAAATAGACCTATATTTACTCGTATTGAATGCACCATCAAATCTAATGCACACCCTGATTTTAAAGGGCTTGAGATATTAAAAAAACCATTTGCTGGCAATTGTAATGTACAGCTTCAAAGCAGGTGTAAAATTTATTTTTACTGTGAACAACAATGAGTTATATGACAACAATAATATGACAACAGGCTTATGATTTTTACCTAACTGCACTACTTTATACAACAATGGGTTTTTCATATTTTCTTATCACAATATAGTAAACTGTTAAACTAAACACTGACCCATACTTATAATCAAATACCATATTTACTTGAATTTAATATGCTATTGAATCTAATGTGCATCCTGATTTTGGAGACTAACCCTACAATCCAGAGTAACTACAGGAGCATGTAAGAGACTTTACGTGCACCCGTAGTTACTGCACCACCTTGTGAAAACCTATGGGAAATTCATATTGCAATCCAGAGCAAATGGTTCTTACACCGGAGCAAGGACTCCCCGTAGTTACTCAGGATTGCGCCCTAAGAGTACAATCCTAACCATATCTACTGAAACGTAATGGGTCTTTACGTTTTATGTTCAATGGGTCTTACTCCCAGGAATGTGTCTTTAAGATTGCAGCCTTAATTCAGCTAATAAAGTTGTGCATCAGGTTAGAGTAAATGCATCGCTTAGTTGTAATGCTGTGTGTATCTGTTAGCTAGGATTTCTAAAGAATCTTATATGGTTTTCCTGGTGGGTTTCCAGTATGCTGCTATGGCTTCCAGTTACTGTTCACAGCAAGAGGCAATCCAAGAGATCTCTCAGACCAGAATTTAAGAGATTTACAAGACAGAGCAGAACACCTTTATCCATTTCTGCCAAACACTCTGTCTATACAACAGGGCCAAAACGCATACACATGTGATCTGGGCAAATTAACCCAGAGTAACTACAGGACCACGTAAGAGACTTTACGTGCACCTGTAGTTACTGCACCACCTAATTAAAACCTATGGAAAATTCATATTGCAATCCAGAGTAAATTGCTCTTCCACTGGAGCAAGGAGTCCCCGCAGTTACTCTGGATGGCACCCTAAGCCTGGGAACCAGGCAGATGTCTCAGAAAGGTGAATTGCAGGAATGCTAACTACGTAATCTAGTGCTACGTAATCTAGTGCTGCACACTTTCCTAGAGGTATTTGCAGAATGTCTTCCCTCCAAATAATTCTGCCAAAGAAAACAGGAGCAAAGCAGGCTTTAAAAAGGAAAGAGTTTATGGGCAAAATCCAGAGTAACCATGGGGAGTCCTTGCTCTGGTGTAAAAACAACTTACTCTGGATTCCAATATGAATTTCCCATAGGTTTTCACTAGGTGGTGCAGTAACTATGGGTGCACGTAAAGTCTCTTACATGCTCCTGTAGTTACTCTGGATTTGGGGGTATGAACATTCTAGGAAAAATTTCAATCCCAACCTCTCAAAATGTCCCTTTGCACACAAAACATATTATTCTACAAATGTTTGGGTCATTCAGTGACATCACTAATGTCTATGTCACCTGATGTGAGAGAACCACATGTCAACACTATGGACTGAGCAGGGCAATGCCTCAGCCCCGGCACTTAGTGATGCACCATCACCCAATACCTACTGCTTTTGTTTTTTGTTTTGTTTTACAACCTTTGATAGAACAAAAATATTTCAATGTGGTTTGTTTCATTGCATTCCGCATGAAATCACACCTATTGTGGTAGTATCTTATCATGATAGTATTATTCAAAAAATACCATGATTTTAAAAATTTTGGCCATTTATGGTGTCACCCTTCGTGTGTGTCACCCAGTATAACCCGCACCCACATCCTGGAGTCAACAATGATCTAAAGCAATTGTTGATCTACCTGCCATCAGGAACTTAATCTAACAATTTGGCATCCATCAGTCTTAAAAGACTATGGTATGCGAAACACGAAGGCCTGGGTGGATTAATATGGAGGATAACAAACAACGCAGGATATGAACAAGGTAGAAGAACCATGAATGTGGACATTTTCTGTTTCCTGCCCCAGCCCAGTGGATGAGTCAGCCACTGCTGGCTAGGAGAGCTTTGTGCAAGCTGAAGTGCCTGTGAATCTGTGGCTTTGCCCACAACATGAACCAGCTGCTGTAAGCAACTTAGTCAATGGAGATGAAGAACTAGACTCTGAATGTCATTTACAGGCAAAGGGTGATCAACTTGTACAATGAAGGGACAAAACAACACTTGGTCGGAAATAAAGAGTTTGCGATGCATGGCACTCTGCTAAGGCTGAACACAAGCCATGAGATCATTAGACTGTGAAAGCCTTGGAATTCTGTTCCAACCGCTGCACACAAGCGATGGCGTTCCACAATATAGAAAGGCCCTGTTCCCAAAGAGATCTGCTTTGTCCCTCCAGCCCTTACAGCAGCCAGCATTACAATAGCCCTCTGTAGACAAAGCTTCGAGGGTAAGAAATCTATTGAAAGAAAATCAATTGAGCCTTGGCCAGCCACACCTCTTGCCAGCAAGCATGGAAGAATCTGGCTGGTGTCCGACAAATCTTTGTCATGCACAAAAACAAGAATTGCTCCAATCCCGTTGGTGGAGGGGAAGGCGTTCTCTCCTATGGGCTTTGAAGCATCAAGCCTCACTAACATTTGTGGATATAAATCTCAAGTACATATGAGTCCATGGGAGTCTTCCATAAGAACTAGGACTCCACTGATTTGAAAACTGAGGATGACTCCGAGCCACTGGCTTAGCGCATTTCCTAGATAATTCCTGAATATATGGTAGTTCCTGAACTCTTTGAGGGACTCCAGTAACCAAGACTAGCCATCAGCTCCCCTTACCAGGAAAAACTATAAAAGTTTTCTGCCCAGATTGAGACTTTGGACAACAGAACAGGTGTCCTTCGTTATCCACTAGGGTTCCATTCCATCCATGGATTGAATAAAATCAGTGTATAAAGAAAACAATGAAAAAATAGGTTTAAAAACCAACTTCTACATTTCTTGCTCCTCTATTGCACTTAATGGAATAAGGTAGAGCCTCAATATCTTCAGGGGCTTGATTCTGGGACTGAAAAGTGGAATGATTGCTTGCATGACTACCTCTCTACAACAGTAAAAAACCCATTTTTTAAACTGTGATATGCAGTGGTCATTTGTGTTGAGTCAAATCCATGTACAAAAATTCTGTGTTTAACAAGGTTGAACCTGTAGAACTATCTGGGCAGGAAACATACAGTTTTCCAAGTCCTAAGTACCTCTAACTAGGATTAGCCACCACCTAAGCCACCACCTGAGTCAAGAGAAGATTCAGAACTACATACAAGACGAATGAGAGTTCATAAAATATGTTCTGAATAAACATATATAGCAGTGATTTTCATTTTTTTATCCCATGCCACACTGTAAAGGCATTTTGAGCACAATCCTAACCATATCTACTAAAAAGAAAGCTCTATTGTGTTCAATGGGTCTTACTCCCAGGAAAGTGTCTTTAAGATTACAGTCTAAAATTGTCAAGGCACACAGTCAGTTTTTTGACCACTGACAAGACACTCACACTGTTGGTAGTGGGATCATATCTGCCAATTGTCCTATTAATAAGTCTCGCAGCACACCTGCAGATCATCCTTGGCACATCAGTGTGTCATGGCACAGTGGTTGAAAATGACTGATGTACACTGATGATGGTACATTGGTTGAAAATGAATGAATGAATGCATGAAGTAGAGTTAGACAGTACAATTTCTTGATGTTAATGTAGCACATGCTAATCCTCTCTGCACATTTGCACATTGCCCAGTGATTTTTAACCTTCTTCATCTTGTGGCACATCAACCAGGTGCTAAGAACATCAAATCATGCCAGCAATCTTTGGCTAACTGACAAAGTATACCATGCTGCTGGTGGGGAATTCAATTACTCAATAACCCTATTAATAAATGAAGTTTATATAAACAAACAAACTTCTAGGATAGGCAATTAATCCAGAAAAAAAGTTATTTTTTTTAATATTGATGTAATTCAGGAGTGTTCAAACATTTGGCAGGAGGGTCACATTATGGCCTATATCCTAAAGTGAAATTAAGCTCCTTGCTCCAGAGCAGTTAGAGGACTTTCCATAAGATAACACTAGAGGGTGATGTAACTGCGTGGACCCATAATTTTGCCCATTATCTCTTAAATATATTATTTACGTTTCAAATTTGAATAAATTTACATAAATTTACATATAAGTGTGTGTAAGATACAGATACACAGGATTCTAAGGCTAGCATGCCAGCCAGATGCTGCATTGAGGCTCGCTGTGGGCCACATCTGGCCCCCCCAGCCAGGTTTTGGACACTCCTGATGTTAATGATCAATGATTGTAAGCACATCTCTTATATTTCTCCATAGAGATTGGAGAGACATATTTCAGCAGGGTATTTTACAGGATAGGACATCCAAAAGTGGTGCTCTTGCGTTTATCCACCAAAGATAGTCATTGAGGGCAGAAAAGAGCAAAGTTACAAAGAGGATATAAAAAGGCATGCAGAAGAATCTGGTATTCACCTTGCCAGGTTCTTCACTACGCTGTTCCAATTGTGCCCAGATTCAATTTCATCATTTAATCTCCAAGCGCATAATTGGCTCACAGGCTACAGATAAAAATATTAAATGATAGATTGTACAAAGAGAGCTCCTTTTCTAAACACTTGGCCCAGCTTTTACAATTCGGCACGAATGACAAGCACTTCTATAGACAGCCCGGCATTTATCTTCCTGTATTCCTGCACACAATATAGCATCATTTTGAAAACGGAAATTTAATAAAAAAGAAGAATAAAATTAGAGGAAACCGAGAGCACTCGCCGACTGCAGGAGGGGGGGAAAGAAGCCTAACAGGCACTTCTTAAGGGACAAAATGATAGAGTTTCATTTTGTTCCCTCAAGGTGAAAGTGTATGACAATGAGTTCCACTTACAGTATCATTTTGAGGGTGGCTTATCACTCCATCCACATTCTTTTGGCATAATATAGTGGAAGAATACACTTAAAAGCTGATGCATCAGCACATTAAGGAGGACTGTCATGGTTCACATCAAGTTCAGTTCATAGATTCTGTGTAACACATTCTCCCCACCCTCCCTCCAACCTAGCCAGGCAATCAAAAACAGAATAAAAGAGCGCAACAGGATGCTCATCAGAACACCAAAAATCCTAGGATCCCATATTATTTGGGGATAGTGAGACAGACCTAAAAAAGAGTGCTATTGTATTTCTATTAGTCCTGCCCAGTGGTGGGCTCCAGCCTGTTCGCACCCACTCCATACAACCAGTTGTTAAAGAGAGACAGGACATATAAAGTTTATAAATAGCCATTTAAAAGTGGCAGCCAGATGAGCATAGAACCGGTTCTTAATTTCTTTGAATCCCATCACTGGTCCTGCCTGAAAGGGGTCTAAAGCAGTGGTCCTCAACATTTCTTGAAACATGGACCTGTTCCGTTGAAGAAAATTATTCCACGTACCGGCAGGAGGGTGCATGCCCAGTTTACTCTGGCTGGGAGCAAACTGCGCCTGCGCAGTACAGCAACTAACTTGCACATGCCCAGTTCAGTCTGGGCTAGAACAAATTGAGCGTGTGCAGCCAGTGAGTGGGCTAAACATGCCCAGTTCCTAATCCAGGCAGGAACAATTTGAACATGCGGATCCCAGTGACTACGCTGCATGTGCGCTCCTGGAAGAAATAAACTAAGCATGTGAAGTTGCACATGCCCAGTTTGCTCCAGGCTGGAACAAACTGAACATGTTCAGCCCAGCGACTGGGCTATGGGTGCCAAGTTTGCTCTGAACTAGAACAAAATGATCATGCACAACCCAGCAGGTAGGCTAGACATGCCCAGTTTGCTCTCGGCCAGAACAAATTGGTGGGCTGCTGTTTGATATAGGAAGCTGGACTAGATCCAGTAGAGGTTCTAAACTGAGCATGTGCATCCCAGCATCTAAGCTGTGCAAGTCCAGTTTGCTCCAGGCCAGAATGAACTGAACATTTGCAGTCCAGCAAATAAGTTATGCATGTCCAGTTCACTCTGGGCTGGAAACAAACTGGGCATTCACACCCTAGTTGTTGGGCTGTGCATGCCTAGTTCATTGCAGATTGGCAGGACTCGCCTGCTGGAGGCAGCAAGACACCCCTCTGGCCCCAGTGTGACCCAGCCACTAAGTCTCTGTGGATTGGCAATGGGTCAGGGACCAGGGGCTGAGGACCCCTGGTCTAGATCATCCAATCTGTACATACTGGAGCTACCTAAAACATGTCCAGCCAAAGATAACCCAGCACTAGAAAGAGGGTGCCAAACCCTTGTACCAGGCAGAACCATAGTGATCAAATTCACTGCAAATGGAGGAAATAGAAAAGAAAGTGCAGACAGTAGAGTGGTAGACTAGAGCATCTGAGATACTCTAGTTCACCACTCTCCACACTTCTTTCTATGGTATGTTATATGTTTTTCAGATCCAAAAAGCAGGAGGAGCAACACTGAAGGCAGGTGAGCAGATGAAGATAGACATGAACCCACAAAAGTTCTACCCGAGGCTGCCACCTCTGTTAGCACCTCAGTTCATGAATAAGTTGGTGCTGTCTGAAAAAGATTTGGTAGAGTCCTGGCTGTCATTTCAGGGTAGGGAGGGCAAGAGGTGAATGAGCGGGGAACAGGAGGCAAGGGTAGAACACTAGATCCAGGCCCCGTTCCCCTGGTGGCGCAGAGTAACCCGGCCTGTTCTGTGCCACCTCCAGAGATCTGAGTAGATCCAATCTGAGTAGACCCATTGGGACTACTGCTGCATTACTGGAGTTAAGGGAGAAAACAATTTAGGATTTTGTGGAATAGATTGCCAAGGAAAGTGGTGGACTCTCCCTCACTGGGATCTTCAAGCAGAGCCTCAGCAAGCACCTGTCGGAGATTCTCTAGGATTTCCTGCTCCAGGCAGGAGGTTGGACTAGATGACCTACTAGGTCCCTTCCAAGTCTATGATTATATTGTACTGTAAATAATACAATTTTGAGTTTTCTAAATTGTACTTGACTATGTGCCGGAATGATGGTCCACTACCTTGTCTAACCATAGAACATCTTGTACAAATCTATAAAGATTTTATTTTTAACATTAACTACAAAACATGTATTGTCAGAACATCATCAGCCTTGATCCTCAGTCAGCTGTTCAAACCTCTTCTATCTCCCAGTTCTCCCCAGATTTGTTTTGAACAAGCTTTTTTTCTCCTCTTTTGTTATTAAGTACACGGCACTCCTGAACCCAAGGTGAACATCAGGCTGTTGCTGCCTCTTCAATTACTCCCATTCATTTCCGCTGCCCCTTTCACATCCACAAGGTACATCAACACCCTTTGCACAGGCTCGGAGCCTATCAGCGCATACTGGAGAACAAAGGAAGCGAACATCCGTCAATACTTCTGCAGGGATGGTAGTTATAACAGAGACTGTGAGCGGCTTCAGATTCTGCCGTTGTTCACGTTTCTTCTCAGCAGGGAGGAAACCAGTAAGGAAGAGACTGGTGCTCAAAGCAGAATGGTACCCGTGAGGTCACAGGACTGTACAGCATGGGGTGACGTCTGCACACAAAAAACGTGAGCATGAATACGGGGTGGGGGGAAGATGTTTGGAAAAACCTGAGCAGAGAGAGAATGAAAAAGCACCAGCTTCAGGATCAAGGGCTAGTTCACTAAATTAATCCCACCAAGACACGCACAGCAGGGTTCCCTGCAATTTCTCCGAAAGCTAAATGAAAGTTTCACGCAAGCAAAACTTCTGAGATATTCTCAGTAAAGTCAAATTATTATTATTGCTAGTAATAGCCCACAGCTGTCATTTGCGGAAGTACAATATACAGTGGCGCCTCACGTAAAGTATGTTTCACATAACAAACAAAAATTTCTCTAGGATTCTGCTTCAGGTAAAGAAAGTGCTTCACGTAAAGAACACATTCATTGGCAGTTGGGCAGACACGCTGGCCGGCAGCCTGTTTAAAAAGCATCAGGGCTGCCTTGTGCACGTGCCCATAGTGAAAGCAACACTTCCATGCTGTTCCTCCTATGGCCGGAGGGAGAGAAGAGCAGTGGAGAAGAGGGAAGCAGCTCAGGGCTAGCCAGGAGGGAGCAGGGGAGAGAGAGGCCCAGGATGGAGAGAAGGAGAAAGTGGGGAGACACTTTGAAGGTGTCTTGGATTGCAGCCTCCTAACCATGTCTACCCAGAAGTAAGCCCCATTGTGTTAAATGGGTCTTACTCCCAGGAAAGTGTCTTTAGGACTGCAGCCTAAGTAGACTTCATAAGATCATGCACACTGAATGCATGTTTTGAATTCAATCCCAGTGTTCTGTCATCATTTTTACATCTAGTTATTATTTTTATATGAATACTTTTGGGGTTGTGGAACCAATCATCTGAGTTTCCATTATTTCCTATGGGAAAATCCGCTTCACGTAAAGAATGTTTCATGTAAAGCACATGCCAACGGAACAAATTAAATTTGTTACGTGAGGCGCCACTGTAGTCACATTATCAGTAAAAAAAAAAAATCAATCCCCTTTCCAGCATCTCAATTGCCCTTTTGCCTCTTCTACCCTCAATGGCTCTCCTCAGTTGCTCCCTAGCTAGTTATCCATCTCAGAGGCAGTTAGAACTGACAGTTGAAATGCAAATGGAATGTTGATGGTTGCCTCTCCTCAGTCTTCTGTGCCAGAGACAAATGGTAATAGAACCCTCCACTTTCTCTGCCCCAGAGGCATATGGTAATAGAACCCTCAGCCTGCTTGATTGACATGGAATGTGCGGATACTGCTCTCACAGGTCGAGATTTTTATTTAGATAAGATTATTTTCCTCCAATAAGATTAGGGAAATTTCTCCAGGGTGTGTGCAAGGGTGCATTTCTGGACCAGACAGGTGAGTAATCATTTGCACTGACAAGCCCATGAGGTTGAATCAAGCAGGTGGAAAGTGGTAGACTAGAGAGTAGCAACTCCTCAATTCATGCACAAGGCAGCAGGATCTGCAACTTGCCTCCTTTATCCACTCATTGCTTGGCCGTGGCACAATCACAGCAGATGGTAGAAGAAACTGTAGGGCCAGAACACTATTTGACTCACTATAGTGAATGAATTTGACACCCCTAAACTAGTACATCTAATTATTAGGTTATTATCGGTAAAGGTGGCCCCCACAGGTTGGCCTGCTAGTCATGACCGACACTAGGGACTGATGCTCAACCATGTATCGTAAGCCATAGACACCATTGTCTGAGGATGCCTACATGGACATGTGGCCCATATGTACATGGAACACTGTTACCTTCCTATTGTTGAGTGCCTACCTACTTGCATTTGCATGCTTTTGAGCCTCTAGGTTGGCAAGAGCAGGGCAAAGGACGGGAGCTCACTGCATCTTGTAGTACACGGGTCTCAAACCACTGACCTGCCAATCTTCAGATTAAAAGGCAAAACGTCTTTAGCCTCTAAGCCACTACAGCCTTTTCGTTAAGTGTATTAGCACCTCATAATTGCTGTGGTGTGGGTGTGGGTGTGGGTGGCGCAAGCAGTAAAGACGCTGTGCCTGTTGACCAGCAGGCCAGGGTTCGATTCCCGGGTCGGCCCCACACCCCAAGACAGGGTGAGCTCCTGTCTTTAGCCCAGCTCTGTGACGCCAGCTGGATCCAATTGTATCAGCTCTGCCTTTCCATTGGACTAATTCAGTGGTGTGGAGAGGGGGGATTTGCTGCTTGGGTAACAGCCTATCCTCCATAACAATCCAATCCAGGGTTTTGTGCTTTGCATGCAGCATATACAGCGCCAAGCATGATACCATAGTCTTTCAAGACTGATGGAGGCCTGCTATTAGCACCTAATAATTGCTAGTTATTAGGTGCCAAAAAGCTGAAAAGTTTATGGGTTGTAGAAGAGCTACTGTCTGGGATTAGCCAACCCACGGTTTACAAGCCAAAATTGAAGCAACCAATAAGACTGAAGCAAACAATAAGATTTCCAAATCGGTAACAACGAAGCCTTTGAAGATACCTAAAGAATCTGTTGGTGATACTTCACTCTTACCCTCATGGGGCACTCAGTCCACCATAAGAATGAACTCAGCAGGAATCGGTTCATCAGAAATAATGTGCTGGCCGCTACCCCAAAGGACGGACCGAGCATTTCATTTTTAAAACCACATTTGAGTAATGGATCCTTTACCAAGCCTCACAGGGACAGGATATAAATACAGCAACAGCTGTGCCTTTTTTCCTTCAGCTTCCACTTTTGAGACTCCTCCAACTCATGAAGCTTTTTAAGAGGACACCATAAATAATAGCACCAAAATTGTGAACCGGTGTCTTATCAATCTTGAGGACAAGTTCAACTGGCCAGCAATAGCCCTATTTGTAGATGTTTTATGCCCACACCAAGCCATCAAGAAAAAGGTTTTATAGGGCAAGCGGATGTAAATCAAGACCTTGGCACAGATTTGATTCATAACCACCAAGTAATCATGAGATTGCTTCCTCCACCACTTTGTAAAATGCAAAGAAAGACAAAGGATTGTGTTGCTGCCTGGGAATTCAGTGGTTTTTTTTATATAACAGTAAACTCAATAGTTGCATCATCCTTTTTTGATCATCTCATCCTATCTGATCAGCAACATCTGTCTCACATCAACATTACCCTCATTAATAACATTAATCTGCCTTGCAAGGTAGCTACAAGGGTCAAAGGGGAAGGATAATACATATATATTGTTCTGAGATCTTTGAAGGATGGGTGACATCTAAAATGAAATTATTTTACTTAGAGTTAGACTTCGGTATCCATTTCTGGACCTGCTGATGGTACAAAAACTTGCCCGTAATATAATCCATAGATGGGGTCCAATAAGACTTCTGGAGGTGAACATGGAGACACTTGCAGTTTCTTTGGGCTTCCTAACACCTCCCAGACATAGGGTTGCCATATGTACTGAAAACAGGGACAACCCCAATTTTGGGGGAGATTGTGTCCACCTACTGGCAAATGGGACAGAGGTTCCTATCCCAATTTTGTGGAAGAGAATTATGGCAACCCTATGGCAATCATGTCTCATCAGACATGATGAGAAGGTGCTTGTAACCCTCCAGTGTGGGTGACCCTCCAATATGTGGGTGATCCTCCAATATGTGGGTGATCCTCCAATATGTGGATGACCCTCCAATGTGGCCCTGGGTGACACTCCAGTGTGGACTGGAGTGGGGGGTGGGGACATTGGGGTAGAGGGCATCTGCAGGAAATGCCACCTCTATGCATCTGCCACCATGGACCATGCAGCCCCCTGAACCTCATACAAGCTCCACCACAGCTTCTACTTGCCTGCATTCAAGTAGGCACCACTGCTTCTACTTGCCCACTGCCCTGTATGATGGATCTCATCAATTTCCAATCTCCAGGTGGAACCAAGAATAGGATTCAATACCATTGCTTGCCAATTTTGAAATGGGGCTAGTGTGCATAGTGCAAAACACACATCATATTTACTTGAATCTAATGCACCACTGAATCTCATGCACAGCCTATAATTGTAGTGAAAACACCACATTTACTCTAATCAAATTAACCATCAAATGTAATGTGCACCCTGATTTAGGAGATGTGGGCAAAATCCAGAGTAACTACGGGGAGTCCTTGCTCCGGTGTAAGAACAACTTACTCTGGATTCCAATATGAATTTCCCATAGGTTTTCACTAGGTGGTGCAGTAACTACAGATGCATGTAAAGTCTCTTACGTGCTCCCGTAATTACTCTGGATTTGGGGGTAAATTTGGCGGAAAAGGGTGAGCATTAGATTCAAGTAAATACTCATTTACTGCCCACAGCATGATGAGCGAAGAAAGTGCAATTCAGTTGCACACATTAACTGCAGGGAACTTGCAGCAGCTGCCAGTCACTCAGTAAAATGGCTCATATATATTCCAAGATACTATATTTGTAATTTTCAGGTTCATCATCATTCGGTTAAAAAGAAAGCCATAAAGCTCATCATTGACAGATTTGCACCTGTGCTCTCTAATAAAAATCACCCTCACCAAAAAAAAATCTAATTTCCAATCCCAGCTATTCTAAATTGTATGATTGGTTTGATTCAGAGATGTACCACAAGCTTTACAAACACCGCACGTCAATAGAAAAGCCTTCACCGGTACATAAACATTAAAATTTAAATAGTGCCAAAGAAAATGGATTGGTTCTGATCGGAGGAGAATGCCTTTCTGGACAGCTCTTGAAATGAAATGCCAAGCTCAGGCGAGTACTTTCTATCATTTCAAGTGACAGTCGATGTTACCGCCATTCAAGCCCCCAAATACATATTTTGACAATTATGTCATCACGGTTAAGTGGTTTTGACGCTATTGTAAATATCTGAAAAGGCTGTGTGTTCCACAGGTCATGATTGCCCGTGCTCGGGACTGTCAGCTACCCGTCTCAAACACATGCATTACCCGTGTAATTACGCGCAATTATAGGACACATCAAAAAGTGGAAGTGACACAAGCATGTTGCTGCCGAAATAACACAACGGCATCAAAGCCCCCTGGGATGAGATACTAGGTTGAGTTGCGAGAACTCAGGGCCGGCTTAATGGCTGCACTCCAGTTAATTGCACCCGTCAAACTGAGACGATCAGCTATGAAGTTAGGTGGTGTCAACCTGTGCGCAACGGTTTGGTTTGCAAACCAAACCATTTGCTTTGCAAACGAGACTGGGGCCATAGGTTGGCAGTAATGTATGTCCTGGATACTCAAAGTCCCAGGTTCAATCTCAAATATCTCTCAACTAGCAGGCCATAGAAGACAATCCTCCTTCTGATCCTGTGAAGACCAAATGCCAGATCAGCAGTCCTCAAACCGTGGAACATTGCATTCTGAAGCCAGTTCTGCCCCACAGATCTAGTTGTCCAGTGGAGGGAAGGGTAGAAAGTCCCTGATCAAATAACTATTCTTCCTCCAATACATCTCTGCTTCCAATCCCCCAGAATGGAAGTATAGATTGCACACTCCTCAGAGAAAAGCTTCATGTATGTACATCTTGTCCATGGATCCACACATTATGGGGCTATACACACATGCACACACATAGAACACACATAGAACACCCATCACCACAATGGGAATTCAATCTGTCTTCCTCGACTTCAGCAGCCATATCCTTTTCACAAGGATGCCAGAATATCTGTTCCTTTGAATGTTAAGCTTATCCATCACTCTTTTGTACTTCCACCGGATACATTTTTAAATCACTTCATTTGAATATGATTTTCCAAACTGGAGCTTTTCTGCTGGTCACCCTACATTAGTTTTAGGAGAAGCAGAGTTGCAAAGTCCCCAATCCTATTAGTCTGGTTTAATAAGGTCAGTCTTGGGAAGAAAAGAGGCGGCACAGAGCACAGTTGCAAAGTGGGAATGAAAAAATGGGTAGATACCATTGATTGGTTTGGGGTGCAAGCTCCGTTGTGTACATTTTCAAGGTTTCAACATTTAAGTCAGACTGTTGAAGGTTAAGACACAATGCCCTGGGTCTCTTGTGCTTAATTAACCTTGCAAATCTCATTTCATGCTCTTTGTATAAACAGAAGGTTGTTGTTGGATAAATACTGACCTTCATCCCCCCGACATAGCACATGAACACAGAAAGATCATGCTGTGACTTTGCAACCAGTATTGATTCACTGTCAAAGCGAAAGCTCTAATTGCATGGGGGAAAACTCCAGAATCTTATTTATTTCAGGCATTCCATCAACACGTGCTCTTCTGATTATCTGGCCTTCCTGTTTCTCAGAATAGGAACAGGACCTATAGCTCACGTTGTATGGTGAGCTACAGGGAGAACCTATAGAAGGTTTGCCTTCATACAGACTGTGTTAAGATGGAGCTCAAACCACTAAACGACAATAATTTGCCTTGTTTCTCCAGTTGCTTTACATCCGCTTGATGTAGATGTATTGGTTATGGGTTCCAGATCCTTCATGCAATCTATAGCAGTGTTTCTCAAACGGTGGGTCAGGACCCATTAGGTGGGTCATGAGCCAAAATCTGGTGGGTCCCCATTCATTTCAATATTTTATTTTGAATATTAGAGTTGGGGTGAAATCCAGAGTAACTACAGGAAGTCCTTGCTCCAGAGTAAGAAGTTACTCTGGAATGCAATATAAATTTCCCATAGGTTTTCACTAGGTGGTGCAGTAACTATGGGTGCATGTAATGTCTATTACGTGCTCCTGTAGTTACTCTGGATTGTGCCCTTGATGTCTAATATTCATCTTATGTGACCGCATTTGGGGAAACTTTACAGATCTGTATTTTAACAACACCACTACTTGGGAGGGTTAAGAGGGATCCTCCTTATTTTAAATATATTTTTTTTAAAATATGCTTTGTATTACAAAAGTGATATCAGGGTCAGGTATGTTCCCTACTCCATAAAGTAGCGGTGGAGGGTGATACACATGTGAAGGTGCCTTTTGTGTTAATTACCAATGATTGAACCTTTCCTATTAGGTGAGGTTAATGTAAAATTGAAGATTCTTATGGAATTTGTTTCCACACCTGGCTACAAATTGGCAAAAACTTAAAGCAAGGAGAAATCAAATGATGTGGGAAACAGTCCTTTGAAACTCATTCATCTCCAGTTAGCAGTGATTCCCATTTCTTTGAATTTCCAAAGTTCTGTACGGCAAAGCCTGCATCAAGAAAATCTCAGCTGAATACATTCAAAAGGTGCCTGTCCATTTGAAGTTTTGCAATACCGTCCCAGCAAATGTAATTAAGTGAACATCACATATCTCGCAGATGGAAGAATCGGCACTGCCTCTGCGGCTGACCTGGCAACCAACGGAGGGAAGATTCTCAGTCGGCTCAAGAGAACGTCTCACTGAAATATTCATGGGGCTATCTGCAAATCCTCCAACATGTGTTGGATAAGCCATTGTTGAAATGTTCGGGGAGAGAAAATGCAACATAAAAATGTCACTGGTTCGTTATGAAGCTTGGAGATTTCTTATTTTGTGCAGGTCAGGGCATGGCTCAGCATAGTGTTAAGGCTTCGGTGCCCCTGATTGGCAGACCATTCCAACTATGCCCATTAGAAGTCCTGCTGCTTTCAGATCCCCTTCAAAGACTTCTGATTGCCAGCACTCCAGCTATACCCAGTAGATAACCAGCCTGGCATATAGGATGGCATAAGCAATAAAATATGGGGAGAGATCAAGGATTTTTGGAAGCCTTCTTGCCTTCACTTTTCTGGTGGAGATTCAGGTCAGAAGAATTAACCTTGCAACTGGATTATATACACTTTGAACCTATTGCTCCATTTTCAAAAGCTACCACTGTTAAGATATGTCATCTTTACAGTGCAAATAGATTTTGCAGTTGAGCTTGTTTCCCACATTCAGTTCTTCACACACACTCACCATCCGTCATATTTACTTGAAACTCAGCTTTTCAGGTGTGTTTAAGCTGAGGTAAGCTGAGAAGGTGAGTTCAGCTCAGGTAAGCTGAGCACCTAAAGCTGGCTATAATGCAAATAATATTTAAAAAATACCAAGATAGAGAACTGAAGGAAATGGCTGATGCTAAAGGTGAAAGTCAAGAGGACATATTTCTTTACCCAGCATGTAATTAGTCTGTGGAACGCCTTGCTGCAGGATGTGTCCACCCCTCAGTTAAGATTTGTCCACACCTTGGTTAAAGCCAAGGTTGTGAGCCAAGGCTCCCCAGGGAACCACAAAAACAAGCCACGGGAGTAGCATAAACCTTACTTAGAACCTGCCATTCTGATACACTGAATAGCCCTAACTGGGAACTATAGTCAGTGGCCCAGAGAGCCACTCTCCCTACAATCCAGAGTAACTACGGGAGAACATAAGAGACAATATGTGCAACCGTAATTACTGCACCACCTAGTGAAAACCTATGAGAAATTCATATTGCAATCCAGAGTAAATTGTTCTTACACTGGAGCAAGGACTCCCCATAGTTACTCTGGATTGCGCCCTCTGAATGACTACAATGTGTCAGAAGGAGAGAAACCTGTGGGTTTGGCAGGAAAAAAAATGGTGAAGTCTAATCCTCCGAAAGTTTGCAAGGATGAATTAAAACCATCAATATATAAAAGTAGTCAGGTTTTGGCAGTGGTTTCAGAGCAACACCGGAGATGTCTCTTAAATAAGTGTTCTCTCATATAGGGCTTTGCCTACCCCCTACTACAGTGTTTAAATGTGTCATGGCGCACTACTTTTTCAGGATTATAAATTGTCACTAGGTGGTGATGCAGTGCTGTTGTCCCAAGGATATTAGCTCACAGAACAAACATAAACTTTCCTTTGAAAATAGGCTGTTCATCCCCCCATATGATGAAGATAAAGTTTGCCAGTTTTGCACAACCTGCACACAAGCCCAGAGGGTTTAGCATGGGAAGAATGCGCATGCCTTGCCCTCTCCATCTAGATTCCACTGCAGATAGTGAAGGAATCTGAGCTGCAGATCCAGCATCCACTAATTAACTCACAGAGACTGCATTTTAAGAAACCATTTTGAGTGTTAGCACCTATTTAGAGTCAAACCACACTGCTTCCAATGCATGGGAACTATTTTTAATGGTGGAAGACCCACTTCTTGGTTGCTCAGAGGTTCCTTGCTCCTCCGAAGTTTGCCCAAGAAAACATCACAAGAACACCAATTTTGGTGTTGTTTAAAAAAAATAATTTAAATTCAGACCCTGCTATCCACAAATTCAGACCCATTATCTGCATAGTTTTCCAGTTCAGAACCCCTGGGTCCAATCTATATAGAGAAGTAAGCACACTGCAAAGAATGCTTTGATGTAAAGGGTCATGGCTTACTGGTAGAGAGTGTGCTGTTCAGGCAGAAGATCACAGGTTCAGTCATTGGGATCTCCAGGGATAGAAAAGGTTATCTGAGATACTGGAGAACTGCTGATCTAATTTAGGTAGACTAATAGACTGATTCAATAGAAGGCAACGTCATATGTCAAGACCCTGGAACATCTTCTTCCCACTGAATGGCATACTCAGAGCCCCAATACATCCATACAGTTTTTAGTTACTACAAAATAGTGCCACAGCATACATGGTTAGCAGGCCTCCGTCAGCCTTGAAAGACTATGTTATCGTGCTCGGCGCTGCATACGCTGCATGAGAAGCACGAAAGCCTGGGTTGGATTGTTATGGAGGATAGGCTGTTACCCAAGCAGCAAATCCCCCCTCTCCACGCCACTGAATGAGTCCAATGGAAAGGCAGAGCCAATACAATTGGATCCAGCTGGCGTTGCAGAGCTGGGCTAAGGACAGGAGCTCACCCTGTCTTGTGGGGCCGACCCAGGTTAGAGACACAGGGAAAACCAGAAAAATTCCAGTCCTCCAGGAGATTGCAATATCATACATATACAATATATATGCAGTATCATACATATATGCAGTATATATGCAATATCATACATACATGCAATATATATGCAATATCATACATACATATCACCATTAAGCTCTTTCTATCTGCTGATTTGGAACCCACAGATTTTATTCAGCCATGATGGAAGGTGACAACTGGAATCTCGATCCTGTTGTATCAAAGAGGTTAAGGCCAGAGAAAGTCAAGCCTCAGAACATCTCTGAATGAAACTTAAAGATGCTGCTGGAGGCTGATGGTCAATCTGCAAGTTTGATGCAAATCTGCAAAACTGATGGTCAATCTGAAAGTTTCAGCAACTGTAGGTGGTCAAGGAATGGATCCCCTGAGATACTGAAGACCAATAACTCAGAAGGCTGTAATCCAATGCTTACTTACCGAGGAGTAAGCCCAATGGAGTTCTATGGGTCTTACTTCTGCACAGACATGAATAAGATTGGGATATTTATATACTGCTTTATATATTTATATACTGCTTTTCTGCTTGGGTAGCAGCCTATCCTCCATAACAATCTAACCCAGGCTTTTGTGTTTTGCATGCAGCGTATGCAGTGCCGAGCACGATACCATAGTCTTTCAAGACTGACGGAGGCCTGCTTTTTTTTTAATACTGCTTTTCAACTAACTTGTTTACAAAGTGGTTTACAAAGAAAATGAACAAATTAATGGCTAATGGGTCAGATGGCACAACAAAATAAAAACACATACTTCAAGGACATAATGAAGTCTGTATATTAATTTATAGAAAATCGAATAGGTAGCTCTCAAATGCCATGAAATATCATATCCCAAATGTTAACATCAAATGAAAAAAGTGCTGATCTGTAATGAGAACAGTGTGCCGGTTTGGACCACATTTTTCCACAACTACATAGCATTCTTTTGTCATGGTGAATATAAAGAACTTCCTTTTGTTGTTCTTAACATGGATTGTATCTTCTCCACCAGTTTTAATTTCCTCGAGCTTTGCATAGTCGATGGTTTCTGTCCTATAGACCCTCTTCTCCAAAGGGACTGTGGTGGTTCTCATCAGATCCAGCTGGCAGAATCAATTTAGCCCAGCATGAAAAAAAGATGCATAAAACCTTTCCCAATTATATTCTTTTTTTCCCCCTTCACAAATGTTTCTGCCTTGCTGATCAATAGCATGCTGGGGACATTTATCCATGACACAAGAGATACAATTTCTGAAAGAGAAATGCTTCTCCAATTTGAGAGTTCAGTTCCTAAAATAATTTGTTGTTCCTTCATTTACAACATGCATACCCTAAATGCATTGGTGAAAATAGCAGGGTGACCCAAAATTTCCCTACCAAATTCCCCTAAATTCCTGTCCTCCAAGCCAAAATTCCCACCCGGTTAAGAAAATGTACCGGTTAAAAAAACTATAATGCTTTTGAGTGGACACAATTGGGCTTAAAATGTAAGGAGGAGCTATCCCCATCATCCCTACCCTAAGCAGGTTGCCAACTTTACACCCAGCCCTGCTCCTCTGCTTTGACAACAGCTAGATGAAAGGCCCCAGTCTTGAACAACTCAAGCCCTTATTGTGAATTACATTTTTTTGTGCAAGGTATATATTGGTGCATCCATCTAGAAAGGCATAGGAGCAGGGGAGACTGGGGTTTCTTTGGTCAGTTGGCAACCCTGCTTTAAAAAAAATAATTTTCCCAGCCATTTGGTAGTTGGAGCTACTTGGGGAAGCTGGCAGGATTCATGCTGGGAGATGTAGTTCTTCCACTGATTTCGTGGAAATGGGCTTTAGCATGGGGAGGACAGGGAAAACTACAATTCCTTTCCTTCCCACCTCCCTTCTTCCTCCTCCTTTAACCTGCAGCCCCAGTGACTCAGTGGGCCTAAAAGGCCTAAAATGGCCTCAAACAGGCCTAAAACCCCAGGAAATGGCTGGAAAGGCCCCCCACAGAACCCCAGATTCCTGACAGACAGGCCTCTACCCAGACTTCCAGTTCCAGGGCCTCATGTCCTGTTCCGTCAGGGAAATTCCTGTCATATGGTCAGCCTGCATGTGCATCAACCCCCCATGTGCGTCAACCACCCATGCACACCCTCCCTCCAGTATATCAGGCACTGTGCACCAAATTGGCTGGTTGTCAATCAGTCTTCCATGTTAAGTATAGCACAAAAATATGTTGCACCCCTTTTCAGCCCCTTAAGGGTTAAATTTCTCAACATGGGTTCTTGGAGGGTGTTGATGTCACAAAAAGTACACCCTCCCTGATTTTCATGCTTCTAGGTCCTGGGGTTGGGGCAGAGCATTTCTCAGTCAGAGATTCTTCAATGGAAAGTATAGGGAGGAAAACACGTAGTGCCCCTTTTCACCCCCTTCCAGTTGGAATTTCCCCAAACCAGTTCTTAGTGGTTCTTCCTCAGTCATGGAAGGAACACCCACCCCAAATTTCAAGCTTCTTGGCCCACCAGTTTTGGCTGGGCATTGATGAGTGAGTCAGTCAGTCAGTGAGTGACTCAGTGACCTTTCTCTTTTATATAGAGAGATTTGTCAATTACAAAAGAATTGCAAGACTTCCTTGTGCCTGTTCAGAAAGAAAAGGAGGAGAATGAAGATTTTTGTAGGACACAAGACTCAAAAGGAGGACATGTCCTGGCAAAAGGGGACAGAAGATGACCCTGGCAGAACATGGGTGGGTTTGTAATCAATCCAAGGGTATTTCTTTGCAGACAATGGTGGGGTTGGAGGCAAGGGTATGCAAATGAGGGGTGTGTCTATGCAGATGAGGGGTGGGCTGCACTCAAAGCAGCAAGTGTAGTCACTGGATTAGGACTCTAGGATTGGGAACCTGCAGGGAATCATCCCCATAGAGAATAGAAGGATGGGAGTGGGGGCAGTGGAGGATGGGGGGCAAATGGGAGCTTTCACATGCATAGGAAACAACACTAAAGGGAAGGAGGAGGATGGTGCTGGTTTGATGCAGCCCTTCCTGGACTAGCATCTTCTGGGTACCTGCCTGAAAAAAGTAAATGTTGCCAAATTATCATTTGTTTATGTTGGTTCTTATCACTGGGTCTTTCTAAGGTAACCAGGAATGGATAATAAAAATTGACAATATCATTGAAGCCTTTTCTGGCAAAGCCTCCTAAAGATCAGAATTTTTAACTGCATAACCTTACAGACCTCTGCATGCTTAATGAAGTTGGAGGTAGAAGGCCAAACCAACAGGCAGGTTCCCAGAGAATGTCCCTCTAGGCAGGACTGAGCAGAACTAACACCTGGCCCCTTTTCAATCTTGGTTTTGGTCTTCTGTGCACCTGTCAGCCCACATCTGCCCCCATGTCCTCCACTGTCCCCACTCCTGTCCTCACATTTTCCCTACAGGGATGGTTCCCTGTAGGATCCCATCCAAGTATCCCAATCCAACGACTAAACCTGCTACTCTAGGAGCCGCCTCAGCCCTCATCTGCATAGCCACACCCTCCTTGCCTGATATGAACAGACCGGCTCTCATTCCTGGAGAAGAGGGAATTCCAGCAGGTGCAGCTTCTCCTTCCACAAATCACAAGCATTACGAGCAGAAACTCCCTCTTCCCAAGGTGACCACTTGTCATAACTGAGACAGAGGGTGATGTACCCCCAAATGTAGGACACCCTAGATGTAGGGTGTCCTACATCTAGGACATCTAGAAATGTAGGACACAACAAAATAAAACACTAAAAACACTCATATGAATTTCTTTCAGGTGGTTGATTTAAACAACATAGTACTTAAATTTATTATATACTTGCTACAATCCTAAAGACACTTTCCTGGGAGTTAAACCCATTGAACACAAAGGGGCTTACTTTTGAGTTGCCATGGTTAGGATTGTGCTCATAATTTATGAATTACAAGAAGGCTACATACTGCCTGCTCACAAGGAAAAGGAGGACAATGAAGAATTTTTTTCCAAGATACAAGGCTAAAAAAGAGGACGTGTCCTGGATAAACAGGACATCTGGTCACCCTGCTTGGAGGGGAGAAACAAGGCTGGCCTGACACAGCCCAACTTTTTGGCCTCTGGGTCTGACCAGAGAAGAGGTTCTCAAGTGTTTCCACCTGGGACCCCCTTCGACAATCTCTCTGGGATCCTCAAAAGGGATGTCATCAACCTGGAAGTGATGACTTTGCCAGAAGTGGCATCAAACAGAAAGTTGCCATCATAGAGATGCTAGAGCTCCTCCTGTCTACTCAGAAGTAAGTCCCTTTGTATTCAATGACAATGAGATTTACTCCCAGGAAAGTATAGATTGCACCATGCATGGCTGCCATGCATGGAAAAGCAGGGACAATAGTGATATTGGTGGATTGTGTTCACATACTGGCAAATGGGACAGAGGGTCCAGTCCCAATTTTGTGGAAGAGAATTCTGGCTACCCTCGCAAGACACTGACCTAGTGCCATAAACCCCTCCATACACTAGGCCCAAGAGCATCACTACGGTAGTGTGGGTGGTGTGGTCCGCACCAGGTGATGCGCCCAAGGGGGGTGATGCATACTGGGGAACCGAAAAATTGCAACTTTGTGATGGTGCACCACACCCCATCATGTCATTTGGATTTGTATTGAAGAGCAGAATCCAATGCAAAAGTCTGTTTTGAAATAGCACCTTCCTATCAAAAGTTATGGCCAAAAAACTAAAATATGCAGTTAATTATATGCATATTTAAACATGAGTGACCCATATCGCGGCTTTACTTGCAAGTAGGAAAAGGTGCCATAGTTCATTAGAAAGGGCAGGCTGAGAGGAATCTAAAGACAGCAGAATTGTCCTGATCCAATAAACGCAGCCCCCACAAATTACCCCAGAAGGAGGTCCCTGATGATTGCATTGAAATTTATTGAAAATGGATGTGAACTGCACAGCTGTGTTTACTGGCGAGTAAGCAGGCATGCCTTGGCTGGAGTGGAAGGTCAGTCCAGGAGAGGACGAGACTTCCAAAATGATCCCGATCAGGGACGTTACTAGGGCATTAGACAGAAGTCTCCTTTGAAGAGGGTGGCAGCCCTTTTGACCTACAATTATGGTTTGTAGAAATAATCCCATCATGTGATACACCTTTGAATGTGTAATTTACAGTAGAATGCAGAGAAACAAACCATTCTGAAATATCTTTATTCTATTAAAATGTATTGCTAAAAATCTACTGCACGTTTTATAACCAGAGGTTATAAAATTAAGGCTGCAATCCTAAACACTCTTTCCTGGCAGTAGGCCCCATTGAATACAATAGGACTTACTTCTGAGCAAACATGCTTAGGATTTCACTGTAAGCAATCCTAAGCATTACTACTCAGAAGTAAGTGTCATTGTATTCAATAGTACTTACTCCCAGGAAAGTGTAGTTATCATACAATTCATACTTTCCTGAGAGTAAGAGCACAATCCTAACCATGTCTACTGAAAAGTCAGCCCAGCTGTGTTCATTGGGTCTTACTCTCAAGGAAAGTGTTTTTTAGGATTGCAACTTAGGATTGAAAGTGTTTTTTAGGATTGCAACTAAGTGTGACGGGCTTCAAAGGGTTCTCACAGGTTTTATAGAACCCTTTGTTAATGAACGCCTGGTTCTGATAAGGGGTTACTAATGGGACATAGAACCTGTTGTTAATTGAGGTTATTAGGACATAGAACCTGTTGTTAATTTATTTGAATCCCACCACCGCCTAAGGGCGCAATCCAGAGTAACTATGGGGAGTCCTTGCTCCGGTGTAAGAACAATTTGCTCTGGATTGCAATATGAATTTCCCATAGGTTTTCATTAGGTGGTATAGTAACTACGAGTACACGTAATGTCTCTTATGTGCTCCCATAGTTACTCTGGATTGTAGGGCACAATAGGACTTACTGTACTTCTTAGGTACAGTTAGCATGAGTGCACATGCTTAGGATTGCACCGCAAGTGGTGAAGCCTATCTTATTTTTCTTTGCATGTTCAAAGAGTTTGCTGTTGTGCCAGAACAAAGTGGGAGGAAGTGGAGGAACAAGTGAAAGAAGTATCACTCCTGGGATTGAAAGCTATTGCCCTATATTTTCAACATAGGGAGAAAACCTTCACGTTTGACAGTAGTCTATTTCACAAAGAAGCACTTTCTTCCCAGGGGGCACATTTCCAACAGAAGCAGGGGGAAAACCAGTAATTTGGAAGTACAGTCAGTTGTGTTTGTATGCATCAGCAAGAAACAAAGAGGCATCAAAGTCGTCTCTGGTGAGGATGTCGAGAGTGGCAGCAAATCCGAAAAATCAAAGAATTTCCTCTGGATTTCATTAGCCTTCGAATGCAGGACTCCTCAGAAGATAAGGCTGGTCCTTCAAGCAAAGAGTGGGATCAAAGCTAGACACTTTCAACAACACCCAGGAGTCCAGAACCAAGTTATTTACTCTAATGAAGGGCGATTGAAGAGCTCCAAGTTGTCCAGAGAAACACACAATTAGGGGAGATGGTGGAGGCCCACTTGACCAAGACATTGTGGCCCTCAAATCATACAGAGAAGAGGCACAGAACAGCAGGGGTAGCAGAAGGTCTGAGGAAGTCCACTGTGTATTTGTAGCACCTTAAGAAAGCTTAATGACAGCAGGAATTCGAACCTGTTTCTTCCAGATCTAACTCCTGAATTACTACACAAGGGATTTGCAAACTGGGACCTTTTTAAATGACACATTATTGAGGTTCACCTAAACATCTATACATCCATCTATCCATCCATCTATCCATCTATCTATGAGGCTACAATCCTAACCCTGTCTACTCAAAAGTAAGCACCGTTGTGTTCAATGGGTCTTACTCCCAGAAGAGTGTGGTTAGGATTGCAGCCTTAAATTATTATAGCTTTTTAACTCACTTTTTTGAAAATTGGAAAGTAATATTTTATTTATTTGCTAAAAAAAATAAAACCTCAATCTATTTCTCGCAATGACTCTAACCCTCATGAATAACCTCAATGCTTGAAGGTCATAGTTATGTGACCCAGCTTTCACCAGCCCCTACTATCCATCCCTAACTAACTTGGGGGCAAATACACCATTTACGTCCCTATATGTACATAAATTGTAGGAGCTCAGCTTTTTTGCAGGACACTTAAAACATCAGGAATTCAGTTTTATGCAATGAATTTAGCAGCTACCTTGCAAACTGCAGGAGCTCAGCTCTTTACAAAGCAGTTATCTCTATGATTGTGAATAGCCTCTTGGCTTGAGGTAGTTATGAGTTGTCTGGACTTTCAACCACCCGTATTTTCATTGGAGGCTCTGTGGGACCCACCAGAAATTGAGGCTCTATCATGACCCACAGTTCGAGAAACACTGCACTGCACCAGGGGTCTCTAAATTTTTTGGCCAAAGAGCCGCAGCTAATATACGGCACAGTGTTGAGGGCCAGAAATTTTTTTAAATATAAAATTTATATAAATACATTAGCGATGGAACTTAGATTAATGAATAAATGGGTTCAAATTTATTAAACGGGTTCAGGATTTCTGCAGGCACCAACACTGGAACTACTGCCAGTCAATGTAGCCAGTTCTGACTTTGACAGCCCGACTCAGAAGACAGCAAGCAGCACATTATGTTCAGGCTCCTACCTCAAGGGGACACGAAAGAGCCAGGGCTGCTCTTCCCAATCTTCAGACAAAGCAGGGAGCGAAGACAGGACTTTTTTATATGCGGCCCTTCAATGAGGACAACAGAAGCAAAATCCTTTCATGACAGTGTTGACAACTGCCATTCAGTCCTTCTCTTTGCTCATCTGCCTCGTCTTTCAGCTCTTCAAATATGAATAATCTTTTTTAAAAAGCCCTCATTGCTCAGGCACTATTTCCCTAGTTTTATCTCTCCATTCCATATGCCTGGAATTCACTCATCCAATCAGTTTTTCCCCCCACTCCCCCAAACTCAGAAATTGTTGAAAAACCAACTTTTCCATTCTGTCCATGAGCCTCCTTGCTTTTTACTCACTTGGCAAACTGTCCCTCTCTCCACCCGTTACGGGGACAGTAGGCAGGGGTCAACCAAATGAGCCAAAAATGCACTAAAATGCATACATCCATTGCAAAAATGCACTGGATGGGTGCATCTTCTTGACCCAAATACATATTTAAAGGTATTTATAAACCGCCTTTCTCTTAATGAATGAATGAATGAATGAATGAATGAATGAATGAATGAATGAATGAATGAATGGCACCACTGGCAACACTAAGGTTTAAATCACCCAGTATAAGAGGCCATTATTTCTTCTCCATGATCAGGACAAATTTAATTCGTTCCGGAGGCATGTATGTTACGTGAAACATTCTTTACGTGAAGCGGATTTTCCCATAGGAAATAATGGAAACTCAGACAATTGGTTCCACAACCCCAAGAATATTCATATAAAAATATTAACTGGAATTAAAAATGATGACAAAGCACTGGGATTGAATTCAAAACATGCATTCAATGTGCATGATCTTATGAAGTCTACCTAGGCTGCAGGCCTAAAGGCACTTTCCTGGGAGTAAGACCCATTTAACACAATGGGGCTTACTTCTGAGTAGACATGGTTAGGAGGCTGCAATCCAAGGCACCTTCAGTCTCCCCACTTTCTCCTTCTCTTCCTCCTGAGCCTCACTCTCCCCTGCTCCCTTCTTGCTAGCCCTGAGCTGCTCCCCCCTTCTCCACTGCTTTTCTCTCCCTCTGCCCAGCGCATACCCGGCCACAGGAGGAACAGTACGGAAGTGTTGCTTTCACTATGGGCAGGTGCACTAGGCAGCCCTGACACTTTTTAAACTGGCTGCCGGCCAGCGTGTCTGGCCCAACTGCCAATGAATGTGTTCTTTATGTGAAGCACAGTTTGTTACATGAAGCTGAATCCTAGAGAAATTTTTGTTTCTTACCTTAAACATACTTTACGTGAGGCGTTCTTTACATGAGGCGCCACTGTATATGTTTTATATATGTTTATATATAAAACATATATATATATATGTTTCGTGTAGGTATTTTAAACACTATATTTAAACACTATGTTTAAAACACATTTTAAACACTATGACTGCAATCCTAAAGAAACTTTCCAGGTAGTAAGACCCAATGAACACAACTGGGTTAACTTTTGAGTAGACATTGCTAGAATTGTGCTCTGTATTACTTATTTTAAAATTAAAACTATTATTCATCATCATCATAACCTTTATTGGCATTAAACTATTACATATGAATAATTATAAGAAGTCTGTATGCTCACAAGGAAAAGGAGGACAGGAGGCTAAAAAAGAGGACATATCCTGGAAAACCAGGACATATGGTCATCCTGCCCTGCATGGACCTCTTCTCATGCAGAGCGCAGGGCAAATCCCTGGGTAGCATGGTGATACACTCACTATCGCCCTGCTGAAAGTGTTCTGAGTCAGCCCAATTATAACACAGGCCAGATAAAGAACTTCGGGGGGGGGGGGGGGAGGTTGTCCTGCCCTTCACTATCTCCCACCAAGGATACCTCGATTTCTGATTCACTACATCTGTCTTCAGCCATATCTTTCTGGGTTTGAATACACCCCAAAGGAAGGAATGTCCACACAGGTAAGTATCACCAACAAATGTCTGTATTTTTGATGTAAAAATCAGACAAGGGAACAGGTAGCACGGGCTTGGTTACAGTTAGACACACTGGGGCAAGGGGTTCTCTCCATGCATCATATCATTAATACAGTTATTAGATCCCCCTTAGTCTTTGATTTAAATTAGTCCAGGTGGGTTACTTTACTCTCTTCTAACATCAAACCATCCATTCAACTCTTTTCTCTGTTCTTCCTTCCACAGGTATCCCTTCACTCCAGGGTCCTCATCAAGTAAGTATCAACAACTGTTTCAACATAAGTCCCAACAGGTAAAACACAACTCAGTCCTTGCAATTACGCCCCACACCTAATCTCGTCTCTCTTTTCTTTCTAGGCGAAGGCGGCAGCTGGATCTTCCTCCCATTACCTCTAGTCCTCCTCCAACTGCCCTAACTTCCCCGCGTCCTCCTTATATACATCTCCCGCTCCCCCTACCTTTCCGCTCCTGCTGCCCACCTCGGAGCGATCCCGGTGCACGGGAGACTCCAGGATTGGCCCTCGCAGTGATAGGACGTCTGGGGTATACTCCCATCTGCCCTGCGCAGTAAAGTCATAGGAGGTCCCAGTCTGAGTCGGACCAATGGACCCGGTCCTCCTTTGTAGACTCCAGCACCCAGTCCCAAGGAGGTCTGGGTCTCACTTCCTGGGCCCACATGCTGTCCCCGCCATCTCCAGCTCCACCACAGGGGTGCATCTGGCCTGCAAGCCTTATGTTAGACACCCCTGCTGGAAGAGTTGTTTCCTAGATGGGAATGATATTTTGGCTACCTACTGGAGATTCTGGGACTGGTATAGGGTTGCCATATGGCCTGGAAAACAGGGACAATCCCGATTTGGGGGGGATTGTGTTCATAAACTGGCAAATGGGACAGAGGGTCCTGTCCCAATTTTGTGGGAGAGATTATGGCAACCCTAGACTGGTAGCCCCATTTCCCACCAGGAAAATTGTTCTTTTTCATCACCAGAGCCTTGAATGTGCTTGCAATCATGTTCAAGGCTCTGGTGATGAATCGGAGGAGAGAATGTGCTTGCAATCATGTTCTCTCCTCCGATGCAATCCCTCTGCTTTGGGGACAGGGGAAGAGCGAGCCACTGTGAGTTGCCGATTTAAACTTGAGACGCTGTGGCTGATTTAAACTTTAGACAGGGTCTCTTTCCCAGGTCATCTCTCCTCCAAGGAGTATCTGTGTTGGTGCCTGTCTAGGTCAACTTTTCATGTGAGGGCAGCCAAGGGAGGGGGGAATCCCCAAGCTGAGCTGATGCTCTTCCATCTCAGAAATGTTTCATAATCCTACAGACTAATAATCTATTTTCAGAAGTATATGAATGTCACATTTCAGTGAAGGGAGAAAAAAAAGCAACTTCAAAAGAATAAGTTTATCTTATGGATTCCCTGGGCTTCTACAAAGAGATGAAGAAACACTTTGTAGGACTTTAAACCCCTGCCTTCTCTCAAATCTATCTTGACAACTGTTAAATGGTATTATAATCACAAGTAGGCTCTTCTTTAGCTTAAGCGTCTACGGGAGGCACCCAGGCAACTTCAAATGACACCTACCTGAGATTTCCTCCATAGGAAAGAAGGCACTAAGAAGGACTTGTAGGTTTGCAACTTAGATGAATTGCACATCTCAGCAGCATAGCTAGAGGGGCTGGAGCAGTCAAGTCTTACAGGGAGTCTCACCCCTTTGGTTTTGCTCCCCCCTACCCGGAATGGCTTGATTGCTTCACCCCCTTTAGCTACAGCACTGATGCATCTTAACTAGTTGGCAAATGCTGTTTGTTGGTAGGACCACTGCTTCAGTGACTACACAGGTCACCTCATCATCTATGGTCCCAATTCAAGAGATTTTCATCTTTTAGTTTTGGAATTCAGTGTGCGAGAAAAAGTGCAAGCAACAATATGAAGGTGATTGGCTCCCCATCCAAGTAGAAAGGCAACCACATGAGGGGTCAGCCTCCTAGATATGCCAGTCCAGTGGAAATAAAGTCTGTCCAAAGATGCACAAAATACACAGAGGTTCATCCAAGCAAAACAAACGGCAGGTGAAGCATCCAAACCTTGTGCAGTGGGATTTGATATGGTTCTTTCTTAGCTGCACTTAGAAGGAAGAAAAAACTTTACAGTTAAATGCAATGTGGTTTTTAAATGCCACGAAGCACCTGACAAAATATTAATAGCCAAGCAAATTCGGTCCAGCTTCGGTTTAACTACCATTAAGCAGAGTGATTTTCAACCTTTTTCATCTCACAGCACACTATCAAGGCACACCATCAGTTGTTTTTACCATTGACAAGGCACACTAGGCTGTTCAAATCTCCCAATTTTCCTATTAATTAATGATGCTCCCCAAATTCCTGTGGCTTCCCGAAGACAACTTGCAGCACACCAGTGTGCCATGGCACACTGGCTGAAAATCACTGATGTAACATAAAACTTGCTGGAAAAGGCTTGCAAGACAATCAATAGTTCCTCGTAAAGGCACAGCAAAGAAACACTGTATAATGAACAGAGACCCACTTTGAAATCCCATTGAGAGTCTTAAGGCAAAATCCAGAGTAACTACGGGGAGTCCTTGCTCCAGTGTAAGAACAACCTACTCTGGATTCTAATATGAATTTCCCATAGGTTTTCACTAGGTGGTGCAGTAACTATGGGTGCACATAAAGTCTCTTACGTGCTCCCATACTCTGGATTTGGGGGATAATTTGTACCATAAAAATGCATCGTGTATCAAGTGACATCATTAGGTAGGAAGTTACATCATTAAGCAGATTTGGCTTAACTGGAACTTTTGTTCTCATTAGTTGCCAATGTCAGAAAAGAAAATCTTGAAAATATTTTCAGGATAAGGGAAAGCCCAATTCTCATGATGCCCCACTTTCAGCCGTGCTGTTTCTGCCAAGATAGCGTCGGTACTCTTAAAAAAGGTCACCTCAGGAGACGTGGTGCTACTGAAAGGACAACCCAGCTGGTCTGCTCCATATCCTATAGCATTTATTTATCTAGGGAGGATCTCTAAACTGTTTGGCCAAAGAGTTGCATAACTATCTGGACCTGTATTAAGGGCCAAGAAAAATTTTAATATAAATTTTCAATAAATATATTAGAGATGGAACTTAGATTAATGAATAAATGAGTTCAAATTTTTTAGGATTTCTGCAAGCACCAACACACAGCACTGAAATAAAGAACATACTTTATTGAACTCCCATTCCCTCATGTTTGGTCAGCTGGGTTGGGACCAGAGATTGACTACAGACTGGTTAAAGGCTCAGCAGAGGCCACATGTGGCCCGAGGTCAGGGTTTAGAGACCCCTGATATAGGGCCTTCTCCCATCTCTCATTTCCAGAGCCTAGGACAGACTTGTTACACAGTCTCAACAAAGATTCTTTTCGGCTGCGTTGGGCCCATGGGCCTTATGTTTAACACCCTTGCCAGCGTTACACCAGTATTTCTCATCTTGGAGGTTGCAATCCCTTAAAAAAGTAATCCAACCTTCATTTGGGATAGGGTAGCAACCTAAACAGCGACCCACACATGTGACTTCCAGGTTTCACTGCTTCCAAATAAAAGTAAAAATGATTTAAAAAAAAAACTAAATTCATTTGGCAGCAAAAAACCTGAAAGTGCCATACTGATGGCACATGTGGGTCCTTGGTCAGGTCAGTACCCTTCTTAAAGTGGTGGCATTCAAAATGAAGGTTGGGAACCTATTCACTTGTTCTCAAATGACTTATTATAAGGATCCACTTTTTAGAATGACAAGCCATTAAGATCCAGTAGAAGTAACATGAAAGTGATGTCATGGCCAGGAGTGACATCATCGATTTAGATTTCAAACTTAAGCTAAGATCAGTCAAAGGTGCTGGTTGATCTACCTGAAATTGACCCATGAGCAATTTTGACCCAGACTTTGAGAAACATTGCCTTTACACTCCTGGAAGAACTGAGCAAGGAGAATGAAAGGAAAGGCATAAAACTATATAAGGATGATAACAAACTTCATATTCAGCTTGTATTTGCTGGATCTTTTCACAACTTATACAAAACTGATTTTTCTTCCTCATTCTACCACTGGTCAGAAGGATACAAGAAGACAAGGAAGCTTGGTCTATCACATAGTTGAACACATGAAAGAAGGCACCTCTGGCTTCCTGCATGCTCGAGGAACCTGATCATGATGCCAATTTTTTTAAAGTCACCATTGGCGACTGGGTGTCTGGAATGGTGCACCCCCACCCGAGCAGGAAGAAATCTCTCTACTACCAGGTTTCAAGGAGTTTCCGATGCTGTCTGTCTGCTAAAGGAGCCATAGTTTAAAGGATCCCAGTTTCGAAGAGAGACAAGTTCCGATAGCAAACAAATGCACTGAGGCACTCCAGTTTTAGATTACAGATGGCTAATTTACTAAGAGCTGCATACATGGGATTTCTCTTTAAATGCAGATTTAATTAGGTGAATAAGCAAATGGTGTACTCTTCAGGCAAATGTCTCGGGTATCACTCAGCAACTCTTGCTAATGAACCTTTGCTCAAGTTTCTCATAAAAGCCAAGGACAGTGAGTAATTATGCCAGCTTTCAAACCAAACCATTCCAGATCAAGAGGATTCAGATTATTGGCTGCATCCAAACTACATCACAAGTCCCTGTGGCGCAAAGGTTAAATCAATGATGTGTCCCCCAAAGCACACTCAGCCCCCAGCTACAATTTTCCAGATGCTGGTTCTGCCACTTCCAAATCCAGTCCTTCTAAAGAAAGAAGGTTATTAATTCTGGATGACCGTTTTGAAAGAACATCAAGGAATGATCATGTAGATCATAAACTTTTGCATATGATCAGGTAGATCATAAACATATGCATAAACTTTTGCTTTGATGACCTTTGGTGGTTTTATTCCATAAAGCTTTATTTAAAAAAAAACAAGTGCCTGACAATGATTGCTGCATGGATAGAAGCTCCCAGAAGGAGACGATGCATGTTTTTAGAACTCAACGATCTTCAAATGCCCCTGAAGTTCAAGAGTCTAGTCCACTAATCTTCCATCTACTACATAAAGTGACCATCAAATTCATACAGAGTCCAGCTAAAAACATTTACTTGCTTTGTCCTAGTATTGTTGCATAGCTTGCTATTGGATAGTTTAATGTTGTCCCCAATTCACAGCACTGTGGAAATATACTGAATCCACATTACCCACAGGTCCAGCATTTGCAAGTTTCACTTTCCACTAAAAAGCAGGCCTCCGTCAGTCTTGAAAGACTATGGTATCATGCTCAGCACTGCATACACTGCATGCAAAACACAAAGGCCTGGGTTAGATTGTTATGGAGGATAGGCTGTTACCCAAGCAGCAAATCCCCCCTCTCCACGCCACTGAATTAATCCAATGGAAAGGCAGAGCCAATACGATTGGATCCTGCTGGCGTCGCAGAGCTGGGCTAAGGACAGGAGCTCACCCTGTCTTGTGGGGCCGACCTGGGTCTCGAACCCTGGCCTGCTAGTTGGCACAGTGGCGCAAGTGGTTAAGACAAAGATTCATCAAAAGATTCCTCTGATCCCACAAGGTCACCCCAGAATAAATTGCCCACTGAGTTCATACTCATAGTAGGTTTCAGAATAAAAATAAAACCCCCATGGTTACCAACATCCAACCTTGTCATTTATTCACTCACACACACATACATCACACCCATAGATCTTTAAGCAATCTAAACCTGGTTGCCAGCTTGGGATATCTGTCCAAATACTATGAACTTCCTCATGGGATTGAAACATCACGAATATATTCTTGAGAAAAATCACAAATATCCTTTAGGTCTACGGTCATAAATTTCAGGCCTTCACCGTACAGTTTAGCCACTGTAACTTAATGAAAAACAGCCAAAATTAAATATAAAAGCCAGATCAATTAGGTAACATAAGAGAGAGATATGAAAAGGTAATGCATTTGAGGTTATTTAGATGGATGCTTGATACAGGGGAAAAGAATGCCCCTAAAATTCCTCCTAGATGATATATATCTACTTACAAGGGTCAATAATTGTTTGTGAACCTGTTCCATGTCAAGGTATCTTCTAGAATTAAAAAGCCTGCATCTTTAGGTTAAATTTTAGTGCTGTAGAGTAACTTCAGTTTCTAACAGAGTTGCTTATTTAGTGAATTAATGGATTTTTGATGGTTGTGGCTCGCCCTGAAGCCTTTGAATTGCGGCAAGTGAATGTTGTTCTGTTATGAAAGGTTACTATACTTTGAAAGGGTTATAACTGGAGGCAGAAAAAGGCAAAAAAACACAAGCAGAGAACCAAAAAGGAAGATTGCCAACTGTCAGGTCCAGCTCTGTCAAGCCGACTATGTTAAGCCGTCAAGAACGTTCAGGACAGGCTCTATAAAAGACTGAGAAGGGGTTTCTTCTCCACACACTTTCCTCTCTGGAAGCTGCATGGCTGTCTGTTGTCATTGCTGACCAGAGGAGTGAGAAGTAGCTTTTCCTGTGGAGATCATGGCTGAAATCCTAACCCCCCCCCCCCCCCCCAGTTAGGCAGGCATGAGTTCCAGCACAAGACCTGTGCTGGCCTGGGGTGTCACAAAAATGCCATAGGGCACTTCTATGGCACTCCTGGGAGGGTTAGACCAGTGCACAGAATGCATTGGCATCCCCATGCCACCATGGAAAGGGGGAGTGGATGAGTTGTGCTGGCCTAAATTGGTTAGGATTGCACACCATGCAGAGTGACCATATAGAATGGAGAACAGTGATGCACCTTTAAGCATTGCATAGAAGAGGAAATTCAGGCAGGTGCTGCTTTTTAAACCCGTCTATGTTGAGCTTAACCTAGCTAAATTTCCTCTTCTAAGCAATACCTAAAGGTAGAGGCACTCCGTCCTCCATTTCATATGGTCACCCTGAGCTCCCCATGTGTTACAAGCATAACCCTCTCAATGTAATGTTACCAATTGGAAAGGTGAACCCTGAAAGAGCAAGAGCTCTAAATCAGCTGTTCACAAAATGGTGGGTCACGATTCACAACAAGAACCAGAAGGCGGGTCATTCCTTTATGGCGAGTGGCCTGGGAATGGGTGTGCCAACGGCAGCACAGCAAATATGATGCTGTGGGGACCTCAAACTTGGGGAGTTTTGACATTTGAACCTTAATAAAATGTTATGACTGCCTCACTGGAATCCACACAGGGGTGGCAGGGGCAGTCAGGATGGTACAGGGGTCCTGGAGCTGGTGCTGGACCTTAGACATGGAAGATTCATGTTCAAATCCAAGCATAGCCATGAAGCTTCCTGGGGGCACTTGAGCTATTTGCTATCTCTCTTTCTCATCTACATAACAGGGTTGTTGTGAAGAGAAAAGGAAGGAAACATGTACAGCAGGAGTGTCAACAGGGAGGCTAAAGTTAGCATTCCTTGGGTCTGATGAGGTGATGAGGAGACATCATTAAGCAGAAAGTGACATCATTAAACAGAAAGTGACATCATTAAGAGTATTTTCAAGATACGAGAGAACCCAATTATAACAGGGTCTGGTTAAACTATTTCTAGGGTCCACATTCAGCCAGTGGACCTTATATTTGACACTCCTGATGAAAACAATCCTGAAATTCTTGGTTGAACACCAGTACAAGTATCTTCTGCTTTCTGACGGTTTGTTTCCTGACAATCCACTCTTTCAGCACCTTTCAATTATACCCAGAATTCAGTCAATGCATGTCCTGCTCTTTCAATTCTCTCTGCTGTTTTAAAAGCCAAAAATAGCCTTCCTGGAAAATTGTTGTAACTCCTGGTCTAATCCCATTCCTGAAGAAGTTAATGAGAATCCAGAAATCTTTGTATGGCAGCAGGAATTTGCAAGACAAAGTGCACAATCCTAATCATGTCCTAACCTACTCAAAAGTAACCCCATGTCCTAACCTACTGAAAAGTAAATTATGTTCACTGCGTCTTACTCCCAGGAAAGTGTCTTTAGGATTGCATTTGCAATTTGCTACGTAAAAAGCATCGGAAGCAATTTTTATAAATTAAAAAAGATTGGGTTCCACTTTTCAACAGTTTTCACTTTTGGATTGTGCTCCGGTCCCTAACCTGTCCAAAAAGTGGGGGATGCCTTATAAAGATGTGAAATATCAGTTCCCACTGAGTTTCCCCTCTATCTGAGCCGCATAACTGCCTTTCAGTAACTAAAGTATCTGAAAATCTGTAGGGTTGCCATATGTTCCCCCCAAAAAAGGACAATCCCAATTTTGGAGGGATTGTGTTCATATGCTGGCAAATGGGACAGGAAGTCCTGTCCCAATTTTGTGGAAGAGAATTATGGCAACCCTACATCAAGGGTCTCTTGCACCATATCTATCCTTCTACGTCTTGGAAAGTGAGTGGCGGCAGTGAGGCTTTCCTTTAAGTGCCTGGATTGATTTCAAAAGCTATCAATTACTAAAGACAACAGAGTCAGTAGCCTGATGAGATGAACACAATATGAAGAGGTTGCGCCTCTTAGAGGTGGCTCACATTTTTATGACATTTGTGTGCATCTTCTACAAAGGACAGAAATAGCAACAGAAAGCTCAGCAGGTAACCTCTGTTCCCCTTTACCTCTTTCCTCAAGGGAGAAAAAAAATACAGGCAAAGTCTTGTTCAGAGTCACTTACAAGAAGATCCCAGTTCTAGGTCAACACACCTTCGGTACCTATGACTCTACTGTGAACAAGGATAGGAATGTAGATAGCATCAAGAGATTGGGATGAACAGTAGAATTGAGTAAATTGAGTCTATTAACTTCTAAAATCCCTTGCCTTTGGGTTTTTTTCTGCCTTTTCCTTTTATCTATAACATAATTGTTTACTAATGGTATCCATTTTCACCTATGCCTAATAAAGGTTTACTGACTGACTGACTGAGTAAATAGAGTCAGGCAGCTGGCACCTTTTGTATAGGTCCAACCTTGTTATACACAATTTTTTACATAATTTTTTTAATACACAGATTTGATTCGACACAGCCGCTGCAATCCCAGTTGTAAAACTGCTTTTCTACTGTTGTAGAGAGGCAGTCATGCAAGCAATCATTCCATTCTTCAGCAGAGCCAGACAAAGGCAAGCATCCTTTGAATTTCTAATTGATGACTGCCTTTCTACAACAGCAATAATAGCTGTTTTTAACCACTGTAAAGGAACACACATTATTTTTAAAAATTGCTTTCATTTAACACTTTTTTTATATCAGCAGGGAGTTCCAGAATCATAACCCAGCAGATATTGTGGCACAACCTTATTCCTTGACGAGCAATGGAGGAGAAAGCGATCTGAAAGCACATCTTTAAATCTATTTTTCCACTGCTTTTTCATCCACTGATTTTTTTTAATCCACAGAAGGTTCTTGAATGGAATCCTAATGGATCATGTACCCTTCTCACACAGTCTCATGGGTAGATCAAGTTTGGCTATAATCCTAAAGACACTTTCTTGGGAGTAACACCCATTGAACACAATGGGACTTACTTTTGAGTAGACATGGTTAGGATTGTGCTTTTTGCCAGTGGAATAGGGCATACGTGGAACATTGCCCTGAACACCACACCTTGAAAGTACCACACCACTGATGCAGTGATGAACAAGAGAGTACACCCACCATGTCTCCTCCCTGCACATCTTGCACAGCAAGATACAAGTTGCTTTCTTGCCATTGTAGTACTTTTTCATTTGCCTCCTACTTGCCAATTACTACTAAATGAAAATGTAATACGTTTTCTTTTGCACCCTTGTAAGCAATCTGAATGTTTTCTAGCCACTCTGAGCTATGAACCACCTGCAGTGAACTGAGTCACAAAAACTGAGTATTTTCTAAAAAAAATTGAGTGAATCTTTGAGTCAAGTCACACAGTCCTGCCATAGATGAGGAAATACCCTGCAACACAAATATTGCTTGAGCAAAGCCACTGGTTGGTTAACACCAAATAATGCTTTATTCTCGGTCTGGTTTTTATTTTTCCCCATTTATCAATATAATCACTCCTGCAAAAATATTATATCCAGTTAATGATGTGAGAAATCATGGGAGGAACATATTTATGAATAGATCTATTTATGGAAGGGACAAATTTGGCATATGGATGGATGTTAGATAACTGCACAGGCGACTAGGTGACTCTTTCTGTGGACTATTTAGTGACTCTTGTAGATGGGGGTGTCTGTGGCCTATATTGTAAAGTCAAATTAAGCCCTTTGCTCTGGAGCAGTTAAGGTGACTTTCCATAAGATAAACTAGAGGGTGACATAACTGCGTGGACCCATAACTGCTCTGGATTTTGCCCTATGGCACAATCAGGGTGCAGTTGGGGTTGCTCTATCTCTAGAGCTGCTGAACTTTGTGGATAAAGGACATAGCTGAGCATCCTCTGAATTTTCCCACTATGGTTTGCACAGAGCGAAAACCAGTCCAAGATTTCTACAAAATTGGCCCAGACAAATACCTTTTGAGAAGAAATTGGCAGTAGGCCATTGGCAGCAATGTACAGCAATATGTTTGTAGCACACCTGTGAGGCGCATCACACCACTGAGCTATTTATTCTCTCCATCCTCTTTTATTTTTTCTTTCCCATTGATATCATAAGCTCAGCGCCGGAAACTTGAATAGATGGCTTATGAAAGCATTATAAGCCATTTAAAATGGTAACTTTGCTCTAGCAAGCAGGGCGCTGTGACCACACAGCTATAATCCTGAACAGTTTAGACTAAAAGGGTGTGGAGGGAAAAAATAAAATAATCCACAAATATTTCACTGAAATCTGTGTAATCAAGATCTAACCCAGTTCTGCTCACTGGGCACTTCCCAGCAAATAATCCTGAGCATCCAATTATTGTTTGCACCTCCATAAATTTAAATCCTGTCTGCATTGGTTGATGTATCTGCTTTGAACTCACAGCCAACTTCTAAGAATCTCAACATAAAGCTGGCTGACCTTCTGTGGCCCAGATGCCCACAAATGATGGTGAACCACACAATAATACACAATCCACAAATTCCACTAAATCACAGTAATCATATGACTGGAAATTCCTGGATTTGTCCCCTTTTTTAGCCTCCTGTCCAGGTGCCCTCCAAAAGGGCTTCATTGTCCTCCATTTTGGCATTTTGCAGTGGTGTGCAATACCCCATCATCTCATATGTCGTTGGATTTGTATTGAAGAGCAGAATCCAGTGCAACAATCTGTTTTGAAATATCTCCTTCCTATCAAAAGTTAAGACTAAAAAACTTAAAAAATCTAAAATGTGCATTGCACTCTATAGGAAAGTGAAAGTGCCCCACATCATGGCTTTACTTGGGAGTAGACTGTTCCATTGTCCTCGTGGAAGGCAAGGCTTAGAGTAATCCAAGGATACCACAATGATCTTGATCCAATGAACCACAGCCTCCAAAATCACCCAAGAAGGATGCACCTGATAACTGCATTGATTTTAATGGGAACTGAAAGGGAGCCATATAGCACCTTTACTCATTAGCAGGCAAAAGTGCCTTAGGTAACTAGAAAGGGCAGGTTGAGAGGAATATGGTCCTGATCCAGTGACCCCCCTACCAGGAACCCCACAAGGAAGTCCCCTTCCAAGCTTCACTGCATTAAATCCTTTTGAAAGTGAAACTGCACTGCTGCTTTTACTCATGAGTAAGCAAACATGTCTTGGCTGGTGTGGAAGGTCATTCCAGGGAGTACAAGACTTCCAGAATGGTCCTGATCCTGTGCACCTGGAACTCAGCAAATGCTCCACATGTTATTTATTTCCATCCCTACAATTCCTTTGGTGACCAGATGCACGAACCCCAAAAGGAGGACAAGATCTTGGACAAACCTCAAAAGGAGACAAGAGCTTAGATTCCTCTCAGCTTGGCCTTTCTGGCAGACAATGGCATGTTTGCCTACTCACAAGTAAAGCCACAATATTGGACACTTTCACTTTCCCATAGAGCTCAATGCATATTTTTCATTTTTAGTTTTTTGGCCTTACCTTTTGATAGGAAGGAGATATTTCAAAACTGATTATTGCATTGGATTCTGCTCTTTCATACAAATCCAATGACATATGACATGATGGGGTACAGCACACCATTGTTAAGTTCCAAAATGAAGCCAGAATACAAGACAATGAAGCACTTTTGGAGGACATCGGGACAAATGGCTAAAAAAGGGGACAAATCCAGGAAAAATCTGGTCATATTGTCATCCTGCTTTGGGTAGATTGGAAGGGATGGTAATAAAAGTGATACTCTGGAAAGAAGGAAAAAAAACTTTGGAAAGGTTCTGCCAAGTTGATGATAGCAACACTTTCATTTGTGATGGGGAGAGATATTAAGAGACTGGCAAACTGCTGCCAAAGAGGACAGCAACCATCTTCTGAATGCAGTCTTGTGCCATCATTTTTTAGGACTAAAAGTGAACTTTTGGGAGGCTACGAAGCCGGTAAAGAGCAAACCAGGGTTCACCCCACATTTTCAGAGTTGAAATTAAGTATAGCTTTCAAAAGAAAACACGCACCTCTCCTTGTGGCAACAGTACTCTCCCATGGCTCACCCAATCAACATAGAAAACCACTCCAGAATATTTATGGCCTCCGTTTCCACGAAAGCATTATTTCAAGAAGAAAAATGTAAAAGGTAGAGTTTTTTTCCTACACTCTTTCTGTGAAAGTTGCTATTGCCCTTTGGAAGTATGAAAGCACTTGAGTGCTTTCATATTTTCAAAGGGGGAGCTGAGCTAAAGAGCACTCCTGAATTTCAAAAAACAGAGTGCGTGCAGAAAAGTCAGCAAGCACCTGCAAAAACTGCTCACTTAGAAAAAGACCAGCAAAAAGGAAAAAAAATAATCCAACAATCACTCTTCATGGAGGTTCCTTCATCCCTGCATGGCTTTGGAGTCTTCAGCCTCCTTGCACCAGCACATACGCCTCCAAACCTATTGATTGAGCAAGCTCCAGTGGCAGTTTATGGTGCACTTCTCAAGACTGGTCTGGGTAGGCAGAATCAGAATAAAAAAGGGGATTATCCTAAACACACTTACCAGAGAGGAAGAGCCATTGAACAGAATATGGCTTACTTTTGAGTAGACATGATTAGGATTGTGCTCTATGACATTTGAGACTGGAGGTAGCGGAATGCCTTTTTATTAATCCTTACGTCTTCTGGAAAGCAAAATAAAAAGCTAGCTCACTGAGAAGAAATGTGTCTTCCAACATCCAAGAGATTTTTTTTGTTGGCAGACTATCAAACTATGAAGAACACTGTCCTAACCATGTCTACTCAAAAGTAAGCTCCATTGTGCTCAATGAGTCTTACTCCCTGGACAGTGTCTTTAGGATTGCAGCCGAAATCTAATTCACTCCCACTTTAGTATCATTAGCCAGATCTGGTTTTTTCCTTCTCCACCCCCATTCCAAGGAGGGGTAGACTATAAATTTTAAAACTTTATAGAAGAAACCCCACTTGTTACACTACGTTTGCAGAACAGGCATTAAAGATGGCCTCCTTTCTGGTATTCAATCATGACCCCAAAGATCTATAACAACATATTCCCCAAAACCATTTAGATCAGTGATTTTCAACATTTTCTACTCATCGCATACTAACAAGGTACTGAAATTGTCCAGACACACCATCAGTTGTTTTACCATTAACAAGGCACACCATGCTGTTGGTTGGGCCTCAAATCCCCCAACTGTCCTATACCAATTGAACTCTCCTCTAACTTCAAGGGCACACCTGAGGACCATCCGCGGCACATTGGTTGAAAATAAGTGATTTATTACATGCATACATACATACTGGAGAACAGTATCCATGGAGGATACTTAACTTGTTCGTACAGAGGTCTCTGAGCAGCACTTCTGGTTTGCTAAGATGCTTTTAAGAGCGTTCTGATGCACAGGTAGGTTGCTCACAACCTCTCCATATTTCAGAACATTGCTGGTTACAACTGGAAGGTACCAACCAGAGTGTGGGCCCTCAAGGCCTAGGTTCAGAATCCATAGTGGGTCAAATCATAGGGTTCTAAACCTGTGAATAAGTGGAACCCACTCTGTATCAGTTTATATAGCTGCAATCTTACCCACACTTTCCTGGGAGTAACTACTATTGCACACAGTGGGACTTACTTCTGAGCAGACATGCTTAGAATTGCTCTATATCGGTATATACTGTATATCTATATTGATTTATGTGGTGTGGGTGGCGCAAGCGGTTAAGACACTGTGCCTGTTAACCAGCAGGCCAGGGGTTGAGACCCAGGTCAGCCCCACAAGACAGGGTGAGCTCCTGTCCTTAGCCCAGCTCTGCGATGCCAGCTGGATCCAATCGTATTGGCTCTGCCTTTCCATTGGACTAATTCAGTGGCGTGGAGAGGGGGGATTTGCTGCTTGGGTAACAGCCTATCCTCCATAACAATCCAACCCAGGCTTTCGTGCTTCGCATGCAGCGTATGCAGCGCTGAGCACGATACCATAGCCTTTCAAGACTGACTGCTTAATATTGATTTAAATACAGGCCCAACATCTTTCAACCCAACCTATCTTGCAGGGTTCTTGTGATGACGAGGGCCATGATGCAAACAGTTTTATGTTCCTTAGGGGATAAATGATGTATAAATTTAAAATTTTAAAACAAGGGTACAATCCTAAGCAATTTAAGCCGGGAGGCTGTAATCAATTTAAGCTGAACTCACCTGTCTCCCTGTTCCCGTGGTGGTGTTGTGGTGTGGGGGGGCCGGTGGTGTGGGGGGGCCGGTGCATGTCAATCAGCTGGCTTAACTCACCCTCCCAGGAGTGGTACCTATACCCTAGTCCAGTGATTTTCAAACTTCTTCATCTCATGGCACACCAGTAGTTGTTTTTTTATCATTGGCAAGGCACACCATGCTGTTCAAATGCCCAAGTTTTCCTATTAATAAATCCCCCCCCCAAATCCTGCTGCACACCTGAAGAATATACATGGCACACCAATGTGCCAAGGCACACTGGTTTAAAATCACTGCCCTAGTCACTGTATTATGTTTATTTCGACCTCTGTTCCACCCCATCACATCAGCAGGTAATAATTTTTACCTTTTACAGAGCTGTTGGAAGGATTTGAATAAAAATGTGAGTGAAGCACTTCAAACATTCAAGATGCACTCTATAAATGCCAAGTACAATTATGGCAAGGCAAATTGTGATGTGAACACCAGACAAACACATGCTTTCAGGTGTGCTAGTAGCAGTTGCTAAGAAGCAAGGTCTGACACTATCAATTTTCCACATATGCAGAGATTTGTCATTGTAGAACATGTGAAAGAGCCCCAAACATTAAGTACCACCTCAAAAGGGCAACCGTCTTTCATATATAATTTTTCCCCCATCAAAATGAAGCACTAATACTGGGTATTTTTAAAGATTCAATATCTGCAACTTGTTTCCCTTCCTCACCCTCCAATATTCTGGTGAAAGATCTTGGAGAGACGTAGGCTGCAATCCTTAAGACACTTCCCTGGGAGTAAGAAAATTGTACACATAAGGCTTACTTTTGAGTAGAAATGGTTAGGATTGCTCTAAGGGTGCAATCCTAACAATGGGCAAAATCCATAGCATTTATGGGTCCACACAGTTCCATCTTATGAAAAGTCATCTTAACTGCCCCAGAGCAAGGGGTTTAATTTCAATTTAGGATATAGCCCAATTGCTACTCAAAAGGAAGCCCCATTGTGTTCAATGGGTCTTACTCCCAGGAAACTGTCTTTAGGATAGCAGCCTAAGAGGATTGCAGCAAGTCCCTCTATATGGCTAATTGAGTCACTAAACAGACTGGAAAGAGTGACGGGTCTTCACTATTCCTGCCACAAATCAGGGCAGGAGGCATCAGATTTGGCATTCAGAACATTAAATCAAGGCTGTTCCTTTTAAAGCTAAAAGCAGGGAAGAGGGATCAAGAAAAGGTAGCCCATTAACTAGTCCGCGATCCAATCTGAATGCAGGGGGAATTACTTAAATTATAAATTAGATCTGTTGCAATCTTTAGAGGAATAGGGACGTCAAGTCGCAAAGTTATCTTTAGCAAAAATCTATTAGCAGTAATGGAACGATAATCCTCTTAGATTCATTGACGCTGACAGATTAAATTCCTTCTATTCATTTTTTATTTGGTTAGCTCATTCGACACAAGACAAGACCTACATTCTCTATTACAAGCGCAGGGATTGTCAAGATGCTGCTTACTGCTGTGGTCAGCCAGGGGAAGGAGCCGCTTCTGAGCTCGGCAATGACAGACACTGCCACCAAACGGCCGCTGAAGAAGGTGAAAGCGCAAAGAACGGAAAGAAACCAGTGCTTTGAATGGACACACACACAGCTGAATGTTTCACTCCTGGCCTAAGACCTTCTGGGTGTTGGCATATAAGTAATAAACCATATTTACTTGAATCTAATGCACTCCTTTTTAAGCCGAACTTACAGTGCAATCCTAAGCATGTCTACTCAGAAGTAAGTCCCATTGAGCTCAATGGGACTTATTCGCAGGAAAGTGTGCTAAGGATTGCAGCCTTCGTCTCCAAAATTTGGGCATGCATTAGATTTGATGGCACATTAGACTTGAGTAAATAAAGTATTTTTTATTATAATTAAAGCTTAATACAGGGTGAACCAAAAGTAGGTGGACAGTAAATAATATAACCCTAACAGAAACCCTATTCCACCTACTGTCCACCTACTTTTTGGTTCACCCTGTATTTAGTTCAACAGTTAACTATATAGAAATAAAAAATATAACAAAAAACATTGTTGTATAAAGTAATGAAATTAAGTAAAAAAATCATAACGTTAACCCATTATTATATTATTATTAATAACGTACTGTTGTATTCAGTGAAGTTAAATTTTGCACCTGCTTTCCAGCTGTGAATTACAATTGCCAGTATCTCACCTTTTTAAATAGTGATGCACATTAGATTTAACGGCGCATTAGACTCAAGGTAATGTTTGCAAGTCCTTTTTGGATTTTCTAACTGAACTCCTCTTCTGAAATGGTGACTTGTATTTTTCCCCCTTTCTTAACATTTTCACTCCTCTATTTTAAGAATCAGAAAGCCTTTGAGATGTTTGAGATCCATCTGGTGGGCAGCCAGGGCCCTACAAATAGATCTAACATGGCCACAGCCTATGCCATGTTAGGAGCTTCATCTCCTTCTACTCCCACAAGGCTTCTCACTTGTACTTAAAATGGACAGTTCTGCCACATATGCTATTAGCTGACACAGATACTAAGAGACCTATATTAGGCTCTGAGGCCTGGCGGGGTGGCTTTGCCACCATCCCCACCCAGGTCCGAACCACCTCCCAGGCTACCTTCTACTATTCCCCTCACCCTCTCTCCACATCCCAGAGGGAAACTCACCATCCACAGCTTCTTGCTTAGCATCTCACCACCCAACGGCCAACTGCTTCTGGACTGCCAGACCCCTTTATACGGCCATTGCTGGGGCAGTGCAAAGTCCACCAACACTGCCCCAGCAATGGATCGGGCTGTCTGGCACACTGTGTACTGGTTCTGAAGGAAAGGTACACAAGTTGCAAAATGTACACAAGTTGCAAAATGCAAAAAGCATTTCTCTTAGCTTGCTCAGTCTCCCCCCCTTCCGGGCAGCAAGGGGGTGGAAGAGTGCTAGTGCCCGGTTGTTGGGTAACCTAAGATGAGCATTCCCCCCCCCCCCCAAGGGGCACTGGTCCACAATCTTCTATATACAAAAAATTGACTGACTGACCGAATGACTGACTTGCTCACTCATTCACTCACATCCAGTCAAAACCACCAGACCAAAAAGCATGAAATTTGGTGAGGGAATTCCTTCCATGATGTAGGCGCCCTTTAAGAACCAATCTTTAGAAATTCAAACCGGAAGCAAGTGAAAAGGGGTGCAACGTGTTTTTGTTCCTATAAATCCCTGGCTCATCAATTCCCAGGTTAAAATGTCAGACCTAGAAGCATTTAATGGGGAGCATATCCGATCCATCATGTATGCATCCAATAAGAACCAATTTTAGAAACTTAACTTCTAAGGGGGTGAAAAGGAGAAGAACATGTTTTCATACCTATATTTAACATTGAAGACTGACCAACATCCAGCCCCAATCTCTGGACCACGAAGCATGAAATTTGGTGGGGGTGTATTCCTTCTGTTATGCAAGGATCCACTAAGAACTGATTTGGTGCTTGGTGCTCCTCAGTGGTGCCTGCTGCCTGGTGTTCTCCACTGGTGCCCAGATGCAAAGAATTATAACAGTGGTTCAGTATGTCCTGTGTAGTTCAATTTTTTTCAAGCCTGGTGGAGATGCTGTAGTAGTTGCCAGTGATGAGCAGGGGGTCAACTAGACAATATCCAAGATACCTCCAAAATCTAATGTTCGATAGCCTCCCCAACTCTATTTCATTGTTGGTTCTGATGCTGCCAGTATGCATTTTTACTGACATTTCCTTAAAGATGCATTTGTGATAGTTACTCCCTTTTTTATTTGTAATCACACTGATGTCCTAGATCTTTAAAAAAGTCTTAAAACCAAATATACCCCAAGCCCAATTGCAGGAACATTCATCTGGCTCTAAGACGAAACACAAGGAGTGTACCATACATGTTCATGTACCATATACATTAAAACAGGTATCATCAAACTTTTGCAAGAGCATAATTCAGCTCCTGAAATGAGGCAGCCATCTGTTTACCATAAATCTATCATGTGGTGATATGATAAACAGGATTTATTGTTTATATAAAATGGAATTACAGTTTCCCCAACAAACTTCATGTATGGCTGCAATTCTAATCATGTCTACTAAAAAGTAAGCCCTATTGTGTTCAGTAAGCCTTACTCCCAGGAAAGTGTCTTTAGGATTCCAGCCTATGTAAAAAGAATAAACATATTATAATTAAGAGCCTGGTCACAGAAGCTAGCGCTATAGATCTGGACAAATATGAACGTTTCTGAGTACTGTGACAATAAAAAGATCAAGGAACTCAAGTTTTAAAAAATACTTAAGAAATCTTAGGCTGCAATCCTAAATACACTTTCCTGGGATTAAGACACATACACAGTGAGGCTTACTTCATGGTTAGGATGGTGCTGTTAGTGTTAAAAGCCATGTTAGAAGTCAACAATCTGGAATAAGAGCAACACTTTGGGCAGTGGGGATGGTGATGCATCATCACCCCATCCCTGTAGATTTTTGGGATTACAACATTTGATAGAATAGAGCAGTGATGTTTAACCTTTTTCATCTTGCAGCACTGATAAGGCACTCAAATTGTTAGGACACACCATTAGTTTTGGACCATTGACAAGACACACCATGCTGCACGAAGATATTGGCTCAAATACCCCAACTGCCCTTCCCAAAATCCCACACCACACCTGTGGTTTGCAGCACACCAGTGTACAACAGCACAGTGGTTGAAAATCACTGGACTAGAGTTATTCAATGCTATTTGTTTCATCGCATTCTGCAAGGAATCATGCATCAACTGATATATAGTATAAGCCTATTATTTGTAAATATTAGGATCTTAATAATTTTGGCCAGTAGTGGTGTCACCCCCTCTGACCTGCACCCCCCCGACACTTCTCTAGTGACATCACTGAAAGGGATGCCAAACCCAAAATTCCTGAACCCCAAGACAAAAATTCCTACCCCCAGGCCAAAATTCCTGCCCTGCCAAGGCAAAATTCCTACCCGCTTAAAAAAATTGCCAAAAAATGTATTTTTTGTTTTTTGGTCATAACTTTTGATAGGAAGGAGATATCTCAAAACTGATTTCTGCACTAGATTCTGCTCTTCACTACGAATTCAATGATATATGGCATGATGGTGTACTGCACACCATCACAAAGTGCAGAAATGAAGCCAAAATGTAGGACACCAGGACAGGAGTCTAAAAATCCAGACAAATCTGGGTTTTTCCAGTCATATGAATACCCTGCATCACTGATATATGCATCCTTCACACATGAAAAGCTTATTTCTAGTTAGCGTGTCTGATGCTAACCAAAGCACTAATACAGACTTCTAACTGAGTACAAAGAGACCCTACATTCACTTCAGTTCAGAAAGAAGTGCTTTAAGTAAGCATTGTTTAAAATGCCCTAGGACATACGAGGTGATAAGCACTAGAGAATAGGTGGATTTGTGCTGTATCACAAGAGTTCTTGTCAAGCACAATTTAGAAGACTTTAATCTCTTGTTCTGATAATACTCTGAAAGAAACTGATAACAGCACAAGTTCCCATTGCCCAATTTAAAAAAAAATTAAGAGCAAAAAACAATGGCGTATATTTATTTATTCCAGCTTTATTGCTTGCAGTTTCTATAGAGAAAAAAGGCTTTGATACATCTCCTTTGTTTGTGAAGACCCTGTTCAACTCTCTTGTGATTCCACAGGCCAAAATAGATTGCGTTCTTCAAGCTGATGAAAGGATGACTGAAGCATTATTTGCTTTTACTGGTTGTGTTTAAATGAAAAGGAAAAAAAAGTCCTTCATAAATATCATTTCTTTCAAGCATCCATTTTGATAAAGTTTCCTTGCAAAAGTTGCTATCAGAGCATTTGCTCAATATTTATAATGCTTGGAGTGTAACTTCACAACTTAGTTCCACTGAACCTTGGGTTGGTTTGGTGGAAAAAAATAATCAGGAAACCTCCATGAAGATCTAATGATTACCAGGTTATGGATTAAAGATCCAAAAATAGCTATGGATCAGTTGTGTAGCTAAAAGATCTGGCACAATTTTTTTTAAAGGGGGTACAAAAATTAACATTCCAGGGGACCAGATGTCCAGAATACCTCCTAAGGATGCACAGGAGGTACTTGGAGGTTGAAGATTGTAGACAACTTAGAATACAACATCACAGCACAGGAGAAAGCTCCCTGTAGACCTCCTGTTGCCTTAGGAATCTCGTTACAGGATGTGGTACACGGGACAAAGAATCCTCCCTGCCCCCCTTAGCTATGCCACTCCTACATAACCCAGAAGCTGTAGTGCAGAGACAAGAGTACATGGTTTAAATGCACAAGGTCTTCAAGTACTCCATACAGATCTCTATAGGGCTTATAAGACTCCTATCTGGAATCCTGGTAATCATTACGAACAATAATCATTACGAACAAAACTGAGCTAGATGGCCCTGTGGCCCTGTGATCCACAACAAATTTTGGAAAGGAACCATAGCTCCATAGGAAGCACATGGCTTTGCATTCAGAAAGTCTTTGGTTCAACCTCTGACATCTCCAAATATGGACCAGAGAGAAACGTCCAAAGGTCAGAAAAGCTGTTATTTGCACAGATGATACTGAGCAAGACCAACCTGCAATTTGTGAACAGTGAAAGAAGTTCTTTGGAAAATACAAGTCCAACCTTATTACGTATACACTGATTTTTTTAATACATGGATTTGATTCAACATGAATCTCAGTTTTAAAAACTGCTTTTTTACTGTTGTAGAGAAGCGGTCATGCAAGCAATCATTCCATTTTTCTGTATCAGAATCAAGTTCCTGCAGATATTTTGGCACTATTGTATTCAGTTAGGTGCAACAGAGGAGCAAGAAGCGTGGAAGTTGGTTTTTAAACCTATTTACCGTTGTTTTCTTTATATTTGAATTTTTTTATCTACAGAAAATTCTGGAATGGAACCCTAGTGAATAACAAGAGATACCTGTAGATTGTTCAGCACCAAGAACCTACAGCTGCAAGTCAACGCTCAGTATAGTCTGTGTAACACTACATAGCAGGTGATGACTTATGGCTAGCGTAACACAGTGACTGAGCAAAGAACTGGGACATTCCCAGATCCCCATGAATTCTCACCCAGTATGTGAATACTTTTCAATCTCAGCAGTAACCATGCAGTGGGGGAGATAATAAAACTCACATACAAGGTTGCTGTTAAGGACAACATCAAGGGAATTCACATGAAGCAGCTACACCCTTGTTAAGTGTTATAAACATACACACACACATCAGCATTGAACTGCCAGCAACCACAGCAGGGCAGTCGAGAAGATGGTGAATTCCTTAAGACGATAAGAAGAGCCTTTGCTGGCCAAAGGCCCATTGAGTCTAGGTTCCTGTATCTCACAGTAACCAACCAGATGCCACAGGGAGCACATATGACTCCTGCATCTGGCATTTTGAGGTTGCCCACATCTACATCTATGCACATACAAACATACACAACCATCATGACTCATATCCTGTGACTGTGCCCTTCTCCAGGAATCTGTCCAAACCCTTCTTAAAGGTATTGAGGCTTGATGCCATCACTATATCCGGTGGCAAGGAATTCCACAGATTAATCACACACTGGGTAAAGAAATATTTTGTCTGTCAACCTCCCAACATTTAATTATAGTGGACATTTAATTATCATTTAATTTAATGTTAAACAACATTTAACTTCACCCTTACTAGTTTGCACCCTTACTAGTAACTGTTGTGTAGATATGCAATATCTTCAGTAATATCCAATGGCCCCACACTTTTTATAAGCAAATTCAAGAACATCATTAACTTAGGGTGCAATCCTAAGCATGTCTACTCAGAACTATTAGGTTGAATGGGGCTTACTCCCAGGAAAGTGAGTATTGAAGTTTCATATAACACTGTTTTAATATTTTAGTATTATAATAATACAACTGTATTCTTGTTTCCCATTTGCAAACAAATTTTCTATGTTATCACTCTAAGTTTGATCAGTTGGCTATATCCAATACCCAGGAGAATCTTTGAAAATCTCAACTGATGACAAAGCAATAGTCAAATTTAAACTTTACAGATATCTTAAAGGACAATCACTTGGAAACAAGCCAATTTTTGTGGCCACGGATAGGCACCAGACAAATACATGTTGGAGCATAATTCTCCTAATTCCCAAAGGTATTCAACAAAATTAGTCCCATAAATTGCAAACACAAAAAATCCTATCCAGGCATTTACTCAATTGGTTGTAAGATACAGATCAGACTCTGTAGTCATTAAATTAGAGCTTTGGCTGAGATCATGGGGCACATTATATCCATCCATCCTTGCAGAGTAACATGAAATAGGAATGTTATGATGAATTGCAAAAACAGGTATACCTTGAGGAAGACTAGTGTAGGATTTTCCACGCAATGGGGAGTCTGTGTAACACACCACATATATTTACAGTCTATTATACATCGGCAATTTTCAGTGGTCTCCATAGGAGGGCCTTTTTTCCGTGTTCGATATTTCTTTCACTTCCCCAACCCAGTCGTCCTCAAATTGTGGGTCCAGGACTCACCACCCATCCAGGACACATCATCATTACTTTTTATAATTCACAAGGCACACCATGCAGACTGTGGGAGGCTCACCATGCAGATTGTGGGAGGCTCACAAGGCACACCATGCAGACTGTGGGAGGCTCACCATGCAGACTGTGGGAGGTTCACAAGGCACACCATGCAGACTGTGGGAGGCCATTGGTCCTAGGACCCTCTTCCAAACTTATGCAACATACCTGAAGATCATTCTTGGCACACCAATGGGCCATGGCACACTGGTTGAAAACTGCTGCTCTATGGCTTCTAAAATGTTTGAGAGCCACTGACCTAACTAAAGTACAAAAAAATTCATATAACTTACAAATGATAGGTCTGGAAATGCACATACTGTATAAAGTTTCCAACATGTTTTCAGAATTATACATCACAAAAAAAAAACTGGAATGAGAGTTATAACTCTAAAAAAGACAACTGGAAACACAATATAAGTTTAATATTTTGGAAATGGTTAAATCCAGCCAAGTCTCAGAGATCCAAATTGTATCCGCATGTCAGTATGATCAAGTCCAGCCCACAAATATTGAATCTTCCAGATGTAGTAACCCACCATGCAGTAACAATGAATAGTAAATCTACAAGGGTGTAGGAGAAGGCAGTCCACATGAAGTTGAGGTATGTGTACAGAATAGATCACGGATCAGCCTAAATGAACACTAGAAATCTAATCACCTTATGAAATGAGCCCGCCACCTCTGAGTGTGCATGTCTCTGAGTGTGCATGTCATACAAGAGCAACTTTGTAAAGATAGATGTTGCCTGCCAGCCACACTGTCCCAATATTCATTAAATACCATTAGCCTGATGGCCACTTCATGGCAACATTTTGCCATCCATAGGAGTTGTGGAAAGGAGACAGAGTGGTCTCCTTAATTCATCTGACTATGGCTGCAAACCTAAAAGCACTTTGCTGGGAGTAATACTCATTGAACACAATGGGACTTACTTTTGAGTAGACATGGTTAGTACTGTGCTCTATTAGTGTTAATTCCCATGCTTGTTTCACACAATCCTAACCGTGTCTACTCAAAAGCAAACCCCATTGTGTTTAATGGGTCTTACTCCCAGGAAAGTGACTTTAGGATTGCAGCCTTAGGACACAATCCAGAGCAAATTCAGCCTGCTCTGACCTAACTGCTCTCTCCTAACTATTCTGTATCCAGAGCAGAAAGTTATGCTGAATCCAGAGAGTCAGGAAGCCTGGGCTGCCCTAACTGCTCCAGAGCATGCTAAGTAATTGACACAAGGGGAAGACTTGCTCCTGAGGAGACACCCCTCAGATCACACTGAACAAGGAACAGCTGTGGTGCCTACAGTGGTGACATGACTCTGCACATCACCTGGTGCGGAAGTCTGTGCGTCATCCCTGGGATGCGCACCCCCCCCCACCTGGACTGCACAGTCACCAAAGTTGGTGCCTGCGCAGTTGTTTCTGAAGCCAACTGGCTTCAGAAAGAGTACTGCGTAGGCACCATCTCTGACACCTGCGCAGTGCTTTTCTGAAGCCTTTTGGCTTCGGGGGAGACTGTGCAGGCGTCAGAGTTGGTGCCTGTGCAGTACTCTTTCTGAAGCCATTCGGCTGCTGCTCCGCCTCCTGAGTGAGGCCGAATGGCTGTGCAGAGGCACGGACTTTCTCTGCTCTAAGGAAGTCTCCTCTGAAGCTGTTCGGCATGCTCAGTGTGTTTCTGTGCAGTGCACCTCAGATGGCCGTTCAGGCCAGCTCCTCAGACAAGTGGCAGCTTCTGGCTGCTGCTCCGCCTTGGAGCAGGCCTGAATGGGGGTGCTGACGCCCGGGGCCTGCCAAAGGACAGTAAAACTCCTCCGGCACATCACCCCATACGGAGCGCATCACCCAATGCAGCCCACACCAGCCGCACCAGTCTGGTGACACCACTGGGTGCCTGCCTTATAAGGAGTCCCTGATGAGATCCCAGTACATTCTGCAGTGAATACAAGGGGCTTCTTGGAGTGTCCTGCTGTATCCTGAGGTTTGTGGGCAGCCGTAGTTTGTTCCATATCCTGAGGTTGAGAGGCAGGGGTTGCAGCTAGGATGGCCAAGAACGCAGATTTTTGGTCAGCACTGCCATTCTTACCCGGGCCTTATCATGGACCCCTATGGGTCTACTCATTACTATACCTGCTCCTGAGGTGGTATAACTGAGGGCTGGAAGAGGGCATTTCTGCCTTGGAAACAGGCTCTGGATTCAGAGTAACTGCTCTGCCCTAGGCAATGCTAAACATGCCCTCAACTTGCCTTTCCTGAGTTGCTTAGGCTGCCCCAGTTAGGGCAGAGCAGGTCCACCTCTCTTAGGGCACCCTATCTTGCCTTGCTCTGCCCTTAGCCTCTTCCAGAGTAACTGGGCTGGAGCATCTTGCAGTTGCTCCAACCTAGTGTTAGATAGGGCAACCTAAGGGCTCTTATGTGGACAGATTAGTTGCTCTGGATTGTCCTGTTAATAAGTTATCCTTTGTGTTGCTTTTAAGGCGGTGATCCCCTTTAGGAGATCTCACTCCTGTCTGTTTTACTGTTCCTGCTGCATTAAGAACCATTTTTGCTGCTGAGAAGCAATACAATATATAGGGAAGAAATACACAAACATGTAAAGCTAAATGACAACATACAAATAAACTTACAGTCCTATTTAAAAGAAAAATAGAAGTGAACTAAGTTCTTTTCTGCTAGACACAAATCCAGGCATATGCTCCGCTAAAAGAAGCAACAGTAGCAGAAGAGATGCATCTGGTATTTCAATCCTACTGTCAAACTGCACATTTCCCCAAGAAGTAGGTTTAAATATATTAAGAGAGGGGGTAGGGGAGAGAACGTAGAAAGAGACAGCATCACATTTTCTCCAGGGAACACTTGTGCCAAAAGTAATTTTCCATTTTAGCATACAGTGCTCTAGTGTTTCTGCTGGTTTGCTAAGAAATTTATGATATTAGCCAACTACATCCGCTCTGTTGGAAATTACACTTCACCGGAAGGATTCTAGGGGATGCTGATTGTCATGGAATAGGCAGCTCATTTAACTACCCAGATATTTTTAACGTGTTCAAGTCTCAGCACACTGACAAGGTGCAAAAATTGTTGCTGCTTGTAGGAAGGGGCTCACATATCCCAAAGACCCTACCAAGAAACTCCCACAGGGAATAAATTCACTCACTCATTCACTCACTCACTCTTTGGCAACTCAACTACAGTGGTGCCTCACATAAAGAGCTTAATTCGTTCCAGAGGCATGCTCTTTAAGTGAAACGCTCTTTACGTGAAGCGGATTTTCCCATAGGAAACAATGGAAACTCAAGACGATTGGTTCCACAACCCCCAAAATATTCATATAAAAATATTAACTGGATGTAAAAATGATGACAAAACACTGGAATTGAATTCAAAACATGCATTCAATGTGCATAATCCTATGAAGTCTACTTAGAGCACAATCCTAACCATGTCTACTCAAAAGTAAGCCCCATTGTGTTCAATTGATCTTACTCCCAGGAAAGTGTCTTTAGGATTGCAGCCTAAGGCACTTTCCTGGGAGTAAGCCCCACTTTCCTAAAGACACTTTCCTGGGAGTAAGCCCCATTTAACACAATGGGGCTAACTTCTGGGTAGAAATAGTTAAGAGGCTGCAAGCAAAGACACTTTCCTGGGAGTAAGCTCAATTTAACATAATGGGGCTTACTTCTGAGTAGACATGATTAGGAGGCTGCAATCAAAGATACCTTCCTGGGAGGCTTACCTGGGCTGCTGCTGGAGGTTCAAGGTAGTCGGTGGGGGCACTTGGGGGCAGTTAGGGGCAGCTGCCTCTGGCATCTCCTGGCAACTGCCCCCAAGTTGGGGGCAGTTAGAGGCAGCAGTGCTAGTCAGCAGCCCTTTTAAAGAGCCTCCATGCGGAGCATCAGGGCTGCATAGCACATGTGCCTAAAGCACGCTTGCTTGTTAAGTGAAGCAGAACTTGTTTCTTGGAAATTTTAGCTTGTTGTGTGAAATGCTTGTTAAGTGATGTACCACTGTTTAATCCAAAAGTTATGAGATCCCCAGAGCAGTGCTTCTTGAACATTTCAACCTGGCACCCCCTTCTGAGAACGACAATATAACCAGGATCCCCAGAATCAATGTCATGGCCAGAAGTGCAATCAAACAGAAAGCAAAGCAAAAGCAAAAGCATCACTGTGAAGCTAGAGTTTCTCCATGTCTATTCAGAAGTAAGTCTCATTGAGTTCAGTGAGACTGACTCCTAAGAAAGTATGGATTGCAGCCTGAGTGCCTTATTCCAAGATGGTGCCACCCAGCTTTTTGTATCCCCTCCCCAAAATAAAGTTGTGACCCCTACTTTCAGAACCACTGTCCCAGAGGATTCTAAATCAAACTGGTCAAGTCCAACTTGCATAGAACAGAACAATTTAAAAATAAACAGGATACAGGTCAAAGCTTGTTATACATGGACTTTTTATACACAGATTTGACTCAGTATGAATGGCCACTGCAAATCATTTTTTAAAAACTGCTTTTCGACTATTGTAGAGCATCATGCAAGCAATCATTCCATTTTTCAGTCCCAGAATCAAATCCCAGCAGATAGTGAGGCACTAGCTTATTCCATTAGGTGCAATAGAGGAACAAGAAACCTGGAAGTGGGTCTTTAAACCTATTTTACATTGTTTTCTTTATGCATTGATTTTTTTCTCCATGGGAGGTTCTGCAACGGAACTCTAGTGGATTAAAAGGAACACTTGTACAATCAAACAGGAGAAAAAGTGCCATTTTTCATAAATAAGTAGTAAATACACAACAGCGGAGTAGCGAAAGTGTCAGCTTTCTGGAATAAAACCTCTGTCTCTTTAATAGCCTGGTCAAACCAAGGCATTTTTACTTTCACAAACAATATAATGTGTTTACTATCTTCATAAAAATACAAAGTACCAAACAAGCTGTATCTCTGATCAGCACAATGGCATATATCTTTCTCTCTTCTATATGAACGGTTTGACTGTCAATTTGGACAGGCATGTTGGGATGAAGTGATATTGTCCATTCGTCCATTCCCCCCCCCCCCCACTACAATAGCAGATGCTACAGGAGTTACACAAGCACGTATCAAAGATGAGGTGCTTTACAAGTCGAGGCAGATGGCAATTCCATCAGGATGTAGGGAACCTGTTGCCTGCTGTGAAACACCGTGAGAGAGAAATGTTATTTAAAATAAAAAGTCAAGTTGTTTAGCCCCCCTATGGCTACAGAAATTAACAGAGGGGGGAAAGAGACACAAACATACCGAGTGCTAACTGTGCCATGCATCAAAACAAGATGGGGCCTGTACAGAGCAGATCTTAAGCTCCTTTTTCCCCCTACTACAGCTTTCCCAGGGAATAAATTCCCTGGATTTTCCAGGAGGAAAATCCAGACCTCCGGAATTTCCAGGAGGCCTCCGGAAAACAAGCCCCTCCTCAGGGAAAATGTGGCCAGCCTCCGGGAAAATGGCCGCCATTTAAATTTGGCGTGCTGCAGCTGTACACACTTGTTTGGCTGTGTCTGGGGCATGCGTTATCTTTGGTCCTGATCATTGGGCGGACCATCATGCAGGAGAAAGAGTGAGCGGGAGAAGGAAGCTCCTCCCCCTCACCACTTCACTGTGGCTCAGATCACTCTCAGCCAGCAAGCTGGCAAAGGCCTCTGGCACGTTCTCCTCACGGGGCTGCAATCGCAGCCGCCCGTCACCCGCCGCCTTCGCCGCAGCCGCCCACCCCATGAGTCTGCTGCCTGTCCATTTCTGCCTCCACGCTCCATCGCCGGCCTCCCGGCATTGCTTGCCTGCTATTCCTTGATAGTCTGCCTACTGCTGCCTCGCTCCGTCACCACGGCTTCAACCTCCCGGCTGCCCCAAGTGAGGTGGAGGAATTGGAAAATGTGTGAGCCCCATGCTAGTTGTGTTGTGTCTACACAGAAGGAAACTCCATTATACAATGGGACTTCCTCCCAGATAATTGTGCCAGTATAATGGAGTTTTTGTCTCTCTCACAGCCACAGTGAGTAGAGAGTTCCATCATTTTTCCATTTTAAAAGGGGTAATATAGTACTGAAATTAAATACAGGAGAGAAACACAAGTGTCTTTAGCTTATTTTTGCTTGTCTTACATTTTTGGGGTTTTCTACAATTTTTTTAATTGCAGGAATTTATGCAGGAATTTTGGCTTGGGGGCTAGGAATTTTTGCCTTTGGGCAGGAATTCTGGCCTTGCCATTCAGGGATTTTGCGTTTGGCATCTGGTCACCCTGAGCTTTCCTTGCTAGCAAATCAAAATGGTAGTTCATGGGAAGTGATATACAAATTCTTGAAATAAATAAAAATAACAGCCAACAGCCCTGTCTTCCCAATAACATATTTCAGACATGTGCCCATAGGAAAATCAAGTTCTAGTCCAGTGAATCCCAAACTGTGCACTCTGGCGCACTCAGAGGGACACCACAGAATGTTCTAGGATGTCCTGAGCACCACCAACCTGAGCAGGCTGAGACAACACATTATTCTCACAAGACCTCAGAGTAGTGTAGAGCTGTGCCACCACAATACAGCCTTGGAACAAAAGCAATGTGACCCTGGTAAATTTGGGAACCACTTTCTGAGCCATTCACGTCCTTGCAATGCTGAATTTTTAATGTAGTTTCAATGCAGTGTGGTTTGTTTCATTTCATTCTTCATGAAGTTATATATTAAACTAGCGAAAATGTAACTGCGTTGCAGGAGTAAAATCCCCCCCGTACACCCCCCCACTGCACAACAGATCCCATGTGCATCATCCCCCCTTGCGCATTAACCCCCATGTTCATCAACCTCCCATGCACAGAACACCTCCACTGCGTGTCATCTCCCATGCGCACCAATCCCCCATACGTAACACCCTCCCATGCGCACAATCCCCCATGTGCATCAACCCCCCATGCACACCATCCCCCATACACAACATCCCCCATGTGCATCACCCTGCATGTGCATCAACCCCCCCACTGCACATCAGTCTCCCACTGTGCATCAGTCCCCACATGCACATCATCCCCACATGTGCATCAATCCCCATGCACATCAATCCCCCAAGCGCATCATTTCCCGTACAACATCCCCCATGTGCATAGTCCCCCGATGCGCACCATCCTCCATGTGCATCATCCCCCCATGTGCAGCATCCCCCATGTGCAGGATCACCCCCTGTGCACCCATCCCGTGCATTAGCTGGATGTTGATCTTCAATATTAAGTACAGGCTGAAAACATGTTGCACCCCTTTTCAGCTCCTTAAAGGTTACATTTCTCAACATCAGTTCTTGGTGGGTGTTGATGTCACAGAAGGAACATCCTCCCAAATTTCATCCTTCTAGGTCCAGGGGTTGGGGCAGGGCTTGGATCAGTCAGTGACTCTTCAATGGAAAGTAAAGAGAGGAAAATTCCATTTTACCCCCTTTCAATTGGAATTTCCGAAAACCGGTTCTTACTGGGTGCCTACAGCATGGAATGAACACCCCCTCCCCCTCAAATTTCACGCTTCTAGGCCTGGTGGTTATGGCTGGGCATTGATGAATCAAGTCAGTCAGTGAGTCACTGACTTTTCAGTTTTATATATATCGAAGAAGATGATATATATAATGTGGTGGTATTATTCAAAAATACCAAGTTTTTAACCATTTTGGCCAGTAGTGGTGTCACTCCACCTCATGCAAAACACTCAGAGCGACCTGCACCTCCATCAATGTTCTCGTGATACCACTGGTTCTCAGCACTAAAAGGTTTGGAAATAAGTCATCTAGTAAATATGGTGCAGGTCAGGAAGTATTTGTAGGGATTTCTGTGTGAACCCTAAGGTAAGCAGGAGCCAGTCTTAATCCCTGGATGATGGTCCAACATTTGAGTTTGACCTGCAGAGCTGACCTCATAGGTTTTCCAGGTTTGGAGAAGGTGATGGTGAAGTTCAACTTCCTTTTCCCTTTAGGGACTGGACTAGAGCAGCATGTGTGGTGTCATGGTGGAGAGATCTCAACAGCAGTTTGCTGCCTCTTCTAGGTTCAGCGCCCACATTCATGGAAGATGTGCCATTGACATGGGACCTGCTACAGGGTTGTGCATGTGATTCTAATAAATCTGCTCCAGTGTAATTTCATGCGTTTATTGCGGGTTGTAAGGCCAATCTGCTTGACTTCCTGGTAGACCTGCTACAAACCCTTAGCAGGCTTGAATCCTTAAATATCCATGGCAACAAACGCTTATGGCATCATACAGAATTCCATAGGAGCCAAATCTGAGATCAAGTAACACCCCCAAGGCTGATCATATGACCGGAAATTTCCTGATTTGTTCTCTTTTTTATTCTCCTGTCCAGGTGTCCTCCAAAAGGCCTTCATAGTCCTTAATTTTGGCTTCATTTTGGAAGTTTGCAATGGTGGGCTATATCCCATCATGTCATATGTCGTTGGATTCGTATTGAAGAACAGAATCCAATGCAAAAAAATGGTTTTGAGATACCGTTATCTCCTTCCTATCAAAAGTTATGGCCAAATAATCCAAAAATAAAAAATATGCATTGAGCTCTATGGGAAAGTGAAAATGCCCAATGTCGTGATTTTACTCATGAGTAGACAAACATGCCATTGTCTGCCAGAAAGGAGAGGAATGCAAGACCTTGTCCTCCTTTTGAGGTTTGGGCATCTGGTCACCCTGCCCCATGGCTGTGTCATAATTCAGACCTGAAACTATTTCACATTCAAACATGCGGTCCACAGCAGAAACCGAAAGACACTTTCCTGGGAGTAAGCCCCATTGGACACAATGGGACTTAACTATTCAGAATGTATGCTCAGGACTCTGCTATAAGAAGTCCAAAGAACAGATTCCACCAGTCCTGAGCCAAGGCACTATTTTATATATTGAACCCTGGTTATCCAACTCTTTGCCTATCAATGGCATAGGTCTATGTGAGTCACCATCTCCAGTCCGAAGTCTCCCTCTAAAATGGAAATAAATGTACGAAGCTCACAAGATGACCGCATGGAATAAAAATCATTGAGCACTTTTGACAAATTACAATAGCAATACTAAATTGTGTCTGCTCTTGGTACTATTTAATCACAACTGTAGAGCGATAAAGGAAATTGCACCTGTCTGGCCTCACAGATCCTCACATACTTCAATGAATGAGTGCGTTTGTTAGATTGTGCATTATCAGAAATTGCACAAAAAGCAAGGTTGTGGATATGAAAGCTTTGCACAAAGTCAGAGAATCGTCCTTTGCTATTCCATAGAAAGAGTCCTGCAGTCAGATCAGGGAAATCCAACAGTGAACTCTTAGTGGTGTCTACTCAGAAGTAAGCCCCATTATTTCAAAAGGACATACTGTACACCAAGGTAACATTAGCCTGACAGCCACTTCAGGCTCAAGTGTGTTTTGATCACATACTAAAAGTTTAATTATCTCAAGAAATTAGGCGGCAATCCTGAAGACACTTTATTGGGAGTAAGACCCATTGAACACAGTGGTGCTTACTTCTAAGCGGACATGGTTAGGATTGCACTCTTAGGCTGCAATCCTAACCACACTTTCCTGGGAGTAAGTACCACTGAACACAATCGGAATTACTTCTGAGTAGACATGCTTAGGATTGCACTGTAAGTCACAAACAAGTCCTTCTGAAATCAATGGGGCTTAAAGCTGCAATCCTAAAGACACTTTCCTGAGAGTAAGACCCATTGAACACAATGGGGCTTACTTTTGAGCAGACATGGTTAGGATCACATTCTTAGTCACAAACGAGTCCTCCTGAAATCAGTGGGGCTTAAGATGCAATCCTAAAGAAACTTTCCTGAGAGTTAGACCTATTGAACACAATGGTGCTTACATTTGAGTAGACATGGTTAGGGCTGTGCTCTTAGTCAGAAACAAGCCTGCAATTCTATGGTGGTGAGTAGATCTCATTGCTAGTGAAATCTAGTGAGTAGATCTCACTGAGTCTTACTTCTGAGTAGACTTGCTTAGGACTGAGCTGTAAACTAGGGACACTATTCATGGCCTTTAAAAGAACTTTTACAAAGCATTATGAATTTTAAGCTATTCTATTTTTTATATGACATAGAGGATGCACACAACAACAATATCAGGAAACAAAGGAGAAAAATAGGTACACTGATATTTAAGTGCATTATCAAAAAGTAATGGAGAAACCCCTGAACTCTTCCATGTATGTCATGATCAAATTTTACACTTAAAATAGCATATACCTGAACTGTACAAAAGTGATCCTAATGTCTCACTAAGTAAATAATCAAAGAATATTGACTAGGCCTAGATAAATGGGACTCAGGGGCCGTTGGTGGGTTCCCAAGAAGAGAGCCAAATAATTGTCATCAGCCTCACAAGCTTGGTCTGTCCAATTTGAGCTGGTGGGCACTGGGGAGTAAACTTTTCCATCACCAAACTTCACAAGACTATGAGCACAATCCTGACCATGCCTACTCAAAAGTAAGCCCCACTGTATTCAGTGAGTCTTACTTTTGGGAAAGTGTCTTTAGGATGCAGCATAGATCAGCCCATTTGTGTTTGAGAAGCAGACAATGGGAAAAGAGAAGCTCCACCACTACAAAAGATGTTTTATTTAGGATTCCAATCCAGTGTTGTTCCTGCAAGGTTGGAGATGTCTTCCAACATCTCACAATGCAGGGGGATCAAGATTATACGAGGTAAAATTAAATGCAACACAGGGAAATAATAGGGTAATAGGAAATAGGAAATAAAGCAGGCCTCCGTCAGTCTTGGAAGACTACGGTATCATGCTCGGCGCTGCATGCGAAGCACGAAAGCCTGGGTTGGATTGTTATGGAGGATAGGCTGTTACCCAAGCAGCAAATCTCCCCTCTCCACACCACTGAATTAGTCCAATGGAAAGGCAGAGCCGATACAATTGGATCCAGCTGGCGTCACAGAGCTGGGCTAAAGACAGGAGCTCACCCTGTTTTGTGGGGCCGACCCGGGTCTCAAACCCTGGCCTGCTGGTTAACAGGCACAGCGTCTTAACCGCTTGCGCCACCCACAGCCCACTGAAATAGGAAATAAGAAACTAAATATTTTATACATATCTGAAAAAAGCGCAACAAAATAAATGGGATCGTCAGTATACAAGGAAACAAAGAGAGAAGGCAAAGCCAATTTTCCCAGTGGAGCAAATCTTATGTGAGGAGGCCACAACTGAGATGGTTTTCATGTTATGTGCCTATTGATCATACATCAGATCACCATGGGACATGCAAATGGTCCCCTTCAGATTATCTAGTGCAGATCTAATCCAAACTGCGTATCACAATGACCTGGGGTGTCACAAGGCGTGACATGGGGTGACATGGGTTCGACCACTTGCTTAGAAGCCAGCAATAGTGATAGGAGGCTTGGCATGGTGGGCAGAGCTGCTGCCTGGAGTTTTTCCATGATTTCCAAAGCCAGAAGTGAGAGGTGGTGACGTCACTACATGATGTGTCTCACATCAGTGCCACTCACTTCCAGATTCTGAGTGCTACATAAAAGGCATCACATAAGCCAGGTAAGTTTGGAAAAAAACTTATCTAGGGTATGAACAGATTTCTAAGAGAGGAGGCAGTCCTTCCAGTTGCCATCCTCAAACCATTAAAGGCTTTAAATGTCATAATAACTGGAAATGTCATAACCTATAAATGTCATAACTTTGCATTGTGCCAGCAACTATCCAGGTAGCCAATGCACGTGGATTAACAAGGATGTAACCTGCATCAACAACCCCATGGCTGCACTCTGTACCAGATCTGACTTGGAAATGTTAAAGACATCAGCTGCAATCCTAACCACACTTTCCTGGAAGTAAGACCCATTGTACACAATAACTGCAATCCTAAGCATGTCTACTCAGAAGAAAGTACCATTGTATTCAATAGTACTTACTCCCAGGAAAGTGTAGTTAGGATTGCAGCCAAAGACACAGAGCACAATTCCAGACACAGAGAATAATACTACTCAAAAGTAAACCCCATTGTGTCCAAAATTGTGTGTCTTCGAATTGTAGTCACAATGACTGATCAACAACAACACACTTTGGTCCAAAATTTATTCTGGCTGTTGATTCAACCTGTGCAATTCTTAACACACCATCCTCTCTGCTACACTTGTGTGTCAAGAAAAAAATGGGGGAGAAGGAAATGAAACATTGCTTTCATTAAAAAATAATAATAAGATGCTCCCCCTCTTTAAATGACACCAATTCAATCAATTTGTTTCACCTTTTATTTTTCACCTTTTAATTCATTACACACCTTTTATTTTATAACTGCGTCTTCTGTGTGCTTTACATTGAGTGGAGTTAGAGAGGTCAAGGCTGTAAATAGAGGGTGAATCTTACTTCACTTTTGGCCCAATCCTAAACAGGTCTGCTCCTAAGAAAGCCTCATTATGTTCAATGGAGTTTGCTCCCGGGGAAAGTGTGCATAGGATTGCAGGCTTTTATTACAAAGATCTGAATTTTACAGCACAATACCAGGCATGCCTTTTCAGAAGTCCCATTGAATTCAATGGGATCAATGACCAGGTAAGCATGTATAGCAGTGGTCCTCAAGACTCTTAGCACCAAGACCCACATTTTAGAATGACAATCCGTTTGGAGCATCGGAAGTGATGTCATTAACTTGGAAGTTGTGCCATTGCCAGGAGTGACGTCAACAATTTAGGCTTCAAATCTAAGCTGTGATCAGTCCCATTGTATGCTGTTATTTTGTATGGCCTAGGAATTAAACCTTCCAGCTGAGAAATCAAAGCAGGAGGCAGACTTGGATCCTTTTCCAACCACATGGCCCTCTCCCCTTCCATCTTCCCATATATTTGGGGCAAAGCATCAGGCCTCTCCCACTGGGAGCTACAGCATCTCTATACTCTCTATTTTATGCCATTTCCATACTCTATATATCTCTGTGTTTTCAATGGTCCAACATGACCCACCTGAAATTGGCTCATGATCCACCTACTGGGTCCTGACCCACAGTTTAAGTAACACTAATGTATAGGATTGCAGACTTAAGAGTCCAATCCTATCCGATTTTCCAAAGCTGGTGCAGAGATGCCAATGGAGCATGCACTAGCTCCTGTAGTTGGGGACATTTAGGAAGATCTCCTCAAAGTAAAGGAACATATTTCTTTATCTTGAAGTTGCAACTGCAACTCCTGGAAAGTTGGATAGGATTGGACCCTTATAGTCCATACTATTATATTATTACATACTATTAAACTATGTGTTATACTATCTATATCTATATTTCTGTATGCATATCTGGACACTGTTATATTATCAGTGGAATTCTAAGCATGTCTACTCAGAAGTAAGCCCAACTGTGTTCAGTAGAACTTTTTCCCAGGAAAATGTGGTTAGGATTGCAGTCCATATTACATACTGTTAGAGCTCAATCCTATTTATACCATACTTATATCCCAATCCTATCTTCACTTTCCTGGGAGTAAACCCCATTGATTCTAATTGGCTTTTGAGTAGATATGCCTAGCATTGGGCTATTGATAACCTAACCCAACTCAACAATGTCACCCTATTGAAAAACACTGACTGCATTTTGAAATACCAACCAGAACGTGATCTCTGTTTTTTTACTATAATTCCATATGATTAAAAAAACTCGAGAGCTTCACATGTAGCATGTTGAACTTGCATTTCCTTCCTCGACTCCCTCCTCTTCCTCCACATTAGGAATTTGGTTACTTTCAGATCAGGATTAGTGACTTGGAAATGCTGCCTGTGATACCATTTATTTTCAATTACCTTGGGAAAAAATTTCCAGGAGAGTAATAGAGCAGAAGTCCTGTATATAGGCATTTGAGGGACCTGAGCATGATCAGAAATCAGTGTCTTTGCAACCTGCACTCTTCCCCCCCCCCCATCACACACACAACACACACACATACACTTCTGAACTCTCCAGAAAAGAACTCTGTTGGGATTGCAATTCCTCTTCAAGGTGGCTCCCAGACAGCTTCATAAACTGTAATCTTATACCTCAATGGGTCAGTAGCCGAGGTTAAGTGCTTTAGCTAAAGCTACAACTAAATGCTATACACAGCATCAAAAATGAGTGGGGTGGGGGGGAGACTGCAAGAAGGCTAAAAATAATCCACTATTTTTCATAGTAATATCCCCCCAAACAAAAAAATGCACAATTTCTTAGCAGTCAGGTAACTAAACATCCAATAAACTGCAATTAAAGGGCTTCTAAAAGGTGGCATGGGGGGCATTTATTGTCAAAGGTTCATCCTGATGCATTCATTTGTTCCTGCCAAGTGGAACAGGGTCAACAGCCTTAAGTATCCCTCCTACACACAAACACACACACTTTTCTTTGCAATACATTTTCTTTGCAACACAAATCCACGGCTATTTCTTAGGGATGGGAAAGGAAGAATCTGCCACTTCAGTTTCACTTTTCCATCTAGCCAAGGGTGACCTCTGCATGGCTGGCAATTCTACACCTATAGACCCAGGAGGATGTGTCACTGAAATCAGTGGGGCTTACTTCTGAGTAGACAGGCACAAGATTGTGCTGAAAGAACAGCTCAGCTGTAATTAGACAAAAAGAGATCCCTGGTGCCTTGTGAATCTTGAAAGCAGCATTTCTTTCCTCCAGCCAGGAAAAGGAGTGGATCTTTAATCAGGAGAAGCAGAGCAAGGATGGAAGGCATCAAAGGAGGTGCAATTCATTCCTTGGGCTAAAGTCTTGGAGTTGCAACCCTGCAAGGTGCAACTTGCAAAGGGGAGAAAAGGAAACCTGGCAGAGAAGTAGGAAAATCATGATTTTCAGGACAGACTCCAACCCCCAGAGTAAAAGGATCAGAAGCATGCAATAGTGGAGACTTCCAGATCCTGCAAATACTTTCAAAACATGGTGTCCCAATGTATGCATCCCATTCCAAGGGGTCTCCCCTCCAAGAGGGAAACACAAATGTCAGGCTTATACATCACCTCCCCACCACTTATTGTGTAGCTGAAAAATGTGGCTCTCTCAAAATAGTGTCAGATCTCTCTCTCTCTCTCTCTCTCTCTCTCACACACACACACACACACACCCACACCATTTTGTGCAGCTGTGAGCAGGTACACCTTGATCTCTACTAGGAAGGAAAAATAAAGTACAGGTGGGAGTTGTATTCAGACGTGCATAGGCATGTGTGTTACCAGGATAGGTGATCAACAATGCAATCCTAAGCATGTCTACTCAAAAGTAAGCCCCATTAAGTTCCATGGGTCTTACTCCCAGGAAAGTATGGTTAGGATTGCAGCCTGTACTTACTCTCAGGAAAGTATGGTTAGGAGTGCATGCTAAGAGAAACAGGTTAAGAAGGGTTCAGGGACAGGGATCTCCTCGCGAGTAAGCACCCCCAGGATCTTGCCTCCTCCAGACTGGACCAAAAGCCAAGGTGGTTGAGGAGAAAGGCATCCTTGATCTCCCCACTCCCCAAAAGATCGTCTGAATGCTACAACACGCAGGCACTTTCCTACACGCATCCACGCCTAGGATGTTCCCCCAGAGCTGTCCAGCTTCAGGAAAGCACACCCAGGCTTGAAACAAAATTGGTACACAGTGATGCAGAGAGGGGGGCTAGAGAGAAGAGATTGGAGGGGGATCTGGAGTGCATTGCAGCACTGCTTCTCCCAATCCCAACCTGTGGACATTTCTAAACACAAATACACACACACTCCTCTTACACAGGGGTTGCAAACTTGTAGAGCTTCCTCTCCTCCAACATCATTCCTCCCATAGATCCAGCCAGCTGGACACCCCTACACACATACAGGCACCTCCTCTTGCCCAAACGTGCAGAGCATCCTCTTCCCCAGTATCATTACACCTACCCACCCATATAGATGAAGCCAGTATCTATATACACTTATACACATATACAGGCACCTCCTCTTGCACAGGGGTTGCAAACTTGCACCAACATTATTCCATTCATCCACCCCTATAAATGCATCCACCTGGACACCCCTACACACATATATAGGCACCTTCTCTTGCCCAGGGGTAGCAAACTTGCAGAGCATCCTTTCTCCCACTATAAGTACACCCACCCATATAGATGCAGCCTATGCACACACACATCCCTTACTGAGGGTTTGGAAACTTGCAAAGCAAGCTCTTCCCCTTTTCATTACACACCCAGCCAGCCATATGGATGCAGCCAGCTGGACACCCCTACACACGCAGATAGGCACCTCTTCTTGCCCAGGGATAACAAACTTGCAGAGCACCCTTTCCCCCAGCATCATTACACCTACCCAGCATATAGATGCAGCCAACATCTATATACCCCTATACACATATATAGGCACCTCGTCTTGCCCAGGGGTTACAAACTTGCAGAGCATCCTCTCCCCCAGCATCATTACACCCAGACACCCTTATAAATCCAGCCAGCTGGACACCCCTTCACACACAAAGAGGCACCTCTTCTTGCCCAGGGGTAAGAAACTTGCAGAGCATCTTCTCCCCCAGCATCATTACACCCACCCACCACATAGACGCAGCCAGCATCTATATAGCCCTATACACGTATACAGGCACCTCCTCTTGCTCAGGGGTAAGAAACTTGCAGAGCATCCTCTCCCCCAGCATCATTACACCCACCCACCATACAGATCTATATAGCCCTATACACATATACAGGCACCTCCTCTTCCCAAGGAGTAACAAACTTGCACAGCATCGTCTCCCCCAGCAGCATCATGACACCCAGACATCCATATAAATCCAGCCAGCTGGACACCCCTTCACACACAAAGAGGCACCTCCTCTTGCCCAGGGGTAGCAAACTTGCAGAGCATCTTCTCCCCCAGCAGTATCATGACACCCAGACACCCATATAAATCCAGCCAGCTGGACACCCCTACACACACAGAGGTACCTCTTCTTGCCCAGGGGTAGCAAACTTGCAGAGCACCCTCTCCCGCAGCATCATTCCCCCATAGATGCATCCAGCTTACCTCGTAGGGCTCCAGCCCCCCGCATCAGCCCCAGGATCAGCCCCAGCCTGAGGACCAGGGGGCTCCTCTGTCCACCTCCAGCACCCATCCTGCGAGATGCTCTGCAGGGAAAGGGGTTAACTCCGTCCCCGACTACTCCAAGGCAGGAGCAGGTACCTCCTCTCCTGCTGATCAGCACCAGACTGAAGGCAGCAGCCCCACGCCTGCAGTCCAAGGAGACCCCCTCCTCTCCATCAGCCAATAAGGAGAGGGCTGGGTGGGGCCAGCGGCCAAAGGGGAGGGTTGTGGCATGGGTAGGAGGGTGCAGGGGGTGCTGCCACACTGGGTGACATGCACCAGGGGGGCGACACCACTATCAATGATGATTTTGTATAATCTGGGAACTATCACATAAGACCATTGTGTTATATATCAATCGATGCGTAACTTCATGCAGAATTCAAGGAAACAAACCGCATTGAAATAGCTCAATTCTATCAAAAGTTATAACCAAAAAACCAGCAGGAACAGAATGGTGAACTTATGTCCCCCTTTTCCTGGACATGTCCTCTTTTTAGCCTTATAAATCCAGAAACAAAATCTTCATTGTCCTCCTTTTCCTCGCAAGCCATCTTGTAATTAAAAAAATTATATGTAAAAGTTATAAGTATAATAATAATAATTCATTCAACCATACAGAGATTTTTTATACATGGATTTGACTCATCCGGATTTGACTGAATTGATTTTAAAAACTACAAATCACTGCTTTTCTACTGTTGTCATGCAAGCAATCATTCCCTTTTTCAGTCACAGAATCAAACCTCTGCAGCTTTTGAGGCATTACCTTATATAATTAAATGCAATAGAGGAACAAGAAACCTTGAACTGGGTCTTTAAGCCTATTTTTCCATTGTTTTCTTTATACATTTATTTTTTTAATCCGTGGGAAGTTCTGGAAAGGAACCCTAGTGAATAATGAAGGACACCTGTACAGGGATACCTGTACACTTGAAACTCTTAGTGCATGGAGACTCAGGGCAAAATCCAGAGTAACTACGGGGAGTCTTTGCTCCGGTGTAAGAACAACTAAGGCTGCAATCCAGAGCAAATTCAGCCTGCTCTGACCAAACTGCACTCTCCTAACTATTCTTTATCCAGAGCAGAAAGTTATGCTGAATCCAGAGAGTCAGGAAGCCTGGGCTGCCCTAACTGCTCCAGAGCATGCTAAGTAATTGACACAAGGGGAAGACTTGCTCCTGAGGAGACACCCCTCAGATCAAACTGAACAAGGAACAGCTGTGGTGCCTACAGTGGTGACATGACTCTGCACATCACCTGGTGCGGAAGTCTGTGTGTCATCCCTGGGATGCACGCCCCCCCCCCCCACCTGGACTGCACAGTCACCAAAGTTGGAGCCTGCGCAGTTGTTTCTGAAGCCAACTGGCTTCAGAAAGAGTACTGCGCAGGCACCATCTCTGACACCTGCGCAGTACTCTTTCTGAAGCCATTCAGCTGCCGCTTCGCCTCCTGAGTGAGGCCGAATGGCTGTGCAGAGGCACGGACTTTCTCTGCTCTAAGGAAGTCTCCTCTGAAGCTGTTCGGCATGCTCAGTGTGTTTCTGCGCAGTGCATCTCAGATGGCCATTCAGGCCAGCTCCTCAGACAAATGTCACCTTCTGGCTGATTCTCCGCCTTGGAGCAGGCCTGAATGGGTGTGCTGACGCCTGGGGCCTGCCAAAGGACAGTCAAACTCCTCCGGCACATCACCCCATATGGAGCGCATCCCCAGTGCAGCCCACACCAGCCGCACCAGTCTGGTGACGCCATTGGATGCCTGCCTTATAAGGAGTCCCTGATGAGATGCCAGTACATTCTACAGTGAATAAAGGGGCTTCTTGGAGTGGCCTGCTGTATCCTGAGGTTTGTGGGCAGCCGTAGTTTGTTCCATATCCTGAGGTTGAGAGGAAGGGGTTGCAGCTAGGCTGGCCAAGAACTCAGATTTTTGGTCAGCACTGCCATTCTTACTCGGGCCTTATCATGGACCCCTATGGGTCTACTCATTACTATACCTGCTCCTGAGGTGGTTTAACTCTGAGGGCTGGAAGAGGGCATTTCTGCCTTGGAAACAGGCTCTGGATTCAGAGTAACTGCTCTGCCCTAGACAATGCTAAAGATGCCCTCAACTTGCCTCTCCTGAGCTGCTTAGGCTGCCCCAGTTAGGGCAGAGCAGGTCCACCTCTCTTAGGGCACCCTATCTTGCCTTGCTCTGCCCTAAGCCTCCTTCAGAGTAACTGGGCTGGAGCATCTTGCAGTTGCTCCAACCTAGTGTTAGATAGGGCAACCTAAGGGCTCTTATGTGGACAGATTAGTTGCTCTGGATTGGGCTGTCTCTCAGGATTCCAATATGAATTCCCATAGGTTTTCACTAGGTGGTGCAGTAACTACAGGTGCACGTAAAGTCTCTTTATGTTTTGGGGGTAAGATGCTGCGGTGGATCAGTGATACCACTCACTTTGCCAACGTCCGCAACAATGACATCCGGTAGTGATATGGCACTGCTTCAATCATCAACAAGATGATACAGGCTCACCTCCAGTGGTAACAGCCACCATCTGCATGCTAAGGAAAACACAACAGCACATATGGGCCTCCAGTTGGAAGTCAGTGACAAACAACCCAAAGCAGTGTTGGTTTGACATACTGTATGTTGACATGAGAACCCCCCACCTGCACCCAGAACAAGACTAAAACTGGGAGGAATTTTGACAGAAATCCAGAATAGTGGACCCCATCACCATGTCGGACAAACACAGAAGAAGAAGAAGAAGAAGAAGAAGAAGAAGAAGAAGAAGAAGAAGAAGAAGAAGAAGAAGAAGAAGAAGAAGAAGAAGAGTGTTAACCACATGATAGCAATATATTTGAAAGTTTTTAGCTTTTATTTTGTTGTGTCCTACATTTTTCTAGGGTGTCCTATGTTTTGTGGAGTTTTGTCCTTTTTTGCAGTTATGACATATAACTTAGGGCAAAATACAGAGCAGTTTTGGGTCCACGCAGTTACATTACCCTCTAGTGTTACCTTATAGTATAGAAAGAAACCTAAGTGGTCTGGAGCAAAGGGCTTAATTTGACTTTAGGATATGGGCCATATAAGTTATGATATACCCCTGACATCACCATGCCACTACCCATTACCATGCCACTGTTGCCCTGTGTACTGTATGGGAGAACGTTTATCATGTGGGCATGGGGTGTTTTGCTGGCCTCCTGCACTTGGTGATGTAACCCCTAGTGATGTCATTGGGGAAGAAGGTCAGGCCAGGGTTTTAGGGGCAAAAGAGGCTGGTTTATTCTCACAGTACATCTTCTGCAGCTTTGGGATATGCAGACACACTCTGGCACAGCCAGGCATGCTTCTATCTCTTTAAAAGTGGGGGGGGGGTTCCCTCTGTGTAGTGAATGCCAAGCAAGCCACCATCAATGGCAGGGTGATCACATGTTCTGTTTTCCAAGGAGATGTTCTCTTTTATAGCCTTGTATCTCTGGTGGGAAAAAAACTTCATTTTCCTCCTTTTCCTTGTGTGCAGGCAATAGGTAGCCTTCTTGAAAATAAAAATTATAGGTAATAGTTTTAAATGTAATAATAAGTAATCTATTGTTTAAATTAACCTCATGAAAGTGATATACATTAGTGTTTTGAGCTTTTATTTTGTCAGGTCCTACATTTTTCATGTGTATCCTACATTTGTGGAGGGCCTTGCCCTCTTTTACAGTTATGATATACGGTCATCCTGGTAGGACTGCAATAATTATCTTCCACAAAGACAGTACGGGACCCTCTGTCCCCTTTGCCAATGTATAAACACAACCCCCTGCAAATCAGGCCTGTCCCTGTTTTTCAGGACTTGGGGCAACCCTACAGTCTGGTCAAAGGCGAACTATTCTTCTGCAAGCTGTCCAATCGTACTGCCATGTAATTCTGCAATCCTATGCACACTTACCTGGGATAAACCCCCCATTCAGGGTGATCATATGACTGGAAATTTCTGGATTTGTCTTCTTTTTAGCCTCCTGTCCAGGTGTCCTCCAAAAGGGCTTCATTGTCCTCCATTTTGGCTTCTTTTTGGAACTTTGAAATGGTGTGCAGTACCCCATCATGTCATATGTCATTGGATTCATATAGAAGAGCAGAATTCAATGCAAAAATATCAGTTTTGAAATATCTCCTTCCTATCAAAAGGTATGGCCAAAAAACTAAAAATAAAAAAACGCATTGAGTTCTATGGGGAAGTGAAAGTGCCCAATATCATGGCTTTGCTCATGAGTATGCAAATATGCCATTGTCTGCTGGAAAGGCCAGGCTGAAAGGAATTCAAGACATTGTCCTGCTTTTGAGGTTTGGGCATCTGGTCACCCTCCCCCCATTCAGCTCAGCAGGACCTACTTCGTACTAGACATGCAAATGATTGGGCTGTAAAGTAATCTTATAGCCTAAGTGTATGGTGATGCAGATGCCTTAGAAGTAAGCCTCATGGGTGTTCAATGACACTCACTCTCAAGAAAAGGTGTATAACAGAGTTCCCAGTCTGTAGGTCAGGATCCACTGATGGAGCATGATCCAATTTTTCGTGGGTTGCCAAAGGGTGGTGAAAAGATCATATAGCTAAGCCACAAGGCCTATGCAAAAATCAGATATTGTAGCTGCTAATTACTCTGCAAAGCATTCAGCTCCTGCAATTTGGAGGATTGCTGTAAATTACCATGCAAGGGACCAGCTCCTGAAGTTTGCAAGCTTGTTTTAACTATTGAGTGATAATTGAGAATCTTTTTTCTGGTTATTATTATTACTTGTAAGTAAATAAAATATTTCTGTCTGGGTTCTCCTTTTTTCTAGTAAGAATAGGTGGAGTGTTGTTTTAAAAAGTGGGTCCTGCTGCTAACAAGTTTGGGAACCACTAGTTGGGATCAGGTTTCAATGCTAGGCATAGCTGGCATTAAAACCCTAGAGCAGTGTTTCTCAAAGTGGGGGTCGGGACCCCTTTGGGGGTCGCCTAGAGCTTTCCTGGGGGTCGCCTAAAGACCCCTGGTGCAGGGGGCCAGGTCAGGCTTGCCAGACCTCCGGCTGTAGCTGCATGCACACTGGGGCTGACTGACAGCCTCAGGGCCCAATCCTATGCATGCCTACTCTGAAATAAATCCCATTGTGTTCAATGTGTGCATAGAACACACATTTCACTTGTAACAATGAAAATACATCCTGCATATCGGATATTTACATTACAATTCATAACAGTAGCAAAATTACAGTTATAAAGTAGCAATGAAAATAATTTTATGGTTCAGGGTCCCCACAAAATGAGGAACTTATAAAGGGTCATGGAGTTAGGAAGATTGAGAACCACTACCCTAGAGTATAGGGAGATTGGCAGCACAGGAATACTCAGAAGGAAGCTGCAACTTGTTATCTCACAGAGATGAAATCCCCTCTTCTATACAATTGATAAATGTCCAGGAGTTGTATAGGGAATGTTTTGACACCCTTGCTCTATGTCAGTGGGGCTCACTCCTACACAAGTGTGCATAGGATTGCAGCCTTCTTTCACATTAACCTGTCTACAGAATTGTGTTGTAAAACTGCAGTCTTATTATGTGCTTTCTTGGTAAATCCTATTGCCAAGGGTAGATCTACCATGAAACTAATGACAAGCTATGGTGCCCCTAATACCGGACTGGCCCCAGAGGTTACTTTAGTCCATGTGATTTTGAAAAATAATAGTATTAATAAAAAGTAGAATTGATCTATCATTGCAGGAGTAAAATTTCAAGAATATTTTTGGGCCCCATGCACAGCTGGGCACCAGACACTGGCACTAGTACTGGGTGGCAGGGAGCAGTGGGCATTGGGCTCTGCTGCGCACCAAGTTGCACCAGGCACAGAAGTGTACCAGGATGCAGTGGAAGGTAGCAGCGGGCACTGGCAGGCATCAAGGATCGCTATCAGGCACCAGCAGACACCACTGGGCATCTCTATCTGGCACCAGTGGGCAGCACCAGGCACCAGCGGGCATCAATGGGCATTACAGGGCATCACTCATTCCTACCAGGCACTGGACACATGGCACCACGCATTCCTACCATGCACCATCCAGCAGTGGGCACCACTGGACACCAAATTCAGTTCTTAGTGGGTCCTTACATCACAGAAGGAATATGCTCCCCAAATTTCATGCTTCTGGTTCTGGGGGTATGGGCTTATTGTTGATGAGTCAGTGAAGTTTCCATGTTTAGTATAGGGACAAAAACATATTGCATCCCTTTTCACCCGCTTCTAGTTTGAATTTCCCAAAATCTGTTCTTAGTGGGTGCTCACATCCAGGGTTACCAGACGCCAAACTGGAAATTCCTGCACAGCAACCCCAAAATTCCTGATTTAAGGCCAAAATTCCTCTTAGTCCAAGTCAAAATTCCTGAGAAAATTCCTGTAATTAAAAAATTGTCCAAAAATGCAGGACGAAATGTAGGACATGTTAAAATAAGCTTAAAATACTGGTATTGCTTTCCTGTACTTAACTTTAACACTATATTACCTTTTTAAGGTAAAAGACACACACACCCTGAGGGGGAGGAGCAGTGGGTGCATTCAGGGGTGGCTGGTGGAGGGTTTCTCTGGGGTGGGGAACGTAGGTAAGTGGGAGGTTTGTGGGGGGAGGGGGTGAATGCAGGGCTGGTGGGGGTTTTCTTTGGGGTACTGGGCACAGGCAGGGCCAGGGGAGTTGGTGGGGGTGGCTACAGGATAGTGGGTGCTACAGGCAGCAGGGGAGGCTTGTGGGGCTTACTTTTGAGTAGGAATGGTCAGGATTGTTTTCTAGGGCTGCAATCCTGAAGATCCCTCTCTGGGAGTAAGACCCATTAATTGCAGAGGGGCTTACTTTTGAGTAGACATGGTCAGGAGTGTTTTCTAGGGCTGCAATCCTGAAGATCCCTCCCTGTGAGTAAGACCCATTAACTGCAGAGTGGCTTACTTTTGAGTAGGCATGGTCAGGAGGGTTTTCTAAGGCTGCAATCCTGAAGATCCCATCCTGGGAGTAAGACCCATTAACTGCAGAGGGGCTTACTTTTGAGTAGACATGGTCAGGAGGGTTTTCTAAGGCTGCAATCCTGAAGATTCCTCCCTGGGAGTAAGAACCATTAACTGCAGAGGGGCTTACTTTTGAGTAGACATGGTCAGGAGTGTTTTCTAAGGCTGCAATCCTGAAGATCCTTCCCTGGGAGTAAGACCCATTAACTGCAGAGGGGCTTACTTTTGAGTAGACATGGTCAGGAGTGTAGGGAGGAGGCAGAGTGGCAGCATCCAGGAGGCAGTGAGGACTGGAGATGCTGATCCAGAGGGAGGCAATGAGGGGGAGGAGCGTCCTTCTCCCGCTTGCTCTTTGTCCCGATCAGCACCGGACACAGCTGGGGCTGCAGGCACAGTGAAGAGAAGCAGCCACAGCTGCAGCGCGCCAAATTTAAATGGCCGCTGGCAGCAGGAGCCTCTTTCTCCGGAGCCCGGAGGTGGAGCTTGCTGGTCCGGAGGCGGAGCTTGTTTTCAGGAGGGCTCCTGGGAATTCCGGGGATATGGCAACCCTGCTCACATCATAGAAGGAAGACCCTCCCCTTATTTCATGCTTCTAGGTCTGGTGGTTTTGACTGAGGGTTGAAGCTGTGAGTCAGTCAGTGAGTCAGTCAGTGACTCTGGTTTTATATACAGTGGTACCACGCTTAACAAGCGCCTTGCTTAACAAGCGTTTCATATAACAAGCAAAAATTTCCAAGAAATCTTGCTTCACATAACAAGTTTTGCTTCACTTAAAGAGCACTTATACAGACCTTACGCTCTATGTGGAGGCTCTTTAAAAGGGCAGCCAGCCAGCGCTGCAGCCTCTAACTGCCCCCAACTTGGGCGCACTTGCCTCGGGATGCCAGATGCAGCTGCCCCTAACTGCCCCTAAGTGCACCCACCGGCCACTTTGAACCTCCGGCAGCGGCCCAGGTAAGCCTCCCAGGAAAGCGTCTTTAATTGCTGCCTCTTAACTATGTCTATTCAGAAGTAAACCCCATTGTGTTAAATGGGGCTTACTCCCAGGAAAGCTTCTTTGATTGCAGCCTCTTACCTATGTCTACCCAGAAGTAAGCCCCATTGTGTTAAATGGGGCTTACTCCCAGGAAAGTCTCTTTAGGATTGCAGCCTAAGTAGACTTCATAGGATCATGCACATTGAATGCATGTTTTGAATTCAATTCCAGTGTTCTGTCATCATTTTTACATAGTTAATATTTTTATATGAATATTTTTGGGGTTGTGGAACCAATCATCTGAATTTCCATTGTTTCCTATGGGAAAATCCACTTCACTTAAGAGTGTTTCACTTAAAGAGCATGCCTCCGGAACAAATTAAGCTCTTTATGTGAGGCACCACTGTACATAGATTTTAAATTTAATAACAAACAATATAGAGTTTAAATTAACCCCATAAAAGCAATATATGTATTTAGCTTTTGTACTATCATGTTTATTTGGGGGGGGGGATCTTGCCATTTTTTTTTTTCGTTATGACATATGGTCACCCTGTCCAAATCAAAGGATATGAGTTTATGGTTCCATCTTCTCCTGGGACTAAAAAAGTCATAAAAATAAAAATCAAAGAAAACTGCATAGGTGATGTACTGGGATGATTAGGACAGTTTGCTTCCCCTTGCTAAATAAATGCATGTGCTCCTTCACAACCTTCTGCTTAATTAAGGACCACATATATGACAGTGGTTAAAGAGACTCTTAAGGCAAAGAAGAGGCAATCAAGGACCAATCCTGTCTAATTCCAGTGCTGGTGCGGTTGGGCCAGTGTGAAGTGCACTGTCAGCATCCTATGATGGATGATGCAGTCACTGGGACCTTCTCAATGTATAGGAACAAGTGTTCCCTTATCACAGAGCTGCATTGTGACCACATTGGAGGTGGAAATTGGGTAGGATTGGACCATATCTGTAAAGAGACTGTCCCTGCCAGACATTTGCTGGATGTGCAGGCTACTGGAGTCAAAGGCACTGCATTTGACTATATGTTCACTTAATATCCTAATCATATAACAACAGGGATCAGAGAATGTATCCCCATCATTAAGTTGCACTCACCTGAATAGTGAAACCACCACTTAAAACACCCCATTTTTATGCTACACATTTTATATCTACACAGAAGTGAGTTCCATTTTGGTTCAAGGAAACCTACTCCCAAGTAAATAAGGGTAGGATCAAAGTCAAAAAGTGTTTTTTAGCCCAGTTAGCTTGTTCCATCTTCTCTACTTTCTTATTTCTTATTCAACTATCTTTTTTCCCTTTTTCAGTCTATTTTTATCCTTACCTTTTTCTTTTGAGTCTCTCTTTTCTGTTTCTCTCCTATTTGTACAGGTTCCTCTCCTTTCATAATTCCCCCTTCCTTTTATCTCTCTCCTTTAGTCTTTCACTATTTCCTTATTTCACCTTTGGCCTTCTCTCTAATCTCTTCTGCTTTCTTCTTTCAAATATTTCCATTTCTAATAGGAAAAAGCGTTCCATTGAATATCAATACTAAAATAAATCCCCATTTCAACAAAACAAAGTTCACAAAGTGGTTTACCTGGCAACACGAATTGAGAGGATATAACTTTTAGAAGGTCCAACTAAGCCTGAAATCCTATTCACACTTTCCTGGGAGTAAATCAGTGGTGGGCTCCAGCAGGTTCACACCTATTCTATAGAACCGGTTGTTAAAGAGAATAGGACATATAAAGTTTTAAAATAGCCATTTAAATGTGGCTGCCAGATGGACATAGAACCATTGTTAATTTCTTTGAATCCCATCACTGGAGTAAATCCCACTGAACACAACTTCTGAATCTGAGTATACATGCCTTAAAGTGTGTTCTAAACAATTACAAAGTATGGAGTAAACTTTGGCATAGACCAGGATGAAAAGGTGACAGGAAATGATGAACTTACCTTTTAAAAGAACTTTTTTAAAGCCAGGTTGCCAACTGACCAAAGAAGCCCCAGCCTCCCCTGCACCTATGTCTCTGTAGATGCATCCACTAATATATACTTTGCACAAAAAGCATGTAATTCACAACAAGGGCTTGAGTTGTTCAGGTTTGGGGTCTTTCATCCAGCTTCTGACATAGACTGGGATGCATTCCAGAGATACAATATGGAACTCATGGGCGTTCACATGGGAGAACCTGGGAGTCTGGGATCGCCCAAATTCCCCCCCACCCCTGGACATTCATCTGTTTCCCAATGCAGTGGAGGTTTGGAGAATGGAGGACATGGTGGAGCTGTGGAGGACAGGGGGTAGAGGTGGCCCCAAAAGGAGGGGTATAACGGTTGGCCCTTCTACCAAGTGGTACGCCCACGGAGGGGTACAGTCATTGGCTGGAGTTTGGCGGGAACAAATGCGAGGTGGGGTAAGGGATGTGCGGGACCTGGAGCGCATTCAGCGGGAGACACTCTGGAGAGAGGACCTCCCATGGAAGGAGCCGAGCACCTACCAGGCCTATCGGGAGACTCCCTGTAACTCAACCTCCCAGGCTAACCCCCTCCTGATACTGTCAGAGTGTGACAGTGTTGGAGGACACTGAGAGTGTGAGCGAGCCCCAAGGAGCTGTCGAAGAAAAGGGATGGTTGACAGCTGGAGTGCGAGAGAGCTCATCTAGTCCAAGGGAGAGGAACGTCCGGGAGTCCTACCTGAAAAAGGAGGAAGAGGAGGATGGGACCCAGATATCTGTGGTCCTCGATGACCAAGTCATTGTCAGTGGAGGGACGGGAAGAAGAGGCAGACAGACACACGACTCAGCTGTTGTCAAAGTAGAGGAGTAGGGGCTGGGTGTAAAGTTGGCAACCTTCTCAGTGTAGGGATGGTGGGAATAACTCCTGGCTTCTTAAGTTTTAAGCCTCCAAGCCCAATTCTGTCTACTCAAAAGTGTTATAGTCAGTGGTGCTTATATTGTGTAAGGGGGCAAAGAAAAGGAGGCTGAAAGACCAAGTCTGAGAAAGGATGGCTGCTTGAATCACAAAACATCTTCCTTTTTGGGGGGAAAGGAGGTGCCAAGAGGGTGCTAATAATAAGTAATATAGCATTGAAATTACGTACAGGAAAGCAATTTGAAAGTTTTTAGCTTTTATTTTAACACATCCTACATTTGTTCTACATTTTTTTAGTGTCCTACATTTTTTTTAACATGACAGGAATTTTGCTTGGATGTCAGGAATTTTGGGAGACCTTGTCCTCTTTTTTGGGTTGGGACATCTGTTCACTCTGGAGTAGACACGCCTTAAAACAGTGGTCTTCAAAGTGGGGGGTCAGGACCGCCTTCTGGGGTTGTGACTTCATTTCAGGGGAGGGTTGCCATATGTCCTGAAAAAAGGACAGTCCCAATTTGGGGGGATTGTGTTCATATACTGGAAAATGGGACAGAGGGTCCTGTCCCAATTTTGTGGAAGAGAATTATGGCAACCCTATTTCAGGGGATCCTGAAAAGCTGGGTGCAGCCATCTTGGAATATTGCACTGGCACCTTTAATGTCACTTCCAGCCATAGCATCACTTCTAGGGCGTCCCGGAGAGATTGTCATTCTCAGAAAGGGGTCTTAGGCTGAAATATTTGAGCACCACTGCTTTAAAGTGCATTCCAGTCTAAACCATTACAGAGTATGGGGTAAACGTTGGAGTTTCCACAATCTAGAGAGAGATCAGATACTAGGACAGTATTTTTAGTCAGTGCTGAGATTAACACGAAGGAGTGCAGAAGAAAGCCCTGATCCCAGTGATGGGATTCAAAGAAATTAACAACCGGTTCTGGGCCCATCTGGCAGCCACTTTTAAATGGCTATTTTTAAACTTTATATGTCCTATCTCTCATTAACAACCAGTTCTATAGAGTAGGTGCAATCCTGCTGGAGCCCACCACTGCCTGATCCCCTTTCTTTCTTTAGAAACTTACACGGAGGGCTTGATTTGACCAGTATTGGGGTGGATCAAGGAGGGGGCCCAACAGGATCACATTAGGTTGCCTGCCTCCTACTACTCCTCACATAATTTGAACTACTCCCCCCACTCCCCACCAAAAGGCAATCTACTGCTTCACTTTCTCAGGAACTTTTGGGTATCACCTAAAATCAGTTGGTAACCTAGTAGAAACTAATCTGAGTCATGGTGACCAGATACCTGAATCTAAAAAGGAGGACAAGGTCTTGGATTCCTGTCGCCCTGGCTTTTCCAGTGGATAACGGCACACTTGCCTACTCACGAATAAAGCCACGCTATGGGGCATTTTCACTTTCCCATAGAGCTCAATGTATATTTTTGATTTGTGGTTTTTTTTGTCATAACTTTTGATAGGAAGGAGATATTTCAAAACCAATTATTGCATTGGATTCTGTTTTACGATACAAATCCAACAACATATGACATGATGGGGTCCTGCACACCATTGCAAAGTTCTGAAAAGAAGCCAAAATGGAGGACAATGAAACCCTTTTGGAGGACACCCGGACAGAAGGCTAAAAAAGAGGACAAAGCTGGAAAACTCCAGTCGTATGTTCTCCATGATCTCAGTCTTCATTTAATAAACAAAGTTCCTGCTCTCCATGGGTTAAGACAAACTACACAAGCTGAATCATTCTCAGCCTCTGAGAGCCATCATGGCTCCCATTTGGCTGTGAGTGAAATGCACCAAAGTTCTGCTTAGACGCCGATGATGCTGCCTTCCAAGACAATGAAGAACATTTTTATTGCAAGCTGGAACATTTTGCAGGCTTGATAATATTCTTCAGTCCTACACTACCTTGCATTATATATGATAATTTGATTACTTTCCATTGCCCAACAAGAAGAGTACAATCCTCCAAAAGTCATTCATGCAACATTGTGTTATGTTTTGCCCCCTTCTGAGCAGTGAGAAGTTCTAGGGGCAGAACAGCAGATTAATAGCACCTTTATTGTATGTGTGGCTTTACAAATCTGCAAGCAGCATATAGTGAAGGCAAATAAATTCTTCCACCAAATTGCTCAGACACTAAAACTGCATCACATTTCAAAAGAGAACAACTGAATCCCATTGATGTTCCAAAATAATTCCGAGTTCTTGAATTCTCCCAGTTAAAAATTCCTTAAGGCTGTAGTCCTAACCACACTTTCCTGGGAGTAAGTGCTATTGAAAACAACTTACTTTGAGTAGACATTCTTAGGATTGCACTCTGTCTGACGTCAATCATTCCCTCCAGTGATGGGATTCAAAGAAATTAACAACCAGTTCTATGCCCATCTGGCAGCCACTTTTAAATGGCTACTTTTAAACTTTATAAACCTATCTCTCATTAAAAACCAGTTCGATAGAGTAGGTGCAAACCTGCTGGAGTCCACCACTGATTCCCTCCCAGCATAACACTAGTATGTCATTCTTTTTTACCATCATTGCAGTACAGGGAGACCATAACTGAAAAATTGAAGAAAATGTAGGATACGACAAAATAAAGGCTAAAAACACTCATATATATGTGGTTACTTGAAACACAATTATTATGAAATTTGAAACTATTACATAAAATTATTTATAAATTACAATAATGAGGGTGAAGCACCATAGAGCATCACCACCCTTTGCCCAGCACTCTGTGCACAGCAGGCAGAGGTGGGAAAATGGGAGCAGCATATTAGCTGCATTGTCTATGGGGCGGGGTATGCTGGCACGTCACCTTCTCATGGCTGGGTCAGAGAGTCAACAGTGGCCATGAGGAGCTCCCTCCTACTCCTGGTCTCCTTTGGGGTTGGGTTGTATTTCTATAATATTAGTACTTTGATATTAATAATTTAATCTGGGATTGAGGGAAATGTTGGGGGTCTTTCCCCTGCCCACATTTCTGCTCAGTGGCCATTTTGGGGACTCCCTCATGCAGGGTGACCAGATGCCCAAACCTCAAAAGGAAGAGAAGGTCTTGGATTCCTCTCAGCCTGGCCTTTCTGGTGGACAATGGCACATCTGCGAACTCATGAATAAAGCCGTGATATTGGGCACTTCACTTTCCCTTAGAGCTCAATGCATATTTTTTATTTTTAGTTTTTTGGCCATAACTTTTGATAGGAAGGAGATATTTCAAAACCTATTTTTGCATTGGATTCTGCTCTTCAATATGAATCCAGAAATTTATGACATGATGGGATACTTCACACTATTGCAAAGTTCCAAAATGGAGGATAATGAAGCCCTTTTGGAGGACAAATCTGGAAAAATCCAGTCATATGATCACCCTGCCCTCATGCTCCTGCACTGGCAGTTATTTTTTGTGACTTGTTCTATGAGTGGCAACCATTTTCCTTACAGGACCAGTGCTGTCATTTGGATCTCTCAGGAACAGTGGGGTGTCTTAAAGGGCCAATATTGCTTTAAAGCAAGCTTACGGGGGCTGTTCAGTATCCTTCTGTAAAGAGCCAGTGTTACTGTTAAACTGGATGTTTCTTATTGTAGCCAGGATAGCAGCAGTGCCTCCTGCTACATGCTCCCTTCTCACGAGGCAAATGAGGACAATGAAGATTTCTTCCAGCGCACAGTGCCAAAAAAGTGGACATATCCTGGAAAACCAGGATATATGGTCACTCTGTATCAGTAGCATAACCAAAGCACAGGCTGGTATGGTAAGTCTACAATCCAGAGAAACTACGGGACCTTTTACACCAATGTGTAAATGCTAATAAAGGTTCTGTGACTACTGACTACACCAATGTTGATACGGTGCCACCTATGGGAAACCTATGAGAAACGCATACAGCGATCCAGAGTAAGTGCCTCTTACGTCTTCCCGTAGTTACTCTAGATTGTAGGGTAAGTGAATGAGGCACCATAATGCATTGTGTATGTGGACCCACCACTCAGCATCACAGGATTGCACTCACCGCCGCAGGCAGCACTCATGCACTCATCAAACCAATTGTCTAGGGCCTTTGCACTGTGCTGAATCATTTGGATGGTGAATAGGAGGGGTTATTTATTTATTTATTTATTTATTTATTTATTTATTTATTTATTTGTACCCTGTCTTTCTCAGTGAAGGCCAACTCAAGGCGGCTAACAAACATTGATAACAATGGAGACCTTATTGTGGCACCTTCTGTGGCACTATTTATTGTGGCACCTCCTATACTTACAATGCTGACTCCTCCCTCAAGCTATTCTTCTGGTAGGATTCTGGGGTGGTAGAACAGAGAAAGGGGTACTAATTTTCTACTGTTGGAAGGTGAGGCTTATGTCCATCAGAGGCCCCACTGGCCAAGCCAACACATGGACAATTCTACCTGTTGGTAGCATCCAATGCTACACAAGGTCACTGGTGGGGGGAGAGAACATCACTGCATGGCTTTGCCCTACAGTCCCCAGCATTCCGACACCAGAACTAGTTAGCGCTGGGGTCAGCAACCTTCTTTCACATCAGGTCCAGACATCAGGTCCATCAGTGATAAGAAGGCAAACCTCCTGATTAGGCCATAGGTCTAAGAGCCATGGTCCTGAGAGATGCATCCCCAGATAGAGATTGATGCTCAAAGCAAGCACTTTTCTTTAGTCAATTGCAGGTCATTTGGATAAATATCTTTTGGGTACTACAAGCTGGATGATTTCAGATGTTGGGCTGTGAATCTGTCCTGGGAGCCATATGTTGCCCACCACTGTGGTAGAGATTTCTTGAATCCAATTCAGGCAACGCAGGAGAGGAATGAACAATTCCTTACTCATCCATTGACTCACAACCTCAGTTCCAAGTACGTAAATTATCTGCACGTACAAATAAGTACAAAAGGGGAAAAAACTCAGGGAGCAATCCAGTAAGGGGCATGGAGCCTGGAGCAAATTCCTTACACTAGTCGATTGGTGTCATTAAAGTGTAATAAAGCACTTTTGCACCACCAGGAGAAGATGGAGACCTGAATATGTTCATGCACCAGCCTTTGGAGGCCAACACATGACCCACTCAACTATTTCAGAAGATAAACCAATGTCTTCAAAGCTAGGCCAGTGCAAGGGTCTGGAGGGAGCCAACTGAGGGGAGGGTAAGGGTGGGTGGCAGGTAAGCAGGTGGGGAGGGGGCTGGGTCCAATAAGGAATCCTAACCTCTGTCCTGGGCATCCTCCTTCAGATCTGTGCCAACTCTCCACTGGGACTTCTGCAACTTTACACAGAACAGATGAATGAATTCTCTGGGCTGAGTCACAACTGCCCCAACCCTGTCTTGGATACGGGGCAAGAGAGAAGGTTAGAGAAGGTTAGATAAGGCAGGTTAGAATTGAGCTGCCCATTTATTCCATGGTACACCATCAGGTCTGGAACTGAAACTTTTCAGAAGCCCATCATTAGGATCAATTAATGAATCAACAGTATTTATAAACTGATTTTCAACAAAAAGTTAACCAAACATAGCATTGCCGTAATACTTTTGCACAAAATCAGGACAGAACCCTCTGCCACACTTGCCAGTTGCAAACACAATCCCCTAAAATTGGGACTGTCCCTGTTTTGGTGGCATATGGCAACCCTAACCACACTGTGGCAGGATGGATGCAATGGATGTCCCCCCCTTTATCCCAGGGTTAAAATGGGACCTCTGCTTTGCCCATGGACCTCAGGACATCTCCAGCACAATTGCGCTGCAAAACTTGGAACAAGAGATCCTGCTAAAACTCTGCCTTACAGAGGCAGATGGAGAAAGAAATTTTTTTCCTTTTAAAAAAAGTTTCACCCCAAGCACTATCTATAATAGACACAGGCAAAGTATTGCTGCGAGCCAACTGCCTGCACAAGGAAGGAACTTTGCTATATTGCACATCAGCAAAAAAGAGACTAGAAACAGTACTTAGAATTCTGCCTTTGGAGCCTTAGGGTCCTGACATTGCAGCACTTTCCCTCTCCAGATCTACATACGCAACTAGATTTGCAGTGAGTCCACCTAATTATGGGCTCCTGGATAGGTTTCCAAGTGAATATTTTATATGAAACATCAAAGTAACAAGTTCCTTGTTATTCACGTAGTTATGGCAGAGGAAGGATCAGGAAACAACATTTGAAGGGGAGGAAGAGATGAGCAGCCGGAGACTTCAATCAATGCACTGTGAAGGACCATTTGTGGGAATATTCAGCAAAGAACAGGTCTGGGAGAAGGCTCGGCCTCCATGGCAAATCCAGATTCACCTCTTACGATTCGGTAATAGGTTTCAGAGTTTTGATGGAGTATTCCCCACATTGCCTGCAAGATGAATAAAAGGAAGGTTAGGGATGGATCATCAATTAGGCCAACTGATCATCAAAGGTGGCCAAGCTGAAGGGGTGTAGTTAGGATATGGCACAACAGGGCATTTGCTCTGGGCACCACTTAGGGGTTACTGGGCATGGACATACTAGGCAGTGAGCAGTATGTGGTTTCCACTCTGCCGGTGCAGGGCTAGCCGCCTGGGCTACGTCTGGATCGGTACCCAATAGGCCTGCTATGCATCGCACTGATCCTTGCTGTCTCAGGCAATCACCAAGGGCCTATTCTGCCTACTCCAGCATGATACCTGCCATAAAGTGACCTATTTAACACCTCCTTCACCACTAGTACAGTTTAGGGTAGGCAAAAAAGAGTCCCAGCCAGAGCCAATCAGCAGGGACCCCAAAAATTCCTACCCAGCCCAAAATGCGACCAGCTAGTCTTAAACTGCCCAAGGGAGGGAGGGTGGGGACGACTCTCCGACACCAACTGAGGGGCAGTGAGCGCATTCCCGCTGCGTCCCCCAGTCGCCTCCCCCTTGGCTCTGGCAGCCAATCAGCTGCCAACATCTCTCCCCGGTTGGACCATTCCACCGGGGGGGGGGGGCAAAGTGGGCCAGCCCATTAACTGGGCCAGCATCATTCCTTTTGAGCAGGCACTATGTAGAATTCTTGTAATTAATAAATTAGCAGCACAATCCTAACCATGTTCACTCAAAAGTAAGTCCCATTGTGTTCAATGGGTCTTACTCCCAGGAACGTGTCTTTAGGATTTCAGTCTCTTAATATAATAAATATTATTAAATTTCCAACCATTACCTATAAATAGTTCTAAATTTAATAATAAATAATATAGTGTTTAAATTAAACCCTCTGACACAATTCCAGCCACTCTTTTCATCCCCTGCATAGAGGAAATGTGGAGAAGGCCCTCTCCTTTGAACTTTCTTTTCCATGGCCCACCACAAATAAACAGTGGGAGAATGGAAAACCACTTTTTTGGTATTTGCCACCAATCCAGAGGGAGGAGGAATGTGGCAGTGTTGGAGGGGGCAGGAATATGAGGAAGGCAGCAGATAAGGAAGCTGCTTCCCCCCACTGCAGCTTTTGCTAGCCCACTGCCTCTCTCAAACTCATTAATAGTTCAACCCTTCTTATGAAACCATTTTCCCCCTTTCATAACCATTAGTCAACACAGCTTGTTTATCTTTGATCTGTATTGCATTACAATTCTTTTTAATGCATTATTTTTGATTTAGAAAAAAAGCAACTCTGGGCAAATTCTATACTATTCTCCTTCATCCACTCTTACTCTGTTTTCTCAGTCTCTTGCAAAGATGAAAAACAGCTCTTAGGTTTGCTGCGGCATTATGCTTCATAGCCATCAAAACGGATGCAAAACCTTTTATCTAAAGATTCAGATCTCTCATCATCTGTGATGGTGAAAATATGGCTTGACTTTTTATGGGGATGGTGGAGGGGGGTTTACAGGGAGAGTTCAAATGACTCCACATCATTCACTCGCAAAAGTCACCATATGGGCAATCATAAGCCATCACTTTAGAAGAGATGAAAATCTATATTTTCAAGCTGATTAACCCGAGATGAATTGCTACACAACTGTTTGTAACGTTTTTTCCCTTCCCTGTGTGTTTACACTTCCTACAATTGACAAACACCATACGGCAGAGTTAATTGATAAAAGGAGAAAATGCAAAAAGGGGGGGGGAGTGTTTGGATTTATATCAACAATGAAATTTGGGGATTGGAATGCCAATTGGAAGCTCCGAATGTGAACTCTGCTAATATGTTTGAAAATTAGTGCGCTCCAGCCATTAGGATGCAGTGAAATCTTTAATGCTTCATTAAAGTTAGTGGGGGAGAACTGAGATTTCACTTACAGCAGCGGTTTTCAAACTTTTTATCACTGGGACCCTTTTTTATGACACTCTATTGGGACACACTTAGCTTAAAGAGTCCTTTAAAAGGTCATCATGAAAAGATATTTATTTATTTATTTACTTACATATTTATTTATTTATTTATTTATTTACTCACATATTATTTATTTATTTATTTATTTATTTATTTATTTATTGGACACCACCAGACACCACTGGGCACCATTGGGTACCACCAGGTACCACCAGACACCACATACCACTAGGTTGCACCTGGCACCACTGGACACCCGAGCTGGGAACTTGTCATCAAGGGGGAAAGGCAAAAAAACCTCAATGCATTTCTTGCAATAAGGCAGCCCTAATATATAGCCTTACAGCGTTAGTTACATGGCACAGCCTTCACTTGCCCCTGCTACCTGTTATTGGGGGACTTTGGGGATAAAATTTCATTGAGGGGGAGTCTCTCAGGCTGCAATCCTACCCACACTGACTCAAGAGTAAGCATCACTGACTGTGATGGGACTCTCATTGGAATAGACATGCTTAGAATTGAGCCCTCAAGCTTTTCTCTCCCTATATTTTTTTGCAAGCTTGCAAATACCAGATCAACTCCTTGCAAACTGCAGGAGCTCAGCTATTTGCAGGGCACTTAGCAGATATCTTGCCAAATGCAGGAACTAAACTTTTTGCAGGGCAGTGAGCAGTTCTCTGGTTGCTAAAGAGCCTCAAGGCTTGAGGCAGTTAAAGTGATCTGATCTTTCCATTACCTGTGTTTTCTTTGGAGGTTACTCTGGCATCCACCTGAAATCCCTGTTTCCAAAGAGTGATGCAAAAGGTAGGTCAGCCTGTGCTCTAAAAGGGTGAGATTGTGTGCCATTCCAGCAATGGAGAGGGAACCCATGTGCAGGACATTTTTGAACATTTCTTACTTGGCATGGAATGGCTGCCTGCAAATAAGAATAAAGAGGGCAAGGGGGAAGAACCCACCAGGTGAACAGAACTCTCTGCATCAAAGACAGCGTGCAGTAGCGCTGGCGGTTTTTAATGCCAGGCACACTTGCTGGCTTGCCTCTGAAGGCTGTCATTGAACAAGTGGAAATTCATCTCATCCTCCAAGGGGAAAGTCCTCGGCCCTCATTTCCTGTGAAGTACAGAGCACAAGTCGAAACAGTTTCTTCCCAACAATTAAAAAAATGGCAGTAATATAATTTGCTGATTCACTTCTGTTAGGCCTTGCTAAGTCCCATACAGTGCAATCCTATGCATGTCTACTCAGAAGTACATCATAAGTTCAATGGGACTTAAAGGAAAGTGTGAATATAACACAGCCTGAATGTCATTGTTCAATGCATTATCCCTTTGATGGACCTGTGCCCAGAAATAGTCAATACAGAACAAATTATAATAATATAAACACAGCCTAAATGTAGAAGCATCACTGGGGTTTGAGTCACCCCATTCATTCATTCATCCAATTAATTGATTGTTAATCCTAAAACACAATCCTCTTCATGTCTATTCAGAAATACTAAGTGGGGCTTACTCCCAGGGAAGTGGGCGTAGTTTTCCAGCCCTTATGCATAGACAAATCTATCCCAGCCTCCCTCCAAGAAAGAGATTTAGAAAACCTTGCAGGGAAGATTGCTAAATTTGTGCTAGGTTACCTGTCTCCGCAAAGCCAAAGAGCCGTGCCATGTATTTATGTCAGCAAATCTTCAAAGTCATGGAATACATACATTTTCTTCTTTCCGGATGCAAGCAAATATGCTGAAATTCAAGAAGCTCAAACTAAATCCATCGTCGTAAAAAACCCAAATTGCCCATTCAGCCAAAGTGACATCCTTGTACCTTGTGAGCAAAGAACCTCCCTTTCTCATCTCTTTTGCAAAGACATAATGCAATTTCATGCCAAGAAGTGCAGGATCTCCGTATTACAAAATTTTGTAGGCAAACATGACCCTATTATTGTGACTGAGTGTAAGTTGGTATATTCTTGAAAGAGAGAGAGGGTGAGCAAAGGGGAGGGTCCATTACAGGGTCCGTTATAGGACACTGAGGGTCCATTACAAGACAGGAGGGTTCATTACAGGACATTGTAATAGATTTCTAACAAAAAAGTATTACTTTGGCTGCAATCCTAAATACACTTTCCTGGGAGTAAGATCTATTGAGCACACAATAAGGCTTATGTCAGAGTAGACATGGTTAGGATTGCAGCCTTTGTCACAAGATTGTATGTGACAAGCTCTCCAGCCTTGATCTGCTCCATGGTCCTCTATTCTGTTTCTCTTGAACATTATCTATCTATCTATCTATCTATCTATCTATCTATCTATCTATCTATCTATCTATCTATCTATCTATCTATCTATCTATCTATCTATCTATCTATCTGGTTTTTGGGGGGCAAGCTGGTGAGGACAGGAGGTGGGAGGGAATATACAGACTCCAATCACTGCTTGCTCCACAGGGTGGCCGTATGTCATAACCATAAAAGAGGACAAGATCCCCAAATTTAGGACACCAACAAAAATGGAGGACATGACAAAATAAAGCTAAAAACACATATACTGTATACATTGTTTCCATGTGGTTTGTATTCACACTATATTATTTATTATTACATTTAAAACTATAGCATATAATTTATTACAGATAACTTATTAATTACTAGGTAAATTTACCAATTGTTCCAGGACTCTCCTTATGTAGGAGAAAGGCAGGGTAGATATATAAGAAATAAAAATAAATAAAATTTCAAGAATATTTGTCTCTGGGTATGGCTGAGAACCACTGGGCATAAGGCACCAGCTCTGGGGGGCGGGAATCCTGCTCTTGGGGGCATGCAGGAGACAAGACAGGAGTGACAGAGCAGTAGACCTTTTTATTTTATTCAATTTTTTAAAAAAATATAGAGCACAATCCTAAACATGTCTACCCAAAAGTAAGTCCCATTGTGTTAAATCGGTCTTACTCCCAGGAAAGTGTGTTCAGGATTGCAGCCATAATGTATGATGTCACACCAAGAAGTGCCATCACTTTGGGGTGTGGTGTGGGGAGTATCATTTTCAACATTTCAGGCTCCAAGGTGGTTATCTGTGCTACTCAATAGTAATGACAAGAAGACAACACCAATTTTTTCTCCACTTTCTTATCTGTGATGTTTTCCTGTAGTTCCAACAAGACATCTTGTGTCAGGCCTTATTAAATAGCTGTCCAGAATATTCCTTTGCACCAGATTACAGACGAACGTCTTGGATAGAATAGGTTGTTAAGGAACAGAGTCTCAAAAGTGACAGGCAAGAGTTTATCTGGCTTGCAACAGGGGTGGTTTGACTTGTTTGGCAATCCTGATCTCCATTCACCCTCAAGGCGAAGTCCAAAGGAGGGAGAGAGAGTACAGAGACAGCGCAAAGGACCATCCAGGGGTTGGCAGGCTAATTTGTCATGGGTCCACTTTTGTTGATTTCGACAATTTGGCTTTGAGTGAAAATCAATCTTGCCAGGCAAACTCAAGCAATTTTGCTGACTTTGGCAAAAAAAGGAACACACACCCTTTCCCTGCATGAGATGTGAGACTGCTGAATGTTATGTTTTCTTGCAAGAGGTTGGGGTGTGATGCTAGTTAGCCTCCTTGTGGTGCACCCCAGATAGCATGAAAGTGTGAACTAAACAACTAGCAACAATTGGCAGCCAGATTAATTGAAGAATTGGCGACAGTTGGCAGCCAGGCATCAGTGGAATTCCTGGCTCTCAAAATAAATGGCAATGGAATAATAATATCTGATTTACCATAGGTCCATGTATGTGCCATAAGCTAAGTAATTAATTTCAAGAGGTTCCCACCTTGAATCCCCAACAACCCAATTTGGTGACAAGGAGAGACTCAAACACCATGTGCTTGAGAGGGATGTAAAGAGGATGAATTTGGAAACTGGGGGATATAAGTGTTTCATAGAAATGAGAAAACAGATCAAGCTTTACTGGCTCAGTCCAACCAGTTGCCAGGGCCAGCCTTTGAGCAATTTGACCAATTTTGGTCCTGCATATGGAGGGACTCACACTGGTTTGGCAAACCAAGTGCCTACCACCATAACCAACATCTTGTTCTGTAGATGACACTCCAGCATGGGTTCTTCAATCATAAGGAGACCACAGCAAGAGGAGCACTGCCATTAGATTGCTCTCCTGCCCTTCCTTGGGTCTAATTGGCTTGACATCAGTCCCCCCTCCCAGAAACAGTTTGGTGATGAGATCACTGCCTTTCCTGAGCTCCCCCCCTAAGCAAATACTAAATCCACCACTGCCCTACCCCCTCTTCTGTCCTCCCTTCCCATCTTTACTGTATTCCATGCACTAGCAAGTGGTTAGTGCTGAGACAACTTGCACTGGAAGACCAATGACTTCTTATCTTACAACTATCAGGGCTGGTGAAACACTGGTTAGAATGGGTTACCTTGTGGTGTAGCTAATGCAGCTGTTATTCAACAGAGTCAAATATTTTGCAGCTCCCCTATGCCAAAACCAACTTTAATATATTTATGTGAATGTATATTTTAATTAAGTGAATATATAAAATTAATCATTTTCTGATTAATTGGCCATAAGATTTGATAGAATACAGATATTCCGACGTGGTTTGTTTGATTGCATTCAGCATTAAATTACCTTTCCAACGATATATAACATGATGGTATTATTTGTAGATTCAGATTCATCTTTATTACAATCTCAGAGCAGAATAAAAGTTGCTGTTAAGGCATACAAACACATATCAATCTAAAATAAACATTGCCGGCAAAGATCAAAAGTTAAAAAGGTTCAACTAAATACTTTGGTTAAGGTACAATTAGGATAGGTATTAATTTTACATAACAGGGTTTTCATAATTTTAGCCACTGGTAGTAAGCTCATCTTGTTGTTGTCTCTCTCTCTCTCTCTCCCCCCCCCCCCAACTTTCACCCCTTAAGCCCCTTTAGTTACACCACTGGAGGTGTCCAAGCAGTTCACAGTACAAACAGGCAGGGTAAAGAATAGTGGTAGAGATTGGCCTATTTCCTTAATAAGTATTCTTAATGCATTTCAACCGAATCTTTTTCAAGGGAATATCATTACAAATATAGAAAATCCAAGGTGATAGCATGAAAAATAAAACATCAAACAAAACTGAAAGATAAAACACATTGCATTGCTTTGAAAATCACAATGCTCTCTTCCCAGCAGTGATTTTCTACCAGTGTGCCATGGCGCACTAGTGTGCTGTGGATGGTCCACAGAAATGCCACGGGTTTTGTGCAAGAGTCATATATAATAGAGCAATTGCGGGTTTGAGCCCTCTACTAGCAGCATGGTGTGCTTTATCAATGGTCAAAAAATTGATGCCATGCCTTGACAATTGTACAGCATTATCAGTGTGCTGCAAGATGGAAAATAATGAAAATCACTTTGGCCTAAGGATGATATCATCCAGTATCATCCTACAATATACCCACATCATATTCTAATTGGACTGGCCCAGGGTGTCACAAATGTGATGCCAAGCACATCTGCGCCACCTGATGAGTAGTGAAGGCTGGCACAGGTAGTTGTGCTGGTCTTGCTGCACCATTCCAGGCCCTATAGAATCACAGAATCCTAGAGCTGGAGAATAGTAAAATGCACTTGTCAATGTTGGTTAGTGCAGGGGCTTGGGGGCATGCGGAGGATGGGGAAGGAGGCAGGAAGTCTGTGTTTTGGGGTGGGGAAGGGTGGGTGGAGTGCATTCCTGTGGGTGGGTTGGCAGGGGGTTGGAAACTGGGTTGATACCCAGCACCTGTGCCAGATCCATGGGCAGCACGGAGAAACCTCAGACTATTATGATTTGTTTGGATCTGTGCTATCTTCCAAGATAGCTCAGATCCAAGGAGCTCCAATGGGGCTGATACTGCTTTACCAGGGTAAGGGGGAATTTTGGGGAACAGAAACCCATGTTCTGCACATGTTTTCATAGGAAGCTGTGGGATGGAATGGATCTGGTGGTGATGGAGTACACTAGATCCTATCCCTTTTCCTGAAGCTTCCCCACTCTCTTTCTCTCCTTGGATATGCAATAGTGGAGGGGCCAAACCCTGGTCTAGGGAACTGATGACGCCTAAGCCAAGCTCTTTCAGTGCTAAGCTTCTATCTGACCAGTTTCCAGGTTCAGGGACACTTCCTTGCTCCAGGTGTTTCCTATGATGTCCTGGCTCTGAGTTATGTACTCCTGAATGTGTGAGTTAGATTCTTGTGGGTTTAGGGAATTGGAGCCCATTTAAATGTGTGCTTTTGTGGTGCATGTTGGAGAAATCCTGGAACATAGAGACCATTCATTCTTCTAAGTTCCATCAATAATGTATTTATATAAAATTTATTTATTTTTCCAGACCTTGATACTGTGTGCTCAGTCTTGTCCAGTTTAGGCCAACACAACCTATCTTTCGCCCTGTTCCCGTGGTTTGTGTGAGGAGACCAGCACATTCTTGCGCACTGGCTTAACCCCCAGGAGTGGCACAGAAGTGCCGTAGGACCATATGTCCCTGAAAACCAGGACAGTCCTGGTTTTGGGGGATTGTGTTCACATAATGGCAAATTTGACAGGGGGTCCTGTCCTGGTTTTGTGGAAGAGAATTATGGCAACTCTGCTTATGGCACTTTTGTGATACCTCCAGACTTGTGCCAGGACTTCTTCCAGTCTAACGGCCATCTGGCTGAAAAGTTTGGAGACCCCTGTGAATCAAGTAGGTGGGGAAGTATTATGGGAGGCCTAGAGCCTAAAGGGGAGTCTTTATGGGAGGCATAGTTTTGCCCTTGCAATTGCCATAACCTAAAATGGTGACTCCTCTGGGAAGTTCTCTTTGCTCCCACATTACGTGTTTCCATTATTATTCAATGTGCCTACAATAGTATCCAAGATGATCTTTCTTCCCCAAGAAGTATGAACATTCCCTGCTGTTATCACTCAATGGAAGCCACATGGTGAGCATACCCTCTCTTGTACATTAGACTCTTAACTTCTGAGGAAGCGGCTTTGTTCCAAAGCAGCCCTGCTCCGTTCAATATGCCTTGAGATCATTTAAAAGAAAATGTGCTTTCGACTGCTTCTAAAGCCGTATTGCAATACCTGGGATGATTAATATGCGCAGAACTTAGATCCCCATTTATTTTTTCCCCCTGTCATGTACCACCCAGAAGCTATTTTATTCACTTGCCGTCTCCAGGACAGTGTTTCAGCAATGCACAACCACAAAAACCTGACCTCAGCTGTACTATATTGTCATCTTAATGCAAGTCATATCTGGCTCTCCCCTCTCCACTCCTTATCATACCAAAGGCAAAGGAGGGGAACACACACACACACACTCACACACACACTCACACTCACACACACACACGGACACACGGACACACTTCCCCGCCTGTGCTGCAGAAGCCTTGATAAGATCTTATTATCAGGAAGGAGCACATTTGTGATGTTATCTGGGTCAGGCCATGATTACCTGCCAGAACAAAAAGAATGTTATTAAAAGTCAGCCCTGTTAGATCACAGTGGCTTCTGTGGCAGTCAGCCTGGCTTCTGCAACTTTTTCAACCCCCCTTCCCAGCAGAAGCACACCTGGGGCTTCCCAAATTCCCCTCATCTGAACTTTTCCCTGGCTTCAGATTTTGAAATGAACAGTTCTGACCTCTCACTCCTTTCTCCCTTGCTGCCCCCATGTGCTGGGAAATGCCTTCCAGAACCCCATGGGATGCTCCTTCAGTTGCTTCCTTCCAATTTGTTCTGAAAGCCCATCTTTCCGTGAAGCCTGTGGCACAACACCTGTGGGCCAAACAGCACATTATGATGTACATTTGTGCTGGACTTGTCTTCGGCCCAAATCCTAACCAATTTTTCAGCACTGACTTAACTGTGACAGTGGAGCATGTTCCACAACCTGCATTTGGGTGGCAGTCAAGGAGGTCTCCTCAAGATAAGGAAATGTTTGTTTCTTTATCTCAGAGTTGCATTGCTATGACCTCGGTGCTGGAAAGTTGGTGAGGATTGCTCCTTTCAGTTTTTAAAAAGCAGATAGTAGATGAGGCACATGCAGGGTGACCATACGACCGGATTTTTCTGGATTTGTCTTTTTAGTCTCATGTCCGGGTTTCCTCCATTTTGGCTTCATTTTGGAACTTTGCAATGGTGCGCAGTACCCCATCATGTCATACGTCATTAGATGTGTATTGAAAAGCAGAATCCAAAGCAAAAATCAGTTTTGAAATATATCCTTCTTATCAAATATTATGGCCAAAAAACTAATGATAAAAAATATGAATTGAACTCAATGGGAAAGTGAAAGTGCTCAATATCGCAGCTTTACTCATGAGTAGGCAATTGTGCCATTGACTGCCAGAAAGGCCAGGCTGAGAGGATTCCAAGATCTTGTCCTCCTTTTTAGGTTCAGACATCAGGTCACCCTGGGCGCATGGAATGGGGTGAAACCATGGGAGGAGCATGGGAGTTGTCAGGGGTGAATCTTGGATGTGGTGGGACAGGACATTATCTCACAATGACCTGCCAAATGCCTCTGAGAAAACATGTGCAACAAATAAGCTGCATCCCTTCATCCTAATCCCACTCTCTTCCACCTGTCATTTTAAGACAGCCCACTTCTAAAACAAAGAGGTTGCACAAACCCATCATAGCTTGTAACCCATGATGGATTTTTCCTGTTTAATAAATCTGTTTAATCTCTTCTGAAAGGCATCTAGCCTGGACACCATCACTACATCCAGTGGCAAGGAGTTCCACAGATTAATTACACTCAAAGTAAAGAAATGTTTTATTTTGGAAGGACTATGGCCAAACACTACAGAAATTCCTTTATGTATTTACCGCTTTGGTTCTGTAAATGACCAATATATCTCCAAATAAATGGATTTTGCTAGAGATCATACCAGAAGAACATACAGCATCTGTGTCAGTGTGGGTGTCCATGACTCAGGCATCCATAACATGGGCAGCCAGTGTATAGCAGCATTAAATGTCTCAAACACCATTTAGGTTGTCAACATGCCATGCCAAAAAAGAGTATTAAGGCAATCATGTGGACAGTTGTCTCCAGAGATCTTTTTTGCATGATTTCATCTGGGAGCAAGGTTGGGTAGGAAGAAGGATGGTGAATGAATTGAAGGATCTGAAAGCAGAGGCTATGAAACATTGTTAGATTCAGCAATCCTGCATCTCTAAATTGGGAATTAACATTAGAAATCATCTAAGCAGTGGAGTACTGAAGTTACTTGGTACCTGCGGCCCATTTATTTTTGCCACCTCTCCCGTAACTAATTATTTTCAGTAATAGTCATGACATGATATGAATTATATTGGCCAGAGAATAAGCAACGTTTTTTATTTGTATATTGAACTTTGTATATCCATACTCCTAGTGGCAAGGCTAACCCAAAGAGGAGCAGGTGGCAAATAGATAAACAAAAATAGGTGCCCCCTTTCAATCTGAGGTGACCGACTGAGTTGGCCTCTTGGTTGCACCAGTCCTGATGGATAGTATATACTTTAAGAAGCTGCTTCCTACTCAGTCAACTCCTACTTCACAATTTGCAGATTTTAAAAATCACCTGACCAAGTAAACTTGTGTTTTATTCTTTTTTCGGATGAAGTGTGAGGCTGCCTTCCGGAGCACTGTTGAGCTTCATTTTCACTTGATTACACTTGGAATGTTGACAGTTGCATCTCCTCAACCTGTTTGAGTTAGCTGGAATGTTAGCCAGAAGATGCGGACACCCTTACACACAAGGCTTTTATGTAAAAAAGATAATTGTTTAAAAAAAGCAGGCCTCCTTCAGTCTTGAAAGACTATGGTATCATGGTTGGCACTGCATATGCTGCATACACTGCATGCGAAGCACGAAAGCCTGGGTTGTATTGTTATGCAGGATAGGCTGTTACCCAAGCAGCAAATTCCCCCTCTCCACGCCACTGAATTAGTCCAGTGGAAAGGCAGAGCCAATACGATTGGATCCAGCTGCGTCATAGAGCTGGGCTAAGGACAGGAGCTCACCCTGTCTTGTGGGGCCTACCCAGGTCTCAAACCCTGGCCTGCTGGTTAACAGGCACAGCATCTTAACCGCTTGCGCAAAGCATACACATAACAGCCTGCTAAAACTATGAATCTGTTATATTTTTCCATTCCATACCATGTACCATGGTAGTATAAAGTCTAATAAAATGAATATTAAATACATATTGAAATGTATGATGACCCACCTGACCCACCTGAAATTGGCTCCCTGAGGACCCACCAGAAACCTGAATGAGGACCCACCTGAAATTCGGGTTGCCATATGTCCTCAAAAACAAGGAAAGTCCCCATTTTGGGGGGTTGTGTTCACATACTGACAAAGGATCCTGTCCAAATTTAGTGGAAGAGAATTATGAAAACTACCTGAAATGGGCTTCAACTCACAGTTTGAGAAACACTCAGTACATATTACCACACATGGTTGTACAATATTTTTTTAAAAAAATTAACATGTAAAGAATTGTTTCTCTTCAAGAGAGGTGTTGACCCACCAGCAGGGTCAAATTAGGTATTTTCCAAAATTTTGCCATGCTGAGCCCAAAAGATTTGCCATCACTATACTAAGGTGTTCTACCTTTTTGAAGGTCCAGACTCGGTAGCAAAATGTTTGGTAAATCATTGTGTCTGACCCATTTTACGCAGGCAACCTGTCCTTATAAATCTCCCTTGGCAGTTACAGATGGACAGGTACTGAAGCAGAGAAGCCCTTCTCTGTATATCTTTCTGATCTTTAATTATGCCTCAACTTATTGCTGTGCAGCACCGATAAAGGCACCTTCAGCGTTCTACCTTGTGGTCAGCAACCCTTCTGTCACGGTCCTTTACCTGTTGAGCTTCTAAAACAAGCACTCCACCGGAGGATGCCAGAGAGGACCGTGCTGTGCACACAGCGCTGCTCTTTGGACCAAGGCGCATGCGAAAATAAGCATCTCAGCAGGCTGAAAACCATTTATCTGACTCTTGTCAGGCAAAAATCAGCTCTGTCAGTTTCTTCCATTTACTTTTGGAGTCTGTTACATTTTTCAGTTTTGAAACCTAGCATGGGATTATTTTCCAGGGAATGTCCTGGTCTAGGTGAATTCCATACCATATCTTGTCTGATAAAGTTTGACTGCCAAATCCAAGCTGCTCACCACTGCTGGTAACTGTGTTGTGGAAACATGCAAGATCCCTCAAGGAGATAGTGTGTGGTGTCAATAGTGTCCTTGCTATGGTGCAAGCACACAATAGTGTGGTGTCCTTGCTATGATGGGTCTGGGAACCATGAGGTTAATTCCAGGCCTTCATTGCAGTGTGTGTGGTGAAAAAATAGCTGCAGCTCTTAGGAGCCACTAGCCATTAGCCAAAGGGCCTTTAGGGATAAAAGCAGCTCCTGGAGGAAGGAAGTGTAGAAGAAAGGAATTTGGGTGAGACCAAGAGATCAGAAGGAAGGAGCTTGAAGAAAAGCTGTTGGATGGACAGATGGACCAACTGACCGACCATGACTGCTGGAACAATGCAAATCCCTGCATTGCCAAATCACCTCAACTGAAAAAGCTACTGGCCTAATCTTGGAGTGATTCAAATAAATTCACAACAGGTTCTATGTCCTAATAACCTAAATTAACAACAGGTTTTATGTCCATTAGCAACCTGTTCTCAGAACCAGGTGCTCATTAGCAAAGGGTTCTACAGAACCTGTGAGAACCCCCTGATACCCACCACTGAACTGGTCCTGTTCCCATTTTGCTTTGGAAACCTGAGTCCCAGTAGAAAGTTGGCATGCTCCATATAAGACTTGCTTGAGCAACTATTCAAAGTAGGCAAATAGTTCATCCAGTCTGCTAGCCTGGCCTCCTTTGTTACTCTTTTGTGTTTTCTGTATTTAGTCTTTTGGATAATTTTTGGCACAATCCGGCATGATTGATCCAAACCACTTGTGGCTACATAGAATCATAGAGTTGGAAGGGACCTAGCAGGTCATCTAGTCCAACCCCCTGCCTGCAGCAGGAATTCCCCCTAGAGCATTCCCCACAGGTGCTTGTTGAGCCTCTGCTTGAAGATCCCCAGTGAGGGAGAGCCCACCACCTCCTTTGGCAATCTCTTCCCCTGCCGAACCGCCCTCACTGTCAGCTATGTCACTGTCTATGATGTCAACCAAAAACCATTGCCTAAGGGAATAGATTAGGTGAGTAACTGGTCCTCTTCACCCCAGCAATGTCTATTATAGTGGCTTCTGGGGCAGGGACCCATTAGCCATTAATTTTTTTATTTTCTTTGTAAACCACTTTGTGAACTTTTTGGTTGAAAATCAGTATGTAAATATGATAGAGAGACAGAGAGATAGATAGATGATAGGCATCACTTGGCATTGTCAGGCATCAGGAAGTCCTGGGACAGCCCCACCTGGCTCTATCAATGCAATCCTAACCTAGGCCAGCCCAACTCATTCATCTTCCTATTCCCCAGTAGTGGTGCAGAACTGTCTTACTGCATTTTGTTGGCACTCCCAGGTCAGCACAGGACTTATGCTGGGGATTAGGCTGGCATAACAGGAGGTTGGGATTGCAACCTGAGACTTCTTTGACCTCTTTATATTTTATAATGCTCTATAAATATCATGTTGTCCCTCAGAGCTCCTAGCATAAGAATTTAAGAATAACTCCACTGGATCAGCCAAAGGCTCATCTAGTCTTCCTCTGTGTCACTGTGGCTCAACAGATGGTTCAGGGAGCACACAAGAAGAGACTTGCAACCTGTGGACACTTCTCTAATTCTTTTCCTTTGAAAGATTACAATCTTCATTTATGTCACAGCTGAAATTCTCTAACAATCCCTATAGCCACTGAAGAGGGGAAGGGAATTGGGGTGAAATTTACTATGAAAAAATGTGATAAATGAAGTTGGCTTCTCAAATATCATATTTGAATTAAAGCAGTTTGTTATTGGCATCATCCCTGCATGCGCATGGAGATTATATTTATCTGGCTTTGCAAGACTGCACCTAAATGTGCAGCTGAAATGAATATTCACAGACCTTGAAAATGTTGCCGTTCCGATTTTGAAGAGGGAACTCTGAGTTGAAAATGGAAGGATAACTTTGGAAGGAGCGGGGAATCCTCAATGCCTTATATCTCACAACTGTGGGGTCCACCACGAGGCTCAAAGCAATGGAGCACATATAGGAGTTGGTCTGACACTTAATTGACAGCTTTTTAAAGAGATCAGACCTGGAAGATTAAATTCATTCATTCATTCATTCATTCTTGTTGCAATCTTAGCCCCTAGTTAGGCCAGTGTAAGTCCTGGCACAAGTCCTGTGCTGGTCTGGAAGTGTCACAAACACCATGGGAACAGGGAGATGGTGAGTTGTGCTGGCCTAAATTGGTTAGAATTGCACATTCATTCATTCATTCATTCATTCATTCATTCATTCATTCATTCCATACACTGCTTTTTAAGGATATTACAGGAATAAGAATTTTCCTCAACAGTATTGAAAGCACATTGGGCCACTGAACTCTTATCTATGAAGTTCAGGAGTCATGCGGGTTTTAGTAACTTGCTTAGTAAAATGGTTTTGACATAGTTCTGCAAGGAAGAGGAAGTCAGGGAGAGGCAAATCTAGAGACCATGTCATCCCTAAAGAGGGCAGCACATTCTTAATCCGCTGTGCCTAAATAGAAGACACGATGTCTTTCATGTTTACACTTTCTAAGATGATTGGCATATCCAAATATCCATGCCACGTTAGGACACTTACAGCCCAATCCTACCTTAATGCTGCTCAGGCAGAACATGCTCTCTGTGTTTGGTTGCCATAATTTTCATAGAATCATAGAGTTGGAAGGGACCCAGTGGATCCTTCCTGTTCCATTTTTGTGGAAGGAAATTATCCCCAAATCCAGAGTAACTACGAGAGCATGTAAAAGAAATTACGTTCACCCATAGTTCCTGCACCTCCTAGTGAAAACCTATGGGAAATTCATATTGGAATCCAGAGTAAATTGTTCTTACACCGGAACATGGACTCCCTGTAATTACTCTGGATTTTGCCCTATGGGAACCCTACACAGAGTGCATGTTCTACCTGAGCAGCATTAATCATCTGTCCCGTTAGCTATTATGTGAACACAATCCCCCCAAATCTGGATGGTCCCCGTTTTTTGGCTCATATAGCAACATGTTACTGCAAAACACTGTGAAGTGCTTTATGATAGCACATAGCTGGTGCAGTGGTGGTTGTCTGGAGGCATGCCAGATCAGGATTCCGGTGCAGGGGCAAGGAGAGGGTAGAGGGATGGCGGGAAGTGGGTTGTACAGGGCATGGGGGGATAGAACCAGGCAGTAATGGGGTTATGTGCAGATCCGGCCTTGGAGCAGAAAGGACTGGTGAATGTATGCCATATCTGAATCACCTTCCCATGCCTTACGCACCTTCATGGACCAATATGGACTTGTGCCAGTGATTGTTGAGCCATTCTGGCTGTGGGGTAAATGAATACAATATCAACTGTAGTATAAAACTCACCAACTTTCGACTTGTTATTCTTCATCCAGGAAGGAAATTTATCAATCCCTTTCAATACTTCTTGCCTCTTTTGATGCAGCATTCCAACCTGTTTCCTGGTCGTTCAGCGACCTCTGAAGGTTCCCATGATAGATGTTACTGAAGCGGTGCTAACCATAATTGGGATCTCCTAATGGAAGACATTCATCCTCTTTTGAAATACAGCCAGCGACCAAAGCACAAACTGAAAGCCATGCATTGTTTGGGAAGCAAAGTTGCAACGTTCAAAGAGAAATATCAGGGAGCAGATTTGCCAATGTTTTCATCAAGGCAAATCCCACATGCTCCCTGAGATGAAAAGTGCATCTGAGTGCCCCGGGATGGTCTCAACATCGGTACCATCTGCTGTCACAGTTGGTAGGTTTCCACCTAGACTGAAAAAGGTAAGTATTGGATGAGCATCAGTCATAATGATCAGGAGATCATTTTATGAAGAGATAACAAGCAAGAATGAGACTTCTGTTATTTTCATTTCATTCTTGGAGAGGACTCAATTGGTGGAAAGAGCTTCCAGAGAGCAGAGCCTCATTAATTTTTGTAGGGAAGAAACACCAACAAAAAGTTTGGGGCACCTGGGGAAAATATATATATAGTTGTTTTCTCACACTTCATGGGTAATATATATATAGTTGTTTTCTCACCCTTCATGAGTGTTGTGTGTATGTTATCCTCAATCTTGGGTCCTCTACCAGAAGCCTGGGAGTTTGAGGATTCTGCGCAGTATCTTAGCTGTTCCTAGCAATACACTTTTCTGGATCAAGTGTTCTGATGTCCTTCCTGGAATCTGTTGGAGCCATTCTTGCAGCGTGGATGTCAAAGCCCTAGTGCTCCAATCACTATTGGGATCACTTTCACCTTCACTTGCCACATCCATTCTAATTCCTCCTTCAAACCCTATACTTTTCCACCTTTTCATGCTCTTTTTTCCTGATGTTGCTGTCGTTTGGTATCGCTACATCTATCACCAGGGCTGTCTTCTGGGCCTGATCTACCACCACAACGTCTGGCTGGTTAGCCAGTATATTCTTATCTAACTGGATATGGAAGTCCCACAGGACCTTCACCCTCTTGTTCTCCACCACCTTCTGTTCCTATATACGATGCCAGCTACTATATATATATATATATATATATAGGCATAAGCTTTAACAGACCATACATATAGACAGATGGATGGGTAGATATAGATCCAAACATGCATTTACATATGCTCATAAAAGTCCTTTATGGCTTAAGGACTCAAACCACCTGTATGATGGGCACCAAGGGGTGTGACTACTGGTGAATTTACTGGGTAAATCTTGGTATTTTGAATAATCATCATGTTATATATTATAATGTTATATATTTAATTGATGTACCAAGATGGAGGCTGTGAAACTTCTTCTTTTCAGGTCAGCTCTGTCTTTTTTGTTCAGTTGATTCATTTTATCTGCATGGTCTGCTGCTTTTTTTCTAAAATAAGTGTCCCACTATGTGAAGAGGCCTACCAAAAGGGTCATGTGCTGGGCTGGCCTCCTCCACATGCCCTAGTGAACACTACTGCATCTTCAACTTCACTGAGAAGCCTTTTCTGCACTCTAAACTAAAGGGTGTGGAATGAACACTTGGCAGTTCTTATTACCAAGAAAAAAAATAGGTACATGATGTACAGATGAGGTCTTTTCTGTGGATAAATGACCTGCCCTTCCTTACGACTTTCAGCTCCTAAGCATCAGTTGCATCCAGTATAATTAATAGCTTTATCATCATCACTATGCAAGTTTAATGCTTTACGTGCTTCCTATCTCTCTGATATTGTTTATCTGGCAATAACACCTTTTCTATTATTAATTTTAAAAGAATTGCTTGGTAGGGTTTCCACCATTTAAAGCAAATTACGAGATTTGACCTGCTGGCCGCAGTAGATATTCCAATATTCATAAACCCTATTACATTTAAAAATAATTCAGTCTTTTCCTTTGTGAAACCTAAGGTTGCCATTGCTGTTATTATTCCCCTCTTTCTCCTCCTTACACCCTCTCTATCCTCACCTTTGATTTTCATGGTCACTCTCCCTGGTAGTATTGGCATCCATTAGTCTTGAAAGACTATGGTATTGTGCTCAACACTGCATGCGAAGCATGAAGGCCTGGGTAGATTGATATGGAGGATAGGCTGTTACCCAAGCAGCAGATCCACCCTCTACATGCCACTGAAATAGTCCAATGGAATGGCAGAGCTGATACAATTGGTTCCAGCTGTGTCGCAGAGCTGGGCTAAGGACAGGTGGGGACCCGGGTCTCAAACCCTGGCTTGCTGGTTAATAGGCACAGTGTCTTAACCTTTGCGCCACCTACAGCCCCTTCTCCCTGGTCCAGTCTTAACATTACCATAAGAGCACCATTATGTAAAAACTCTATTTACTCGGGTGTAATGCACCATCAAATATAATGCACATCCTATACTTATAATCAAAATACCGTATTTACTCAAATCTAATTAATAATCAACTCTAATGCACACTCTGATTATGGAGTCTGAATTCAGCTCAAAAAATGAGCATTAGATTTGAGTAAATACAATATTATGGAGTTGCAGAATTCTTTTATATCATTATTGCATTTCATCTTTTGGGGACAATGGTGTATTTACAATTATGTACTTAAATAGGATCAAAACAGGAGGCTATAGTTCTCTCATCATCATCATCTTAGCATTATCTGAGTTAACTTCTTAATGGCCAATGTGCACATAATAAGGCGGTACAATGGTCCTGTGAAAATACTGGTATGTGGAACTACTTGCCACCAGATGTGGTCATGGCATCTGGCTCCTTTAAAAGGGGATTGCATTATCTGAGTTAACTTCTTAATGGCCAATGTGCACATAATAAGGCGGTACAACGGTCCTGTGAAAATACTGGTATGTGGAACTACTTGCCACCAGATGTGGTCATGGCATCTGGCTCCTTTAAAAGGGGATTGGACAGATTTCTGGAGGAAATGTCCGTCACAGGTTACAGACCATGATGCAACCTCTGAAGCGGAGGCTCGACGAACACCTGTCAGAGATGCTTTAGGAGAATTCCTGCAACAGGCAAGGGGTTGAACTAGATGACCTATTAGCTCCCTTGCAACTCTATGATTCTATGATTTAAGAAATAGGCTACCTCAGAATGACAGGTGCAAGGGAAGCACCAGGATGCAGATCTCTTCTCTTAAGAGCTCCATAGGTTTTCTGATGAGTCACTGTTAGATACAGAAATTTGGACTAGATAGGCCTTTGACCTGATCCATCATCATTATGTTCTATTCTAGTTATGTTCTATTACCTTGGCTCATTTACAAACCAGATTTGAGAAATGTTAGGAAATCCCACCATAGGGGCAAGAAAGGTGGTCAGTGGGGTCAATCAGAGAGAGGTACTTCTTCTTTCTCTATCCTCAGGTGCCCATCTCCATGGTGGACAGGTTAAAATATGGTCCTTCAACTCAAATGGGCTTAATTTAGAATTAGAGGAGCGAGTTCCAGGAGAAGAGCTTTAATGCCATTGATCCCAAATAAAATGCATAAAGTACCTTTGATCTCCTGTTGCAACAGGGATATTTTTGGCTTACACTTATGAAGATCCCACCAGGATATTTAACTAGTAGTGCTTTTTTGAGCATAACCCCTGGTTGCATGATTGCGCTATTGTTCCAGTACACTGGTTAGCAGCTGCTAGATAGATTTCCAAACTCAAGCCTGCCAAATTCTGGATTTGTGTGTGTGTTCTTTGGAGTGTAGCAGCCTTAATCTGCTGTATATTGCAGCCTATCTAAAGTTCCTTTGGGGAGTCTGACTATTCTTTTCCTTTATTTTCCGAAGCAGGAAATTGGAAATATTTGAAAGCGGAAGAGACACTACGATAGGACATTCATTCAAATGGTAATTGTTGGAGATTATCACAAGTGCATCTATCTAACCCTCTATTAGGAAGCATAGCTCTTGGGTGCAGATAGCAGTGTAGAAGAAACAAGGTCTTGTGGAAATTTTCCCCACAACTTGTACCGGTTGTGTCACTCATGCTTGCATTGCCCTTACACAGGTGGGGCAATTGGTGGGTCTCTCATGCTGCAATCTGCCCTCTTACACAAGAGTGAACCCCATTGAGCTTACTTTAGAGTAGATATGCAAGACTAAGGGCAAAATCCAGAGCAGTTACGAGTCCATGCAGTTATGTCACCCTCTAGTCACCCTCTTGTGGGCTGTGGGTGGCGCAAGTGGCTAAGACACTGTGCCTGTTAACCAGCAGGCCAGGGTTCGAGACCCGGGTCAGCCCCACAAGACAGGGTGAGCTCCTGTCCTTAGCCCAGCTCTGTGACGCCAGCTGGATCCAATCGTATTGGCTCTGCCTTTCCATTGGACTAATTCAGTGGCATGGAGAGGGGGGATTTGCTGCTTGGGTAACAGCCTCTCCTCCATAACAATCCAACCCAGGCTTTCGTGCTTTGCATGCAGCGTATGCAGCGCCGAGCACAATAACATAGTCTTTCAAGACTGACAGAGGCCTCCTTTAGTCACCCTCTAGTGTTATTTTATGGAAAGTCACTTTAACTGCTCTGGAGCAAAGGGCTTAATTTGACTTTAGGATATGGGTCTAGGTCACTCAGGCTACTTTTCAATTCCCTTCTTTCACAGGAGTGAGCTCCACTGATAAAAGGCCTTACTTCAAAGTAGGCATGCATAGCTTGGTCTCTCAGGAGAGGCTGAGCAGGTGCTGGCAGAGTGCCAAAACTGGCTATAACCTGGCCAAGACTACATTTCACTTGTTTATCAAGACATTGCTTGTATATAAGTCAAAATTTATTAGAAATATTTGCTTGTCTTGCAAAACACACTCAATCCAAGGTTTTACTGTATCATCAAATAAATTTAAGGTGGTGATGAGACCAGTGACTCTGTATGGAGCTGAATGCTGGCCAGCAACTGCGAAACATGAACTATGAACAAACACTACACAGCATGGAAATACAGATGCTCTGCTGGACACTTGGACTAACAAACCTGGTTTAGAACCAATTACTGAGTAGATGCAAGAGATATGTCTTTGATTGTACAGCCATGTGCTTAGAAGCGGTGAAAATTTGGTGGCCAAGATATCCCTGTATGGGTTTGTAAGATAGCCCTGTATGATAGCCCTGTATGGGTCTGTATGTCACCCAGATGGGTAACAACCAAGTGGTCAGTCAAAGAAAACATGGACGGACTGAGTGATTAAGGACATAAATGGCCATTCTCAAGACCCCTTTAGCTGTGGGCAGATAGTTTCAGCCTCTGTGGGGAATGCAGTTCTCCTTGACTCCAGAGAGAGAGTGAGAGAGGGTGCAGAGGGGGCTCCCCCAGTATTTACAGATATGTAAAGCCACAGATAAGGATTTGTGAATACAGGTCCCCCTGTACCTACAGGACAAATAGCTCTTCTTTAATCACTGCTCCTTTATTTAATATAAAAGAAAATAAAATTCAAAGGGGACAAATGCATAGAGACTAGTCTATCCATGGCTACTAATCACTATGGTATATGAATTACCAGCCTATTCCCAAGCAATGGTCAGAGAAAGGTACTGACCTCATGGCCTGCTTGTGTATTTCTTAGAAATATTTGGCTTTGTCAGTTTAAGAAATGAAATTATGAACTTGAATTGATGGATGTGGCATATCTTATGTTCCTTTGTTTATTTTTCATGTCAAGATTTCAATGTTTCATAAATCATCATCGGATCTGTACAGAGATTTAATGGACTAATATAATTTTTTTTGTAGGGTGGTAATTTTTATGGACTCATTTGCAAGGCTGTTCTGTGGAAGAGTCCGGCATTTAACCACCATAATTGCACAAATGGAAAGGATTGGCCAGGTACTTTACAGGCTCACGTGTCTGTGCTCAGTGATGTTTATGATTATTCCTTAATTACATTTGAGCTTTATGATGTGAACTGATCAGAAGGATATGTGGGGAGCCCTAAGATCATGTGGAGGCTTTAGAGCATGATATCAATTCAACACTAAAGTGCATTAACAGTGGATCCTCCGTAACCATTAGATGACAAACTGGATCCATTGACCAGCAATTGTAATTTATGCAAATTAGGCTATTTTAAATGGTCATGAATTTGACCCACCATGCGTGAGGCATGGCACATGGATAGTGCAATGAAAACAATGTTTCGTCTCCATTGGTCTCGAAAAAGAGAGTATACCTTCTTCTGTTATGGAAAGCCCAGATGATTGTTCTGTGTATGAAACCTAAAAGTAGATGGAAAAGGATCACAGCAGAATAATATCTTTCTATCATGGAGGGATTTGTAATGTAAAGTATGGATCATGTCTGATTTCTCATGTCACAATTTTTTTGAATGAAAATACTTTCTATGCCTCTTTAGTTTGTCTGCACATGATTCAATATTTTACGTGATCATGACACACAGTTTCAGTTCACGCGCAGTCTGGAGCATATCACCACAACTGACAGCTGTTTGCGATGTTTCTGCACAAACCTGGAGCTAATTATGCTTTTAAAAAGCCAGCATGTATTGCAAAGCAGGAGGTGGTGGGAAGCCGTTTGAGCGACTCTAAGAAATATCAAGTCACCGTTTGAGGAAACTGGCCTGGATGACAAGAGGGAAAAAAGGATAGTTATACTTCAGGTTATTACCCTTTTCTCCATGTTCAAAGATGTTGAAGAATAAGGAACAGATGTTCAGAAAAGAACCGATTCCATTCACTAATTTAAGAATAAGTCTCTCCGGAAAGGAATTCACTAAGGGCCAATTAACACACATGCTTTTTTGTTGTTGTTGTTGCCATGTGAGTTATCTGGACTTTTCCCAGCATGATTGCTTATATAGTGGAATGTAATTTTGGATCCATTAGCTCCCTGATCCAACCCACTGGCATTTGTCTGGTTTGTACAGCTTTCCACATTTCATAGATAAAAAAAATGGTAAGGAAACTCACATCCTCATAGCAACGATAACTGCCCAAGCCACCTTGTCCCTCATTAAATGTTGCTGGAAGACTGACTTATTGCGCCTAATAAACTGAATGCCTTTAGTTCATAGCTGTTTGTCCTAAGCAGTTTTAAAGACAAGAGGCTGGCACCTCCAGGTGGCCAACTGAAGCTGTCGCCACAGGTAGCTGATTGGTGCAGGATGCTTTTCACTGCCCACCGTCCTGCCTCTACAGCTTGTCCTTCTTCGACATTAGGGGATCTCTGTGTTTTCATATGGCAGCCCCTTCTGCCACCCTGTGGCAGCATTTCAATGCATCCATGTTTTCACTCCTACAGATCCTGTGGAAGAAGCCTAGAGGAAGAGCAACAATCCTACTAAAAAATAGACAGGAAAAGCATGTATTATTGTCAATTGCTGGAGCTATTGGGACTTGGAGGGTGCAATCCTAACTAATTTATGCCAGCACAACTCACCCGTACCCTGTTCCCAAGGCTGTGTGGAGGCCAGCACATGTCTGTGCATTGGCCTAGCACCAATACCATTCCAGTTGGCATTGGGGAATGGTATTGGGGTTTTACAGCACTTTTGCAACTCCCCCAGGCCAGAACAGGACTTGTACCTGGACTTATGCCAGCCAAACTGGAGATTAGGATTGCAGCCTGACAGTGTAATTCTAAGACTGAGCTGGGCTGGCACAAGTCCTATGTACTGGCCTGGCACAGCACATTTGTACCATTATGGGTGCAAGCCACATTGGCACACAGAGTTGCGCTCACCCATAAAGGCTGAATCCAGCCTCCATGGTAGCATAGAACAGGATCTCCATGCCGGCTGAGCTGAGCTAATGTGGAGGTAGCTCAGACAGGTAGCAGGGGGGGAGCAGGGGGACAGGTAGGAGCTGTGAAGTGGGGCTCATATGTGCATTTTTGAGTCTCCATGTATGTGTGCACATCAGCACAATTTACACCGCCTGGACCAAAATGGGACTACGATCTTCTTGATTTAGTCCATCGCTCTATTTTCCATTCCTTCTGAGTATGACAGCCACTGAGTCAGAACAATTCTGTCTCTGTTCATGACCCGATTTCCCCTCCACTCTGAACTAATTATTTCCTCCCAAATGAGATTTCTCTCGTTTATCTTCAGAGCCACTGGGCTGTAGGATGGGCCGAAGAAGAGGAGACATTTCATATGCAAACACATTTCCTTGGAGGAGATGTCCCATTAAACTTTGATAAGAACAGCTTGTTGACATGGTTAGCCACTCAGAGGAGTGAGGATTCTGCTATCAAACTCTGCAGTCATCATCGCCAAGGTAAGAGATGAGTTTTCACATCAAAATGAGGATAGTCCTTTAGGGAACACTTTGCCCTCATCATAACACAGGAATATTTGAGGGAGATGGATGGAGTTGAACAAAACAGGAGAACATCTCCATGTTGAGGACCTTTGCTTTCAGAGTCTCCAAGGACACCCATGGTTAATAACCTCAAGACCCAGGATGGTGTAGTGGTTAGGGAGTTGGACAGATACATGGAAGATACAGGTTCAAATCCTTCCTTGGCCACAAAGCTTTCTGGGTTACCTTCTGGGTGAATTTACTCACATGTACCCTCAGCTACCTAACAGGGTTGTTGTGCGATGGAAGGAACTAAAGCTTTGTAAGCCCCTTCGGGGATTTTTGGCATGGAAAAAGTGGGGTATAAATCCCTTGAATTAATGAATGAATGAAACCATTCCATTATTACCTTGAAACAGATTATTAAGTTAAATTCCCTGATCACATTTATTATTTTTAAAGCCCTAAAGCAAGGATGCCAAATTTTGTTTGACATTAAGGGCTAGTAAGCAATCATGACACATGCTGAGGGCCAACAGTGACATCATTTAGTAGGAAGTGACATCATTAAGCAGTTGGTGGCTAGAAATAAACACTTTGTTCTCATATAGAAACTCAATAGCAGCAAATGACAGAAGAAAAATGTACACATCTTAGTTCATACTTTCATGATATGAGATAGCCCAATTATCATGCTAGAATAACCCCATTATAATAGGGTTTGGATTAAATTATATTTGATTCAATAGCTTTTTGTTTAACACCACAGCCCTAAAGCATCTGGGACCAAAATACTATCTTTTCCCATATGAAACTCTCCCCTACTTCACAAAACCTCTGAAGACCTAACCTGTGTCCTCTTCCATCTAAAACTCAGGTGAAGGGGAGCCATATGCAGTAGGACTATTTCAAAATGGTAGTTTTCTCACCCTCCATGGGTGGTGTATGTATGTTATCCTCAATCTCGGGTCCTCTACCAGAGGCCTGGAGTGTTCTGTGCAGTATCTTAGATGTTCCTAGCAATGCGCTTTTCTGGATCGAGTGTTCTGATGTCCTTCCTGGAATCTGTTGGAGCCATTCTTGCAGCGTGGATGTCACAGCCCCTAGTGCTCCAATCACTATTGGGATCACTTTCACCTTCACTTGCCACATCCTTTCTAATTCCTCCTTCAAACCCTGATACTTTTCCACCTTTTCATGCTCTTTTTTCCTGATGTTGCTGTCGTTTGGTATCGCTACATCTATCACCAGGGCTGTCTTCTGGGCCTTATCTACCACCACAACGTCTGGCTGGTTAGCCAGTACCTTCTTATCTGTCTGGATATGGAAGTCCCACAGGACCTTCACCCTCTCGTTCTCTGCCACCTTCTGTTCCTATATACAATGCCAGCTACTTGGTTGTGCCGTTCAATGTATGCTGTTCCTGCCTGCATCTTGCACCCTGCCACGATGAGTTGGGTTGTCTCTGAGTTTTCTCTGCACAGCCTGCACTTTGGGTGTGATAAATCCCCGCTTCTATGGATCTGGTACTTAGTGCTATTCTTGTGCTGCCAAGATGAGGGCTTCAGTGCTGTTTTTGAAGCCAGCTCTTTCCAGCCACTGATAGGGTTTCCCAGTATCAGCGACTTCGGTTATCTGGTGATGGTACATCCACGCAGAGTCTTATCTTGCCAGGACACTTCCTCAGATTGATCTTGTATATATATATGATCTTATTTATGATCTTATATAAGATCAAACAGAGGAGATCAAACTGGGGAAGTGTCCTGGCAAGATAAGACCCTGCATGATAAGACCCTGTATGTATGTATGTACGTGGGATGATCAGTGGGATGGAAGGGAAACCCTACGAGGAAAGGTTGGGGGAACTTGGGATGTTCAGCCTGGAGAAGAGGAGGCTGAGAGGAGACTGATTGCCCTCTTCAGATACCTGAAGGGCTGTCATAGGGAGGAAGGGCTCATTTGTTCATAGCTGCTTCTGAAAGCAGAACTAGAACCAATGGGTACAAACTGCAAGAAAGGAGATTCCGGTTGGATATCCAGAAAAAATTCCTGACAGTGAGGGCGGTTCGGCAGTGGAACAGATTGCCAAGGGAGGTGGTGGACTCTCCCTCACTGGGGATCTTCAAGCAGAGGCTTGATGAGCACCTGTTGGGGATGCTCTAGGGGGAATTCCTGCTGCAGGCAGGGGGTTGGACTAGATGACCTACTAGGTCCCTTCCAACCCTATGATTCTATGATTCTATGATAGATAGATAGATAGATAGATAGATAGATAGATAGATAGATAGATAGATAAGACCATATATATATATATATATATATATATATATATATATATATATATATATATATGTACACACACACACACACACACACACACACACACACACACACACACACATAACTATGTTATAACTACGTAGAGTAACTATGGAGAGACCTTGGTCCGGTGTAAGAACAACTTACTCTGGATTCATAGGCTTTCACTAGGTGGTGCAGTAACTACAGGTGCACGTAAATATATATAGAGGTGCACGTACAGGTGCTCTCTCTCTCTCTCTCTCTCTCTCTCTCTCTCTATATATATATATATATATATACACACACACACACAGGTGCACTGTGTGTGTGAATAGATAGATAGATAGATAGACAGAGAGAGAGAGAGAGAGAGAGAGAGAGAGAGAGAGAGAGAGAGAGAGAGATTGTTTTATTAATATGTATTTGTTTCTGAATTCAATAGATATTGCTCTAATGACACCTAAAACGTCAATGAATTCTTGGGCCTACCCTAGAAAGAAAACTGTCCAAAGATTTCCGTATTATAGCTTTTGAATACATTTAAAAAATTGGCTTCTAGTCTAAAACCAGTGGGAAACATTGTTCTCTGTGGAATAATTTTCCATGTATTTGCAAGTTGAGTGAATTTCCTCCCCCTCCCTTTAAATTTCTCTAAACTCAGATTGACACCAGAGAGAACTCCTTCCCATCATGTCTGAAGCTGGCATTTAAACCGATATGAGCATCTGTGGCATATTAAAAATATTATACAGGAGCATTAGTGCCTAATAACGTATGAGAGCCATATCTCCCTAGATTATAAATTAGAGCGATCACAGAAAGGAACATGCAATAAACCTGAAGAGACATTTGTAGATTATACAAAATGAGCAGTGGGCCCATGAATTACATCAAAATGGTCACCAAAGGCTATTATCTTCACAAGGAGAGCTTCATGCAGAATAAGCAATTCATAAATTTTAGGGCCAAGTAGACATCATCATGAATATTTTCAATGATGGGTGTTTTTTGTAGTTCATTGACAAGGTCAGAGGTACCAAGATTAAATCATAATAGCATAAAAAGAGCCCTGTTTGATAACAATAAGTCCATCTAGTCCAGCTTCCTTACAGTGGCCCCCACCAGATGCTTCAGGTTGCACACAAGACCATAAGAGACCTGCATCCCTGGGAATTCCCTTTCCCAAACCACAACACTTCAAAGGGCCTGACTCCCTTCAAAATTAAGTTCCAAGGGACTGTCTCCTTCCTTTCCCCCCAAAATGGGATTTTCCTTGGCACGCATGCACTCACTCACTCACTCACTCAATCAATCAATCAATCAATCAACATTTTTCAACAAAACATTTTCAACAACTTTTCAACAAAATGTGTCAATTTAATTTTTTTAAAAAAAATTTAATTAAATTTAATTTTATTAATGTGTCAATGTATTCACAGAGAACCTACAGCCAGACTGAAGATGGATGATAACCACCAGAACAGCATGTTAAACAATCTCAAATTTATTTATTTATTCATTCATAACAGTGCAAACATCCCCCAGTATCAACGGGTAGATTTCTGGTCCCTATGAAGTCAAGGATAAGGGGGAATCCTATCTGCTCACTGTCTCCACTGCTATCAATATGCTCCTCTTCTGCTCCATTACATTTGTTTATGTTAATTATCTTTGTGCAAAGAAGGAACGTGGTTTCCTTTAAATGAACTTCATAAGCACAAAGCATAGAGTGAGCAGAGCAGGTGGGCAACCTGCAGTCTAGAAGGATAATAAATGCAGCGTGACCATATAGAATGGAGGACAGAGTGCCTGAAATGAACTGAATTGAGGCAGGTTTAGCTGATCGTAGAAGGGTTTAAAAATCAGCAATTCCCTTTTATGTGCAATGGTTAAAGGTACAGGCACCCCGTCCTCCATTATATATGGTCACCCTGAATAAGTGTGAAAATTAACTTCCTGTGTCCTATTTGTTCAGGCAGACGTTAGAGTCATGCAATGGGAAGTCATGGCTGATGGTAGAGTCATGCAGTGGGAAAAACTGTTTTTGCATTCAGACTTCCAACAAAAATATGGATGGGAGGCTACCTGTAAACATTGTAAAATTGCAAATATTACATAGACAAAATGTAGAGAGTATAACTGTGCCTCTGAACACGAGCAGAGTGCATTTTTCTCACCGTTGAGTATTCCTAAACCATCCTCACAACTAGGAGATTAGATCTTTCAGCTCAGATCAGAATATTTCTTGTCCCAAATAAATTGTATGCAGCGCTTCTCATTTCCCAATTAAAAATTCACTTCCAAGGGACTGTTTCTTCTTGACAAGAGGGAGATCATGACAAGCCTGATGTTTCTCACCGGGAGAGAAGAGGGCTTCATTTCATCACAAGATTTTTTTCAGAACTGCCAGTTAAAATTTTGATCTAAGAGGGCCACTACCTGGGGTTGAGGGGAGCACTCCCAGCTCCTTGAAATCTCACAATTAAATTCCTTTTGGCTTTCCTTCGATAGCTTTTAAGCTCCTAAAAGAACATAAAGTTAAAAATTTAATGGCATTTCTTCAGCGCTGTTCTGAATTTTGTATTAGATCTCAATTTAGCCCCGGGTAAAGCTGTTAGAAGCAAAAAGTAAAAAAAAATAGTTCTGATGGTTGAAAACGTAATAATCATACAGAAACCTTCCAAAGCCAGCATCAAATAGAATAAGGTATATTTTATTAATGATACAATTCACAAAATTACCACTTCTGCCACTCTGTTCCCCGCCAGAGACTTGGACTCCCCTTTTGTTTTAGGCACATGTGCCAGGAGAGATTCTTCTGTTTGGTTTAACCTTTTGATTTCCTGCAATGGTTACCAAGCTGGCAATTCACTAATGATGAGGAAGGCATAAATGGACATACCCCTCAAGAATCTGTATTGTGAGTGCAGGACAGGATCAGGCCCTACCTGATGGCCAAGATTTGAGCCCTACATAAAGCAACTCTTTTCTGATTTGCAGAATCTTCAAATCCTGCAGCTGTTGCGGCTCAGCAGAGAAAGACAAATTGCCTGTCCTCTCGAGAACTGTGGATGCTTCTTTGTGACATAAATAGTCCCTGAGTTTGGGGTGCTGAAGAGGGAGCTTCTCAGTACTTATTCCTTGGAGAGCAAAACACACATTCCTTCACCGAGGTGCTTCGTGGCAAATGATTTGCAACTGGTTCAATGAGTATTCCAAAGTAAGAAATAGCATTGGTTGGTCAGGGGGGCTTCAGATCTGATAGCTGACCCAAATGGCTTCTTTACAATGGCCTTCAGTGCTTGCTCTGAAGTGCATCATGCTAGTACTTCATGTAGACTTTGTTCTACTGCCCAGAATAAGAGCATGATCAATAAGTAGACTTTGTTCTACTGCCCAGAATAAGAGCTCCATGATCAAATCGGCAACGGTGATCATGACTGATGGTTGACGAAGCAGCACACAAGCATCTAGGACATGCAGGCAACTCTGGTTCTGATTCACAGCCTCCAGTGCAGAGATTTTAATCTCAAAAGGACACCCACAAGGCACTAAAATTGTCAAGGCACACCATTGTTCTTTGACCACTGACAAGGCACACCATGCTACTGGTATGGGGTTCAAATCTCAACTTGCCCTGCTACTAATGGGGCTCAAATCCCCATTGCCCTACAAATAATGACCTTCCCTGTCCTATGGCACACCTGCAGACTATCTGTAGCACACCAATGTGCCACTGCACAGTGGTTGAAAATCACTGCTCCAATGGAACAGATAACTTGCAGCTCACAAATGGAGATGGAGATAATTCCAAATAAATGACTTTTAGTCTTCCCATGCAAGGTTGTTTTCCCTTTTCTGTCCCCTTCCATGATTGTCTCCTCCTCCACCTCCAGGGATCCTCAATTTTCCCTCTCCATCTAATCCATGATGAAGCTAGAGGGATAATGGCTCTTCACAGGCAAAAAAGAAAGAAAGAAAGAAAGAAAGAAAGAAAGAAAGAAAGAAAGAAAGAAAGAAAGAAAGAAAGAAAGAAAGAAAGAAAGAAAGAAAGAAAGACAGAGACAGACAGACAGACAGTGCAGGATGAACATATGACCAGAAAAACCCAGATTTGTCTGGATTTTTAGCCTCCTGTCCGGGTGTCCTACATTTTGGCTCCATTGTCCTACATTTTGGCTTCATTTTTTAACTTCATGATGGTGCATAGCACCCCATCAAGTCATATGTCGTTGGATTCATATTGAAGAGCAGAATCCAATGCAAAAATCAGGTTTGAGATACCTCCTTCCTATCAAACATTATGGCCAAAAAACTGAAAAACAAAAATATAAAAACAAAAACTTTTACATTTTTGGCAATTTTTTTTAAGCGGGTAAGAATTTTAGCTTGGGGCGGGGTAGGAATTTTGGCCTTGATGTTCAGGAATTTTAGGTTTGGCATCTGGTCACCCTGAGACAGTGTAATCCTAAAACATGCATAAGTCCCATGTGACACCCACCTGAGGGTGTGACAAATGTGCTGTAGGGTATTTCTATGCCACACCTGGGGGAGAGGGTCAGGCCAGTGCTCAGACATGGGACCAGCCTACCCTTACCCCTGCAAGAACAGGGAGATTGGTGAGAGGTGCTGGCCTAAATTGGTTAGGATTGTGCCCTGGATGAATGAATGAATGAATGAATGTCTTCAGGGCGAGATGAACTGCATCCCAGTTTACAAATGTGGTCTTGAATCCCCCACCATAATCTATGAGAACCTTTGGATTGCAAAGTAGGTGCAGCATCCACAACCCTCAAGAGTACTCATGGAAGCCATAGGAAGGAATTTCTGATTTTTGGTAAAAATAAGAAATGCTTTTTAAAGGCCTCAAAGAGGCCTTATGAGGCTCAGGGATAACTCCAAAAGGCATTTTTGTGTTCTGATGAAAACTGCGAGTGACATTTGGAGGTCTAGAGTAGGCTGTCTGAGATAGGAGCATGTGGTATGGGAATACCAAAAATATATGTGCCCCTTGATCTCTGAAACCCTCATGACAGCACTGACTGTGTCAAAAAAAGTCCACGTCCTCAGCGTCTTAGTGCAGATAGTATTTGGTGCAAATAGTGATAGTATTTTTTTAGAATGGAAATCCTTTGGAAATCACCTTAGCTGCAAAGCAGGGGGTGTCACTCAAACAGACAGACAGACAGACAGACAGACAGACAGACAGACAGACAGATAGATAGATAGATAGATAGATAGATAGATAGATAGATAGATAGATAGATAGATAGATAGATAGATAAGTTTTGAGCAGCCAGAAGCCCTGCCAGTGGCCTTCAAGTAATATTGCAAATTACAGAAAGTAGGGATAAAGCTTCAGACTCACATTTGACCCCATGGCAATCTGTGTGGATATGGAAGTGCCAAAGCGCAGCATCACATGCCTTTTTTCAAGGTATGTGCAGGTATATGAATGAATGGCTGTGGGTGGCTCAAGTGGTTAAGACACTGTGCCTGTTAACCAGCAGGCCAGGGTTTGAGACTCAGGTTGGCCTCACAAGACAGGGTGAGCTCCTGTCCTTAGCCCAGCTCTGTGACGCCAGCTGAATCCAATCGTATTGGCTCTGCCTTTCCATTGGACTAATTCAGTGGCGTGGAGAGGGGGGATTTGCTGCTTGGGTAACAGCCTATCCTCCATTACAATCTAACTCTGGCTTTCGTGCTTCACATGCAGCGTAAGCAGCACCAAGCATGATACCATAGTCTTCCAAGCCTGACGGAGGCCTGCTGCAGGTATGCAAGGTGCATTAGTGATGTATTTGAAACAAAGCCTACAGACTGCATAATGACAGCTCCTACCTGCCCGGCATCTGTCACAAGGACCAAGGCTAGGTCAGTATTCCAGAATAAATGGATCACACACTGAGTTTGAACTGGCATATTATACACTGGAAGCTGTCCACCCTGAGGGTTTTAATTTAATTATCTCTTTGAACATTATTTGAATCCCAGCTGCTAGGAGTGTGACATATCAGCAGTGCTGGATTCACTACAAAACACTCACACTCAAGGTGTCTCCTCCTCTCCAAAGACACAACTGCTTGCCTACTATGGGCAGCTTCCAAATTTTCCCATGTCACGTCCATTGTGGATTTGATGAAACACGAATCCACAACAGGAAAACACCATCACCATATGGTACAAATGCTGAAGAAGTTGTCTTTTTATATGTATATTTTTATATTAGATGTACTTTATAATGTTGAAAATGCAAAGGTAGGCTAGGGCTGACATATATATTTACTGTATATATATATATCAGAGTTGGGGCTGACCAGGGTGACCATATGTCCTGTTATTCCAGGACATGTCTTGGATTTTAGCCTGGAAGAAAATCTTCATTGTCCTCCTCTTCCTTGTACATGGACAGCATGTGATCTTTTCGAAAATAATAAATTTAATGCAACCAATTATATGTAACTGATTACATTTAATAAGTAATACAGTTTTTAAATTAAGCATGAAAGAAATATATAAGTGTTTTTAGCTTTTATTTTGTCATGTCCTACATTTTTCTTGGATGTCCTACATTTTGGGGGTCCTTGTCCTCCTTTTTTGGTTATGACATGGTCATCCTGGGGTTGACAGGCTCTCCCTCTCCAAAATAGTGGTAGCCTCCAGGGACTCATAGAATCATAGAGCACAATCCTAATCATGTTCATTGAAAAATAAGCCCCATTGTGTTCAATACTACTTACTCCCAGGAAAGTGCAGTTAGGATTGCAGCCATAGTGTTGGAAGGGACCTAGTAGGTCATCTAGTCCAAATAACTTTGACTCCAATGACCTTGACACATTTGATCTAGGATGCAAATACCAGTGGCATTGCTATGGGAGGGGGATGTGGGAGGCACCAGGTGATGTGCACAGTGGGGGTACTCACATTTTTAAAATGTGGTATTTCTGAATAATACCCACCATGTATTACCCACCATGTTATATATCAGTTGATGTGTATTTTCATGCAATAAAATAAACCACATTGAAATATCCTTATTTTATCAATACGTATAGCCTGAAAACCAACAGGGATGGGGTGATGGTACATCACCATGTCCAGTATTTGGGGCATTGTCCTGCCACTGTATAGGAGAAAGTTTATCATAAAGGTGATATACTGGCCTTTTGCACCAGGTGATACAAACACTAATGACACCATTGCCTAGTACTGTTTGGAAGAACAGGAGTCCAGTTCAAAATAGGAACCCAATACAGGGGTCCAAAACAGTTTCCCATCCACCACAGCCTGGTGTGAACCTTCCTCCCATATAGATCATCTTCCTCCTCTTAAAAGTATCCAAGCTACTGGCAATCTTATGGGTGGCAAATGGCATGGATTAATTATGCATTCCAGGATTAAAGTTTCGTCTTCTGCAAAAATTCATGGTCATGATGAACACATAATACCCATTATCCTCTATTTGCAGTGACAAGTTCCAATAGTAAATGGATTTAGAGGGTTGCAATCCAGTGGAGTCGTCTGCAATATAAATGTCTCCAGATTGTGCAGGACCCACCTGACATTTTTTTTTAAAAGATTACATCATGCTAATTTTGCAATGCCACCACTATGCAAATGTGCATGGCACACTGTGAAGCAAATGTACCGGTACATGCTGTTGATATCCTTAATAATGTTTCAACGATGAGGGGTAATTTGTATTGGAAAAGAGGGGGACTGATTACATAGAGCAACAGACAGATGGCATATAAAAACATTAAGAAGAGGTCCAAGAAAAACTACTTATTTAATTTATTGGTTAAATCTCACTGAATTCTGCCATCCCTCAACCTACAGGGCAACAAGGCAGACGCCAGCAAACCAAAGTGTCAGCAGTGTTGATGCTAGAAGGGAATCAACACCAGGTTAATCCGATGAGAGCAAGTATCTCTGGGCTTTCAACCCTGTGTAGATTCTCCTCCTGCTTCAGAAAGCAGTGATGATGAAGAAACTCCTCATCCTAATTAATAAACATAGCCATTTACTCTCTCTTTTACATTCAGAATATACCCTATGACTAGATAGTAATGCCATTGCTAGAGGGTTGTGGGGGTGCAAGCCACACCAGGTAATGTGCACAGGGCGGATAACTCTACTACTACCCAAAAAATTTTAAATCCTGGTATTTTTGAATAATGACATCATGTTATACAATATCATTCAACATGCAATTTCATGCAGAAATGGTTCCTCCCTCCTTTTGTCCGCACAACAACCCTGTGGGGTAGCTGAAGCTTAAAGATCGTGACTAGCCCAAATTCACCCAGGAAGCTTTATAGCTGACAAGGAATTTGAACGTTGATCTTCCAAGGTAGAGTCCAGCTCCCTAATTCTACCATAACAGGAAATCATGTATTTGATTTAGGGCGCAATCCAGAGTAAATACGGGGAGTCCTTGCTCCGGTGTAAGAACCATTTACTCTGGATTGCAATATGAATTTCCCATAGGTTTTCACTAGATGGTGCAGTAACTACAGGTGCATGTAGTGTCTCTTATGTGCTCCCGTAGTTACTCTGGATTGTAGGGTTAATCTTGCCCATAAATATACATGACTTATACAATTGTAATTGTGTCCTAGATATATAGGACTTACGCAATCCTAACTGTGCCATAAAGCATATTTGTACTACCCATCAAGTAGAGGAGGCACCTGCATGGAGTTAGGATGGCCTCCCTGTGCCAGATCCAGGCCTAGCAAGATATGGTTGTGCATGCCAACCATCCTCAGCTGACATGGGATCTGGCGGAACATGGGAAGAGAGGGGAGGAGTTGAGATGGAGGCATTCCAGGGCAGGCAGAGGGCAGTTGGTGGGTGTTCCCAGGGATGGACTGGTAAGAAGTTCTTCTTGTTCAGAGTGGGTCCTGATTTGTGCTCAGATTTGTGCCAACTCTTGATGTAACAGCAGGCAACAGGTACCACCTCTTGAAGTGACACAGATCCAAGTAGATCCGCTGGGGTTGCCGCAGCTCTCCCTGGAGATGGAGAAAAGTTTTAGTTTTATTACAAATTGGGGTGGTTAAAATATTTTAAGTGATTTTAAATGTTTTTTAAAATGTTTTTATATTTTTGACTTATAGTGTCTTTTATTTCTCTTAACACCCTAATATCCCTTAAGGGGAGAAAGGCGGGATATAAATTCAATCAATCAATCATCAATCAGTTTTCCCTTGACTCAGGCTGCACCATAGTTGGCCTCAAACGTGCACTGGATATGGCAAAGGCATGCCAGCCTGTCTGTTCCAGCACAAGTTAGGATTGCACTGCCCATCATTCAAGTCCATCCAGAGTTACTGAAATGCAAATTTTGTTTAAAAAAGCAATGGTTAGGTGTTTTTTTCCTCACTGATTTATGACCCCTTGTCTGTCTGACCAGTTCCTAGTTCCCCGGTCATTCTTGGGTCATAGGGCATGGTTGCACCTTTCCCCAGCATTCTGTGAACATGATCTTGGTTGTCATGAAGGTGTTCAAGGCAATGCTGTGATATTTATCTGGAACAACGGCAAACAGCTTATGTAACAAGCAGATCATTTACATTCTAGGTACACAGGAAACTGATTTGTACTGACCAACTCCACTGAGCTCAGTATTGTTAACAGTGCCTAGTAAGAACTCTCCACAATTTTCTTCTGCCCTTCCTAGGGATGTTGGGGATTATACCTGTGATCTTCTGCATGAAAAGCAGTTTCTTTAGCACTGAGCTATAGCCTCTCCTTCCTATCACAGGAATTAAAGGAAAATCAGCATGGACCAGAAGATGTATTGTTTGACTGCCTGTCACCCAATATGTCTGTGGTCTAACGCAGTTCTACAAGCGCAGAAAATCCTCCAAATTTATTCCATCACTAGCAGAATGAACCTGCTGTTGCTGGAGTAAACTTTCCAGAATATTCGTGGATTCCAGACATGCCTGGGCACCAATGGGCACTGCCAGGCACTGTGCACCAGCACCAGGTGGTGGGCACTAGCAGGCACTGGGCATTGCTGGGCACCAACAAGCACTGACAAGCAGTGACAGGCAGTGGCGGGCAGCAGTGGGCACTAGGATCCCAACCAGGCACAGTTGGGCAGTAGGCAACATGAGTGGCACAGTGCAGTGGGAAGCAGCCACCAGCAGGCAACACATGGCATCCCTACTGATCACTGGGCATCCTTAGCAGGCACCACTGAACATTTGGCACCACCAAGCAGTGGATAGAGGGCACCACTGGCTACCACCAGGCACCATTGTGCAGTGGACACCAGAGAGCACCAGGTATCCCTACCGAGCACTGGGCATCATAGGGCAGTGTGCACCAGCATGCAGCACCTGGCAGCAGGCACCAGTGGGCAGCAGATATCACTGGGCATTGGGCAAAACTGCTCAGTGGACAGCAAACACCACCAGGAATCCCTACTGGGCATCTGTGGACAGCAAGAGGAAGCAATGGACAACAACGGGCCACAGCAGACAGCAATGGGCAGCACCAGGCACTGGACACCATCAGGCACCATTAGACAGTAGGCACCAGAGGGCAGTGGGCACCACCAGACAGCACCTGACACCCCTACTGTGCACTGGACATCCCTACCAGGCACCAGGCACCAGGCACCAGGCACTGAGCACTACCAGGCACTTGGCTCCAGTGCGTAACACTGGGCAGCAGGTACTACTGGGCACTGGCACCACTTAGCACCAAATTGGTTGCTTAATAAGCTCACTAAATTTCAGCCTTCTAGGTCCAGGGGTTTGGGCTGGATGTTGATCACTCAGGCTTCAATGTATAGATGTAAAAAGCATTGCACTTTTTCACCCCCTTAGGGGTTAAATTTCTGAAAATTACTGGGTGCTCTTGTCATGGAAGGAATACCCTCCCCAAATTTCATGCTGTTAGATCCAGGGGTTGGGGTAGGGCGTTGATCAGTCAGCGATTCTTCAGTGTAAATTATATGGACAAAACATGTTGCCCTTTTCACCCTGGTCCAGTTGGAATTTCCCAAAATCGGTCCTTAGTGGTGCCTACAGCATGGCTGGAACACCCTCAGCAAACTTCACACTTCTAGGTTTGGCGGTTTTAGCTGGGCTTTGAAGAATGAGTCAGTCTGTGACTTTTCAGGTTTATATATACATAAACTACCTGATAATTGACCTGTGCATCATTGGCTGTGGTGAAGGAATGTCCCATTCATACAATGTGGGTAAGCCAGTGCCTTCCTCTCCTTCCTAGGACAGATGTTGCCACGTCCTAGAAATGCTCCTGCACTGAAGGCAATGTATGATCCATCAGCACAGCTGCATCACGGACAAGGGTGGATGTTAGGTTTGATCTGACATTTGTGCCAGATCCTAACCCTATTCTTAGATTGACTAATCCACCCCATGCTGCTCAAATTTCCGCCACCTTTTGGGGTGGCACAGATCTGAGTAGCCAACTGAGGATGATGTGTCTCTCTTTAAGTGGGGGGAAAAGTTTCCCCCACCGCTATTCAGATTTTGATCTCTCACACTGTTTAATCCAGGGAGAAAACAATGTCAGATGACTTTCAACTGATGTTTTTTCATAACAATACATGGGGTTCTGGACTAGAGTTGTTGAAAACCTCTTATCCCTTCCCAGCTGTGAATCTGGTGGCATAGCTAGAGGGAGGTGGAGCAGTCAGTCTTGGAGGGAGCCTCGCCCCTTTGGAGCCATTCCAGGCCTTTCCATACGGCTCTGTTTTGCTCCCCCCACCTGGAATGGCTCCAAAGGGGTGAGGCTCCCTCCAAGACTGACTGCTCCACCTCCCTCTAGCTATGCCACTGTGTGGATCATATCCTGTATGTCATATTGTTTTTATTTTAAAAAAAACCCTAAAAGTACATGGGCAAAGTAGTTTAAGAAGTTTGTTTTGAAGTCTTTCTCTAGGAAAGTTCTATTTTTAAAGACTGGGGCAAAATCCAAAGTAACGACGGGGAGTCCTTGCTCCGGTGTAAGAACAACTGACTCTGGATTGCAATATGAATTTCCCATGGGTTTTCACTAGGTGGTGCAGTAACTATGGGTGCACATAAAGTCTCTTACGTGCTCCTGTAGTTACTCTGAATTTGGGTGTAGATCGCCATCACAAGTAATTAAAAAATAAGATGAATATTTTTCATTCCACTCTGCAAAATCTTTTTTTTTTTCCTACTAAAGGAGAAATATGCCCCACTTAGGAGGGGGAGATACGTGCGTTCCTTCTCCATTTGTCCTTTTATCCCCTGCTAACCTTTTCAGTGCAAAGTTTGCCTTCGTGTTTCAACGTCCATATTTCATTGCCAGCCAGCTGTCAGAAATTAGATTTTCTTCTTGTTCATCTCCTTAAGTTCTATTCTGATTTCCATGTTTGATTTATTGCTTAGCAACTCTGTAAGAAAAGATTTCGGCAAAGGAAAAGAGGAAAAATACATGTCAAAACGTGCTGTTATTTAAATGGGAGGTAGGAACCTAAATGTGACAGATAAAGGTTTGACTACTCACTGGCTGACATAATCCACCATTAGTAAAATGTCACTTTAATTGAGTGACTTTCCCCTCCTTTCCCTCTTACGGAAGAGAAAGAGAGAAAAGGGGATGCAATAAAAGAAGAAGAAAATGGAAGAAAAAGAAGAAAAAGCAATTCCATTCTGCAAGAATAACTCCACTATTGTATATGCAGCCTGAGATTGTAAGTGGAAGAGTGGAGACCTCCCATAAATCTTCTCTCTGTAGAGTCACAGCCTGTGCTAGATAATTAGGTTCGGAGACTTTTGGAAGCCAGGGCCGTACCATCCCTCTTCGGAGAAGTGCAGGCACCACAAGAGGATGGCGCTTTTGGAAATGCAGAAAGAGAAAAAAGTCCATTTGATTTCGCACAAAAAGTGACATTTTAATATGTGAATATATTTTACAAATTGATTTCTTTTAGGATCAGCTCAGTTTTTCTCGGCGTTTGTCCTCCGCTGTATCAAGTCACGTGGTCTACCTATTTGAAGTACCACCATATCACTGCCGGTTATTTCTGGGTTGGGAGGCCAGATGCAATGCAGCAAATAACAGTAAGAGGTGACACTCCTGGGTGACAGGAATCCAGGAAATACCGTCACACACCATCCCAAGTACCACCCATATCACTGTTTGAGAAACACTACAACTAGCTGAATCTGCAAACCATGAGTTGCTTCTGTCAAACCCTCTGGTGTTTCACAGATGATATGGATTTTTTTTCAAAGTATACCCCGATTTCCTTCTCCAGGGACACTAATCCAATGGAGCAGATACTCGTATGCAAATACTGGTGTTCCATTAGTGCAGTGGTTCTTCAAACTATGGCTGCAATCCTAAATACACTTTCCTGGGAGTAAGACCCATTGAACACAATGAGGCTTACTTTTGAGTAGACATGGTTAGGATTGTGCTCTATGTGTCGCAACCTACCAGTGTTTTGTGGACTGGTTTTTGGTAGGTCATGGATGGGTTTTTGGCTCACTAAAATAACTGCTGGCCAAGTGATGTCACTAACATTAGCTTCACCCATTTGGGGGACTAGAATGTCACCCCATCCATCATGGACCTCTTCCCATGCAATGATTGTGGCAATATCCAGGGTGGTACGTAAGGTGATGAACAATTGCCCTGCCCCATGTTTTTTGCTACAGAATTTAGATATCTTCTGTATCTTCTACTTCTGTATAGATATCTATATTTTATATAGACATTAGACTATATATATTTAGAAATATATATAGTGGTACCTCACATAAACAGCTTAATTCATTCTGGAGGCATGCTCTTTGAGTGAAACATTCTTTAAGTGTAGCAGATTTTCCCATAGGAAATGATGGAAACTCAGACGATTGGTTCCACAACCCCCAAAATATTCATATAAAAAATTAAATGGATGTAAAAATGATGACAAAACACTGGTATTGAATTCAAAACATGTATTAAATGTGCATGATCCTATGAAGTCTACTTAGGCTGCAATCCTAAAGAAACCTTCCTGGAAGTAAACCCCATTTAATACAATGGAACTTACTTCTGGGTAGACATGGTAAGGAAGCTGCAATCAAAGACACTTTCCTGGGAGTATGCCCCATTTAACACAATGGGGCTTACTTCTGAGTAGACATGATTAGGAGGCTGCAAACAAAGACACTTTCCTGGGACGCTTACCTGGACTGCTGCTGGAGGTTCAAGGTGGCTGATGGGGGCACTTGGGGGCAGTTTGGGGCAGCTGCCTCTGGCACCCCCAGGCAACTGCCCCCAAGTTGAGGGCAGTTAGAGGCAGCAGCACTGGCCGGAAGCCCTTTTAAAGAGGTTCCACACGGAGTGTCAGGGCTGCATAGCACGCGTGCCATAGCGTGAAGCGGAACTTGTCATGTGAAGCAAGTTTTCTTGGAAAGTTTTACTTGTTATGTGAGGCACTTGTTATGAGAGGTACCACTGTATATTAGACATTAGACATTATATATATATATAACATATAATTGGTCATTGGTCTTATCCGTGATGGTGATGAATCTGCATACAGACGGGAGGTTGAACAACTGGTTCTGAGGTGCAGTAGGAATCATCTGGAGCTTAATTCACAAAAAACTGTGGAAATGATGGTAGACTTTAGGAAGCACCCCCTATGCTACTTCCACTTTCCATTTGTGATAATGTGGTTTCAGTGGTGGAGTCCTTCAAGTTCTTCAAGTATTGTATGTATTGTTTGATATTTGTGTGTTGGTGTTTGTATGTCTGCAGCCGTTGCCGAAGCCAAATTCCGGGTGTGGAGTTCATACTTGGCCAATCAATCAATCAATCAATCAATCAATCAATCAATCAATCAATCTATCTATCTATCTATCTATCTATCTATCTATCTATCTATCTATCTATCTATCTATCTATATATGGTTTGTTCCATTGCATTCTGCATAGAATTACACACCAATTGACATATGCTGTGATCATGTTATTTGTGTAAGGATCCTGCATGGAATCATGGATAATCAAATAATGGGAGATGCCCATATTACATTCAGTACTGCTTGCCATACAAACTGGAAGAGGCATGGCAAGACAATGATGTCCAGCATAAACTGGACCATACAATACAACAATAATGGTCAACATGCTTGCAACAATGGTGTTTTACATCTAAGACAAAGCTTTTCCTTTTCCCTATTTATTTTCCTTTTCTGAGATACAAAATAAAGAGTCCTTTGTTTTCCAGCTAATCCTTACATTGTCTTGGCAAAAAGATATGTTATTGTCACTCCCTTGGCCTGATAAGAGTTGTATCAAGGTTGTGGGGGGAAGGAATCACCATTTTTCAATTTAAGTGACTGCTCGTATCAGCCGGCGTCTCAGTTAAACAAATCCCTAGCTAAACGAGTGATAAGGCACCATCCATTAGGATATTAAATCGAAAATTTGTTTCCCATATTCTCTGCACCAGAAAAAAAGGTTTTCTCCTGGTGTTTCCTGATAATTACTTACTAACGGGTGCAATTAATATGCTCTCCAGTCAATTACCCTGACACAAATATTTGCTCTGGTGTACATTTCTTGCATTGATGATGAACGGAGAGAGATGTCTCGAATGCTCAGGTCTCTTTTGTGACTTCTCCATGTTCCAGGCACAGCATGTACAAGATTGTGTTACCCATAGGGAGGGGACATGCTGCAGTAGGCATACCAGCACCCCGCCCTACATGCATGCATTTGAAGGTCAGTACATAGACCTTAAAAACACAACTGTGTGCAAGGATTCTTTCCAGGTAATTGTCACATTTGCTTCCATAGAGTTCCCAGGGATGATGTTAACATGATGCAAACTTATGCAAGTTCCCCCAGGCAGCAGATAAACATAGGATGAGGTTGTACATACTGCTCTTGTGTCATCTGCTCTACTGCCCACAACTGCCTGGACATGTGACAAGCTGCTCTTCCTTTTCCTCCTCTTCCTCAGTTTATTAGATTTGAAAAGGTGGAAAGGAATAAAGCGAAAGAAGAAATGGTGACCTTTGGTGGCTTCACTTATTGGGGGCAAAGCCAGAAAGGAACCCCAGTGGCATATTTGGAAAAGTATGTTTTTGTACCACTTACTCCCTTATGATGCTCAAAACTGGGCAGCAGACAAAACACAAATCAGAGAATTGGAACCCATAAGGTCATCTAGCCAAACTCACTTAACTCCTAAGCTTGCTGTCTTCTCCAGCAATTTTGAGACTAAAGCAGGAGAGGTTCCTACCTGTTGTCCAAGAAAAGATGCAATCCTAACCCCAGTTAGGCCAGCTTAAACACAAGCTTATTTCCTGTGCTGACCTGTGGTTGTCACAAAAGTTACATATGGCACTTCTGAGCATCTCCGGGGGTGGGAGGTGGGGGGGTTAGGCAATTGCACAAGCATAGGTTGACCTCCCCACACCACCACAGAAAGATATGGAATGTGAGTTAGGCCAGCCTAAATTTGTTAGGATTGCACACAAAGACACTAGAAAGAGTGTACAAATCACTGCTGCAGTTCTTACAGTCCTATGCTTGCGTTAAGAAGTCCCATTGTGTTCAAACAATCTCAAGAAAGTGTGTATAGAATCCAGTCTTAAATCACCCTATAAGTTGTGTCCTGAATGTCAGATAAAAAGGAAGCTGGCTTAAGTATTGTACTGGATCTCAGTCAGGGAGTGTTTGAGGACACTTCAAGCATCAATGAACTTAAGCCTGAAACCAGCTAGCTTACAGGCAGTTGAACTTTTGTCCCACACCTTGCCTTGTGCAGTCATCTTGGTAAAGGGTGTCTGATGATTCTTGCAGCATAGAAAAATCGAGGCATTCAATTTCACAGTTATGAAACCAAACATAGAGGTTGCTATCGTCCCTCCGAAACTGGGCAGTTAAGTGTTTCCACTGGGAACAGGGGTGTGTATTCGTATATATGGATGGCTGGAAAGAAAGAAGAAAACACCTTTAGTGCTATTGGCTTTATAAAAATAAAGGAGGCAAAACTGCTGAATAAAAGGGAGAAGAGTGTCCTGTTCATCAGTAGCATTACTAGGATTTGTACCAACCAGCGCAGGTGTTGTGTTGCTTTTAATTTATTGCCATCTTTGGGGTATTGGAATTACCATATTTTTTGCTTTAAATTAGGTGATAGATTTTAAATGCTTCTCTCTCTCTCTCTCTCTCTCTCTCTCTCTCTCTCTCTCTCTGTGTGTGTGTGTGGGGGGGGGGGTGGTTGGGTCTCTAAGCCTTTGGGATATAGATAGATAGATAGATAGATAGATAGATAGATAGATAGATAGATAGATAGATAAATAATTTTTGCACTGTTTCTCTTGAGCTACTGTGAAACAAATGACTAAAAATTATTTCAGTTGTTCCTTCAGATTTTTTTAACCCCTCCCCCCCAAAAAACACATACACACTCACACAACCTGATAACTGTTAATGGGACATGATAGTTATTTTTGTAAACAATGAATCTGATTTTGATTTGGTTTCCATCCTGTGCTATAACAGTGTGTACATTTTCAGTGACTCTAAGGAAGTGCCTGAATTATTAACTGCAATTTATTATTTAAAGTTCATAGGCTGGCTCAAGTAGTATTTATTTTTAGAAATGGGAGGGCTGTTATCCAGGACGCTATATAGCTTTTTAATATACGTTGCTCTGATTAGGAATATAGAAATGTAAGAGACTAGTAACATGCCACAACTAACTAGATAAAGACACTTTCAGAAAGAGAAGTTGGATTCTTTTTCATTTAACAAGGGAAGTGCAACTGTACCTATCCAAACCAGCACAACAATTTCTTTTCCAGTGGTTCTTTTCCAGAAAGACTAGTGTATCTTTCTGTGTTTTTTTCTTCTTCTTCTTGTTAGATTGTAAGTTCTGCTCTCAAAAAGTCCTCCTGTACACCTGATACTCTTACTACTGTTTGTAACACCGCATTTGGCCTCATAACCTGGAAGTAACTGATAATGGTGTTAAATAGGTGGACCATGTGAAGTGGTAGAGCAGATTTATTTTATTTAGCATATGACAAATACATGGACTTAAGATAATTCAGATGTTAATGTTCCATTGCTATGTATTTTAAGAGCCAGGAATTCTACATTGATGTCTGGGTGCCAACTCTCGCCAACTGCCAACTTTTCTATGTAGTCTGGCTGCCAACGTTTCCTAATCATTTACATAAGGTAAAGGTCCCCCGCAGGTTAACTGCCAGTCATGTCTGACTCTAGGGTGCAGTGCTCATCCTAAGCCTTTAGAACCAGCGTTGTCCAAAGACACTTCCACGGTCATGGGGCTGGCATGACTATACACCGAGGTGCACAGAACGCTGTTACCTTCTCTCCGAGGTGGTACCTATTTATCTACTTGCATTTACATGCTTTTGAACTGTTAGGTTGGCAGGAGCTAGGCTAAGAACAGGAGCTCACCCCGTCTAGTGGGACCCATGTCTCAAACCCTGGCCTGCTGGTTATCAGGCACAGTGTCTTAACCACTTGTGCCACCATGGCCCTGCTAATCATTTAGTTCACACTTTTGTGCGATCCGTGCACCACGAGGAGGTGAACTAGCATCACACCCTACAGTAAAGTACAAATGTTAAGAAACACTGCTGTAGAGCTCACCACAACATTTAAGCAGACACATTCCTGAACATGAGAATATTGAGACTTTAAATGCAAGGGATATTTTTCAGACAGAATTGGAAATCAAAAGAGTACAGGTTTCACAGCCTGAAGCAGCCATTGTCAAACAGGAGCACTGTTCTGATCACAAGGCCAATGGGAGATGGAAACAGGCTGTGGAGACCATGTGCTGTTGACCCTGAAAACAGATTTTGATGGTAAGATGCGTATAATGCTGATCTATTATTTCTTATTAAATAATAAAGTTGAAGTATATATAGTATATACTGTATATTAAAGTATATGCATATCTCAGTTAAAATTGTATTATCTCCCTGGCTTACAAATCAATTTATGCCACAATACATTGCAAAATCCCACAGTGAAATACAAGTGTATACGTTCCTCCCCCCCCCCTTCCATAATTATATGGAATGCATAGAATCTGTAGACATGGGCAGCACAATCCAATCATCTACAAAGCCTCCTAAGCAGCTCCAGAGTTTCATAAATGTATTTGTTGAAAATGTGCAAGGCAAGGCAAGGCTGTTGCCATTGCTGTGCCATCCAGGGAAGGTGAGTTTGTGCCGGACAATGAAGTGGATAGGAGAGGGTGTAAGGAGAGGACCTTCCAGGTGGGATGGAGGTCAGAACCAGAGGATGATTGGGCCCAGGACAATGTACGAAAAGGGGTGTCAGTGCACGTTGTATCCTACCTCCAACTGCTCAGATAAAAAGCTGGCACAGTTCTGATCAGCCCTATAGGGCAACCTGCGATTTGACACAGGGTAAGGGAAGAAAAATCCTCTTACTCCAGTGGTTCTCAAGCATTTCAGCCTGGGACCCTCTTTTGAGAATGACAATCTGTCCAGGACCACCTGGAAGAGATGTTGTTAACTTGGAAGTGATGTCACTTGAAGTGACATAAAACAAAAAGTGACATCATTGTAATGCAAGAGTTCCTCTATGTCTACCCATTATGTTCTATTTAATCCCATTATGTTTAATGAAAGATGCTTCCAATAAAGTATGGATTGCAGTATGAGTGTCCCATTTCAAGATGGCAATATCCAGGGCGAGATTCCAAGATAGCAGTGCCCAGCTTTTTGTGACCCACCAATGGGATCCTGACACCCACTTTATGAACCACTGCCTTACCCCAACATGACCTCCAGCCTGCTCCTAACCTGTGCTTGATTCAACATAGTCCATTACAACCTGGCTGTACTGGCACAGGTTAGGGGTCTCCAAAGATTTTGGCAGGAGGGCCACATCATCTCTCTGTCATGGTGTTGGGGACTGGAAAACTAAGGCTGCAATCCTAAAAACATTTTCCTGGGACTAAGATCCATTGAATACAATGGAGCTGACTTTTGAGTAGACATTATTTTACATAAATTTACTTGTAAGACTGTATTGGAGTGGATTGCAAGGCTTGCCCAACGGCTGGATAGATGGGTCTTGCTGGGGTCTTCCCACTGAGTCTTGCCAATGGTTGCATCTGGCCCCCAGGCCGGGTTTTGGAGACACCTGGGTTAGGATTACACACTAGCTGTGCTGCACTGGGGAGAGAAGGGGTTCAGAACTATGTTTTCCACCTCAAGAGAAGAAATTAGCAACATCTTTCCTCCAACCCAAACACTAATTCCTCCCTTCCCTCTTCATTTTGATAAGATTGTTTTAATGCCAGATCTCCAATGCACTACTTAAGCTTTCTCCAGAGTCAAACTGCATCCTAGGAGTCAGGTAGTAATTAAATGCCTCAGCATCATATTCTAGCCTAATGTGTTAATAAAAAGTACTCATACCTTCTTTGTTGCAGCAGGTTTGCCTTAATTACATAGCAGTTATATTTCTCTCTGTACTTATTCTCTCCCAGCAAGGGCTCCCCTTACCATCTGCTGCGATTCAATTAATATATGTTAAAGATCCTACTACATTATTAAACCTCATTAGAAACCTTCTTCAGATCTAGATCCAGCACTCCCCGTATGGCGGACGACGAGAAACATGGGTCCCTTGTGTAAGATTTTCAAAGGTGCTTGGCTGACTAACACTAAGGAAAGAGATATTGCTATCTTGATGAAAAGCAGAGGGGATCCAACTGGAACGAAAGAGAAAGATTGGGGCATTTTTTCACCATTTCCCCTCTTATGTTCATGTACATATTCTCAAGAACATCCATGTTCTCCTTTTTGTTTTGAATGGTTTGGTAGCATTGTTGTCCATGTCAGTGATGGGCTCAAAAGAAATGAACAACCGGTTCTCTGCCCATCTGGCAGCCACTTTTAAATGGCTATTTTTAAACTTTATATGTCCTATCTCTCATTAACAACCGGTTCTGTAGAGTAGGTGCGAACCTGCTGGAGCCCACCACTGTTAACTGAAAACCAGTTCTTAGTGCACTCCTCAGTCACGGAAGGATTTCACACCTCAAATTTCACGCTTTTAGGCCCATCGGTTTTGGCAGGGCGTGACTCAGTCAGTGAGTGACTTTTCTCATTTATATATATACTAGCGAAAAGCATACCCGCGTTGCTGGAGTAAAATTCTCCCGTATGCCATCCCCCATGCGCATCAACCTCCCATGCGCACCAACCCCCCATGTGCAAATTCCCTCATGCACGTCAACCCCCATGCGCAACTTCCCCCCATGCGCAACTTCCCCATGTGCATCAACCTCCCATGCGCAACAACCCCCCATGTGCATCAACACCCCATGCGCATGCAACTTCCCCCCTGCGCATCAACCCCCATGCGCAACTTTCCCCCATGTGCACCAACCCCTCATGCGCAGCATCCTCCACAGTGCAACCTATTTTTCCTAACAACATCCCCCCCAGGGCACCGCTACTGAGCACCAAATTGGCTGGATGTTGTACAGTCTCCCATGTTAAATATAGGACAAAAAACACGTTGCCCCCTTTTCAGACCCTGAAGGGTTAAATTTCTCCAGATGGTTCTTGGTGGGTGTTCAGGTGACAGAAGGAACTCCCAGAATTCCATGCTTCAGGCCCAGCATTTGGGGCGGAATGTTGCTGAGTCAGCAATTCTCAATGCAAAGTATAGGGAGGAAAACGCGTTGCACCCCTTTTCACCCCCTTCCCGTTGGAATTTCTGAAAACCGGTTCTTAGTGCACCCCTCAGTCACGGAAGGAACACCCACCCCAAATTTCATGCTTCTAGGCCCAGCGGTTTTGGCAGGGCGGTGATGAGTCAGTCAGTGACTTTTATCTTTTATATATATAGACTAGCAAAAAGCGCACCCGCATTGCGGGAGTAACATTTCCCCATTCAACATCCCCATGCACATCAACACCCCATGCGCAACTTTCCCCATGCGCATCATCCCCCCATGTGCAACTTTCCCCATGCGCATCATCCCCCATGCACATCATCCCCCTATGCGCAACTTTCCCCATGCATATCATCCCCCCATGTGCATCATCCCCAAATGCGCAACTTCCCCATAAGCAACTTACCCCATGCGCATCATCCTTCCATGCGCAACTTTCCCCATGCGCATCATCCTCCCATGCACAATTCCCCCACGCGCAACTTTCCTCCATGCGTATCATCCCCCATGCGCAACTTCCCCCAAGCGCAACTTCCTCCCATGCGCAGCATCCTCTCCACTACCACCTCTTCCTCCAAACAACATCCCCCCCAGGGCACCAGTACTGAGCACCAAACTGGCTGTTGTTCAGTCTCCCATGTTAAGTATAGGACAGAAACACGTTGCCCCCTTTTCAGCCCCTGAAGGGTTAAATTTCTCCAGATGGTTCTTGGTGGGTGTTCAGGTGACAGAAGGAACTCCCAGAATTCCATGCTTCAGGCCCAGCAGTTGGGGAGGAATGTTGATGAGTCAGCAATTCTCAATGCAAAGTATAGGGAGGAAAACGTGTTGCGCCCCTTTTCACCCCCTTCCGGTTGGAATTTTCGAAAACTGGTTCTTAATGCACCCCTCCGTCACGGAAGGAACACCCACCCCAATTTTCACGCTTCTAGGCCCAGCGGTTTTGGCAGGGCGGTGATGAGTCAGTCAGTCAGTGAGTCAGTCAGTCAGTGACTTTTCTGTGTTATATATATAGATATAGATTTAATATACATGCTATTTGAGCTCAAAGCCACCCACCTGAAAGGTACTCACAACCCACCTATGGGGTCCTGGCCCATAGTTTTGGAAATGCTGATCTTAAGTATTGTAAAAAGCTGACCTCACCCATCACATAATAAACTGCATTCTTTAATGAAGGAAAAGGGAAACACAGTGAATTCAATAGCAAACCTAATACTGGTCGAATGGCATTCTGTCTTTTAACAAAATTGGACCGAAGATAAATACTTGCAATATAAATACTGTATCTAACACAGCTGGTTTTTGTTTTTTGTGTTTTTTTTTCATTTCTGGAAAGCCCACAGGAAGCCATTGAGCATTTAATCCTTATCGTGTAATTTATTTTATTGCTGTTATTTTTCCAAGACCATTTCATTTATCTGCAATCGCTGAGAAAAAGGCACTGCTTTGATCTGCTCCCAGCGCCATTACAGTGATGATGCTTATTTTCCCAGTACTAACATAAATGGCTGAAAATTAGGAAGGTGAATTTGACCTTATTAAGGAGGTGGTTTATTTTATTTTTATTTTCAAGCAGACAACCCAAATGCAGTTCCATTCAGTCCAAATGTGACTGTAAATATCAGGTCAAAGTCCTGCAGCAACGAAAATGGCAAATTCACTGGCAGGTCAGAATTGTCGATGACTGACGACCATCATTGTCAGAAGAGAGATTGATAAATAATACACCCAGCCATTTTCTGAATCTAGGCATGTCGGCAAACATTTTCAAGTTTGGGTTTGGACAACGAATTTGGGGGTTCAGAAATGTTCCCCTCAAAGAATAGGCGTGCTACCTAAAACCACCAAAGTACCGTATTTTCTGCGTAGAGAAACGGGGATCTTATTTCCCTTGTCTGTACCCAAATCTCTTTCACCAGCACCTTATTGATCAAGCACATACTATCCCCAGTGGTGGGCACCAGCAGGTTCGCACCTACGCTGTAGAACCGGTTCTTAACAAGAGATAGTACATGTAAAGTTTAAAAATAGCCATTTAAAAGTGGCTGCCAGATGGACAGAGAACCGGTTCTTAATTTCTTTGAAGCCCATCACTGACTATCCCCCCAGGGTTTCGGTCAAGGAGGAGTGAAGGGTTTTGGAGCTCCAAGATTTCCAATACAGCAGGTGACCGGGAAGGCTCAGCTTCTGCCTCTAAAAAGACATCAGCTGAGAAAAGGGAGGTGGTTCAGTAGGAGGCAAGATAAGTAATGTGCCTAAGGGTGGTATTTAATGAGTAGGCTATTACGGCTGCAAGCCTAAAGATATTTTCCTGGGAGTAAGACTATAAGTAAGCTTAAGTAAATTGTTAAGTGAGCTAAAAAGTAAGCTTACCTTTGAGTAGACATGGTTAGGATTGTGTTCATCTCCAAAAGGAAATAAGTATGGCACTAATGTTATATGAAGACTGCAGTCTTATATATACACTTTCCTGGGAGTAAACACCATTGACCACAATGGGGCTTACTTTTGGGTAGTTATGCATGTCACTGTACTGTAAAACTACAAATTATATAATTTCTAAATCAATCTATTTATCAATCTATCTATCTAGCTAAAATTGAAAAGTCACTGACTGACTGATAATTGACTCACTCACGATCAGTGCCCAGCCAAAACTGCCAGGCCTAGAAGCGTGAAATTTGGGGAGGGTTTTCCTTCTGGGAAGGTGGCAAGCATTAAGAACCAGTTTTTGGAAAGGGGTGAAAAGGGGCGTAACACGTTTTTCCTTCCTATACTTTACACTGAATAATCCCTGACTGATCACTGCCCTGCTGCCCACCCCCAGATGCATGAAATTCGGGGAGGGTGTTCCTTCTGTGACATCAACACCTCCCAAGAACCAATGTTGAGAAATTTATATAATTTCTGTAATTTCTACATTCTAAGGTCTTTCTTTGTTTCTAAAACCAATTTACTTTAATATAACACTCTTTTCAGCTGAATTTAATCTCCAAAATTGAGGTGTGCATTAGATTTGATGGCACATTAGACTTAAGTAAATATGGGTATTTTGATTTTGAAATATAGGGTTGCAATCTTAATTATACTTTCCTGGTCGTAAGTAAGTAGACAAGGATAGGATTGTCTTCAAAGTCATTATTTAATTTAACAGTTTACTATACTGTAATTAAAATGTAACAAACTTCTTGTTGTATAAAATAGTTTTAGGTAAAAAAAATTACATAAAACCATTTTATTATCATATCATTTTATTATCATACAACTCATTTTTATATGCAGTAAAATTAAATGTTGTACCTGCTTTGCAGCTGAGCAATACAATCGCCAGTAAAAATTTTTTAATCTCAAGCCTTTTAAAATATATGTGTGCATTTGATTCAGTGGTGCATTAGATTTGATTAAATGCAAGAATATGGTTTATCTTCATGACCACCACCTTAAGAAGACAATATGGAAATGGTTCGACCATCAACCTTAAGTTGAACAACAAATTCAAAACGTGGACATAGAGCACAATCCTAACCACACATCTACTCAAAAGGAAGCCCCTCTGTGTCCAATGTGGAACTTCAGAATAAACATTATTAGATAAGATAAGAGTCTGTTATACAACAGAATAAACATGTTTAGATGTATCAAAGTGTGCATGCATTCATGCACGCACACATGCATGTATACACACAAATATACACAAAAAGCTAATAAAGTGTGCAATCCTAACATAGGCTGGCACAACTCATTGGTCTTCCCTTTCCCATGGTGATGTAGGGAGGCAAGTGTATGTCTATGCACTCGCCTAACCCTCTCCCAGGAGTGGTACAAAAGTGTCTTCAGTGTTATACTCCCAGGCCAGCATTGGATTTGTGCTGGGGTTTAGGCTGAACTCACTGTGGGTTAGGATTGCAGCCATAGGTTTATAACCCACCTCTCCTTGTAAACAAGGCATCCAAGGCACTGTACAATAAAACATAAAATAAAAATCAATCAATAACATGCTATAAAAATAAGAAAAAAATAAAAAGCATAATGGAGTAGTATAAAATCAGCATTGGTGCTTTCTCGATGTTTTTGCAACATCCGAAATGGAAAGCAAAAGTCAGAAATGGAACCAAAGGGACAAAATCAAATGAACAAAGTAAAAGCAGAATGAAAACAAAACAGTAAATGAGCTAAATGGAAGTTGAAAAAGCCACAGTTTTAACAGCCTTTCAAGAAGGCATGCAGGGAGGGCCAGGTTCTTAATTCCTATGAGAGGCAGCTCTACATTTTCCATTTACATTCACACACATACAGAGGTACATAATTCAGTGAGCCTCAGCCTTGCAATCTGCAATCATCCCTTGAAGATTTAATTTTTGTTATCTTTCCCTGTTGGATCTGCTTAGTTTTCCAATTCCAAGCACCATCTTTCCTCCAGAAGTGAATGCATCACCACCTCCTTAACCATAAATTCTTCCTTCCCTGACACACATGGGCTCAGATCATATTACTCTTTCAGATCACTGCCCTCAATTCATCCTAAAAGGAAAACTTCTTATACTGGATCCTGTTTCCACAATTTCAGTCTTAAAAGTCAATGTCTATCCATTTTGTCCCTCTCCCTATTTTGTCACCCTAATTTGTACTCATATACGCTTGTCTGTTTTCTCCTATCTTTGAGAAAAGCAATCTCACCCCACATTCCAGAGTAATCTCTTTCTATGCATATGCTAATGTACCAGTCAGTCCTTTTGTATTGAGGGATGTTCCTGGGTTTTCATGACCATTTGCTCACCCTTTGACTGAGCCAGATGCTTCTCCTTTCCAATCACCTAATTGGTTGATGGTCTTCAGATTACACTTTCCTGTGAGTAAACAGCCAAGGGCCAGACAGCAAGTCAGAAAGGTAGTGATCATAAGTTTTCATTGTGATCATAAGTTTCCCCATGTTGTTGAGGGAGGGTATTCCCATATGTTTGCATGATGTTATTCATGCATCATGCCCTGTGGTCCTTGTGCTGCCTTGTGGTCCTTGCATATTTATCCAAGACTGTAATTGTTTAATCCCCCTAACAGCCAAATCCTAGAGGCTTGGGGCAGAGCAAGGCAACATAGGGTGCCCCAAGAGAGGTGGACATGCTTTGCCCTAACTAGGGCAGCCTAGGTAGTTCAGGAGAGGCATGTTGATGGTATGTTCAGCATTGGCTAGGGCAGAGCAGTTACTCTGTATCCAGAGCCCATTTCCAGGGCAGAAATGCCCTCCGCTCCTCAGAGTTCTACCACCTCAGGAGCAGGTACAGTAATGAGTAGACTCATAGGGGTCCATGATAACGCAGAGTAAGAATGGCAGTGTTGACCAAAGATCTGAGTTTTTGGCCAGCCTAGCTGCAACTCCTGCCTCTCAACCTCAGGATATGGAACAACTACAGCAGCTCATTCCAAGCATCCACCCTACACTAGAGGAATTGCAGCTGTAACTTGTTGTCAGAAACTGCTGAGCTTCCTTATAATGCAGGCACCACAGCTGTTCCTTGTTCAGTGTAATCTGAGGGGGGACTCCTCACGAGCAAGCCCTTCTCAGCTGTCCCAACTTAGCATGTTGTGGAGCAGCTAGGGCAGCCCAGGCTTCCTGACTCTCTGGATGCAGCATAAGTTTCCGCTCTGGATTCAGAATAGTTGGAGCAGCCCAGCTAGAGCACTCCTCACTGCCCTTACTGCCCTTAACAGTGCAATCCTTTTAGTGTCTACTTAGAAGTAAGTTACATTGAGATCAATGGGGCTTACTTCTAGCCCCATTAGCATCCACCTAAGAGCCCATTCTAGAGGCTTGGGGCAGAGCAAGGCAACAAAACTTCCACCCACACCTTTTCAACATAGACATATTGTACCACTTTGGGATTGGGATGATCCTGGGATTCACCCTCCCACACACACACAAAACCGAACCCCACGCTCCACACACACACACACACACACACACACACACACACACACACACAATACAACTCCACACACGTCCTCTAACTCCACCCGCAGTTGTCCAAAATAGACATATTGTACCTCTTTGTTATTAGGATGATCCTTGGATTCATCCTCACACACAACCCAAGCCCATGCTACACACACACAACACAACTCCACACATGTCCTGTACAACCACCCACACAGAATTTTCAGAACTTGGCTGAACTGGCCCCCTCAGGTGTCACTCTTTTTTGCTTCAGATTTTCTTCTGGACTGGGCTGTAAAAGATCCTGTTTGAATAACCTGCATCACTGTGAATAATTCATTGATTACATGAAGAGGAAGACCCATCACTGATTGAGGATTTGAGTGAAGAAAGTGACGTTGATTCTCAGGATGAGTTAGAGACAAGCGAAGATGATTCAGAAACAGAGCAAGATTGTGATGAGTCTAGTGATGCTGATGAAGAACAAGCAGGTTACACCTTTTTGTGGGGAAGGATAAGAAGACAAAGTAGTCAAAGAAGCCGCCTGGGGCTGTTCATTGGATGGAAACTCAGGACATGGTCACTGAGCTTCCTGGATTAGGAGGAAATGCTGAGAATGCTCAAACTGCTGTCAAATGTTGGAATACTTTATTCGCTGATGAAATCCTTGACACACTAGTTAGATACACCAACCAGCACATTGACAGTATCAAGGACCAATTCTCCAGAGACAGGGACAACAAACCCACTGATGAAATTGAAGTAAGAGCTTTTATTGGGTTATTGTACCTAGCAGGCATGCTCCATGGGAATCATCAAAGTCTGGATAATCTTTGGGGGAGAGATGGTCACGGTTTTCAGAAATTCCAACTCATGATGAATCAGAAACACGTCAAGACCCTCCTATGTTGCCTGCGTTTCGACAACAAACCTTCTGGAACCCAACAAAAAGAATTTGGCCAGCTTGCTCCAATTCAAGACATTTTTGAAAAATTTGTTGAAAATTGTCAGAATCTGCCAGGCCAGATGCGCCTGAACTGGGGAGGTCCCACTTTGCGCCTGACACACTAGTATCTCCTCACCTTGCCAATAGTCTCTCTTAGAAGTAATGCAGTTTCTCATTCAATCATGTACCTCATAAAGAGAACAATCTTAACCATGCCTACTCAAAAGTAAGGCCCATTGTGTTCAATAGGACTTACTATTGTAAGTATGCCTAAGTATGCTTAGGATTGCAGCTCTAGTGAACCAAAAGGGGTTATACAGCTCCAGTCACCTCCTTGATGCTAGTGGACTACCCTTCGGGTGAAATCCAGAAAAACTGCGGGGAATCCTTGCTCCGGAGTAAGAACAAGTTACTCTGGATTGCAATATGAATTTCCCATAGGTTTTCATCAGGTGGTGCAGTAACTACGGGTGCATATAATGTCTCTTATGTGCTCCCATAGTTACTCTGGATTTTGCCCTTAGGCATGGTAAGTGAGGACAGGCTGACCACATTTCATAACTGAAAAAGAGGACAAACATCCTCCAGTATAAGACAGCCAAGAAGAATGTAAGTCATTATAATATAAAATCTAAAAATGCTCATATATATTGCTTTCATGTATTTAATTTAAACTCTGTACTTATTTATTTAGTGTATGGCAAATAAATGGACTTATGGTAAATCACATGTTAATATTCCATTGCCATGTATTTTGAGAGCCAGGAATTCCACACTGATGTCTGGCTGCCAACTGTTGCCAACTGCCAACTCTTCAATGTAATCTGGCTGCAAAACGTTGCTAGTCATTTAGTTCACACTTTTGTGTATCTGGGGCGCATCATGAGGAGGTGAACACACATCACACTCAAAGAGCACAATCCCAAACATGTCTACTCAAAAGTGAGCCCCATTGTGTCCAATGGGTCTTATTCCCAGGAAAGTGTCTTTAGGATTGCAGCCTTAATCTGTAATCTATAAACGGCCCTGATGATTCTCCAGTCTCCGGCAGGATCGATCGGGGTTTTCAAAGAGGTTTCCAGCTTCCATCCCAAGCAGTGCAGAAGGAACACTCGCACTTGGTAAGTATGTGAAACGGAAGGTTTACTTTTTTCTTCCTGAAGAAGGAATCTTCAGCAAGTTACAAGGCAACTGTTACAGCAACAGTTAACCCTCTTTTCCCTTCCCTTCCTTTCCCACAGTTTGGTGCTGACTAGGTAGGCCTTTCCTCGCCCATGCGGCATTATGAATTCCAATGGCATTTCAATGCCCAAATTTCCTCACTGCCATCTCCCACCCAACTTCTCCCTTTCCCACCCTTTCATGACTGCAGCACGTTCTCTTTGGCCAGCTCTTTCTGCCTCAGCCCTTACATCCCCGGTTGGACCCAAGCTGTTTTCAGGTAAGTCATACTCCAAGGTGGCCAGGTAGAGCAGACAGGTCTTCTGTCAAGGTTGCCTCTTTTCCTTCACAGTGACATCACTGTGACACCAGAGCTCCTCCATGTCTACTTGGAAGTTCAATGTCTCCTTCCATGTCTACTTGGAAGTTCAAGTCCTATTGTGTTCAATGAGATTTACTCCCAGGAAAGCAGCCTATGCACCACATTTGAAGATGGTAGCACCCAGTGGTGGATTCCAAAATGGCAGCACCCAGCTTTTTGTGAACCTCCCCAGCCCCATAAGGGTGCCCTGTTTCCAACTTTCAGAAGCACTGCTGTAAGCAATACTGAAGATTGCATTTGTTCCGTCTGGTTCTAAGTGGAAGAGTTCAGAACGGTAATCATTAATAAACATGTAGGCTTTCTGGGATTTGTAGGTCTTAATTACCACTGATGTGCGCACTTGCGGGTGCATACCACCTGCGTTCTATCACAGCCTCACTCTTCCACTTTTCCAAGGATTCCTTCCTTCCTTGCAGTGAACGTTTTGCAAACATCTTGATTAAATTATCTAATCGCAAAGAAAAAGATGAGGATTAGCAGATGATTAACATGCTTACGGAAAATAGATGTGATTTAGTGGAATAATCCCCAGGAAGACAGTAAACCAAAGGCTGCATTTGATAACTTATGCCAAACCAATCCAAAGATAGATAATTGTGTAATTATATTTTGTGTAATGACAGACAGATAGCCTAGAGACGTAGACTTTCATGTCTACTCTAAAGCAAGCCCTATTATAATCAGTGGGGCTCAATTCTGTGTTAGGGCAATGGAAAAGAGCCAAGAGATCTAGCCTTGTATGTCTACTCTAAAGTAAGCCCTATTATAATTACTTATAATTATAATTATGTGTAAGGGAGGCAAATTGCAGCCCAAATTGAGAGATAGCACAAACCTAACCATGTCTACTCAAAAGTAAGCCCCATTGTGTTCAGTGGGTCTTACTCCCAGGAAAGTGTCATTAGGATTGCAACCTAAGTGCAGGTTAATTGGTTTTATTTTTCTTTATATTTTGTATTTTCTTTATTATTTTCTATTATATGACAATATTGTAATCATTTTTATATGGACATTTTTGGGTTGTGGAACAAATCATCTGAGTTTCTATTATTTCTTATGGGAAAATTTGCTTTATTGCATCCAGTTCTGGTCACTACATCTAGTGGAATTGGAAAAAAATGAAGAAAGTGATCTAAATAATTATCGGGGAGGGGACATTTTACATGAAGTACAAAGGGGATACCTCCATTAAGAAGAAAGCCTATAGTGTTTAGAACTCATCAGTCTTGAAAAAGGTGCCTAATATGATTGACATAGCAATCCAAAACCCCAGTTATTCTGGCACAAATCCCATGCTGGTCTGGGGTGTCACAAAAGTAACATAAAGCATTTTTTTGCGCCTTTCCTTGGTGAGGGGTTAGGCCAGTGCACAAACATCTGCTGGCCTCCCCACACCACCAAAGAATGGGAAGAAAGGTGAGTTATGCCATCCTAAATTGGTTAGGATTGCATCCTGTAACACATAAAGGGGATGGATAGAACAGATAGAGGGATATTTTTCATGCACAATACCCAAATCAGAAGACAGACATTAAAATTGAGTTTTGGGAGAATTAGACCAAAGAAGTATTTCTTTACCCAACACTTAATTAGCCTTTTGAACTTCCTGCCACAGTATGTTGTGATGGTATCTGGTATCTTAGATGCCGCGAAAAGTGGATTGGATGGATTTATGGATGAAAAGTCTATCACAGTTTAGAAACCTGCATCAGAAACCCAAATGCAAGGGACTGGAGTCTTGTGTACTCCTGATGCATCTGGTGGGCCACTGTGAGATACAGGAAGCTGGGGTAGATGGCCTGATCCAGTGGGCAATTCTTACCATCCCAAATATTGCGATCCTTTTTCCTTCTGCAGTCGTTCCTTTGCTTTGAAACTCCAGCGCTTTTGATTTAGCCACATTTGATTTTGTTTGCTTGGCTTCCTCAGTCCTACAGATTGGGGCGAAGCATCAAAGCCATCCAGTGCTGGTTTTGTTTTGCTGCTGTTTAATGAGGGAAACAGACATTTCCAGAGTATATGCCATTGTGTTTATGATGCAGAACTTTACAGGAGGTGTTTTATTAATTAATCTTATTTATCGAACCACTGAGCCGCTGCCCTCCGGGTCACTCCGTTCACATTTTAATGGGAGCCTTGTGATTTGATGCACATTTTCGTTGTCCAAATATTCCGACAATGAGTGGATTTGGTCCTGGTGGGTTTTTCAAGCTTGTCCAAAAGTGGAGTGTTAAACAATCTCCCCCTTTAGGAACTACTATTTTTATTACAGTATTCATATGCAACTCTTTCAGTGCAATCTTAAGCATATCTACTCAGAAGTAAGTCCCATTGTGTTCAATAGTACTTACACCCAGGAAAGTGTGGTTAGGATTGCAGCCTTCATCTCTGGGCTGACCTAAGACCTCATATGGCCTGGGGCCAAATGTTTCCCCTTAACTCAGGCTGCAATCCTAATCTCCAGTTTAGGTTGGCCTAAGCCTTGGCATTAGTCCTATGCCACAAAAGTGCTGTAACACACTTCTGTCCGACACCTTGGAGGTTAGACCAGTGCACAGGCATATGCTGATCTTCCCACAATGCCACAGGAAGATATGCCAGATTAGTTAGGCTGACCTAAATTGATTAGGGTTGCACCCTCTGTGATGTTCAAGCTTCTTTTCTTCTCCTTTCTAATGTCACCCTTGTTTTTTTCAGTCAAAGAGTAGAAGGAGAACAAGGAGCAGTGAAAGGGAGACTCATAAAAGTAGTTTACCAAGCAAAAGAAATTAGAAGGTCTATCAAATCCTGTGTTGTTTTCATCCTGGACAGGTCTCAAAAGCAAGGTGGAAGATTGCCCAACGGGTTTTGGACTCATGCAGCACTTACAAATTTACCCCTCTTCTGGGTCTGCTACTGCTGGAACTGCCTTTCTAAAGCCTCTGGCAGGTCTTTTGAAGCCCAAGGAGCTGTCCTTGGGTCTCAAACCATTCACAAAGAGTTTGTAGGCATCTGGCTCTGGACTGTATATCCTCTTTTTCCAGGACATGTCCCTTTTTAGCCTTGTGTCCTGGGAAAAAAATCTCCACTGTCCCCATTTCCTTTTGAGAGGCAGCATGTGGCCTTCTTGTAGCCAATAAATTTAAATGCAACAAATCTATAAGGACCTATAATCAGTGGTGGGCACTTACCGGTACGGGCCTACTCACCCGTACCGGATCTTCCAGTTTCCCTGCCACTAGCGAACCGCCAGCAACAGGGAAACGCAAAAACATAGCGGACCAGTACGGTCCGCCATGTTTTTGCGCCCACCGCCCGCTTCATGGCAGGCACAGCGCAAGCGCCAATGTCTTAAAGCAGGCTTGCCCACTCCAGGGCACGCACGAGGCAAGCGCCGATGTCGGCGCTTGCGCAGTGCCTGCCTTGAAGCAGGCTCGCCCACTCCAGGGCAGGTACAATGCAAGCGCAGATGTCGGCGCTTGCGCAGTGCCTGCCTTGAAGCAGGCTCGCCCACTCCAGGGCAGGTACAATGCAAGCGCAGATGTCGCCCCGCCCCTCGCCCCACCTTCGCCCCGCCCACGCCCCCTGACCCCAGCTGGCCCCTCCCACTTCCTGCGAACCGGATCTTGGGATGGGGCCAGCCCATCTCTGCCTATAATGCAATCCTAACCAATTTCAGATGGCATAACTCATCTTGCATATCTTCCCATGGTGGTGTGGGGTGGTCAGCGTATGCCTGTGCACTGGCCTAACACCTCTGAGAGTGGGGCTGAAGTGCCTTACAGCACTTTTGTTACACCCCCAGGTCAACAAAGGACTACTGCTGGGGCTTATGCCAGCCTAACAGCAGGTTATGATAGTAGCCATAGTGCTTGACTACATAAAAGCAATATGCATTGGGTTTTTAAGCTTTTATTCTGTCATGTCCGACATTTTTCTGTGGATGCCCCACATTTCAGGAGGGACTTGTCCTCTTTACTGGTTATGACATTTGATCACCCTGGCCCTGGAAGATGTTTAAAAATTTTGCCCATGTCTCTAATGCCTTTGTTACACGGCTAATAGCACCTATAGAAATATAATAAGAAGAAGTTTTGAAAGTAAGAAGGAAGGAAAATATAACTCCTGAGCATGATATCTTCTTCTTTTTGAAAAGGATCCAGGACTTGTCAAGCAAAATAAAAGATTGGTGTGGCTCTCAAAAGGAACAACTAGCAGGCATCATGTCCATTTGGGGTTGCCATAATTCTCTTCTCCAAAATTGGGACAGGACCACTGGTGGGCCTCAGGGGGTTCTCACAGGTTCTATAGAACCCTTTACTAATGAGCACCTGGTTTTGAGAACTGGTTACTAATGGGACATAGAATCTGTTGTTAATTTAGGTTATTAGGACATAGAACCTGTTGTTAATTTATTTGAATCCCAGCACCGGACAGGATCCTCTGTCCCATTTATCAGTATGTGAACACAATCCCCAAAATTGAATTGTCCCTGTTTTTTGGGACATATGCCAACCCTATATCCACCCATTGACTTCACCACCATTAAAATCACCAAGCTAGCAGGAGGGATGCAGCCAGCACTTTTAGGGCACAGCAACACCAAGTAAAAATTTCACCCCTGAGTGTGCAAATCCATTGTTTGTCTGTGCTCCTCAACACCGAATCTGATATCGACCTACACTGCTGCTGGAGAAAAGAATTACAAGGGGAAGGAGATGGCCATGGTGGTGGATGGGAATAGAAAGGGGATCAAAGAGGAGGGGTGAGAGGAAGGAAACAAGAGGCTCACACAATTCTTTGGTTTTGTTTTACTATCTGTGACTAAAACATTAATATATTTCTTAAGTATTTCTTATTTTTCCGCAATGGTGCTCTCAATCCCTTCTTATCTATTTTCTTTAAGATGCAACCGTCTTTCTTTTCAAAAGGTGTTTAAAAAAATTGGTGTCATGCAGGAGCCGGGCCACTGAGCAGTCTGGCCATTCAGATCTCGATGAATCATTCTGCAATTCCGTAAGGCCAACAATTGCACCTCGTATATTTTAATATCAATTTTCCAAGAAAAAAACGAGTCAATTCATTCCTTTATGGCTCCCCATCATTTGGTCTTGCTCGTTACTCGTGCGGGAAATGGACAGAGGTAGGAAGGGAGAGAGTCAGGTAGAGTTTTTACTTTGGAACTGTCTGGGAAAGGCTGAAAGACACACCATCGTTTTAATAGCTTGGATGGAAAACATTTCCATGGCTTTTTTGCAATAGTTTTTTTCTCTTTGGGGGGGGGGGGGTTTCTGAAAGGTATTTGAGGTACCAGTGAGTACTCAGAGTGAATAAATTAAGGGCATTATCCTAACAGGGTGGACAAGATGTCCACAAAAGAGGACAAAATGTAGGACACCAATAAAAATTAGGACATGTCAAAATAAAAGCTAAAAAAACACTTCTATATGTTGCTTTCACATGGTTAACTTAAACATACTACTTATTATTACATTTAAACCTCTCTCTCTCTCTCTCTCTCTCTCTCTCTGTGTGTGTATATATATATATATATATATATATATATGTGTGTGTGTGTGTGTGTGTGTGTGTGTGTGTGTGTGTGTGTATACATTTTGTGTGTGTACACACACACACACATTTATGAATTATATATATACATTTATGAATTACAGGGGGTGTATACCGGTAATTTATGAATTACAAGAAGGGTACGATGGTAAGGGTATGATACGATAATGGTAAGGGTAAGAAGGACAATGAAGATTTTTTTCCCCCAGGACACAAGACTATAAAAGATGAAATGTCCTGGAAAAAGAGGACATATTGTCATCCATATGGGTCACACATATAAAGTGACCCATATGTCACCCTTATGTTCCACAGCTCCTGGGCAGCCATTGTAGAAATTGCTGGGTGAGATGGATGAATTGTCTTGACTCAGCATAAGGAGGCTTCATATATACCATTGGCATATATACAATTGGCAAACTGATATCTTCCTACCCTTTCTAAACAACTAGGTTCAAATTGGTCCATACTTATTAATTGACAAATAATTGATTCATTATCCAATGCAGATGCTTAGATTTTTCATAGCCATATGGAAGTTTATATGTCTTGGATAGGATCCAGCTGTATATGAGACATTGGAGTTCATTTTTGGACCAGCTACACAGTGTTGATGGGAGGGAGGAAATCCTTATACCCTGCCTCAATTTCTGTTGTGCTGCAATGCCCAGTGGAGTTACCAGGTGGTGAAGAACCTATTACTTTCTGGGTCCCAAGATACACCAGTCAAGCCATCTGTTGCTTCCTGTGAGTTATTTGCAAGGCATTTTTCCCCTGATAAAAATCCTTTGCATCTGTTCCAATGTAGATATCACATCATTCTTTATAACAGCAAACTTGGTTGTTGCATCCTGATCAGATTATTGCCCAAATGGGGCCACCCACAAAGAAAATGGAGGTTTCCAGTGTATTTACTGAATTGTTTTGCAGATCTTAGAAACTGTCAAACACAAAGCCCATAAAGGGGTTTAAAAAAACACAAAACACTTTTATTTCATGGGAGTCTCTAAGGGACAACCCCATTAAACCATGGATGTGTCTTTTCCAGCAGAATCCAATGCAAAAAAAACCAGCTTTGAAATATCTCCTTCCAGTCAAAATTTATGGACAAAAAGAAAATTGCATGGAATTCTATGGAAAGAGAAGTTGCATCTTTACTTGTGAGTAGGCGAGTGTCCCTTAGTCCATTGGAAAGGACAGACTGAGGAGTCCAACACCCTCAGAAAGGTCCTGATCGAGTGAACGCAGTCCCCACAAATCAATCCAGAAGGAAGTTCATGGTAATTGCAGTGTGCCCTATAAAAAGCAAAACTGAGCTATGCAGCCATGCTTACTCATGAGTAAGCAACTGTTCCTTGGTTTGTGTTCAGGTTAGGCACAGAGGAATGCAAGGCCACCAGAATGGTTCCAATCCAGTGAAAGTGGAGCTCAATAAGTGCTCCGAAAGAAAGCCTCAAACCCACCCTCCCCCAAAAATTAAACTGAATATTAATTGGTAAGGTGATTTTTTAATATGAAAATATTAATTAATATCTATTAATTGTTTTAATAGTTGTATTAATTGTATTAATTAATTAGTTGTATTAATAGTTGTATTAATAAATATTAATATTTATTAACTTATAAATAATTTTGATATAAAGGTAAATGTGTCCCCTGCAGGATATACTGCTAGTCATGACCAATCGTAGGGTGATATTATGTAAACAATTTTGATATATGGGAGTGTAAAAAATTTTAGGGGCCCCCCAGGTGCCAAATGACTTTGCTATGCTACATACACACAGTGTTTAGTAAAAAAAATGGTCAGTATTTGTGCTTCTTTTCTAGCCACTGTGATTATTCTTTTGATGGCATGATAACCATTACGAAAAATAATTTTGGCATGTGGGGTTGGGGTGCCAGAAACTAATGGGTCCTGGATGCCAAATAACCTTGGTATCTGCATGCCATCTCCATGTTGTCCTTCTGGGTTGAAAGAATATCCCTACAATCTACAGGAGCATGTAAGAGACATTGGCTGCAATCCAGAGCAAATTCAGCCTGCTCTGACCTAACTGCTCTCTCCTAACTATTCTGTATCCAGAGCAGAAAGTTATGCTGAATCCAGAGAGTCAGGAAGCCTGGGCTGCCCTAACTGCTCCAGAGCATGCTAAGTAATTGACACAAGGGGAAGACTTGCTCCTGAGGAGACACCCCTCAGATCACACTGAACAAGGAACAGCTGTGGTGCCTACAGTGGTGACATGACTCTGCACATCACCTGGTGCAGAAGTCTGTGCGTCATCTCTGGGATGGACGTCCCCCCCACCTGGACTGCACAGTCACCAAAGTTGGTACCTGCGCAGTTGTTTCTGAAGCCAACTGGCTTCAGAAAGAGTACTGCGCAGGCACCATCTCTGACACCTGTGCAGTACTTTTCTGAAGACTTTTAGCTTCGGGGGAGACTGTGCAGGCGTCAGAGTTGGTGCCTGTGCAGTACTCTTTCTGAAGCCATTCGGCTGCCGCTCCGCCTCCTGAGTGAGGCCGAATGGCTGTGCAGAGGCGCGGACTTTCTCTGCTCTAAGGAAGTCTCCTCTGAAGCTGTTCGCCATGCTCAGTGTGTTTCTGCGCAGTGCACCTCAGATGGCCGTTCAGGCCAGCTCCTCAGACAAGTGTCAGCTTCTGGCTGATTCTCCGCCTTGGAGCAGGCCTGAATGGGGGTGCTGACGCCCGGGGCCTGCCAAAGGACAGTCAAACTCCTCCGGCACATCACCCCATACGGAGCGCATCCCCAATGCAGCCCACACCAGCCGCACCAGTCTGGTGACGCCACTGGGTGCCTGCCTTCTAAGGAGTCCCTGATGAGATGCCAGTACATTCTACAGTGAATACAAGGGGCTTTTTGGAGTGGCCTGCTGTATCCTGAGGTTTGTGGGCAGCCGTAGTTTGTTCCATATCCTGAGGTTGAGAGGAAGGGGTTGCAGCTAGGCTGGCCAAGAACTCAGATTTTTGGTCAGCACTGCCATTCTTACTCGGGCCTTATCATGGACCCCTATGGGTCTACTCATTACTATACCTGCTCCTGAGGTGGTAGAACTCTGAGGGCTGGAAGAGGGCATTTCTGCCTTGGAAACAGGCTCTGGATTCAGAGTAACTGCTCTGCCCTAGGCAATGCTAAAGATGCCCTCAACTTGCCTCTCCTGAGCTGCTTAGGCTGCCCCAGTCAGGGCAGAGCAGGTCCACCTCTCTTAGGGCACCCTATCTTGCCTTGCTCTGCCCTAAGCCTCCTTCAGAGTAACTGGGCTGGAGCATCTTGCAGTTGCTCCAACCTAGTGTTAGATAGGGCAACCTAAGGGCTCTTATGTGGACAGATTAGTTGCTCTGGATTGGGCTGATTATGTGCACCCATAGTTACAGCACCACCTAGTGAAAACCTATGGGAAATTCATACTGCAATCCAGAGCAAATTGTTCTTTCACCAGAGCAAGGACTCCCCGTAGTTACTCTGGATTGCGCCCTATGCCAGTGACAACACTGTTGCCTAGGGGGACTCCCAACTGAGAACTGGCAAATCTTTGGATAGGCTCCTTTCATGACTTAGAAAGATGTGCTGTTGTGAGGACCTGCAACAAATAACCAAATGGAGAAAGTTTCTGGAGTGTATGTCCCATTGTTCACAAAAGCCTCCCCCAATTTTACTGGAGCTCTGGTGATAACTTCTTGTCCCCAGAACTCCATGCTCTCTCTGTAGGGTTGCCATAATTCACTTCCACAAAATCAGGACAGCACCCTTTGTCCAGTGGTGGGATTCAAATAAATTAACAATAGGTTCTATTTCCTAATAATCTAAATTAACAACAGGTTCTATGTCCCATTAGTAACTGGCTCTCAGAACCAGGTGCTCATTAGCAAAGGGTTCTATAGACTCTGTGAGAACCTGCTGAAGCCCACCACTGCTTCTGCCCCATTTGCCAATCTGTGAACATAATCCCCCAAAGTTGGGACTGTCCGTTTTTTGGGGACATATGGGCTATCCTCTCTCTCCATCACTTCCTCTTGTCTGCATTCATTGTGTTCAAATCAATCTGTCTCTCTGCCCTTCTGTCCTGGATCGAACCCACTGTTGCCTTTTGCCACGTGTTCGAAATTGGTCCCTCGTGGTGGTGAAAAGCTGCAGGCAAAGGGGGCTGTAAGCCGCATAAATCACAGCCCTAAGTCTGTGATATTTAACTGCCTGGGCTTGCAGCCGTAAAGGGCAAAATCACAGTGCCTCCGACTGCTTTCACAGCCCACAGGGGGGCCTCCGAGACAGGTTGCTCTCTGCCAAGTACAATGGCGAGAGGTGATCGGCGGGTCGCTTGCATGTGGCTTCTCTTGGCGGATTGCAGAAACTTTCCCTTGTACTGATCTTAGTGACATCCCGGCTGCCTGTGATTTCTGACAGGCATTTCCCTTTTGTCAATAACGGACTTACACTCTTTGCTCCCTATCTTTTTTCCCCGTGATCAGGCCACCGACTGTCAGCAATTGCTTCCTTTATCTCCTCTCAAAACGGGTCATGGTATTAGCACTCAATTGTATTCAATCAATATGTTCAACTTGGGGTGAGGATACATAATGGCAAGACGCGCTCAGTCTCAGAGCAAGAAAAATGCAAAGTGTATAGGCTTTTAGTGTAGAGTTGCCATATGTCCTAAAAACAGGGACAATCCCAATTTGGGGGGATTGTGTTTACATACTGGCAAATGGGACAGAGCGGCCTGTCCCAATTTTGTGAAAGAGAATTATGGCAACCCTATTTCAGTGACAAGGATAATAAGCAGCAGTATGTTTAAATAATCTAACTAATAATATCTAGCATGAACAGATGGGATCACCTGCTTTATAATACCTGCTTAGGGACCACTTAGGAAGATGTCACACCACATGGACATGGTGGAAAGGGTTGAGTTGCAGGTACAAGGTCATTCATGCACTCCATATGTGGTTAGTGTCATAAAAGAACTAGTTTTCTGACACCATAAGGGGTGATACAGAGAACTGATCTGGAGGAGACCAGTGTGACAACCTTTTATGGATGTTAAGACAGTGAGCTAGGAAAAGGCCCACGAAAAGTAGGACACCCAAGAAAAATGTAGGATATCACAAAATAAAAATTTATGGGTGCGATCCTAATCGAGGCCAGCAGAACTCATCCGTCTTTCCACTACTGTAGTGATGTAGGGAGGCAAGCTCATGTCTATGCACTGGCCTAACCTTCCCCCAGGAGTGCCACATAAGTGCCTTATGGCACTTTTTTGACATATCAAGGTCAGCACGGGACTTGTGATGGGGCTTAGGCCAGTCTAACTGGAGGTTAGGATTGCAGCCCAAAACTCTCATGTATCTTGCTTTCATGTGGTTAATTTAAATTCTATATTACCTGTTAGTCAGTTTAAACTATTACATATACTGTAATTTATTTCATACAATTTATTGATTACAAGAAGGCTACATGTTCTCTGCTCACAAGGAAAAGAGAGACAAAGAAGATTTTTTTTTTCCAGGACAAAGGCTAAGCCTACGATCCAGAGTAACTACAGGACCTTTTACACTGACGTAGTTACGGTGCCACCTATGGGAAACCTATAGGAAGTGCATGGAGCAATCCAGAGTAAGTGCCTCTTACATCTTCCCATAGTTACTCTGGATTGTAAGGTAAGAAAGAAAGTGGACATATGATCACCTTGTTCTTGGAACATTTTTGTGGCTTGAGGAAAGCATGACGCACCTATAACCTACAAGCATGTTGCAGGTGCTTACATGTGGTGGTTGATCGCAGGTGGCCACATGGCCATAGTTCTAAGATGCTAAAGGAGTCAGGGTGCATTCCTAACCAATTTGCTGATATGACAGTGCTGGCATATTTCACCTGTCTCGTCGTTCCTGTAGTGGTGTGGGGTGGCCAGTGCATGTCTGTACACTAGCCTAATGCAAGAATAGTGCAGAAGTGGCTTATGGCTCACCAGCATAGAACTTGTGGCAGGATTAGAATTGCAGCCTAAACACACAGCAACTAACATAACCTCCTGAAACCAGGAAAGAAACAGTTACACAATCCGCTAAATGGAGAACGGCAAGCTTTGATTGGTCCCCTTTTCCGGCTAACCCTTGAAAAACTTAGATTAATATAACTGACTGAAGTAATAGGGAGCTGCTGAATATTTTATAGACCTATGGAAAGTTAGACATTATGTACGTCCCTCATCGCGCCTTATTCACAGCTATTTACAGCTAATTGCTGCAGGACCTTGGAGGGCTAACAGTTCTTAACTGAAAGAAAGGCAGACCCAAATTCCCACCCCCCCCACCTAGTAAATGTACACAAACTTGGAGGAAGAGACTGCCCTCGGCGTTGCGCTTCAATGGAAAATGAGAGACGTCAAATCCCAATCACAAAGTCTAATTAAAATGAAAAAAATGCAAGAGACTTTATTAGAAAAATGTGCAATATTTCTTGTAAAACTACAGCGGCTTTTTTTCTTTAAAAGGGAAAAAGGAAAAGGCCTTTTTATAACTGAAAAGTTATGAAATAGCTGCTATCCTAAAAGTTCTAGATGGGAAAAGAACGACTCTGAGATACTTGCATTGGACCAGACTTTCATCCACTGATGGCTGAAGATGCTGTAAAAATATTCATTGAAGTTGGCAGGACATTTCATTCATTCATTCATTCATTCATTTATATCCCACCTTTCTTCCCTAAGGAAGAAAACCCAAGGCATTTACAATTAATAAAATATACTATATTTATTCTGTTAATGGCATCAGGAAAACAGGGCAGGTCTGAGACCTCTAAGCTCCTGAATATGCCAAATTTGTTCAATTATCCTGCAAGTCTCCTCTTTGTCTTCTGGCAATGTCAGTGGTGTAGCTAGAGGGCGTTGAATGGTCGGGCATCGAGTGGAGGGAGCTTCATGACACCATTTTGCTTCGCTGTCTGTAATGGCACTAAAGGGGAAAGCACTCTTGCATGCCATGGAGAGTCTCCCTCCAAGATTGACTACTCTGCCCCCTCTAGCTATGCCACCAATTTCATAGAATGTGAAAATAAAGCTACGCAAATCAGCTAGAGATCATTTCTGGAGAGGAGAGAAAACAGGAAGAAGAGGAGAGGAGAGGCAGAGATAGTTTACCCGCTAATCTACTCCCAATGTTGATGTTGTGATGGTATGACGACACTAAGGCTGCAATCCTAAACTACCCTGGAATAAGTCCTGAGCTGACCTGGAGGTGTCAAAAAGTGCCATAAGACATTTTTGTTCCACTCCTGTGGGAAGGTTAGCCAGTGCACAGAAATGCACTTGCCTTTCTACATTACCACGGGAATGGGAAGACTGCTGAGTTGCGCCGGCTTAGGTTAGGATTGCACCTTGAGAGGTTTAAAGGAGGGTGGTGGTTCACAAAATGGCTGTCACCCCCATTTGCCTTCTGCTGGCAAATTTTTGACTTCTGAGCACTGCAGGTTCCGATCACAGCTTTGTGCTTGGAAGTTTGCAGTGGCTTGGCAGAAGCCAAAAATCAGCTGGGAAGCTGCTATTCAGGGGTACCCTCCTTTGAGTCATGCCCAGGGCACACCTCTAATGTTATGCCAACTCCTCCCCACTGTGGTAAGAGCAAGAATGTACATTGCTCCAGGAACCATACGTTGAAGCAGTGATGGGGAAAGTGGTGGGAGTGCAGACTCAAGTCTAGTGACTCTGAGATTTCCCCAAATGTCAGGCATTTTCAAGTCACTCAAGTTGAGTTGACTCTACACTTGATTCAAATGCCCTGAACACAGTAAGCAAGCACAGGCACAGGAAACTAAGAGTGCAATCCCAACCACTCAGGCTTAGGAAACGAAGAGTGCAATCCTAACCTAAGACCGATCCAATCCATTGGGCTTCCTGCTCCCATGGTGGGCTTCAGAGGGTTCTCACAGGTTCTATAGAACCCTTTGCTAATGACCGCCTGGTTCTGAGAACTGGGTACTATGGGGACATAGAACCTGTTGTTAATTTAGGTTATTAGGACATAGAACCTGTTGTTAATTTATTTGAATCCCACCACTGGGCCTAACCCTCCCTAAGGAGTAGCACAGAAGTCTCTTCTATTATGGGACTTGTGCCGGGAATTAGGCTGGCCTAACTGGATATTAGGATTGCAGCCACAGTAACTCAAATTTGGAAAACCTTACTACCACCCTGCCGCTCCTTCCTTGCTTGGATGGCATTTGTCTTGTGCTGAGCTCAGTGAGGACTGACATTGAGCTGAAGTAAGCAGCCCTTATATAGAGTGTGCTGTAAAAGTGCTTTATGGCACATTTGTGACACCCAGCACCGGTATCAATTTGTACCACTAATGGTAATAAGCTTAGAGTTGAGATCTGACTGTTGGAAACAATCTTCAGTGCTTTCTGTCTAAGAGTGCAATCCAGAGTAACTACAGGGAGTCCTGGATCTGACGTAAGAACAATTTACTCTGGATTACAATATGAATTTCCCATAGGTTTTCACTAGTTGGTGCCATAGCTACGTCAATGTAAATATCTCTCACGTGCTCCCGTAGTTACTCTGGATTGTAGGGCTAGACAAAACAATCAGATTTTTTTCACCCTTGGGAAAATCTCTCATTCCGATTTCCCACATTTTCTCATCTCAGAATGCAAATCCTGACATATCCATTTGTTTTTTATTCTTCAGACCTTGCTCTGCACTGAAGCATCAATGCCAAGCTAGATCTAAACCTCAAGAGTATTGTGGATATGCTGCAAATTCTTTTTCACCAACAGGCTGTGTATGTTTGATATTTCCCATCACTCAGAGAGTTTAGGATTTATAAGTGATCCATAAAGATACCTTTCTTGAGTTAACAGCTCTAGGCAGGTGCGATTCACAAGATGGCAATTTCACACTTGGTGCAATTCCTACCCTTCTGTGATGTAATTTATCATGGTGCCTTCCTCTTGTGGTGATCCGAGAACCCAGTATATTCCATATTCAAACTCGTGCAACCGTCTTCATGCCTTGTTGGATTCAAAGATCTGAGCCAGGCAGTAGCATCACTAGAATTTGCATCATCTGGTGTGGAAGCACAGCATGTTACCCCCTGCAGAGGGCAAGGCAAGGTTTCATCTGAGGCAGTGGGTGTTGTACGTGTGTATTTATACTTTGTATTGGTTGCATGAGTGTGTGTATGGTTTACCTGCTAATCTACTCCCAATGTTGATGTTGTGATGGTATGACGACACTAAGGCTGCAATCCTAAACTACCCTGGAATAAGTCCTGAGCTCACCTGGAAGTGTCAAAAAGTGCCATAACACACACACACACACACACACACACACACACACACACACACACACACACACACACACACACACTGTATATGTGTGTGTGTACCATTGCCCACCATATTTTATTTAATAGAACAGAGTTATTTAAACACATATACAGTACAGTTTCTTTGCATTTTGCATGATATTATGAATTGATTGATGTGTAACATGATGGTATTATTCAAAAATACTTAGAATTTAAATATTTTGGTGAATACTTGTGTCACCCACCCACCCCCTTGTGCATCACCCAGTGCCCCCGTAGGGATGCCCCGGAGCCAAGACAGGTTAGTTCCAACAATGAGAAATGTAGGATGCAATCCTAACCCTAACCCAACAAAGACAGGATGCAATCCCAACCCACTTTCCTGGGAATAAATACTATTAAACACATTGGGACTTACTTTTGAGTAGACGTGCTTAGGATTGCACTGCAGTGATGAACACACAACAGAGAGAAACCGTTCTATCAGTATTGCAGATAATTGGACCAGGCCACATTTTGTGAGCACTGCCTCAACTTTACGAGTTTCCGCATCTCAATCTAAGGGATCTCGTAAATTGCCCTGATATGGTTTGAACTCCCACAACTGGTCCTCTTTAAATAAGGCCAGAAAAGAATGTGATACTTCTGATGTTACAGTCATTATGAGCGCACATCCCCTTAAATATTTACAAATCCATTTATCATGGAGTTTAAGGACTCAGCTTTCGTAATGATTCAATAAATATAAACTAAAAAAAATATATAAAGAACTCCACTTCCAGAATCCCAAGGGCAGAAATAACATTACAATGCTAATTCAGTCTGGAGCAGGCTGCAGTAATCCAGATTACCATACATAACCGTCTCCCAGAAACTAATTTGACTTTTATTGTGGTGCTAAATGAAATTATTACATGAGCTATAGATTATTGAGCCCTCTAGCAATATGGGATGGCAAAGCAAGATGATTCCCCCCTCCCAACGTTTGTCAGAGCAGCACCAAGTTTTATGACACCGTTTTCACTTTTGGGCAGAATCGGGAATGCTTTTGATCACTTTGTCTTAGGCTGCCACCCTGAAGACACTTTCCTGGGAGTAAGACTCCTTGTACACAATGCAACTTACTTTTGAGTAGACATGTTTAGGATTGTGTTCTTAGTCAAGGAAGTAATTAATTATTGCTGGACCAGACTGGGAAGAAATCTTTGGGCTGGGGGAAAAAATAAAAACATTGTGCTCCTTAGCTAGTGTTGCCATATATTGTGGAAAACTGACCTGATTTGGGGGGATTGTATTCACATACAGGCATGTTTGATAGGGAGTCCCATCTGAGTTTGGTGGAAGAGAATAATGGCAATGGCATCCCTATCCTTAGTAGACAACGGGCAAAATCCATAGCAGCTACGGGTCCACGCAGTTACGTCAGCCTCAAGTGTTATCTTATGGAAAGTCATCTTAACTGCACCGGAGCAAGGGGCTTAATTTCACTTTAGGATATAGGCCAACATCTTTCGACAAGAACCAGGAGCCATGAGAATGCAACTCAGGTTGCAATCCTAAAAGCACTTTCCTGGGAGTAAGCCCCACTGAACTCAATGGAACTTACTCCTGATTAGACATGAATAGGAATGCACTGTCAGACAAAGAGGTCACCAGTGACCATACAGAAGGATTTCCTGCAGCTCTGTTTGACTCAGGACTCAATCCAATGGTTCCTAGTGTTCATAAATCAAGACGATCCAAGCTCCAAGTCCAGGCAGGAGCCTGAGTTACCCACCCAACTAACTCCAGTCATGCCCAGTTGTTCAACTGGGAGTCCAGGTCTAACCAACAACTACAATCTCTTGTTATCCATTAGGGTGCCATTCTGCAACCTCCTGTAGAGTAAAAAAATCCATGAATAAACACAGTGGAAGAATAGATTTAAATATTTGCTTCTAACTCTCCTGCTGGAATGGAATTAGGCACATTCCATTGTGCCTAATGGAATGAGGTAGTGCTTCAGTTGCTGCAGGGGTTTGATTCTGGGACTGAAAATGGAATGATTGCTTGCATGACTGCCTCTCTACAACAGTAGAAAAGCAGACTTTAAATCTGGGATTTGCAGTAGCCATTCATGTTGAGTCAAATCTGTGTATAAAAAATGTGTATAACAAGGCTGGACCTGTAGATCTGAGTTCTGAGTCCAGGTGGGAACCCATGTCTACCTACCTAGCTGACCTGGGCTTTGGAGTTAAGTGAGAATTCATCACCCTTCCCCCTGCCCCACAAAACATTGAATCCATGTAACCACATTAGCCAAATGACTGAAAAGATACATTGCTTGATGCCTTTTATCTACATCTTGATCTTTCATTTAACAGGTGACTTTTATTTCTTATGCTATTTTTCTACGTCAATACTGTGCGACCTCTTTATTCATTAAAGTGTTTATCTTCCCTTTGTGTTTTGCTGATTGTGTCTACAAAGAGGAATCAAATAAAAGCACAGTGACTGAGATAGGATTGTTGTTCAGGCGCATTGGGCATGATTTCATGCAGAAGGAAAAGAGGAAGAGAAGTGGTGGAGGAGAATCAGGCATTCCTGAGAGTCTGCTGCCTCAGGCCTTCTTCTCAGCTGGCTTCATAGATGGGCCAACCCTTTCCCCTTGCATAACTCACTACACTATGGGCAAAATCCAGAGTAACTACAGGGAGTCCTTGCTCCGGTGTAAGAACAACTTACTCTGGATTCCAATATGAATTTCCTATAGGTTTTCACTATGGGGTGCAGTAACTACAGGTGCAGTAAAGTGGATTTGGGGTAAGTTGCTTACCCAAAATACCCAAGTTATTTTGCTTACCCAAAATCCAAAATACTCTGGATTTGGGGTAAATTGCTTTGAACAATGTTCTGTGATCACTTCCAATATTAGAACAGAGCTGGGGAAAAACTGTTTAACAGAATACTGGGAGGCAATGCAAGAAAGTGAATTTTGTTCTCTTGCCTATCCATTTATTTTTATGCTAAGAATTGCTACTGAACTTTATATGTGAACAGGCAAATACAGACAGCTGTCCCACCACATCTAATTTAGCCCTTATGGTGGAAATATTGTAAGATTTTCTTTACCTTAATATATTGTTTTCAGAGTGTGCAAAGCACTTAACATTCCTGAACTTAGTATCATCCTTACTTGAACCTTTTCTAGAAAGTAAGTACAGGTGACCCTTGTTATCCATTAAGGTTCTGTTTTGAAACCTCCCATGGATAAAAAAAAAATCAGTGTATAAAGAAAACAATGGAAAAATAGGTTTAGAGACCTACTTCCAGGTTTCTTGCTCTTCTACTGCACCTAATTAAATCATATGGAGGAAGGGGCTCATTTCTTCTTAGCTGCCTCTGAAAGCAGAACTAGAACCAATGGGTACCAAACTGCAAGAAAGAAGATTCTGGTTGGATATCCAGAAAAAAATTCCTGATGTTGAGGGCGGTTCGGCAGTGGAACAGATTGCCAAGGGAGGTGGTGGACTCTCCCTCACTGGGGGTCTTCAAGCAGAGGCTCAACGAGCATCTGTTGGGGATGCTCTAGGGGAATTTCCTGCTACAGGCAGGGTGTTGGACTAGATGACCTACTATGATTGGATGTTGGACTAGATGACCTAGATGACCTACTATGACTAGATGACCCTTCCAACTCTATGATTCTATGATTCTAAATAAAGTAGTGCCTCAATATCTGCAAGGGTTTGATTCTGGTACAGAAAAATTGAATGATTGCTTGCATGATCACCACTCTACAACAGTAGAAAAGCAGTTTTTAACTGTTATTTGCAGAGGCCACTCATGTTGAGTCCATTTCACAGAAAGAGAAAACTGAGGCTGAGAAGTAGCTTACCTAATTCCACCCAGTGAGAATACAAGTCACATTTTGAACTCTTAACCAGTATGCAACAATGACTAGTTGTCCATGATTTCTTGCCTACAGCCGCTCTTAGCTGCACATTTAATTATGCTGAGGTGTAATGATTGTGATACTTATAAATGATCACTAGGTGGCACTACAATTCTGCTTGCTTATCTATAACATGAAGTACCAGAATTAGCTAAAGGGAGAACCAAAGTGGTAAGAAAAAAAAAAAAGAGTAATTCGACCCATTGCCTGGATAGAGATTTTCTGGATTTATTTTAGAGAAGCTATTTTGTCTTATTCTTTTGGACATATGTGAGAGCTGGCCATAAAACTCAGGAGGAATGCAATCCAGATGAGGACATGCCAGGAATGAAGGTGTGGCTATGAAGATGAAGAGGTGGGACTAAGCCTTCTATCTGGGTGTCCTCCAAAAGGGCTTCATTGTCCTCCGTTTTGGCTTCACTTTGGAACTTTCCAATGGTGTGCAGTACCCCCTCATGTCATATGTCTTTGGATGCGTATTGAAGAGCAGAATTCAATGCAAAAATTGGTTTTGAAATATCTCCTTCCTATCAAAAGTTATGGCCAAAAAACTAAAAAATCAAAAATATGCATTGAGCTTTATGGGAAAGTGAAAGTGCCCAATATCACGGCTTTACTCGTGAGTAGGCAAACATGCCAATGTCCACCAGAAAGGCCAAGCTGAGAGGAATTCAAGACCTTGTCTTCCTTTTGAGGTTAGGGCATCTGGATCCCTTATGACAGCTGGGCAGGTGGAATTAGGGTTTGCCTATGCAAATGAACAGTTGGGGCTGCACAAATTGGAGTAGGTTTAATTACTGGATTGGGAACATACAGGGAATCATCCCTCTAGGACAGTGACTTTGAACCACTGTGCAGTGGTAAGCCACACATGGTTTGCAGGCATGTCACCGACTTTGAATGGGTCAGTTTTCAGTAGGGCAACTGGGAGATTTGAGCCCCCTACAATCAGCATGGTGTGCCTTGTCAATGGTCAAAAAACCGATGGTGTACCTGGACCATTTTAGCACCTTGCCAGTGTGCACAAGCTGAAAAAAGTTAAAAATCACTGCTGAAGGAGAGGAGTGGAGTGGGATCTGATGGACGTGGGGCAGATATGGGCTAACATACGCATGGAAAAAGAAACCAAATGTAGAAAGAGGGTCAGAAGCTGGTTCCATCTGGCCCTGCCTTGAGTGATTCTCTCCAGGTTCCTGTCTGTTCGTTTCCCATTCTCATCACTAGATAAATCTGATTAGTATAACTATATGTTAAAAAAGACAACTCTGAGATTTGGCTCTATCTATCTATCTATCTATCTATCTATCTATCTATCTATCTATCTATCTATCTATCTATCTATCTATCCGTAGAATTTATATACTGCTTTTCAACTAAAAAGTTCACAAAGTGGTTTACAAAGAAAATTTAAAAAATAATGGCTAATGGCTTTGTCAGATAAAGGGCTAAGGTGGTTCAATGGTTAAAGACAATCTCTGGATTTCCCTTGAGGCTTACAGTGATTCTGAAAAGTAGCTTATCTATGGTACCCACTAGCGGTTTTTCTTTTTCCCAAGGTGAAAGAACAAGAGAGCAAGTTATTTGCAACGTACAGTAGGAGGCATTTTTAACCAATAAGCATGTTATACAAACGATTAAGTCACTCCTGAGCTTGACATTTGCAAAATAATTCCAGATGGTTTTTTGATAGTATAATCTCACACTTAGTGTCCATGATGAACAGGTCAAGTGGATGTATCTGGAGATTAATGAGGAGATACAATCGGTGTGCATTAAGCGCATACAGTGAAAGAAGGGAGAAACGAAAGGAGATAACATTTTGTAATCATTTATTTTAAATATTTTTTGTTGCCGAGCAGGGCAGGCGATCAATATTTTTTAATTACACAGCAAGAAAAAATCAGTTTACAATATATTATCCTACCAGAATACAGTTCTCTGGTAACAGAAAAATAAGTTAAAAAGTACCATCACTAGCATAGCTAAGTGTTCAGGGGATACAAGTCCCAGATACTGTATCTGAGGGGTGTCAATATACAGGATCTCCTGTATATGACCAGAAGTGTCTTTTGTACACATCTGAGAGGTGGCCTCTCCATATCTCAGAAAACCACCAAAAGACATTTCTCTTTCTTTGCCAAAAACTGGAAGTACCATTTGGTGTTTTCCAGAAGGTCTTCTGAGGCTTGAAGGTTGTATGAGAATTGTAGGGGGCACTGAAAATTGATATGGCCCATATGCTAGATGTCCTACCTACACCACTGACACCATTCAGTTATGACTGTCAATAATTTAATACAGCAATGTTCAGCCATTTTTCATCTCATGGCATGCTAGCAAGGCACTAAGATTGCCAAAACTGAGGAACACCATCAGTTTTTTTTTTGTTTGTTTACCATTGGCAAGGAACATGCTGCTGGTATGGGCTCAAATCCCCCGTTATCCTACTAATAAAAATCCCACCGCACATACCACCCGTAGGACACCAGCGTGCTCTAGCATAGTGGTTGAAAACTAATGGTTTAATACAAAGTTCTAGGAAAACATCCTTTTGCTTAAGCACTTTTGACCATTCTCCAAAATCAAACATGATAAATATCTGTTATGGCTTGGTTGAGTGGCTTACCAGTGGAACTGAATAAGTTTTTATTTCAGTTTTTCTGTCTTTGAAACAGAGAATACTGTTTCTGGGGGAGCGATGCGCAAAGGTAGCAGTCTCCAAACTGTGGCCAAGAGTCATAAAATTATCCTCCCCGACATGGCGCGGCAGTGTTCCAAGCCACAGCCTTTCCATTTCACAGCCAAACCTGGCAGCAATGTGTGCTGGGTGTGTGTGTGATTCCAACTTTAGGATGCTGTGTCAGCTTTGTTGGGAATGGTATTCCAGGGGTAGCTACCCATCACAGAGTAGTCCCTGTTTCTGGTTGCTGCTGTTGCCATCACCCCTAAACAACACCTTTGATGATGACCTAAATGAAGAGGTAGGTTCACATGGGATCTCTCCATCCTTCCAAGGTCCCAGCTCCAGATTATATAGCAGAATGAATCCTGATGCTCAGTTCTTCCCTACTCTCTCTATATTTACGCAGTCTCCCTTGCCAGTTCTGATCTTCTCTGCCACTTTCAATCACCTGCACCAACCCCAACAAGTCCTCAAGCCAAATGAATCTTTAATGTCAGGCAGTGTCGGAACTGTCTCCGGCCCTTCCCAAAACTCAGCCCTGGAAATTGCTCATAAGGGAAGGAGTTTGGTTTGGATTCTGCTGGCATTCATGTGAAACAAATGCATCACTTTGTAACCACAACAGCAATGTACTTTTCAAAATAGCCCTGGGCGAGTTTTTCAAGAAAAATTAAACCCACTGCTCTACAAAGCTGCAGTTGGTAGGGTGCTTTTTGATTCTGTGTCTGCACGACGGCTGAATGATGCAGCGAAGAGGAAGATACGAGACCCTTGGAAGGACCCTATCTCATCCTCCTCCCTGTGCACATCACGTACCCTTGCTCACGCATGGATGATGCATCAGTGGGGACTGCTTTTGACTGACACCACTCGAGAGCTCAGTGGAGATGCTCTCTTTGGATCTGTGAAAGGGATTTATTCTTGTGCTGAACTAAACAAAGTTTTTTGCTACATGAGTCGACAACCTTCTTCTGTGTGATGTTGCAATGGGTGGTCTCCATTCTCATGTGCTTTGAACTGTCTGTGACAAGACAGTGGAAGTCCCCATAACATGTCTGGTGGATGTTCTGCAGAGACCCAGCCCAACTATGGAATGAATTTTAGAAACGTTGATTTCTCAATTTAATTATAGCCCTGCTGTTCCTACAACTTGCAACAAAGTAGCCTTATAGGCAACATTATGGTGTAATGGTTATAGTGCAAGAAGAGGAACTCATGGAAGTGTCTACTCAACTATGAAGCTCAATTTGTGAGCTATTTGTGGTCCTTTGGACTGATCCAGCAGGCTTATTTTATATTAGGTGTTCTTTTTATTGGAAAATAAAAAGGTGTTATTTTTTATTTTTATATTGTGAGCTGTGGGTGGCGCAAGTGGTTAAGACACTGTGCCTGTTAACCAGCAGGCCAGGGTTTGAGACCCAGGTCGGTCCCCACAAGACAGGGTGAGCTCCTGTCCTTAGCCCAGCTCTGTGGCACAGCTGGAACCAGTCGTATCGGCTCTACCGTTCCATTGGACCATTTCAGTGGTGTGGAGAGGGGGGATTTGCTGCTTGGGTAACAGCTTAACCTCCATATTAATCTACCCAGGCTTTCGTGCTTTGCATGCAGCGTCAAGCACGATACCATAGTCTTTTGAGACTGATGGATGCCAATGATCTTTTTTATTGGCCTACTTTGCAGGGAGAGGGCTGCCTATAGTATATTGTTGCTGCGAGAATGATCAAGGGCATGCGAAGAATAATCTATGTTGCCTTGGGCTCCATGGAAGAAGGATGGGAAATGCATGTCTTTGCCTCTCCCCTGTGCAATGAAGGCAGGTCAATTGGAGTATCAGCCCAATTAGTGGAAGCTGCACCAGTATTAAAGAAAAGTAGAGAAAAGTGTAGGGATTTCAAGGATGCAGGCTAGAGCCAGAAAGATTTTCCACCTCCCCAGACACACACTTGAGAGTCAGGTGCAGTAGATCTGATTTAAAAATGCAGCTTAATTAAGCTGACAAGGAGATTACTTTTAATCAGGAGTCTCCAAACTTTGGTCCAGGGCCCAGATTTCACCCACAATAAGGTTCTATCTTGCCATGGCCAGTCTCTGATACCCTGCAATCGTCTGACCCACTTGATGAAACACAACAGGAACTGTGCTTGTGTCTGGAGGGTGTACTGAAGCCCTTAAAATTACTCCCTGGTTTTCTCCAAAATTAGTATTATCTTTCCGTTAGAAAGTTAGAAGATGTTTGTGACATTTTAGAAGATGTTCGGGAAGTGGAGAAATGGGGGACCATTGGAGTAGGTGCTTTATTTCTGTGATGTATTTTAGTGCTTGGAGAAATCCTGGAAATTTGAGTGGATTGATTGATTGTTCAATTGATTGATTCCTTCATTCCTTCATTCAAGTTCCATCTCTAAAGTTTTGCTTGTTTTTAATTGTATATTGAAGTTGTTTTCTGGCCCTCGATACCATGCCAGATATTTGATGCAACCCTCTGGCTGAAAAATCCTAACCTAGGGAGGCAAAACTCAACAGTCTTCTTATTCCTGTAGTGATGTAGGGGAAGCAAGCGCATGTCTCTTCACTGGCCGGACCTTCCCCCAGGAGTGGTGCAGAAGTGTTGTACAGCACTTTTGTGGCATACCCAGACTTATACCAGCCTAACTGGAGAATAGGATTGCAGTCTATGAGGTACAGTTGGAAAACCCCTGGTTTAATCCTGTAAACTTTACTCCCTGGTGAACTCATAGGGCTGATCCTGTACTGGTTTCAATCAAGAGCCTTTCTTTTGGAAGAGCATTATCATCTATAAAGACACTTCATAGCAAGGTGAGCATTTCAAATCTCGAAGTTTTGTTCTCTCTCATTTTTACTCAACAATCCCTACAATCCAGAGTAACTATGAGAGCATGTAAGAGACATTGCGTGTACACATAGTTACTGCACCACCTAGTGAAAACCTATGGGAAATTCATATTGCAATCCAGAGCAAACTGTTCTTACACCAGAGCAAGGACTCCCCGTAGTTACTCTGGATTGCACCCAAAGTCAAACAAATTTTGCCTTGAAACAGGGAATGATCAATTTCCCAGGTCTGAATATTTTCCAGGGGAATGTATGAAGCATTGCACCCATGCATAATTCACAATCAGTGGGATAATTTTACAGTGGGATTGCTATTTTACAGAGGCGGTGGTCCAAAGGTGGTATCATGGCACCCAGTGCCTGATACTATTCCATCAATCAGACTGAATACCAGACATGTGGATAATTTGAAGGGTCTGGGGGAATAAACTATCTTGGGACCAAGTCAAAAACTGGACTATCATCCTTGATATTCCCTGAATGTAAGTTAAAGAGATCAGAAGTGCCTGCTCTGATAAAATAGATCATTAAATTCTAAAAGAAACATGGAAACAGTAGCAGTAAGTGGTGATAAATGCTCTGCTCCAATTCATTATTCACTAAGAAAGTTGCATTCATTGTGTGACAGCAATTTACAATATTTAACACTTACTTGGTGATTTACAACTCCAGGATGCTTAACAAATATACTCTGATGAACAGAATGGATTAAAATGTAGATTCCATGGTGGGGAGAGAAGAGGAAACAAGGACAAAGGGCTTACAAGCCCACTCCAGCTTTGGTGTTTGGAAACTTAACTAATAGCTCCATCCATCATGCTGCTTCAGGGATCTACGCTGCTTAATTTCAAAGGAAAGACAAGTTTGTATTTGAACCTGACTGTAAATTGCACCCTTCTTGCCACATATTAAAGCATTGTCTGTGGTTGGTGATTTCCAAAGCGGGAAAAGGCACTCTAGCCATGCCCCATGTCATGACCTTCACCCCCACTACTGAGTCAAGTAGACCAATGTTGAACTCAATCCAGGCTTTGATGAGTGGTGGAACTAAGCCATGCCAGGTGGATGCACTGCTCCCTGAGACAGGTCTCTGTATGTTTCCGATTGCATTGGTGTACTCAGGGGAGCCAAGGCAGGCAAGAACACTGGGGCACCACACCTCCAGAATGCCATGGCTATCCACCCCTTCCTAGGGTTGCCATATATCCTCAAAAACAGGGACAATTCCGATTTTGGAGATTGTGTTCACATACTGGCAAATGGGACAGATAATCTTGTCCAGATTTTGTGGAAGAGAATTATGGCAACCCTACCCTTTCCATGAACATCCACATTGCATTGTTCATGCCATTGAACATCTGTATGGCATTGCCTTCAATTGATAAGTTGTGATCTACCAGTTTTGGAACCGTTATAGGGATCTACCAGTTAGGGATCCACCAGTACATGACTTTTGCAAAGATATGACAGGAATATTCTTATAGCACCTTTGACCTTATACCAAAGGATGCTGGCTATGCCCTCCACCTCAACATCCATGAAAGCTCTACTCTTATGTTGTTTGTTACTGTGATACAAGATGGTCTGATCGAATCTGGTTTGAAATCTGATTTTAAGGAACAGAAGGGGGTTGTTGGCTCATGTGAAGAAGGTCCAGCACTTATTTATTGAGTAGGGGCCTTCCAAGTGTATCACAAACATCCACAACAATATTATTTGGGGGCTTCAAGCCCAGTGTGAAAAGAGGACAGTTTTTTTTAAGTGTAATTATGCTCTCATTTGAAATGGCTCTCTGTATTTCTGGAGCATTTTCACAGTGCTGGAAAGCACCTGCCTCTTTTGACAATTTTTTTTTCAGCAAAGCCTGCAGAAATATTTATGTGTTCATTCCAACATTTGCATGTTTGTCTCAGATTACTTTTTTTTTGCTTTGAATTAGCACATCACCAAATCTAACAGTATATGAAAAGTCATGGGGGGTGTTGCACATGGGAGTTCATGCGCATGAAGGTTTATCCTACAATCATTGGCAGTGATGGGATTCAAAGAAATTAACAACCGGTTCTTTGCCCATCTGGCAGCCACTTTTAAATGGCTATTTTTAAACTTTATATGTCCTATCTCTCATTAACAACCAATTCTATAGAGTAGGTGTGAACCTGCTGGAGCCCACCACTGATCATTGGTCATAATTTTTACAAATGATAGTCTTCATAGAATATATGCAAACAATTTATGACAGCCCAGTGCCAGGACATTTCTACCTTCCCTCTGGGTCCCCCTTTTTGACCACAGGCCCAGTTATGATGTACCTCCTGCATGCCCCTGTCATGAGCCTTGGTGAGACTGGAAAACTTATTACCATATTTTCTTGCATATAATGAGCCATCAAATCTAATGCACACTGTATACTTACAATAAAAATGTTGTATTTACTCTAATATAATTAACCATCAAATCTAATGCACACCCTGATTTTAGAATTTAAATTTGGCTGACAAGGGTGAGCTTCATATTCGAGTAAATACAGTAAGTCAAAGCACAATCTTAACCATCTCTACTCAAAAGTAAGCCCCATTGTGTTCAGGAAATTTTTGGTAAAATTTACCCCTTGCACATCCCTGTCATGCAGGGTGACCATATGACCAGAAAAACCTGGATTTTTCCGGATTTTTAACCTCCTCTCCCGGTGTCCTACATTTTGGCTTCATTGTCCTACATTTTGGCTTCATTTTGAAACTTTGTCATAGTGCACAGTACCCTATAATGCCATATGCTGTTGGATTCGTATTGAAGAGCAGAATCCAATGCAAAAATCAGTTTGGAGATATTTCCTTCCTATCAAAAGTTATTGTCAAAAAACCAAAAAACCAAAACAAAAAAATACACTTTTTGGCGATTTTTTTAAGCGGGTAGGAATTTTGGCCTGGGATTATTTTGGCCCTGAGCTTCAGGAATTTTGGCCCTGGGGTTCAGGAATAATCTGGTCACCCTGTGCCATGGGAACTGCTTCTAGCACCCCAGCCCACTACAATTCTCTTCTCCTTTGCTTGTTTGTTTTTCCTTGTGGGAAGCAGAGCAAAGAAGGAGGGCGATCGCAGCAGTGTTACTTGTTGGAGAGTAGTACACTTGCCATGTTCCTATTCTTTCTTACTTCCTTTCCCTAACGTGGGAAGGGAGGTGAGAAAAGTCACAAGAACAGTGCGTTGGAAGGGAGACAGAACCAGGTTGAGGGCAAACAGCCACATGGACCTCTCCCTTGTATCTGCTGCTTATAGCAGCAGCCTCTGATGCTTATTCATGCAACCTCATAGTCTTGGCTATGTCCTTTATTCCAACTAGATTTAGAGGAATGTGTATTAATGCTGTTTTGGTGGCATAAATCCAAGCAGCCCTGCAGTGCCACAGGCTACCTATTGAACTGCCATATAACTGTTGGGTCCCATCCCTGCCTCCTGCTTCTCATCCACCTGTACACAGTCCCACCCTCCCCGTTTTCTAAAACCTGTCCTCCTCCTCTCCTTCCTGCCTCCTCCCAGCCCTCCTGGACCCCTACATTGACCAAGATTGGCCAATGCAACTTACCCCTTTCCCAACTTACCCCTTCTGCAGGAGCAGGAAGTGACCAATGCACATCTGAGCACTGGCCAATCTCCCCCATGAGTGGCAGTGCTTTTGCTACAGTTGTGGACCAGCACAAAGGATGTTTTAGGATCACACCACGTGTTGTCGAGATTAATTTATTTCCTTTGGGCTCAGAAGTTCAGGGTTCTCCTTGGCAAACGACATTGATCTGTGATTTAATCATGCATATTTGCATAATACCTACAAACACCTGCCTGTGTTTGAAGCTCCACGTGCAACGAAAGGGCAGAAGGAAGAAAAGAGAGGAGGTTTTTTTAAAAAATTGACTCTTTTCAAGAGATGAATTTTCATAATTCAAACAGAAAAAAAACCCAGAGTTAAACAGAAGCTATTTGCTCCGTTAGACAAACACAGATCATCAGCATCCTTATGAACCATCAATGATAAGAACAAAAACATAGCACAGCTATATATGAACAAATAGCTGGGAATGATTTTTTTAATGTATATAGATGGATCTTTATTTAAGCAATAAAATCCCCACATTACAAACTCTAACCTTCCTCTTTCAATGTGAATTCAACTAGCTGCTTTTCCTGCAGTGTAATGGAAAATAGGGTTAGAAAATAACCACCGAATACACATTCATTACAAGAGGCTCTTTTTTGAATTCCTTCAACTTTATCTCCAAATACCTGCCATGTTTATCTACCCCACTCACAGGCTATATTGCCAGCCACAATGCAGTTGATCTGCGGATAACGGCCTGGGACTATAATTTATTTGTCTTGGTGATAGTTAATAATGGATTTATGGAATGAGTTATCATCCTGGCTGGCAAGATTGAAATTGTATGATATTGGAAGGACTCAGTTTCTGGCTGTGGCTGAAATTGCAGCCCTTTATTTTTCCTAGTCCCCACCAACTTCACTCCAGGGATCACTTCCACATTCCTGATTTACTTTTACATCTTCCCTGAGAGCATTGATCAAGGCGAGAAGTTGCCAAGGGAAAGCTCTAATTGTTGGACACACGGCGCCGTCCACAGCCTAAGCCATGTTCAGCCATTGAAAAAATGTGATTTCACCTCCTCCTGCAATAATAAACGCACACATTTTAGGATCCCAAACACACACAAATGCATGTCCCTTTTCCCTATGGTGTTATAAGACTGCAAATGATGGATGCCTGGCTTGGATGGCCATGACTTGAAAGTGCTCCGTTGGCAATTGCTATGGCCATGTCACTGTGTGAATAACAGGTATTGCTGTTAGCTATTATTAAAATGTGGTTGCCTCCTGGGTGCAGCCTAATTGTCAAGAGCCAGAGTGCTTGAGATAGCAAGTAGACTTCCAAGCACCAGGTCAAACAGGTCAAACACCTGCATGCAAAATTCCTGATGGTTCAGGCGGTTCGGCAGTGGAACAGATTGACAAAGAGGTGGTGGACTCTCCCTCACTGGGGATCTTCAAGCAGAGGCTCAACGAGCACCTGTTGGGGATGCTCTAGGGGGATTTCCTACTGCAGGCAGGGGGTTGGACTAGATGACCTACTAGGTCCCTTCCAACTCTATGATTCTATGATTTTAGGTATAAGCATCCCCCACTTATTGGACGGGTTAGGGACTGGAGCTCAGTCCAAAAGTGGAAACCATTGAAAAGTGGTAACTCATCTTTTTCAGCTTGCAAATACAAAATGGTAAAAGATAGAAGTATCACTTGCAAAAGCCTAAATAACACATATTTATTAACATGTAGCCAAAATGAACAACAAATTACAAAATTACAAAAACAGCAGTAGAATGAACAACAGCATGTGTGGGTAATGAACAGCATTTGAATGATATAATATACTGAAGAAAGTCATAAGGAAATGCCAAAAACAGGTTGATCATCATATCACATGCAAATCAACATCAGGGAAGACAATTTTAGGCTTTAGATCAGCAGAGAGAGGTTGATAGGAAAGCATGTGTTGAATGAATGAGTCCTGGTAAAATGGAAAGGTGTTGAAAGAGTGAAAACAGTTCTGTACTAGGGATGTGTGCTGCCCTGTTTAGCAATGACTATGGATTCTACATGAATTGTAGCAATGTGCAGTAGTAATGCACTATGTAAACATGCCATGTATAACAGAAGCAGATGTTGCAATCCTAACCATACTTTCCTGGGCGTAAGTACTATTGAACACAATGGGACTGACTAAGTAGACATGCTTAGGGTTGCACTGCTTATCCTGGCCGTGATTAACAAGGACTACCTAAAGAAAGGTATGTCTGATTCAGGATGCTATGGCATTGAAAGCATCAGAAGTGCCCCACTGGATCAGGCCAAAGGCCCATCTGGTCCAGTTTCCTGTATCTCACAGTGGACTTGGACTTGGCCAGCCCAGTAATAGATAGGGTAGCCCAAGTATACTTCTGGATTGCAGCCTAAATGATCTTTTTGTTTAACAGTCACCAGTTTCCACCCTTCCAGGCAACAAAGGCAACTCAACGGTCAAACAAGTGCTTTGAAATCTCAGCTCTGTTAAAACTTTAGAAGATATGCCTTCATAAGGAAAATATGCCTTCATAAAACAGTAATGAGCCCTCTCCGGAAGCTAGAGTAGAAAAAGAGAGAGAAAGAAGCAATATTGGTACTCCCAGAAGCAAAGACAGCAGTTGGAGTTAGCAGGCAGAAACCTGAGAAACAACACAAGATTCAAGGAAAGAAAAAGCACCGTCATCACATGTGAGCAAAATTTGTTGCTGATTCATCTGATAATCAAATGCTTATCAAGATTATATGGAGAGTGAACTCAGGTGGATGAGTGGTGGTCTATTTGGAAGCAGTCTGAGGTCACCCAAAAATAAAGTTACAATGTCCTTGGGAATAGTGGTGCTGCTAGAGTGTGTGGGTTGCACCAGATTGACATGCATGGGGGGAACACTGCTACTAGCTAAAATGTTTAAAATCTTAGTATTTTTGGAATACCATCGTTGTCTTTCTGACTGTCATCCAACTGTCCATCCATCCGTCTGTCCGTCTTTATCTATCTATCTATCTATCTATCTATCTATCTATCTATCTATCTATCTATCTATCTATCTATCATCATAACCACCCAGGCTGAGGCTTAGAGTGAGATAAATATCTTCTGAGGAATCATGAGATCCATGATGTTGGCACCCAAACTGCAAATGTATTGGGTGTCACCACTTTTAATCTCAAAAAATCTTGCATGGCAAACTCTGGCTCATGCAAGTCAAAAGATGGCGGCCTCTGGCTCAGCTGGGAAGAAGAGGCTGTGGAAGGGGGCGGTCATGATTCAGGAAAGTATGGGAACCAGTAAATCATTCAGAAGTCAATCCTGTCCACATATTCTGGAGATATGTCTCACTAAGCCCTGTTTGGGTGTCTTTGTGTTAGTGGGTTCATTACTGGTGCAGCAACCATCCTCAGTAGGCACCAATACAATGGGGCCATTAGCCTTAGAAAACCTCTTGTACTCTTTGCCTTCCTTTGAGCAAACAGAAGTAATTTCCTCTGCACATTGCACATAGCAGAGGGGAAATGTACATTTTTCTTTAAACTCCTCGGGAAAGATAGCAACGAGCAGAACTTAATTCAATTGTCTCTAGCATAAGTACTTCTTTTAAAAATTAACTCGGCTAGGATATGCAATAAGTGTGCGTGAATTATTCAACGTCTCCCTCTTGTGTGACTCTGAGATTTGTTCTCTTCTTTCCTCAGTTGCACACATGCACTCTCTCGCTCCCACACATATATATATATATGAAACAGATAGAAAAACAGACTTCTGAATAATTGATGTTGCATTTGTAAACCCTTAGTAAATGAACAATCAAATGTCATATTCATAAAACATCTAACGGTTCCCCCTGCCTCTTCACCAACTCACGGCGTCCCAAAGTGTAGTGACAATCGAGGGCTGACGAGCTTTTGCAATACTTATCTCTATAAACCCAAATACGTACAAATTATATATATATATACACACACACACACACACACACACACACACACACAAAATTTGAAAGCCAATGTGTAAAAGTTGGCCTGCTCTCCTGCTCATATTGAAGAGCCATCTTGTGTTTTGTATGTAAAACAACACAGTATGTGGGCTTAAATGCAAAAACCAGAGAGTTTATTCCAGATGCTTGTTTTCCTCTGACATCTCCCATCCCTGTTGTTCCCAAAATGTGGGTTCAATCTGATTTGTGGGTCACAAACTGATTTTTGGTGGGTCACCAAAAGATAACTCATTGCTTCAAGCTCTGAGGCTATTCAGATATCAGATACCGTAGCTACTAATTAAACTAAAAAGAGCTCAGCTCCTGCAGCTTGCAGGGAGAAATATCTGGAGATAAGTGTCCAAGGATCTTTTTTCTGATTATTATTATTAAAATTATTTCTTTCTAGATCTCCTCCTTGAAAAGGCTGGTAAACCTAGGTGGGTCCATATACAGCATCAACTAAAAATGGATCCTGGTGCTAAAACATTTAGAAAGCACTACCACTATTAAACTCTTGGGATTCAGATGTATAGCGCTGTTGTGTGCACCTTCCTCTTCTCCTATTCCCTGAGTCGTAAGAAGTTCCAGGGTGGTAATGCTTCCAGGCTCAGTGTCCTTTAGGTGACAGCACACAAGCAATTTAAGGTGCCATTGAAACACTTTGCTTTATCTACAAATAGCAGATAATAAGTGGAGGCAAGGGAGCAAAGCAGCAGATCTGTGAGTCTCACATCAAAGCCCTAGAGAGACATCTTGCATTTCCAAGGTGACTTCAGTCCCTCTACATCTCTGTCTGAGCCTTCAGAATTTGAAAAATATTATTTCCAGGCTCTCCCCACCTACCTACCTCCCCCATTTTATCTCTCTTAGGGCAAAATCCAGAGTAACTAAAGGGAGTCCTTGCTCCAGTGCAAGAACTACTTACTCTGGATTCTAATATGAATTTCCCATAGGTTTTCACTAGGTGGTGCAGTAATTACCGGTGCACGTAAAGTCTCTTACGTGCGCCTGTAGTTACTCTGGATTTGGGGGTTAGTGAGATAAAGGTATCCCCCACTTATCTGACGGGTTAGGGACCAGAGCTGTGGTGGAAAGTGGAAATGGTTAAAAACCAGAGCCCTGCCCTTTTTAAGTTTATAAATGTTGCTTTTACCGGTGATTTTTAGCTGAGAAATTGTAAATGCCCCCTTTTTTGCAAATTCCTGCTGTCACACAAAGATTTCTGCAAATGGATTCTCATTTTCTTCTTCCAGAATGGGAATAAACCAGGAACAAAAGTGATCATGCATGCTCTCTCTCTCTCTCTCTCTCTCTCTCTCTCTCTCGGCATGTGACACACACATGCCAAAACAGTCTGAATCAGGCAAATCAACATGAGGGAGGGCACTTTTGGCCTTTAGAACAGCAGATTGAGGTTGAAAGAGTGGAGCATGCATTAAATGAATAAATAAATTTTGGGTGTAACTGAAAGATGTTGAAATCAGAAAACAAGCCATCAGAAAGTGGGGATACCTGTACATTTTTATCCAACTAGCTAAAAGCATACCCACCTTGCGGGAGTAACATTTCCCCATACACAATCCTTCCATGGTGCATCAACACCCCATGTGCATCAATCCCCCATGTGCATCAACACCCAATGCACAACTTGCCCCATGCGCAAATTTCCACCATGCACAACTTTCCACCATGCGCAACTTCCCCCATGCGCATCATCCCCCCATGCGTATCAGTCCTTCATGCACATCAGTCCACCATGTGCAACTTTCCCATGCGCATTATTCCCCATGCGCAACTTTCTCCCATGCGCAACTTCCCCCATGCGCATCAGTCCCCCATGCGCAAATTTCCCCCATGCGCAACTTTCCCCCATGCACAACTTCCCACATGCGCATCATCCCCCATGCACATCATCCCCCCATTCGCATCATCCCCCATGCACATCATCCCCCATGCACAACTTCCCCATGCGCAACTTTCCCCATGTGCAACATCCACCCATGCGCAACTTGCCCCCATGTGCAACTTGCTCCCATGCGCAACTTCCCCATGCGCAACTTCCCCTATGCGCATCAGTCCCCCATGCGCAATTTCCCCATGCACATCATCCCCCATGCGCAACTTTCCCCCATGCGCAACTTTCCCCACATGCATCATCCCCATGCGCATCCCCATGCGCAACTTCCCCCATGCGCAACTTTCCCCTTGTGCAACATCCCTCATGCGCAACATCTCCCCGTGCGCAACATCCCCCCATACGCAACATCCCGCCACACGCAACTTCCCCCATGCACAACTTCCCCCATGTGCAACTTCCCCCCGTGCGCAACATCCCCCATGAGCAACTTCCCCAATGCACAACATCGCCCCATGTTGCACATTGGGGAAGTTGCTCATGGGGGATGTTGCACAACTTCCCCCATGCGCCACATCCCCCCATGCGCAACTTGCCCCATGAGCAAATTTCCACCATGCACAACTTTCCACCATGTGCAGCATCCTCTCCAGCATAACCTCTTCCTCCAAACAACATCGTCCCAGTGCACCAGGCACCGATCACCGAATTGGCTGGATGTTGGTCAGTCTCCCATGTTAAGTATAGGACAGAAACACGTTGCCCCCTTTTCAGCCCCTGAAGGGTTAAATTTCTCCACATGGTTCTTGGTGGGTGTTCAGGTGACAGAAGGAACTCCCAGAATTCCATGCTTCAGGCCCAGCAGTTGGGGCAGAATGTTGATGAGTCATCAATTCTCCAATGCAATGTATAGGGAGGAAAACGCGTTGCGCCCCTTTTCACCCCCTTCCGGTTGGAATTTCCGAAAACCGGTTCTTAGTGCACCCCTCAGTCACGGAAGGAACACCCACCCCTAATTTCACGCTTCTAGGCCCACCGGTTTGGCAGGGCAGTGATGAGTCAGTGAGTTAGTCAATGAGTGAGTGAGTCAGTGACTTTTCTCTTTTATATATATAGATGGTAAGAGTTTATTAACCAGGATGTGCAATGCAAGAGGATATGTTAGGGTTAGGCCATCTGGTAGCTAAAAAAAAAATCAGAGAGCACAATCCTAACTTGCATTGGATTTAGGCAGGCTGCCCTTGCCTGTGCTCAATCCAGAGCCAGTACTGGGACTGCTGCTGTGCTACCACAGGGAAGGGCTGCTGCATACCCAATAGGTCTACTTCAAATTTAGACCACCACCAGGGGTGGACTTAAAGAATTGCATAATTCCCATCTGAGTAGATGGGAGCAGCCAGAGGATGATCCTGGCTGACCAGGAGATGAGGTTTGGATTTTGCAAAACTATCATATCCAAGACCTCCCTCCCTTTCCCTGCAATGTATCATCCATTGCCCCAAATGCCCCATCTTTCCTTCTCCCCACCCTCCCTCTGTTCCCCCAGACCTTGCACTGGCCTGCAAAAGCCAGCACAAGTTTCCCACTGCACCATCCTTTTAGAGTCGTGGCATGGCTCCAGGGTGACCATATAGGATGGAGGACAGAGTGCCTTCACCTTTAAGCACTGCATAGAAGAGGGAATCGAGGCCGGTACTCCTTTTTAAACCTTTCTATGATGAACTAAACCTGCCTCAATTCCCTCTTCCATGCAATGCTTAAAGGTGGAGGCACTCTGTCCTCCATTCTGTATGGTCACCTTGAGGTTAGCACACCTCCATTTGGTGATCTAACTGCCCAAGACGTGGTGTAGCACCTTGCAGCACTTTTATGACAACCCCAGAATTTGCACTGACCTTAGGGCATTACAGAACTGCATAATTACTTTTTTATATCAAGGGCTCTGATTCTTTAATAATTGGTAAATGACAAATTACAAAGGCAGAGGGAGCAGTTTTAACCACAATTCAAAACCAAATTAGCGAAGGTAGAAAGGAAGAACTTTCCCTGATCAGCTCCCTCTCCTTCTTTGTGCAAAAAATGCAATAAACTCCTTGTCCTATGCATGGTGATGGATGAGTTCTACTGGGGACGCAGTGACAAATGAAGAAGACCGTCAGCGACAGGACCTTAATCACTGTTGAATAATCCCACCTGAAATATCACTTGAGAATAACAGTTGCTTTGTGGCGTTATAGCGGCCTAATACTTGCCAACACACAGGTCTGCCATGCAATCCAGCAAACAAACTAGGCAGTTTGAAGTCATCAACCACTTAATAGAAGGATAACTTAAAGATGTGTTGGCGCTGAGACAGGAGCATTAAGATTTCATCATGGGACTGATGAGCGAGGATTTAATTAACTCACTTTACCTGTCTCCCTTCTGTGCAGACAAACGGAGCCCTGGTTGGAAAGAAGAATAATTAGTGTGACGTATCTGAAAATGGCATTGGAATGGCCTATTCCTGACTCCGTTTGGGGTGCTGATTCAAAAAATGGCACAGTTTTTGCCCTGTCACATCTTGTTGAATAATTGTTGAATTACTACTGCTTGAACCATTTCTTTACCCAAGATGTAATTAATCTGTGGAACTCCTTGCCACAGAACGTGACGATGGCATCTTTAAATGGGGTTTGGACCAATTTCTGGAAGAAAAGTCCATCACTGAGCCTTGGTGGGTATGTGCAACCTCTTGGTTTTGGATGCAGGCTACGGGCACAATCCAGAGCAAGTTCAGCCTGCTTTGCCCTAACTGCTCTCTCCTAACTATTCTGTATCCAGAGCAGAAAGTTATGCTGCATCCAGAGAGTCAGGGAGCCTGGGCTGCCCTAACTGCTCCATAGCATGCTAAGTAATTGACGCATGGGGAAGACTTGCTCCTAAGGAGACACCCCTCAGATCACACTGAACAAGGAACAGCTGTGGTGCCTACAGTGGTGACATGACTCTGCGCATCACCCGGTGTGGAAGTCTGTGCATCACCCCTGGGATGCGCGCACCTCCCCACCTGGACTTCACAGTTGCCAAAGTTGGCGCCTGCACAGTTGTTTCTGGAGCCAACTGGCTTCAGAAAGAGTACTGCACAGGCACCATCTCTGACGCCTGTGCAGTACTTTTCTGAAGTCTTCCGGCTTCAGAGGAGACTGTGCAGGCATCAGAGTTTCTGAAGCCATTCAGCTGCCACGCCGCCTCCTGAGTGAGGCCAAATGGCCGTGCAGAGGAGCGGACTTCCTCCACTCTAAGGAAGTCTCCTCTGAAGCTGTTCAGCATGCTCAGTGTGTTTTTGCGCAGTGCACCTCAGCTGGCCGTTTGGGCCAGCTCTGAGGATGAGTGGCAGATTCTGGCTGCTGCTCCACCTTGGAGCAGGCCTGAATGGGCGTGCTGACACTTGGGGCCTGCCAAAGGACAGTCAAACTCCTCTCGCGCATCACCACATATGGAGCGCATCACCCAATGCAGCCCACACCAGCCACACCAGTCTGGTGATGCCACTGGGTGTCTGCCTTATAAGGAGTCCCTGATGAGATGCCAGTACATTCTACAGTGAATAAAGGGGCTTCTTGGAGTGGCCTGCTGTATCCTGAGGTTTGTGGGCAGCCGTAGTTGTTCCATATCCTGAGGTTGAGAAGCAAGGGTTGCAGCTAGGCTGGCCAAGAACTCAGATTTTTGGTCAACACTGCCATTCTTACTCGGGCCTTATCATGGACCCCTATGGGTCTACTCATTACTATACCTGCTCCTGAGGTGGTATATCTCTGAGGAGCTGGAAGAGGGCATTTCTGCCTTGGAAACAGGCTTTGGATACAGAGTAACTGCTATGCCCTAGGCAATGCTAAACATGCCTTCAACTTGCCACTGCAGAACTGCTTAGGGCAGAGCAGGTCCACCTCTCTTAGGGCACCCTGTGTTGCCTTGCTCTGCCCTAAGTCTTTTCCAGAGTAACTGGGGTAGAGCATCTTGCAGTTGCTCCACCCTAGTGATAGATAGGGCAACCCAAGGGCTCTTATGTGGACATTGGATTGCTCTGGATTGTGCTGCATCTTAGTTGCTCTGGATTGTGCTGCATCTCAGAATGCCAGGATAGAGCACCAGGATTAAGGTCTCTTATATGTGCTCTCTGAGGCGTCTAAGTGGGTTTCAATACAGGGCTTTTATACTTTGAGGCATCTACACCAGCTTCTATACAAGATGGTTCCGCTTTGACAACACTTTTCAGTAATATCCAGAACTCATTCATTCCATACATGAAGCTGGACTAGTTAGACCTTTGGCCTGTTCCAGTGGGACTCTTCTTATGCTATGCGGTATCTCCTAAATTAGATGTCATAGGACAAGACTGATGCTGGTTTCTTTGGAATCAGCACCTCTGATTCTTCCAAAACCCCCAATAAACTTAAAATAAAAGTTTGTCTTTCAATTTTGCTGGCCTTTGTATTTTGATAAATCTCCAACACACATTCCAGTCCCTTTAGGCATCTTTTTTCCTTTCTTAAACTGAAAATGTAAAACAAACCAGCACATACTGCAACCTTTACTCATAAAGAATATTTTGACACTTTTGTAGTGATTTGGGTAGTGGTGGTTACCAAGGCTGATATATTCCCAAGGGTTAAAAAAAAACAACCACAAACCAAAAACATAATATAGTGAAGCCCACCTTCAGGGAATCCATCACTGGCAACCAGGCTGCCTGTATTCCTTCAGCGCATAATTGTTACAGCCGGCTTCTGTAAAAGGTCAATGGAAGCCTCACAAGGTGCTGTTCCATTACACCCCAGTCAGCTGTGTTCCTCTCAGTGTTTCCATTTGCCATATAGATTTCCTATATTTTTCAATTATGCTCTTTCCTCTCTTCTTTTCCCAAGTAGGTTCAATAGGACACCATGGTGGCAGGAAGGGGGTTAATGAAATGGTCTCAGAGTAAAGGTTGTTTACATGGATCTGTTCAGGGCTTGGTTTTGTGATGGGCAGACATCCGCTGCCATGATGGAGTGGCTGCCTTGGAGGTTTGGTCACAAGACCAAATTCGTGTCACCTGTCAAAGGCATGATAAAGAAAATTATTGCCAAGCTGTAAAGAGTGGAAAGCAGAAGTCTCCAAACTTTTGGGCCACAGGACACAACATCAAGAGCTGAAAAAAACTTTCTGTAGAGGTAACTGACTGACTGACTCACTGACTCATCAATGTACATCCAAAACAGCTGGACCAAGAAGCATTAAATTTGGGGAGGGTGTTCCTTCTATGATGGAGGCACCCACTAAGAACTGTTTGGGGGGTGATGCACGAGGAGGATGGTGCACAGAGGGGATGGTGCGGGGGGAGATGCACAGTTGGTGCATGGGGGGAGATGCACAGGCAGATTTTAGTCCTGCATTGACAGGTAAATTTTGCTAGTTTTTAATATAAAATTTAAATAAACACATTAGAGATAGAACTAAGATTAATGAATAAATGGGTTCAAATTTCCAGTATTTCTGCAAGCACTTAAAACCTAGCACAGAAATAAAGCACACACTTAAATAGATACCCATTTGCCCGTCCCCACTGTCACAGCTCCAGTCGTATTTGGTCAGCTAGGTCAGAGGCTCCCAGGGAGCTAGAAGCTAACCGTGGCCAGTTAGTGGCTTGCCACAGACCAGAATTTGGCCCCTGGGCCAGGCTTTGGAAACTCCTGGTGTAGAGGGAAAAAGTGGAATTTTTATAAACATAAGAAGATCCCTGCAGGATCAGGCCATCGAGTCCACCTTCCTGGATCAGGCTATCTACAGGATCTGGCCGTCTAGTCCAGCTTCCTGTATCTCATAGTAGCCCAGTAGATGTCTCAGAGATCACACATGATACCTACAGCTTGTTGCCACTCCCTTGCACCTAACATTTGTAGATAGCCTCCTTCTGTGACCTTGTGGAAGGTCTTCAGCCATCCCAGTCATATATATGATCAAAATAAGGATGGAAAATAATGGTTTTCAGCATGTCCAAAATCTGCAGAACTGGGTCACCAGAATCCTGCTCTTAGCAGCTGTTCCTGCAACCTGTTTGGAGACAAAAGTGTCCAGGTATTAATCTTTTGCTTCCTTTCTATCAATCCCTCTGTGTCCATCTGTATAATTACTATTGAATGGAGAAAGTAGTTTTTGACTGAGGCACAAGGCAAAGTGATATTGATCACACTAAATGAACTTTTCTACAAGCCCCATCAATTGACCTGGAAGAGAAGTGTACCAAAGTTGTCACCATTGATAGTGGAGAGAGAGTGCATCTGAGCATTCCCCGACCTTCCTGATTGAAGGGTACCAGGATGGCATTGGACACATCCAGCCCAGGAGTGTCCAAATGTTTTGGCAGGAGGGCCATACCATCAATCTGACACCGTGTTTGGGGGCTGGAAAAATTATGTACATATTTGTAAATTTACATCTAAGAGTAAATTAGAAGTGTATTAGACTTCTAATGTGTATTAGAGTGTATTAGAAATTGGACATTGTAATCTGGAAGATTGCAAGGCTTGCCCAAGAGGCAGATAGAGGGTTCTTACTGTGGGCTGCATCTGGCCCCCAGCTGGGGTTTGGGCACCCCTGATCTAGCCCTTCAAAGAGCCACAAAGAGAAGATTAGGTTATGCCTGCCATGATTTTCAACCACTATGTGGTGGCAGTATGTAGTAGCAGTCTGTAGATGTGCTGCAAGATTTTGGAGAAGATTAGTAGGGAATGGGGGGTTTTAAGCCCAATACCAGGACCATGGTGTCAATGGTCAAACAACGGATGGTGTGCCTGGACAATTTTAGCACCATGGGATGAAAAAAATTGAGAAAGGTTGGATTACAGGTAAAATAATATATATGGAGGTGACCTTTCAAGTAACTTGGCACTGATCTATGTAATAACCAGTACTGTGATTTGGCAATATTATGCAACCGGTAAGCCACACAGCTGTTACAAAATGTGTGATCGCCTTTGAACACCTCACTCCTGCCTGTCTCTGAGTTGCTGCATTTTGCACAACCCAAAGTCTTCCAACAGTTTTCAAGGACAACCCCACAACTTGCTAATTTCAACGGGTGCCGCCAGTGTCCAAATACAGTAAGTGGATTTACTGTGCAGAGAAAACAATCGGGGAAGTGCCTTGTGCTTCATCTCTTGGCAACAAGGTCACATATGAAACACGGCCTTCATGTTCTCATGCCGTGAAAGTTCCCATGCCGTGAAAACTAATCCCGGCAACTGTTCTCTTTTTAGGAATACACTCACTATTTTCCTTTCCCCCAGCAATGTCTTCCATTCTTGTATGTGTCACTGTTAACAGCAAATCTGTTTTTTCAAGATAGCTTTTCCATTCAATATGGGAGTTTAGCACCACCTGTCCTCTGCATACCTTTTTCTCCATAATCTCTCTCATATTCATATATATAAGAGAAAAGTCACTGACTGACTGACTGACTCACTGACTGACTGGCTCACTGACTGACTCACGCACTCATCACTGCCCTGCCAAAACCGGTGGGCCTAGAAGTGTGAAATTTGGGGTGGGTGTTCCTTCCGTGATGGAGGGGTGCACTAAGAACCAGTTTTCGGAAATTCCAACCGGAAGGGGGTGAAAAGGGGCGCAACGCGTTTTCCTCCCTATACTTTGCATTGAGAATTGCTGACTCATCAACATTCTGCCCCAACTGCTGGGCCTGAAGCATGGAATTCTGGGAGTTCCTTCTGTCACCTGAACACCCACCAAGAACCATCTGGAGAAATTAACCCTTCAGGGGCTGAAAAGGGGGCAACGTGTTTCTGTCCTACACTTAACATGGGAGACTGAACAACATCCAGCCAGTTTGGTGCTCAGACCCTGGTGCACTGGGGATGTTGTTTGGAGGAAGAGGTTGCACCAGCGAGGATGCTGTGCATGAGGGGAAATTGCGCATGAGGGGAAATTGCGCATGGGCGAAGTTGCACACGGGGGAAAGTTGCGCATGAGGGAAAGTTGCGCACGAGGGAAAGTTGCGCACGAGGGAAAGTTGCGCATGGGGAAAATTGCGCATGGGGAAAGTTGCGCATGGGAGGAAGTTGCACATGGGGGGTCGATGCTCATGGAGGAAAGTTGTGCATGGGGGAAAGTTGTGCATGGGGGAAGTTGCGCATGGGGGAAGTTGTGCATGGGGTTTGATGTATATGGGGAAGTTGCGCATGGGGGATTGATGTGCATGGGGGGAAGTTGTGCATGGGGGGAAGTTGTGGATGGGGGGAAGTTGGCATTGGGGTAACTTGTGCATGCGGGGTTGATCTGCATGGGTGAAGTTGTGCATGGGGGGTTGATGTGTATGGGGAAAGTTGCGCATGGGGGGTTGTTATGCCTGGAGGAAAGTTATCCATGGGGGGTTGATGCATATGGGGGGATGGCATACGGGGGGATTTTACTCCCGCAACGCAGGTTTTATTAGTGGCCCTTCCCAGGTGCTACTGACTTGGTGCCTACTGAGCATGCTCTGGAGCAGTTAGGGCAGCCCAGGCTTCCTGACTCTCTGGATTCAGCATAACTTTCTGTTGTGGATACAGTCTACTTGGGGCAGCGCAGGCAGGGCCCTTCTCATTGCCATAACTTTGGATTGCTCTGCCTGTAAATTATGTAATAGCTTTAAATTACATAGTATGTACTATACTGTTAAATAAACCACATAATTAACCCCAAATTAACCAAAAATTAACCCCATTATGAGTGTTTTTAGTTTTTATTTTGTGGTGTCTTACATTCTTTTTGAGTGTCACCATGGTCAAGGAGAAAAGGGATAGCTAGATAAGATAGTTTGTGTTTAGTGGATAGTTGGAGAATGATTAATACATGTATGCCCACCACCTCCCACAAGTAGAATAGTGTTATCCAGGCATGTTTCATGTAAGCTCTCACATATCTTCATCGTATTTCCTTTCTATGCAGCAGTTTTGCTTTTCTTCATACCTTTTGTTAAAGGTTAATGCTCTCTTAGCGAATCTTAAGAGGGTAAAAAAGCCAGTTTTCAAAACCCCTTTTATTCAACTCTTCATTAAACTGTTTTATTCACATCTGTAAGTGAAATTCCCTATGACAACTTTATTACTGCAATTTCCTCCTTTATTTTTGTATTAATTCTTTTGCCTTTATTTCATTGCAATAACGTGGTACTCTGCAGAACACTCTCTTTTTCTCTCCTTGGCATTCTACAGGATGTTCAGCAGAATATCTATTATTCAACTTAGGCTAGTTTGTGTGTATGAGAAAGAAAGTCTCCCAGGGCTGGGGATACCATTATTCAACACAAGCATCAAACAGTGCAGAATATTTTATTACCATCAGAATCTGGTTCCCTGAGAATGTCAGCTTTCATTTTTGAAAAAGAGGCCACAACTCAAAAGTCAAGTGAACTTAAATCAATAAGTTGAATTACCTTAACCCTAAGTTGAATTAAAGCCTAGATCAGTGGTTCCCAAACCTACTGGGATCTTGGAGGCTTCCAGCCTTTGGGACATACATGTGACATGATGATCAAATGGTGACCCTATGGATTGCAGTACACCAGCCTCGTTCAGGAGGCAAAGCGACAGTGAATGGCTTCAGAAGAGTACTGCACAGACACCAACTCTGATGCCTTCAAAGTCTCCTCTGAAGCTGAAAGGCTTCAGAAGAGTACTGCGGAGGCATAAGAGATGTTGCCTGCGCAGTACTCTTTCTGAAGCGAGTTGGCTTCAGAAGCAACTGCGCAGGTGCTAATTTTGGCATGGGGTGTGCACGTCCCAGGGGTGATGCACAGACTTCTACACCAGGTGATGTGCAGAATTGCATCACCACTGCATGCACCACAGCTGTTCCTTGTTTGGTGTGATCTGAGGGGAGTCGCCTCAAGAGCAAGCCCTGCCCAGGTGTCAATTACTTAGCATGCTCTGGAGCAGTTAGATCAGCCCAGGCTTCCTAACTCTCTGGATACAGCATAAATTTTTGCTCTGGATACAGAGTAGTTAGGAGAGAGCAGCTGGGGCAGAGCAGGCTGAACTTGCTCTGGATTTGGCCCACAGAATGGTGATAAATAAATGCTTTGTGCTCATTGACTGTGCCTCAGTTATTTTCCCCTCTCCCAGATCATTAAGCAACCCTCTCAGAAACAGATCCCAGATCCACTTCTCAAGTTAGAGCCATCCCCACATTCAATAATATATTATTTCCTTTCCAGGATCTCAATGGAGGATTTTAGTAATGGAAACATCAGTAGTTCCTCTCTCAATGGAGTGCATTTTTACAATGCACTGTGATTACAAATTGCTATCAAATGCAGGTATCTTGTCTGGAATACATTCCTTGACATTTTATTATAATTTCAGAAATCAGTTTGTGGAAGAAAAGTAATAGTCCCACCCATCCCACTGTGATTTATCCCCTCCTTTGCCTTTCCTCTGCCCCATTCTGCCCACTTACTGCCTCCCTCTGCCCCCCCCCCCCCCAAATTACCCTGTTCTGATCAGCACATCAAGG